>CM060474.1:7974897-9417397 GCA_030544235.1 Lepturacanthus savala
GCTTGTACATGTTGAGGACTCTGTCTCTGTCGTCCTGCAGGGAGCCCATGGCCTTCATGAAGGAGTCCAGTCTGGCTTTTCTGTTGTTGCTCTCCTCCTCCACCTTCCGCAGTTTTTCCTCCAGATCCCGCAGCTCCCCTCTCCTCTGCTCCAGCTCCTCCTCAGCTTCTTGCGCCCGGCCGTCGGCCTCCTTTCGAGCCTCCTCTGCAGCCTGTGAAGTGAAACGCATGAGTCATGAAGGATTTGAATCTTCTAGTTGACATTTCAAAGGTTCCT
The DNA here is from genome assembly GCA_030544235.1 of Lepturacanthus savala. Classification (NCBI taxonomy): domain Eukaryota; kingdom Metazoa; phylum Chordata; class Actinopteri; order Scombriformes; family Trichiuridae; genus Lepturacanthus; species Lepturacanthus savala. Next base: position 7,975,174 of record CM060474.1, read on the forward strand.
GAGTCAGAACAAAAAAAAGAACAGTATATAGTTTGTAGGGCTATAACTAAATATTATTAATATTAATTGATCGATTTTTCGGGGGAAAAAAAATCAGTACACATTTTTCAGATCCCTGGGGATGGTGCAAGAAAGAAAGACAAATAAAATAACAAATTACACAATTCTATAATAAAAACAAGGCCTAACCACATACTATTAACTACCTCTTATTTTCTCCTAGAGAAGATACCCAACTCCACTTTTTAAATTTGCAGAGGAAGAGCTTAGGTTGCCAATTAATCTATTGATATTAGTTTTTTATTTTAATATTGGTTCATAAAATGGCATAAACACGTTTCACAAAGTTTACTAATCTAATCAGTTTACTGTCTAAAGAAACCAGAAAATAATTAGAATTGAGAAGTGATTAATCAACTAATTGGTTTTTGTACATACTTTCTTTTTTGTTTGTTTCTCTTTATTAGGTTATGTTATTTTCTATATATGTATTGTTTGTTATCAAATGTTACATTTGATTGTTTGTGCTTTTGTGTCACAGGTGTGAGAGACATGTGAGCCACAAACACACACACCCCTTGCTTTACAGATAGATAACAGGATATGTAATGTATGAATGTTAAATATTTTATTGACAACATAAATTATTAAAAAGTAGGTAATTGTACATAGTGTAGCTAGATGATGTTTTTACCTGAGTAACAGCTTGCTCCTTCTCTCCCAGCATCTCCACTTCTCTCTTTTCCTTCTCGTGTATCTCTGTCTGGAGACTCTCTGTTAAAGCCTTGGAGGAGCGCAGGTCCGTCTCCAGTTGCTCCACGTTCAGACACAGCCTCCTCTCCTCCGCCTCCCTCTCCCTCAGCTCGCTCCTGGCCTGGTCGCCTTCTCCCTGCAGCCGGCCGACGGCCTCCTCCAGAGCCTGGGTCCTCAGCTGCAGGCTCCCCAGCTCGCTCTTTAGAGTGAGGGCTTCGTTCTGTGCAGACTGCAGCTCGGCGCTGGTTTGCTGAAGCTTGTCCTTCAGCTCTTCAAGGGCAGTTTGGCTCTCTTTAATGTTCTTCTCCTCTTCGACTAGTCTCAGCTGCCAATCTTTGTCTGCTTTCTCCAGCCTGTAAGAGAAAATGCCCTCGTCAGATCAAGTTTTATAATAAGCTTCTTGCTGCGGATAAGAAAGATGATGAAATAATTTTTTACCTGTCAACTGAGAGCTGAAGTTCTTCCTTTAGTGCAGATTCTTTCTGAAGCCGCTCAGCCAGTTCTTTGGCTTTTGTCTCAGCCTCCCGAACCTCGGCCTCCTTACCCTGCAGCGCATCGTGAAAGCGGCTCTCCCACTGCCGAGTCTCGTCCAGAACTCGGTCGCGGTCGTCTTGCAGCGAGGACATGCAGCGCGAGAAGGCAGCGAGCCGGGCGAGGGACTCGTCCAGACGGGCCTGCATCTCCTGGGCTCGTCTCTCGGCTCCTTCCGCGATCTCCCGGGCCTCCAGGGTGGCCTCCTCCTCCTTTTGTCTTTCTCTGTATGCGTCTTCCAGCCTCAGCTCCATCTCCTTCAGTTCTCCTCCGAGCCTGAACCTCACAGAGTCTAAAGTTTGCTCTGCCTCCGCTTTCATTAAAGCTTCTTTCTTTTGGATCTCCTGTTCTAAAGTCGTTTTCTCGACTACAACCTCGCTTAACTGTTTCTGTGTCTCGTCCAACTGGGATTTGCTACTTGCCAAGTCTGCATCGGTCCTTCTCAGGTCCTCAAGGGTTTTGCAAGTCTCCAACTGAGACTGTTCTAGCTTGGTGTGGAGCTCGTCGGAGCCTAGCTGCAGGGCCTTCGCCTCCCTACCCAGCTCGCTGATCCTCTCCTGGTACTTGATGCAGTCCTTCTGGAGCTGCCGGACCTCCAGCTGCTTCTCCCTCAGCAGCTCCTCCAGCTGGCGCGACCTGCTCTGGCTGCCCTCTCGGACCCTCTGAGCAGACCTCAGCTGTTGCTCCAGCTCCCTCTGTTTGCCGGACTCCGCTTCGGCCTCGGCTCGTTCCCGCTGGGCTTGTCTCATGTCCTCCTCCAGCCGGGCGGCCCTGTCGCTCTCGCCCTGGGCCCGCGCTTCCAGCTCGGCCCGCTCCCTCTCCAACCTCTCCACCTCCCGCTGGAGGACGGCGAGGTGGTCCCTGTTGTCTGCTGTCTCTTGCTGGTACCCGGCGATGCTGCCGTTGAGTTGGGCCAACTGGTTCATCAGGCGCTCCTCCAGGTTGTCCTTCTCGCTTTCGAGGCTTTTGACAAGTTCTTTAATTTGGGCTTCCCTCTTCGAAGCCTCTTCAGTTAGGCACTTCTCTCGCTCTCTGCTCTCTTGCAGGCTCTTCTCCAGAGAGGCAATCAGGCCAGCCATCTGTTTGCTCTCCTGGAGATCCTGCTCAAGAGACAACACTTCAGCCTTGAGTTCAGCCTCCTGTTCCTGCCACAGTTTCCTCTCTGCATTAACGGCTGCCTCCATCTCCCTTATTTTATCACTGAATACACTTTTGGTCAGATCGGCTTTTTCTGGCTCCACAGTAGGTTGTGAATGGATTTCTGGTGCGGATGCTGCACTTATTTGGTCGTCTGGAGTCTCTTCTGGGATGAAGGGTTTTTCTTTGTCATCATATTGACTTTCAACAAGCTCGGTTTTAGTCGTTTCTGATTGCTGAACCATGATAACCTCTTCTACAACAGCTGCAGATCTAAGAGTAGTAACCTGAACTTCATCATTGTCTTTCTCTTCCGTTTTGGCAAGTTGCTCCTTCAACTGTTTGATCTGCTGCCCCAAAGAGTCTCTTTCTGTCACTGTAGCTTCCAACTCAGCTCTTAAAGTTCCCAGCTCGCTTTGAAGTCTGTCAACTTCTGCTCTGAGAGCCCTGTCTTCTCGTTTCATCGAAGGCCTTTCCTGCGACTCTCTGAGTTTCTCATTCTCCTCCTCTAACTCCAATATTTTCTGCTGCTTCGTTTTGGCAAACTTTCGCATTTTTTCTTTCACTGAATCCACCTCTTTCTGCGCCTCCTCCATCTGCCTCTCGGCTTCCTGCCTCGCGGCCTCCGTTGTCCTCACTCGAGCTGCTACCTCCATTCTCTCCTGCCTGGCAGCTTCCAGGACTCGTCTCACGCGCTCCGCCTCGTCGCTCACGTTCTCATAGGACTTGAGCAGCGTCTCGTACTCGTCCTTCATGCCGCGAACCTTTTCCTCCCACTCGCTGCACACCCTGGCAGCCTCCTCCTTCGCCAACTCCACTTCTCTCGTACAGGCGTCTTTCTCACTCAGTATCCCGTCCATGGCCAGTTTGAGGCTCTCGCAGGATGATCCCAGGCTCTGGTTCTCCAGTAACATCCGGTCAACTTCGTCAATCAGCTTAACCCTTTCAGCTCGTACCTTCTCCAGCTCATCTTCGGTCGCTGCCATCTTCTGCTGCAGCTCGGCCAGGAGCGTTTCACTTGAAGCCAGTTGCTCTTTCTGGGTTTTGTTTTCTTTGAGCACTTCTTTGCGAGAGATCAAAGCTGCCTGAAGCTTTCGTTGAAGCTGCTGGATCTTTGCCTCGCTGTCTTTTTCTTCCTCCTGCCTCTGTGAAATCTCAACCTTTTTCTCTTGCTCAGCCTTCAGCTCTTCCTGTAAAGAAGCTATTATTTGATCCTTTTGAGACACTGTATCCTGCATGGAGTGTATGAGAGAGTTCTGCTCGCCCAGCTGCTGACTTAGCTCCGTGATCTCATGGTTCTTCTTGTTGAGAAACTCCTTGAAGCCTTCCACTTCGGCCTGAAGAGTCGCAATGGACGTTGCAGAATCTGCAGGTGCTGCTCTGGCTGCTTCCACCTCTGCTTTCAAGGTTTCAGCATGACACTCTGCTTGGTGATACTTTTCTCTGAGATTGTTCATTTCTTCAGAAAGTGCGTCAATTTGTCTTTCTTTTTCCCTCAGTGCTTGGAGTTCTTTGCTTAATTCCAGCAACTCCGTCTCCTTCATTGAGAGGCTGAGATGTGTTTCCTGCAGCTGCTTCTCTAGCTCCGCATTTGCCATCTTCACAGTCTGGATCTCTTCTCTTAGAACTTTCAAAGACTCCTCCACTGGCGCACCAAGAACCTCAGGCTGCTCTGTCGGATGCTGAATCTGATCACTGGATTGTGGTTGTGATGAATCGGTCTCAGATGCAGCAAAATCCACCCAGTCCTCTTGAACCCAGTCATTTGCAGCAGGCTTCTCCACATTTTTACATTCCTGGCGAGGCAGGTCCTCTCGCTCAGTGCTTACATTCTCCTCTAATTCCTTCAGTTTAGCAAGAAGAACTTCTCTTGAGCTGTTCTGCGCCTCAAACCGTTCCATAAGCTCGCCGTATTCTTCTTTCTGCTGCTTCAGCTGTTCACGGTGGTGCCGATCTTTCTCTTTGGCTTTACGGATGGTTTCTTTGCGGGACTCTTGGGCCTCCGCCACTTTCTTCTGAAGGCTTTCACACTCCGCCTCAAGAGACGCCACCTGAGACTGTAAGGCAGTTGTTTCGGAAGGAATTTCAGCTTGTTGGGGGTTTTCAGCTTCTTCATTTAGCTTTCTATTCAGAGCAAGTGTCTCAGCAAGTTGTTGATCCTGTTGGCTAATTTTCTGCTCAAGAGTTTCAACTGCCTCCTCTTTGGCTCTTAAAGCGTGTTCCAGTTCCACAAGTTTAGCTTCCATTTCTTGAATCTCCTGTCCTCTATTTTTAGCTATTTCTGCTTCTGGTATATTTTCAGGAATCTCTGTTTTTTCTGCATCATCTTTTTCTTTCCGATTCTTTGCTTCTTCCTCAAAATCAGCAACCTTCTTCAAAAGCTCTTTTCTTTGTACAAGCGCTGCCTGCAACTTCTTCTTTGTGTTAGTCAGCTGGGTTTGTAGCTCCCCTTTCACCTTCCGTAAATTAGTAAGTTCATCATCCGCAGGAGCAGCCGAGTGTTCAGAACTTTCTTTCAGTTTCTCGTCTCTGGCTTTCTCCAGTTCTAATATCTGCTCCTTCAGCTGGTTGATTTCACTGTCTACCATGAACTTGTCTTCCTCTGCTTGAAGGAGCTTAGCAGACATACTGTCATTAAGGTCCATCATCTCCTGCTCTTTCTGGCTGAGACGAAGCTGCAGCCCACAGATCTCAGAGTCCTTCTGTGACAAGGAATCATTATTGAGGTCCGATGTCTGGGAGTATTCCAACATGGTGCTTTCCATATCTTGGAGCTTCCTTTCAAGCTCAGAGGACAGGAGCTCCCTGTCCTCCAGCTGAGCACTCAGCATGCGGGCCTGACCTTCCTGCACAGAGAGCGCTTGGTTGGCCATTTCCAAATCTGCCTGCAGAGCCTGGATCTTCTGCTCCTTGGCTTTACTTTCACCATTCAGAACATCTAGCTGTTCTTCTAGAAGGTGCATTTCAACTCTGTGCTTCTCCACTGTGGAGCTACTTTGCAGAGAAAGCTTGTCCAACTCTTCTTTGGCTGATTTGAGCTCCTCACTAAAACCGTTGGCTTGGGACTCTACCGCTTCCTTGGCAGCAGCAAGAGTCTGCGTTTCGTCTTCCAGACTCTTTATTCTCTGCTGAGAATCTGCAGCTAGCTCTTTGAACCTCTGCAGCTCGGCAAGAAGTTCACTATACCTCTTCTGGAGCTCCTCGGCGAGGACTTGAGCAAAGACCTGGCTGGAGGGCTCATCTGCGCTGGAAGCGCTCTGCGTTAGCTGAACCTGGACGGTCTCTCGGATGATGACAGATGAGGACTCGACTTGAACTGTGGAGGTCTCCTGCTCCATGCTTGTTGCCTCCCAGGACTGCAGCTGCAGCTGCCCAAAATCCTGCATCACGGACGGCCACTCCTGACCTCCATCTTGATTCACAGCTTCCAGGAGGGTCCAGCTGCTGTGAGCCACCTCTGAATCACTACTGGCGACCATTTCATCTGAGGAGGCCCCTTTGGACTCTACTGGAGATTCAGACTGGTGTCCGATAAGCTCCGGGCTGCTTTCATTATCAGCAGAAATGGAGAGGACAGAGGTGTCCTCCGCAACTAAGGTGGTGTCTTCTTCTTGTGTATCATCCAGGCATTCAGGACGGGTTGCAGAATTGTCACAGGGGGGCGTACCAGCGTCCTGACACTGACCTGGAACTGGATCAGAGTTTTCACCTAATGCAGCTTCGCTGGTGCTGTGCTTTTCAGCCAGATGAATAGACTCTTTCAAGGCAACCAGTTCATTTTCTTTTTCCAACAGCTGCTGCTCCAGTGCCGATATGAGGGCTGTGGAGGTCAAACATGATGAAAACAAATTACTAACAGCAAAATTACTATTTTCAACAAATATTTTCAAGCAGGTCCAACCAGTGTAAATGAAATGAAACCTTCAAGGTTTATAGGATCAGATTGTCATTGAGAAAATCATTGTATCATCTTCGATAGTTTAGTGAAAGACTTTGACACATTTCATATAATGTTTTTTTGATAAATAAACCGTGTTGGATTTGAAGGGGTTCAATAAAGACAATACACATTTTGTTTTAAAGCATTACTCATTATTTCTAGACCCATTGTACTTGCACATAATAGCCGTATAGGTCTTGCATCTTTGCTTTAGCTTTGACATGATGTTTAGATTTTATTTTGATATAACAAAGACATCACAACTTTTGTACCTTTGTCAGTTTCAGATGAAGTCTGAGCTACTGCGTCTCTTTCAGAGATCTGAAAGAAAGAAGCAAACAAATTCATTATGTTGTGATAACAGGCTGGAGGGAAACTTTACAATTAACTAGAGAAAATAAATTCTATAGGATATCGGGAGACAACTGTTTTTAAAAGCCCTATGCAACGTCTAGGATTGCTGTAGCAATTTAAATCTATAAGAGCAGCATATATGGCTGCAGGATGAGATGAAGGTCACAGCCATGACAGTGGGAATTAGAGAACACACTTACACCTCCATTCTTAGTTAAAGCATCAGCCTTCTATGATGCTGCTTCTGTGCAGACTTTCCTTCTTAGAATATAAAGGCTGAGGGTACAAACTTGTCTTTTTAATGAAATGATAGCACATCTTATCTAAAGCGTTCAGCACCATATCTTGCACTTCAATGCTTTGTTTACTTATATAAACAGAGACGCAGCATAACAGAAACTCATTAAAAACAGCACTTTGATGTTTAAGCTTTGCAGAGATAATAAAGCCGAGTATTGCAGAGCTCATTTCGGATTACCTTTTGAAGTTTACATCTCAAGTCAAACAAGCCGCTAACATCTGGTATTTAACAGCTAATGATTCCCCAAATTGGCTTTGGTTTTTCAAAAAGTACTGACTGTTTGCATCTGCTCCAGCTGCTGGATCTTGCTGACGGACTCTTTGTTTTCAGTGCTAGCTCTGTCGAGTTGTTCTGAAAAGTAGAGATTAGATAATTATTAAAATGTCACCAAAGAGACTGTGAAAGAAAAGGCTTGTTCTATATCAGATAAATGGTCTCACCCTGAAGAGCTGCCATGGTGTGGGTGAGCTCTCTGCGCTCCTCCTTCAGCCTTGTCAGCTGTGTCTCGATGGACTGCACGGAGTCCAGGAACAGAGAGAGATCTGTCGGCGCGGGGGTTTCCTCTGATAGATGGACATCTTCTAGAGACAGACATTGTAGGTGCCTCCAAATTTCTGCCAAGATCTCGCCCTTCTCCTGAGTCTCTTCCTGCTGCTCCTTGAGGGAAACCAGCTCTCCCTCTAGTTTTTTAACCTCTGATGCCTCCTTTTCCTCAGCGGCCTGTCTGGCTGCAGACTCTGCCTCTCTCAGGGATGTGAGTTCTCCTTCGAGTCGAGTGATTTCTGCCCGGTCTTTCTCCGAGGCGTCGCGGCACGCTTGGACGGCGGTGAGCTCTGCCTCTTTCACCGAAGCCAGCTCTCGCTCCAACCTGGCGACTTCCGCCTTCTCCTTCTCCAGAGCCTCCAGACTGACATGTTCCGCCGTTCTCAGGGAGGCCAGCTCACTCTCCTGCCTCGCCACTGTCGCCCTCTCTTGTTCCAGCGCCTCCTGGCTGGTTCGGAGGGCGTTGAGTTCTTCTTCAGCTCTGCGGGCCTGCTCGGCCCACTGCTGCCTCTCTTCCTCCCTCAGCTTGACGGCCGCCGCCAGCTCCTGATCCATCTGCCGGAACTGAGCGGTCAAGATCTGGATCACACGCAGTAAGAAAAGGAGGACATGAATGGGTGCGTGTTGTGTGACGGTGACATAAAGGTGTGTCTGTTTGAACAAGTTTCTTTTCATAAAACCGGAGCAGTATTTATTCTAGAGAAGCATCAATAAAGTGGGAGAGTCCCAAACAGGCTAGAAGTAGCACAAACAGCAGCGGCTGCAGCAGGATCTCTTACCTGTTTCTGTTGATCAGCGCTGCTGACTTCTTGCTGCAGCATTTCCAGCATTTGGGATCGAGAGTTCAAGGCCTCTTCAAGCTCACCACATCGCTGCTGGGCTGCATGCAGGGCCTGGGAGAGATGGGAAAATCAAAGAGACAAAGGGTGGATTTAAAGTGTGGTTATCATCTACACCTCCACACTGTTGCGTTTGTCCTCTTGAGATGAACTGAGGTAAGTCCGTTTCTTCATTTAATGAGCTATTTTTATAGAAAGTTTCATTTTCCGTGTTAACCCTCATGCCCTCTTTAAATTTTGCACCCATTCGAATCCTTTGTGGCCAAAAATGTCCACGCACAAGCAAACTACTATAAAATCATTATATTCAATATTTATTCCTGTTTTTTTTCATATCTCTCTTAAACAACTTCCTTCCTTCTCAAAACTACTAAACATTCAATCATATTCAGGATTTTAACCCTTTAAAACACCACTTCATTTGGGGTTTGTGGGTTTTTTTTGCAAAAAATAATGAAATAATTCAAATATATAAACTGGCATTTAACGGGTTAAAATCCTGAAAAAGATTTAATGTTTGGTAGTTTGAACAGATAAGGACTTATTTAAGAGATCTATGAAAAAAGGCTGAAAAAATTATGTTTGATGATTTCATAGCAGTTGTTTTTTTTTGCATTTTTGGCCATGAAGGTGTACAAACCTTATCCAGAAAAGACATGCAAGAGTAAAAGACAATGGACTCCAAACATTCAACTAAAAAGAAGAGTTTCTGAAAAAAAATCATGTCAAAAGCTGTTAACAGCCAAAATGATCAACAAATCAAAAAAAAGAAAGTTGACAAAAACGTACAAAAATATCCGAGGAGGGCATGAGGGTTAAATTTACTATATTTGACTATATTAAATTAAAAATTAAATTATCTCAAAGAACAGCTGGATCCTGCACCTGCTGAAGCTCTCCATCACTCTGTGTTTGCTCTGTGATCCTCAGTAGCTCTTCTTCGTGCTTCTGGATCTGCTCTTGGAAACGCACGTCCTTCTCACACACCACAGCCTGCAGGATCCGCAGCTGGAAACACAACCGCAACGATTAGGACGCGTTTCTCTGGACATTTAAACTTCTGTCCCCGAAAAAACGTGTAATCTGAGCTATGTCACCTGCTCAGCGTGTGCAGACTCCTTCTCTTGGAGGAGCTGCTCTGTGACCCGTAGTCGTTCTTTCAGCTCCGCGCTGTTCGCCTCCTCCACGCTCAGCTTGTTCTTGAGTTCCTGGAGCTCCTCTTCTCCTGCAGCAGCAGCAGCTCCTGTGAAGGAGCTGTCTGGGCTCTAGTGTAGGAGAAACAGATGCACATGTCAGATAAAAAAAACAAAAAAAAACTAAAGCGCTTGAGCTTGTTTGATAGATTGTGGTTCAAAGGCGGCATGCTTGATGTAACAGTGTTTATTATAAAACTGTCAGAAACATGTTAAAATATATAAAGATTGTGTCTGATTTAAACTTACTGTTGCTCCTTCGTGTCCTTTCAGGTCAGTGATCTGTTTGCTGAGTGACGCCATCTTGGCCTTGGCCTGCAGTTTGAGTTTAGTGAAGCGAGCCTCAGCTGCTTCCTTTTCATTCTGTGAATATGGAGTAAAAAAAAAAAAAAAACTGCATTAAACCTGAATGAATAGTAGCTACAGGAACAGAAAGGTAGACATTCAGGTAATTTACCTTGAGCTGTGCATCTTTACTCGCCAGATCAGTGTCCTTTTGGACGAGCTGCATGTCCTTGTCCCGGATGAGCCCCTTCAGCTGGACCACCAGCTGCTCCAGGTGGGCCAGCCTCTCCAGGGCCTCCTCAGGCACCTCCGACTCCAGCGGAGCCTGGCCCCCTCCGGCAGGGAGCTGAGGCACCAGCGTGCCCTAATCATGGAAAAGAAATATGAGGAGTGAATGCATATTTATCATCTTGCATATCTTGCATTCCTGTACATAAACAATGCTTATAACAACTTACATATTGCTGATTTCAAAATACAAACATATTTTCTATCATGTTGTGATTAGTGATTGTCCAAATAAAGGATGAAAGTACATGTTTTATAATTGCATCAGATTTAAACTTCCATTTAAAAACTAAAAAAGTTCATTACCTCCATTTTGAGTATGTATGTTGAATTTTATTTTTATATATTTATATGTTTCTGTCTCACCTGTGAGTCTCCATCTGTGCCCTCCTCTCCAGAGAGCTCCTGGAGGACTGTGGCCAGACGGCTAAACATAAAGATGCCGCTGCAAAAGGAGGAAATAAAATAATAAATCAGCTTCAGTATAAGAAAACGCTGTTTGCTAGAGATATGTTTTCAGTTTTATATTTTCATTGATGGGAGCATCAAGTTGACTGACAGGACACATTCTAGTGGAGCGTTTTTATCTAAATTTGATCCGCTCTTGTTGCACAAAGTTTCTGCAGCCAGTGCCAGCGTACCGGTACATAAAACGGTTTCAGAGATTTGGAGAGTTCATTATTGATTTTGAAGGCAGCGGCTGTCAGAACATCCATTTGGTGGCTGTTCTGCACCTTCAGATCATACGTCAGCATTATCTTCCTCATCAGGAGTTGCCAAGTTGTTATGAAATTGTAGTAAAATTTGATTCCATTTTTCAGAGCAGCTCAAGGATTTTTAATCCACAATGGCTTAGAAATTGAGATTTGATAGAGCAAAAAGAATGAACTTCCAGTTTTTATTTTAAAACAATGTAGAAAAAAAATAGTAAAATTATACTTAAAAGGCCAAGAAAAGACAACTGAGCAAACTCCTGCTGCCTGGGGAAGATTGTGAGATATTAAGGCTGGAATTAATATTTAATTCTTAATTAATCTGACTATAATTGTCTCAATTAAATGTTTAATTGTTTCGTCTGATATATGCCTGTTAATAGGGAAAAATGTGGGAAAAAATTTCCCGGAAGCTCAATTTTCCATAGTCAAACTACTTAGTTTGTCTGAAAAACTGTCAGAAACCCCAAGATTCCTTATTATTACCAAAGAAGAAAAGTTTAGAAAGAAACAAAGTATAATACTCACACTCATCACAAAAACATAAATGTTATATTATTATTACCAAACACATTCGCATATGCTGTTTATACTCAATCATTTACACATTCCTGGTAGATTTTTTATGCATTACATGCTCTTCAATTAAAACATGGGATCAGCTCTTTTCACATTAGAAGAGTATGTCAAAAATAATCAATTTTATATCATTCATGACTAGTTGATTATGATGCTATCCTACAATGTACTACAACAGAACATCTCTCACCTGTGTTTACAAGTGATAAAAACAAACAATATAATATACTACAATAATATAAAAAACGGTATTTCTACTTTTACTCATTTAAAGGATCTGAATACTAAAGCCACCACTGATAAATATTACTGGATTTATTATTTTTGGGAAATTTTAGAAACAGTTTAAAATACCAAAATGTTCAGATGATTAAATGGTATTTTGCTTTGTTGTGTGATAGGCGTCAGACAAAATTACTAACAAATCACACTTTTCACTCAGAATCTGAAGTACACATTGGCTGACGCCCCCTAACCTGTTATTATCTACGAAGCGGACCGAACGCGACCGAATCTCCACGAACCTGCCGGACAGTCCAGTGCGGCTGCGCCACTCTCGTAGAGAACAGCAAAGATTATAGCAAGCTAGCACCAAAAAATTGACGGCAAACTTTCCGGGTTTAGACGGAACCTGGTATCAACAGCATCTCTGACGAGTCAGAGACGGCGACGTGAACAGGATTCTCCGGGAAAACATCCGCTGTTCGATGTTGGCTCCAAGCTTCCGCGATACAACAAGTTAGCGACTTAGCTCGCATATAAAAAGCAGTTTCTTTTTTTAATTTAAAGCCTGACTGACTCTTTCCTTTCTCTTCTTCTCATGACAGCTTAGCGCTGCTGCTCGGAGACAGCGGCGGCTCCTAAAACACACACTTGACCCACCTGTGCGCGTGCTCTCCAGGTAAACGTTGTTGCTTTTTTATTTGCTATATTTCCTCGGATGGATTTCAGAGCAGAGCCACATCACCAAACACTCCCGGAAACAAACCATCCTCTGCGCTGATTGGACGCACGTAAGGGACCGTCCGCAAAGTTCCAGGCGTCTACACCGAGGGAGCGCCAGAATCAGCATGTCTTTTTAAAAAACGCAAAATGCACTTTTGAGCCAAAAAATTGACTTTTGATCTGTCTGAATTCACACTGAAGTCAACAATGGCAGGGCATGACCCCAGAGTCAGCCTGATTATTAATAACGGCAGGCAGCTAGGCAGGAGTCTGATGCTGCTGGCTCATTACACCACAGTGTTCGTGGCCTTCGTGGGCCGCATGGTGCAGTGGATCGTCGTGGCGATGAAGTGGACCAACCAGTTTGCCCACTACACAGTGGCGGCGTTTGACTCCATCTACCGATACCTGCACTGGGGGAAGAGGCAAAGCTTCTCTGCTGGAGCCAGGGAGATCTGCCCGAGCTCTGACGTGCCGCCACAGTGACGTCATGATGCTTGTGAGAACTTTCTAAATCAACAGTTCTGTCCTGCGAGACTCCAGTGGAGACTGAAAGTGAAGTGAACTTTTTAGAAGATAAAAGTGAAGATTAAAGGGGTGAAGAAAGAAAACGAGGCCTTACTGAAGTCAGAAACAAATCTACTATTTTCTTCTTTTTAAGCTCTTAAAACAGCTATTTGTTATGTCATATTACATATTGTTATATTTGTATGTGCGCGTATATTCCAAGTTAATGCTCTTCCAAAATGTTGGAAACTACAGGTTATTTCACTGTGGTAAAAAAAACCCTGTTGCTTGTTGGCAATCATCATTCATTCCTCAGATATTACTGTTAATGCAAATTTGTGGCATTAATGCAAACTAAAGTGAAATATGTTGGAATAATATTTAATGGATGTCTTTCAGAATGGCATTAATTCACTGCAGCAGGGATAGGATGTGTTGTTTTTAATGGAAAACTACATGAAGAATTCACCACTACATAAACAGCCAATTGTTTTATTATTATTATTTTACATCTGCACCTGTGTGATGTGAACATTATATTTTGTTTGTTCGTTTCCATGTCAAATGTTGCTTTAATGACAGCTGCATTTACCAATTTTTATTATTTTTTTTTTTACATTTTTATATTAATACATACGTATATTTTCTTTTAGACTTTTTAACACTTACATGTATGTATGTATCTGTATTATTTGTGCATTTTAGGAATGCACCTGTTGAGAACATTACCAGCACTTATAGCTGCTAAAAACAACTACACTACTGGTTTCAATTATTAGTTTAAAGTACTGAAGGAAGTGAGACCTCATTTCATGCAAAAGCATTTAAATATATGATTGTATTATTTTCCTTGTTCTTGGTATTGTGATCAAATGGCTTTCTGCACTGTTCTGATATAATTTTGAGTAACTCATTGTTATATTCGTTCAGTTATGTACGGCTCAGGACTGGTTTCCAAATAAAGTCCTCTACCAAATAATATTCTGTAGTCTTTTACTTTTGCGATTTCTAGAACTGTTTATTCTTGTTTCCGGATTAGTTGTTTTTCATAAAATGAAAGGTGACATGTTCAAAGTATTTTGTCAGTCTAGATTGTCAGATAACATCCCAGAAGACAAACAAAACCTGCAAATATTGACATTTGAGAAGCTTCAGTGAGAGATTTTTACTTAGAAAATGTCAAACTATCACATCTAAAAATTCAGAGAATTTATTTTTATTACATGAACACAACAGCTTGAATAAACACACGCGTGGTTTATAATTTAAACAGGAATTTAGTGGAATTATTTATACATTTTAACTCAACTTGTCTAGTTTTAATTTTCAGACCATTTCCATTTCTCATAAATGAGTTACCTTAAGTCCAAAGAGTTGAATGAACTTGTTAAATGTTGTTTTTAAATAAACATGATCAAAATATTATATATACTTCCCAGCATGCACTGTTGGAGAGTTAAAACTCTCCTTTCTTTCTGTCTTTACCACATTCACAGTTATTTCCTTTCACTAAACAATATAAACCACAATGGAGGTTAGTATTAAAATAAAAAAAAAGAGTCTAGACTAATATTCAAAACTGTAGATATTTTTGCTAAATGTGAATTCTAAAGCAATGAACATGAAGTGGAGCTGGTAGTGGAGTGACAGGACTGTGTGTGGGTTTACGTCCATGGGCAAAGTATTTATAAGAGCTTAGTGTTCACTCAGAGCAGAAAAGCTGCACCAGTCACATGTTAATACTGACGCTGTGCTGCATGTAGGGGAGACCACAGCCCTGTTTATGTTTTCTGGGGGTCACAGACTAACATATGTCAGCTAAAAATGATTGTCTTTTTAATCTGCACTAATCTAATATGTTACAGCATCTTAAAGTCAATCACTTTTATGGTGAGAAGAGCAAAAATAAATTGCCCCCACACCAAAAGTGTGATAAAACTGCTTTGAACATAGATATAATAAAATGTATTAGTCCCAGTTAATAGAAATAGGAATCAGCTACAAATTGCTATATTGATGATAAATGTCTGTTATGAAAGATGGTAAGTGGATAATACCATATATTCACAAAGGTGGGTACCAATGCATCAGGGTTCACACACACACACACACACACACACACTTGCTCCATAGTGTTTGTATGTTTTTCTTCTTCTGTTATATGAGTCTATGGCCGCCCATAGAACCATCAAATTTGGAGGTATATTTCTAGATGTAACATTTGCAACCGAGATCTTTGGATCTTTGGAGCTGAGTTCCATGCACCCTATGACGTCATGTTCCACCATTCTGAATTTCATTAAAAACCCTTAAAAGTTTTCACAGGTCACACATTTTGTCCGATCGACATCAAATTCGACACACATTATTTTCAGACCAAGACTCACAAACTCACACTTTTTGTCTTTCATGTGTCAAAACCACACTTAGTCCATCTATTTCAGAGTACATCAGGAGGACTCGCCAGAAATTTGGTGACCTTTGACCTCTTGGGGGCACTGATCATACTGTGGGTTGTCACATTGATGGTCCTTGTCTGCTTTGGATTATATCAAAATCAAACATATTCCCCATACCACATATTTTGGTCAATCATCACCAAACTTGACACAGATGATGATTAGAGCCTGATACACATAATAAGGTAATGTCATGGCTGTCGAAGCTTTCAACTGTCAGAGCCAATCAAAGTGGATTGTGAAGCCACCAAACAGGAAGTGGCCAAACTTTGGTGAATCAACATCAAACTTCTTGTAGGTGTTTATGGCCATCTCTCTGACCTAACCTCATTCTGTTGCCACGGCAACTCAGGCCTTATTCACTGCTTGGCCCCTCATTGCTGGTTGCAGCTATATTTTGAATTTAATGTTTAAATTTCTTCTACTGGTCATACATTCATGGGGCGTGGTCCCATGAGTCATGCTACCCAACCCTGTGATGCGGCTGGTGGGCACTGATGCACATCATATATTTAATCATATATAACTAAGAACCTTAATGTTTCATTTAATGCTGATTAGAACATTCTCACATAAACTACGCCTGAGTGCTACAGCAGAGAGTGAAAAAGGCGCCAACCAATCCCGGCCTCCCCTGCTGTAACTCCATGTGAGGGATGAACGCTGTATTGTGTCTGTCAGCACATCTCAGGGTAAATGTTGACGGAGATGGAACCTCGCCTGGATTATGGCGATTATCCCGCAGGAGGACACCGAGGGGGGCGTGGTCTGCCTCAACCCCAAAACACAGGAACACCCGCCTGCCGCCCATTGTTGTGGCTGTGACAAAGGATCTCCTCCATGTCACAGTATGAGGTTTGTGCGCCAGCTTCAACTCCCAAACCTGCCGATCTAACGCATCGCTCCGGTGTCTGAGCAGAAATGGGAAACATGTCTGAAAAAGACTGCGTGGACGACCTGCAGGCGGTGGAAATGCACCTCTGGTACAAGAAGTTCCTGGTGGAGTGCCCCTCCGGTCAGCTCAGCCTGCACGAGTTCAAGCTGTTCTTCGGGATGCGAGGGTTGGACCCAGAGGCCAACACCTACATAGAGCAGATGTTCCGCACCTTCGACGTCAACAACGTAAGTCGAGGCGTTTCAATTAGTGAACTTAGTGGGATTTTTAGTTTTTGTCATGTTAAAAAAAGCTCCAAATTATGCAATTCTTCACATCAGGCTTTTCCCTTGAGGATGTGTCACAGGGCCTTTCACTAATCTTCATGTTTACATGTAGATTAGTGTCAGATTCTGTTGGTTCTTTGTCAAATAATGTAATAGTTTGTATTATAGGGGTCAACAATATTTATAATTTAGAATAATTTAGAATAGACTTGTGATATTATCATAACTAATATCATATTTTCCATGTTCAATTATGTTAATATGGTATAATACACTGTACAGGTGGATCATTTGTATGGTATTACTGTGTATATTAATACATAATGAATAAATATGTTCAGAGTATACAGACAGTATAAACACATTTAAAAATAATTTATTTGTATTAACTATACTACTTATTTACTTATATTTGGTGTATATAATTTAGCCTTTAACTATATTTGTTTCGTTTGCCTGCCTCATTGTTTTTAATATAATGATTTGTGTTAAGGGGCTGTTATAAAATAATATTGTAATTTCCCTTTAGGATTAATAAACTACTTTTTAATTAAACTGTAATTAAAGCATCAGCGCAGAATGTTAAAGTGTCAAAAAGCACATTCTACAGGTGTTTGGAAAGTCTGTTATAGTTTTATTTTAGTCTTAAGATGACTAAGCTAAAATATATGATTTTAAAAATGTATAGGTTATTTAAAATTATATTTACAATTAAGCCTGCAACTAATCATTATTCATTACCAATTCATCTATCAGTTATTTGTTTATTAGAGGCTAAATACAGGAAAATACCCAGTGTCCATGTTTTTCTTCTTGTTCCTTGAGCTTCCCTGTACGAAATGATGTTGGTGCAGAGATAAATAGCAGAAATCTGTTTTACATACAGTATCTCTGCTGAAAGTGGAAAGTTTCTCTGCTCACTGAAAGTCTGACTGTAAGGGGCGGGACCTGCACACACGATTTGAGACGTCACAATCCTGATATTCATCTTACACAAGTGTCACGTGGAAAGGAGAAACCTCGGTTATACAAACACTGAGGGAATCCTTTACAGGAAATTAGGAGACGTCTTATGTCCAGCGATTACATTTGTGAAATAGATTAGATTCTATAGAATAGATTAGATCGATAGACTAGATTCTATAGGGAATAGTAAGGATATATTATTGATTTGAATGAGGTAATTACAAATATTCAAAGTATTATATATATATGCAACCACACATTTTACTTAATAAACTATCTAAATTGTTGCCGAATAATTTTCTGTTCAATTAATTTATTAATCAACTAATTGTTTCACCTCTATGATCAAAGTGATTTAGATTTCTTTATCAGAAATTTAGCACTTTAAACAAAGTCATCTTTCTTAAGGAAGAAATACAAACAGCTTGAAATAATTAATGGTGTTTAACCCGTCGACTGTTTTCTATTAAATAATCATTTAAAGTCAGGAAATAGTGAACACTTCTTATCAAGATGATATTACGAGTTGCCCAAAACTAAACTATATTAAATTCTTTGATATATTTGTATAAATAATATAAAGTTCTTGTACCCTTACATGTTAAATGGTGAAACCAGCTAAATTTAACCCTATAAATGACTTGTTTCAGCACTAAAACACAAACACCCCGACTAGGAGACACTTTGCTGTAAGTATTGTTTGGTATGGCTGAATATCGCTGTGTCAGGAGCTTTAACATGTTGCCTAAAAAAGACGCCCGAACAGCTCAGTGACCTCCCTGCAGCCTATTTTTGTCCCTCGGATCACAGTTTAATTAAGAGTCTCGCTGAGCCAGAGACAGGGTCAATCATGGGATGTGTCTGTCTCAGAAGCTGCGTGGCTATATTTAGCATCTCAGTCAGCTCACAAAAGGCTCTGGTAATCTTTATGCATGATTTAAAACCATGAGATTATCTATGAGACAATGCTTTGATGCTGAGATTGTTGCCCGTGTTCAGACACAGACAAGCGGCCTCCCGCCACGCTTCATTTCTCCTTGAACAGCTCTTGGAATGAAGATGAGGGGCACTGACTCCTCTCACTCTGAATGTTTAATAAGTAGATGGTCACGTGTAGTAACTTACTGATGTTTGACACTGTTTTGACAAGGATTTCCTATAAAAAAATAAACTTGATGTTTGCAGGACGGCTCCATAGATTTCATGGAGTACGTGGCTGCTCTCAGCCTGGTGCTGCGGGGGAAGATGGAGCACAAGCTGCGCTGGTATTTCAGAATTTACGATGCGGACGGCAACGGCTGCATTGACCGACACGAGCTCCTTAACATCATAAAGGTAAAGTTGATCGTGCCACCTGCAGTACGCCATCTCCGGGAAGGTTCTGGTCTAATCTTATTCTGTTCCTTCAGTCCATCCGTGTGATCAATGGGAGCGAAGACCTGGAAACAACAGCGGAGGAATTCACCGACCGCGTGTTTGAAAGGATTGATACAAATGGAGATGGTAAGTGTGTTCTGGCACGATTCAGAGACTAAGATTTAGGAGGGGATCGATCCCGGGCGGATGGTGTTAAGACATTTATCAGCTCCACTGCTGTCAGGAAATAGAAAAAAGAACAGAAAGAAGATATATTAGATGGAAACCTCAACCATTAACAAAATAATCTTTTCTGATCTAATTTGAACAAAAAAATTGTCTATATCATTGTCTCTTTCAACAGGTGAGCTCTCGTTGGAGGAGTTTATCAACGGTGCCACCAATGACGCTGAATTCATGGAAGTGATGGTAAAAAGTCTGGACCCCTCCCACATCGTGTCTGTGATCAACAAGAGGAGACACAGCGTTTAGGCCATGTCCTCACACGACTTTTCCATGATTATTTAACCCAAGCGCTTCCAGTGCAAAGGTCATTTATAGATGGAGATTTCTATTAAGATTGAATCTGGTTTAATACGATGTCAGGGTATTTTAAAAACTGTCATTTTATTGTTTCAAATCTCTGAATGATCGCACTTTAAATGCTTTAACTAACTCAGCCTTTGCAGACTGGTCATTGTCCTTGTTTACTGACGCTGAGCTTCCCCAAGGCCATGATGGAGGATCTCCGAGATGGTCCTGTGACCCCCAGATACCCTGGAGGATAAACAGGGGAGATAGTGGAATAGAGCGGCTGCTTTCCAAACCTTTATCTTTTTTTTTTGGCCCACGTCCCTCTGTATCAAATTATGCAAACCTTGTTTTACCTGTTCTTCCCTGTGGGGTTTAGGTTGTATTCAGGATCAGTCGCTGCAGGAACAACACAGGTCTTCCTATTCATCGCAGTGGCAAGAAGTTGAAAACAGAATTAGCTTTTGCAGAAACACAACCTAGCATAACGCAGCAGTTTGATGAGGTTAAAAGATAGGCTTTGCATTCTCGACTTCTGACTCATTTTTATAAAATATGAGAGAAAAAGAGACAAAGAGAGAGTCTGTAATGATGATTGAGCGAGCGAGTGAAAAAAATAGAACGATAGAGGCAGGAAAGCGGATGAATAAGACAAATAACACATAATTTTCTGTTGTTATCACAGCTGTTGGCACAAAAAACACACACCTGCAGCCTTACAGGACGTTGCTATAACTCTGGTGTGTCTAATGTTAATTTCATTGATACTTTCTCCTTCTACACACTAGAAAACTTTGAAAAGACATGTTTATAGCCATAGACTATACGAGTTACGAAGACTGGGGATTTTGCAGGGTCTGTACAAGAAGAACTGCTCAAGGAGCACAAACAGAAGCAGCTTCTGGCCACAGCTGCCTGTATGTGATTGGTTTGTTCTGAAAAACCAGCCAAAAAGAAAATGTAAAGATAAACTGATTTTTTTAACAAATAAAAAAAATAGAAAAAAAAATATTTTGGGTTTGAGCAAATAAACTGCATACTGCCATTAGAAAGGGAGTAGCCTAAATTAACTGATAATGCAACGTGACATTATTTAATTGTAATCAGTAGGCTAAATAACTGCAATCAGCTTCACCCTATCATACTCCAGTTACCTGGTGTTTCTGAAGTGGCAACAAAATGTTAAAAATGTCAATGGCATGAGTATGATCCATAAAGATAGATTTTATTCACTGTGCAGTGGATTTTATGGCTTCAGCTCTCTACAGTTGGTTCACTGTGCTGTTCTAGTGGGAGAAGTCTCTTGGAATGTATTCAAATAATGATTTTCATTAAAATAATTACTGGTTGGTGATTAGATACATGCCTACTTATCAATTTATATCAATATAATTTATAATCTATTTTGCACGTGATGGTATTTGAGGTTTTTCAGCTATTACATTAGTAAATATCTAGTTTGCTGCTTGGTGCATGAGCCAAGAGGAACACCCTCCGATAACATTAAACATGTTTGATTTTATCGAAATGACAAGACAAGAAAAAGACAGATTTAAGACAGCATGGACTGAGTTTTATGGTCATCTTACATCACCCTAATTCCAGCACATTTCCTGATTTTAATCCAACAGTTGAAATTTGTCTGTGTAAGTGGAATCACTTAAAAAGTGGTTTGCATTAGTCAGTGGCTGTTATAATAAGTGGCTGTATTAATAAAAGAAAATGGATGTGAACGATTCTAAAGCCATGTGTGTGTGAGACACAATTCACAAATGTTTACTTTTTTATTTATTATTTTAAACTTAAAAAAAAATAATTTGAGGATGCAAAGAGCAAAATTCTAGCTTGTTATGTCAAACTTCTATTTCCACACTTTGAGTGTGCGAGTGTTGCTTTGGCTGAATGTTTTGCTGCATAAACACAGATTCTCTTTGTTATGTTTGTTGGCAACACTTGACTGGTGCCTTCTGTTGAAGACTAAAATGTTTGTTTTCAGCTTTTGCTTATTTGTACAATAAAGTTGAAAATATAAGTCTGCCGTGTGATGTCTATTTAAACGTACTTGATCGATATTGCAGTGATCGAAGCTGCTATGCAGCATGGAATGAGTTACGGTGAAGACATACATTTCAAATTTGAATGAGTCCAAAATTCACAGGAGCAAAGAGTCTGTAAACAGGACCTGATCTAATTCATTAATGGATCTTAGGAAATTGTGAAAATTATGACAGAGGATTTGTTCTCTACCTCCTTGGCTTGTCAAACAAAAAAATCAAACCATAAACCTGAACAAATCTCTATAATCTGTGAGTATTTCAAGCCAAGAGGGATTTTTATATAGCAAAATTGTTATGGGACAAAGACGGATTAATTATTCTTTTCTATCCTGATAATATTCCTACAAATATTGATATCCCCAAGCCAGCAATGTCTTTTTTTTCTCCACACAATATTTTTATTTAATTTTTTAAACTTAATCAACACGTGTCCATGAAAGAATGAAGCTTTGTCTGTTTTACTGTTCAAAGGATGAAGAAAGACTAGCAAACAGTCCAATAAAGAAATTAAAGTAAAAGTATCCTATGCCTTTACACCCTCATACAACAGTAAAAAGGTGACACATTAGGGAAACAAAATCCAACCTTTGAGCGAGGATGATGATTCACCTGCATGGTGCCACAGTCTTTACATCAGACAAACATCCCAAAGCTGTGTTACTATCATCTTATTCCACCGTATTTGGAGGAGGAACTATATTATTTTCTGGCTTTCTTTGTATAGAACAATAATTATTTACACAAATTAAGTGATACTGCCAATATGGCATTTATTTTACACAAATATTCAACATGGACAGTCAAACTCACTCAACAACCACAAGAGGGCAGCGACATAATTGGATTAATTTTTTTCTTCATGTGATTTTAAACAGTGGGCTCCTTAAGTGCTCGTCCTTTAGTGTGTTCATGTGGTCTCTCTTTGATCGCAGCAGAATTACAGGAAGTCGTACAGATACTTCACAATATCAAAGTTCACCGTCCTGGAAGACAAATTACACCAAGCTCAGTGAAAAAACATTAAATGTCAAATCACTTGAATGATTCCTATATCAGTCTCAGTCATGGGTAATAATGTACACACACAGACACACACCTGGATATAGCGCGGATAAATTCCATGGAAACGGCACATTTGTACTTGGGGGCGTCGAGCTGGTCGTCATGACTGACCTTATTCAACAGCTGTAAGGTCACAAGGGAGGAGATCTAAACAGCGAGAGAAAAAAAACAAAAAGACTGTCCACTTCTTCGATTCAGCTTTTCTACACATTGATGCAGAGGCAGAAAATGACGAGCCAGTTGTGTGAATATGGGTTGAGCCCAGTTCCCTCAAACCATTTCATGTCTAGAGCCATAAATAGATACGCATTTGGCCACAGATCCCAAAACTCATGACCATATGGGTAGAAAACTCTCATCTGAGACCCTGCTGTCATTAGGCTTCATTTAACATGAAATGCGAAGCGATTTGCACCTGCAGATGGGGAATTTTAGGAACCTGAGATTCAACAATTAGCATTAAATCCTTGTGAACATTATAGTACACGTTGTCTTTCAATTACTTATCTGGCAACTGGGAAATTATTTTCTATATTTAGCTGTCACAATTGTGCAGGGAGATTACAACCACTGCAGGAATAAATGAAAGGATAAATGAATAGGATGCTGTTATTATTTGTCCTTGATTTTACTAGTCAAAGACATCCCAGACTATCCCCACCATCAACAAATAAACACCTCACCCATCGGTCATTTTAAAGGGATTATACTTAAATTAAGGCTTTTTAAGGAGAAGGATCAGATGTGTGTTTCAGACATAGGATCGTTTTATCTTCTAGTTTTTGTCAGTTTGGGTAATTTCATCTGTATAAATTATGGAAACAGTCAACCACGCTCGACTCTGACCTGAGAGAAGATGCTGGCGGTGGGGGCGACTCTGCTGTCCACTACGCTGTAGAAAATAGCGAGCAGTCGGTCCAGAGGAAACGGTTTTGGCCCCAGAAGGTGGTTGCTTGTCTACAAGTTTTTGACATCATGTTAAATTATGTATGAAACTAAAAAGAAAAGATCAAAACAAGCGTTATGTTTAAGAGGATCACCTTTTCATTTTTCTTCAAGAAGTTTGTTTTCCTTATTTTACCGTGATGCTGTCGAGAGAAAGTGAAAACATCAAATGATTCAATTCAAAGAAATTAAATATATTTTATTCCTGTAACTGGAATCTCAAATTTGACTCAACAGGCTTTAAACTACATACATGTGTTCAGAACTGAAAAAATTGTACCACCATGGTAACTTAATCATAATGTGATTCAACCTGATGCAAGTGTGAAAATGCCCTGAGACGATTTAATAGCAATGTCGGTAAAGATCTTCACCATCATTCCTCATCGTCTCCAGCCACCTCTACCCAGTCCTAGAGACAAAAAAAGGAAGTTCCTCTACCTTGACGAAGAAGCGTTTATCTGTCCGGGCGGGGTTGTAGGATGCCAGGTAGGCAGCAATCAACAGGAACTTGGAATAATAAGGCAGTTCAACGTGAGTGTGAGCAGATAAACCTTAGAAAGGCAGAGAAATAAAAGAAATTAATCAGATAATTGAAGGACAAGCTGAGCCATAGTATGAGTAGTAGAGCTACACATGTTTTTACACAGCACAATCTGCTGCTCTTAATCAAACATCTCACCGCGGCTGTTTCTGCTTTACTGCTCCTCTCTGCAGTATTTAACTGATCCGCTGAACAAACAGCTCCAAACGTCTCTGCATTTTCTGCCTACTTGTTAGCGGATCTCCACTAACACAATTCATAAGTTCTTCACAATCAAAGTCTGTCCTTAGTATGTCATTGGAAAGCTTTTAATGTGAAGTGGCAGCAGCAGCATGAAATCAACAGTAGCTTAACATTGCACCGGTACTTCTGAAGTGATCAAGAAACCATGAAATTAGGCCAATATCTGTAAGTAGAAGTACAGATTTTCTTGGACACTGGTGCCCTGCTTGTGTGCATCATTAATCACACATTTAATCCTTTAGCACAGACAGCAATGTGATGAAACCCTCAGCTGCAATGTAAGATGCGATGTAAACACTGGCTAACTACACTCCCTAATATTTGAGATGTATAAACTCGATCTGAACCTTGAGATAAAGGGCTGCTCAACTATGGAAAAAATCATCACGATTATTTTGATCGATCGATTTTTACAGTGCATTTGCCTTTATTCAGCACAAAGGACTGTGCTTTTGTTTGAGATGGTTAGACAGATTTGTTGTGTTGCCAAGAGTCACGGATATCACCTTATAGCAAATCTTGCACATTATCATGTGCTTCTGTCTTCATCAGATTCTTCAAACCTGAGGTGTTCCCAGATAAAAGGAAGTTTTTGATTCTTTTTCTCAACCAAAAGACTTTGCCCTGCCTCGTGCATGTACGTCTCTTTCAGAAATTGTGCAAAGAAAACTGTTAAATAGATTATTTCAATTTGAATAGGAGTATGATTATTTGACAGGCAAATCAAAATTGCCATCAAAAAGTCCAATTAATTGCACAGCCTTACCTTAGATCCCCTATATATATATATATATATATATTATATATATATAAAATTTCAGTGTTAATCCAGTGTCTCTGCACCTGATCAGTGGTTTTACAGTTCAACATCATCATCACTTGCAGCAGTGCTCGGTGTGCGTCAGTACCTCTCAAAGCTCCGGTTTCCTTCTCCTCCATTTGCTGCATCTGCTCCCACTGAAGGCTGAACAGGGAGGAGAGAGAAAACACACAGGATAAGGAGAAGAAACCACAGCTCGCAGGCAAAAAGTGACACAATTTGATCTCACGAATAGATTATGTGAAGAACACAGACCTTGACACCTCTCGGAGGTACACGGTTTGCATGGCTTTTTTTAAATGAGGCTCAATGTTTCTCCACAGCTTGTGAGTGTCACTTTCTTTCACTGAAGACATGAAATAAAGTAACATTAATGAAACAGCCACAGTGATCACATATTATTTGTCTAGGTTTGCTTACATTTGAAATATAAGTGTCAGGACAGTAAAATAATTTTAAATGGATTGCTGTGAATATAAAATAGAAATCTGGTATTAAATGTGCCCCTAGAGATGTCTGCAGCACATACACAGAGACCTAGTTTACTTGTAGGATGGGTGACTTCATTTTTGATTGGGCTCTGCACATGGGATTTGATAAATTGGAATTTCGTCAGCAAATATGTCAGATGCTCTTTTCATCTTGTTTTGTTCCTTAAACGGCCAAAAATATGAATGAAGGCACCTTTAGAAAAAAGTTCAAATAACTTTAATAACAACGAGGTAAGAAAATCTATGTGAATAAAAACAAAAAGAGGACAAATATTATGCGTTTAAATATTGATCAGCTGTCAAATGAATAGGAACTCCTTTTTATGAATTACCTTTTCCTTCTGCCAAAGGCTCACAGAACTTTGAAAAATTAAGGGCAGCCTGGTTGAAGAGAGAGAGAAGAGAAATCAATGGCACTAGACTGAAAGAAAATCAAAGCAAAGAAAAATCATCACTGATTTGTGTGTGGGTGTGTGTGTGTGTGTGTCTAACCAGGTGGCGCAGCTCTCTGAGGTCCCGACAGACGGCGTAAAAGACTCCCAGAAGGATGTTGATGTAGGAGGCGTAGAACTCAACCGAATATGAAGGATGTCTGTCCTGAGACAAGATCTGCTGCAGCTCACCTACACACAGAAAAACAATTCATTTTCTCAGGTACAAGCAAAAACTGGTATTTTTTTAAATAAGACTCAAAACCAGGCAGAGATTCTCACAAGTACAACTAATCACTCCCTCTAAGTGTAGAATTTATACAGCGGTGCTTCGTAGTGCAATATTTCTCCAGTGATTGCCTGAAGTGTAAGAACAAGATCGCAGGTACAAATCTCACATCTCATGCCTCATCTGCCACGTGTGCATCATCATTATCATGCAGTGTGGTGGAAGTTGTTCATGACACTGGCTGACGTAGTGTGTGTGTGTGTGTGTGAGAGAGAACAATAATACCTTTACTGTAGTCAGGGAAATGGAGCAGAAGGGGCTCAAAACAGCCAGTGTTGGGTCTAAATTTGTCCCAGACAATTTCACTGAGAAGGATGACAGTAACGTTGTCCTCAACCTTAAAGGGACAGATGTATATAGTCACATTTAAGTCATAGAACAGTTTTGTCCAACAAATTCACCAAATCCTTGTATATAAGTCAACGATAAGTCATCATGGACTTCAGTGGAAGCTGCTGCCATCTTGTGACACTTGTACATTACTACAAATTACTGTTGATTGAAGTATTAACATAATTATACCCATAATGACTGAAATAGGACAATTATTTTAGATGAGTAGTCCAGAAAAACAAAGTGTTGAAAACAGCATGATTATATTGTTGAATCGGTCTCATTATAATAGTGGAAATTATTTATTACTGGGATGTACATTATAAAACAGACTCCAGCAGCTTATCCACCTTTCTTTGTTCCCTGGCCCTGCTTATTATCAAAGACCCCGCTTTGAATTGACTATAGACTTTCATTGGTAGTTTTTATATACAGTAATAAAGTACATCTGCAAAGTTCGATTCTGATCAAATCAGAAAAACGTGTGCATATTGGGAAGACACAGACAGATGGAGGTGAACACACTGTAAATCCTGCTTGTCCTTCTGTCTGAGTGAATAAAGAATGTGCCCTAAACCCTCGTCTGTAAATCCTTCCTGTTGACCATTTTTTTTTTTTAAACAAAGGTCACACCAGTAATACTACACATTACAGGCACGACGACCCGTCATCATCCTGCCATCCATTAAACCCTGAAGTAGCACGACATTGAAGACATCCATCGTCACATTCACAGTTAACGTTAACATAAACAGCCCAAGTCTTTTTACTCTTAGTAATTAAAATTCTGAGTTGATGCCACCCTTGCTTCCTAGCAGCATTATAAAAGAGCTCCACACACTCAGCTCAAGGCCAATCGTTAAAAAAAAAAATAAAAAATCTCTTCCAGGTCCTCTTCATCATTCACAGTGCAACAGCAATGAAGTGGCTGACTTGATAGATAACACAAAGAGCACACGCTATACTTCTCACCAGCTCCTGAAGACGCATGAGGGCAGGGAGGAGATTGGCATCTGTGTCTCTCAGGAGCTCTGCTTTTTCCATTACCTGAAAGAAAATATATATTTATAAATGTATACGTGTGTTTGGGGTAATTTAGTATCATTCGCGCTTAGTAAACAAGAAGCTGTGAATGGCTGTTTTATTCACGGCACATTACTGCCTTCAGTGCAGCGAGCTCACTTTAAAATGTCAAAACTGATTAAGCCAAAATACCAGATTAAACGCTTTCCTGTGCTGACTGAAGATCACACTCATTCTCTCCAGGCTAATGCAGCTGGTGCTTTGTTTGGAATCATTTGCATATGTTATCGCTACTAATCACATTATCATACAAACATTTTAAGTGACATATCTGAAGAATTACATATTCCAAAGAATATGTAATTTGATACGCCGCGGATTATGGTGTTTCGATGTGCCAAGCGAAGAAGAATCTGAGGCTGAGCGCAAAGAGTTTCGCACTCACAATGTATCGCGTCTGCTCGGCAGGAGACTGGGAGCCCTGCTGCCTGTAAATACGGACGAAGTCAGACAGGGAGGGACTGCGGGGGAGCTGGGATGCGGCGTCGCAGCCAAAGATGGACAGCAGCACTTGTTCGAAAAGCAACACGGTGGAAACACATTCGACGCAGCTGACTGTGGCATGAGGCAGCTGCAGAGAGAGAAAGAATAATAAATGGGTTAATACACATGTGAAATGATTGATAAATTTATTTACAAATCCTGGACCCACAACTCTCGACAACACATAATTCAATTCTACAGGCCCTGAAAATCTGACAGCAGGTGTTTCTCACTTACCTCCAGTTCTTTTAGTAAAACATTCATCACATGACTCTTCCCTGTGGCTCGATGACCGTAGATGAAGATTGAAGGGTAGCTGTACTGCTGTGGCTGCAAGAATAT
This sequence comes from Lepturacanthus savala, assembly GCA_030544235.1. Taxonomy (NCBI): domain Eukaryota; kingdom Metazoa; phylum Chordata; class Actinopteri; order Scombriformes; family Trichiuridae; genus Lepturacanthus; species Lepturacanthus savala. Next base: position 8,003,678 of record CM060474.1, read on the forward strand.
AAACAGCTGAACTCTTAACTTTACGGTAATATTTCATTCTATGTGCAGAGTCATGTTCACAAATGTTATCATGAACCCTAGAGACAAGCAGATTTAATGTCATCCAGACAAGGACATACTGTGTTTACTGTGCAGATTTGATGAAGTTGAGAATGAGATTTACTGCACGTGTTATGGTTCAGTCTATGAGAACACAAGGGATGTATTTTTTTAGTAAAATGTTGTCTATTTATGTTTTTTGAGCTGGATTAATATGACAAACTTGAAATGGTACTATTTAAAGTTCAGTTTCATCCAGCTAAAACAGTCTGTATGCTGCTATTGTTTTTGTTAGATCAGTGGAAAGACTGTTAAACTACAACAGAATCTTAATTAGTATCATTATTAACACCTTTGTTTACCTACTATTTCTTGTTAATATTGCTGTTGTGAAAAAGGTCTATTCGTATTTTAGGTAACCACTGACACAATATTGAACATAAAAAATACATTTCAATAAACTGAAATAAAAGTTTGAGAAAGTAAGAGTTGAAATAACATAACTTTTTCAATAACCAATTAAACATACAAGTATTTGTTAATATTAATATGACAATCTATGGCCTTAAACAAACTTTTTCTTTTATTAAAAACTCGAAAGCCACACTTAGAAGTACAGATATTTTATCATGAAATGACTGACAGAAGTTAAAGTCACATATTTAAATATTACTTGGAAAGTATCTGACAGGTATTGTACTTAAGTATCAAAAGTAATTTCTGATATTGACTGTACTTAAATATTGAAAGTAAAAGTACAAGTAAAGGTTGTTGCAGTCAGAATTTGGAGGATGATGAAGTTTATTCTCAGTGTTGGTGCATCACTTTAGGTTTCAGGTTTCCACATCACATTTGAGTAAACTTTTTAAGACTACCTTTAGGTTATGTCTATTAGTCAAAGTACAGGATAGAAATTGTATGTTCTAACCTTATTGAATCTTCTAGGCACCTAATATGAACTCCTGTTCCTATTTTCGGTAACAGGAGTCGACATCGTACCTGTCCCATCAGGGAGAGCAGTGTCGCCGCCTGGATCTCCCTGCAGGGCAGCTGGTCCGCGACCCTCTGCAGCTTCTCTTCCTCATATCCTGGATGCTGCAGTAGCGCCGCCATCCTCCTCTAAACCACCGGAAACTGTCTGTTTACCACGAGCAGACGGCCGCAGTGAAGCTAAAAACAAGCAACGTTAGCTTAGCGTTAAGTTAGAAAGACAGTGGGACTGGAGACGATCACCTCCGATATCCGGTCAAAATGCGAGCAGAACGAGGGATAATGTTAGAAACTACATACCGCAAACGCGACAGAGTAATGTATGAATGTCAATGACCGACAGTAACACGTATAACAAGCTGAAAATACTGATAATACGTCAGTTTAGAAGGTTTAAATCACAAACACGCGTAGTGGAGGAAACTCTCAGGAGTTTCGCGCGTCTGCAGATTACGTCACGTTACCGTTTGGGTTGCCAGCCAATTACAGGCTCACACGTAGAATTATGGGTAATGGAGTTTTGGCCTTTACAATCTCGTATTTGCGAAATATGGAAATAAATGGAAATTATGAATTGAACGTAAAATAGTGCATTTTTTTCTATTAGATTTATTTTGAATTGTGCCTTATATGCCACTAAACATGTTTTAATCTAATTGTTTTTGTATTATGTGCTTACATAGGCTATTAAAATGTTTACAGTAGCCTTCATTACAGGGGTGGGCAATCCTGGTCCTGGAGGGCCGGTGTGGGTGCAGGATTTTGTTCCAACCATGAAGTTACACACCTGATTCTATTAATCAACCTCTAGAGCCATTGCCAAGGCCTTCATTAGTAGAATCAGGTGTGTAACTTCATGGTTGGAACAAAATCCTGCACCCACACCGGCCCTCCAGGACCAGGATTGCCCACCCCTGCTTTATTAAGTACTCAACGGTGAAATCTGCAGAGAAACAGCATCCACAAAAGATCCTGAATGGACCTGTCATGAGACTATTTTCCTGATTATTGATATCTACGATAACAAAATAAAAATGAATGCAAGCCCAAAACATAATTATTTTATTATAAATTATAATAAATCCTATCCAATAGGACTATTTTGAGTTTATGCAAAAAAAAATTCAATGTATTAATATTATGAGTGTTCTGATAGAAAACCTTTATTTTCCACAGGTTAAGCCATGCGGCTTATAATAATATAAAATGAAATATGAGAAATATTAATATACGCTGATTTTAAAATGCTTTCAATGGACACACAGACCATCACGTTCATTTATTTAATAGCATACAGTATGTACAATAATCATAGTATCACTATTGCTGTAGCCCATAGCATTTATATGCATTATTAATTCTTAGTGCAATTCCTCCACTCCTGCAGCGACCGGGGGAAGGTTGGGGCATCAAATTGAGGACTATTAGATCCACTGTTTAAGAATTCGCGCGTACATCGCTGTCATAATACGTCAGGCTGGGATTAAGGGATGTGGGCTGGCCCTCGTATCCCAGGCTGTTCTCCAACTCTAATTCAATAGGAGCTCAGCTGCGGTTGTCGGTCCGTCAGCGTCGAGCAGAGACAGAGACGCGCAGTGGTTCACAGCTGAACCTCTGCCGGACGCTGCTCGGTTTATCGGAATAAACACGACTCAGGTAGGGGCATTAAAATAAAACTATAAATATAAAGACAATCATGATATATCTGCGGGCTGTGTGGGATTGTGAAATGAATTCCCCAAGCTTGTTTTTCGGGGAGCGCACGGCTCGATCACTCGCAGAGTGATGAATGAAAATCAGAGGAAGGGGGAAAAAAAGAACAAAATCCTTGTCACGGGCGCGGGTGATCAGTGATGCTGCGGCTGAAGGAATAAAACGCGAATCCGGCGGCAAACAAGAAGTTCTGTCGACGCGTTCCGCACAGATGTCAGCGTGCTAAAAGGGCAGATCTCCACGGGACCGGGCGGATCACAGCCTCACACAGACCGGAGGATGGTCCCCGGGGCCCCCGCGACCACCACCATGCTCCCCGCCTCCGAGGCTGCCAAGATCTACCAGACCAACTACGTGCGCAACTCCCGCGCCATCGGCGTCCTGTGGGCCATCTTCACCATCCTCTTCGCCATCGTCAACGTGGTGTGCTTCATCCAGCCCTACTGGATCGGGGACGGCATGGACACGCCGCAGGCGGGCTACTTCGGGCTGTTCCACTACTGCATCGGCAACGGGCTGTCCCGGGACTTGACCTGCCAGGGCAGCTTCACGGAGTTCAGCAGCATCCCCTCCGGTGCGTTCAAGGCCGCCTCCTTCTTCATCGGCATGTCCATGGTGCTGGTCCTCACGTGCATCGGCTGCTTCGCGCTCTTCTTCTTCTGCAGCACCGGCACCGTGTACAAGATCTGCGGCTGGATGCAGCTGGCTGCAGGTAGGAGTCCTGCTGCGACCACAGGTGGAAGTTCACAGCAGCTCGGGGCGCGTCAAATGTGTAGTAGATGTCCAGAACCACGGGTTTCAGAGCTGAAAAGCGCTAAGCAGGATCCAAACTCACACAAACCAAAACCCTAGTTTACTTTCAGATTCTCTCAGGTTATAATTTGGCCTCATTCCAATACGCGTTGCCTCTCATTTCATATGGATTTATAGGCTACAGCATTATGTAACTGTAGTGTATGGAGCAGCCTTGGGGAAAGTGGGACCAATTGAAAACACTCTGAGTGTTAATAATTGATATATATATATATATATATATATATATATATATATATATATATATATATATATATATATATATATATATATATATATATATATATATATATATATATATATATATATATATATATATAAAATAGCTAATTTTATTTGATCCTCCAGTGATGAAATGGAGACTTCTAGCAATGTGTGCAAGTTAATTTGCAGAAAAAAACATAATTTTCTGCATGTTTTCCCCCCTTAAAGCTTTACATTCATTATGTCACTTTAACTTTTTTTAACATTACACCCCAATTTGTGTCATTAATCATCCATAATATGTCATTATCCATCTATGAGTATAAATACACTCTTGGCAATAGAAACAGGTACACTGTAAAACCATTACTCTAAAAATTACAGTAAGTATAAATGGCAGCAATTGTCCAGAAAGTTAGTGTAATTATTTTTATAGTACAAGTACTGTACTTCTGTACAATACTTGTACATTATTGTAAAATAAAATATTGTCTTTACTGTGAATTAAATAAATAATTGCTGTGATTTCAGTTGTATTTACAGTATTAGGTGATTAACTGTATTTAAATACAATAACTCTGACTACTGAGATTTTCTACAGTAATACCTCAACTACTGTGATTTATTGTAAAATATACAGCAACCTACTGTAATTATCATTTACAGTCATGTTACTGTGTTTAACACAATAAATAACAGCAGATTTCACAGCAAGCTTTTACAGTGTAGATCCTCTGTGTTTTTAATGGTTTATATCCCTTTTCTTCAAATGAGGAGGGTCGATTAGAAATATGCAAATGCATGTTTTCCTCATTTAATGAGACAAGGGAGGGTCTCTAACATCATTAATTAAAGAAAAAAAAACATGTACAAAGAAAATGCAAAAATCTAAATGCTACAGATCTGACTGAACTGCCTTTAATTATGTTTTCAGTTCTAGAGTCTTTGTGAGGCAAAGAATCAGCCTGCATTCGTGCAGATTCTGATTCCCATTTATAAATGATATTTTCAAAACAACTGATCCCGCTGAGCTGATTTTACTTATTCAGTTCAATTATATTTTCTGTGTATTTTATTTCCCAACTATAGAGCTCTAAATTGCTGCTTCAAAACACACTTTAAAAATTCAAGGATACAATTCTAGCAGAGAAATACTGATGCCTACATTTTTTAAAATTAAATCCCTTATTAAACATTTGGAGGATTTGATCTCAGTGCCAGTATTGGAAGGAAATAGACGTAATAAATTGTCTTCTCGTTCAAAAGACCTTGGCCGAACGTTTTACAGGTGTGAGAAGTAAGTTGTTAAAAAGACTTTTTTTCTGAGGTTTGTCAAATAATGGCTGATGTAGAATATTTTGAGAATAATCTCTGACTCAAAATTCAGAGACAAATCTAATTCTGTAATCTCATCACATCATACTGAGCAAAAAAACACTGGTTGATCTGAAAATGAGAATTAAATATCATAACCAAAAACAATCAAATTCATAGAGAGCTTGTGTTTTTGTGGACAGAAACAAAATGTGTTGCACAGGTCCACTGATCACAGTTTTAGCAATAAATAGTAAACATCTAAGATGCTCTAATAATTAATATTTATAAAGATTAGTACCATTGGCCAGCTGTTACGGCCTAATCTAAATACTAAATTTCTATTTCATCACAAAAAAAGCATAAACAAGCTGTCAGTTTGTATCTGTGTCCGTCAAAGCTGTGCCATGTTCCTCTGAGTCATACGGTGGTTTTACCCAGTTTTCCATCGACACATCAGGGGAGCAGTCGTCCTTCGTGTCCTATCGATCATCTCCTCACCTCTCCTCCTCGGCCTCTTTCGCTGCCACTGTGAAATGGGGCCATTAAGGTTTCCTTGGCATTTTAAATGGACAATATTGAGGCACTTTCTGTCTCTCAGCAGTCTGAAATCCTGGCGTTAAACGGTTCTCCCGCAGCTTAACGGTGTCAGATGTTATTTCAGGGCGTTTGGAGCAGCTGTGATGTTCTACCAAAGGTTGATCACACAGCTCACAGGCAGTCATCAGCTCCAAAGATGGGTTGTTCACAATGTTTGATGAGCATTGTCTTCCAGCTCAACAAGAGACTTTTGGTGAAAATTGCAAAGAACAATGATGAAACCTACAATATTTGTTCCTGAACACTCGCATCACTAGGAAATGTTAGTTACCCTAATACATGAGGGCAAAGAGTTTAAGGTACCACAGGGTTTATAAATCCTATCGAAGGGCTCTTAAGTTATTTATTGATGTTAATAATCAATAAAAGGCTAAGAATCAGTTTGGCTGATATATCAGTGCCTATAAAATATTATCTCTATGCTACCTTTCCAATGATCCATCAATAGATAGATTCCCAATCTTTGGGCAGTATGAACACAGTTACTGAGCAGTTTAAGCAAAGAATGTAAATTCACAGGCAGAAAATAAACATTAATTTTGTTTCTTATTGTTTCTTTAACAGAAGGTGAACCCTGAGTTTAATCTGGGGGCTGAACCTCCGGTTGGGAACCACTAGATTATTTAATTATGTTCTGTAGATGTGCTGCAGAACATCATGTACACAATCCACTTATTAACAGCTTACAGTATTAACATTTACATCTTTGCCAACCTAAACAGGCTCCAGACGAGCGTGCCCGTTATCTCCGTTACTTTTTGCACTTTTCATAGAATCACTCGCCTCTGCGGTAAGACGTAACGATTGCGTTTCCGGCATCAAAACCGGCTCACACCATCATAAAATCAGTTTACATGCCAAAGATGTCTTGTTATAACAAATCCATCAATCCCCCGCCGTCAGTCCACAATCTAATTAACAGCTTTGGCAAAGTTTCTGGCTATTCCATTAACTCGTCTGAATCTCAGATTCTGCCTCTATGCCGTTCCAACTGGGATGCTGACGTTGGCGAGGCGACCCGCCCTATCAACACGCAACTCAACCCTTTACATACCTCTGAATCCATGGCTCAAACAAGCCCAAATTATATATTCTAACTCAATTTATTGAGGTATAGATTAAATGAACCTCATTCTCTTTAATTGGCTACATTTCCACTCGACAGTCAATAGCCTACATTTTACTTGATTTCAAAAGTGTCGCTGCATCCTGGGTTTAACACTGCCCCCCTATAGAACAAATGAGAACATGATAGTATGCTATGCAGGACTAGACTGCAATAGATGGCCACTTCCATACTGAATACTACATATTCTGACCAATTGGAAAGCTGTCCGAGATCCTCAACCTTAGCTCCCTTTCTCCCTTTCTCTGTCTTCCATCACCTCCCCTCACACTCACAACATCTCCAAATGTTCATCTTAATAGCATTAGCTGGGGTCAACAAAACCCTATTTATCAACTGGAAGGACAGAAAAACCATTGGATCAGTCTGTTTCCAAAGCTTGAAAACCTTGAAAAGCTGACATGAACCACAAAGGACAATCTGATGCCCTACAAGAACATAATTCATTAAGAAAGCATCATTTAATTTTTTAAATATATTTTCAGACCAAAAAAGTGTATTTTCCCACTTTGAGTGGTGGGATGAACTGACCCCTCAAGAGCTTGAAAGCCAAAGCAGGATATTATGGAAGAGGTTCTACAGCAGCTCAATGACTGATGAGGTGGTCAATGTTTTACTGAGCCATAAAGCATTGATACACGATTCAATAAATCACTAGTTACAACCTATAATCCCTTTTAAATTATCCGTCACAAAGTGGCGGCGATAATGAAAGCTGTGGTCTTTTAGAATAAGGTGAGCGTGCATGCAGCAGGTAGAAGCCGCTCGTCTGTATTCATCACGGCCTCCAAAGCCATGATCCATCTGGATCACTCGCACGATCACCAACATGCAGACAGGACAAGGGTGTAAATCCATGAGTCAACAGAACCAAAGGTGGGTCACTCAGAAGCGCTACGGAAGCATTTCCAACACACGAGCCGTTGCCTGGTTGTCTAACTAGCAGCATGGTGTGCAGTAAGTGGCTTCCTTCATGGTGCACTCTGTCTACTAAGTGGTCCTCCAGGGAGGGGAGCTGGCATACACAGCCAACAATAAAATGTCCATTTGGTAGCCGGTGATTTATCGATCCGAATGCTGCTTTCCAGAATAACAGGAAGCCGGGCTCTGACAGGGGACAGCCGCCACTGTTCGGCCTTTTCGCTCGCATGTTATGAGTTATCGTTGAACTGGGAGAGTGACAGAAGGCGAGAGAGCGGCAGGCCCGTCTGGAGCTCCGGCTGCCTTATGTTTGATGCACGTAACAGCGTTTGATATGGTGTCTGACCGACTGATATTATTATAGGATTGCTCGGCGCATCGTGCGGTATTCAATTTTACACCCCTTCAGAAAAGATGACAAGTGGAATCGGGACCCGCTGCTTATCACGTCACATTTTCTGTCTTGGAAAGGAAAGGGAAAGATACACAGACACTATCACGCTGCGTCTGCGGAGGAGGAGGTGAGATAATGAAAGTGGATCCAGAGAATGTTTGAAAGCAGAAATCTTCATTTTGAAATATTGCTTGTGTTATTTCTGTCAAATAAGGAGTCTTTTTTTTTTTACTAAGATAGATATCCATTTAACATTATATTGTTTTCTTTAGCTCATATTATATATCACACTGACTAAACCTGCATAAAAACCTGAAATCCAATAGATTCTTACTTTTTATTGATTAATCAATTTATTCCCTTATGTAGCTCTTTATTCAAACAAAAAGAGAACATTATTTTACAAGTGTATCATCATAAAATACTTCAACTTGGGTAAAAAAATCTAATTAGGATGAGGTAGACAATAGATAATAATAACAATCATGGAAAATAAATGCATCAACTGAGCATTCATCTTAAGCATTAGTGTATTATTAAGACTATTGTTGCTCAAACTTGTATGATTAAGATTAATAAATAATTTTCTAAAACAGGTCTAATATAATCACAAAATCATATGTGATTTAAAAGTTTCATATTTGATGTCTTACCTTTAGTATATGAAATATCTGATAATCACTTAAGCTTATATCATCAGAAATCACCTGTGAAATGGGCCCATATGTGAACGTGTCACATCTTTTTAATCACACATTTCAGTGTCAGGCCCAACAAAACGCTGCTCTCACCCCTAAATATAAGTTTTGTAAATGCAGTCTATGTGGCATTGATCCATTGTTTGCTCTTGCGCCTTAAAATGAATTCAAATGAACGACACATAAATAAAGTGAGCATCCGCTGGCACTAAACTGGTTCTTCTCAGCGCATCACTAATTAAAAAAAAAAAGTTGCATTAATGTGAGCTCTGTGCACTGTGCAGCGTAGCTGAAGCTGCTCCTGATTTAAAGCCGAGAGCTAATGACATCAGCTGGTTCTTATCCTGTCACACGTATCATGGAGGACCGGAAGAGTCTGAGAGGCTTTGCAATGATGTAACATGACCGCACATGAGACTCTGTCACTGTCTGTCACTAAAACCTATTTCTTTACTCTCTGCATTCAGACAAGTGTTCATTTGATTCCCTCCTCCTTTTTTTTAACTCCAGAGGGGTCACAGTGCACAGACGCACAGTTATTTTACACCGAGTCAAGAAAACGCTATAGAGGCATAAACAAAAGGAGAGTGCAGTGTGATTCAGCTAAATTAAAGGCCAGCCAAGTCAGCTGGAAATCACAGAGGAGGATCCTGATGGTAATTGACTGCATTTGTATAGAGCCTTTCCAGTCTTCCGACCACTCAAAGCACTTCACTTTACAATTGTATATCCACCATATCACACAATCAAACACTGATGGCGTAGGCCGCCGCGAAAGGTGCACATCATGATGTAATTTCATATTTCACCCATTTTTACAGCAATTTGGGGTTAAGTGTCTCACCCAAAGACACTTAGACATGCAGATTTATGATTAGCGGACGGCCGCTCTACCTCCTGAGCTGCAGCCACCTCTATACGGACCACATACTAATTCTGAGTGTGTGGATTAAGAAAGTGGATCACCTCTTTGGGCTGATGAGGATTTTAAATTCAGTCCGGTAATCGATCTGTTACTTCTATATTAACCTCTGTAGTGACTAGCAGGAGTTTTACACCAAAACGCTCTTTTTTTCTTTTGGAACATCTTATCTGACATAAATATTTTAAAAAAGGAGAGTGGTTACTCATTTCACTGAAGCTGTGATCCAGCAAAAAAAAAGTTTTGGAAAGAGTAAAATAATTTAATCATGAAGCCGCTTCATCTTCGTACTTTGTTGGGTGCTTGAGAATGTAGCTTTTAAGTCTTGGTAGATAAAAGGAGTTGTCGTCTGTCATCAACACAGTCCTCAAAATGAGATTTCTTGTTCCTTAAATCAGTAATTGCAGGAAAAAAAATGTAGAATCACTGGTTCTTCTTATCTAATCTGATCAATAACTATCAGATAAGGTTTTTGGTCGATTGCCTGTCCAATTTCAGAGTGTTAATTTTGGAACATCAACATACATATCAAGAACAATGAGACTAGTGTGTCCCTCAAGGACACTTCAATATGTGGACAGGAGGAGTTGACAAATCCATCAAGTACAGAGCTATCAGTTTATTCTAAAACAGTGAAAAAAAAGGCAAAATTTGATAAATGAAGTGACGATTGCGAGCTAGTTGGCTTCTTCTCACTACAACATGTAGGCTATGCAATGCAACATTCATTATGCTGTTATATGTAATCCTTCAGTGCCATCCTGGAAGCCATGCAGCCACTTCCTGTGACTGCTCTTTCTGTTCATATAGCACATTAAAAGTCCCTCCTCCGCCCCAACATCCAAGCTGTAGGCTCTGAGTCTCGCTTCACCTTGGGAGTAAATTAGGGAGTATACTTGGGAGTATACTCCTGCTGTCTGCATATTGATATGAACTTTATTAAAAGCAGCTGCCAAATTAATGATTTTGCTGTTAAAATACAGTATGTATAGAAAATATAGTCAAGACACTGATATTTTTCCTTCAAGCTTCTTCAAAGGAAGGTCAGTTTTCTAGCTTTTCTAACCAGCTAAACTGTTTTCAGCTGCACTAACATGATTGCACAAGGGTTTTCTAATCATCCATTAGTCTTCTGATGCAATGAGCAAACACATTGTACCATTAGAACACTGGACTGATAGTTGCTAGAAATGGGCCTCTATACACCTATGTAGATATTGCACCAAAAACCAGACAAATAGTCATTTACCACATTAGCAATGTATAGAATGTATTTCCGATTAGTTTAAAGTTATCTTCATTGAAAAAAACAGTGCTTTTCTTTTAAAACTAAGGAAATTTCGAAATGACCCCAAACTTTTGAACGGTAGTGTATGATTACATGTTAACTTACCAATAATATGATACTTTGCAAGCTAATTATCAGTGGCCAACCACTCCGCAAATGAATTCAGAATGTTAATTGCTATGAAGCTGGAAACATTTCACCAAATGCTTCCTGAAAACATACAAAGACAAAACACAGAGCTTCACCAAACGTGTCTTTTAAAAGACTTGCCCCCGGATGATTGGACATCTTCTTAATGGAGCTGTCAACTTGTGAATAAATCCAAACCCGGTGTGGGCGAGATGGCGTAAAGGTGTCACAGGGCGAGGTTTTTTTCGGCGTGTGTGTGTGTGTGTGTGTGTGTGTGTGTGTGTGTGTGGTCACGTCGCCGCGATCGCAGCCAGACCGATGTCGTCATATCTGCATGTCAGCTGCTCACAAATCTGCCGCAGCCAGGGGAGGGATTTGACATTAATGTGCACTAACAATTTCATAGGTAACAGTGAAGTCTGACTGTAGAAAGTATGCAGCACTTTTTTCTTTCGGGATTAAGAGATGGTTTATTGTAGATATGTAAAGTAGATATGTAGATCATTTGGAATCAATCAGCTCTTCTGATTGGTGCTCTACCTCTTGAGCCACAGAGTTAAAGTTAAAACAGAGTTAAAGTTAAAACTTTAACTCTGGGCCCTATGTGAACGTCTGTATCAAATTCCATCCAATACTTTATATTTCAATTTGGACCAAAGTGGTGCACAAACAGACTCATTTCTACAGAGCCGTGCTGCTATCTGTAAACAACTGATTTTTCATGGCACAGATACTGTGAAGGTAACAATATTTTTTGAGCCACTTGCTGCGGGTTGTTGATGAATAACTCGTCCTGAGGTGACGGCGACTTTGTCTTCAAAAATCAGCCGAGGTGTGATGGACAGATGGGGCCGCAGCAGCGGCTGCGGTGCTATTTGAGGTAAAGCCAGAGCGGTGTGTCTGATTGGGCGATTTGCAGAGTATTTAGAGCCTTAAGTGTGACTGACAGCTTTGATTGCAGTAGTAGTTAGGACATGGAATGAGCGGAGGGATGGATATTATGCGAGGTGGGGAGAAGCAGAATGGGCAAGTAGCGCTGCCGGCGAGATGAAAACGGCATCCAATGACATGCCTCTGTTTTTTAAATGGCTTGGGGGACTGTAATTATGCTGCACCGAACGCATACTCCTCCATTCAGGTTGAATTACAAAGAAACAAACAGAGAATAATAGGGGTGATTATTGACATGGAGATATTTACATACACAAACAAAGGCTAATATAATAGCTCCAAGGCCACTTTGATGTAAGCATGAAAACAGTGACTGGTGCTGTTTGATGAGGGGAAACAGATACAGCATCAGCTTCACCAGGGATATGACGCTCTTACTGTTTGTTGGCTGGTTTGTCTGATAGTGTCTCAAAAATGTCATGAATTGCTTTCAAAGTTCAACATGGCTACACAAAACAGTTAAATTCACAAGTCCAGAACCTCTTAAGTAATTCCCAACCCGACCAGATAGTTTGGTATTAATTCTAGGGACAATAGATGCAGTGTTCAAGAGATTTCATCATTTTATCTGCAGAAACGTGCACAGATTAAAAATGACACAGAGTTGAATTGAGTTGCAAGTCAAACAAATCGGCTTCTATGGAGTATAAAGTTTCCCATAATAAAATGAACATTTACTTGGGTTTATGGAGCTTTCTAACAGTTTCCCCATATTAAAACTTACATTGTTAAAATAATGAGATCCGTAAACGAAGCGTTAAAAGCATTTTTGCTGGACTCAGTAAAGGCTACATACTATGCACTTTGTCACCAAAGTTAGTAGATTATATATCGGTATGAGCCTGAAAAAAATGCTATTGTTTAATGTTGGATATGTCGATATGTCATACTTTTTAATATAATTGGCTGCCGAATTCCCATTGTCACATAACACAGACACAGGTGTGCACAGCATCTACTCGGAGCCATCCTGGAAACCTGATGGCCTTCAACAATAAGCAACAGTAACTTCATAAAACCTCTCAAGTTTCTCGGTGATTAGTTGGAATTTATCCACAATTTATCCATTATACAAGACGGCATTTAGATATTTTTTAATCACCATCATGTTGTGTATTTTGATGCAGATTAAAATCTTTGACACTTTTTTTTGTCATTAGAACAACACATTCAGATAATGATGTGACCTTTGCGGAAGTATGTGCTCACTGATTGCTTGGTTGTTTTAAATGTCTAAACTGAATAACTGAAACGCTCCATTACTCCATTATTAAACCGACTATAAAGGAACTCGTGTGTGCTCACGCTGTTATGAGGTGTTGCTGGAGGAAATTCTTTACCATTACGAATCTGTCTGAGTTGATTACACCGACAATTTGCTTTTGCGTGAAGCAACGCGATTCCTAAAGAGCAGCATTCTTCTCTGTGAAGCGACATATAGCCTTGATTACTGCCTTTTTATGCTTTGCTGGGACCAGGGGAATAGGAAACCATGCAGCGATGGAAGTCTGTTGACATTTCCCTGCCCTTTATGGCATGATGATGGGATGGCGTCCGGGTTGCCAAACAGAGAGAAAGCAGGTAGCAGAGCTGATGGAGAAATAACGAGGTCTTTCCAGGAATCTCTGCAAGGATGGGAACGCGCTCCTGATCCGGGCGCAGCAGGACAGCGAACAGTAGGGGGACAACTTTGACGTCCTAGTTGGGTGTGTAAAAGATGAGAAATATATTCTCCTGATGGGTGCAAGCATATTTCAGTAGAAATATTAGGATGCGAGCAGCAGCCGCCGATGCTGTGATATTTTCCTCAATGTTCCCAATCTGATGCTATGTTATCCTATTGTATTATGTATCCCCGTGGGAGCGTCACTAAATAGCTCGCCTGCCCCCCCCCTCCCCCCCACGAGAGATCAGTGACAAATCCCCCATCTGGGGAAATTGTTAATCTCGAGGAGCATAAGCTTGTCCCAGAGGAGAATTAAACACTCTGCCTCTCTGTTTTCCCTGCTGTCTTTTAAGTCTTGTGGGAAGCTCCAAAATAACACTAAATAACATTCTTCAGAGTTGTATCAGTCTGTTCTGCATATCAAAGACTTACATGATAGTAGATTTCACTCTCTGTTGATGCAGAATAGCTCATATTTATCCATATTTGTCCATAAACCGCATCCTCTAATTAAAATCATCCTCTATTGATATGCGCGGCCCGTATCTTTAGAGAAGTTTTATTACAATGGAAAAAAATGGCATTGTTGTTTAGTAGCTGGATTTACTGTAATATCCCTCCCACCATTCAGGCAGATTAGAACAGACTCGGCTCAATGAATCACAGCTGGACTTGGTCTTCATTGATTTCTCTTATTAAGTAATTACTTAAAACTTCCAGGCTGCAGTTCACAGGACGGAGACCCGGAAAGCCTCCATTCTTCTGAGTCGTGTCAGGGCTGCCAAGAACGGTGCAAGATGTTTTCTGAAATGGAAACAGCGGTGCTTTGAATATCTGGCTCACGGGGTGAATTAATGCATCTTTGCTCGAAGCAACAAAAAGTTTTAAAGTGTGTTTAATGCTCTTAGACAGAACAAAATACAAGGTAGTTTGATGCCAGTTTGAGAAGTAGCTTTTAGTAGACATCACTATTCTGTTGGGTTTTTTCTCCACATGTACCTGTATCATTTCTGATATCTTGGGAAATTTCATTTCTGAAGATATCATTCTTGGCATTTGACTCTTGAATTACTTAGCAGGGCTCCAGTTAATAATTATGTTCATTATCAGTTTATCAATCTGATATAATTGATTTAATGAGTTAAGTCAGTGTATTAAATTGCCTGTTTTATCCATCAAATAATGCAAAATCGAACAATAGTCACTTTATTAATGTCTTAAAAGAATATGAAAAATAGCAAATGTTGACATCCATTTGGTGATTCTTGACTTGATTATCTCAGGTTTTGCTGATTATTATTATCTCAATTGACTAATTGATTAATCAACAAATTAGTTTAAATGCGAAACAACTTTGAGACCATAATTGCTGCATTTATGCATCGAAAGCAATGAGTGAAGCGTAGTATTGTCGTAAATGACCCCCTGCCTCCTCCCCCATACCACTCACAGTACAGTGTCTTAAGAGGTTAAAATAGATTTTGCTGGAACTTTGGAACAAAATATCAAAAGCATTATTCTCCTCCTCATCCTCTTTCTTGTATAAAAGTCTGATATCATGCACATTTGTGGGTTTTTGATGTCCTCAACATGATATATTTGCAATTTAAAGCACTCGAGTGCTTTGCTGGAGCTTCAGAAAGCACAGGTCGCTTTTGGCCTGTCTCATAAATATTCATGAGCCTCTCGTCTGATTGGCTGTTTATTTTAACAGGATGGAACATGCCACTTTGAGAGTTCTCATGATAGTACTTGTATCTGATGACTTTTGCACAACCGCGTCATGTACGTATCCTACATGTCAACATTTCCGGAAATCAGCGGCGATGGTGGAGGCCGCTGTCGTGTAAAGCACCACACTTCCACGCCTCATTAGGATTTGATTATCCTGTTTCCCCAGGAGTTATATCATTAGAGTAACCAGGAAGGTGGAGGGGAGGAAAGGCTGATTGCCGCCCTGACCTCCACCGCTCATCCCCGGCAGCTCAGAGACCTTCATCATCCGCCATCACCTCCTCCTCCACGGCAACCGACGACTCATTATAACCTCAGAAGACCAGGAACTTATCTAAAAGTTCCCCATCGTGAGCCAGAAAACAAAACTCGCGTCGCTTTGATGTGATGTAAAAGAACGCGTGAACCCAGACGGCAAACGAACAGAACGTCAAGATCGACTGTGGAACAACTGTGTTGCTTCTTGATCCCTCGGGGCCTTTCAATCTCAACTCGCAGCTCACAGATGAGATAGTTTGGACATCACAGCCAAGTCGACCCGACCTTGCAGATTAAACTCAGTCGTTGTTTTTCGCTGTCTCTCTCTCTCTTTCCGCGGCGGCCACCCGACTCACTTCAGTATGAATTATACATGCAAACACAACTGCTTGTTTGTGAATAAATCATTATTCTCTGAGACATGATTGAAGGCCTCTTGTGGTGGCGTTCTATATCAGTAAATATCCTCATTTAAACCGGAGATAGTAGCAAGCGTTCTGACTCTGTGGCTCAAGAATGCAAATGAACGTGTTCACATAGAAATATGAGCAAAATCCTGCAAGACTGCTGCAAAAAAACACCCAAATAACAACAGCTCCAGGTCCTAATCCAAAACTCACTGCAGCTCGATTCTCCCGTTCTCCGTCCTGAGCGAGCTCCTTCCTCCCTGGCTTCATAATTACAAGATGGGGAAAGTCGAATTATGCTTAATTAGGACCTTAGGGCAAAGAGAAGGAGTTACTTCACACAATTAATCCCTGCCTGGAGGGCGATGAGAGGGTAACATGTTTTACCAGAGCTCATACTCCTAGAGCTCATACTCCTGAGCTCAGTCTACAGCATCATTTTGCATGTTTTTTCTCCACATTCTCTGATTGAATAGATGTGAACAGCTTAAACACAGGTTAAGTCACAGGATCATCAGGTGATTATATTTCATCCTGAGGGGGAGTCAAATGACACAAATGTTTGTACTAGATCTGTAAAGAGTCAATAAATCAATTCATTTGGCAACAATTTCGATAATCACATAATCCTTTTAGCACTTTTTGAACCAAAATGGCTAAAATTCATGTGTTGGTTCTAATGCTTCACCATGAAAATAATTGGATTTTGGAATGTTGTTCCTGATAAAACAAGACATTTTAAAGAGTAATGAAGGTTTTTTTCCCAAAATTATTTACTGACATTTTAGGAAACGCACAAATAATCTGTTAATCAGAAAGATAATCAATTTTAATTGATAATAAATAAATAATCATCAGTTTCAGACTTATATTGTGTCAAATTTCATAGCAATCCATCCAATCAGGACCAGGACTTTCGGTACAAAATATCGTAACAGTCCAGACCAAAGTGGTAGTTTACAGATTCTACTTTTTTAATGTGTTTGTGTGTGTGTTTATAATGTTCATCAAAAGAAAAATGCACATCATATTGCTTCTTCTCAACAACATACTTATAGATGTTCACAGTTTTACTGAGATGCATGTTTGAACAGGTAAAGTTCTTTTTTTTTAAGTAAAAATACAAATTTTGCCTCAATGCCATAAAGTTGACTTTATTAAAAGTTATTTCATGTGTGTTTGACATGGTCCATCAAATCAATGTAAACAAGGGATGCTTATGCACATACACATACTGCATGAATACATATTTCTTTTAGATTATTCATATTTCTGTTGAAAACACATTCGATTGCATTTGAATTCGCCAGCATGTCTGTGGGCTGTTCTCTGCTATTTCCATGTTGGCAGGAAAAATACTTGAAGCTCTTCTGGATAGCGGAAGCTTGTGGTCTGTTGCCATCTGAAAAAAAATCCAAAAGAAAAAGTTTAGTGTTGGAATAAAGTAAAGTAAAGAAATGTTGCAACAATCAATGCTGTACATGAATCAGCGATTGACAACAGAACGATTATTACATTTTTGCTACTAATAAAAATACCACAAAACAATCTCACCACAGGGTCCCATTAGTAGCTGGTCTGAAGAGTTAAATCACATCACATTAACTAGTAGGTGCATATTTTAAAGACCCGACTTCTGCAACTCTGTCGCCTAGAAATCAACTAAAATGCTTTGGCAAATTTATTATGTCACATACCAAGTTTTTAAAGAATCAAGTTTCAACACAGTATCAACACAATTTACCTTTTGCCTCTATTTATAAGTGCATGCAGGTACCTATGTGTCTCTGCTTCTGTATATGTAGATGTGACTATGTACCTGTATGCAAATTTATAGATACAATTATGTGTATGAAGGCATGTCTGTATTTAAACATATTAATAGTTGTATAACATATGTACATATAGCCAATTTATTAGCCAATTTTTAATCAAAAAATTAAATAAAAATAATATTCCAAATAAAAAAGTGTTAGCACAGTGCTGCCAGTGCCTGAATATAGCCATAAAAAGATAAATTCTGCTGTAGTCTCTGTACTGTGAAAAATCTGAAATATTTGCTGGGGGAAAAAGATTGAGATATGTTAACTCTTAATATTTCACTCATGCACTCTGTCAACATTTTTCCCCAAACCTACAAACTTACTTACTCCACAAACATTGATCATATTTCCAATTTTATGAGCCTAATTTGAAACAGGGTTGTTCTCAGATTTTGGACTTCAGCTAAAAAGAAATGATTCTCCTCCACACTTGACTGACCAACAGACAGCCGCTAGTAACTGTTGGATTTGTCCTCTACATTTAAACATTGTCAACAGGCCTCCTCCTCCTCCTCCTCCTCCTCTTCCTTCACCGCCGCCAGCGTTCCCACGTCTGCAAGCCCAGAGGAGAGGGGCGGGGTTTTATAGATTTCTCATCGGGGGGTTTATCTTCTTGATCACTGGGCTGCGGATGGAGAAGACAGACGGTTGATTTATCCTCCTCTTCCTGAGTGAGGCGGCGGGACAAGGACACGGTGACCCGTTGGAAACCATCCGTCTCCGATAAAGACAGCGTGCATCCGTGCGTGCGCGTCTGAGTGATGCTTATTTCAATGTGTTGAGATGATGCGACGTCGCCGCTCGGCGTCGACGAGGCAGACGCGCACGCCCGGGTCCTCCTCGTATATCAGGCTCTCTGAGAGGCCTGTTATGACACCTGGCTGTCATTGTTGGAGGGTGAATGATGATCTGATGTCCCCTGATTTATATCAAAGTGACTCCTGTGAAGGTTGCGCCCAATTTCGAAGTCTAAAAAAAACAGCTGTAAACTTTCATTTTTTGATGGAAGACATAACTTTATGGACGCTACTTTTCCATTTCAGCGGATATTACTCTAACACGCCCCCCCTGACATTCTCTTTGCAGCACAGTGATGGATGAAACTTTGCACTTTGTGCGGATGTAGCTCACATCCTCAGCCCCCATATTGGAGCTCTATATATTCTCTTTTTGCTGTCTCAAGTATCCAATTTATGGCCTACAAATCCCTTGTTTTGGTCGTTGCCGTACGTCTAGAGTGCAGCCACGTTTCCTCTCCAAAGAGCCGAAACAAAACTCACATCCATTAGCTCTACTTGAAGCACATTTCTTTTTTTTTTTTTCTTCACAAATCCATATCCATCCACGCGTCAATCAATAGCTTCATATCAGACGAGGTAGGTGTTTGACGGGGGCTGAGCTGCAGGCCTTTTAGCAGTCATGACATGTCATCGATAATATATTACTCTCCTAGACTGTCTGTGGCCTCAGAAAAACTGATACGCTGCACATTGTTGAGTGAAAGGAAAATGTGTCAACTGATTGGGATACACTGAACCAAAATTTGGATTGTTGAAGAATCCGTGTGCAAGAATCCAAAACAGTGTCAAGGTGTGGAACTCCTGCTGGTTTCCCTCTGCGGTAGACGCCTAATTACACTGATCAGCCATCGACAGTTATAACAGTGAAGTGGTATTATCAAAGAAACCTTAGTGGAAACCGGAGATGTTGGAGGAATACGAATGAAGCCCGAGCGTGAGAGGACATCAAACGGCTCCGGAGCTCGTGTAGCTGGCGTCTGTTTGATAAACTTGGCGGGGGAGGGGGGAGGGGGGTTAAGAAACCTGAGCTGTGGGAGTGTTTGTATCCCAGTGGACTCACAATACTGAGATTACACCCGGGTAAAAGCAGAGGAAGCAATCAGAGGAGGCTCCGTTGGATCGGAGTGAAAATGTGTGTGTCTCCAGGTTAACAGTTGCTTCTACTCTACAGTGTTTTTTGTTTACAGTTACCATTTTCCAAAGGTCACGGATCACAGAACGCTGGCTCTGTGTGTGCGTGTGTGTGTGTGTGGAGACGGTGGGGACGTGTATTGTTTCAGCGATGTTCATGGCCACCTCAGCCACCCATTAATGCTCTTCCTCCCTTTTCCCCGAGCTTGCAGGTTGCCACGGAAACGGCTCTCTCCGTGCTGCTGGCAGCATCCGCTATCACTCTCCTTTTCTCGGTGAGAACGCCGAAGCGAGCTGCTTCGGGATCACCGGGGTCCTTCAGGAGCCGAACATGCTCCGGGGAACAATGCGTCCCGGAGTGGTTTAACGGTGTCTCCATGGCGACGTGCTCGGATGCGGCGCCCCCCCCCCCCCTCCTGTTTTTTTGGTCGCTCTACAACATCGTCACAGCATTGTTTCTTTAGCTTTGCACGAATTTCAATGTCCAGTTTTCCCCTTTGTTTTCTGGTCAACATTTAGAAAATCAATATAAATCACATAGCTGTCTATTCAACATGAAGCTACAGCCTCAACCAAGTAAAGCATAAAGACTCAAAATAGGTAAAATCTGCCTATAAGCGCCTCTGAAGCTGATTATTTAAATAATACGTTTCCTGGCAACAACAAGGTGATGACAAGTCCCTAGGATGTTGCTGAAGCCAGTTACTGACAGACTCAACAATTAGAGGCCGGTTGCATTAACACCCGTGATTGAGAAGTGAGACTTTCCCACAAACCGTCCACAGACTGTTAAACGTGGCACTGGTGCATCTCCTGGTCCACATCTGTGCACCAGCTCGTTCCACCAACACCATCGTTAACTTCTCTGATGAACAATCTAACAATGGAAACCAGTACGAGTGTCCGCAGGGATGAGAAGACCGATGCGCTGCATCTCAGCTTAGTATGTGTGCCACTCAGCAGCAAAGAAATGCTTTGCAGAGAGCAGTAAATACAGAAGGAGGTTCACTGGCCGCCTCCCTGGGGGACATCGCCGCCCCTCGCCACCTCAGCACAGCCGCCAACATCATTAAGGTCCCCGCACACCCCGGTGACCGGATCTGCTGCCCTCTGGCAGCCGCTACAGCTCTGCTAAAACACACAGCTCCAGATTTAGAGACAGACTTTTTTTCCCCCCTAAGGCCATTAGAACTGAAATCAAATAAGCACTGAGCGAAATCTTATATATGCAAAACTTCACTCATCACTCATTCATGCTACTATTTAT
This sequence comes from Lepturacanthus savala, assembly GCA_030544235.1. Classification (NCBI taxonomy): domain Eukaryota; kingdom Metazoa; phylum Chordata; class Actinopteri; order Scombriformes; family Trichiuridae; genus Lepturacanthus; species Lepturacanthus savala. The sequence goes on from CM060474.1 coordinate 8,024,866, forward strand.
TTTGGAATCTTTAAAGATGTTAAAATCGAAAAAAAAAAAAAAGAAAAAAAACTGATACAGGGCAGCATTGAGTTTTATGCATATATAGCATGAGAAAATCTCAGCTACAACACTAAATAAAGTATTTCTATCTGTAGCAAAACATATTGGTATTGTTACAGTATCAATATATATTGCCAATATCCACATCATCAATCAATCTGTTTTCAATAAGAAAATAGTTTATTTAATTTCAGTCGTAAAGCTGCAACTAACCAAAATTTTTATATTTAATTTAGATTTGACTGGTTTTGCAATTATTACAGAATATATTCTTCTTGTTCTGTAATGATCCTTAGTGTGATTTCTATGATTTTAGGGACAAATAAGTGATTTTTGAACTCTTATCTTACTAATCATTCAACTTTGCATTGCAGATAATTTTTGATTATTTCAAGTTGTTTTCTTGTTTTGGGTCAGTTTGATCTTGTTTTAAGGTTTTAATGAAATATTTTATCTGTAGTGGAATACAATGTTATTTTTTTTCTTTTGCATTATTCTACCTATATTTGCTCTGTAACAGCAACATAAATTGATTCTGACACTTCTGTAGTCACCTCACATGTTGTAGATATCTCTTGATACCAGGTTAAAGCACATAACCTTTGTGGTTGTAGAGATATTATATATTTATTGTTGTTTATAGCAGGAAAACTGAAAAATAAGCCCGGGGCTGAAGTAGCTAAATTTAGATCTGTTGGCTTCAAGAAATATCCTGTTCCACACTGTCGAGCTGACTGTGACTCCGTTGGGACGTCACAGAGACTTTGGCCGCGCGGTGAGTTCACTGACTGACTCACCTTTTGGACATTTGGACTTTAAGAGGTTTAAATGCTTCCACTGCCTCATTCTCACCAGCTTGCGTTCGTCTATTCAAGCCAGGTGGATTTTCCTCTGTGAGACAGTGCTCTGGATTTTCTTTCCTGCCCTCAGATCATCAGTCATTAGCACTCAGTGCTGCAGAAAGAGAGAGATAGATAGAGTGGAAGGGGGGGTGGTGAAAGAAAGGAGAACACGTACTCTCTGCCATCGCCACAGATCAGAGACGCATTAGAAGTTACTGAAACGGAGTGGAGCAATCCCCTCGGCCCGACTTCAAAGGCGGACGCTTTTGGAGCCGAAAAAATAAGGACAACCGTTAAAGATTCAGAAGAAACCGGCGAAGTTGCCACGACATCTGAGGGAAGGAGCGAGTTGATCAAACATGGAACGTTCCTCGGCTTATGAGGAATAAAACATGCATGGGATCAATCGCACTCCATCTGAGGGGAAATAAAATGTATCCCTGTTGTTTTATCCCTCGACTTTCACCTTGTGCAACCACTGCTGAGCCGTGACAATATGGAGCTTATCATGCTTCACAAACATTATCGCTGCTGGGGCATTTGAGCTTTACTGACAGTGAGCATACAAGGCTCAAGGTGTGTTTTTTCTTCTGTCTGGGATGTGGCATGGAACCTTGTAGGCAGATCTCCCTCCTTAGATTCACTGGGAGCTGTTAATTAATAGGAAACACCTGTTCTAAATCACCTCCTATGTCTTCCACTCAGTGGGTTTGTGGGGGGAAACCGGTCCTCGTGTACTCGCCGAGAACAAAAGCCGCTTCAGATTACAGACCTGTGCGCACATATGAGCAACATATCTGCTCCGGAGGGTTGGAACATATGGCAAAGCTTTAATCATCAGAAGAGACGAAGGAGGAGGCGGAGGGAGAAAACAAGAGGCTTTCTGTGTCATATTTACACCCGTAGCCCGTTGCCATGGCGACACAGCATCCACCTCATCTGGCTGCCTGAGTGGATCCTTGTTGCGTCGAGCGACCTCTCACTCCCGAACACGTTCTGCACGCCGAAGAAATCAGAGGGAGCTTTGATTGGAGTTTGTTTGGAAACTCAGGAGGAAGGCGGCTCCGACACACTTCAAACGAGACGAGCAGCGAAATCCGAGGCCGCGCCGCTGTTCGGATGCATGTGTAGATCCTCTCGTGTGTGCTGGATCATCAGCAGGGGGCCTCCTGTATTAGAGGAAGAATCTGAAAACAATACCTTCACCCGGGAGGATTAGCATAATAACTTTTATGTAGATTTCGACTGAAATAGGATGCTTTGTTTTCACGGCGCTGCCTTGCCGAGGGGCTTTAAAAAAAGGCCTCTGGATGTATCTTAAAATAATCCTAATTTGCTCACACACCGGAGAGCATCAGATCTAGCCGAGAGAAACACTCCGATTACATTAATCTACATAATTTACATTTTCTTCGAAGAAATAACACGGCTCGCTAAACTCCCCAAATTTTCCAATCATAGCTTAGCAACAATAATGAAAGTTCAGGATTTCACTATTTGCTTTAATGGTAGAAATGGAGCAGTAGAGATAAAACAGTTCAATGGCTGATTTTATCTTTCTAGCATTTGGACAAACACAAATATAAGAGCAACAGTGTGTTTGTCTGCTCTAACCTGCTAATGTTCACATGTACGGCTAATTAGCTTATACTGAAGTTACATCCAAAGCCAAGGTGCTATGTTAAAATTAAACTTCTATTCATGGTTTTACATCCACTGTGTAATATTAATACTAGCTTAAATGCTACTACTTGCTTGCTTGCTAAACATCCAAACAGGCTTATATTCGATGAAATAAGAGTCTTATAACACAATTTATTAGGAACTAGCTTTGCACTACAAGTTAAAAACAATATTTAGTGATTTCTGGAAACGCTAACATTTAGCCTCACTGCGTTAACATGACATTGTGTCAGTTTGGGTTGAGTTTGGTTGGATTTATATCAAAGAGTTGTCAGTCAACTCGTGGAGCTAATGTTAACTTAATTAGCAAGCTTGTGAAGCCTGTCATTTGACCACCTGAAATTATTTGACGCCACTTCATTAAAAATTACGTATATATATATATATATATATATATATATATATATATATATATATATATATATATATATATATATATATATATATATATATATATATAATTTTGTATTTCCCGTCAAATTGTGTAAGCTAGGCATTCCAAAGGCTTATATTTATTGAAATATGAGTCCTGTTACATAATTTCTTAACATAATACACACTAGCTTTGCACTGCATGATTTGCCAGAATCTGCCAAATTGCAAACTACATTATGAGTGACTGCGTGAGATCGGAAAGCTTCACAGTTGTAGCAAGAGTAACTTAGTTTATTGGGTTCTGACTATCAGATTAGGTTAAAATAAAGGTGTGTGTGTGTATAACCTTGAACCAAGGGAAGTTATTTTTCCCTGGATAAATGATAAAGCACTAATAATATAATAACTGTGTTTGGCCTGAGCCCAACGTAGACCTGAGCTGCATGAGCCTCACTGCGCTCAGAGATGATTAGATTGTAAATTTCATCCTCAATCAATTTTACAACACACTCTTCTTAAAGGACCAACCACCAGCTACCTTGTCTTTGACACAGAATTATTTTCCCTTTTCGATAAATTGAACGTGGACAGCCTAATGGCCGAGGTCGTCTGGGAGATTAAAACGAAGAGAGGGTTCGCCGTTTTTTTCTCCTGACTCGACTGAAGTCTGCCTGCTTTATGTCTGTGAATCGTGGTTTCTCTGTCTGTGTTGCCATTCTCTGACGGGGGGGAGTACGGCCTGTCTGGCGCTGCATTTTCAAACGGCCACTTTCATTCCCTTCGCGTCTCCAACGACGTGTGCTGGGATTCAAATCTTGTAACCCTTGTCCCTGCCCTTGCCGCTCTGCCCCGCCGTCGCAATCCACACCTGAAAACCACTCACGGATGACACTTTATGCACAGATCCCACAATATTAATATCCCACTTCCAGATTAGCGACTCAAATAGTCTCATTCCTCACTGTCCTTGTCGTGTTAACACGTCCTAATCTTGCTGTCGCTGTCTGTCTTTATGCTTGTGTGACTGTCTGTCGCTTCTTCCATCCTGACAAGCAAAACACCATGTAGACACTAATGTCATTTTTCAGGCTGAGCTTGCACTCCTCTCATCTTTCGCCATCTCCGTTGTCTTTATTCTTTATTTCTCTCCTCCTCCTCACTCTTGTCTCTTCATCTTTTGTCTTTATCTTCTTGACCTTCCCCTTTTTCCTCCTTATCGTCCACAGTGAGAGCAGCAACACCGTTGTTTTTTCTGCAGCAGGTGAAGATGGAACAGAGGGAGCATATGAATGGTCTTTTGTCGTAGCCTGTGTGTTGGGCTGCATACAGATCAGGCCGGAATGACCCCAGTCAGTATCTAAATCACAGGGAACCGATGTGGCAGAGTGGGTGAAAACAGCTGGAAACAGCTGTGCACACCTCCAGGTGAAGATTTCAGCAGTGCAATGCATGGACAGCTAGTTTCAGTAGCAGCAGGGATTCTAAAGGCGTTTCACTGTTAAACTGTAAAATATCATGACGTCATTTAGTGGAATCAACTAATATTCTGATATTGACTTGACTTAAATATATGTTTAACAAATTCAACTTAACTAAACATAGATTTTCTAGTTTTTTAATTACAACACCATTTCACAGCTCATATTATCATCTTATGATTTCTCCTGACTCAACTCAACTCATTAAATTAAGAAATAGATTCACCATATTTCTCAGCATCTCTCTCTTTCGTCAACAAAAGCATGTGTTTTTCTTACTTTATTTTTACTCAGTAAGCTAAAGTGAGAAATTAACAGCTTAGCTTTATTCATTGAAATCAAATAAATGTCATCTTTGATTTAATATAATTCAATTATTTCACTTTTTCTTATATAGAGATGATCTGCCAGTGTTAATCAAAACATCTGTGATCATATAGATTTTTATGGGCTGACTTTCGAGTCACTAATTCAAACTTTTGGTGCATCTTTTATGACTATTGGTGATCATTTTTAAGTTTATGGCATTGTGCTCAGCAGTCCATGGTCTGTGCAAAGCCCCACGTATAGTCATAAACTATAATCCTGTTAATTTCCAGTGTGTATAGGTGATTCCTCTTGTTATACAAACAACATGTTGTTCAAATAATTTCCCCCATATTTCTTTACCTCAATGTTTTATGCAACATGTGACACTGTGAAACATAAAGTGCGGAAGTGCAGCGACTTCAGAGCAGCTCATTAATCTGCTGTAGCAGCGGTCGATGGCACAGACAAACCATGAGAATCAATGGACCTAATACAAGAGGTGTTAATGAGGAGGTGGGCATGTGGTGGGATTCGTGCAAATCATGCTTCCATTCCGCTTACCTTTCAGGTCACACACACATACACACACACATAGATAATCACTGAGTCCTCTGTTGAGCAGAAGGGATCAGGGTGGGGGGGGGGGGGGGGGGGGGGGGTGAAGAGGTATGTTGTCCTCATACTTTCCTGCATCTGCCACTTTCTGCCCCAATTAACTCCAATTAATATCATTTGCCATGGTCTGCCTTGATGCTAATGCACAGGCACAGGCGGTACGAGCCCTCTGATTCACTCTCTCCAAGCCATCATCAAACACACACACACACACAAAACACAAACAAACACACACGCACACCTGCCCACACACACCCTCAATAACCGTGACATTTAATGCAACATGAATCACACAAAGCTACAGCTGGGCCTGTGAAATACACCATAATGAATACAGAGTGGATTGAAGTGTGTGTGTGTGTGTGTGTGTGTGTGTGTGTGTGCGCTTGCAATAGCATGTGGTGATTGGACATAGAGGTCTAGATTATGACACCTCCTCCTTGTCCCCAGGGTGGCTGCCGGCAGCTGTCAGCTGGGAAGTCTTGAAGGAGAAAGGAAGTGTTGAGTGTGTTTGTTTGTAAGAAAAAAGAGAAATTTAAAATCAAGAGGTTATTTGAGAAGCTGTCCCCTGACCTCCATGTGGAGCTGATTTCTGTTTAGTATTACAGCAGGGGTCAGTAATTAAGTTCAAGATGTTTTTTTTCTCATTGGGAAACTTAGCGCAGTGAAAATCAAGGCCTGTGTGTTTTCTTTTATTTAATTAAAGAAACACTTGAGTACTGTGAATTACAAGTGTGTAAGTGTTGAGTTACAGCTTATTTTAATACTCATGTCTAAAAATAACTCAAGTGATTATAGAGACTGATGATAAACCTGCGTTATTTATACTAGATTAAAAGTATGTGTTGTTGTTTCCTCATGTGATTGACGGCCTGTCGTGTCCGAATAGGTTGTGAAATTAAATCTGTGTTTGAATTCGCTCATTAAAATTTAATTCCTCTTTATTGGATTTAATTTCAGCAGCATGCGCTGTTCAAACAACACAGCGCTGCCGTGGTTTTAATGTCTCTCCTGGTACGGAGGCAGAATTAGAGGGAACTTGCGAGGTCACGTTCACTGGGATTCACGCGAGTTGTGTGTCTACAGTAGATTCGGGAACGATTATTACATTTTATTAAAGTGAAGGCTTCAGCTTTCATCACAGGGAGACAGCTGTCAAAAAAGATATTCAAAACGATATAAAAAAACAGCAAATTCTCATATTTGAGAAGATGTTTGATATTTTCATGTAACAAATTACTTAAAGAGTAATTAAGCATTTCCTGAATATCTATATCTTGATCTTACCTACAGACTCTTTTCAATGTATATTCAAATATTTTCTTGTGCAGAATGCTGCATAACTCCATTGTTAGAAATATAGGTTTGGAACAATTATCTTATAATTCTTCTTATTATTATATTATAATTATACACTTATAACAGTGTAGGCAAGTGAATGTAGCAGAAATCCAGCAGATCAATTCATGAGGTGATGTAGTAATTTTAAGGATTTCAATGAGATATTTTCTTTTGTGGGAAAAGACACAATTTATTATCATTATAATTATTAAGGGCAATTCAATGATGTTTTATAACCTATTAAGTTACTCTTTAATATCATCAAATAACCCACCGTTTCAACACTTGTTCTCTTGTGATCCTTTGATTCAGATTTTCCTTTTAGTTGCTATCAGCAGTAAAAACGGAAGAATATGAAATGACACAAGTATCACTAGTGTAAATGCAGAATCAATGCGGTACTCTCTATGAATCGAGAGCATTTCATCTCTTCATTACTGACCTGACCAAAGAGAAAATCCCAAGTCTCCCGCCAGAGAGAGATGAGAGAGCGTAGTGATGTAGTGTAGCTCAGTAATTGACCCGCCTCCTCCATCAGTGGTGAAAAGTCATTCTCTAGAGTGACCTCCAGCTTATTATGACCCACCTCCAGCAGTGTTAGAGTACTACTATGCAGAAAGAAGCCTCCAGACCCTTGTTATGAACATTTTGTAACAGCCAAGGTTCTCGAATTTGCAGTTGACTGAAATCATTTTGAATCCCACCTTATAAACCCAGACTGTGTTCTGTTCTCTGCCGATGAAATGTTACCCTAAGATCTTAGGTCGTGCGATTTGAAACCATCAGACATAACATTTAAAGACTCGAACTGACATGATTCCTCATCTGAGGGTTTTCAGAATATCTTTCATTATTTATGGTGAGGATCGTGTGCAGGCGGCTGCTTTCCCGCTGTTGAGATGGGGGAGGATTTCTTTATCGGGACATGAAGACGCTGACCCCACTGGCGCCAAAAAAGAAAAAAAAAAAACAACGTTCCCAACAGATAAGAGACTGTCCTCGAGCTACTGCGAAGACATTCGGATGCCATTATAGGGATAGAAAAAAATGTTGGTTTCAGCCTTTTCTTTTTTTTCTTCTTCAGTTTTGAAGATAGCAACTGAAAAAAAAACAAAAATAAATAAATTGCACATCTGCTGGAGCTTAAAGATTAGATATTATAGCAGCTTTTGGAGATGGGGGGGGAGTGCTGGCATGAGCCCAAGAAAAAACATTTTATATTTGAGGTACTAAAAATAGCAGCTGTAAGGAGGATGATCATACACATATATATATATATATATATATATATACATATATATATATACATATACATACATATACATATATACATATACATATATATATATATATATATATATATATACATATATATATATATATATATATATATATATACATATATATATATATATATATATATATATATATACACATATATATATATATATATATATATATATATATATATATATATATATATACATATATATATATATATATATATATATATATATACATATATATATATATATATATATATATATATATATATATATATATATATATATATATATATATATATATATATATAGCTCTTTATGCAGGAACAGCTCCACATTTTACAAAATAAAGGAGCTACAGTAGTAATAATCCTTTCATCTAATGCTCAAGCAGGAAAGTGAATATGACCCAAAATGTCACTGCGACTCTCTCTCTCGGAGCACATGTGGCTTTAGGTAGATAACTGCTCCCTTTTTTAGCATCAAACCTGCAGCTTGTGGACCAGCAGAGCGCAGGGACGCCAACATCTCGAGGCATTCAGATGAGAGTCAGAAAGACGATCTCTGCGCCCCTTTGATCCTCCATATTCCTCTCATACTGGAGCTGTGGGAGATTTAAGATACGCTGTAGAGACAATGTGCTGTTTAACTCATTCTATTAATACTACAGCTGAAAAGCCTGCAGGAGCAGGTTGTTTACACAGGAGACAACTGTGTGCACTGTACCAAATCCTCTAATAGGAATATAGGAAAATTCACACTAATGTACCATGGATGACATGATAAATGTTAAGTGTTTTGGGAACAGGAAAACCAATTTCCTAAAGATTAGGAGAGTCAGAAATTCAAATTGTAACGCCCTCATGAGATATGTTTAAAGAGGGTTCATTTACATAATAAAATGCATCTATACGTCTGCAGATTTATAGATTTGTTAGAGCTTGCTGGAGGATTCAGATGAAGTCAAATAATTGCCCTATCTAATATCACACACTTTTCTTGGTTTAATTTGACGTTTGATGCCCCTAACATGATATATTTGCAATTTAAATTACAGAAATTTAACTCAATGCAGTTTTAGAGTGCTCTCTCAAGTGCCTCGCTGGAGCTCCAGAAACCACAGACCATTTTTTAGTCGGTCTCATAAATATTGACGAGCCTCTCTTCTTTATCTGGATGATTTTTGCTCGGAAAACAGAAAAAGAAGTGGGTGTAACAGCGGGGGCTGGTGGGCCATGCTGGAGGCAAGCGGAGGGAGCTACTGTCTGACATCACAAAGTCAAGGAAGCACAAACGAGCTGTGAAATGTTGTAAATGTGCGGCTGTGTGCATTCCTCAGTTTGTCCGATGCATGGAACAGTTTTTATAAAAGCACCAGACATTGTCTAGAGTAAAAAAAGAAATCCATGAAAGTGGCTATTTTCATGATATGAAACCTTACAAGTATTGTTATTATGTCGTAACAACAGTACATGGCACCACCAGGGAAACTTCGGACAAATGCACTTGGGACCCATCTGTGCAGCTCTAACTTAACCGTTATGGGCTCCACATGGGCATGCTGACTGGGGAGGAAGCTCACCAGGATAAACCTGCTCTTCTCTGAGCATTTTCACTTTGGATGTCGGCCTTTAAATTCATCGAGAATCAAATTCACAACCTCAGAACTTTGGGGTTGTTTCCGATAAACTGTAAATGATGGCTGCTGGAGCACCATTAAACTGGGAAATGGAGGCGACAGATTATAGAGCTTTTATAGCAATACTTGGTATTACTGAAGGGGAAGGAGGCACTCCTTTCATCTCTACTCATTCTCTCGATTAAACTCTATATGGACATCTCGATCTCTCTACTGCCCTCTTTCTTCTCTACCTGCACAATTCCCTCCATCTTTTTTCATTGTGTAGCACAAAGACAACACGTGTGTAAGATAAGACGGAGGAGGGGACGGAGGTACTCGAGTCTCTGACATTTATCCGGCTGCTTAATCTGCTGGAAACTGACATGATGCATTCTCGAATCGCTAATCCTAATCACCATAATACATAATACAACATTAATTCTTATCCAAAATCTAAGGGGATGGAAATATGAATTAAATCTTCCTTTAAAGGGATATTTGATGATAGCGATACGTACAGGTGACAAATCTAAAAACCTGAGTGGAGAAACATTAAAAAAAATCACTGAATCCTTCATTATGAAAATGATGAGTCATCAGATCTCAGAACAGTTGAGCACGTATGGAAGATTATGGCCTTTAATTTGTATATCTTAATATAAACTTCTTTCTGGGGAAAAAAAAAACACTTGAGAATTGTTATGTAAATATAATAAATAATTGCACAAATAATTCATCATATAGATGCACAATACTGACATAAAGCAACAATACATCTGTGATACAATGTTAACTCCTTAATTTACAGTTTAATTAGTTAAAACTTTATTGAAATTGTCCCGGTTAACACTGTATGAAACAAGTCTTCTGTTTTTCTGAATAGTCTTACGTTACTCACTGTTTACACTGTGAGATATAATGTATATTTTATATAATATATACATTATTTTGCACATTTCCCAAAATGTCATTCAGTATCTATTAATGATATGACCAAAAATGAATGAAAGAATGACAATTTGTGAATAATTTGACCATAATGTGAATTAAGCAGTTTTTCTTTTTGATTAGCAGCAACCTGAAGGATTTCAGGAGACTTAGAGCCCGACCTGTAGCTTTAGCTGAACAGCAGTGGCAACAAATCACAGGATGTTGCTGAGTGCACCAAATACTGAAGCAGGAAAACCCAGAGTGTAGTGAACTGAGCGATGGTATGTTTAGCTATAATAGAGTATCAAAAGAAAATGAGCCCTTCCTTCCTTTGTTTTAATTAAAATGATTCCACCGTGATGAAAACGAAGGAGCTGAATCTTATAGGTGGGAAACTTTTTACCTAAATTTAACCTGAGTATTCAGATCCTTCACTTTATTAAAAGTACTAATACAGCATGTAGAAATACTCCATTACAAAAGATATGCATGGAAAAACTAAACTACTACAGTATTAGCAGCAAAGTGAATGTATTAAATTACTCTGTAATAACTTATTATATTATTATATCATTAACTGGTGTCTACTGGAGGCAGAATAAGTTTCAACTATGTTATTTACAGTTAGCAGGTTTAGTCCAGTGGTTCCCAGCCTAGGGGTCAGGCCCCTCCAAAAGGTCGCCACACAAATTATAGGAAATAAAAAAACATTTCTTTTGTATCATATTTTGGACTTTTTCATCTAAACTTTGATTTCTGGTAAAATATTACATTGTTTGAACTTTGTTTTTAAATAAAACCATGTGAGAACTTTAGAGTGGAAAAAAAAAACAGTATTTGGTGGAGGTGTAAACCACCGGTCTGACCTTTAACAAGGTGTTGTATTTTAAAAACGTGTTATGTTGTGTTAAATCTACATCTGAACAGTAACTAAAAGTAAAAAATGTAGTGGAGTAGAAAGTACAATATTTATCTACTCAAATAAAACACAAGTACCGTTCAAACCTTTTAAACTGTCATTCTATGATAGATCATTGACGCAAAATAATAGTCTTATAAAAGCATATTTTATGACCTAAACATCAAGCTGAGTAAATAAAACATCTCCCCCGTGAGCTCTTGTGTGTTTTCATGAATATTGAGGTATTTTAGTTTTTAAAGTGTCCCCATCCTGACAGGCCGTTGTCCCTTGTTCACCGTTCTCTCTTCCTGATCCAGGTACATGTCTGATCCTGGGCTGCATGATCTATCCAGACGGCTGGGACAGCGACGAGGTGAAGCGGATGTGCGGCGAGCAGACGGACAAGTACACGCTGGGGGCTTGCTCGGTGCGCTGGGCCTACATCCTGGCCATCATGGGCATCATGGACGCTCTCATCCTCTCCTTCCTGGCCTTCGTCCTGGGAAACCGCCAGGACAGCCTGATGTCCGAGGAGCTGCTGGGAGACAGTAAGAGGACGATGAGGTTTAATGTGGAACAGCTTGACTTGTTGCACAGGAACCTGACATCCAAGACCTGGCCACATGATCCACCTCCATCAAATGTCTTATTTAGTCCAACCAACAATCCCCATCACAAAGATATTACATTCAGTATAATGTGTAATGAAGAAAGACAGGGAATTCCCACATTTGAAAATCTAATACCATCAGTTGTTTGGAATTTCTGCTTAAAAAGTCACTTTCGATAATTGAACTCTTCCTTTTTCCATATTGTGAAATGCTGGATAGGTAAATATTTTTAGGCTTCAGCTGTTCAAATCAATCAATCTGAGATGATGATTATAAAACAGTCACAAATATGAGATAAAAGGCATTATATAAAAAAGTCAAAGGTATTAAAATAAACATACAAAATATTTTTTTTAAATAGACAAAAAACATTATGATATATATTGTGTTTTCTTAAATTAACAAAAATTAAGGGGGGAAAAAGAGTTCCTAATAGAATAAGATAAGTCTACTCCGCCTACTCCTAGTCATATTGGACTAATTGTATGAAATATATTCCAGGATTTTTTTACCTGATAATATTGTGCAGCTTCAGTGATCATTATTTTTCTCAAACCCACTTCATGGTGATTCATAGAGCACTTTAGAAGACACCAATTTCTCTGCAACAATAAAAGCAGTGCAGCAGCGATAAGGTGCAAATAAACATGAAATGAGCTCCAGGACACTTAATAACAACAAAAAAACAAAGCAAACACTGCTGAACTTATTAAAAAATCAATTTGAACGTCAGACTGAATGCCTGCTCCGACTCCGAATTCGCTGCGTGTTCAGCCAAGATTTGATTGAGCTGGGGAACGAAACACGAGCCCGGTAATTTAAGTCATGCGACTCAAGCTCAAGAGAAAGTCAGAATGATTTACAAGCTTCTCCATTTCTGCTTTTGTTAAATCAAACTTTGTTTATGGGCTTAATCAGGCATGCGGGAAAATGTTTTAGGTGCGGGGGGCTGCCAACTAAAAACGGTGACGTCATCTTTTATGTAAAGTGCGGGCATAGCAGAGGAATGTGTTATATAGTATGCAGTAAATGTAAGTAGAACTTACCAACTAAACAGACGAATTAACTATGTAGATGGCACGTAGAAAAGGAGCATATCATTCATCATACCTTATCTCAACTTCACTTCTCATTCTCTGCCATTCAACTTACAGCATCAAGAGTGAAGAGTAGCTATTGAAATAGTGCATTATAACCCTATGAAGGCAAACTGCACATTAGGAACAAAACGGAATGGTAAATACCCAGCGACAGTTGACAATTAACAAACACAAACCGTGTGGGGGCACAACAACAAGCACACGTCATTTTGGTATTAAAACTGAAAAGCCCCAAGAAACTGCATGGCAGCAGCGCTACTAATAAAAACATGAACATTTTTTCTATTACAAGTGCAGAATACATCCACTACACAGTGACAGTGTTTAAACTAAACCAATATCTTACCTGAAATTAGGGTGCATGGGCCCATATTAGTGAATTTAAGGTGTAAAGTATATAAAATACGAGGTTCATTTATTGAAAAAGTACACTCACATTATGGTATGCATACAGAACATTAGCAACATTTAAAAAACAAAAAGGCACCTTCCTGCTTTAAACAGCTTACCGCTTCAAACCATCATTTAAACAAATCCTCCAGTTCTGTTTAATCCTCCCCCTCTTCATCTCTCCCTGTAATCTCCTCATCATTCTACAGCCTCTACAACAAGCTCCAGCTGCCATGGTAAACAATGGTAGGCTAACGCTGTTAGCTAACAAACAACGGTAAACAACGGTAGGCTAACGCTGTGAGCTAACAAACAGCGGTAGGCTAACAACTTTTAATTAACTGTTAGCTAACAGTGTTAGCCAACCGTTGTTTACCATTGTCAACCGTTGTTTACCATTACCCGTTAGCTAACAGCGTTAGCCTACTGGTAATTTGCCATTTGCGTCATGTTTTCCCGTTAGCCACCGTACATATCAATTGACCAGGCCACCGTAGTCATGGCTTGTATTTTAAGTGCTCTGGTGGCTTTCTAGTGAGCTAAACAGGCTTCTCTGTATATTTTTTAGTTCAATTAGACATTTAAACATGCTGGTTCTAATACCAGCCCTGGCCTGTATTAGAGACCAGTCTTAATTCACCCACTAACAGGGAGACTGGTCAATGGTAGACTCAGCAGCTAACAGCTAATATTAGAGAATTTATGGTAATACATTTTGTCCAATCTTCAAAATAATACAGATCTTCAACAGATGTTGAGCAACTGATTTTATTTAAATAAGTATATACATTTTATACACAGTCACAGTCAAAATAAAGTTTTTTTTGCATTTATGTTAATAAACGTTTGGCCTACTGTTGGGTCCAGGATGTTATGCAGCCTTCCGCCACTAGGGGAGCTGCAGCCCTCTTCCCACGCTACTGGTGCTTAATTGGCCTTTTCCATTAAAGCTCAGCTCATCTCAACTCATAGACTCCATCTGATTCCTGCTGCTGCTCCACGCATCCCACCAGCAGCTGGAAATAAAAAAAAACAATCACCTTGTTTCCTTCTAGATTTCTTGCATAATTCCACACGCACGGCTTACTTATTTGCATACATTCGACGGATGTTATACGCCACCTGCTCGGCTTCATTCTGTGTGAGAGATGAGATCGTTTTTAATTAATTATTATTTTTTTTTTTTGGTGGGGATGACAGCTGCGCTGAGACTCAAGGAGAAAGATTTACACCGTGAAGTTGCAGGAGAAGGAGAAGAGGAGAATACAGATGAAGGAGGGCGGGAGATGGAATGAAATGAGTGAAGAGGGACGGAAAGAAAAATGGGTGATGGGGAGACAGAACACACCAATAGCAAGGGTTAATTGAAGCCTGGGGGGATGCTGGACAGTCATGAATTACTAATGGCTGTTTACACAGCGGGCTGCCAGCTTGTCCAAATGAATCACAGCCACAGAATCAGCCGGGACACAGTCGCCTGTTAGCTCGCATCAGCAAAGTGACTTGGAGGGAGAAGCCATTATCAGCCGAGGGAGCGGAGAGGAGGATAATGAGGAGAGAGAGGGAGAAGCAGGTAGAACTTGAAAGATGAGACTGTAAGTGAAAACGGGGGATTCATCAAATTCCAGATGAAGTTTTAAATGAGATGTTTTCTGTCCCGTCGCTAGGGAGGATCGATGGCGGCACCTGTCCGAGTTAAAGAACCTAAAAACATCATGGTTGTAATTTGCAGCTGTTGTTCCTTTAGAGAAGCGGGGAATCAGTTTTATGCAACACTGCCACCTGCTGGTGAAGAGCAGCATGTCCTTCTTTACACACTTAACTGTTTTTTTTCTCTTTTCCCCCATAGAGACCGGTAATAATGCCATATAATATGGTACTAGTAAAGCAGTCACACACACACACACGCAGGTAAGGATCTTATTTGAGTGTATTGTACTTTTTTAATTTGACGCTGCTACTGTGGACTGAAGTAATAATCATTTTTCTCACCATTAAAACCTGTTTTTCATCCCTCAGAAGCCAATAACCTGATCATTTTCCATTCTTAATGTAAAAAAAGGCATAAACAATAATACAATAACTTTTTGCATACAGCTTAATAATATATTACATTATTGACTGGTTATTACATTATTAGTTGGATTAAAAAAACAAATTATAAAAATGTAATAACTACAGCCCATAATGTAATAATATACTATCACTTTAAATTTAAATTTTTGGTTTTATATTGGGGGAATTACGACTATTACATTGAGAATGTAAATATGATTATAGTTATTAAACTATTGGCCTCTACAATCCCTTTAAAATCTTTTTTTTTTTTACCATTTTTTTCCATTTATTATCATTATAGATCATCATAAGCATGTAACATTGTTAACTTTAGAAATAAGAAATGCACCTCGCTCCTCTTATAAATAAAGAGTTTTGGGGAATAAAAAAAAATAACAATAGTAATAAAAAAACAGTCTAAAATAAATATGGTGAGTAAAAAACTATGTATATCATAATCAGGCCAGAAAAAAAAGTCGTGTAAATTATGTATAACAGTTACTTTTTCTGAACCCCATTAAATGGATATGATCTTTTTACACCAGTATCCCAAACAATTATTGGAATTATTATTATTATTGGAGTTAATTGTAATGACCAATCCACTGAGGCATTCTCATTAATGCATTTTCTCAGAGTGCAGATGGTATTGGTATGCAGGTGTTTTTATAGGAATATTTCTTTTGAAGCACTCAATACAGGTATAAAAGGTGGATTTAATCGATCTCAGCATGTCCATAATTGTATCTATCAGTCTTTATTAATTAATCAGAATCCAATGACTAGTTTAGTAAAAGCATACGTGTGTGTTAAATTTAAAAGGACAACTTGATGTATGTAACAGATGCTGCGGTTGTACTTGGGCCCCTCGCCTGCTTTTAAACAGAAATATTTCAAATTAAAAGCACAAATTAACAATACAAAAGACAGGAAGCAAAGGGGTTGTAGGCAATTTCAAAGCTGAAACAATTAACTGAAGTGCAGACTGCAGGGAATAACTGACCTGTATCTGTTCTTAAAAACTGATTATACAGCACTTCTGCTCCTGCCTGCAGGTCTCGCTGCCTTGATGTGATGTTCCTTGAGGATCCGGCTCCCCCTCTCCTGGTCCAACCTGTGGCTGGGATGCAGAGCTGATGTGTGGGGAAAGAACAGATCAGAGAAGAAAAGAAAAGAAAAAAAAAGAGGACTGGAAGAGGCCACAAAACCCTGTGGCGGAGAGCAGGACGCCTCTCTGAAAGCTCCGTCTGTAAAATACCCTTCTCATTCATTCCAGACTCCTTATTCCTTGCAGATTTCTCAAAAAAAAAGACCTTTTCAAGAGTTTTTCCTGTGTTGGTTCGTCAGTGCATCATCTTACCCAAGTTGTTGGAACGTTCTCCACGTGGATGCGAAGGAGGTTGCTGCTGCGCACAAAAAAAAGACTGGTGATTCAGCTCCAGGACACTTGTTGAACGATGAGTGGCAGCCCGTCCAGTCGCCTTAAATCACAATAAATTAATCGGACTTTGACCGATACAAATAAGGACATAACAGACTTGAGGTCAAAGCCGTCCGATCGTCTTTCTTATCAAATCAGAGGTGTGAGACAACAAACTCCCTGTTCAGGAGTTTGCTTTGACACTGTCCGACTTTAAAGCCTGATTTAAAGGAAGGTGGAGAATTGAGGATTGGAGGGAAAATCACAGGGTGCGTGTGACCTTTCCGACCGAATCGCTGGACATACGAACACAAAACACCACTGTTTTGCTAGAATTAAATGTTTGATGTGATAGTATCAGAGGTAGTAAGTAGAGGTGACAACTTTGCGAAAAACAGATTTAAAAATAAAGAGCACTAAATAGGTTGAAATGTACCAAGTCTATATCTTTGTATAGCTATATGTTGATTACGTCCCTGTACTTTTGTCTTTGACTTTGAAATGCCAAGCTGTCGGTCCGTCGCTGTGTGCCATACATGCAGTATCTTGTAATCTAACTTAGTATTGTGAAGTATTACAGGACATAAGAAAAAGCTGTGCTGTGTATGAGCTGTGGCTGGATGACTTATCTTTCGGTGGCTGTATGTTCCTGTTTTTTTTTTTTTTTTGAATGAAAAGCAAACACGGATGAGGATCGATCAGTCAAACATGCATCAAATTAGAGAACAACACCGTTAGAGGAATTTGGAAAACCTATACACTCACCTTCTAGAAGGGAAATAAGATCTGTACCACTTGCATTTCTGTCCTGCAGCATCTGAGGAAAATATAGGTAAAAATCTACCCGGAACAGCTAAAGTTCACTAATAAATATGATAGATCTACTTTGTTTAACCTGTGCTTAAACCAAAGTGTAAAAATTGACATTTGTTTCTGCACAGATTAAAGGTTCCCATATTTCACACTTTCTATGATATGGGACCTTTAAGCCAAACAAACGAGGTGTTACATATTCAATATTGAACTTTAAAGGTGCTGGAGTGGGACTATCTCCCGGTCTTTCTGGGAAAAGCGAAGGGAGCGAGCTCTGGCTGCATCTTCTTATTTTAAAAGGTAATGGGATTTCTATTCGATGTGAAAAAAATATTTCCAAACCTGTTCGGACGCTGCCGAGCTGAATCATCTGTCGACTGCTATCAGCTATTCACGTTCCATTGACCTAATAGCCTGAAATGCTAAAGCCATCATTGTGCACATTTAGTAAGTCGGATCCAGTCCAAACTTTAATGGGTTTGGTCTTGGCCGATTCCACACTCTACCACCAAGTTTTATAAAAAAAATCAGCCCAGTAGTTGTTTTTTTAAGGTAATTTTACAAGCCATGTTTTCCCGCCACCCTTTTTTATTATTATTTTTTTTACTTTGAAGTGTCACACAGCAACATTATCTTTGTGGATGTGCCTCCTGTAACTTTAGGTGTTGTAAAGCTGAAGGAATCCAGAGCGTTTGTCTGGCCAGGTTCAAACACAACTCCAGAAAGATAACGTAACAAGGACTCGCTGTACTTTCCATCAGTCACATTCTTTTTCCCCAAAGGTGCGGTTGTTCTCCTCCCACCACCACCAGCCCTTTCCCTGTAAAAGTGTGTCCATATGAGCTACATGGAAAAACAGAAACATGAAAGTTTGACTGCGAAATCGTGAGACAAAATAAAGAAATGACAAACTCCACTTTTTGTTAGGGATTTTATGCACATGCTTCTGTTTAAAAAGGGCAAAAGAATTCATGTTGGATAAAAATCTGCTTTAAAGATACATGCACACATGCTGTAGTTATCTACAGTTCTGGACCCATATACTTTCAATTAAAGGGAAGCTGCTTAATCCTCTGAAGCTGAAAGAAACACTGAAAGTTTGCAGCTAATCCTTCAGTCAGTATTATCTGTTATATATTATATGATTCAGAGGAACCTGTCTTTTCTTTCTGATGCTGTTACCATCATGCATCACCTACATAGGAGAACACTAATTGATATTTTATTGTGAAATACACATTTGTCAAATGACTCTACAGTTGAAAAGGAAAACGTTCTCTCGATGTGAGAAGTTGTATTTAGGTGTTTAGAGCTTCATGCGAAGTTTTGCGCAAATGCACATTTTGCTCAGCGAGTTACAGACATTTGGATTTGATGGAAAACACCAGTTGGTTTGCGGGATAAATCCGAGGGGTCGTAAAACAAGGTTTTCCTGAAGTTTCCCCCAAAAACACTACTTCCTTTCTTGTGAAATCACAGATCAGCCTCCAAAATTATTGTAAAGAAAACATTGTAGAGGGGAAAACTCCTTTGGTTGATGACTCAGACATATCAAGGGAGCAAAAAAAATAAAAATCACTTGTGCTTGAACTGTGCACTTGAAAGACCCTCCTCAAAGTCTCAAGATTTGGATGGAGGAAACAATTTGTTCATTTAAATGATTTAATAAATAAATAAATACTTACCCCTTCCTCAACTTGCAATTACAGGTGGCCACCAGCCACTCTTTTGTTACTTGAACGTAACTCTAAAGCCAGGACATGTATACGATCTGTGAAAGGCTCTTCTCTTTGTAGAGAAAAATGATTTTCTTCTGTGTGGTTTGGTGTGAAAAACATGTGGAGCGTTCCCAGACGAGTGATAGCTATTATGACAGATTAATGCTCATGGTTTTGGCATGAGATGCTCAAAAACACATCTGGTTGTAATGGTTTCTTGCTCATATAGCGTACATAAACTCACACAGCATTATTTCAGTGTTAATACTCATGACTGATGAGGAGCAGCAGTTATCTTCTTTCACTCTTGGAAAATAAGATTAAAAGGACCTATTTTTTCTTTTACTTATTGTCTGTGAAAAGCACTGGCTTCCAGGTTTCCAACACTTTTTGTCTACTTTGGCCTGACCTGACGTCAACTTGTGCTAGATTTCTTTATATGGTCATCTGCCCCAAGCGCAGCCGTCGGCTAACTGCTTTGCTAATGTACCACACAAAGTCAAATAAGCAGTTTGCCGTCAAAACGTTCAGTACAAGCCTAGTTACGACTTCCTTGCTTACTTTCTTTAGGATATGAGATGTGCTGACAGCAACTGAGGGGTGTGTGACAGCCTGTTGAGCAACGAAAAGTGATAAAGTTCTAATCCCAGAAGTTACAAAAACAAACTCTTCCTGATGGTAAATCAGTTGCACATTGTCCAGTGTGACAGGTTTAGTGGACCAACGAGCGTTAATTCATCCGGAAAGAGGCAGCAGGCAGTCGAAACTCCAGGCTAAATTCAAAATATGAGCGGTGGCTGTGACGCACGTCCTCGTTACGAAACCCCCCACTGAATGGCAGGAAGCGCCATCGTAGTCGCACCCAGCGGACTCACCCACGCCGGCCAAGATGGAAAATATCAGCTCTGACATGCACACACAGGCCCCCCCGGAGCAAAGGCAGCAGAGATGTGCAAGGCCATCTGCTCAAATGAGTCCTAACGGCCTACAGGGGGGCCGTGCACCTCTAACGAGAGAAATTACAGGGTTAGCGTTAGATGCGCTTACAAGGCTTCAATTAGTAATTTTGTTTAAACAAGACTAAAAGCCTATCACCAAATCAGTGGCCTCAGGAGGCTCATCATACACCAGAAAACACAACTAATGACTTTTAGGCTAGAAGACAACTTATCTTATTTTGCTTTTAGATCATCCGAGGTGCTAGAAAAAAAAGGCTGCATTGTCAAGTACTGCATTGAAGTACAACCATTATACTTAATTCACTCCATCTATAGGACATTCTACATACAAAAAAATAATTTTTTAAATTCAGGTATTTAACATTAATTTCTTTAGTGCCTGTTACAGAAAGTAAAAGGTGTTTTGGTAAAACAAGAAACTAAATATAAAAGTATTTTGGTTGGTCATATTTTGGTTCATATGGAGTTTATTTGCAAAAATTCTTAACTTAGACTCTGGTTTCACTGACAATATACTTAGATGAATGTGTAGTTTTGGGTATCAAACTGATTTTTTTTATCCAATGTTTAAAATGAAACCGCTGTGTAGCTGTTAATTGCTCATTGATTGCAAAGTTATGTTTAGAGGTTATAGTAAAACTGAAGGTTATTTGGTGGTATATGGAAATTTGCAACAATCCAATATGCCAATATACTGTCCCACAAAACTACACTGAAAATATGACAAATTAAAACACTTACACACTTACCTTTGTCTGATTTTCTCTTAGAATTTGTTCAAAACCACCACCTACTCTATTAAATGTCCTAAAAATGAACTGTTTAGCATCTGTAAATATTAGAATATTGCTATGAAACGATGGCCTGGCTAATACCAGACCTCATCTCATCGACATATGGTCTGGGAATCATCCGTTCTTTTTATTCATATTGGAAGTGTGGTTAATGAAAGCCCAGAACCGTTCATTGCGTGCTGAAATGTCTGTTGAAAGCGTCTGTATGTAGCTTTAGCCTTCTGTATCACATACCCGATGATGGTGAAATAGTTTAGTGCTAAAAGTCACTAATTCTTCATCATAAATACTCTAAGGCTGCATTAAAAGGTACATTACTGGGTTGCCATGTTGGATCCACAGTTATCAACAAAGTTACTTCTGTGTTTCATCATTGTTTAGCTGCACCCTTGTTCTGTAATTGTCTCCCTACCTAAATTGCAACACTGAATTTGCATGCAATGAAGGATGGTATACCCAGGATAATAGGGATAATAAAAAGGACCAGTAAAATAAAGCCAGGTGTGCTAGTGTTAGTTTAGAGCCAAATCAATAGCATAGCTAAACATGTTCCAACAAAGTTATTTGAAGCTTGATTCTTGACAGCTTTATGTGATTTTAGATATTTCATATATACTGTATGTGCAGGTTTTTCCAGCTTTGGCTGAAAGCTACTTTCTAAAACTCCTAGTGCTGCCTCATTCTTCTCATTTATGTTGCCTTTTCTTTGCTGAACCTCTTTTCTCAGGGTTAAAACGGTATACAGGACTACAAATCTGGGCCCAAGCAGAACTGGCCTTGAATATCTCTTCTACGGACATCTCAGCAGCAGCCTTGAATCTCTTCGTCTTCTCTCTTGAAAACAAAAAGCTGAGCAGATATTTGTCAAAGAAGCTGAAAGTGAACACGGCTGCACAAACGTTCCCAGAGACACATGTCACGACAAGTGGTATAAAACTGTCATTACAGTGATTTATTATAATGAACCATGAAAATAGCCAACCAGTGCAGTGTCTGTGAGTTTCTCCCCTCCACACAAACATACACTCACACACACAAATAAAAAAAAAATAGATGTCGAAGAGTCCGGAGAGGGGGGAAAAAATAAAAATAATGCTACAGTCACAGAAACATTCAGCTTTGCCAAGAAGAGCATTCGTATTTACAACCATATTTCAAAATGGGATGGGAGCGAATTGTACAAGCATAGAAAAGAAAAGAAGCGAATATTTACAACCTGTTCCTGGTGAAAGCTGGAGTAACCACCTATACATTAAATTACACTTTCTACAAATAACCATTGATATTCAAAAATAAACCGCTAACATCCTACCTGTGGGCGAGACCACTCTGCCTACCTCAGAAGGATATGAGCACTCGTTATACGAAATCTCTCACGCACGCTTTCTTCCTTTGGATGTCATACTAGGCAACCATACTCCTTCACACCCTGTCTCTCACACTCACATACATACACACACAAACACACACACACACGAGTGCAGCCTCCCAGGCTGGTGAGACAGCCTCCCAGAAATGGGTCTTTTCTGAATCTGCAGCGGTGAACAGATATTTGTTGTTAGAGGAATAAAAAAAATAATTGTTGTGTTTTTTTTTTCTCTATACAAAAAGCTTTCTCTTTGCTATAATGAGCCACTAGATTAAAACAAATAAATGGTGTAGAGAGCCGACAAGAGACGAGAGAGAATAGGAAGTAAAAGGAATAACTGACAAAAAGGAGGAAGAGGAGGAGGAGGGGGAGGGGATATAGGCTGGAATGTCCATTGATAAACAAAGTGCGGGGTCTTACAACGGGAGTCCAAACAAGACACACAACAGTTTTCCTCTCCATCACAGGAAGGATATATAAAAACAAAAGGAGGCCAGAGAGAGGGCTATGAGCACCGGGGGGGATCGTCCATCTTCATTTTTGTACAGTTCGTTTTGAAGATTATGTCACTTTTTCTTTTTTTCTAAAATTTTCTGTCCTTTTTTTTTTTTTTCTTAAAAAGTACCCTTTTATCCCACAATCAGCTGTTTTTCCACTGGCCATGTGTTCAGGTACATAGAAAACATATCTACAGTTTATGGTACACGCCCCTCTCTGGGTTGAGTTCTCAGGGGCCGGTGGGGCTGGCAGCGAGGGGGGGGGGGGGTCAGTGCCACCCTGTGCTCAGGTACCCCGAACTGTGGAAGGGTGTCGAGGACGCAGGGGCTCCACGAGTCCCAGTAGGCATCTGGGAGGCGGCGGCCTGAGCCTGGCCTTGTTGAGTTTGTTGCGGAGGGGGAGGGGGAGGCGGAGGCAGTCCGGTCTGCTGAAGGGGCGGGGGGTACGTGGATGGGGGCACTGAAGGGTTGGTGGTGGCACCCGGGTGAAGCAGTGCCGGCTGGAAACCCCCTAGGTTCTGAAAGTGGTGCGGCTGCATCGGGGCGTTGGTCGAGGGGGCGGGGGGAGGCGGGGGTGGGGGTGGTGGAGGGGTGAGTGACAGCAGGGCACTGCCGGAGGGGGGCGGCTGCTGCTGCTGCTGGGGGGTCTGGCCCTGCGGGGGAGGAGGCGGAGGGGGGGCCGTGGTAAGCAGGAGCTGGTGCTGCTGAATGGGGGGTGGCTGCAGGTTGACGTGCAGCAGAGTGGGGCCGGGCATCGGGTGCGGGGGAGGTGGGGGAGGTGGGGGGGAGGCGGCCGAGCTCTGATAGTGCACGCTGTGGGGGAGAGTCTGCATCATGGGCTGAGAACCCGGAGGGTAGGGGGGTGTGACGGCTGGTTTGAACCCGGTGAAGGGTCCGGCAGGTGAGGGGCTCTGACTGGGAAAATAAGCTGTGGAGGCCGGAGGCACGGGTGGGGGAGGGGGAGGCGGTGGGGGGGCACCCTGTGTGTTATATTGGGGGAAGGAGGGGGGGCCAGTCTGGGCCTGGGGCTGTGTTTGGTTTTGAGGCTGAGCAGAGAACAGCGCCCTCTGGCTGCGGTATGGGGAGCCCTGAGGCTGCGGCTTAGGGGAGTGGAGGAGGGAGGGGCCGGGATAGTGGACCGGGGAGGAGGGCAGCGGGGCGGGGTGCAGCTTTGTGGGGGTCACGGGGGCCGGCTTGGGACCTGCGGGCTTGCCTGGCGGCTGGCCGGCTGGATTTGGCGTCCGAGGCTGTCCGTCGCCGTCGTCCTCCTTAGCCGACCGGATGGAGGGCTGGGCGGCGCTGGGAGGAACAGGAGAACCCGGCTGTGGGATGACAAACAACAGCAACAACAACGTCACATATCACATTCAAAACTGGCTGAGATGAGTCAGGTGTCCTTCATGTGGGGCACAGGGTCTTACCGCATGGGTCGGGGTCTTCTGGAGACTGGGAGATGGACAATCTCTCAATGCAGGCGTGTCACCGCCTTCTGTCTCACCATCTAGACCAGAACACAACAGTAGAGTTTTACATTTGGGTAAAATACTCTAAACTGTGGAAGCAGGCAGCAGACCGATGCTGTGGTTACTCACCTGTATCTTTATCTTTGCTGAGCAGCAGCGCTCGGTGGTAGCTGCGTTCCCTGGCCTGCTCGACAGAAGTGGAAGATGTCCTTTATAGGAGAGAAAAAAGAAATCAGTATCTGTAACTTATTATTAGTAACTTACTATTCAGCAGGGAATACATTCCTTAATCAATAGTGGATTTTATACCATAGATCAGTTAGTAGGAACAGAATATCAGTGAAAAACCTGCAGCAGGATTTTAAATGTGTTTTTAAAGCATTGATATTATTTATATTGGTAAACAAACTGGTTTACAAAATTAGACTTTTGAGGTTATCTAATCTCAGTAGCTTTGAGAAAACGTACCACTGTCCTTCTCCTTCTTTCTCTCCTTTCTCTGCAGCAGCCTCTGTCTCATCCTGCAGCTCCTTCATAGTGGCGGTGTTGGCGTTGCAGAGAGGTGAAGGAGCAGGGGGGACAGAAGGCTCACTGGGGGTCTCTAGGGCAACGGGGAAGGTGTCCACGGTCAAAGGTGGCACGGTGGAAACAGGAGAGCTGCACTCAATCTTGGAGCCGCTGCGACGAGCCTCACGCTGTCGTTTCCTGTATTCGAGCAGGGAAACCTACGAAGATGCAGAACCACAATGTCATTTATGAACAAAGCAGGTGGTATGTTATACCAGTAGAGGGCAGTCGATGCATTTCATCCCCAACTGAAGAACTATGCGAGTATGTGTCACAGAATACATAAAACAAATACAACAACCACCTCTATAACACCCACTAACAAACATACAAGAAAAATGAAATGACTTTGTAATAAGTAAGACATTTAACAACAGTGAAACTCAAAAACAGGAACAGAGGAAACAATCATAAATCTCATGTATAATGTGAATGAATACATAATTAATAAGATATGTAACAAAAACTAAATGGTAGGTAAGAAATAGGATCTAATTAACATACACTAACTGCTTTTCCTATTTGGTCTGAATTTTAGTGAAATATAAGTAAAAGTTCCCTTTGATATTACCAATAATGAATGAGAACAAACACCATTTTCATAACAAAAATGAATGAAATCCAATCCACAATATATTGACCTATTGACTCTACATCAGCATTTGTAGTAAAGAGTCATCTGCAAGCTCACCTTTTTCTTCTGTGGGGGGTTCTGCGCTGACCCTCCGTCGCCAGTATTGTCCCCGTTAAGGGAGCGTGAGAAGCCGAGTGGGCCTCCCTCCTCGGAGCAGGGGTAGAACAGCTGCCCCTGGCCTTCACTGAAGGGGGGCTGGGAGCCGACCAAAGACCCCGTCCCTGCCGAGGACCCTACTGCGGCTCCGGCTGCGGCTTCAGGCCTGAAGGGAGCCGTCAGGGGCTCCAGGGTGTGCGAGGGTGTGAGGTCCCTTAAGTTCGAGTTGACTGGGGAGAAGTTCAGGCCAGCTGGTCCAGTCGCGCATCTCTCAGGGCTTTTTATCCAGCCGGGATAAGCGGAAGCACATGTTTCTGCAGCGGAGGAGGCCTCGCTACTGCCTTCTACCATCCCGCTGTCGGCCCTGTCCTCGCCACAGTCCAAAGGCTCGGCAGTGGGAGGCTGTGGGCTCTCGGGGACCGACGCCTTCGCTTCCGCCTGAAGCCCATCTGAACTGGGAACCCTGCCGCAGGGGGAGGACACCAACGAAGGAGGACGATCGGCCTAAGAAAAGAGAAAGGGTCGAAATCAACTGTGCGTCTTGTGTTGTGCAGATTTGTTCTTATTTTTTAAGTTCTTTTTATGAATACATTTTCAGTCATAGATCAGTCACTTCTAAAATGTAAACATCAATATCATGAGAGAGTTAATATTCATCGCTGCTGAAGAATCTACCAAGGGACATTCATGAAGTTGTTAATGCAGTTCGATAATCATTGAGCTGATTCACTTGCCTCTTGCACGCTGGGTTTCCGGCTGATTTCTGGGGAGTTTTCCATTGAAGATTCACTCTGAAACAGAGACCATACTTCATCATTCTGACTGTTCTCGTTTTAAACAACAACAGCCTTCATGGTGGTTTCTCTATACACAGCCTTACCTCCTGGGTGGCATTAAGTGTCTGCGTTGGGGTACCGGGCAAATGCTCTGTACTCGGCTCCTCAATTCGGGGACGTGGTGGCGTAGCCAGTAAGATGGGTGTTGCGGGTGCCTCCGATAGGTCTGCCCGGGTGGGGGTGGCACAAGGGGAGCCGTAGGGTGTTGAGCTCTCGGACATACAGGCATCTAACGGACTCAACCGCCGTTTTTTCAAAGGTGTTGGCAACTCTGAAAGTGTGGATCAGTTGGGTGTCATATCCGAGCCATTTTTTCCATGGTGAGCTTTGTGTGACTTTATATACAACTTCGGTTTGTTTGCTTCACGGTTCTTAGAAAAACCTACCTGGTATTATGCAGGTGCCGTTGTAGGGGAGAGGACTGTCTGAGTCCCCGTTGATGGAGGGGCTGAGAGGACCGTCGCTGGGCATGAGGAGGCTCGGTCGTCTGGCCGGGCTGGTGGAGCCCTCCTCCTCTAGAGCCTGCTTCAACCATCGCTGTAACCAAGTGTGGAGGATTAGTAACTGAATAAAACTGACAAAGAAGCTTCTAGAGATGTAAGATGTTCATCAAAAATGTTCTAAAGTAGAACACTCTACCTTCTTGCAAGAGCCAGTGGTTGGCGGCGTTTCAGGCAATTCCCTGGAACGCCGTCTCCCGGTGGGTACTCCAGGAGTTGTGGGGCTGCGGTTTGCCAGGAATGGGGACGAGAAGCGGACGTAGTGTTTGGGCGTACTGTAAACCTGCGGCGAGCAGGCCATGCCTGGTAAGGCGTTGAGCTGCGTGGCGAGTACTTCGGGGTCACTGCTTATTCTCAGCGGCCTCTCAGGGGCCGGCTCTGGGGTTCGCACTGCACAACGGTCCTGCTGCTTCTCTCCCACCCACTCGCTCACAAAGTGCTGCCAAGAGAATACACAGAAAAATATGATAGAGGATGTTATGTGACGATCTTCAGGGTCGCCCGCATATTCGTTGTATTTGACTGAAATTGGAAATGCAAACGGCATACACACGCCCTCGCTGTTGACTTTACTGATGTTCACGTCTCATTGTATTCCTGCTTCCTTCTGTGTTTGCTGTTCTACTTCTTAGTTAAATAAATGACTTATTATTTGCTTTCAGCCTGCGTCTCAGAGTCAGGTCATAACAAATACGGGCTTGTCAAACAAACCAGCCAAGTATATAGATCCATCAAGCATGTAATTACTCAGTTATGATGTGAATATCGTTGCGCCTTGTGTACCTTTTTAGTTTTGAAGCTCTTGCTGCCGCTGCGGTTCCTGTCGGGTGCAGGTGAGCTGCTGTGGGGCGGGCTGCTGTCCGGTGCTTGGCAAGAGATGAGCTCTGGCTCCGGTGCGCTGGGCATTTCTCCTTCGGGGGCTTCATTGCTCAGAGGCTCCAGAGACTCAGCTGGAGAGCCAGGAGGCAAGTCCGAACAGGTGCTGATGGTGCGAGCTCGCCGGCGCTGCTGGCCGATGTGCGTTCGGTTTCTAGAGAAACTTTTCCTGTTCCTCGAGCCTTTGACCTTGGCTGGCTTTAGACCTGGCTCTTCTTTAACTTCAAGGAGAGGCTATAAGAAAGAAAGTATTTATATTTATAAACTCATTTATAATTTAAAGAATGAAATGCCAAATATGTCTGCCTTTTAGAGTCAAATTCTAGTTCTTTTTACTGGGAAAATGTGTTGTGTCCTAAGGCCTGTGGTCTAGAAGTCAGGGATTTTTGTCAACATGCTTTCAGAAAGGCAAGAGTTATTTTTTTTTTTGCAGATCAGTCACCCTGCCCTTACCTGCATGACACATGGGGAATCATCCATCTCTGGTGTGGCTGGTGGCTCCTCCTTGATGTCACTGCGTCCCCCACACTCGGACTTGACGGTACCTATTCGCTCCAGCGCCTGTTCCCTACGTTTCTCCCTCTTCTCCATTCGGGCAAAGGCTTGCAGGATGGCCTCCATCTTTCTCTCCTCCCGTGTCTGTGGAGGGTTAGATGGTGGGGTTGGAAGGAGGGGTGGTGGAAAGGAAAAGGGAGCAGAAACATTAGTCCTAGGAGTACTTCCCTCCCGCAGAGTACCAGAAGTAGCGATACAACAGGGTTAATGTGTGCTACACAGCGAAAGCCGAACTAGCTGAGTGCAGAGTGCCGGGTGCAGAGACAAGTGAGAATGTGACCCCTTGTTTCAGAAACAAAAAGGACAGAAGGTCAGAAGGGACCAATAGGAAGAATGATGTCAGGATATGTCAAAAGGTGACTGGGACATAAATGCTGACAAACCACAAGGTTGTAGTACAGAATATCTAATGTGTTCCTGTGTACATATTTGTACCACAAATCCAAAATGGAAACCATGGCTACCGCCACCAAAAACAAAGAGCTCCACCTTCATTCAGAACACCCCTTTGAAAATAAAGATTCCTACCACAAAACATAATGAGACAGCATATGTATTGCTGCATAGACCAGGCTGAAGGTTGGTGTCTGTGAGGACGAGACAGTTAGTACGCTTTTAAGTCAGTCACCTCTAAAAGATTGGGAGAGGGGGAGGCTGGTAGATGGGTGGAGTGGGATTGGCTATGTATGGGTACAAGTTTACCTCCTTGCGTTTCAGTCCCTTCCAGCTGGAAGCCGCCCCGACAGGGAAATGGGACTGCTCCGCTGGGTTGGCCTGAATGTTCAATAAAGAGACAGCCCAGTTTAGAAGAGACATGTCCCCCCTAAACAAGGCTTCACAAACATTGGACAGAGCTAGACTTGAGAATCCCTCACTTTCTGATGTTACTAAATAGCCCTGTGTCAGATACTTCAAAAATGTGTAATGTTCTGCTATACAGTAAATTGGGCTACTGGGCTACTACACCTGAGTTATTACAGGGGTGTTTTCTTTAAAAAAAAAAAAAAGTAAACAAGAAATAATAACATATTGTTACACCATTGCAGTTCACACCTGCAACATCCTTAATGGTTTCCATCCTTATAACTCCTTTATGTTTATATCACAATACAAGCTTCTCAACTGGTCATCTACCACCAACACAAAGTGCCGCTAATATATAAAAGTTGGCACAGGCAAACATTCAGTTAGGGGTCGTTACACAAAACGTCAACCAGTCAGGGGCTTTTTTAAAGCGAGATATCATGCCATCACACACCTTCAGGCATCTCCCCCACACCGTATCACAGATTTACAACAACCACATGCATCTAATACACTAGTTAATGTCAGTGTGTGAATGCACGCTTCTTTGCCCCAGCAGCAGAGCTCTTTCCTGGGCCACATTCCATAGAAGGCAGCCTATTGGATCTCCCAAAGTCAATATGGCCCTGGCAACAAGGCTCTACCCGCTGCAGCCCCCACCCCCCCTTCTCTTCAACTATCTATCCCTCTCTGGCCGATTAGCAGAACTGTAGGTTGGCCAAAGATGAGTCAGCACTTTGCACCTTGGGTCCACCGTGTGAAATGAAGCTGACCACAGGGTAATTTCCAGAGTGTGTGTGTGCTTGTGTCAGTGTGTAGTTTACCATGCTGGCTTGTGCTGTTTAAACCCATCTCTCGGGGACATAAGAGAGTGAGTGGTTGAACCAGTAATTGGCCATTTCAAGGTCAGGGTCTCAATGAAGGTGAGAGGAGAAAGAGCTACACTCAAAACTATAACACACACACACTGTGGATGCTTCCACGATGCCACAGTATGCTGGTTTTGTTTCTGCCGACAGGGGTGATGGTTGTGATTGCGCATATGACACAATCGGAGGCCTTTTCATTTTCTTATATGATGGAGAAAACAAGAGGCAAAACAAATGAGTAAAGACAAAAAATGTCACTGCATAATGACAGGCAAGCACAAAGCCTCGGTTCTGTGAGAGGGAAGTCAAAGCTGGAGGAGGGAGAAATATAACAAAAATGAGCAATGAATGAGCAAAACAGCAATAGGGGCATCGACAGGGGTGGGAGCGCTAGCAAGTAGATGAATGATGAAGAGGAGGGCAGTTTTATGATAGAGTTAGAGAGGTCAGCAGCGCCTATCCAAGCCACAACCCCCTTAGCAGACATAAAGTCCACGCCCAGAGCAACAGGGGAGAGTTTGATTTTTATGTTCGCTCTTTCTGCTGGGGGGCTGCATGGCAAAAAGGGAAAAAAAAGCTGTAGCCCCCTAGCTTGGCACACTTACCATCTTCCTCCTCCTCTCTGCAATCTGCTCCTCTGACTCCATCTCTACTTCATTGCTAACGGAGGTTTTGTCTTCTAGATCCTCATATAACTCAGGATCCTGTAAGAGGAGGGGAGAGGGCGGTATGGCGCTTTATCATGGCTGATCATTCAGTCTGGCTACAGACTAGACGGAGACAGGTAAGAGTGGAGGACAGGGAAGGTGAGGGAGAAAGGGAGGGGAAGGGGTGGGTTCATCTGAAAATAACGGGGAGCGGGGTTCTTGTTCTTAGCGGTCAATCTGTGCATAAAACACACATCTTCGCTCACACAGTGCCATGTTTATGATGAAGCTTCATAGTAACCGTTCATCTTTGATCTTGTATGTCCTGCCTCAGATGTATAAGGAAAGATGCCTCATATATTTAATCTCTTCTATTTGGAAGTCTCACTTTTCTCTGTTGAAACTGTCATGCAACTCTGCAAAACATTTATGGACCTCTAAACTTGACTTCATACCTCTTTATATTCCGACTGAAGCTGATGTGACACACTGGCCTGCTTTCTTTTTATATCTACTTTGACACAAACAAGATTTCGCTGCTTTCAAAGTGCTCAATGAACCCAATTTGCAGCGATTTGGCTTGGTCATGGCAAGTGAAAACTTCTTATCAGGAAAAGATAACGAGGAGACATCCAAGAGAGAAGCCATTCTCTGACTGTTTTAAACCTGCACAAAGGAGTAAACCACTCCGACACAACTCTGCCAAACAAGTGGCACAAAAGTGTTCTTTTTCCTTACCGTGGTGAAAAAGCAATGACTGTAAAATATGAACTATGTCATTAAAATGATCATTTGGGGGAACCAAAGGTGAATGCATAAGGGGATGATGGGGGGAAAAAAAGAGGGAACTAAAATGGATGTAGAGTAACAAGGAATGACTAACAATGGAAAAACACATGCACAGAAACGACATTCAATTAACATTTAACAAAATGGCATGCATAGACCATAGGGATAAATGTTGATAAAACAGAAAATATGGAACAAAGTCTCAACATGTAACATATGAGCAGTATATTGTTAAAGATGGGTGTGACTGGGTGCTTTTAGTGTGACGTTCATAAAGGTCTAATCTTGCCTGATTGTTTGAGATGGAGAGTCGAAGTGGAGAGAGTTTCCTCTGTTTGCCGTCGCTGACGCTCTTGCCCTTTCCCTCGCATTCTAAACCCATGTTCTGGTTCTGGCCCAGGTCATCACCGACCGGCTCCTTGTCCTTGCGACTCCCTCGACGCCGACCCAAGTTCTCTGTGGGCTCCAAGTTGTGCTTTAGCACCGGGCACTCCTGGTTCCCCTTCACACAGGCACAGTCCACCTTGTATTTACTACAAATATGCACAGGAGGAAAAAGAGACGAGAGGATATTAAGTGACCTGCTACTGTGGTTCCTGCCTGCTACAAGCCAACTTTACTACATACAACTCACCAGCTGCCATAGTCAAAATCAAAACCAATGGTGATCTCTGTGCCCTTTGTGATAGGCCTCAGTGAGTAGATGTATAAATGCAGCATGCCATCCTCAATGACGTGCCGCACCTGTAGGAGATTAAGCAAATCAGTGGAAAAGTAGCAACAACACTAGAACTAAAAATAGGCAAGATTCAACAACTTCTTGTGGATTTCCGGGCTGTCTGCTTACCTCAGAATTCGGGGTACAGGAGCGACGGATGAAGCGTGCTTCATTGCCAAAGCTGCGGGCATCCACACACATCTCCAAACCGTCAAATTTGGAGTAAAATAACACAAATGGGTATGGCCTATGGAGGAAAATGTGTGAACTGGTGGTTAAAGTAATTCACGTAAAAATTGATAGAACACAAGAGTGAAACAAAGAAAAGACTACATTTGAATATCTGTATATCATTTATATATTTCTAATATTCATTAACAATTTTAATTTTGGAGATATGAACTAATAGAATCAGCAGTATTTTAGAATCGAGCCCTAACAGAATTGAGCAGTGAAGCCATCTGACCTCTTGAAAAAGTATCCATTGGCCTCAAATTGCTGTCGAAGCATAAATTTGCCTCTGTACTCAATGATGAGGGAGTCCGAGGCTAAGTCTCGCACCGCCTTGAGGATTTTCTTGTTCTTCTGAACATGACTCTGTAAGGGAGAGAAACAGCCAGACATGAGTAACAGTACAGTAACGATACTGTAGACTGACTGCGTGTTTTGAGTATAAAATGATTATATGTATGCATGTCCTGTTGAGGAAATATTTTTGAAACAGAACAGCAACTACAGGGTTGTACCTCCACAGGTGGTTTGAAAGAAGCTGGGTGCGTGTTGTATGCCAGGCTCTTGCCGTCGCCTTGCTCTTTAACACGCAACAGGACCTGCACATCCTCGCTGTACTGATTACTGCTGGCCTCCTCGTAACGCTCCATCCACGTCTGGATCTTGTTCTCCCACAGAGACGGGTGCTCTGTTGGCTCCTGCTCCGGAGCTGCACCCTAAAAAGACACCGTACAGTTGTTACATATGGTTCAGGTTTTGACAGACCACTACAGGACTCTAAACAGCAGAAGAGCTGCTTCGGTGTGTTTACCTTTACTCTCGAGGACTTTCTTGACCCTTCTCGGAAGGCCTGCGGGAAAATAAAAAGAAATAATAAATAAATTGAAAACTTAAATGTCAACTGAAATTCAAGCATATAAGGCATTATCTGTTTTGACTCGTTTCATTATAATTTAACGAGTGAAAGCTGACCTTTTTAGCTCGAGCAGAGGATGCTGGAGGCTCTTTATCACCACTCTTTTTGCGTTTTTTATCAACCTGCTTGTGCCCAAGGCGCCCAGTCGTGAGGGTGATGGTAGTAGGCGTGTGTTGGAAAGTAGAGTAGAGTTCTAGCGGCACCTCATCTCCACTCTCTGTAGCACTGGTGTCCCCGTCTGATTAAGCAAATATAGTTACAAGGAGGGGGGGGGAAAGTAATAACATGCATGACATGAATCTATAGAAAAGCTAGAATAATGCACGATGAGGCATTTTATAATACAAATTATAGAATGACAGCTTTCGACTTGTCCAGCAGGTGTCAGTATGTCCCGGGATCAGGTTGAAAAAAAAAAAAGAGGCTGGCCTGCAGGGGGAGGAGGCTGTGGCCTGACACAGCCTACAACCTGCTCTCTTCACTTACAAGCTACCCATTTACTGCAGCAAGGAAGCTAGTAAAAAACAGAACTGAAAGATCTGTGTTCTCTCAGAAAATGCATAAAACCTCATAACTCATAACCTAACACTGAGGAATACAGCTCCCAGAACACAAATTTTACTTTTTGTCAGTAGACTGCGAGCTGGAATTTCAAGGGTGAACTAAAACATTAGGGTTTAATGCAATCTTTTTGAAGACTAGAGTCGATAAACCGCCCTGATGTGTTGTCTTAACTTACCGGACAAACATTCTCTTTTCCTGGTCTGCAGCAGAATGGCCCTCTCTCTGTCCAGGTGTCGAGGTTGGCAGCGTTCACACAGGTAGGTCTCAGGAATGTTCTGCCTGTCGATGCCCATGCAGTCTATATGCTGCCAGGCACTTTAAAAAAAAATAATCACAGCACAAGTATTTTTACTACAGTTTTAAATCTGTTGCTTCACTGTTAATAATAGTCTTCATTTGACTGGGGATCTGGTGGTAAACAAAGTCGAAAAGACAGAAGGACTCAAAGAAAGGCCAAGAGTCAACGCTCGCTGAGACTTGACAACTTGTTTTAAGTGGGCTCTTACCTGCACTTGTCACAGCAGATCATGTAGCCGTCATCGTGGGTGAAGCCACAGATGCAGCGGGTGATGTCAGCCCCGTAGCTGCCATCCTCGGAGGTGCTGAGTGTAGTTCCCCTCGATGCTTCGTCCTGGCCCCCTGGAACAAACAACCCCCCCTCTCCTTGTCGGATCAACATGGAGGGGGGAGGGGAGGCTGGTGGTGTAGGTGGGGGCCGAGCCCCATAGTTATGGTCCTGATGGACAGATGGAAGACAGGGGTCATGTGGTGTTGGTGAATGTTTTTTTTGGAGTAATAATTTCCAAAAATAGTCTAACTGGAATCACAATACACTAGAATAAATAAGACGTGTATGTGAGAGTGAATTTTAGTAGACATCAACTGACTGAAAACTTGAACAAAAGAAAAGTAGCAGTATTTCTGAATCCAACACATAAGGAAATTATATATATATATATATATATATGTGTGTGTGTGTGTGTGTGTGTGTGTTGAAAGCCGGTCTATTACAGGTCAATGTTCTATTTTAACCTAAATGAGAGGTAGTCATGCTGCATTCAATGATTAACAGAGCGGGAGGGCTCAAGGAATGTAGGCTATTTGTAAGAGGGTGAGACGAAGACAAGTGTGTACTCACAGCGTAGGGCAGGCCAATGTAACTGTGGGAATGGTGAGAACTGCTGCTGTAGATCTGGTGTGGGTAGCTGGACTTTTCCACCACCACAGGGCTGGCCTCCACCGATTCTGGTCTGTTGGGCGACAACACAGTAAAACACACGTTACTACACATTATCGCAGAGAGAAATTAAACAAAATGCATTATTTCTTTCTTATCAGTATAAGGAAGTGCATGAGGGTCAGAATGGTCAGAAGGGAAAGAGAACAGTTGCTGCTGGTGACAAAGGTAAAGTAGGAAGAGTGGTGTGGACGCATGTTAAAGCTATCACAGTATCAGAGGACCAGAGGCAGGAGGCCACTGTGTTTCCAGTAACAGTGGGCCCGGACTGTTACATCTCCTTAGCTGCACAACACAGAAACAAATGTCAAAATAAATCTTGGTTTTATCCCTGAACCATTTCTACAACCTAGAAACATGCTATCTCCTACTCCTACTCTCACACACACACACACACACACACACACGCAACAACAAACATACTTTCTTTTTTTTTCCAAGCTCATTCATACCAAACCAGTAGATCCACTTCCCCCGAGGTAGACAGTTGAGGAGAGAGCCTGTTTGGCCGTTTGAGACCAACCAGCCCTTATTATGACATGACTAATCTATTCTTCAGTTGCTGAGAGTGTGGCTGTAGTGAAGAGGGAAGTACGAGCCAAACGGTCGGCGTGAGACAGGATCGCCAGGTATGAAGAAGGAAAAAGGAGAGGGAAATATAAGAAGAAACGGAGAGCTACATTTGAAATAAACAGAGACGGATTCGAGGCATGGTGGCTATTCGTATGAGTCACATATGCACATGTTAAAGGTTCCATCAAGAGAAAACAACATTTAATCATTTTCACAGTCTTGTCTAGAATACTGCTCCAAGGTCAAAGACATAAAAACAATCCAGTAGTGCTGAACAACTTGTTTCCTTCTCCGCTCTCTATCTCTACACGCAGAGAGAAATAAGTTCACTTCACACCATCTGACAACATGAGGGCCACTGCCAGCAAGCTTCTGTGAAGAAGGCAAAACACATGGAGAACAGCTCAGTAAGCGTCCCTGACAGTCTCTCAGGTAGCCTGAGTAAGACGGGTACAAAAGACTGAAAACACAGTGGGGACTCTGAACAGGCCATGCAGCATTTCTGTCTCCTGCTGTTCTACTCTGCTTACACTGCGATTCCATAACTGACATATTTCGAAGCTCACGTTCAGGAAAGGAGTCCAGAGATCAACCAGCCCCATTCAGAGATAAAGATACCAATCATTTGATACCCGGAACAAATATAAATGGCATGAATGAAACTTTAAAAAAAAGAAAAAAAGGAAAGATCTCTCTCCTTTTCCTCACCGCAATTTAAACAAAGCATTAAAGGTAAAATTGTGATACAGTACCTGTGTGAGTCCTCCTCAGCCCTATTGCTCTTGTTGCATGCTGTAAGAGCACTGTGCAACACTTCCTGTGCGTATTGTCGCTCAAGTGTTCACTGTCAAAGTGAAAACGTAAGTGCATGCTTGAGGTCTAGGGGCGGGCCCGGGGTAAGGTGTGTGTATTTGTACGCTACAGATTAACTGCCTTACAGTTTAATCTCTCTAAACTTTCAATACTTAGGAGGAGGAGGGAGATTTAAAAAAAATAAAATAAAAAAAAATAAATACTTGAAAGTGAGTCATGTACTTACCAACTTTTTCCATTAATGATTAACTAGACCAAAGTCTACATTCTATAATAAAAGGATTTAAGATAGAGTGGAGGCATTTATCAGTCAGAGGATCAGCAATAACATATTAATAGGTTCAAGTGAATTAATCATGATTAAACTTTGGCATTCTTTCAGATTGTTCCACCAGTGGATTAGTAAGAGAGACTGAGCGGAACAGAAAGGACATGAAACACACAGAGGCAGTGAAAGTCAAAACAGACAAGACAAAGGCAAACAAGTGTGCCAGCTTGTTCAGTGGGAAGGAGGGAAGACGTTTGAATGTATGCATGCATAGCTGGAGGGTTTGTATCATTCATGTCTCTACTCCTGGGAAGAGAAAGGAGGCACCAGAGAGTCAATGTACCCATAAGTGGGAGGGCTGCAGATAAAAAGTCATGATCAGACACGAGCGTCTGTGACCTGCGTCACACACACACTATAAGGCAAATGACACATTACAAGATAGTGGCGCCAAAAGAAAATCTGGGGGAATGGAAGTTTCTTACGAGGGGGCAGCTAGGCCTGCGCTATCAATAGCTCACGAATGTCAAGACTGTTTATCGAGGAACAGATGTCACTCAAAATGCAAACACCTGCTGGGGGGGTGGGGGTGGAGAGACAGAGTAGTGGACAAGTGTGGAGAAGGAGAGATCAACCACAGGAGAAAAAGAGCAGCACTGAAACAGCCAGAGGCAACGCCTTCACTCCTAAAGAGCTCCCACTCGCTGCCATGGCAACACTACGTAGTCTGTCGCCGTGTGCGCGCACACTTGGTTCTGTGTGTCACTGTGGACACACACACACTGCGTTAACCAACAGCTGGTCACGCTGCTGCAGACTTCAGGGGGATGTGGGAAACACATGAAGCCGTTTCTGTGGTGAGTAGCCAGCCCTGCTTTCTTAGGCCGTGGCTGGTGGACTCACAATACGCAACAGTGTGTGTGTGTGTGCATGTGTGTGTTTGTCCAGCTATGTTCCATCACACTGGTGTGGATGGAACCTGCGCAGCACCAGGTGGAAACCCCCTTCAAGCTCGTTATCTGCTTTTGAATAAATCTGTAGCGTACGAAGGGTCGCAGAGGGTTGACGGACAAAGGGCAAGTGAGAGAGTGGAGGCAGCGGGCTTACGCCTTCCCCTGGTGGCAGCAGAGCTCCGTGGGCAGGAGGAGGGGGTTAAGGGGGGAACGAGGTGGGACTGTTTAAGACGCCGTATCTTTGTGAGGGCCACCTGTCACTCAGGCCAGTGACCATGGAAACAGGCCTTGCGCAGTGCAGAGGGGAGGGAGACGAGCGAGGGGCAGATACCATGGCAACACAAGCTGTCGGCAACAGCTCTGATGAAGGCAGAGGGGAGGGCTCTCCCTCGTTTAAAGAGACAGGACCCCCCTCCATAAGTTGATGACGTGTGTTATTCTTTAGTCATACGAGAACCTTTCGCTTTATTTGACCAGAAAAAGCCACAGCAGTGTCCTTGACAAGACTAAAGGGAACAGAGATGAGGGGCAAGACGAGGCTTGTTGCCATGGTGCCATGCGCCATTCTGCTTCACTGACACCGAATGCAGCGTACACATGTACAAACATCAGGCTACAGAATGAGAAAATTATAAAGGAAACCATTATGTTAAGAGTGTAAACACCTCACAAAGTCAGTGTTAAGAATACAAATGACACACATCTACATCCCATCATTTACTGTTTCACATTGGCAGATGTAGTTAATAGTTAAACACAGAAGGTCCATTTGATGAGCAATGGTTGAGTGCAAGTATAATCAATGGCAAGACTGAACTGTCCATTAGAGCAGACACTAATGCCACAGAGCCAAATGGGCCCTGCTTCCATGAACTGACTGCAAATTCCTTTCCTGTTAACAGTAACTATGTATATGTGGGGGAGAGGAGATCCATGCGGCAGGTTAGAGGAACTCAATCGAGTCACGGAAAAAAGGAAACGATTACACTGAGCTGCTTGAGTTATAATAGAGGACATGTTGAGTCAGATACACAAGAGAAAGGGGACTAGGAAATCATATTACTACATCAAATAAGAGCGTCTGTGAGACAAGGGCATGTGAATAACACCAGAGGAGTGAGAGATGAGAATGGAGGCGGGGAAAAGGGGTGAGGAGGATGAGATGGAGGGTGATGAGAAAGAAGACAAAAAAGCATTAAAGAAAAAGAACAGCGAAACCGAGAATGAACTCTTGACGAGGATGAAGGCCAAAGATGATAGAGAGAATATGTAAGTCAGAATGAATGAGGGCAGGAAATAAGGAAGTGAGGGTCAAAATGGTGTTAACAGTGAGCATCGGTGTGTTTTCGAGTGTTACTCACTCTGAGCCCGCAGCCATGTCCAGGTATGAGGTGTCTGCTGTGTCCACCCCTACTGGGATGACTATGCTCATGACGTTCTCTGCTGATCAGTTCTTGTCCTACTGAGTCCAGAGAATGGGAGTCCAAAACACTGAGGCATGCCAGCCACAGCAGTCATTGCAGACATCTAAGTGCATCCACAAGGCCTGAGGAGGAGGTGAGGAGAGGAAGACAAGACAATAGAGAGAACAAAGAAAATCAGTTAGTGTTGTGTAGCAACATCATTAAATCACACAATGTGTTTGAAGATCATTCAACAGAAGAATTTATGACTCTTGCACAAATGAACATTAAATGCTAAGTCTATGTCGTAAATCAACTTAATATTAATATAGAGATTTTTTGTATTGTCATAACAACCGTGTGTAAAATCAAGTCAATCCCACTGCTATGCTTTACATTACATAAAACCTTTTCTTTTTGTCTTGCACCCATAGACAGAGTCAGCTACAGTTAATTCTCCACATTAAGATATACATGTTAGCATCTACCTTTCATCTACTTTAACAAGCCATTAAATCTGTAAACACCAAATCTGCTCCTCTCCATGTTGCATACTGACTGTTGCAGCTCCGCACCAAAAACTTTGTGTATTCCCCAGATTCCCCCTGGCTAAGTGTCTTTAGCTTAGCATCATCTCTACTGTTTTGTGTACTTCTTTAATCCTGTTACCTACTTGAGAACAGGTGGCCTTTTGATACATTAAAAGAAAAAGAGCTAGACTGAGTTTCCATCAAATACAGAAATATATATAATATACTGTGTTTAAATAAATTGATCCTGTGGGGAGATATTTCTCATGCAACTAGACTCATCTAACACCATCATTTCAAAATAATGTTTGTTTGTTTTTTTTTTACATTTAATTCTGAAAACCTATTTTAATACTTTTTAAGGATCCACGGGAACCCTGTCATCCAAAGTGATTATCAATTTAGCATTTCTTTTATACCAAGAAAAAGCACTTGCTAATCTAAACCTGAGAAAACAAATCATAGTGAAAACATGGGTATTTCCAGTATTCGTTAATACATGATTCATACTTTCAGAGCCACAACGGTGTTTGACAGGGAAGAATTTGACAAGAATTCCCCCTCTGACAAAGCTTGTATACCAAGCAGAGGTATTGATCTGTGAAAAGCCGAATACAATATTGTAAGGCGAAGCCTGAGCTTCTGCTGTAAACTGCGTTAAATACACACACACACACACAGACACGCATACACACACGGCTGCACTGTAAGAAAGCCCCCACAAAGGGGAGCAAGAGAACACAGAGCACTCGGCCGCCATGAAAGGAGAGTGGAAAACGCAACAGCATACAGAGGCCATTTTTTCCCCCTTTGACTGAAGAGGACTACTCTATTCTGAGCAAACCCACACACACATCCCAGTTAAAAAAAAAATAAAAAAAAAAATCACACACACCCCAATACTGTAATTACAAGTCCACGTTTCCCTGAAAGCCTGTATTAGTATGATCGCTATGGTTCACATTTATAGCGGTGAATACTGAAGATCAAGTCATCAATAATTGACAACGTTAGGTGTCAGGCAAAGAATCTCCTC
The DNA here is from genome assembly GCA_030544235.1 of Lepturacanthus savala. Classification (NCBI taxonomy): domain Eukaryota; kingdom Metazoa; phylum Chordata; class Actinopteri; order Scombriformes; family Trichiuridae; genus Lepturacanthus; species Lepturacanthus savala. The sequence goes on from CM060474.1 coordinate 8,065,893, forward strand.
TTCCAAGGTGAGGAGGCTCTTCGGACTAATAAATTATACACTGTTTTTTGTTCATAGGTTTATTAAGGGAATATGTATTTGTGTGTGATGTTGAATCCAGACAGGAGCATATGTGTCAGTGTGGCTGGCCCTGATACAGAGAGCTCTGTTGATAAGCAGGATTAGTGGGAGGGACAGATGCCGAGACAAAATAGGCTGGAGGTCACACCTCCGCCAGCACATGCACACTGGGGGCAAACAAAGGCTCAGATCATGGCTCCGGTGGTGGAGATGGGAAGAGGGACTACAAAGCAGGGACAGGTCATGTAGTAGGGGGGGTGCTTCGCACACTTCAAGCAATAACGCACCATAACAGCGAGATCTGTCTCTGCATGCCCCTCAGATGCCCACAGTCTCCGGCCTAAGCATGTCCTCCGAAGCACTCACAGGAATAAAAACTCCAGAGCATGTTCACACATGTCATCTCTCCAGGAACGTTTACCGGGTAAGTTATCTGCCCTGCTTCTGTCAAGGAAACTCTCATGGTCCACAGGACAAAACTTACAACACAACACCTGATGACGAATATTTCACAATAGACAAACCAGCTATGAGCAGGATACTAGGCACTAATGATTATTATATTATATTATATAAGCCAGTGGGACTGGTGAGAGGCAGGCAGACATGACAGCTTTGGGCCTGAATAAGTAGAGAAAGAAGACCCCTTGGTGCCTTTGAGGCTTTTGATGGGATCACTTTCCAAATTCTCCTCTGATTCCGTGTGCAGCGACTGGGTTAAACAGTGCATCTACTTCACAGTCAGGGACATTTTATGATGGAAGCTGATGTAACCATAACACTTTCTTTCAACAAGGATAGGGCAGTTTGCCAAAATCACTGAAATGACAGACCACCCCCTTCCTTTGTATTATCTGAGAGGCCCAGTATGTTTAAGCACTGGTAAATAGCTTCCCTCAGAAGCAGTCGGTTTGTTCCCTCATCCACTAGGTTCGCCACCACTTCATCCAGGGAATCCTGCTGTCATGATTAAGGAATGCATATACAAGCTTGTGTTCACACATATACCCCCCCGAAACACACCAAACCGATAGATAACCCTTCATCTGGGCCCTTCAAACATTCCTCTATAAGGAGGCCCTCCGAGCAGTGTGCAAACATACATGAGTCCGCTGCAGCCAGACACAGTCAAGACTGACAAAAGGCGGGTGGAAAAAAGAAAAACAAGTACAGTACAGCAGCATTCCTGACTAAATCTGAGCTGTGCCTGCCTCGAACTGCTCCTCCCACTTCCTCTAGAAGAGCTGTCCATCACCCCGGAGAAATGCAGCCAAAGAAAGGGGGAAAAAACACCACCCCCCCCCTTCCTGTGCCCAGTCACCCCGCCCAGCCGGATTTCTCTCCCTCCTCTGTGCACTTCCTAAATAAACCTGAGACAGTAACGCAGAGTGGAGGGGAAGGGGAGTGTCGCAGACACAGTTCCCAATTACAAGGAGGCCGGGAAAGACCATTTAAAGCCACCTTTAGCCAAATCCACGGCTGTGATGGGAACACATGAGGAGAGCGGAGGGTGGGGGAAACGGGGGGAACATGCACGGGGGAGGGTGAGTAGAAGAGGTACTAAGATGGAGAAAAAACACAGCGAACGTGGATAAACACTAGCCTGACTAGCTTCAGCATGAAAGTGCTTTCTCTAAAACCTTGTATGCTTCTCTGAACCGATTTCCTTGCGCAGTGAGGGGGGGGCGCGTTAGAAATCATCCACAGCCCCTCCATTTCAGAGGGCAGTGGGGTGGGGGAGGTGTACACAGGGTATGTCTGACAGTGACGTTACACAGCTGAGACCTGGGCGGACTCTGGGTGGCAGAGTGGAGAGCATAGCGTAACCCAGTCTCTCCTTTCTCCTCTTTTCCTCCCTCGGTGAGGAGACACAGTCACGTCATTGTGTGGGGGAATAACTATCCTTTTAAGACAGAGCCGCACTGAAGTCAGTGAGGGAAAACCCACACCATCACACTCAAGCCGAGCTGCTACAGACAACAGCTTCCCCTCTCTCCTCAGTTTATTACCACTCCTCCTATTTGTAACAGCGTTTTCATTCTCGTTTTCGCAGCCAAGTCTTGACAGATTATGTTTTTCGATAAGTAGGCGGAGCAAGAGAAAAGCGAGGGATTCCGACTGAATCCCACAGCCCCCCTGCCAACCTGATGTGCCTTCATGCCATCCTCGTAGCTGGCAGCAATGACTCAGCTCATAAACAAACCGATAAAACACACTCATACAAACGCACTAATACACAAAGGAAGAATGACCCAGATGGAATGTAGGCCTGCTCCTGTTTTTCACGGTGCCAACAGTGGGACATATCGCATCTGCTTCGTCCTTCATAAATCAGTGTGCCCATGGCTGCCAGTGCTCCCTTTGCACTCAAGCACTGAAGGTGAAGTCATACATCAATACAGCAGGGGATACGGAGAGAGAGAGCATCCACACAAGCAATTTCTGTGGCCACAATAGGAACTGAGTTGTTAAGAATGCAAAGCGATACGTCATCTAACTGTAAAGACCGGTCCACTCAGGAGTCAGATGAGGAAGACATGGTGTTGCAGTGTCTGCGTTCCCTACCTAGAAACTAGTAAACAATAAAGGCTGAGGGCCAGCGGTGCAGCAGGCTGATGGGGAAACAAATTAGGATAATACAGATGGCCATTAGGGCTAAATTACATGCCCGTTTCAAAGTGGGTTCACAGCTCTCACTCAAAAAGGCTGCTGCGACAGAGTTGCTGCTCAGAAATAGTGAGATAAGATGCAGGGGACGCAATTGTGAAAACCAAAACAATGTCCTATGTTCTCGGTTCAAACAGGCAGGGAGGGAGAGAGTTAAAAGTCAGGAGGAGCAGGTTCTGGCAGCAAAGCTGGGGCAGCCCTCCTGTAGTCTGAGTAATGTCTGTTCAGGAGAACCCCGGGGCACAATCTCTCCATCTCCCTCTCGATCCTACTTACAGAGTATCACAGCCAGGCCATGTGCGGTCAAGGATGAGTTCCTTTAAACAGGAGTAAATTAAACATGTATAGAACTCAAACTAACCAATTCACATCAAGTTGTGTCTTTACTTTTGTGACTTGTGAAGGCCAAGACACCCCCTGGACCGATTCTGATTATTAGAGAGTGAAAAGGTGCAGCTAACTACAAGGTTTTGCATTAGGGAGAAGCTGTCCTGCATCTACAGGGCAAAAGAACAGTAAGAGCGACTCGGGTCCCATTATATCATTGTATGATGATCAATTTCACGCCTGGACCGCAGTGCTGTTACATCACCAACATTGATGCCACAGCCCCTCTTTATTGGGGCCATCCGGCCTTGTGAGACTAGCCACATACTCTATTGTAACATAGGGACAGCAACAAGGAGGAGGTTAGGGGAGGTGTAGCGGGGCTGCAGCAACCACAGCCCTGCAGCCACCTGTCGGGAGGCAGCTTGCTAGTTTAAAGAGGGATCTGTTACAGCCCAGCTAGCAGTACAAAAATAGGTCACCTGAGCCCTGGCTTCTCCTCCCAGCTGGGAGCCATGTGACTGTGTTGGGCCCCAGAGCTAGAAAGCTTTGTCTCTGGGTCTGGGTACCACACAAGTGAGATCACTGGAGACCAGGTCACATCCGCACAACTCAGCCCCCCGTGCGGAGGTGTGTGTCTCTACAGGGACGCACGGTGCAACCTACATAGAGGTGCTACCGTTTCATGTTTAGGTTTATTGTCTCGAGACAGGGAAGAGCACAAAAAAAACAAGAAGTGGTCTTTCAGGTGTACGAGTGTAAAAGAGAAAGCTCATGAATCTGTGGCCTTCATCCGCCCTATCAATATGTCAATACGCCAATAGACATCCTGTGCACTTGCTTCACCTCCCTCTCTCTCTCTGCTGAGTGCACTGAAGAATGAAATAAGTTTGCACTCAGCTTGTGGCTTATTTATAATGCGTGTGTGAAAGTCTGCCTTGTTAGGGTGACAGGAAAGGTGTGCCTTGAGACTGCTATGGCTCTGTGTCGCCTGCCGGAGTGCTCTGTCCCTATGGCAGAGGGGGAGTGGCACCTCGTCTCCCTTGACCATCTTTGTCAACACAGCAAGCAAACACACTTTCCTACACAATACAAACAGGGACACACACAGGCTCCAGTCAGTTATTTAAAAAAAAAAAAAGGTGTGAGTATCAGCACAGAAGCCTTTGCTCCTTTACAAGGAAGGACTGGTTGGCTGGGGATTGTATTATTATGCAGCAGTGTCTAATAAAGCACAGCGGCCCCCCTCACTCATCTAGTAGTAATAACCCATCCACAGGAGAAGACATCCCTTTGCTACTTGACTGTTACGTAAGCTGTATCCACAGGCAACTGTTCTTTGTAAAAAAAAAAAGTTACTGACAAGCACACGAAGCCTGGCAATAGACAAAATCTGTACAGATCATTCTGGTGTCTCCGGCCTTTGTGATGTTTAGTGTGTGAATAACGATGTAGTGTGTTTAAAGTGATCCTCTCTTGCTTGCCGGTTTTACACTGGATAGTTGCATGGGATTGGAGGCTTGTGTCATGTATTATTCCTGCTTATGACAGTGATTATTATGATGCTTTAGCCAAACAAGCACTTTCGTTGAACAGATCCATCGGTCTAACAATGGCAGTCAACACAGACGCTGGCAACAATACATCCTCATATAACAGCAGCACAGTTGCACTCATGCTATTAATTACATTTTTGTTACCTATTTATAGTTACAACAACAATGTAGTCCTAAAATGGGGGAGACTCTGCATAAGCAGCTAATGCCTCGATGTGTTTGTGCAGCTTTTGAAGTTGTTCTCTTTGCTCAGCGGACATTTGGAATTGTCAGTATGATAAAAAGAGGGGGGGGATAATAATTCTTGGCAACATTCATGTACAAAGATTTGAGCTGAACAATGTGCCAAAGTTTGTCCCATAGAGGCAAGGACAGCTGTGCCACACCATCTTTTTTATGTGAGAGCCCACAGGCTTGAAAACACTATCCTGAAAATTGGAGTTGATTTGGTTACCATGACAGTTTCATTTTTTTACCGTGTTAATATTTGATGGTGTATGAGTTAAAACGCAGTCTTTTGGAAGCAGTGGTGAATTGTCTAAACAGAAGATGAGAAAGAGTCCACAAAGGGCACATTCATAGTTTAGATCAATTAACATTTATCTTCAAACATATCCCATTATAAATAAATTCAAAACCCTTGACTGACATATGTTCTGTCTGTAGTAGAATACATGTGTAATGTAATTGAAATGCATGAGCTATACATCCTATTTCTATTAACTTGCAAGCATCAAACTATCCTTCTTAACTGACATTGAAATGCAAATGATTGTTATACATTATAAAATAACCAACTAATAACCTCAAATTATACAACATTAGAGGGGAAAACAGTAAAGGAAATGTGAATTATGGGTGTGGGGGACAAACTACATTATTTTAACCTAATGAAAATTATGACAGGGGCAAAAAAATATGTGGCAAAAAAGATGCAATCAATTTATTTTGGCATGGGGTTGTGTTTGTGTGTCTTTATAAAACTTATTTTTCTAAAAAGCTAACATTAGCATTTTATGTACAGTATTTTTAAACCGCAAAACCCCGTGTCCCAGCATTTAACATTACAACACGAAACACAAGGAATAGCATAAGCCGTGACGCATGTTACGGAGCTGCTATATTATTCGTGTTTGGGAAACAGACACAACAGCATCATTGACTGTTTCTATGACACGTAAAAAAGCGCAGTGCAACCGAGGTATGAGCTTGATGCTTTGACGTTATTGTTATTTCTAAATCTGAAGTGAAACACAAACACTGCGTTGTGTAGTTGCTTCCCAGTGAGTATGTCGGCGCTGCAGTCAGTCCTGCCGATAGGGGTGTGGAGGGTACAACGTTGCTATTATGTTACCACAACACCCTGCTGCTGCTGTCGCCATTTTCATACTAGCGCTTTTCTCTGGACGGCGAGACAACCGTGTAGCCAGGGGAGCCTCGCCATGGGAAGAAAATCCCCAAGAATGCATTCAAACGCCTCTTTCATACACTCTACCTTAAGTATCACTCTGTCGGTACAGTCTCTGTGTTGTTACCATTAAGGCTTGTTTGTGAAGTCGTCGAAAGCAAAGCCAGTAAGCTAATCGGCTAGCAATTATGGCCTCTCGACGTGTAGCAGGCTAGTTAATGTTAATGGAGACAATCGAAGCACGAACCGTCTGAGATGTTGCTTTTTTGTCGCGGTTCAACAGTGAGCGAAAGCAGCAATGTTAAACACAGCGATACCTGGTGGTATCTTTTCATTTTGGGCTACGAATTACGGCCAAAAATCGAGCAAAAAATAACCCACAGGCGCTAATACGTAGTGGGTTAAAGTTAGCAAAATGAGCTAGTGCCGACAAGAAAGAAGTGGATTAAATCTTGGCTCATCGCAGACAAGAACGAGCGACAACATCGGCGTCGGGAGATAAATGCTCATGGTTAACAAAAGCCCGGTGTACATTCTTTCATACGGTAACTGTTTCCTCAGGCTCGATAAAATAGCTCTAAGTGCGACAGTGTGGTTCAGCGTGGCTTGGGTTGCCTGTCGAGATGGAGTTACAAATTGTATGACTGGGGCGAGATGCCCAAATGCAACATCCCCTCCCCCACGCTTGCAGCATTTGAACCCAATACACTCAGAAGAATCTAAATTAAGTAGTCGCGAATGGTACGAAAGTAAGATTATAACAAAATAGCAGCCGCCAGCTTCCTCGATATTGGATCTATTCTTGATTTCAACTTGCCATAAGTGCTATTCTGGAGGGGGAAAAGCCTGGTAGCCTATGAGATCACTGCGCAATGGAGCCAGGCATTTAAGCTATTTTAACAGCTGCTCTTGCTTTTGAGTTGAACTTATCAGACTAAACCTCTTTATACATTTGTTTACATGTTAAAAGCTCATTGTTTAGTGGCTTTGTATAAAATTTCGCTAAACGGAAATAATGTCCTGTGTTCAGACAGAACAGGATGGTGAGCCACCACGATTATTTCAAGTTAAACTAACTTGACTAAATGTGCTTGTTTTCGTGCTTGGTGACACTATTATGGCAAAGCGCTAGATTCAAGTATCACACGAAAATACCACGAAATAAGATCTGGCGCGTTTGCAGACCGATGCAGCGGATCGACTGTTTTGTGATATATAGTAAAAAGTAAATGGGTGCAAATAAAGCGGATACATTAGGAGGTCACATTATTTATACAGTAAAACGGGTGAAACCGTGCGCAATATGGCCCGCAGTGTCACTGTGTCAAACCAAACCTCCGGTGAGTCTCCCTTTGGTTGTATTAAGTCAATCTTGCAAATGCTATTCATTTTGTTAATGTCAAGTTCACCGCTGGTTTTATGGACTGTTGTTCGCTAAGCTATGAGACAGACATTAATCTAATTGCAGCATTTTCGTCACCCACCACGGTCACTGTGTAACGTTACTGTAATTAGCGTCGAGGTTACTCTTAACTACGTGGCAAACACTTTTATATCGATCACCGCGGCGTGTGAATAATACGAACCGGATAACTTTGTATGAGAAACGGGGAAAAAGTCAAGAAGCCCTGTTCGGTCTGTGTCAAGCTAATTTGAGCTAATAGCATGCGCTAGCTAGCAAGTGGCCAACTTGACACTCACATTGGAAACTTACGTCATCTGGTTCGTTGTTTTAGTGAATATGAACAAAAAGGACGTAGAGACCGTGAACCAAGACTGTTCATCAGCTAGCAAGGAAACTAAACTCTGCTCATAATAAGAGTTACAACCATGTTAGCCAGCATCAGCATGATGTGCCTAGCCAGCTAAGTAAAGCCAACAATAGCCTTCCAGGTCGGATTTGTGCTCACCTTCACAACTACCACTTTAATGCAGTTTTACTTACCGTTTTATGTCCACTCTGGAGGATCTGAATAGCGAATAAGGGGACCTGGGTGAGACCCCCGTCGCTTTCCACACAGCTTCCACAACCAAAACAATACTTCTGTCCACACACTGCGGATCACTAGCAACGCTTTAAAATGTTTGGATTTCTACGTTTACTCTAAATAGTCCTTTCTTGCCAAAAACCTCTTGCCTCTTGGTCTACACGGGGAGCCAAATTTTGACTAGGAATTACTTGGAAACCGTTAAAACAGTGTCCTAGTCAACGGCGACTTTTAGAAATTAGATCCCCTCAAACAGTCTCTTTTCCCTTTGCAAAAATGGCGGCCCTGCCAGGACTGCCGAGACTCCGCCTCCCCCACGAGCCCCCCTCCCTCCCATCACTATCCCCGAGCCCCGCCCCCACACACCGCGGGGCTTCCCTCCCCGTTTCGCAGGGGCGCTGTGCCTGCGCTTCATGTGCGTTCACGAGCGAGTCCTCAAGTCCCTCGCTGTTTCCGTCAGTGGCGGACTCAACTTGTGCTGCAGCTGCACTGTTAATAATAAATAATATTTCCTTTAATTCGTGCCGCACTTTTCATGCGCAGTGAATCTCAAAGCGCCACAGCATTAAAAATATACAACAAAGAGCATAAAAGCGTTAAGACGGGACAGAAAGGCTTTTAGGCCTTTTTAAACGTCTGGGGTCTGTGCTATGTATTCACCTAAACCCCCTGACTGAAAATTTTGTCATTCATTTTTATTAAATTGTATTATGTATTTTATTTTTTGCCTTGAAAAGCACTTATAATTTGCCATTGCACTTTTTAAGTGCTATATAAATAAAGTCCATTCTCAGTGATTGTGCACTGGAGGCTCAAGGTTCCATAGCACACTTTTGGAAGTCAAATATTGATCCAGGATTGGCTTCCAAACAATTTTTGACATCACAAAATGTAATGGCCTGTCTTTTCATCAAATCTGGTTTTGATGAGCAGAAAGTTACACATGAATGTGAAAACAGCTTTCCAGTCTCAAACTCTGCGCACACACCATTCTACAAAGCAAAGTTTAAACATTGATTATGAACAAGAAAAATATTTTTGGGTAGAGGGGGACTTTAGATTGTCTGTATTCATAAGACTGGTGATTTAAATAATTACTTTCCCCTAGATTTTTAAAACATGACCATCAAAGAAATTGTGCAATGGTCATGCTATCTTAATGATCACCCTGTGATAGTAAAATCAGCTGGATGAATGTTATCAGGAGATCTTGTTTACACTAATTGTTGCTTCCCCTCCTGCTTCCTTATCAAGTAAAATTGGTAGGTTGTCTATTTATTCTGCCTAATTACCATATTTAATTACATGCTTTGTGTTGATAATGTCTCCATGTATTGTTTTTATACCCACAAATACACATAGAGGTAACCCCAAATAAAAATAAGAAAAAGATTTTTTTATACTGCCATGAAAATCATTATGACGGAGATTTAAGTAATTTGTGTTGGGTCATAAGCCTTTATTTTGAACCACTGACATGGCTGAAATGCAACACCTAAATCCACAGTAGGAGGCACCTAAGCTGTTATGTAACCCCTTACACAAGAACAGCATTTTGTATATTGAACTGATGTTCGGAAGGGACAGCCTATGAAACACTGACCACAAGATTAAATCATGGAAGAATGTACAGGAAAATATTCGGAGGGCTATAACATTATTATATATATATATATATATTATAATGATATTCTATACTTTGAAGAAAATAAACAAAAAAAGAAATCCTGTAACAATTTATTTTGTGGATAATGCCAAATAATAGGGTTGTAATTCCCACCCTTTTGATTTATTTAACAACCGCACCACTGAGTATAAGAGGCCGAGACATGTTTGACACCGGGGAAAACATAATTCTATCAGTTTTCTGACAGCTTTATTGTTGTGGTGAAACAGTTACTGTCACATCTTCAGAAATATGTCTGTAGAAATCCCTTTGACATCACGTTGAGAGAGGATGTCCTCATCGTTTCCATTGCATTGACCCTCCCCCACCCGAAACCGCATCCCTTCGCGCATGCGCATTGGAGCACGACCGCTGCTGCAACGGCTACTCTGCTCGTGCAGCCGTTGGGTTTGTTTGAAATAAACTAGAGAGAGGACGGAGGTGAAAAAGTTGGGGCAGCTCGAGCCAGGCTCACGCGCTTCTTAACGGAAACGTTCGCTGTGGAGGACGCAGCGGTTAATACTTTTTTTTTCGGAGAGGATAACGTTATGCATCGCGTTTTCAGTCTGAAGATGGTCTGAGTCGTTTTATGTGTAAGATTACGGTGTAATAATTGATGGGAGATTCATATTTATCCAGAAAGCAATGAGTGAAAATTGGCATTTTTTTAATAAAATGGTTGGTTTCCGATGACATCATGCAGCCAGTATTTGTGGGCGGGTTCTGAGCTGTGAGGGGAGAGGGGCGCAGCCGGAGAGCGACAACGAGTAGGCGCCATTAGGCACCAAAGGAACAATAGTTTGTATGTGATATAGTAACAAAAGGCTTCCCGGTGGGGAAAGGCGAGCCGCGTCGACACAAGAATGTATAGTTTTGCAAATATAAATGTAAAAGAGACGTTTTTACTGGGGAAATAAAAAATATATACTCTTCCCTAAACGAGTTGGTAACCGTTGACAACTTGGAACAAGATGGCGTCGAAGGCTTCTTCGGTGCACGGGCGGCTCGAGCACGTTTGGGCGGCGGCGCCGTGCGCGCTCTCGGTGCAATGTTATTATTTCCTGCTTGTGATATCCGCATCATTTAATTCACAACCACAGTTTTGAAAACGAACAAATACCTACGTGCTTATGAATTTTGTTTAATGTATTAGCGGTAATGCATCCGCCATTTTTCTCTGGTTTTGAGGTGAACCCAGAATACTATCAAAACAAACCCTCTTTATGAGTTCTTAGGCTTGAGTTACATAATCACTTCATTTCCTCTGTCAGATTTCACGCATAACTGCACAACTCGTCAACGGGATAAACTACTACAACACAAAACAGTATCCTACCCAAGACCAGCTTTGTTTAGCTGTTGACCCCATCTAGTGGACATTGCAGACAATTATGGTTGCTTTTAAAGGGAGTTATTGTAATAGACAGTATGAAGACACTTGAAAAGACTGAACCTAATCTTTAATACAATTGTTGCATGTTGAACTGTTAATAAAAACGAGAATTCCATTTACTTGTGTGTATTTGTCCATAATTTATGAACTATGTAAATGTTATGTTTATATATGTTAAGTGTTTTATGACACAAATGACCCAATATAATAATACATTTAATTTAAAAACGGGCTTCCTGAATGCAATATTTTTAATGAAAGAATTAATGGTATGTGCTCCTTATATACGAGTATATTGAGCTCTTTTTGGTGAAAATACATTATCTAACCTAGTAAAAACACTTAGAGCACCAAGTGTTTTAAGCATATTTAACTTACCATGCTAGTCAATGCAAGAAGACGAAATGCGGAAGACGCCAACAGAGGGCGCTGTGTCGTAACACTGCGTTTTTCATTCAGCCAATGAGAGCACAGCAACAACAGCGGTTACTCCTCGCCGTCCAATCACAACTCTCCTTGTTGGGAGGCCGTTTATTGACAAGGGGAGAAGGTGACTCCTCGACAAGCGGAGCAGCAACCGTACAAATTGGAACAAATAATCCCAAAATAAGGCTGTTGTGTGCGAGATAAACAACATGTCTTCTTTCGGGAGGGCACTGGGGATCGTTCGGGCCGGGACTCAGTTGCTTAAACGCGGTCCGCAAAGAATAACGACCAGAAAGTAAGTAATGTCAACCCCGCTAGCACCTTAGCTATTACCCTAATTAAGACAAATTGTAAATATCAGACACCAAGGGTCTTAATACGTCTCAATGTTAGTCTGTATTCCACACTATCTCATAATTGATTTATTATATTAATATTGATTTTTTGTGTTCCAGGGCCAGCGGTGGTCCACACATTGAACCACAGTACCGGCAACCTCCACAGTTGACGGCCAAGCAGGTATTCCACGGAGAGCTCCTTAGTAGTTTCATGTGGTTTTGGATCCTTTGGCACGTGTGGCATGAACCTGATGCCGTGCTGGTAAGACTATCTTTGTTTATTATCAGTGGTGGAAGAAGTACACGGGTGCTTTATTTATGTAAAGGTAATAATGCAGTAGTGTAAAAAAAACAAAACACTGCAAGTTAAAACCCTCTATTAAAAAAATCATAGCTAAGCAAAAGTACATACATGCAAAATCCTAATATATCCACCTTACTGGAATATTATTATCATAAGTGACAATTATATTGTTAATTCTGCAGCATGTTACTGTTGCAGCTGCTTCCCTCCAAGAGGTTACCAGATATGAGGAGTTGTGAGATGATTAATGGGAGAGGAAAGAAGAAAAGACCTAAGTTCGGATACACAAATGTTTTCACTTGTTTTCTAATCTTTGAAGACAGAAACCACTGTACAATGCGTTGTATTTTAAAACCTTGTTATATTATCCATTGTGTCAAATCTTCATCTTAAAAGTTGAATATTTTCCTCAGAAATGTAGCAGAGTAGAACTATAAACTATCATAAAATAGAAATCGTCAAGTATACTCAGGAACTACAGTACTTGAGTAAATGTATATGGGTAATTTCTATCATCATTCAGTCCCATTTGCAATATAGGTGAATCAAAGGGGGGTCAGTGTTGAATAGATGTTTTTGGGTGAGGCTCAAATCCAAAAAGGGTGATTGTAATTATGTTTTGAACATATTATTGTCAGCTATTCAGTTTTTAAATATACTTATATTCTGGCTCCTGGAGTGCACAGTTTGTGTGTATGACTTAAATTGTTTTACAAACCTTGTTAAAACATACTTGACTGTTATAAATCTTGTATGGGAACACAGCGTTTAAACGATCCATTTTTCTCCAGGGTCACTTCCCATGGCCAGATGCCTCCGTTTGGACAGACGAGGAGCTTGGAATCCCAGCAGACGATGAAGAGGAATAAGGTGATTTCTACAGTTTCATCAACAACATGTAATTAAACTGTTTTACAACTGGCCTTTTTTTATTTAAAGAACAGATTTAACAGATTTTGATAAGTGTTATCAATAACATTAATGATGGCTTTGGTCTATTCAAGTGTCCCAAGCAACGAGTCATTAAATTACAATAGATTAGCACCTGTGTTTCCCTACTGTGATATTGCCAACACATGTATGGAGATCACTATGCCATGTTTTCCTCTTACACATTACATTAATATAAATCCCCTCCCCTGATTGTGTGCAAAATTATACAACATTGTCTGTTCCGCATCCATTATTATCCTGATTGGGCAGTTTAGAAAATCGTCTTTTGTAGTGTGTATGAAGTTATGGATGTTTTTGATTTGTCAGAAGACATGGAGAACATCATTTTTTTATATTTAGTAAATGGACTGACCTGTACAGACACACGTAACACACATACTATGTAAGCACAAGTTTTGTTAATAACAATTAACATCAAGAATCAAAGCTGCTGCTGTTGTACTCGTTAGCTCACTGGAAAGGCTCTGCTGTGTTAAATGGACGACTATCTTAATTTGTGTCATCAGTAACACCTGCATTTACCTACTATTCCCCCTCCATGCAACTGCTGGTTGTAATACTGTGGCCAAGGTGCAATACTCACTACTACTAAGTGGGTGCAGGTTAAATTTCTTTGATTCTGGACTTCGTAATATACATATATATTTTTAATATGCCGAGGCCCCAACTCACTCAAACCTCAGGGATGTGAAGCTCATTTTTTACTGTCAAGAGTAATTTCTTAAAACATCCAAGCATGGGTAATTCAAATGAAATGGTTACTTGTATGCATCTTCCGAATCCATTGTCTATTTTAAACATAATCTTTTCTTCGTAGATCATCAGTGATTGAAGCTGCTGGACAAGTCTTTGTGGAAGTCTTCAGGATGTTCTAAAAGTCATTGTATATAAACTAATAAAATTATCTTTAAATACATTAAATTCTTGTGATTTTTTTTTCACTGTTTCTGTATTAACTTAAATATGAATAAGGTATCCAAGAGTCAGCATTAGAGAGCCGTTAAGATACGGTTCCACCAACTCACAGAAAAGACAAGTGTAATTTCATTAGTTTTATTTACACGCAATTTTTGAAATGCAGAAACAAAATGCAACGCATTAACAGTGTCACAGTTAGCCAGTGTTTGTATCTTTTAAATCATAAGCCATTTAAATCTGGAAAAAACCATTGCAAGAACCAACGCACATAACACAAATGCCAAGAGAGCTGCATAAAAAGCAGAAGGGGGACAGATCCTGAAGGATGAATATTACAGCTTATTACAAACCCTGCCTGCGGGCCAACTTGCCTGTTTTCAATGACTTGACATGCAAAGAGATCAAAAGGTTAAAGTGTAGTGTAAGAAAAGGGGAAATCAGTCTGGCGATGTAATTAACACTATTTTTCAGTTTTTTTTTGTGTGTTAGGATTATGTGAAACACCTCATCAGGGCTGAGTGACTGATCAGTCACTCGCAGGTCGTGTGCACTTCAAGTCAAACCTGAGCAAAGCTTTCGAAGTCCCACACAGTTCAAAGAGTGGTCTTAAAGCTACTTGGCATCAGTTAGCCTGGGTGTCATTTAGTAGGGCGGAAATGTCTTCTAGAGTCAACTCATCTGGGGTGTTTTCAGTAAAACTGAGCAGAAAGTATGCTAAGAAGCAGTGGGGGACAATACCAAATTCATGTCAACAGAAGTTGTAAAAGTAGCCTAAAGGTACAAATGGTAAAAGCACAACTTGAAGACCACGATCATGAAGGTTTTTTTTTTTTTTTTTGAGCAATGAAAAACATAACTCAGCAACTCCAAAGCATGAAATGAATTTTAAAAGTCTGAGTTAGAGCTGAGAACATCCTGTCTGCATCCATGACGTGGCTGGTGGTTAATCGAAGGTTATGTCCATGGCATCATTCCCTGAGAGTGAAGAACTGCGCACCCCGAGCAAAAACACGCATCTCACATCAGCACTGGTACTTTTTTTTTTTTTAAAAGAAAAAAAACAAAACTCACTCATCCCATTGAACCGTTGAAGTTACTCAAACTTTCACTTCTGAATACATCGACTACTTTGGATCAACCACAGTGGCTCAGAATACTTGGTGGTTGTTTTTTTTGCTAAATGAGTGGCACTAGTTGCAAATGCTCAGGTGAAGGTATGGAAGCTGACATTTCTCAGTTCAAAATGCACAACCTAATCCTATTCTCTATCCGCACATAGCCCAACAAGTCTGGCTACAGAGAAAAGAGGAAACCAGAACAGATGTGAATCAACACAGGATGGCTCTGGTGGGGTGGGGACAGGGAGAAGAAAAAAAAAGAAGAGTAGTGACAGAATGGAATAGAAGATTTGAAGGTAAATTGCTACTCAACAGATGATCACATGAACTCTAAAACATCCACATTTACAAAAAAAAAAAAAAAAGTATGTTAAAGATAATAAAAAAAAAAAGAAAAAAGAAGTCCCCTCCCCAGTAAAGGAAAACCCACATTAGCTGAGGGTATTAGGGTCAAAATATAATAAAATCATTATCTCTTTCAATTAATAAATACATCATTCAGAATTCATAAAAATAACATTAAAAAAAATCAACATCACAGATAAAAGAAATAAATTAAGCAGGATATCATGCGAGTCATTTCTCTTTTTTTTGTTTTGTTTTTTAGACTGACTGAACGACTCATAATTCCTATTTCAAACAAAATAAGAGGCAGCACTTTGAGTGACTTCCCTTCCCCATTTTTTTTTTTTTTTTGCACTAAATGGTGCAAGTCTGTAACACACCTATTCGGACCTTTCTAAGTCAGGGAAGAACGTGCTGCCTCTCACTCCTCAGTCATTATTGCTGGTGTGATTGAGATAAAGGGAGAGTCAGGGAAGGGGTGGGTGGGCTGTAAGGGACAAGCATGAGTGGAGAAAAGTACAAACAATAAGCACCATTTTTGAAATTTCAGTTCTCCGCCACCTCCGTAGCACCTTGTGTCCCCCCTCCCAGGGATCCAAGCAGTCCCTGGTAGAACCAGACGAGACACGGAACCTCTGCCGCGCCGTTTCACCTGCTCCTCCATCCTTGTTCAGCCGCAGACAGCCATGAAGCAAGTAGGGGGGGATGGGGGGTGGGAAGGTTGCGCTCAGCTAAGAGAGGAAATAGTTGCAAATACGATGCGGATGTCTTGGCATCAGAAGCGTTAGAATATTTTGCCGTCTCCCTGGAAAAGCAAGCGTTGTGTCATTTTGTTTGGTAGACCTCCAGCATCTCCTTTGTGTCCGTTCGAATGCCCGCAGGAGCTTCAGTCCACCTTTCCCTGCAGCAGAATTTTTTTTTTTTTTTTTTTTTAACAACATGCTCGCGCTTCTCCGCTTCCCACAGCTCCCGTCGGTTTTGTTCTTAGTGTGCTTGTAGTGAAGTCGTGCACTTGCTTATTTTTTTTTCTTCCGATACCCTGTCTCCTAAGCATGCACAGTGAGCGAATTTTAACGTGTTAAGGATCTTTCAGTTATGGTCGTCTCCAGGCAGGGTACAAATACACGTTTTTTTCTTCTTCTTTTTTTTCCTTCTTCAAGAATACGCCCGAATTTTTCAATTTGCCTCAGATGTTCTGACCTGCTACACGAAGACTCGACTGTGTCTGTTAAGTTTCAGGATCTTCCCCAGTCTCTGCTTGGCTGTGGCCATTCCTTTTTTGGGGCGTTTGCCTGAAAACAACAAATAAAAACATGTTAATGGTATTCATTTTTTTTTACTATTATTTATATAAAAGATTGTTTGAATATCTGCAAACAATGATGTCAGTGTTCAGTGTTTCCCACACAGACCAATCTGTCAAACAATGAAAACTGACTGCCACAAATTGATTTCACCTTTTTTTTTGATACTGTATGTTCAGAGCCCCTAACACCACAGAATGCTACTTGGTCTATGGGAAACATTGAAATGAATGTTCAGGTTTCCACATAATACTGCATGCATATGTTTAATTATAACACTTCAGTCAGTCTACATTCCTCCCATACATGATTTATTGTTTTTCTTTGCTTAATCTATTATACTATTACAATTTAAAATGCCATGTTTAATGCATATATAAATAGTTGGTTTTAGATAAAGACCCGTGTCCGAATTGGTTTTACTACGAAAAACGAAAAAAGCCTACTTAAGTAAATGATTCCTGCTCTGTCATATAAATATAGAACTAATGTCTGAATATGTAAATAGTTCATTTCAAAAGTTTAATTGCTTGAATCAAGAGGTCAAAAGTCCATTCTCAGTGTTTGTGTTCTGGAGGTTTTCAGATTTTTGATTACACCAGGATTCACTCCAAATTTATCAAGTGCATCTTAAACTTAGATTCAACTTGTAAGTGCTGAGAAACTTTCCTCATCAGCTGATGAAGGTGAAAACAACTTTGTAGCAGCAAACATTGAAGTAAAAAGTCACAACAACCTTTTGTAGCCTGATTGCTGATGGGTGGGGGATTGGGGGCGTGTCTCTTGGAAGGGTGCAGCGGTGGAGACATGGAGGGGTCACAGTACTGGTAGTCTGTCTCTGGACTGGTGGCGTGGCTTCGGCTGAGGGGGCTGGGGAGCCCCTGATTGTCCCAGGCCTCGCTGCTGTTGCCCTGGCTGTCCATCGGGCTCTTCTCCCCCTGTAGGCGGCGCTGGTGCTGCGCCGGATCCCTCTGCTCCAGCGGCGAGCCCTGGCTGGGGCTGGACCACCAGGGCTCCTGGGAGGAGACCACCTTCTCCGGCTTGGAGGAACACAGCAGACCCGCCATGGACAGCATCCCCTGAATGGCCTCTTCTGTGCTGGGTGAGGTAGGACGTTCTCTGCAGAGAAAAACATCCGTCACACAAGTGCATTTGATACACATTTTAGCAATAAGGCATTAACCATTTTTCTTACACGCGCACGCGCACGCGCACACGCACACGCACACACACGAAACAGTGATCAACATTATACCCCATTTTATGAACCAACAACTAATCAAATAATTGTTTCAATAATTGATAGATTAATGGACTATCAGTATAGTTGCAGTTACAGTTGGTCGAGACAAAACAAGACATTTGGTTGCGTTGCTTTTGGAATTATTGACTTTATAAGATTGTTTAACAGCGAACATAATCTTTAGTTGCAGTTTTGCATACTTGCAGGCGTTTCTCACCGTTTGAGTGGTTTGTGTTCGTGCCTGAGTTCCGGGCCAGACTGGTCCAGCTCTATGGTGTGCCCTGAGCCTTTCTGCTGAGATGAGCCCCTCTCCTCCTCCTCGCAACTTTCCGAACTTTCCGAATCCTCATCAGAAGAGGAGGAGGACGACGACGACGACGCTTTATGCTGCGTTGACAGAGTACAAGTTGGGCTGGGATCAGTACATAACATAAGCATTTGCTCTTTTGCTGCCATTAAAGAGAAATCTACATTTTTTTGACATTTAGCCTCACAATAGCAAATCTCTGACAACCAGAAATGCTTGAGGATACTGCATGTTGTTTTCCTTCATAGAACAAGACACAGACGACATATGATATTAAATCACTTACCTCTCTGGGAGAGTCATTGTCTGACTCCATGTCTGACATACTGGAGTGTCCTGAGACTTCTTCCCTGAGTTCAGTCTTCACCCTCTCACCCACTGGTGAACACAGGAACACACCATCAGCTTCGAGTGTCGACAGTTTCTCTGCCGCTGTACAGACATGACGAGGTGCAGTCAGCGGTGACTTACTTATGTGTGCGGGTTTCTCCACCGTGCGAGGTTTCTCTCGACTGTCCTGTGTCCACTCCGACTTGACGTCCACGCAGCTCCTCGGCGGACATGGATCAACAGGTGTCCTCTCACCCTCTGTCTTTACCGGGCTTGTGGCCGGCCGCCTCAAATCTCTGCACACAAATATATCATTTAGTCCCAAACAGGTTTTAAGAGACACTATTATGGCAATGATAGTTCTGTTTCTCTACAGTTTTCTCTGACTTGTAATTTACAATGTTATCCTACTCAGGCTGAAGTCTTAATTTGTTCCTGATGTTTTCCATTTGTTTTTTTGGGAATGACATGCTTATATAAAACTCTAAACATTATGCTCATACAGTACATTAAAAATATTTGTTAACCGTTTATGAACTATATCACTTTGTGTATACTTTAAGCTGCTTATCGGACAAAAGAATTCCAAAGTTAAATTCAAAATTGATTTATACAGCAATACGTCCCTGTGAAGAACTACCACACTACAGTGTGAGTGTGTGAGATCTGACCTGATGATTCTGCCGTTCACCAGCATGAGCTTGAGGTGGTTGTCTTCTAAAGACTCAGCAGCAGCAGCCGCTGATGCAGTTGATGCTTTGTTGAGCTTCCCATGAACCTTGGCACAGAACGCCGGATCCTGCAGATACAGACCAGAGTCAGTCAGTATGCACCACTGATTCAGTACTTGAGATTACATGCAAAAGCCGGAGAGCATCAATCTAATGCTTGTGGAAAAAAAACAAGACCTCAACAATGAAATGAGACTTAAAATTTGCAGATTCCAAATGGTGTGGTCATAGGGAGGCTTTGTAATTTCATGTTTTGCAACAAAACAGGAAGTGGTGGTTACTCCACTCAAAATCTGAACCTCTTGGTTGTTGAGAGCATCTATAGCCAATACTCCGCCGCCTACAGGCAACATCAAGTTTTATTATTTCATGAACCCGCCCTTCCATGTCGATTTGTTCAGACTTTAGACATGTTTTATTGTGAAGGGTTCAAGCGGCGCCACTGAGAATTTCAGTGTTTCATGAAAACATAAACTCTTCAATAAACTGTCCAATTTTCACAAGTTTGCTGACATTGAAACTGAAGACATCTACAGGCAGATTTTTAAATCATCAAATTAAATGATACCTACTTGCCACAGGAAGTTATAGGCCCTACATTTTTGAAAAATGACTCCAAGATGTGGCACAAATTAGTTCAGCAAAGCCAGAGGACAGGGTTTAAGTTTTAGATGCCCCACATTGAGCGTGGTTCATAGAAGATTGTTGTTTTTACTGTGAAGCACCTTGTAACCTTAGTTTTGAAAGGAGCTACACAAAGATATTACTATCATTACCTCCTCAAGCGGTCCCACTTCGAGCCTCTTCAGCACCTCCCTGGTGTGCTGCTCTAAGATGTCCAGGTTGGACGGCAGCTTGGGGGCTTGCCTTTGCTGCTCCCTCAACCTCCGGGCGGCCCTCCTCGCCCGCCGGGCCTGGCACATCCTCTCCAGTGTGGAGCGAGTCGCCGGGCACGCGTTTGATCCAGATGCCACTCCACATCCACTTCCCTGAGATTTCACTGGCTTATTACCGCTGCCTGGTTCCTCCTGTAGAGTCCATGTAAAGCACAACATTTACTCAAGAGTAAAAGGAATTTGCAAATACATAAGCTGCAAGTTGAGAATGACTGGTTTTGTTTTACATTTTATAAAGGAGTAGTCAGCTATATTTTCAAAAGCTTTGCAAAAAAAAAAATCACCAAATAGAGCCAAAGTCAACTTTATAGTACAGAGTAAAAAACTGCAGCTTATTTGTAGCAGTAAAATTATTCTTAAATGAGGGAAATATCTCTTAAAATTCTCCTTTTCCCCCTCTTTTTTTTAACATTTACTAAATTCGATAAATCGTATTGGAGATCTGAAGATTTACCATCCAAAAACTACCCTGGGGCAGTACAGAAACAGCTGTACGATTTATTAGCTTTAAAACTAGCTCCTGTGTGGCTCAGGAGGACCGTAGCTTTTTGCAGAGCTGACATCAACACCACCGGAGTTCAAAGGTCTAACAGACTCGTATATCCTGTCCTCCTCATCCTCCCTTACCTCCAGGTAGCGGATTTCCTTGGTCAGCTCTTTAATGAGATGGTTAGGCCTGATATGGTCTGGTACCTCACTGGTGGGCTCGGTCACCTGCGGAGACACAACGGAAGTCTGTTGTTGGCCACTGGCGCAAATCCAGACGATAAGATACTGGAGGCAGAGTCAGGTGCAGCAACGAAGAGACGACCGTGAGAAGTAAGAACACTTGTAGCCGACTCTCACCTCTCTTTTCAACCAGGTCTTCAGTGCACAGATTAAAGCCTTCACTCCCTCCACTAAGTAGGTCGGTGGCGGAAAGTTGTCTTCTCGTAGCTCTGAGGTCAAACACATTAAACCAATTAAAAATTGCCCAAAAGGGAAGAAACATCATTTTTCACAGTGATTTCTGAGATGATAAATTTGTCTAACAAATGTATAAAAACACTATAACAGCCATAAATAAAAGACTATTTATATTTTTAACATCACATAAAGAGTATTATGGGGCAAAAAATGCAACATAACACAATCTAAAGCTACTCACTTTTATTGTGAATATATGCACAATTTAGCAACCACACGCACACTCACATTTCTTTTATTTTTAAAATAAAGGTCACATATTTATGATGTGCCTAATGCTGTCGCCTGTAATTTGTCACTGTAAAACTAAACCCACCTTTTAAGTTTTCCAAGAGGTTCTTGGCCACATACCAACAGATGGCCTCAAAATACGGAAATTTAAAGAGGTCTGGGGTTTTCAGACGACGCTCCATTTCGTAACACCTGGAGACCAACAGATGCATTGTATTTAAAAAAAAAAAAAGCAACAACAAAGCAATGTCAATTTGAAATTGGACTATTATCCAAGATGTTTACCTGAGCTGCATGCCAATATTGAGGTTGTGAAGGAAGTTCCCTCCAAACGCCATGCAATCCTGAGAGGTGAGAACAGCATGGATCCAGCCTGTAGGGGGCACCACAGCACAGATTAACATCTCAACTGTCTAACTTGCAATAATAAAATATCTGGAGCAGAACATTTAGTCACAGCTTAATACCAGGCAATTTACAAAATATAAAGGTTTCGGTGTTGAATATAGAGTGAAATATCTCATCTAAATGTATGAATACAGACATAGACTAAAACAACCCATGAGTGTGTACAAACGCAAACAAAATCCTCCCAGTCAGATATCGGGAGAGATAAGGCAGCGATGTGTCCCCCCCCACAGATAAACAACGTTCTTTATACGACACAGTGAGAGAAAACAGAGTCTTTGGGGGGGTGGGATGCATAAGACTGATAGACAGGCCTGATAATACACTGGTTGACTGACCTACTGTGCCCTCTGACCCCCACTTAATTCCAACCTCTCCACACCCTCGCTTCCAAAAGCTTTCTTTTACATTGCAGCTGAGAAAGCTTTGCAGACATCCAGCAGAACTGAGCTTTGTCTCTTTGGGTGCAGCAGACTTTCAAGGAATTCCACCAGCTTAAAAAGCGCAGAGTAAAACCCACAGACATTAGCGCCAAATTCAGTGAATGAAAGCAAGTCACACTGTTGTTGACAGGGAAGACAAACATCTTTTTTAACTTTTCAACATAACTTCTAATTAACAATAATAGAACTACTAGTTAAAGGGATGTGAGATGGCAAAATCGCATGCAGGAAAGCTGTGATCTATAGCCTTGATGCTATTTGAATCATATTACCCCCGTTTCTCTTCATTTTTCCAGAGTAATATTGTTCATTACGGACTGTTTGGGTAGTTGCTCAGGAGGAAATTCCCTCTCTGTTATTTTCCTTTGGCAATGATAGAGGACCTTCGAGAAGTCTGTACTTTCCTGGCAGGATGCACGTGCGTGCATCTGCTGAGCACAGATAGCGGCGGTTCAGGATTTTATGATTCCAGACAACAGGTCGGCAGAGTTGCTGCAAAGGCACCAACTGTTTACATTATAAATAGCGTTGCAATTGTGAGAAATTGTCCAAAAAAATGAATTAGCAACTAGGGATCATGCAGCTTTTTAAGAGTAAAATTCTAGCACTTTTAAAAAAGCAGCCAACCCCAAAATTTCTTTTGGCTCTCAATGCCTTTATTATCACATATAAATCATTACTATTTAACATATTTACTTTGCAGTAAATTGATAAAACCATAATATTAGTTGCAGCCCTAAAGAACAGTCTCATATGCTATAGTGTGTAACCTTTCATTCAAGTGCTGATTAAGTCTATCACTGTCAGGTTCTCTGTGAGTGACAGTAGAATGAACCTGGTGAATTCATATTAAATTCTCTATGAATGGAGTATGTGCACCAGAAATACCAAAGACTTTTTTCTTTATTTCTTTTCACAGCTGCACAGTAATGATGGAGTAAGCTACTATGATGCAAGCATGTGTCAACAGTGCTTTTGTAATTACTCAAGGCCAGAAGAGGGAGACAAAAGTTTCACATCCACACTCAAACGTCACATAATCATAACGATAAGCACAGACCTGTAGGGATGAGCAGGGTGGTTCCTTGGGGCACGACGCACTTGTAACACTTGTCCACTTTGTCCCCGAAGAACGCTTCACTCTGATTGGGCGAGGAGCTCCATGCCTCGTATAGTGCAAGGTTGGTGGGTGTGGGCTGGATCAAATAGAAGATCTTCTCACCCTGCGCGGCAGATCAAGAACGGTTTGAGTAAGCGGCCGCACAGACTTTGATGTTTGAGCGCGGCGGCTTTGATGTTAGACGCCCACTTACATCCACCCTCCCCTACCTACAGCAGAAATTAATGTCAGCTAGAGTTTCTGCAAGTGGGAGGGTGAGATCATGACTGTAAGCTGCACAGCAGTGCTCTCCCTGGAGCTGCTTGATGAATAGATGTGATGTGAGAAGCAGGGTGACCTTTTCGTTGGGTGCTAGTCGATCAGCCGCGTCTGCCGACCCTAAATATTTCAGTTTATACAAACACACTAAAAATCACAGAGCTTGACAAATGTAAGGGCAGCGTGGCCTTAGATTAGGCAACTAAACAAACAGTTAATCTGGCCTGGAACCTGTCATTGTAAACAGAGACTTGTGACACTGCTCTTCACACATACACACTCACCCAGAGAACATGGTACCAGACAGAGGTGCCTCCAAAGTCTATGTGGAAATCTGTGTAGCTGTCCTTGACCCCCATAAGGCAGTACTTCTGGACAAAGGGCTTGGGGAAGAAGGAGTCATCTGGCCAGTAGTTCTCTACCCAGGACATTTTCTGAGCGATGTCGGGAACCTCTACCAGCTCAGACATCCTTTGGGCGGTGAAAAACAAAAATGGTTGGAATTAACACAGTTGTTATTAATACTGGCAGCAGAGTTGTGTTTTAAAGCCAGGAGCTCTCTAAATTGAAACCCAGTCACATGCTCTGTCCAAGTGTGTTTGAGCATGATACTAAAAATTAATTCCAAATTTAACTCTTAGATACACGTCGCCTTAAAAAACTAATTCTCTCATTTTGTAAGATGGAAACTATGTTCTATTGACTCTAAATAGCTCATAATCCAATAAACTTTGCTTAATTTCTTAATTCACTGCTTACAATAAGTTACGGATAATGTGAGACAGTGGATTTCATACATTTTTAGGGCAGTAAATATTTAACTAATGAAAATGGTGTGTCTTCTCATTCATTATTCCTAACATCAAAGGAAACTTTTACTTATTTCATTAAAATTCAGACCAAATAGTTTCCTATTTGGTACTCATGTAAATAAAATCCCTAACTTACTGTGAGTAGTGTATTTCAATGTCCACAACCACTCTTGCTCCCAATGGAAACTAATACAGTCCAAACAAAATTAAACTTTCTAAAATAGGCCAAGTAAATCAGATTACTAAGGTGCATTTTCCATAATGTTGATTTATATGAGCAATTTCAGGACAGTATTTTTTCTTTCTTTTCTTTTTTTTTTTTTTTTTTTTAACGGAATAACAATGTTTTCCTGTGGCCATTAGGGGGATCAGACTGCAGCAAAGCTTACTTAGTATCCGAGAACTCCAGGCTGATGAGGTTGAGGACTTTGGGTCGATGGGGCTTGGTGAAATACTTGGTGAACTCGCTGAGCTTCATCTTGCTGTCCGCCTGCCGCGCCACGTCTATCACATCGATGATTTTATCGCCACCTACGTTGGAGAGAAGCATTGAGAGATTAGAGGAGCATCGTGTTTAGCCGGTTTGACTTCTTAACGGAGAAGTTCGGCGATCACTGGATGATAAATATCAACTTTTTAAATTGGCTGCTGAGTGGGTGTTGGGTTCACTGGGGTCAGTGGCTTGCTGGCATCTCCATGTGTGTTTAGAGATCAAGCCCTGAGGGAATCTGGCACCAATATGGCAGTGTGGGGAGGGGAAAGCGAGACAATCTGTCAATCTGTCCAGAACATCAGACCCAGGAGGGGGAGTGGGTGGAGGTGCGAGGGCTGCTGCATTTAATGCCTGTGCATGCGTGGGAGATGCAGAGCGCGGGGCAAAACCTGTGCATAAATGTGAGAAAGAGTGAGTGCATCGGCTGCGTGTGGTGTGTTTACGCCTGTGAGACAGAAAACAGATGCTAAAAAGGAGAAGAAAGAAAAAGTTGAAAGCAGAGCATGTAGCACACAGCTAACAGTTGGAACGCTACAAATCACACTTGGGTGGTATGTGGGGCTGGAAGTAGGACTCGGGTGCAGCGTGTTTAGCCAGACAGCTGGTTGCTGTATTTTCCCCACTTTTTTTTTTTTTTTTTATTACCCCTTTGCGTGTTCTCTGTCTCTATGTCACACACGCGCACCCTCACATCCACTCACATGCTCTCACAGACACCTCTGAAGTCCCAGCTGGCCAGCGTCTGATGACAGAGAACAGCTGGAGTAAGGGGCAGTCAGTCGCACGGTGAGAGACAAAGCTGCCTGGAAACCACACAAAACCAGCCAGGAGGGAAGCCTCTCCAACATCCAAATCTACTGATCAAGCTACCGAACCTGCTCAAGAGGAACTCAAGCTACCCGAGGATATCCATAACACATCACAACACCCAGCTAATACAAATATGCATGCATGTTCACACTGAATTAATATAAATCACTTCAAGAAAACAATTCATTCATTTAATCATCAAAGTTCCCTCCAAGCTCCAGACCTTATGGTGACGATTGCACATACTGCTTCTTAGCATTTATTATGCTTATTAGTATATTTTATGAATATATCTTATAATAAGCATAATAAAATATACACATTTTATGTTTCAGGAATCTTTTTCTCTAAAGTACAATATCATGTTAAATCATAGCAGCATCTATGACCTCAGCTCTATCCATTACTCCTTAATTCCTATATAAACCATAGACGGAAACTCTAAATGTTATTATTCAGGCATTATTCAGCAGCAGGTTACATCCTGGTATCCAAGGTATAATCATGATCCCAGTTTTGCAACAAGCAAACATTTTATCATTCATAGTTGGACTTGTGGGTGACCTAATAGCCAATTAATTAAGGTGCATACAGGCAACTACAACATCCCAGTTCGATTGCAGCTTTGAGTTTCTAACGTTTCTAATGAAAGGAAAAGAAAAAACATCATGAGACAGCTGTGCTATTATGAAAATAAACTTTAAAGATGCAACCCACTGCTGAAACCAAGGAGAATATTTATTTTTGACTAAACCGCTAATTATTCTCTCAAACCAACTATGAATATCATGCATTGACTTTAACATAAGGTTTGCTTATGGAACAATATATCCACTTTTACATAGAGATCCCACAATAATGGCACAAAGAGGTCTCCGAGTCTTTGCGTTTGAACCAATAAAAGTGTGTGATTTTAGGCGTCTTGTGTGATGTCTCCCATTTACGTTTAGGAAAATCAGCAGATACATATTTCCAACCTCATCTCATCAAGCCGCATAATCCGTTTTACTGTGTCTGGTAACAGCCAGAGTACACATACATGGGCGAGTGATTATCACTCATACAGCTGACAACAGTTGAGATATTGTGTAATACACGTAGACTGTAACCAATCAGAGGGATGGAATAAGTGGCTGTCAATAAACTTCACTGATACTCTTTATACCGCTGGGTCTAATAATTCACCACATGCCACATTTACTGCACAACTGCTCTTCGATGCCAATAAAACACAGAAGACCTCGGCGTTCACTCCTGTTATCCCATTGTCTCTGACTGTAAGAAATGTAATCCGACACCGAGTCCCTGCTCACAACACCTGTGCCTTGGTTCAATGCTCAATAGGGCATGGGAGAGAAAAAGTGAGGGAGGCAGTCTGTAATCTGAACTTAATGATAAAAACACCAGTGGGCTTGGGTAATGGGCTTGTAATCGGAGCTGGGAAGTGGCAGGCCGCTTCAATAAGGAAGCGCAGTGGTCACGGAGAGGCCAGTGAAAGCTTAGCCGTCACTCATTTAGGACTCATTCAGCCGTCGCCTGATGCCTGATAAGTGGGTTAAAACCCCATAAACCTGGAAACCTGTTCATATTGACACACAGATGGCGCCTGTTCTGCGATGACCACTTAGCTGGCTGGTGTTGGGTGGTTTCATTAGCTTTTAAGCAGGCTGACGCATTCCGATCACAGAGGCCACGTCCTTCCCAGAGGATGAACATTAATGTGTTGCTGTAAATCTGATACGGCTTATTTTTACTTTTTTAATGCTGCATCAAAGCTAAAAAGTGTCCTCACCCACATACTGCTCTACGTCTTTGACGTTGAAAGTCGAGATGGGCAGTTTGAGTCCCAGGTCTGCCATCTCAGTGACAGCTATGGGGTAGTTGAAACCGTGCCTCTCCAGATACCTGGGTGTCACCTGCTCACCCTTCATCCGCATCACAATCTCATCACCGCTGAAAAACAAAAAAATAAGAAAAAAAACACTCATAGCAGGTTCAGTAAATTCATTCTGTTTTCAGTTTATGAACGTCAGATTCATCATCCAATCTGTACCTATCCATGCAGACCGTTAAGGTGACACCAACATGGCTGCCATCCAATATTTCTTAGCCAGGAATTTGTATATTTAAATGCTCTTTACTTCTTACAATTTAAGCTGATTTCTTGAACTTCATATAAAAGAGAAGAGTTGGGGAATCGTAAAAAATATGATTCCCCCGGCTAGATTTCTCAAGGCCAAAGCTGATTTATCGGCCATGTGTCGTTTTCTAATCTGCTTTTTACATATACAAATGTGCTTGACACACGTTTGACTTCAGATAGAGAAAGTGACAACGTGGCTCAATGAAAAAAAGAGGAGATCGTTACATGTAGAGATTCGTCCTTGTATTTAAAATATCATCTAAAGTCACCTAGACTTTTACAGGCAACTTTGTTTTTGATCAAGTTTGACTTGGACTTTGGATGTAATAAACTTAAACACAAAAACACACCGCTCCGTGTAACGATACCTCCTTTCCAGGTTACAAGTCTGGTTTTCCACAACACAAGATTGACAAGTGAGGTATTTGTTGGGCATTTGAGATCTACCTGGCGAAGTTCCTGCTCTGGAGCTCCTTGACAAACACTGGGGTGCCAGCTTGCACTGGCTTCGTTCCGTCGTCTGGCTCCGTGTAGTCATGCCTGTGCCAGTTGTTGTGTCTTTTCACTGAAACAAACAGACATTTGAGTTTCACGGGGGTTGTTTTCGCTCCAATTTTATCATGTCACTACCCTCTTGAAGCTTGTTCTCCCAACAAAAGTGGTTAATCGTGCACATCACCAGCACTAGGGGGGGGACACAATAATTCACTACTCAACCCCTGTGCTATGAGAAGGAGCTGGGCAAGGGTTTGTCCAATCAAAGTGGAGGCAGAGTTTCCCATTAATGTATTAAACTGCGTCGGCCCCCACCCAGTCACGCTGTCATTCAGTGCAACACCAGGAGGGCTTACAACACCATTCAATTAGCCTGTTAATGTCTGCCCTCTGGGCTCTCGGAGGTTAACCTTTCCCCTCCCCCCTTAAAAAAAAAAAAATCAAGACTTGAGTAACACTGCAGAGCGGCCTCTCCCTCTGGGACTAGTCCAACACACAGAGACAAGGGTGGGATGGGAAATACTGAATGTTGAGAGGGTTACATATGTAAATGTAATGCAGAGAATCAGAGGACAGTGTGAATGAGATACATGTTCAGACTGAGGGAAGGACAGACGCACACAGCAAAAAACATAACTAATGAGAGCGCAGATTACTCACTCAGGGAGGGTCCGTGTACAACATCACAGTTGGGACAGTGGTAAACGTCGATATCCACGGCATAATGCTCTTCTACCTGCACACAGCTGCAGACAGACAAGAAACACACCGTTAGAGTTGGGTTCAAATTCTATTCTGTATGCAAACCACAGTCCAAACAGCTTCAAAGACATTTCCCTATCCCAATTGTTCCTGTTGAAATCAGATTCCATTTAAAATAACATTCAAACAACTTTAGTACTTGCTCTTGAGGAGCTAGGAGGAAATATTTTTGATGATGGAAGGTCATGTCGAATCGATTAATCACATCTGAGCGAATGTAAAACTTTGTCAGAAGCTGCGTGTTGCAATAGGAGATGTCAGGGGTTACAGGTATAAAGTAGAAAACATGGAGAAATAACAGTACAGTGCAGGTCTGGAAAATGACCTTTGCACTGAGCTGTTCTTTTTAAAAAATGTTCTGCAGCTGCACTATATGACAGCTTGGAAGATTTGAGCCATGCTTCATGACCTTTGCACGGGAATAATGTAAGGATAGAGGCAACTTTTCTTGCAAGAGGGAAAACCTGCAATTTTCAAATAGCTTTGTCTTGCTGTTTTTATCCCATGGATCTTCAACGCTGTCAGCGTCATTCAGACCGCTACCCCCGACTTTCCTGCAACAGCCAAAACCACAGGCACCGACACACACGCATTCCACTGTTGCATACCAGAGCAGCACGGGAAGAGCAGCTACCCAGTTGCTGTTCTGCCCCTGAACGGGCATCAGTGGCTATTTAGAGTTAGAAAACTGCAAGCTGTGTGCTTGTGTGACTCAAGCATGTGCATAGGTCATTTTAACGGCTTAAATGATCTGGACAAAGTAGCAGAGAGCTCACACACAAAGAAGCCTCTGTGCTTTTGCAGGCCACCATTATGCGTGTCATTTTAAAGTGATTTTTAGGCCTAAACACAATGATTATACAAGGAGAAATCACTGCATATCCCCGCTTGACCTGAAATGATCTTCTGGTTGCATTTATTTAAATATCTGTCTCTAATACAGTTACTCCCTTTGATCGTTATTGCTTTTGTTTAAAGGCATATTGTTGTGACAGAAATATAATCACAATAAACACTTCAATATGAGGTTTGAACGTTTTTATTTGTGAGTCAATGCAGAGCCACATTTAGTGCGTCCAGCTTGGTCAGTTAACAACTGCTCCGGACTTCTCATATTTATATGCAATTCTCCTTCTGCTTGTTTTTAAAGCTGCTAATTGAGAGACATTACGTTAAGCACCGCTAGCACTGTGGTGGCCTGCTCTGCTTTGTAATGACAGTAATTTCACCATACAGACCAAAACATAACTGCTTGCAAACAGACTTGAAATTGCCATTTTCAAACCTCTTCGTTTTTGATCCTAGTTAGCGGTTAGCAACGTCAGTAACATGGTATAAAAAATGGATTTGTTGCTGACATCAACATTTTTTTTTTTTTAAACAGGGGAGAAAAGCCTGCAGGAGGAATGGAGCTGACCACAGCCTGCTATCAGCTTTGATCTACATGGAATTGCAGGAAATGGTAAAGGGGGAAAAAAAAAAGAAGCCAAGGGCCATTAACTCATCAGGAAGTGGTGAGCTCGTGTGAATGTAGGCCCCCAATAACCCTGGTACACTAACAGGAAATCAACAGTAGCCACTTCTCCACAGTTCTCTACATAAACAGCAAACATTGCCATTGTTGAAAAGAGTATTTGGAATGCAGATAAGCACATAGAACTGTCTTTTCTACTAATCTGGGTAAAAGGGCCATAACATACATGTCGTCGTCACAATCATCTTGAGAGACACTAGATGGAATATTTGTTTTGCCACTAATTAGACCTCTTTATGTCAGTTACCTTTTTTTGGCCGACAACACCCATAAAAATAGGAAATGACAAAAACAAAAAAAAAGCATGTACTCCTGCCCCTGCACGTGAGCGAGCGGATGACTAACAATAACATTGTACAGTGCTTGGCAGTAGTATCAGACCTAGCTCATGTATCAGGAATCTTGGTTCAAACATGTGGCTGTTCACTGGGGGAAAGCATGAGTCACGGCGTCCTGCTGCCGGGTTCGTGGAGAGATGTGTGAGAGCGGAGTGTGCTCAGCTGAGGTTACCTTGCTGTTGTCAAATCACTCGCTGCTTTCCTTTCGTGTAACACCACAGCGGGGAAACCAGGGCACTGTGCCACATACGCTGGACTGACTCAGCCGACGCTGATCACCTGCTAACGGGACGTCCAAGCATGTGGACTCGAGTTAAATAAAGCGAGATGTGGGGCAGGGGGGGACTGAGCTGAAAGGAAAAGAGAGCTGTGTATTTCCTGCCATGCTCAGGCTTGGCTTGCATCACAGAGCTGGTGTGTTTGCAATAGATTTTAAACCAATATGATTGGAGAAGACTACACTATATCACTATCAAGAAATGTTATGCTGTTATTGTTGGAAAAAGGTAACAGATACAGTCAGTATGCCCCACAAAGACACAGCTTTCAGACTGGAGTGTTATTCCAAGAGACTGTGACAGCACTGCAGCAGATTACCAAGCAAAACATCCCTTCCTGAATGAGAGGAGATGCATGTACTTGGCTAAACCCCTGACACCGACGGCCCCTCTCCCACCACTTCCTCTCATCGAGGGCCTCCTTCCTGTGTGACTGAGAGGGCTTATTCATTAGGCCGTGCACTGTGAGGGGTTCATTGTCCTCAATGATCGGTGCAGAAACACAAAGGCTGGAGGCGGGCTTTGCCATTATTTTAAGCTCTAAATAACCGCTCTGCATGGGGAGGTGACACGCCTACATTAGGGAACTGGCAGATCCGTAATGGATGGGTGGTGGAGGTAGAGATGGGGAAGGAGATAGAGAGGAGATGGGGGGGCGGTTAAACACACCTGGCAATCTATATCTGCCCCAGAGGACGCAGCACCTGACTCCTCCGGCTCTTTTCCTGACACACTCGGCCAACACTTACATAAACAGTGCTGAACTTGGACAGCAGCTAGAGCCACTGAGCCCCAATGGGAGGATAAGGATCTGTCATTTTGGGCATGCTGCTTAAATCATCAACATTAAAAAAAAAAATCACTTCTGTGGTCAGAGCTTCAATGGAGACAGCGGGTCACTCTGCAATCAGCTGGTAAACAACAAAAGAGGACCACTTTGTTGTTTATGGGGCGTCAGGGAGCCCCAGGGAGTTTTAACAACTTAATTGTTTTCGGTGCAGGTTGAGTTGCCTGCAGACTTCTAGTGCTCTGCTTTCACACGTCTTCAACGTGGATGTCTTAAGGGCCCCGGTGCCCTTATAAAACCTGCAAAGTCATCAGTCTTATGACTGTCTGCTGCTGAAATACATCAGCCAATGAACTCAGTGAAACTCATCTAAAGACTTTGGGGATGCAACCCTCTCACTGTGCTTGTAAATAGCTGTTTTTATCATGTTTATTATTTAGAAATTATTTAGAAAGACCTGGTTGTTCTAAACAAAAGATGACATCAAATTTAAAAAAGTCCAAATTGAGTTATATAATATTAACATTGTGGTGTTTTGAAACCAAAAAAAAAAAGTGACTTGTAGGGCAGAATTGCTATATCTTTAATATCCTAATTTGATCTGACTGGTGATCAATACATGAGGCTGTTGACCCCTAATCAACATTGATCAAGCTAAAAGTAATGCGGTTTCCCTGCCCCCAAGAGACAGAGTTGCTAATGAATGTGAACATTGCTTTTACATCTTTATTTAGGGGAATTAACAGAGGACCCGAGATGTTTTTCTTCATGGACAACACTGGTTTTAAAGAAAAAAAAAGGAGGAGGAAAAAACAGGAAAGAAGGATCCTTCTACTCATCCATCCATCCACTTAGCGTAAACACTAAAAAAGTGCTCGGTAAAAGCCATCCATCTCTCTTTAGGGCACACACACTCTGCCCGACATTGACGGATTGTGCATTGAACTTGGCTCACTGGAGCGCCCATCAATCATTCCCTCTGTCCCATCCGCCTGCTCGGCCTTCATCGCCCCCCCCCCCCACCCATACCCAAAATCAGACAGCGAGACGATCAGAGTGCCTGACACCGACACCGCCGGGGGCAGCACCTGTGATCCGACGTGACCCACTAAGGGTTTCCAACACACTCACATCCTCCGTGTTGACAGAAATCGGCCCCGTGTAAACACAGGAAACAATCCCTTTACGTTACGCGCGCCGTGT
Source organism: Lepturacanthus savala (assembly GCA_030544235.1). Taxonomy (NCBI): domain Eukaryota; kingdom Metazoa; phylum Chordata; class Actinopteri; order Scombriformes; family Trichiuridae; genus Lepturacanthus; species Lepturacanthus savala. Next base: position 8,099,253 of record CM060474.1, read on the forward strand.
GAGTAGATGCAGCTCATTCAGACAATGACTGCAGAGTTCAGACAGAGCACAGCTCTCTCATTCATTTGGATGGGATGAGGTGCCGTTAAGCCAATGCAGGGGGCTCTGGAAAAAAAAAATGCAGGGTCGTCCAACAAAAAAAAAAGAAAAAGGGATCGTGCACATCCTTCATAGGTTACTTTGGCAGGTAAACAGCTAATGTTCACCTCGCAACAGTTAAGAAATGAACGTACTGTTGTGATAACCTTAAAGAGAGGTAACACGGTAGTATTACAAAGCCCTTTGGAGCATTTTAGGGTCTATTAAGCCTTCAAACTCACGGATCGGTTACTCAAACTTGACTTCCTGGCTCATTTTTCATTGTCTCACCAGTACCTGAAACTAAATGCCCTCATCAGTCTTTTTCATTTAGAGTCTAAAGTAGGGCTGGGCGATTTTAAGAAAAAATAAATAGAATTGCGATTTTTCTGCCAGATATCGCAACTCCATTTACATTAAAGGTTTTCTTCAAATTTCAAGTTTCAGTGCACAACATTTACAAGCGACACAGAAACTTGCATCATACCATTAAAACAATGAATGCCATAACTCTGATGCAAGAATGAAAACTAAAGTCAAGAATTGATTTCATATGTAGTTCTATTAAGAAACATGCTATACACAGGCTACAACGACTGCAGTTATTACAACTGAAGAAAAAAAGGACATCTCTGTCTTAACTTATAGTAGAGCAAGGTCAGGGAGGTGGCGCACACTTGTAAAATAGTTGACGAAAAGAAAACCTTGGTGAGGAAAAAAAAGCTTATGATATCAAGATCATGTTGCCTGAAATTGTAGTTTTCGATCTAAAATGATAGATCGTTGAGGCCTGATCTAAAGTAATGAAACCAGAGGCTGTGGCACCAAGTCTAGAGTTCAGGGTGATACACCCAAAAGCAAGACAAGAAAAAGCAAGAGAGGTTTTGAGGTCATTAAAGGATAGTTAAGAATCCCAAAACACATTTCTTTTTCGATTTGTAACCCAATCAAGCCTTTTCTTGTGAAATATTGAGTAATTTTACCCTTTCAGGCCTCTGCAAATCATTCATACATGAGAAGTGGAAGAAGATGAATCACTTCAAAAAAGCTGAAGTGTTCACAACTTATCGTGAGAGAGTCACATACATGCTCATTGCTTTACTTTAATAAGACAAAAGCCAAAAAAGTTGGGCACAACTGCTATATATGATACATTTTGAGATGTATAGCAAAGGCTGATTTTACTTTACTGACTTTAACTGTTTTTTCCATATGTGGTCCCTGATACAGCCTGGAAATATATAATGTCTGCATTGTGATATTACTGCATTATTACTGTTTGTCAACACAGGGGTCTATAATGGCAACACTCAATGCACTGCATCCTGACCAATATACCACCATCACCTCACTGATCACTAGTGTGACACAGATAAACCACATAGACTTTGGTCTATTATACCCAAGTCCTCATCCCATCAAAGTCTATCTGTTCTATTCTAAGTCTAAATCTGTGTTGTTTACAGAGATGCTGAGAGATACAGGTGATGGAAAATGAGACACTTTCCAGAAAACCGAGGCAGCCAAACAAAAATCCCCCATGCAAACACGAACAGTGGCTCATGTAGCGCGCGACAAACGGGCGCCGGGACGCTGAGCTCCTCTTCTTTCTACTCCATCAGCGGGCCACCGTCCGCAGCCAGAGAATATCCCTTTCCTTCTGGCCGGCCTCGTGGGAAAGAGGCTGAAAATGTGGCTGTTTTTGGAGCTGTGCTGGGTGTGTGTATCTGCTTATTAGTCATCAACCCGGGGAAGCTCCAACATTTGTTCCTTTTTCTTGCTGGCACATGACGCACAGCTAGTCTTTTTTGGCTCCGATACGACACAAATTCTGGCGGCCAAGTTTTTTGGCAGGACGTTTGAATGTGGTTACGCAATGGCTTCCGTCATTTCGACACGAGCACAGATTATTGTATTCATACACAGTTGCTGTGGAGATGCGCCCACGCAGGCCAAAACCAAAGGACCGAAGAACGGAACATGTGTGTGTGGTCCGTCGGCCTACGTGGATTTTGGTTTTGTATTGATAAAAAGTAGCATGAAGACAGGTCTTGCTAGCAAACTCTCCCTAAAAAGCACAAACTTAGACACACACACAAAAACAAAAATCAGCAGGCATCAGCAGATATACGAGATGTTCTCTTAACTCAACTACACATACAGTTCTTACTACATCACTGCAAAAACAGTAAAGAATGATTGAGCCCAAATAGTACAGGCTGTTCCCTGCAGATACTGGGTGTGAACTGAAGAATGTATGACTGATATCTGCCTTTTGACAACATACATGCACAGACAGACAATAGGGTTGTATTACACAAGAAAGTCTCCCCCACTACAAGTGATGTCAGCTAAAAGACACCCACACAACTCGTGTATCACACAAAAAGCATCTACAACGCCACTTATAATCAGAAATGATGATATAACATCAGAAATCAGGAGCACCAAAACAACCCCAATCAGTCAAGGGACATATTACGCCTGCTTGGTGCCTTTAAATAGTGCCACTGTCCACCACTAGGGGTCCCCGCCATGTGCCTCTACTGCTTGAAAGGGGATTTAAATTTCTCAAGCTGTCAATCAAAAGCCCGACCATAACAAGCTCCTTGTTCTCTGCCATTTGCTTTCCAATCAAGTAAACCACTAAAAACACAGCACAATACAAGCAGCCCAAATTACACACACAGATTGAAATCTATATTTTATAATAAAATATTAATAACACAGATATAATAAATAGTCAGATCATTAATATCAAACAAATCGATTTTTTCTATAAGTATGGCCTCAGTATATAAGTTTAAAGGTTGGCTCACTCTTCTTGCCATTACCTCGAATAACATGACTTTTGATGAGATTGGATCCAAACAAGGGTTACCATACTACGACCGCGTTAACTGGATGTTAATCACATTTTGAAACAATATTAAACTAATCTTTAAAGTGTTTTAAAATGGCCTGGTAAACACGCAGCTTTCTGTAGAGCACGGTGACCCGCGCCAAGCTTCTGATCAGGCTGACTGACACCGCTCCACAACCCTGATAGATCCGCATATTAGTAGATAAACTATGTAATGCGAGGCTTTATTTGAGTCAATTGCGTTGTTAGTGGACACATTTACAACGAGAACACGTATGTCTTGTGTTTTAGAGGCGTTTGCCGAACAGTTTGAGTCAATTTAAGGCTCTTTCGGGGCATGAAACCCCACTTTCTTTCGCAAAGTCGCGTCAATAGACGGGTTTAAAACCCCCGTCGCCCACCGCTAGCTCGTTAGCTTGCTACGTTAGCCACCAGTCCACCGCTGAGAGAACCGTCGCCTTTCTTCAGCAAACCGGGAGTGGTTGTCGCTCCAAACGGTCTTCGCCTCTCGAGGACACCGCAGCCTACATACCTGCCGTGGAACCAGTCTTTACAGATGTCGCACTCGATCATAAACCGGCTCACATCGTAGGGCTGCCGGCAGACACAGTACAGCGGGGCCGCCGCCATCTTCCTACTGTCCCCAAACAACGCAGGAATGAAGCGGGGCGGAGATTTAACCCCCGTCCGGAAACAGCCGAGAGGGACACGAGCCGAGCCGAGCCGAGGCAACCCCACCTCTGACGTCAGTTTCCGATTCATTTCCATCTGGTTGTGTAGGCGCACTAACAATAGACACAAACTTTTTTTTTCCAACAAAGGAATGACATAATCTTACCGTTTAGGAATAGTTTTTAGACTAAACCAAGTTTGTTCTTTTGGATGAATACGTTTAAAATCTCCAGTAAGTCACTGGAACAAGACATTTTCATTACTAGATATGTTTAAATCTGAGATAGACCCTATATATATTTTTCTTTTTATGTGGCTATTATTTCTTTATTTTTATTGAAGTTTGATACTTCTATTGATATTGTTCAATCTGAGGCATGCAATGTTTGTTGATTAAAACCTGAAAATGTACATTTTTAAATAAATAAAAGACCGTATAGTTTGTGTCATATTGTCATCATAACTTGTAACCAGAAAAATATGATGACTGAAATCCAAATAAAGGAAAATGTTGAGCCTCAATATAAAGCTACTGTTTTAATTAGCAATGTGTGTGTTTAGAGGAGTGAGTTAAGATTTATTTTAGTATTTTTTAAAATGAATTTCAGTAGATATATTAATTTAACTAAAATTAAAGATCCCAACCAGTTATATAAACATAGATACTTTTAAACAGTGTGTGAAAAAAAAGTTTATCTTGAATTTAAGACAATGATCCAAAATCTCCACGAAGAAATACCAATCTGACTCTGACATGTGTATGAGTTGTCAAATAATGTGTATTATCTGACCGAAACTAGCATCAAGTATCTAATTCCAGATGTGCAGCATCAGCGCTGACTCATCACTGACCTATAATCAGAGGTGTAAAAGAAAAGAAAGTTTGTCACACAACTCAAAGCTTCTCTCTCACTGCGCAGCTGCAGAATTAATGCTTTTACACCTTCTTTTGCAAAGCGCCGCAGTGATTATTCTCCAGAGGAGCATCAAAACCAAAAAACCCCAAGAGCCACCCCTGGTATGTCTGCATAGAACGTGCCTGACATGTCCTACGTGCTTGTGTGGTGAATAGCAATGGGACCACCGACCTACGGCTTGATCTGTGAGCTGACAGCGCCCATCCCCCCACACGCCCATCTGTGCTGCTCTGCATAGGCAAGCAGGCTGGGTGCATGCTCATGAGAGCAATCGTATGTGATTCACTATATGTTCATCTGCACACCTCTCTCTGCAATGTTGTTTCCTCTCCCCTGGTGCATCCCCAGTCTGCAGGAAAACATAAACATCTCCTTTGTCCTCAGGGTGGTAATAGCAGCCTGCACCACTCGGTTTGTAGTAGATCATTATCATGTCTTCACGTTAGTTTTTTTCTCTCTTCTTGCTTCTTGCAGCACCATCACATGCCTGAAAACACTCCTCCTGCAAGTTAATTATGCCTCTTTAAGTGGAGGTCAGTGCGTCTTAGGACTGGGTTACTGTCATTGCTGGTGGACAACTTTTTTTTCCTTCTTACATGAATCTTGTGATCATTAATGTTGGAACAGGCCAGTTTAATCTACATAAAAGCATAGTGACAGTTTTAAACACATGATATGTGAAAAGGCCTATGTGTATATACCTTATTAAAATAAACGCCTAAATCCTTTTTGACAACAGTGAGTTTTTGGCCTAGAAATGGCTATACTCTTTAGGAAAATGGCCTAAGTGAAGAGGGCGACTTAAGCCATTTTATGTTTTGCCTCAGTCAAAGTTTTTTTGGATGAAATATCTTGAATTGGGCAATTTAATAAGCTTTCATGATGGCGACTGCTTCAAGAACCAAGAATCTATGCTGCAGAAGAAGCTCTGAACATGATTTGTCAAAACAGGATGTTGGAAATGAGTCAGGTAATGTAAGTTTTGAATGTGCACTATGGAATGAAAGGACAGTTTAAGCCAGTTTTGCCTCGTGTGACTTGAGTTGCCTCAAGTCACACAAGAATGTTCAAAAATTGGCCCGAATCACTTTATTCTTTAATGTTACATAAGTGACACAACCTTCTATGAGTGTCCACAGTCATCCACTGTCAAGGCAGGCATTTTTGATTGAAATGATTAATAAACAGAACAATCTCTGCATTTGATGAAGTTTAGGGTTAGGGAAGGTTAGGAAAGCACTTTATCAGGAACATCTGTGCAATCAAATTCAACAGCTCTGCCATAAATTTTGACTTTTAGGAGGTTTATAGGTTTTTAGTTTTTGCTGACATTGTCAGAAAGGTGATAATTCTACTTATTATCTACTTACTCTGCCTATTATTGAGATTATAGTGGGTGGTAGTGATGTAGGAGTTTCATATTAATGAAAATATTTAATGTAATGTCCCTTTCATGTAGGAGCATGTTTCAATATAATTGCAGTCTGGTACACACCACTGCCACCAACCTTAATAATAAACAAAAAGTAGAATTAATCACCTTTTTGACAATGTCAATGAAAAATGTATATGCTTCGTAAAAAGTAGAATTTGTAGCAGCTTGTTGGATTGTATTAGATTGCACAGCTGTTCCTAATAAAGTTCTCAAGGGATTGTGTAAGCAGCTTTTTTTTTACTGAGCAGCAATACTTCCATACTTTACATGATACTTTTGTACTTTCCTCCAGACTATACGCTTTATTTTTTGTGTGCAGTCCTTTTATGAAAGGCCTAAACTAGTTATAAATGGAGATGGATGACAACAATATTAGTTGTCTTTGTAATAAAACTCATAGCTAACACAGGACGATTATTCAGTTAAAAGCTTACTTTCACTTTCCATATCTTCATATGAAGCACAGTCCGCTTTCTTAAATGCATGTTTTTTCCTCTGCAAACGCTGTTTCTCAACTAATCCAGTTATGTAATAAAACAAATCACTGTCACAGATTGTGCTTGAAACTGATATTAGGTGGATTCAGCCGCTATTTTCTAACGTTTGTGGTCACACGACTCATATAAGGAGTAGAGAAGTTGTCTGTATGCATGGCGTCCATCAGCAGTGACAGTAACCCGTCTTAAGAAGCATTGACCTCTACTTAAAGAGGCATAATTAACTTGCAGGAGGAGTGTTTACAGGCACAAAGTGGCACTGCTCACTGCGGGTTGACAAGACAGAAAAACTAATGCGAAGACATAATAATGATCTACTACAACCCGAGTGGTGCAGGCTGCTATCATCACCCTGGGGACAAAGGAGATATTTATGTCTTTCTGCAAGCTGGAAATGCACCAAGAAAAGAAATTGCAGAGGGGAATCTGCAGATGAGTCGATTTTAACATGTGCTATACATAACGCTTTGGAAAATAGCAAATCGAATATTAGAAATAGAATATAAATAGAAGAGCAAAATTGAAAAGCAGTCATAAAAAGTACATTTACTCATGCACTTAAATAAAGTAAAAGTACCTCAAAATATCATATGATGTTGCTTTATACGTTTCCACTATATTCCACATTCCACTATATTTCAGAGGAGAATATTATACTTTATACTATATTTATTTCACAGCCTTAGTCACTTTTCAGATGAAGATTTTAATAATATGCATAAATTAACACATTAAAATTTGATAATATAACATAACATATATATTATATATTCTATAAAATTGTTGTCCCTTTCTTTTTTAAAAATTTGCTATGCACTTTGTGTGAAAAGTGATCTTAAATTGGCTCTGCATTAATAAACTAAAACAATATAAATGCTTTCACATATATTAAGTGATTAAAAAACAAGCAACATAATATCCTATAATAATATAATACAGTCTGTATACTTATTTCTAGTTTTGATACTTTAAGTATATTTTGCTTCTACTTTAACTCAAGTAAAAGTGAGGGATAATACACTTATTAAAACATTAACAAACGTACATAAATATTGATCAGGCATTGGCAGGGCGTTTGAAAATGGATTTTCAAATCGACTTACTTCAGTATTTCGGTGTTAAAGCGCCACCTACTGAATGGATACGGCGCTGCTCGCCGCGCGCTCACGTTGTGACGTAGTACGTGGGGCCGGGAGCGCGCACGCTACGCACTCTGATTCATCCGCTCTGCAGGGACCGTGGATGTAGCAGCAGCAGCATCATGGACAGATCATGGTTCACCACAATAGAGAAATCACTCAAGCTGCAGGAATAACTGCTGATGAACTGATGAACAGATAAATAGACGCTACAAGAGGTAAGATGAATAATAAATAAACATCCAGGAGCTACTATCTTCAGTAAAACATCTCTGTTCTTAAACATCCTTTATGACTTGACGTGTATGTGATGCTCAATATTGACTTCACAGGAAACTTATCGGTCCTTATCAGTTTATATATTCGTGTATTCGTATATTCTATGTGATGATATTTTTTGTGCAGTACCAAATAGTGTTGTTAATGTGTAACTATATAGTCTATACCAATTTAAATTATTATTATTATTATTATTTTTTATTGTTATTTTGATGTCATATTATTTAGAGACAGAGCATGATGTAATGTAATGGTCAATAGTTATTTAATTAATTAGTTAATAATTACATAAAGAATATAAAAACTACAACAACATGATTTAGTGTGAATTTAATAATCCATGATATCCTTTTCTTTTCACAATGTAATGTGTTTAAGTGCACACACACACACACACACACACACACACACACACACACACACACACACACACACACACACACACACACACACACACACACACACACACACACACATCTATCTATCTACGGGTCTTTTGAGCATTTGTAATTTTCGACCTTCTTTTTCTTTTTCTATTGATGTATTTATATTTGAGAGAGGGGCAGATGACATAAGATTTCCTCCTTCCTGCTCCTCTCCTGTAATGATATGTGCATGATGAACATTGTGATATCCTTTTGATGTGTTATTATTTTTTCATCTGGAACAGTGCATAATCCTGAGTGGAATAAATAATGAAAGGATTGCAGACACTAGGAAACGGTGTGACAATAAACAGCTCATAAACAGCTTCTAATGACTCGGTGTTGCTGTCTGCATCAGTTATGACTGTCCCAGTGCAACTGCTACGCGACACTGACAGAAATAAGATGGCATTACAATATAATGAAAAGCTTTGGGGCTGCAACAAGCTGTAATTAATCTGACAGATGGTTTCTTGATTAATCATTGTTTGGTGTAGAAATCATTAGAAAACTGGGAACAAAGCTAATCACAATATGTTACAGCACACTTCAATATGTCTTATTTTACAGTCTAAAACACCAAATTATTCAATTTACTATCATGTAAGACCAAGAAATACAGCAAATCCTCACATCCGAGGACTTATCTAAAGATTGGCATTTTTTGTTAGAAAGATAATTGAAATCAAGTATTAATTAATTTCCTTTCTACCATCTATTTAATCAACTGTCTAATCATTGCAGCTATAAAAAAGGCCACAAATACCATTGGCTCTTGCCAGAAATGTCACATTTCAGAATATACATCCTTAAAAATCGCTTTTTTTTCCTGTTGTGTATCATTGATAAAGTGTGAGAGACAGGAATCCTGGCTGTAACACTGATGCACGGATGTTTTATTCATTTGCGAAGGGGCAGGAGAAGAACCTGAAGATGAGACGCGTGTCCAGGAAAAAGGCCCTGAGCCTGGTGAAGGAGCTGGACGCCTTCCCCAAGGTGTCAGAGAGCTATGTGGAGACCTCAGCTGCAGGAGGAACAGGTGGGACGTTCTTCTTAAGAAAAACAAAAAACAAAACAACTAATCTTATTATATTCATCACCTTCTAGCTCATATACATCATACAGTTGGATCATCTCTGTTTTATCCACAGTGTCACTCATAGCTTTTGCTGCCATGGCCCTTCTGGCTGTATTAGAGTTCTTTGTTTATCGAGACACTTGGATGAAATATGAATACGAGGTTGACAAGGATTTTTCCAGGTGAGCTTCAATTTTAGTAAATAGTAATTAAGAATATTGTGTGATTTCCTACGCTCATTGCACACTTACAGCCACGGATTTTGACATATTGTTTTTTGCTTCTTTTTCTTTTATTTGAAGCAAATTGAGGATAAACATCGACACGACAGTTGCCATGAAATGCCAGCGTGAGTATCCCCACTACTCATCGACACGCATCACAGATGTACGGGGTAGATGTATCAGTTGATGCAGTGATTCACTATCTGTGATCGCAGATGTCGGAGCGGATATTCTGGACCTGGCTGAGACCATGATCACATCCAACGGGCTGCAGTATGAGCCTGTGAGTGACCTGACACAAATCCACACGGCGCGTGTTGTCGTCAAACGATCCAGATCGGAATTACTTCCCCCAGGCTTTAGAGATGTTTCTCTGTTCTTTCTCAATTTTTCTTCAGGTTATTTTTGAACTGACCCCACAGCAGAGAATATGGCAAAGGTAAGCCTTCAAAAAAAATCACACATCCCATAAAAAGGAAATGTCTTGTAATATTAAAAGATAATTATTCATAGTAAGGACTATATTTCATATTATATAGATAAATATAGTGTTTCATGTCTTAAATTTGATTTTAAATGTTTATATTTCAATTAAATTTGATAGATTTTCCATTTTATTGGGCATTATAAATGCGTTATGTCAGGCGGTAAATCTTGCAGGTGTATTATTGCCATAGAGTTATCTAGAACAGCTGGAATGGGAGATTTCAGAGATTGCCTTTGTATTTTCTAAAATTCCCAGGTGTACTACCAGTTAGGGAATCCTGCACAACTGTAATCCAGATGTAACGTGTACAGTACGAATGTGGCTTTTGTTGCACTTTTTTGTCCTCAGGACGTTGCTTCTCATACAGAGCAGGCTGAGAGAGGAACACGCCCTTCAGGAAGTTCTGTATAAAACGCTCCTCAAAGGAGCTCCCACCTCCCTGCCACCACGGTCAGCTTCCTTTGCCTTAAAAATCAAAAGATATCACCGAAATAAAATGACAGGCACTGAATTACACTGTTTTCTTTGAGCCTCGGTGATTTCATGATGATAGTTGGGGGCGTTATGAAGCCTGAAGCTCAACAGGATGAGCTCACTGGTCCAAAAATCAAACAGCTCAGCAGGTAAGATGCTGTCGGATGACTCTGTGGTTGTGGGTTCAATCCCCAGTTGCTTCTTTATAAGTCGGAAACCCAAATGTTAAGCTCAGAGAAACCAAACGGTTCGAGGTTGTGAATTTGATTCTTCCTGAGTTTTAATGGCCGACATCCAAAGTGAAGCTGTTGAAGTGCCCAGAGAACAGCTGGGATTGTGAAGATGGCTCATGGTGTGGTGGTTTTCTATAAGTGCCCAGTATATAGAACCTACCTGGTGAGCTGTTTGATCTTTTGGACTGTTGGAGCAGCAGCTCATCCTGTTGAGCTTCCTTCCATGTGGGAAATGCTGCAGGGGAATATCCTGCACTCACAGAAATGAAGCAGAAGCAAAGACTTACAATCCTGCAAAAGAAATGTTGCAAATATCCAAAAAACACACAAAGCCCTCCAACAACTGCAAGAGAGAAACTCAAATTCATTTCACATGTGCTCCCTTTTTTTCGTTCATCACGATCTCCCTGGCCTGCACTCAGCTTGTCATCTCTCTGATCGCCTAATGTTAAGTGTCTAATACGAGTAAAAACTACGGTCAAATTAAATTAAACCCCACTAACATTAGCTACCGAACTATGCTACTCTTCTATGATCATGATTATGACTATGATATTGTAAAAGATGACGGCCAAGTGTTTAAAAAGTACCTAAAGGGAAATGTACCTTTTCACTCTCCTCTTTGTCTGTTTTTTTATATTTGCAGCATTTTTCCTTTGCTCCATTTCCATGATTGCAGCATTTTTCTCCTGCAGTGTTTTTCTTTTGCATTTGTTTTATGGGTTTGCATTCCTGCTGGCTAATGTACGTAAGGCTTAAGTTCAGGCTCCACATATGGGTCCCAAGTGGATTTATCCACAGTTTCCTACATATATATGAGCATATATGGGCAAACACAGGAGGGGCCACCATGGAAACTGTTGACAAACCCACTTGGGATCCATATGTGCAGCCTGAACTTAACTTAACCCTTATGGGCCCACATGGACGTAACGGCTGGGTATATACTGCCAATAAAATAATGAATATGCTCAATACCTGTGTGTGTGTGTGTGTGTGTGTGTGTGTGTGTGTGTGTGTGTGTAGGGAGGATGCTTCCATGGAGCCGCTTAATGCTTGTAGGATACATGGACACGTCTACGTCAACAAGGTGGCAGGAAACCTACACATCACTGTGGGAAAGTAAGAAATTATAAATTGTGAAAAGGGGGCGGACACATGTAGCTGGAAGGTGTAAATTATTTGGTGTATAATTATTTAATTATGGCCTGTGTCATTTTATTTCGTTTTTTGGAAAGCACATAAAAAATGATCAAATGCAGAGAATATTATATTCATCAATCATTTCAATCAAAAAGGCCTTGACAGTAGAACAATGGACACTTATGTAACATTAAAAAATAAAGTGACCCCGGCCAATTTTTGAACATAATTTAGTCAATCCTGCCTTAAACTGTCCTTTCATTCCATTACTTGGAGTTAAATAAACAAATAACAGGTAAATCAAATTGGTCATGAGGCAGGTATTTTTTCACCACTTTTCCAGATTTTTGCCTGTTTTTTATTGAACGTAACATCCAGTTTTGACGACATTGAGAGATGATTTAGGCCCAAAACTCACTTTTGTTAAGAAATGACACAGGCCGTTATCTCAATAGGGTGATGAAATGTGTGTAACTGGTTGTTAAAATCCATCTTTTAATAACAGTATCTTGTCTTTTTCAGGCCTATTCACCATCCCCAGGGCCATGCCCACATTGCAGCTTTTGTGAGCCATGACAGTATGTAAAAAATGATAAAATCATCTGTTTTCATAATGACGCTTGTTGTTCCTTGGCTTGTTTTTACAGTGCGACTCTTTATTATCTGCACGGCTGCAGGCAAAATATTTTTGGCTCTTGTGCCAACGGTCGTGTTGAATTTTATGAGAGGAAAAAGTGTCTGTTTCACAGCCAAAAAAAAGTATCTGTTCGTTTGAATCCTGCATAGATTTGTCCCTAGGAATTTATTAAAGATATTTAAAGCTTGATTCAGATTTACCTGTTGCATATTAGATATATTATGTAATAATAAGGTGTGTCATTGTCCTCTTATATGTGAATATAATCAGCACTACAAGCTTTCAACTGAACCCGAGCGTTCTCCTCCTCTTTGCATCACAGCGTACAACTTCTCCCATCGAATAGACCATTTATCATTTGGAGAGGAGATACCGGGCATCATCAATCCTCTGGACGGCACAGAGAAGATCACCTACAACAGTAGGTTACCGCTATTCCCACAGATAGAAGGTATGACTGAGTGGGGTTCCTTCTGAAGAACGTTCGAGCTGCGTTTTCTGTGGAATTTTACGAGGTGTTGGGATGCAGGAGTTGGCCTGAAGCAGAGGTGACGCGTCCCGCTCCTGGAGAGCTGCTACCCTGCTCGTTTTCAGGAATCTCCTGCACCGAAACACACCTGATTCTAATTATTAACTCGTTATCCTTCCCCTGAAAAGCTTCAGCTGCATGATAACGAGTTGATAATTAGAATCAGGTGTGTGTGAGTGTTGGAGATTCCTAAAACAAGCAGGGCAGCAGCACTGGTCACATCTGGCCTAAACTGTCCTTGAAAAGCTGTCCTGTTTTCCATGAAACGTCACACTTTTATTTACCACCATGAGTTGTAAAATAAATAGAAAACATAGTCAAGACATTGACAAGGTTAGAAATAATCATTTGTATTTGAAATATTTTTTCCTTCAAATTCTGCTTTTGTTAAAGGAAGGTCAGTTTTCTAGCTTCTCTAAGCAGCTAAACTGTTTTCAGCTGTGCTAACATGTTAGCATCAAGGGTTTTCTAATCATCCATTAACCTTCTGACGCAATGAGCAAACACATTGTTCCATTAGAACACTGGAGTGATAGTTGCTGGAAATGCGCCTCTATACACCTATGTAGATATTGCACCAAAACCAGACATTTGCAGCTACAATAGTCATTTAAAACATTAGCAATGTATAGAGTGTATTTCTGATTAGTTTAAAGTTATCTTCATTGAAAAAATTAGAGCTTTTCTTTCAAAAATAGGGAAATTTCTAAGTGACCCCAAACCTTTGAACAGTATACTTTTGATTTTCTTCAAATCAAGTTTCAGCTCACATTTACAAGCATCGCAGAATCTTACACCATACAATTAAAACAATAAATGGCATAACTCTGATGCAAGAATGAAAACTAAAGTCAAGGATTGACTTCAAATGTATAGTCCTATTTATTAACAAGAAACACGATATACACAGGCTACATCGAGCAGTTGTCACAAATGAACAGAGTTGTCTATGTCTTAACTTAAAATAGAGAATAGAGAGAATGATTTATGGTAAGTTTCTTTAGCTCAAACCTGAAATATTCAATATCTCCACTACTCCTACTGTCCTTCCTGTGCTTCTTTGGGCCACAGACAACCAGATGTTCCAGTACTTCATCACAGTGGTGCCCACCAGACTCAACACCTACAAGATATCTGCAGACACGCATCAGTTCTCTGTGACTGAGCGGGTGAGTGAAAAGTAACTCAGAGCGAGTAAGGGACGAAACATATTTTTGAAACCGTCTCTGTCTCGTTTTCCAAGGAGCGGGTGATAAACCACGCAGCGGGCAGCCACGGCGTGTCCGGCATCTTCGTCAAGTACGACACCAGCTCTCTGATGGTGACGGTCAGCGAGCAGCACATGCCGCTGTGGCAGTTCCTGGTGCGGCTGAGCGGTATCATCGGGGGGATCTTCTCCACGACAGGTGATTCTGATTTTAACAAGACAGACGTTTCCCAAGAGAACATGGACGTGTATTTCTTGCTGCAATCATCCATCAGTTGGTCTTTAAGAGCTCATATTTTTACAGATTCTGCTGCCAACTGTGTCCAATTCAGACAGCCTCATATAAGATTTATATGCACTTTTAAATTGATCTAGTTTACTTAATTAGAATTTATTGATAAAACGTAGAACTGTTTTTTTTTGGTTTTTTTTTATCTCCCATCGCTTACATTGCAAACACAATTGGAGAAAATTTGTCTGAATATTCTCATTCATCCAGGACATCGTTCTCTCTCTCAGGTTGAATTGTAGAAAACTTTTAAAGTCTTTTTTATCTCTTATCCAAGTGGCTTCTTCAGTTCTCAGGCTTCTGTCTCACTAGTCGTCCAACACAGTGGAGGTATTTAACCTCTGAAGATGTGTTAACCAAAGTACCTGTGAAGGAACTGGTTTCACTTGACCATTGTTGGAATCTCATGTGAACGACAGGCGTCTTATGACCCCTGGACAACAAGTCGTGTAACTAATCGTTCACCGCGGTTACACACGATCCTAACGACAGTTGTCCAGGGGTCATAAAGACGCCGGTCGTTCACATGAGATTCCAACAATGGTCAAGTGAAACCAGCACTTCACAGGTACTTTGGTTAACACACCGAGGAGGGATGATTCCAACAAGAAAGAAATGTTTCAATGTTCATTTTGACAACCACTGGAACCTTTAAATTGAGAATAAAATGACTAAATGTTTCATTAAAGCATTTTAGCAACGTCCAATATCGTCATGTTTTGGGGAAAACACAAATAACTTTATCAAAAACTATATATATATATATATATATATATAATCATTTTAATCAAAAAGGCCTTGACAGAGGATGACTATGGACAGGCAGTTTCCTTTTTCATCACTTCTCCATGTCTTCTTTACCTTTGACTCAGGCCAATTGTTGAAAATTCTAGTGTAATTTAGTCAAACCTGGCTTAAACTGTCCTTTCATCCCATAGTGCACATTCAAAACATAAATTATCTGGAGTTAAATTAATAAATATCAGGTAAATTAAATTGGTCAGGAAGTTCCATTTTTCATCTGTTTCCCAGATCTTCTTTGCCTGTTTTTTATTGAATCCAACAGTTTTCAATGAAGTGAAGACACTCAACATGTTTGTTTGGACTGAAGATCTTGGAACCTTCTTTATATTTGGCTACATATTTATTGAATTTATTGATATGCACAACATATTTACTTATTAAAGTATAACTTGTGAAATTTATACTAAATTACTGTAAAACATTATAGCCTATAGCCTGCATCACTCACTGGTAGAAATTGATTCAAGAATCATGTTCAGAGGTTCTTCTGCACCATAAATTCTTGCTTCTTGAAGCAGCAGAAAACTTGTTAAATTGCACAAGTCAAGGAATTTTATCCCGACTTGGGCAAAAATTAAAATTGCCTATGTAAACCAGCCATCATCCTATAGGGCATAAAGAGTCTTTTATCTCAGAATGTGCCCAGCATCATCAAGAAATGATTTAAGCCACAAACTCAAAAAAAAAGACTTTTCTAGGCCATTATTTTTACAGGGTGAAGATATATTTCTCAAAATAAATTGGGCCCATTTATCACAGTGTTCCTCCTCTTTCAAAGGCATGCTCCACGGGCTTGTTGGCGTCTGTGTCGATGTGATCTGCTGTCGTTTTAAACCTGGATCCTGCAGGCCCAGAGAGGCGAGTATTCAACATCATCCAAAATAATGGCTTCTTCTCGCCAGACAAGCTGGCTCCATTACTGTGATCAATATTTTGCTCCATATCAGAAAAAGAAATGTTTTCTGAGCTATAAACAAGGAAATGGGCCCAATGATAGTTAATGTCTATTTCATGTGTATTGTCAAGTACTTTGAGATGCATTTTATATGAAAGGTACTATACAAATAGTTATTAATGCTTACCTGTACTGAATCTGTTCTAGAATGTGCAGCTTAACAATCAGATGAACAACCTGAACAATCTTCCGATGCCTCCACTGGCCGACATCGCCCCTCAGGAGTAGCTGCTTATCAGGGATGAGGCCTCCTGACCTTTCACGGTGATGTGATAAACCATTCGCTTAAATTAAGAGATCCACGGCTTAATTCAAACCATCAGAGGCAGTATCATGGTATTTATTGTTGCTTTATTTATTATAGATTTTGTTTTAGGATTATTAAATTGTTATCACTGTAGGTTTA
Organism: Lepturacanthus savala; assembly: GCA_030544235.1. NCBI lineage: Eukaryota > Metazoa > Chordata > Actinopteri > Scombriformes > Trichiuridae > Lepturacanthus > Lepturacanthus savala. The sequence continues at coordinate 8,116,024 of CM060474.1, forward strand.
TAAAGTTGTTTTTTTTCCCCAACCAAAAAAGGAAAAAGCCGTCTGGTAGATGTTGTGCTTGTTCACTTTAATATTACGATTCACATCTGGTTGTTGGCCTTTAGAAGAAATGTGACTGCAGCCGTACATGGTTTTAACTTCCTCAGAAATCTTGCTGAAGCAACATGTAAAACCGAACTTTATCATTCTGACTCCATTAAAGTTTAAATACGCACACATTCTGTGTAGTTTTGTTTCAAAGGATTAACTAATTGATGACTAGACACTAAATTTACTGTGTTAAAGCCCCACAGATTTTTTTCTGTTACAGGTGGAAACATGTTTTCTGGAAACTGACACCTCAAAAAGGAACAGTGGTCATTGGTTCATCAGAACAACAGTAATAACACTATGGACATTAATTTGAAATCTTCAGATAACAGGAACATATAAATGTTTTGGATCTGGATAAAAGACACCAATCAACTGTAAGGATGATGCGACTACCCATCCTTAAAAATCCAGATTCTCCTGTTTGGTGATATATCGAATATCCACATTCTTTAATTTTCTCATGACTTATTTTAAAAGGGTTTGGTTGCAGACACAGGATTTGTTTCCCCATTTTAAAGTGTAAATCCTGGATCTTTCAAACCAAACAGTTTAAGAGGTGAAACATACCCTTGATGATAACTGCTTTACCTACAGTAATAAGTGAGCATATTGGTTCCTTAATGAGCTCATGAGGAGTCTGAATAGATTGAGAATTAAGACAGATTTGAAGGCTGGAAATGCAGCAGAAACAAAAAAGGTATAACTAGTGCAGGTGAAAATGTACTGGAACGCCCTATATGCCCACCTTTAAATTTGTAGCTTCTAAGCAGATATGAACTAACCTTGATGTGGTTTGAGGTGACCACATTTTGAGGCTTTGTAAAGCAAAGACCAGTGGATGTTGAGGGTCGAGTTCAATGGATGGCACACTAGAAGTTTTCTCTTCTAGTTTATTTCAGTGGTGTCAAGCAAACTTGAATGACGTGTTGTCAGAGCAGGAAAAAGGTCAAACATTTTGCAAACAACGTTTGAAAGAATAAGATGAAGTCATCTGTTAAAGTGTTGTTCGTTACATAAAGTAACAGCAGCTGCAGCCGGGGTTTAGTTTACCAAGAGTGCTCATCATTTGGCATGTTAACAGCAAAGAGAGCATTTTGTTGTTAAATGGACACAGATGATAGAGCGCAAACTTCCACATGGACACCATTCTATAGCCCTGTAGCTCCGTTTGAATAATTCTGGCATAAACACATCATCATACAGGCCAGATACTTTGGACATTATCCCCTTCTGGAATCAAGAGGACCGTTACCATAGTTACACCACAGAAATAAGCTTTGCATAAATATTTATTTAGTTTTATCCCCTTTTCTCCCATAAAGGCTCATCACTGTTACACATTGTATTCTGTCAAGAGTCAAGCCTCGAATCATATACAATACTATACACAGTTTTCTTATTTGTTTAGTAGAAATCAGACTTGCCCGTCACATTTAAACACTTTTGGTAGACTCTGTGGGAAGCTCTGTGGTGGAATCCTGTGAAGACGCTCACCAAGCAAAAATCAACAGTCAAATACAGTTTTTGGTAGTCTATAAGAATAATATGCAAGTTCAACTATTTACAGATCATCCAAAACTTGGGATCAAGGATATTATGTCAGGATAGCCTCCACCAAGTCTCTGGCCGATAACCTCGCAATCTCATGGTCTTAACAAACAGGTCAGTCGGTCTTAAAAATAGCAGACAATCTCTCCATCCATAAGGTATGGTGTCTTTCAAGGTTCTGTACTTGGTCCTCTAGTTTTCTCTTATAGGCTTTTATTGGTAAACCTTTTAACAGACATGTACTAATTTTACGGCCCGTTTCCCAGCTGCCAAAAGCTAGACAAGACATTCATTCTCCTAAACGTAGGTGAAGCCAATCTACTCACGCAAATGGGAAACTCCATCTTATCATAAAGCATCATTTATTACAGACTGTAAATTTGACTAATCTGAACATCCTTCCATAAGCTTCCAATTCATGTTAGCGCTGACTTAAACAGTGCATCTCCTAACAAAATATGATCATACTCCTCTATTCCTCACAACCTTCATGACTCTTTCTCTAGACAGAGGCCTGCCTCTCACTAGAAGAAATCTTCAGGCCAAGGACTTCTTTTTTCCTTGGATTGTAGATTTATTCCTTTAGCACTAGACTGGTTATAATCCTGTTGCTGTAGAATAACCACAAAAAGTTACTAAATTGTGATTATTTTCTCCATCTATGGCTCCAATTTCATCCCCAGCTGTCTTAAATGCTTCTTCAGTTGTTCCCTTTTGTGCCAACATTTTAGGTAACCGGCTTGTTGAGAGACATACGTGATACTGGGCTATAACAAATAAACCCGACTCTGTTGTACTCTTATTTATATACTGTATAATACACTGCCAAGGTCTACCACATATATCAGACTAGCATTTGACGCAAGTATAAAGATGTAAAAGTAGTAAACTTAGTTTCAGTACAAACTGCTGTACAAACAGGCAAAAAGTGGATGAGCATTTAAACAAACAAGGTTTTATGTTTAGAGACATACCGACATTATCATTTGTGATCGTAAATGAGTGACAACCTCAACAGCAGGAAAGACGGCATATCTGTATGTTTCAGTATTTGTAGCTTGTGTTGTCATAATTTTGCTTAAATACTAGTCAGGGTCTGTCTCAATAATCTGTGGGTTGACCTTCTGACGACTGTGTAATCTTAAAAAAGGCAGTAGATACATGTAATGCAAGACATACAGATATCCAAATCACCTGTGTATTAAAGTAGAGGACTTGGATAACCCCACAGTAAAAAACCAAACCAAAATAAAATCCAAATCATCTTATAGAAATTGTCCTCCACGAAGCACTGTCATATTTCAAGTATGAAAAGAAAACCATCACAAAGCAAGGCAATGTACTGAGATTCAAGAAGATGGACCGATGCTATGAAAGAGAAAACAGAAGTCGCACAAAAGGCTTATTCGTTGCATAATTGGCCACTTTGAGAAGAAAACAGTGGGTACAAAATTTAATGACAACACTTTTTTTTGGACGGGGTTTGGTGAATGAACAGTGCAGGTACTGATGAGAGATTTCCAAACTAAACAAATATTTCATGGCTAGCAGACCTCTTTTTTTTAATCCCCTCCAAAGTGCTTCACTCAAGTGCAGCCCCGACGACTCGTCCACACTGAGGAGGATTCGGGGTGTTGTTTGATGGTCGGAGTCTCGGGTGTTACCTTCCTCTGACAGCAGAGGGCGAGGGGCTGCTGTCTTTAGCTTGAAGCGGCGAGGAAGACTCAGTTGTTTAAAGTGCTGGACGCACGGAAGTAGGAGAGGAACTTGAAACAGAGGCTGACCACAAAGTACCAGATATTTCTGGCCATCTGGGAGCGGGCGATGAACACTCTCCAGATGAAAACAACCAACACCGTGTTGAACGTGTAGCGGATGTTCCTCAGTCTGGGAAAGAGGAAAGAGAGGAAATAATGGAAGGATTTTTAACTCTCAACTCACAGTCTGCAAAAATAATACAAAACTAAAAAAAACAGGAGGATTTTTTAAAAATATTGTTGGTTGGTATAGAGACTGACCACTTCAGACCTGTATTTATGTTGTACTCTGTTGACTTACTTCCTCAGATGCTGCCTGGCAGCAGGAATGTCAGACATGTCTTCATTCAGGACGTACTTCTTGGTGCCGATGCAGTAGTTCTCAATGTACTCTGGCCAGTTCAGCTGGCGCACATCGAAGTTAAATGTCTGCGAGACGGAAAAGATAATTAGAAGCCTGTTGCAACAAAAGTCAAAACTAAAGCTGCAGTTAGTTACAAAAATCTAATGTGAAATTCCCCTTTCCCTCACTAGATGGTGCAATAGCCTTAATAATAGTATTTTAAAGCAGTGGAGAAAGCAGCTTGCTCTCAACTTCAGGGTTAAATAAACAGTGGAAGCAAATATTTCTTCAGTGGTAGAAGAGAAACTCGGGGCCTTTGCTGTACAAGCAGCAAAGTCACACCAGAACAATGCTCCATTATGCACTTGGAACAATGTTTTTACTAGTTGTATCATGCATTCAAAATTGAAGTATATCAAGTATCATTGGTAGCATGTAAAGTACTCATTATGCAGACTGACTGTTAAACACATTGTTACTGATGTATTAACCTGTGACCCAAATTACAGGATAGTTTTATCTATGCAATTAAATCACGTTTACCAGATTATTGAATACTTTGTATAAAAAAAACTTTAATCTGCAGAAAAACCAATAACTATTGCTGTTGCTGTATATGTAGTGAAAAATACAGATTCTTAAAATGGAAGTAGCTTAAGTATAATACTTGAGGAACTGTAGCTATTTTTTCCAAGCACTATATTTCTGTTTTAATCTTCAGACCAGTGACAGATGTGTTTATAACCATCTTTCGGATAGTCATATGAAAAGTATGAGCAAATATACTTGTTTGAAAGCTAAAATGTGACAAATCCAAACAACCTTGAACCTAAAAGTAAGATGAGGTATGTTATTTGGAGCCCACCTTCCTGTCCTCGGGGGTGAGCTGACTCATCAGCATGGCTATATTGTCAGAGTTCCATTCCCAGTCCTGCTTGCTGAAATACTCCAGCAGCCCGATGGCCTTGTGCAGGCGATTAAAGATACGCATCATCCTGGATAGAGAGAAGAGAGAGAGAGGGAGGGAGGGAGGGAGAGGCAGGGGAGGTCAGAGGTTGCGACATACACCGGAACCTTTAGATTTCAATTTACAACAGACTGCTGCAGGTCTTACTGCGGCTTCTGTCCAGTGAGACGCAGGAAGAAGTCGTAGAGGAGGGCGGGGAACTTGTGGCTGACCAGGATCCAGTACTGGTTGATCAGATAGTTGGAGGTGATGTTAGCGTTGGGCCTGCGGAAGGCCTGATCCAGGGGGTTCCTCTTGAAGGAGGACATCACATGATGCTCTGCAAAAGATGAATGACTGAGGATGAGTGTTTTTTTCTACAACATTTCTGGTGAACATTGGCCTTGCTCTAAAAATCAGTGGTTAAAAAAAAAAAAAAAAAAAGAATCTACATAGCCCAGTTTATCCACAACTGCTAACACTGAAATAAGTAAACAGATTGCGTTTTGTATACAAGGATCATGCCTTCCAGAAACCAGGGCTGGCCTTAATCATAACAGATTTTCAGCTCTGGTTCTCAGAGGAATATCAGGCAGAAAAGCAGAATGATTTCCCCCACTGGGCAGCACAGCCGGCCCCTCCTCCCAGGATCCAGCAGCAGCAGCAGCAGCCATCCAAAGATACGGAGAGGAGCCATGTGACCACAGGCATTACATCACACACAGCACGCAAACGAGGCAAACTAGGCCTTGCACGGCGCGTTTCCATGGCAACAGATATGTGGTGGTTGCAGGGGGCAAGATGACCAGATCCGAGGTGACAGCCAGCTGTGGCCTGGCTCATCGCGCTGCCGCTAACCTTGAGCTGCCCTCCGAGGTCTGGGACAGTCGCAATAAAACGGCATCATAAAAAAAAAATCTGGGCCAGAATACCCATAATTCTTTGCCGGTTGCTCTCCCTTTATGAGTCTCTTTAATTTCACATTCAGGGAGAAATTAGGCTCCACACGCACTTTATCCTTTTGTCACCGGTCTCCTCTGATGCTTGTGTTTCAGATTAGCTTCATCCCGGCTCTCAGATAAGAGCACATGGCTGCTCCATCAGAACAGTGAAAGCAGTGATGAGACCTAATCCCGCTACGAGCCATCTGGTAGCAATTTCCCCCCGCTGAAGGGAGCGTGTTTGCTAATCTGAGAGGAAACTGGAGGGAGAGGGTCTCCTGACATCCACAGCCCTCTAATCCAGCACCGCTGGGATGGAAACAATGAGAGTTTTTCACTCGCCGTGCATAATTATGTCGCCTCTATCGTGACCTCTGAATAAGAACTGGAGGTTCTGAACACTGTTATCGGGTCATAGCGACACTGCACATCACAGATTATATATTACAAATGAAGGGAGATATGTAAATACTGGTAAACAATGCAGTGCGACTTAAACAAGTACATTTTAAGGATATATTTGGATGTAAAAATCTGTATACTTGCTCTTTAATCATCTTCTCCATCCATTGGATTCTGAATACTTTTTCATTTGTTTTTAATGAGTACCCCTAATAAGTCATTTTGAGTGATTGTGTACAATTTCCCTCATCAATATAGAAATTAACCATTAATTAAATATACAAACAATTATTAAGCAACTTATTTATAATTTCACAATTTCAGCGTCTAAGTTTGAAACTTCTAGTCAGACAAAACTGGGAAATTCTGATTTTTACTTTTTCCTGTCATTTTATAGATCAAACAAATTGTGAAAATAGGCAACAGATTGATATTCAAACTACTGTACATCTGCTTTGTCGACTGTCAGATGGAGTTTTTCTGTGAAGGAGGAAAAAAAACACAAACAGTTTCAGTTAATTTTTGACCTTTACTTTAAAACGCTACTTTTTAAAAAAATCCAAGACAGGAAAGATTCAGATTACTAGATAAAATTAAAAATCTATGTCCAGGAAATGGTTATTACAACAATGTTTTAACATGCCACTAATGCCTTCCCATCGTCCTTCCATTTCCAGCAGGTGGCAGACACTCTCCACCCCCACCCCCCCCACCCCCCCCACACACACACACACACACTCGACTAATTTACATCACAGGGACATGATGTCACAACACTGGAGTATTGATTTGTGATGATGAAAGTGAATCTGGGACAATAATATTGCAGGATGCCAGCAGGTGCAGACACAACAGCTCTATAAATACCCGTCTGCACTGACAGGTTTCCTTTAGAAACGAGACAACACACATGCTACGTACCGATCTCTCCCCAGTGGAACGGGTTGATGCTGCCGGTCGTGCAGTTGTACACCAGAGCGGTTTTAGGTCTGTGGGTGTGTGGGAGGAGAAGGTCATTATAATCCCTATGAAAACACATTTTCTTCTACTTTTTCTAGTAACGCTGCACTCTACAGGTTTTCTACGTAAGCTTATGTTGTTGTTGCAGAGCTTACATGGACGAACTTGTAAGTTATGAAGCAACAGTGCTACTGTAGATCATAAATTCCCTGTGTTTACATAGGTTTTGAATTTATGAGTTTATTTTTCTCTAACAGATTACAGAGCGCATGCAGGCCTTTAAAGATACATAAACATGTACATATACACGCTGATAAACTTACATTAACATCTTAACTTAGTCTCTTACTTTCCAATGCAGTGGTCAAAACTTAAGTGTTCATTTTAATCTTTTTCGGTTTTCCCTCTGTAAATTATTGCAAGTTGTCAGGCACATAAATGCTTGTATAACAGTGAGCAACACGGATGTAGATGATCACATTTGTAAGAGATTTTCCCGTTAATGCAAAACATTTTTCAATGTGGTTGGGTTTCCTAGTGAATGTTTTAGGCATTTCCCAGCAGATGACCTCAGCATCCATTATCTAGAATGACATATGAGAGCAGAGGCACGAATGTTTCCCATATTCTCCCTGGAAAATTTGACTTTGGCGGTTGTGGCAAACGAGTCAGACACTTCCAAGGAAAACTCTCGTCATGACCTAGAAATAGTGGAACTGATGGGATTTCTACAAACTTCGACTCAAGACTCTACACCAATTCAATTTAAAAAAAAAAAAAATCTATTACTCATTTTAAATATATATATATATATATATATATATATATATATATATATATATATATATATATAAATAAAATAATTCTGCCGTAGAGTCTCCAAGAATCAATAAAACAGGATTATTTAGTTAATGGTCATTTGTATAGCGACAAGTACAGTATAAACTGTAGCATGAACTTATGCCAAATACCACAGCATTTATAGCCTAAGCTTTAGTTTGCCTCTATCCCTAGACGGATCTTTAAAATACATAAAACTCAACAATACACTGTAAATCTCTGCTGATTTTAGACACTTCAGACAGTCTGGATTTAAGACTCTTTTGGTCTAATGCAACTTTTCCACATCCATCCTTAAAAAAAAAAAAAAAAAAAAAAAAAAAAAAAAGAGAAGACATGATCTCATTAATAACAGCTTCTGTGGTCTTGTTCTGAGTTCTGGCTGGAGTTTATACAAATATTAATATGTAGGCATTAATTGAACCAACAGTTCATTAATAATTTAAGTTCATTCATTCTGGAACAGGGTATGAGTACAAAGAAAACACGTTTGCACTTAAATCAGTTGTTTCTTTGTGATCTAAAATGATAAACGTCAGACAGAGGCTTATCTAAAAGGGCTCTCCATTGATTTTAGACATCAACAAAGACAATTTACTTATGACAGGGAGTACCACACAGCTTGGAAAACAGACAATTACTTTTGGATGTCTTGAGCAATTTTGAGCAAAAATGCATGTTTTCAATAGAAAACATGACAAAATTTCCTGCATGGTTCTTGAAAGATGTGGACATTTACAAGGCAAGAAGGGACAATGGTGGAGGCGTCGGTCTCTCAGGCCCTTAACTTTATGGAAGTTCAATACTAAATCATTGGAATGCCCCTTTAAATGTGTGACAAGTTTATTTACTAAATTCATCAACTACACAACAGCTTTGAGTAATTAAGGAGTTTACTGAAACTATTTCCAATTTGTTCCTAATGTCCCTATTAAAAATAATGGCCCAAGTCATTTTTGATGAAAGTGATGTATTTCTGCAGTCATCCACTGTCAATGCCTTTTTGATTAAAATGATTAATAAAGTTTTCTCATTTCATAAAATTTTTTATGTTCTCCCAAAAACTTGACAAAATGACTTATGTAATTATTTGAATAGGGTGACAAAAACAAGCATTTTGCCAAAACAGTTTTTGAGAGTTATGTGAGGTTAGAAGGCCAGGTTTGGGGTTTGGGGTCTGACCTGTGTACAGCAGTGTGCCAGCCAGCAGCTAGGGTGAGGTTGACCACCACATCCACAGGGATCAGGTCGGCCACCGCATCATTGTTGGCCCTCATGGTGCGCAGGATCCCCTTGCCAGCCTGATAAAGAGGACCACATTTGTGTTAGGCCTCCAGAACTTGGTAAATAGATCCAAGACTAAAGAGAAACATTTGTACTTACAGCTATAAAGACACCACTTGGTCCATTGAAGTTGTCAATCCAACCCTGGAGGTGATGAGAACATACGTTAACCCTTAGAGACGCAACAGGCCGCTTCCTTTTGAGTCACTAACGACAGAAGAACTGAAGAGAAGTTATAGATTCTGACAGTGTCACGTATGTGGTTATGTATGTGTTTATGGGTCGTGTTACTTCCCGTGGCGGCAGAAAAGAAAAGGGGAGGCAGCGCTTGTCGCCTTCAATTAGACTCCAATAAAAATTAATGGAACCGCTGGATACAGACTGCTGTAGCGTCCTGTGTGCGCGGCTGGAGCTCCATTATTAGTCAATGCAGGCTTGAACAACAGGCTCTGATGCAGATAAAGTACACAGAAGATGGATGATGCCAGAGGTGTTTTCATCACCATCAACAGTCCGTCAATAGCTTCACGCCGGGCAAAAATGGAATGAAAGTCTTTCAACAAGCTTTCACTGAGATATTGGTGGGAGACTCCTAATCCTGCAGATATGAAGTGACAAAATGATGCAGCCGGTATTGCGGGCGGTAAAACGCTGCGTGTAAGTGCAAACGTCTAAATAAGCAACCCTCTCCATCCCCCTACAGCCTCGCGGCGCAAGCTGCCAAGGCGATTGCATGGCCAGGCGTGAGCGAGGCCTTCTGAAGAGCCGCTGCCAGCACCGGGCGGCCGACTGAAGGCGAGTACGGAGCCAGGAACTGCCGTCAGAGTCCCACTGCGCGAACACAAGGCCTACATTTCCTGACGCCAGATAAACAAGGACTTTCCTGTGATTTTTCTGCCATTTTATTTATGCATCATCATCATCTCTAAATCTGTGGAGCTTTGATTATTTATGGGAATGTTCTGCATCTAAACCGCATAGAATCATAAATAAGCTCCAATTAGGGTGAAGAGTTACAGTCAAAAACACAAAGATGTTAGATTTATAACGAGATGAGCACAACATCGTCTAATTTTTCAAGAAAACAACGTTTTTGAATAAATAAACTGTAAAGGAGGCAGAAACTACAGACTGGCACTCTTAAATTTGCAGAGAAGTAAAGCCAAAATCCTTATATTTTTCATTTCAATGCATTGGGAACACTGCATTTTATATCCTACTTAAATATTTACTCCATAAACTACTAAAGATTTTTTTCCTTTTCCACAATATTCCACACAGAATTCATAAAGAAAAACAGACAGCAGACAGGCCGCCCAACATTAATTTTTCTTCATTTTCTGTAAAGTAATTACACTGGGACATGACTTTTGTCACGACTCACGATATGAAATGCAGTTTCAATGCATCACTATAAACATTATAATAAGGATTTTGTCTTAACTCATGTTTTTTTTAACACAACTATATATTAAATTAAATATCATGGATATTTTTATTTCATTGTTTTTTTGACTATAGAAAATTAGGTATTATATAAATATTGACAAACACACAGCCTGGATTCAGAAACTGTGCTTTAAACTGACTCGTACCTCCATGAATTTATGATGTCACACCTGTACAGATTGGCAAATCAGAAGAGAGGTTCATGAATATTAAGGAGAGATGAAAATCCTTGTTCTTTCTAGACCTCCAGAAAGGAGCTATAAACTATAAGGAGATGACTTTTGGTGCTTTAAACTGAAAATATTTTCTTCCAAAACAAATAAACCAAAATGAAACCCAGAGAAGTCCACAATATAAAACCTTTAAGCTAGCAAACAAGCCTTTATTTCCCAGCTGACATCTCCTCCAGAGATTCGTCTTTTGTACTGCAAGTCATTACAGCATATTCCTAACTCAAGATCACAGGGTGAGTCTTTAACTTTGGTAGGCAGCGACACCAACCACTGAATTCTGCATCTAAGAGACACTGCAGCCGAAGCAAATTCAGTGAAATGTAGAAGATGTCAGGACGCCTGCAGCAGCAGCAGAAACAGACCGAAAGCAGCTTAAATCATAAAAGCGGTTTCCTGTTCCATTTTCAGTATTTAAGTCCTTCCCGACACGAACTTTTCATCGCTCTTCAGCTTCCCACCATCCCTGTGACACTTGGCTCGTCAGCAAATCGCCGCCCTTCTTCCTGCTGAAACCTCTCCTGTCCCGACAGCTGTTTGGGCTGGATCGCTCGTAATCACTCTGTCCTTCAGGCCAAATATTCATCAATTAGCTTTAATCCTTAAACCTCAAGATAAAACCCACAGGGCCACAGTACTGACCCTGTGCGGGATTACATTGATTGATATCTTATTTCCATTCATGTGACTGTCAGGACGACGCGTAATGAGCATGGGCTCTAGAAATCATGACCGAGCAGTTCAGCTATGCTGATTAACCTTTACCACAGGCGGCACAATCAGCTAGAAATATTAATGTTCTCTATACGAGTGTATTAGTGCGTTAATTACATAAGAGTCTGACATGACTCGTGACAGCAGCAGAGAGGAACTCACAGGGAAAGGCTCCTGCCAGCTGGCTCCCACTATGGAGGGTCTGATGATGCCGATGCTGAGCTTGTCCTGTTCCTGCTGCACCACATACTCGGCCAGGGCTTTGGTGTAGGTGTATGTGTTGGGCCGGTCGCCGATGAGACGCGGTGTGATGTCTTGTACGATGCCGTCATCCATCCACCTGCAGTCAGGAATTAAGTCGGTCAGAGAAGCAGTATATATTCTTAGATTATTAATGGTAATGAACCTCTTCCTGTTTCCTAATGAACTAAATGATCTGTCCCAGATTAACCAATTACCCGATCTATTTGATATATTGTCTACACTCAAAGTAGAAAAATGTTCAGCATAATATACTGGTCATACCAGATGGTTATGAATTTAATTTTTCATTAGAAGAAAAAAACATTTTAGTGATATTGGACATCAAAAATCCACTGATTTCTCCCTTTACAGATTGAGAAAATTCTCCTGTTTCTTAAACCAAAATGAACCATTTTATAAATAATCACTATGTTTATCTGGAATCAAAGAGAGAATGTAATCACCTGTGTTTTTTTTTAATGAAACCGGAACAGCTGGTGCTTAACACGACAGGAAGTGCAGCTTCTGATGTGTAAAAGCTAAATTTACTTATTTATTTATTTTTTTTAACAGCGATTTCCCACTTTGTTATTTCACCTCACTGTGGCAGACAACTTTTAAGTTGTTGCAGACAAAACCTCGTGAAGTGTGGATCTTCAGCCTTCGAAGCGGTCTCATTATACATCCACCTGCACAAAATGAATCGACCCGAAATGGATGTTATTCCACAAACCGCCCCTTTTCCTCCACTCACTCAAGAGACTCGATGAGTTTCTTGGGCTCGACGGGTGGCGGGTAGATGACCTCATCGATCTGCTTGCGGTTGCAGTTTGCATAGGCGGTGGAGATGTGAATGAAGGCCTCGAGGTGGTGCATCTGCTGGGCCAGGCTGAGGAGCTTCTGTGTGGCGATCACATTCAGCTGCAGGGCGTGTCTGCCGGAGAGAGGAGAGACGGCGTCAAGAGGAGTGTGTGTGTGTGTGTGTGTGGGAGGGAAAGGCGGCGAAAATGGATCTGTATGTGTGTGTTTGCCAGACTGCTGATATCTCCGTTTGAGCATTTGCATGCAGGAACGTTTGGCTTTGCTGACGAGGGTGCCTTCAACTCAAATGGGAATTCACAGGCTGGTCAGAATTTGCAGTATATGAATATAAGCTGAAGCACAACGGGATGGTGAGACATGAAACCACACAGGAGGGAAAGAGTGGGGACAGAACAGAACAACGGGGGCAAAAAAAGAGCAACATCTGCTCCTCTCTTCATGAATATGTTAGTCTCATTATTTTCACCTCACACTGTTACAACATGAACATTAAAATGCCCAAACTCAGAAAACCCTATAAAAATAGCAATCATCTAACCAGAATCATGCAGCCACAGACGTCAGGTAAACATCATGTGTCACACAGACACCTTCAAGTTGCTTTATTCTCACATCCAGCAGTGGGTACGCTACGGCACACACAGTCCATTTGGCCCAAGGTGACAGTAAGAAAAATCACGGGTCAGTTTAATCACACGCTGCAAAAGGCGCCTCTCTGACTCTGTGTGGGTGCTGCTTATGAAGTGTCTGTGTGCGCGCGCGACAAAGAAAAGGTGAGGGAGGCGGGTGGGAGGCGGTCGGTGTTGGTGGGCGACGGCTATGAATCAGACGGACAGGTGCTGGCAGCTGGTTAGCGGCGGGGTGGAAGCATCGGCAGTTGTCATCGGGGAGGGATGTCTGTTGCGGTGGCTTGGTCGTGCGGGCGCGACATCTTCCCACCGCCGTCTGTGACCACACAGGGAGTCGCGCCGGCAGGACAGTCAGGAAAACATGGGGGCTGTGTCCCTTCCTGCATCTGACTCATCACCCATCTGCTTTCGCCATTAGGAATCGGATACAACTAGAGAGCCCTATAGCTCTGATCCGAACTCTAAAGTGCAATAGCAAAAGGATCATCCTTATTTTTGTAGTCCTGGCCATTTTTTTTTTATTACAGCAAGAGAAATTACTGAGAACTGATGTCACCACAACAAGGTCAAGTAGGACAACGAACACAAGTGGCCAGAGAAGAGTTACAACATGTCCAAATTAGGCCTTATGAAAAAAACTACATAAAAATATTGTTATTCTTGTTTTTTTCTTGTTAAATATGAGACAGTTCACCTTTTACCCATGTTAATAATAATAATAATAATAATAATAAAAAAGGATCACAAGCCAGATTAGTGGCAGGAACCACGATCCAAATGATGATAATCAAAGATGATATGATTGGTCCACTGATTAATCAATCAGAAAAAATTATCTGAATTTGATAATCACAGCATCTCAAAAGCCATTTATTTACAGCTAATTCCTACACTAATGTCTCAAAGGAGGAGGTTGTGTACACCTAGACAGCACAGGTGCGTAGGAGGCAAAAAAGCCACAGTGGAACGAGGAAAAAAGAACTGTCGCCCAATGTCAATCACTAGCAGAGGAATGAATTTAATTAACCAACATTCACCATCATCATGTGGTTTTCCTGGTAGAAAAACTACCTGATGAAGGTCTGTAAACTGAAACGTTATTAATTTCTTCACTAATGATTGACAGTGTGTGGGAGTAATTATTTTCCATTGTTCCTGTACATTTTAAGGTCTAAATTAAGAATGGCTACTTTTCTTTGTCTCCTGCAATCTTAAATGAGATGCTTTGAGGTTTTGGATTGTTGGTCAGACAAAACGAGACATTTAAAGACATCACCCTGGACTTCAGGGAACTGGGACAGACATTTTTGTTACCGTTGCTGAGTGTGTGTAAATGCAGTGCAAAAAACAGAAACAAAAAAACACTGCTCCTTTTCTAAACGGAGACACCCAAGCTTTATGATTTATACCCCAGTGCTGCTTACAAGGCTGCTGGCCGCTGCACCAGAGTAATGGATCAGAGATGAGAGAGATGGGAGGGAAGAGACAGAAAAGTGGACACAGGAGTGAAAGCTGGATGAAGAGGAGTGAAAAGAAAAAAAAAAGGAAAAAGGCAAAAGGCCACTTAGAGAAAAAGATGGAGGGTGTAGCAGTAGAAGAGGAGGAGGAGAGGAGATCAATAAATCAGGAGCAGAGTAGCCAAGCTTCAACCTAACGGCCTACAAGGACTAATCTACCTCCACACATACATATACACACCCCAGACATCTAACACACAAGTTACCAAGGCTCATTTCATCAGTGTGGTGTAGGACTCCTCTATTGCTGCAACCTACAACTATTAAACTAAATATTAGTTGAGCTCCTTAATCTATCACTTATTGAAATGATTAATCAATTAGTTGTTTGGTTCATAAAATTGAGTAAAATGTCACTGTATCGCCGTTTACCAAAGCTGACGATTCAACCTAAAACTTTTTAAATTCTTTGTCCAGAATCAACGGTCTGTAACCCAAACACCATTGGTCAGCTATTCTAGAAAACTAAAGAAACCACAAAACAATGAAATTTGAGAAGCTGGAGCCCGAGAATTTGGACATTTTCTTCTTAAAAATGGCTCAAATTGATTAATCGATTATCAAAATAGCTTCCAACCAATCGATTAATCATTGCAAAAAATAGAGAAAAATGTCAGCCACCGTTTCCCAGAGCCCAAGACGCCTCAAGTTTTAATTTGTCTGAACAGAAAAGAAGAAAAGCACCACAAATATTTATATTTAAGGAGTATTTTTCTTTTTTTTTTTTACTAAAAACTCTGCACTAATCCCATAACGAGCTGGATGTCGGCCCTGTCAAGCAGAATACCCCAATAATCAATCAGTATTCACTACATGTTCATGTCTATAAATAACACCATTGGCTGATAGCTGAAACAACAGTAACTGAATCATCTCCCACACGTCACCACCATCACACTAATAAGGTTCACAACATCCTCCACCTGGGAGACCAAAGCCCCATTTATGTCCTCATTATATTCTGAATTTGATATGTTTTTGCACTTTCTCTTTCCACCTGAATGAAGAAGGAAGCATCTGCTGTTTGACAGATTGCAAAAACCTCACAGTCACCTCCAGTGTGACAGAAGGTTGATTTCTCCACATCCTTCCTGTATAAACGCTGTCGCTTCCTCTTTCTCCAAGTCAAGTATAAACAGTGCGGCCAGTTCAGTGGGCTGAAAATCCTCCGGAGTGATGCCTCACAACAGGAATGTCCTGCTATAAGGAACGTTTACCCAACAACAATGAAATGTGTCCGTCTGTGTTGCTCTTTTTTGCAGATTGTGTTTATAAAAGGGAAGAGGGTTAGTAAACAGCGAGCTAGACTGTTTGTCTGCGTGTGATAAAAGTCACGCTGTGCGGTGTTCGTGATCCTTACTTGAGCGGCTCGTCGAAGCGGATGGTGGCGGCGCAGTGGAAGATGATGTTGATGCAGGCGGTGAGTTTCTCCACGTCCTCCGGACTGATGGCGAGGCCCGGCTGCATCAGCTCGCTACTGATGGGGATGATCTTCTGGTGGAAGTCAGGGTTGTCCTCCCGCACTCGGTCAAAAAGCTGCCGGGCGACATGTCGGTAAAAAGAAAAGAGAAACATAAGTTCACACGCCGGCTGACATCGTCAACAGCTTTCAGATAAAGCACGACAACAGAGCGGCAAACTTAAATGCCACTTATGATTATGCTCTGTGTGGCACAAGAGCTGGAGGGAAACTGCTGAAGTGACTGCACAGAGGGTGTACGCTGAAATAGCCCAACAAGGGACGCAAATGATTTCATGTCAGTAAATGTGTTACTTTACATTATCCCCTCAGGTGAAAAATCCTCCCCGTGGCCCGTAAAGTTTCAATACCACCAGTGGATCCGTTTAAGATGTGAGGCCCGTGTTTTATTTAATGACAGCATGGTGAAACATGGATTCAGTCAGACAGGAGGTTCTGCAGCGCTGCTCATGCTGCTGGCTAAGCTTCTTGTCAAAAGACACTTCCTGTGCGAGGAAACCGTATCTGACAACCGAACCTCCACACTGACAGCCGCTAATAACCGAGGGTAGTGGATATGTCCGGCAAATTAAACACCACATGAAAGAAATCTACACTTCAACTAAAATACATTAGGTTTGCTGTTACAGTCATGTTTTTTGGCATTTCTTACAATTTTTAATCCACTGTCCTCACACTTTATAGACAATTATTGAAATTGAATGCATAGGCTGACAAAAGATGAAAACTAGGCTATTTGGGTTTGAGATAAAACTAAATGAATTGAATTTCTTCATTATATGTGTAATTTTATATTAAAAAAAAGAAAATATTAAATTTCTCAGTGTAGAACTAAAACATCTTTTTAGATGTTAGTTATCCTGCTGAAACACCTGAATGTACAAACAGAGCAGCTGCTTTCTGGTCTTTTTGATTGAAACTTCCAAGGGAAGGTCAAAGCATTTGCTGCACGTCCTTAAACACAACACAAAAAGTCAAGTGATGCCAAACACATATTGACCAAAGTCTTCATTAAGGCAGAGTCTGTGCCAATTGGCCGCGTTTTAATTCACTCAGTTGTGGGGAAATATGGCTCTGCCAATATTTGTAGTACATGTAGTTGAGGTGAAGTGTTGCTGTCGTGGACCTGTAATTTTAGTTCGTCACTGCTGTGAGTCACACGTAGGGATATTTCCTAATGAACTGTGAAAACACACACGCGCACACACACCCAATCCACACACAAATGAAGCCAATTCAAAAAATGCACTCCCTGTTGTGTACACAACACTATCAGCACATTCCAAACACATACTGCGTCTGAAGATCTAATACGGAAGACTTGTCCCTCCGTTTAACTTTCTTCCCCCAAATCAGATGAAATATTTATAAAACATTTTAGGGCGCAGTCTTTAAATTTATTTTATTGTCTTACCAACAATCAAGAGATACTCCATTCACAAATGATATCAAAGAAAAGCACCAAATCTTCACATTCAAGTTCTGAAAAAGAAAATTTTCATCAGTTTTACTTGACAAAGAACAAATGTTTCAGCGCCAGCAGCCAATTCCTCAGAAACTCCCGTTTATTCTATCAGGATAAACCCATTAACGTGTATTAATCTCGTTTCCACGGGGGTCACAGCTGCCTTTTTGACGGCGACAAGTGTGTGCAGACACCGAGCGCTCATGCACGACATATTCTGCATGCGTAATCCAACACGAGGGCCAGCCCGTGTGATATTATTCCACCTGTTTACACTGCCGTTTGCTCACCGAGGGCCGCAGACGACATTCCAACATGGGAGGGGATTAAGTGAACTCTCGTCTCGATTTACCAGCTCACGTCTCACGCAGCCCTGACACACAGGTGTACCCTGCTGTACGCGGCATCGCAGTATGCCAGGAGATAACACAAAACCACTATTAGAGATAAAAATAGAAAAGAAGAAAAAAGCAACAAAAAACAGGGCGAGGTGATGGGAAGTGGATGTGAAATCGCTGCTGTGTACATCTGTGTGTTGGCAGAGCAGAGCGCTCTCACTGAGGAGGACAGATGTTGAATTAAACAGCCGTTTATATTCATGTTCTGTATCCCCATCAGTCATCCGCGCTTCTCTGAAGAGCCTGTAGAACATAAGTTGCCCATATTAGGAACCACTCCAGATGTACAGAATAGACGACAAACCAAATGATGGTGCAAGTGATATTTTCCTCTGCAATAGTGTAATACTGATTATTATATAATGCAGAATAGTATTCGCAGTCCCTCTACATTAGGTCAACAACGGGGAGAAACAGAGAGTGACAGTGTGGTTTGTGGAGCTTTAGTGTGCAGCTTTCTCACAAAAATAAATACCAACTGCAAAAATCTATTAGATGATTCATTGAGCTGTTGTCATGTAATGAGCTCAGCTCTACTTCCTTTTGAGGGCGTGTTGCTGGGTAACATAAACAAGCCGCCCAGATTTTGGCAGCGGCCCATCATCCACAAGCTTGACAAAACAGAACAAAGGCTTCTTGTCACACCTGCCAAGGGTACATGTTTCTGAAAAAAAGACATAGCTCGGTCTCAGTCAAAGGGGAAGACACTCATCAGTGGTGAAACATGGCAAAAAGAATATTTCTCAGACACTGTTTCATGAACATAGACGGTCAACGCCACACATCACTGCAGTCATGAGGTTGTAAACTCTTTATAGGTTCAACACTAGAAACACCAGATAGAACAACCTCAAGACTGGAACAGGAAGTGATGGTTTGAACACAGGAGGAAGCTCTGAACCACAATCCGTTGTTTTGTTGAGGAAACTGCTCGATGTTTCCATGGTGGTTACTATGATGAGAAATAACAAGTAATGCTTGCCTACCTGCCATTACCATGAGTATACAAGTCCTGATCTGATATTTATAGCTTCCTGCAAAGTTATACTGCACACTGCAAGCTTCAGCAATTCAGAGGCCACCTGCAAAAGACAGATTTTTTTTTTCGTGAAGCCAAAAGCAGCACCGTGTTTGTGCTGCACTTTGCAGTTTACATTGTACATAGCCCAAGACCTTACTTTAAGAGATATTTGCTTAAAGTCAGAATTTGGACTGTTCAGCATTTAAACTTTTGCTCTGTGCAGGACGAGGCTACTGTACTGTACTGTACACGTGCGGCTCTAAGCAAGTGGCTCGTCATTCTCTTTCCCACCTGCTCACTTCACTCTTATCAGCAAAGCTACTCTAGGTCGTGCAAAACCGTTCCCTGCTCACTATTCGAAGCAATCACTTACTGTAAACACAGAAAGATAAAAATTAAACTTAGGTGTAGACAACTACTCAGTAAAATACAACCACAAGTATCTAAAAGTTTGCAGAGCCAAAAAAAAGATTTATATTTGTGAAGCAACACTATGGGGAAATGTAATTAAAGAAGGACAGAAGAGAGAAAGAGCATCAGTGTCAGAAGGGGGAATGAGGACGTAGAGTGTGGGTTTCAGTGCGCCCTTTGTTACGGACGCAGGGAGAGAAGGACATTGTGGGATTGTGGCGTTCCTTTGTAAAAAGGCTCTTTGGTTGAGAAGTGGTCTTGTGCCAGCCATCCACTGCTCGCATTTACCAGCACACACCCCTCTCCCAGCCCACGGGCGTCAGTGAGCAAACTGCCTTGTACAGGGAGACAATAGTCCACCAGTTTGCGTTTCCTCAACACTCTGCGAGGGTGAGAACATCACCGCGTCCATTGCTGCAGTGGAACCACAGGCGTCGTTAGTAGTCCGTTTGGTCAGTTAAAATTAAACCACAGCCTTGAACAACCAATGATAATCTATAAAGTCACTTCTTTGAATGACTTTTCATTTGTTTAAGTGGTAGAGGTGAACATGTGGCCACTATTTGTTCTCTCCGCACTGGACACTGACCCTTTTAAGACCCTGGGGGCGGTAAATCAAGAGCGCTCCAAGCAGCCGCACTGTGGACTTCTGCAGAAACCCAACACTAATGGCCCTTTCCTTTCAGACCAGCAACCCGAGACGTCATTTAAAACAGCCGATCTCCTCACTTAACTGCCCTTTAACTGGGCTCTACTCTCTTCACTTCATGCGGACCGATCCCCCGAAGCAAAGGGGCGACAATGAGAAGGTCATGGTACCATAATGTCACCTGTGTGTAATCTTTTTGGAGGAGCCCTCATGTGTAGCGGGTCACAGTGGGGAGGAACTAATAAAGGCCAAGCTTTTCATACTTCTAGAAGTGTAGCAGAACTTCTTTGACAGACCGGCGTCCAAAAGCTGCAGACTTCGACTCTTGAAGGGTCAGTCCAGTACTTGTTGTGAAAGTTTTGGGACTGCCAAAAAAAGTCTGCACCTATACCCCAAATTCTTATATTATCTCTTCCTATAACCACTTAAAGATGTGGCTATCAAATGCAGACCAAGTATATCCTGGTTGACTCTAGGGACAACACCTTTGCTACTTGAACTTTTAACAAACAAAGACACTTAATTTCCTTTCTTCTTGTTCCTTTCGTTGCATCTTTATAATTCCGTGGTGAGAGAGCAGCACATTGCCAATCTGAACAGGCTGGAAAATCTACTGTAGCCAGGGAATGTCTGCCAAAAAAAGTGTGTCAGACAGAAGCAATTAATGGCTGCACCCTCGGTGCTGACCTCCATTTCCTAATATGCACCGTTTAAATTACTCAAATAGGATGTTTATAAAAAAAAAAAAAAAAGGGTAGTTTTGTGAAATATCTTGCACCATCCAACACTGAGTATTAGTACAAAAGGCTGAACATGGTGGAGGATATGTGCAGCCATCATTATTTCTCAGATACCAGTGCAGGGTTCTCTTTTCCATCTGCCGACCTGACAAGGCCCCACAGAGCGGATATGAGATGCTAAGCTTAGGGAGTAGACAGAAAGCAGTAACCCCTGAGGCTGTCAGCATATCCTGAGCAAATTCCCCAAATCCTCACAGTCCGAGCTGGAAACTCTCTGCCAGCTGAAACATTGACTCATAGTAATTACCTTTGAAATGCTGAATCTTGCTTATGCATTGGGATGCATCTGAATGCCAGGTAAACTTATACAAAGCTTTTTGAAGGGGGGGTGGGGTCCATTAAATGCTGTCAACTTGCTCACCAAACAGCATTGCACAAGTGTGCCAATTACTCTCTCAAACCCAAATCCTGCAGTTTCTCCAGAGACAAGGGGAGTGATCAGGGATTGCAGGGACAGCTCATCAAAGCCAAGTAATGAAAATGGAGGTTTTCTCTGTCTGGCTCCAGGGTATCACGATCATCGATAGTACACAACTCAATTAAAACAATCAATACGAGCAGAGTAATAAGCTTTACAGTGACAGCTGAATTTTTGGCCTTGGCATTTGGTATTCTGGTGGCATCGCATACCGGCCTTTCAGACGGGGACCTCATGCTGAGCCAAGGAGAATTTTATTACCCTCCAAGAGCAGAATGACGGAAACGCATCTTTTTCTTTATGATGTGCATGCACGCTTTTTGCTTTCATAAAACAAAGAATTAGGTGGAATTGAAGGTGAAAACTCAGCCATTTGCTTTGCCTCTGGTCTAGTTTTTCAAATAGGTGATGGGATGTTTAAATAACTGACAGCTAGACCCCTCGATGCAGAGGTCTAAAAATTAAATATTCAAGCTTTGTGTTTACGCAAGGTCTCTATTTTGCCCGTTCCCTTTTTTTATTTTAAGTCAATTTCCTTCTTACAAAGCATCAAAGTCCCAGGCAGGTTTCAAGCCCTCATCTCTGAGACTACAGTCTGACTGAACTCTTAAGCACTGTAAGTTACGTTCATCATTTGAATCTATGAAGCTAATTGGCCAGCTGGGAAGTGTTCTATAAAGGCAAATCCACTTCTATAACACAGGAGTCATGAGGTAGAGTGCTGCAGTCATCAAACCCTGTCAGAGTCTACATGAAAAAGAGAGGTGATAAAATCTTCCGTGCAACAACCAAAACTACCTGGTATTGTGGCAAAAACATCTTGTTCCTCCACCAGCAAGTGTCAAACCACTTCGTATTTAAGCCTCAACAGGAACAAGTCTCGAAGGTAACACCACAGAGAAAAAAAAAAAAAAGACTGAAGACAGAGCCTGCTCCAGGCTGTGTTCAAGAACACAATCCAGTTTCTCATTTGTCCTGGTGCCATCAGACCCAAAGCCTCTCTTAACCTCAGGCCTGGTTTTGGAGATGAGGGGCACTCCTGCATTTTGACCTTATCAATAACAACCACACACTGAACACACACACACTAAAGTATTTAGGGAATATCAAATCTGCAAATCCACATTTTATTAAGATCCTGCTCTCTTCCAGCTGTTAATGCATTATTGAACAATGCTTTAAATTAATAGCGAAATGTCAATAGAAAAAATATAAGGACACTTAAGTTGTTGTGCCCTTTAATGTCCATTTGGAATTCCCCAAGGGTCCATAGTGGGCCCAATGCACCCCTCATAGAAAATGGCTCATAAGGTGACCAAAGTAAACCGGATGCCACACGGATTCAGAGATGTGAATATTAATGGAATTTTCTTTGCACTATTCTAAAGATTGACAACCCAGTATAGGAAAGTATGTTGTATGTTTTTACGTATTAGTACTCTTTAGGACTAGGACACTCACTCTGGCTGCAGTAATGTGGTAAAAAAAATAAACAAAAAAAGAAACATTACATCAGATCTCAGGGCACCTTCTGCCACAGATATCTCTGGAACCATATGGATGTGGAGAGAGCAAAAGATGGCTGGCAGAAGCTCCACACACTCAGGAGGCACTGGGCTGGGCAGCAACAGTCCCCTGACATTCCCCACCTCGCGACGCATGTCTGCACTGCCTTAATGACTTTCAAGCAACGTTTAATGTACTAATTTGTTTCATAAACTGGAGTTAATTTGCAGCCTAATTATATACACAATAACATTGGTTCCCCATTGCCCGTCTCTCTAGGGATGAGTTTAGGGCTATTGGTTGTGCCTCAGCTTGCTTGCCGGCTGCATTGCATGCCAGCCGACCATAAAAGAGCAGCGAATGTCTAGCACTGAGCTCGGCTGGCAGCCGCAGCTCCCCTTCAGATTCCTTGTCTGAGCAGGACTCGACACAGCAAATGCTGCGAGTCACGCTGCACGCTTTCATCCCTGAAAGTCCCAGTTTCAACAGAGCCTGACACGCCTTACAAATGCCACCACTGCCGCGCACAACGGCACATTAAACCAACGCAATCACAAATGTGCAGTCAGCAGAACAAGTTAAGAATAGTCCGTTCATGCGTCAGGATCAAGAGATGCTGCAGGTGAGCCTGCAGGGACAGCCAGCATTAGTGATTCAGGTTAGAGTTTCATCAACTCCACAAGTGGAAACTCAGAGCTGCCTGTCAGGGCCAGTAGGAATCAATACATCCTGAATATTTATACAGCTGAAAAGATCACCTGCCTGTGGATGCAAACAAGAGGAAACCAATTTAACAATGTAGTCATTTTGGATCAGAGTGCTACTGGGCAAAGGGACAGAGCCACAGAGAGCGGGGGGCTGGCACAGTCTGGCACGAACGTCCTCTCTGTGAACCCATACATCCTCTATAATAAATGGGAAAGGAGAAAAGATTTTTCATTGGTGGCTTTGTGGTGTCAGTTTTACCAGCAACAAGTCCAGAAAAAGATTCAAGAGACAGGCAATTTGAAGGTAAGTGTATAAATATGTACACAAACCGGTCACTGTGTTCTTATGTGGCTTCAACATGCACCAACAACAATAATTTAGTTGCAATAATAAATTTCTTAGGAACACCCATTAGCAGAAAAAGGGAGTCATTGCTGAATTCAAATGTGACTGTGACAGTGCAGGACTTTTCTGTCAGTCATAGAATCAGTTTTACTAAGGAATTCAGAATTCTTTGGTGTCAGACTTTGCCACAGTTTATATTTTTAGAGTGAGAATGCATCGTATAAATATTGCTGGTAAAATTTATAGTAGAAGTTTCCAGAAAAAAAGCCCTTGATTGACATGATTCAGCCCATAGCTGTTATTTCAGGCATGTTTGGCATGAAGATCTCTGTGGAACATCAATGAGATAGGGGAGGCGTGGTGATCGTGATAATCAGACATCTGTCATGGAATCTATTGTCAGGAGAGAACCATTGTTATGATTTTGGGCTTTATAAATTTAATTGACTTGCCAGAACCTAAACCAGCAAAAGGTGTGTCGATGTCCTACCAATACCAGGAAATGAAAAGGAAGAACATCACACCGACATTGGTCACCACATCAAAGAGAGATGGGAAAGGCACAAGTTAAAAAAGATTGTTTAAACTTATCTGTGTGTTTTATGCTGTCAATTAAAAGCACTTTCTTACATAAAATAATCCTTTATTGTGTTGCACAAAAACAGTGACACAAAAAGAGAACTGCAGGGAAAAATGGAGCCAATTAGCACCAACATAACATCAGCTCAATAGGCAACTTGTTTAACAACTCGCCTGGTCTCTGCAGCTGCAGTTCAATTAAATGACATGCTTGAATAAATACGCTGAGCAAACACTCGGGCCAGATTCACCGACCGGCAACTAGTGACAGTACATCAGTAACACAAAGTAAGTGTGAGTGTTGCGAAAGGAGACAGTTGAGGGTGGAAGGAATGTGGCTGTGAAAAAGTTTGATGCTTCAAATTTTAGTCCTCTGACAGCAAATCGGAAAATAAAATTTCCCTCCTTTGTTTGGAGTGACAAGTCTGAGCTAAAGAGCTTTCCTAAGGCTGCAACTAACAAAACTACACATTTGTTCCATCAGCTGGAATTTAATATTTTTGATTTGATCTTTAATCTGCATTTAATGATCTACATCAGTGATTATCAAAGTTTAAATCATCTAAAAATGGATAGTAAGATAATCCTCACATTATAAGCTGGAATCAGCAGATGTTGTGGAAGCATAAGCTTTAAGTAGAAATACACATTTTTGTCATTAATCTTTTTGATTATTGTGGGGCTGTTATTCATTATTTTCATCAACTATTTTGTAGATAATTTTGGCTTAAGTGAATATCCCAACAGCAAAGCACCAACATGTAATTGTCATTTTTGTAAAAATTTGTTCCATTATCTGTACTTTAATGTTTATATATATTTGTCTATTTTTTTATTTTTATCTTTAATTCAAATCCTGAAATACAATAAATTATTAATGATAGCTTTTAAAGCAACGATCGATGGCAATACTGAGCATCCTCCCCTGATCCAGGATCCAGCCTTGTAGGCAAATTTCCACAAGATCTCCCTCCTACCCAGAGCATTCCGCCTCCCACCTCTCTGACATCTGAGCCAATCGTCAGTCTTCGCTATGAAGATGCTGCACAGACTCAAGAGGTGGAACAAAAGAATGTTATTGAGCTCACTAGTGGGCGGGAAAAGCATGCGACAGAGCAAGGGAGAGGGCCTGTGTACCCAGAGGCCTACTTGTATCAAGTGCCTGACATGCCATTGAGTGCCTGGCACCGCAGCCGGGGCTGCAGGCATCTAAACATTTCCACTGAGTCACCGTAGCCTCCGCACACACACACTCAGCTTGAATATCAAAGTCGGTGCAGTGGAGATGCAACGAGACAATGAGATTCCTATCGGTTTGTCCTTTTCCTGCTTGGGGCGGCTTCTCCTGATTGCATCCTTTGAAAGACACCATGGGACAGATTTCTGGTCGTTACCTAGCAACAGGTAGTCAGAAAGATAGCAGGCACCGCCTTGAAGGAGAAGAGGAGACGCTGCCACTCCAGAGACAGAACCAACGTCCTTCTGTGTGAATTATCGCACTTCGGAATAGAATAATACTGAAGCGAGGACTCGCATGAATACCAATTGGGTCTTGAGGGCTGGTCATGGAAATTTAATGACATCACTCCTGAATGTGGCCAGAGCCTGAGTGAATCTGTACTTGGCAGAGCATCAAGCAGCGTCCTGATTGTGGACACTATTAGAGTCGTGACAAAGCCAATGGAAACTTGTTGAGGGGGAAATACGGCCAACATTAGTGGACGATACATTATATGTTAATATCTGAAGCGATTACATATTTCACGTTTGTAAAAATCAACCAACAGATTATTGGTTTTTAGGTTTCTAAATACCATGGTTGTTGGACGGAGTGTGTTCAAGATCACCTTTTATCATGTTTTATCAAGTGCCTATTCCTCCACAAAAGGTGAAGACGTCGCCAGACTGAAATGATTCTGGTTATTCTCAACCAGCTTGTTTGATCCTTTGAAGGCTGTGCGAGGATGTAACTGCACTGTAGGTTTTATAACCTCATTTCTGTAATTACAATGCAATAGCCACTACAAATTATATGTACAATATTATAAGATAAAAAAAACAGTACTGTACAGTACTGTTTTTTTTTTTATATATTGATCTATATCCGTTATATCACAATTTGTGACAGCTTTATTATTTTTTTAATAAAGCATCCCTTTAATATAGATTGTTCTGATAGATAAGATGTGAATTTTATTGCTGTTTCTGTGCTGCAAAGCAAATTTCATTTGACTAGAAATGACATCCTTGGCCCCGTGCAATAGGCTCAGGATGTGAATATGATTTCATATCATGAAATATCATTGTGTGTCTGCATTTCTGCTCATATTATTGTCTTCCAAACAATTTCACTGTTTTCACACTTCCATCGTTCCCCTACAAATTGGTTAAGAGGGAATGCAGATAAACTGTAGGTGGTGCAGTTAATGATGATTTATTCCATATAAATAAAACATTGTTCTGTGGATTGGTATGTTGCTACAAGTAAACCTCATTGTGTTCTGTCTTATAAATATGCAATACAAATTTAACTGTTCCACTTTTAAAGGTGAATACCTAATCTGAATAATATTAGAGCAAAAACTATTAGTTCAATCAATGGGTTGATGGACAGAAAAAGCCATTTAAATTCTTTTAAAAGCAAAAATACCAAACATAGGTTTTATCTCTTGAATTGTGATTCTCGCTTTCTTTCACAATGCAAAAGTCAAAAATCCAGCTGATCAAGTATAAAACTTTACTTTTAAAAACTGCACTTTTGCAGGTTTGTGGTTTTCCATTAAATGATACTCATTAACTGTAACAGGATGCTGTTGTTAAGCAAATAAATAAAGAGGAACTGGTTGATTATCTCTGATTCTTCCCTTCTCTAAAAGCCACGGTACAGGGGGAACATGCATTTGATAATAAATAAATGAGCCTGCCTGTTCCCCTCTGACGGGCAGAAATTACAGGGTGCCGTTAATTGACACTTGTACTTGTTGTGGCAGACTGAGCTAATTACACGGCGAGTGGTCGTCTGAATCGTGGACAAAAGCTCACCTTAACAGCCGGGGAGGGGAGGAAAAGAAAAGGCGAATGGCACGAGGCTAAATTAGAGGGCCGATTTCAAACTGCTGCTCTGCTGCTTTCACAGTAGTGTGTGGACTAATGAATGTAGGATTCAATAAGCGGTAAAAATAGATATTAGATAGAGATGGGAAAAGTGGCAAATATAGAGAAGGTATGATTTTACTGGGACACTATTTAAATCCAACAACGACCAAATTGAGCAGCAGTTTCTGACACGTATTAAGTCAAACATAGTTGGTGTTTTTTTTGTTGATCTTACCCTCTTCCTTTCTACCAGCTCTGTTGTCTCCCTGCTCTAACACCTTCCTTCATTATTCACCCACCTCATCCTCTCCAAAAAGAAAAGTCCAAGTGAATGAGTTCTTCTAGTTCAGTTCAACTTTTAGCATTCATCAGACTCCACATCTTGCTCTCTGACACTTCGTGCCTCTGCTGTGGCTCATAGATGAAGTATCAGACTCTTATGGGGTCATATAGTTCATGTCGCCATGGTAACATCAGTCACCGCTATGAATCACAGGCAAATTTCCACTCTATAAACACATTCAACAGCAATTCTGTTTTAACAACTCCCGTTTTGAATATTGATGTAAATCGACCGGCTTCGTGTCTAATGTCCCAGCAGCACCTGTGTTGACGGCTGTAATGGTTCAACAGATCTCTCTCTCACACACACGCTTCGGTGTGTGACTGTAACAGCACAGGTTCAGACTGCAGGAAAGATGACAGAACATGCAGCATCACGACGGCTGCACACGGATCCACATCGAAAAAGATCCAAGGGTGAAGAACGAGGGTAGCATGACGCATGTCACTGCGCTTAGTCTTTGTACAGATTTTCCATCAACTTCTCTATTTTCAGCACAGTTTGACGGGTATGTGACAGGAGACGAGGATTTCTCCCCCACTGGAAATTAAAATTTTCTTGTACCGATATCCACAATGTTCCTCAACACAGTCTCTTGGAGGTATTATATTACAGTAACTAGTTTGATTTATTTCAACCTTGCTACCCTTCTTCTACTCATACAGTCATGATTCCTCATATACTTATGTTTTAATATGCTCACGATTGGTGACTCAATACTCTTCAAATATTTCATAATGGAGGCTCTGATGTACTGATGAGTCAACCAGGAGAATTTCATACAAAACTTTTGAAGTGCTACAACTGGAATGCATTTTAACCGTCTATAACTCTATAACTTTCTGGAGCCCCCCACAAGTAGCTAAAATAATTCTCATGTCTATTTTGAGACCAGACAGAATATGCCCTGTTTTTATCTTGTTGTTCTGACAATAATCTGAAAGCATTCGAAAAAAAACAATACTCACAATAAGTTAGGGATATTGTGAGAGACTCCGTGGATTTCATACATTTTTAGGAAATATAAATAAATAAAACTAAAATCAAAATGTTTTTTTCCCCATTTTGACCATCAATTATCATTAGTAATATTAAAAAGGAAAGGTTACTTATTTTCAGACCAAATAGGAAAAGCTCTCATGCATATAACAATATGCCTACCTTATTGTGAGTAGTGCGCTTATATGTTTGTTATTGTGTCATTTTTGATATATCACAAGTAGTTTGATGGTAAAAGGGTTAAAACCTGCTGCTTATAACAATGTTAGGGTTTCTTACCTTGCACTTCATCATGTCGCTGACCCTCTGCTGCATGGACTGCCCGGCTTTGGGTCTGACCAGGAGATACAGGGCTTTGACGTCAGGGCAGGACCTCAGCAGCTTCTCCACCAGCACTTTCCCCATGAAGCCCGTGGCTCCTGTGATCAGCACATTCTTGCCAGCGTAGTATTCTGCTACGGACGCCATGCTGCTGCCCGCTGTGTCGCTGCAGATGTCCGTCAGTCTGCTCTGTCCGTCTGTCGCCTGGTCTCCTAACCCGTCCAGGTCCCGGCCTTCACACAGCTCCTGTCAGAGGGTGGAGGATATGAATGTGAGGGCTGGCAGCCACAAACTCCTAATACTGTATCAGGAAGCACTCGTGAAGCTCGTGTGTGAACACATGCCGAGCACAAGTAATGGAGCGGCGAGAGGCAGTGCCAAGTCTTGGCTGTGAATCACGCTAATGTGACGGCAAGGTTATGACAGGAAGAGCAAAGATATAAGTGAAGGTGCCACCTTTAATTGCTATAGTTTGATAGTGATAAAAAAAAACAACAAATATTTCAACAAATTCAACTCACAGAACGAAGGCAGTTTCTCTCCGCTCCGACCTTCAGTGTGTCAGAAGCATGAGTTTAGTATGCAAATCATATGAATATTCATACAGGGAGACGGAGAGGGGGCAACGTTCAGGGGCGAGTTGACCTCAGCATGTGTGTGAGCGTCAGTTTGTGTCTGGCAACGACTCCACGAGCATAAGCCGTCCTCCAAACAAACACTAAAATTTAACGACTACATAAAACGAGGCTAGTGACTAATGACCATTTCCATTTAATTAAAACGCTACTCTTTGTTTCCAAATCACAAACTCACTGAAAATATTCCGACCTGTATTTCCAAAAGCCCAAAAGATAAATCTAATTGTTTTTTCAGTCAAAAAACATTTTTATATCTATGGATCTATATATTAAATGCTTCATTTGTCTATTTTCCATTTCACCACTATAAAAAAGGAGGGTTACACTCAGACTGATCAGAAAGCAAAAGTGTTTCTATTAACAGCAGCAACCAACTAATAATCTCAATTGGTTAATTCTTCTTGTGTGCCTTCTTAAGGTTAACCAAGCCTAAATCATTTTACTGAGTTCTCTCATCCAGACAAACGATTTCAGCCAAATTGCAGTTAAACTTACAAATTAAGCCAAACAAACAGTGAAACGTGAAAGTCTGACCATTGGGTCATTTCTACTGAAACCTTAAAATCTGAATTTGTCAGAGGCCTCCACCAACACAGTCGCCTCTGGGGTGAGACACCGTGACTTTTATGTCTCGACCGTCACCACTGTTCTCAAATCAGACAACTCAGGACAGGATGTACCAGTGACTCACCGTGTATCACAGTATTCCACTGGACTAGCGGCTCCCAAAGTTTCCCAGAGAACACTTTAACCTTGTTTTGGAGGCTTTGCATGATGTCACTGGCTTACAGCTACATTTTTTGGGTGCACGATCTCGATTGTTCCACCGAGTCTTAGTTTGTTTGAGTGTGTGTGTGTGTGTAAAGGGGAAGTTTTTCAGAACACAGCTTGCTGTGTTGACTTATCCTCACATGATGAACAATGACCCAGACACCTGCTTCCCTCCTAAGACACACATTTACCCAAGATACCGCGACCCATATTCGCTCTCCGTCATTCTTTCAGTGGTTCCTGACGCGTTTCTGGTTGTCGAGCTGCCCTCGTTCCATGTCGTCCTAATTGAATCAATTTCTACTCTAATGGTGGTGGTGTAATGGACTGTGTCTGCTTAGTTGGGCCAACTCAATACAATAAATCAGGAGCTGCGCCTGCTGCTTTAGCAGTGGCAGGAGGCCAGGTTGTTTGGAGCCCTGATTACTACAGAGAATGTGGCTGCTGATATTCAGCAGGCTCAGCTACTGGTCAACGGACTCCTGATCCTGAAGTGCTTCAAAACATCTAGAAGAAAATTCTAACGCCGTTAAAGACACCATTTCATTTGGTGCTTCGGAGCAATGGGCAATTTGTGCATTTAACCGATGGTGGTAAATGTTTGATGAAATGACAGAATTGCAGTGGACTGTTCCTTTATAGTAGCTTTTGGAACATTAAAACACTATTAAAGTTATTTTATTGTTCCTGGTAAATTTCCTGCCACAGTTAATTGATGCGGGTTGACATTGTGCATATGAGGCATCTCTGACAGGTTTGTAGACGCACTGGAGGAAAGGAGAGTCCATGGAAAGTGTATTCCAAGTGCACTACGGCTGCAGACATTCTTCACATGAGCAATGATAGGAGTGTGCGGACGATCTTATCACTAGTGTGTCCTAAGGCCACGTGATCTTTCTGCACGAAAATAAAATATCTTTATCACCACATCTTAAAAATGCTTCTGCGGAAGTGCAAAGCAATGTTTGCATGATTTAAGATGCAATTTATAGGCCAGTAATTATAAGTTAAAATGGAGGTCAGCTTCAGACAAACTGCAACAGAAGCAAACTCGACTGATTTTGTATCCTCAATATGTCAGTGAAGGGGGGAAAAAAAAGCCTAAAGAATCCCAGTAGTGGAAAGTTTTGAGACCAAAATATATCCCATTCGTACACCTATCGACCCCCCCCATGTGACTCGGGTAAAATTCTTAACCTTTAGATATCTTTATGAAAATTACTGGATTACAGACGTCTCCTTACCCTCGTCTCCTGTTCTTCCTTCAGTCTCATGTCCCAAAGACCCAGCCCAAACCCCATCTCTGCATTAATAATTACAGTAATAAAGACTGGTTCAAAGTTCCGTCTTCCTCCCTGTCTCTATGCTAATTAGTAACCTAAATGGGTTCCATTCAGACCTAAAAATCATTATTGCTATACTCTATGTTTAGATCTGGTGGTGTATGTACACAAAATAGCCATATATGAAGAGATTAAGGACCATTTCCCTGTGTTAAGAATTTCAAAAAACTTGCAATACATCTTATGTTTGTCTTATTGTAAGTAATGAACATGTCATTTTCATGGTGATAGGGTAAAATTTTTAACCTACTAATGTATGTGTGTGTGTATATATATATATATATACACACACATATATATATACACACACATATATATATATACACACATATATATATATATATATACACACATATATATATACACACATATATATATATATACACACACACATATATATATATATATATATACACATATATATACATATACATATATACATACACACATATATATACATATACACATATACATATACATATACATACACATATACATATACACATATATACATATATACACACATATATACATATATACACACATATATACATATACACATATACATATACATACATATATATACACACATATATATACATATATACATATACACACATATATACATATATACACACATATATACATATATACACATATATATATACATATACACACATATATACATATATACACATATATACATATATACACATATATACATATACACATATACATATATATACACATATACATATATACACACACACTAGATTTTGGTCTTTTTCAAAACTTTCTGAGATTCTTTGGGATTCCCTACCATCACTGAAAACATGTTGAGGATAAAATCAGTTGTAGTTTGCTTCTGTTTAATCTTTATTTATAAAGTGACTGGTCTATCGGGACAAGGACAAAAAGTGAACTTGGAACTCAACAAACCACTTTGGTTAGTGGTTATAAAGAAAATTTAAGAGAGAAGTTGGTATGTGTGAGAGAAGCAACATGATTTTTCTTTAACTACTTTGCTTACTGTATAATCCACATGCAAGAAATGTATGATATTGTGGGTTTTATTGCTTTTTCGTTTTATTTTGTCGCTGTTCTAGATGACCTTTAGACTCAGCCCAACACCTGTCCTCTTTTGGTTCGGATGTGTGTATACTCCTATCTTGTTTTATACTTCGTTACCCTTCCCTTCAGACAATAACTGAGCCTAATGGACCATCCAAGCAGTCATGTGACTTGAGCAGCATTTCCTCACTGACAGAGTGAGGCTGGCTGCAGCGATGTGTCTCTGATCAAAGCATTGTGTTGGACGTGTTTGCTAAAAGCTCTCAGCCACGCTGCCAATGTTACTGTTCATTTATGTGTAACTAGGGTGACCAGATCCCAACAAACCAAGTGTGGCACAAAGAGCATGTTTGTGTGGGACCATACCAATGCTGACAGGTCTAAAATAAATCTAACCGATTTATTGCCAACTATTACATTACTTGCCAACTAGTAATCCATTGGAGTCAATTTTAAGAAGAAAATCTTCCAAAAAATGTTTTCAAATTCTCTGGTTCCTCAAATTCTCAAATCGGATTCTTTTCTGGTTTCTTTCGTCATCTATAATAGTAAACTGATGACCTTTGGGTTGTGGACTGTTGGTCTGGAAAAAAAAATAGAATCCACATCAATATGTTAAGTACAGTATTGTACTGTAAAGATGGAGAGTGGTTCATCTGCTCTTGAATCACGTCCATGTAGTTTGGCTGGTGACAGACTTTTTTTTTTTTTTTTGGAAAAGCCATATTTTAGAAAAGCATCTGTTCTGAAGTAGTGTGAGCAGGACACCCACTTACACTATGCCTAAACAATGATACATCACTGGGATCGTAGGGTAGACAACAGTTTTCTGTCTCTGGTTGGCATTGTTCTCTTTTCCCCAATCACAGAAACAAATGCTCAGTCCTGTTTAACCTCTGCCAACTAGCCTGTTAAAACGTAGGTCTAATGGGATGCCTACTTGTAAAATTTGGTACTTCGCAACAAAAGCTCAACATTCAGCCAAGGCTGATGACGCTTGATCAGCACTTCCGTTGATTCACGATTTAGTGAGTTGTTTTTTTTCCTCCCTCCTCTGCTTCTTTCATCCTCTCTCCTGGGCTGCAGATTCCCAGCAAGTCTGCCCAAAGACAGAAGAGAGAAACCAAATCCTCCTGAGCCAAACGTGGCTCGGATAACGCGACAATCTTTTATTTACTTGTTTTCCTTCCATTCTGGCGTCCGTGCATGCAATATTGAAATTACATCCCCTTAAACACGCAGAAAAAGGTGCGCATTTGATTTATACCTTCATTGGATTGCAGTGGAAACGGAGTATAACAGACTGAAGTCTGAGTTTCGTGTAAAGAAGCCAAGTTGGAGGGAGGCTTACGCAATTGTTGAGAAAAATATGGTCTCATTTCAAACAAAGATTATAATAATCCCTTTTTCTATATATGACAGATAAGGTTGTATCTACAGATTTGCTCTGTATGCATGGACAACAAAAAACACACACACAAAAAAAAAAAAGGTCACACTTAAGGTCCTTGGCGGAGGCCCCTGACATTCCATTTCTGTGCTTCAGAG
The DNA here is from genome assembly GCA_030544235.1 of Lepturacanthus savala. Lineage (NCBI taxonomy): Eukaryota > Metazoa > Chordata > Actinopteri > Scombriformes > Trichiuridae > Lepturacanthus > Lepturacanthus savala. The sequence goes on from CM060474.1 coordinate 8,150,652, forward strand.
CTCAGCTCAGAGTCCCTGTGGACACGAGGTAGCTGGCAGGAGGGGGGCCGACAGTCACTACAGATTAACGCCCGACAATGGAAATGTTCCTGCAGCTGGAAAAGTGCTGGAATGGACGTGCACATCCCAGAGCCACGATACCCAAACACACACTGCTGCCGTATTCCAATGTTGGACAACCCCACTTCCTGCCTCTGCTGCTGCCCATCAGCCAGGCTGATGATGTTCAGCCAGTTTCAGTGATGTACTGCAACAGGGAAACCGGTCCTAAACTGGTTATATTAAGACATCCAGTTTCTGCCTGGGCTCGGTATTGTTTGAAATGCTTCAATATGGACGTCCGCTCAATATTTCAAGCAACAATAGATTTTCGTATTTACTATGTGGGTTACTTTTATAATTGTTGAACCTATAGAATGTCAGAAAATATTGAAAAGTGATCATATTAATGAAGTTTTTTTCAAAACCAGAAGACATTTGGGGATATATATATATATATATATATATATATATATATATATATATATATATATATATATATATATAAAGAAAAGAATTACTCAACACTCATTGGATATCTGCTTAAAGAATTAAAAGTAATTTTTGACTTGCTTCTGAAATACAGAAGGGCTTCTTGATATCTTGATAACAAGCAGCAATACAAAAACCGAATGCCTTACAAAGAATTTTGTTCTGTGGTTGTATTTTATTTCTGTTTGTCTTCATCATGTTTAACAGTACAGGTGGTAAACTTTAATGATTTCCTTTCCAAGATACAATGAAAGCACCTAAAATGTTGATCTCATAAGCCGCGACTTGTCCTCATCTTTTACTATCCGTGTGACTGACAGTAAAAGACAAGCGGAGTAACGTTCAGTTCGCTGTCTGACAGCATTAACCTTGTTGTGTCTGATGAGTAAGGCAGCATCCTCTTTGGAGTCTGTATTACGGCTTGAAAAGAAAAGTCAGTGGGTAGGAAGGACGACAACTAAATCCTTAAGGGACCGGCATCTGACAAAGTACTGCGTCATGTACAAAGTCGTTCAGAGTCACTTCAAAAATAAAGTTGGGCGATGCTCGAGGTGTAAGAAAAGAGTTCAACTGTCGTCCTTGGTGCACTCTGGCCTTATTTTATTTTCCTCTTCTGACTTAAAGGTTTTACGTTCATTTTTTTTGTATTCCGAGGTCCTCTCCTGGGGGTTCCGCATAGTTTGTCGGAGGCAGGTTGTTTTAAGCTGCAGCTCTGCCATCCTTCTGCTGCCTCTGGCCTTTCCTCAAACAACCCCTCCATTAGTGGGTCAACCGGGTGCTGCTGAAGACACAGGCAAAAATTGAGCTCCAGCTGCATGCTCGCCATTATAAATGGACAAAAGCCGACAGGCGGGAGGGGGAGGAGGGAGCGTGGAGGAAAAACAGAAAAGAGCAAAACGCTGCAAAACAGCCAATAATTAATTCAGAATTAGTCAACTTGAATCCCAGTGCCAGGCAACACAAATGAAAAAGAATACAGTGCCAAAAGCGTAGAAAAAAAAATCCCCTGAAAAGGTCAGTTAAGTGCGTTGCCACTGTTGGCAATGTACCAACATGGCAACCTCTACCACCAGGTTTCAACAGGCAATTGGGGAAGCAAATCTGGAGCATTTCAGGAACGAGCCTCGTCTCATCCGGCATCCAGGACTCCGGAATAGAAGCCTTTCACGGGCACTGGAGCCGCTGTAGCATGCCCTGCACGTCCAGGTCCAGACTTCACCTTGAGACGGCGAGTGTCAATCAGCAACGGAGCCGTTTGATCACCTAGAATGACGATAAGCTCCGTCTCCATTATGTGTGGAAGCCTAAACTGAGTGGTGCTTAAAGCACTTTCTGTTTCATGCCTTTGTGACCGGCTTAAGTAAGGAGGACGTGAGCTGGTCCTGTGTTTCCCTTTACCCACAGGGAGTGGAAGAGGGTGGGGTAATGGCCTGATAAGATTAGAAATAATGAACCATGAAGCTGAATGACTTTATCACTGGCACTCAGAAATCAACCTGTGAAGCTGTACGCAGCCATATTGGTTATGTTACACCTCATCAATGCTTCTCATCTCCTACTCCAACTATACCCTGGGTCCTATTATTAGTGCTGAAAAAAATTATATTGATTAATCCTTTGATTTTATTTTTCCTTTATCATCGTAGAACACACACACGATGATGCATCATTAACCTCTTAAGACACTGTACAGGAAAACGGTGGGGGGGGATCATTTACAGCAACACTACACTTCAGTTGTTGGTTTCCATGTGTAAAAAAATGCAACAAATATGGTCTCAAAGTTGTTTTGCATCGATCGACATTATGCACGAAGCAATCGATGCATGGTGTCGGGAGGTAGCTGCTTGAAAGCCAATGAGGACCAACTACAAAAGTTTGACCACCTTTGGTTTCATGGACAACAGTGCGACCTGATGGAAATTTCCATGACAAGACAATAGAAAGGGCTTTTGAACAACATGCGACATGTGGGAACTGTGCTACTTACAACTTGGGCATACCAATGTCACAAATAAGACTGAAAAAGGGGTTGCGTCTTATGAGGTTAAACACCTTTTTCTGAGTCCTTCAGCAAAAGATGTGATGTTGAATTTGTAATTGAGCAGCTTTTTAAAGCCCTTATGCAAGAAGACTATATCTGCACAAGAATCAGGTCTTCGCTACTTCTTTCCTCCCAATGCAGGCAAAGGCTAATCTAATTACAATAATTATATTAGCCGTAGGCATCAAAGATTTAAACAGTATCATTTCAATTTGATTTTCCTTTGATTCCTTCCTTTTAAAATGCACCAGCCAGTTTTAAATCTGCACTTGAAGGTCACTGCTCTATCAAATTTCTGACCACGGGGAATCAAGTGTTCGTCTGAGAGCTTAAGTTTCTGTTCATATACACGTGCATCAGTATATTGTCTAGATTACGTCTGGTGGCAGAAGGACGGAGCCGCTCGGTGCTGTGGTATCAGTTTGCGCCTGGCTCGGACCCAAACTGGTACTCTGTACCTCAAGCTCTGCATCGGGACCAAGGGGTGATGACCCTGTATCGTGTGGTCATCACTGATCTGACGCACATCTTTCGAGTAGAAAACCACACCGTCTGCCTACTTTGGACGCAATTAGAGATCAGGTGGGAGCCTATCAGGTTTTCTTCTGTGTTGGTTCAACTTTTCTCCACAGAAACATGAGATTGAGGAGGAGAACGAAGAGTCCGACCACCCACTCAAACTTCGAAGAATTCAATTCAATCTTATTTATATAGCCCAATGTCACAACACAGTTTCAAAGTGCTTCACAAAATCCAGTCCAAAGTGACACAGACATCCCCCACCCCCATAGACCCTCCTTCTTAACAAGGAAAACTCCAAAACCCAGTGGGAAAGAAGAAACCTCAGGGAGGACCACAGTGAAGGATGATGTATTAGTTTGTAAAGATGTTTCAGTCTGTAGAGATGCCGTAGGGTGGGGGCAGAAGGGTGGGTCCAACCAGGCAGGTGAAGGAGTAGTAGTAGGTTCATCAGGGGGGCTCGATGAGTCGCATCAGGAGTCATCATCATTAGCGATTGAACTGAAACAGTAGCCACTCCCCTGAAGGGGAGAAGGCTGTTTCTTATTCGGCATTCTATTATAACACTCAGCAATGGGAAAAGCTAATGATCTGTAATAACTTTGGGTTCAAGTTTTAGTTTTTTCAGTACAAAACTGCATTTATTTACCATTTCCTCCCCAATTAACAAATCCTGCCAAATAAAGCTGAAACAATAGTTTATTAGATGATCCAAAGAACATTACTCTGCATTTTTTTTGTTAGCCAATTAATGGTTTAGGTGTTTCTTTGAAAAAAGTGTTAGTGTTGGTTCACTGGCTCATTTGTGAATATTTAATGATTTTTCTGATCCATCTGACAATTCCAGACCAAAACAAAGTTAAAAATGATTAGTTGCAGCACTAGGATATTTCTACAAAACACTTCTGCTTTTAAAAGCATTTCTGAAACTCTCTCTCCGATACAAAGGCAGTTACATATTAGCTAATACATACACACCCTTACAAAAAGGCTTCCAGTAGATACTTCTGTAATTTTACTATCTAGTGCAATTCATTTAAATATCCTTTTCAATGGGAAACTTCTCCAACTTCAGCAAACGCTGCATCACAGCTCTAAAAGATCCACATTAGGAGGTGTACTGATCCAACCTCACATGACCACGGTGTTGCATTAATGTAGGTTTCACTGTCAAAGCTCAACCTCAGTGCCCAGTGTGCTGTAAACCGCATTTATAAAAACCACAAAACACAACACAGGTGGTCACATTCAATTAACAACGAGGACAATTTCACCAGAGGCAACGACAGGATGACATGTTTGTTAGAAGGAAACTGTTTTGGCTACAAAAACAGAATCATGTCATTACTGGATTGGTTTGAGCTCATGTTTCTTATGATAAACTGCACTTGCCTTCAAAACACTGCTGAAACTATGTCAAGGAGAGTAGTGTTAAAACTTTAATATGGCTCGCTGGGGTGTTTGTCATGTAGAGCTTTAATGATGATTGACAGAAAATCTAAATCGTTGATTATATACTATTTAAGTTTTTCAAATGTGGACATTTGCATCTTCGATTCATCTGGGAAATACATTTGAGAAGTTGGAATCTAAACATTTTTCCTTGAAGATTAACTGTTAATTGTTGCAGGTTCGTTTGACACAACACACACCTGCAAATAGTAGATAAAAATGCACATCTTTACCGTGCAGACTTCGCTTTCAGATGTGAGGCTACACACACACACACACACGCGTATTTCAAACCATATAACGATGATCCATCCGAGGAGGTCGTTATCACAACAGCTGACAGAGATGCTCTCTTTCAGCAGGCTGACTGTAGCACACATGCTGTATCCAGGCAGTGATGAAGGGAACGGGCTTTCATTGGTGCGGCAGTTTCAGCCTCTTATCACAGAAACAGACTCAGACCACAGCTGCCCTTTCACTTACGCTGCAGGCTCACTTTCCTAATGTGGAAAGAGATGTGTCCGGAGGATATTACTGAAGCTCAGTGAGAGATTCCTTGAAGCCGCCTTCCCTGCTTCAGTTAGTTTGTTAGCCGGTCACTGTGGGGCAGGCACTTATGGGAAATATTCACTGTTTCAACTTTCAGCAGCATAATCCATGTTATTTCAATCATACCAATTAAGGACTATGATTTAGAGCTAAAACTGCAGTTACTTTTGTCACTCATTAAGCACAAATTCTTAAAGTCTTTGGCTCCATCTTGATGATTGTTTGCCATATTTCCTGCTTTAATTCATCATATAATTAATATTTTGGATTTTGGATAAGCATTTTATTTTAATTTATTAAATTACATTCTTAGAAAACTGGGATGCTAGTCAGAATACATTTCTCAAAGTTCTTAAAGATGCAGCCTAAAATTATTATATGTTATGTTCATGTAATGTATAGGTTATGTATGTATGTAACAGTCCACAACCCAAATAGATTCCTAAGCAGAAACCAGAGAATTTGAGCATTTTTATAAACTTCAGACTCAAAAAATTAATCAATTATCAAAATAGTTGGCAAATTAGTTTGTGTTAATCTTTGCAGCTCTAAGTTACAGATGTTATGAATATCCTACTGGTGTTTATCATACAACTCCAGTGTAAAGTTTGTGTTCAACACCAATTGGATTTTATATTTTAGGTCTTCGCAATTCCACTTACAGAGACTCAACCCAGAGCTAAATTCTATTTAATGTTGTGGATGGTTCCTGCTAGATTTTCGTGAGTCTCAAATCTGTTTGTCAATACGTCCAATACCCAAGTGGATCTTAGTGAACTCACCATCGGCTCTGATTACACAGCACATCATAATCAATCACACCAGAGAGGAGAAAAGGGGTTTATTTCATGTAAGAGAGAGTGAACAGTGAAGTGTCTGAGCTCAAGTGGGGTTTCCCTTGATTTGTATTGGATCACCTTCAAAGTTCTGGACCAGGTATTTGACATCAATTTGCCAAGGTGGCATGTGATGTATCAGAAAAAAAAACAAAAAAAAACAAAACATGAATATTGTGATACTTTTTCAACTTCTGTCACCCGTCCCAGAAGAAGGTGCTAAATAATTGAGAACCCTCCGCTCTTAATCTTCACTCTTCAAAGACGTGCGTCACATTTACATGCATGAGGTTACACACGTTCTACAGCTTCAATTCCACTTGGCCCAACATCGAGCAGCTCACTTGCATGGAAACGTGTATCTGTGACCGACCAGGTATCCAGTGCAGCTAGATGGATTTCAACAAATGCCAAGAGCAATGCACTTACTTTACTCGATAGCTTCACCTCGCGTTGGCACCAGCCAGGTTTATAATTAATGACAAGGGAGCTCTGATCATCGGAGTATCTCATCCATCCATCTGTTCTTCCGCTCAGTATGCACATTAGGTTCCATGTGGAACCACAATAACGCTGATGGTTATTATTTCAGATTTATGCTGCGAGTGGACGGATTAGGATACATTAATGGAATGGGATTTCAACACGAAACCATCATAATCTTTTTATCTTTAGTAAATGTGACAAGGAAACGCCCCAACAAAATAACACACACACACCTCTTTCTAAACAAGATGAGCAACCTTTAAAAATATGCAAACACCAAAATTTGGTTGTTGCTTATTTTGATTTGATTTGAGTTGTGTGTATTTCAAGGAAAAGATATCTGCAGCTCTGGATGTCTAAGTGCAAGACTGGGTGGAGAGATTGAAAGAAATGACCCTCCCTTCCTGGTATTGCAAAGAGGATGTGGCTTTGTTTTATACCGTAAGGGATGTTGTCCAATAATGAGGGGGGGAGAGAGAAAATAAAAGTATAACATTCACTTTTCATTCAGTTGTGTTGTCTGTTCAAGTTTCAAGAGGAGCTTATGTTTCATTAGAACAGGCAGTGAATACAGGCAATTTGGAATAAGCCATAAAGGGAGTGACAACTAAATTGAGTGAGTGTTCTTATTAGAGCCACACCTAAAGATTATCCTTATTATCGAATAATCTGAACAAAATGATTCATGGCTTACTTCAGAGCAGCTTTGGAAGTGACTGCCTCTCTGCTCTGCACCCAGCCAATACTGTGATTAATTGTGTTGCCTGTGCGGATACACAACACAGTAAGCTTCTGCTTTCTCAATTACGTTCACCTAAATCAGCAGGCAAGTGAGAAGAAATGCCTGGTTTGATATTTATGCTTCGATCTATGGGATAAACGAGGCTGTAAACTAAGTATGAGAGGAAACTATGCACCGTCCTGGCTGCCGGCCACACTGTCCCTGCAGGAGAGCCATAGAGACACAATGTCACACACATCCCTAACACCGTCCTATACATGAGAATTACTATTTTAATTCTAATTTTATCAGACTAGACAAGATGAAATTTGCCAACTTTTTCTTCCCCACGAGGAAAAGACAAAATTAATTCCTACAAACACGGACTGAAGAAATTAAGACGCCTTTTTTGTTGAGAAAAAAAAAAGACAAGATGAAGTCTACTTTAATAAGTTTTTTTTTTAAATCACTGATTTTTTAAATTACAATCCAAAAAGTGCCTTCACTGAATGTATGTGCCTTGTATTTCTCCTCCCATGTGACTTTGAGGAGCATCTGTGCCGTCAGCACTAAATGTGGCGATGCCAATCAAAAACCATTTCACATGTTAACCCGTGTTTCAAAAAATGTATTCCTGCCTGAAACACTGAAAAGTAGAAGAAAACAACATTATTCCTCATTTTATATGTCATAGTGGCATTTAGGTCGATAGGAATATTTATTTTCTTAGAAAAAAAATGTAATTTAGTGCGACCTTGGCATTAAGCAAATTACCCATCTTACTTCAGACATCACATTGGCAGTGTTTTTGGGCCACATCTGTAGTTTAGTGTTGTATGGGCCGACAGAAAACAGCAACAGCTGTAAAGTCAGCTGTCAAACGCGATGGACAAAAGTTTTTACTTTGTGGTTGTTTTGTGTTTTTAGTCTTGTATGGATTTGATGCTGACTGGAGGCCTATGTATTTGTCCATTTTCTTCAAATATTGTTAACTGACTTGTGTAAATTATACAGTGGGATCTAATAAATAATGCCCCCTAAAGTATTACTGCACATGCAACAACTCAACTAAATTATGTTTTCTATGATGCAGATACCACTGGTGACTCTACAGGACCATCACCACCAGCTTCATGTTGGGGTCTCCACAGTGTCCTTGATTACAGTGTTGTCCTGTATGTGAGTCGGGCTTGTAGAGGAGTGGTGGTCACCAAGCATTCCCCTAACAGCCACCCACATGTTGACATTGTAATACTGTATTGATACAGAAATAAAAAATAAATGTATATAAGCACCATATGCCTGTGTTTATGAATGCTAAGTTATAAATTCATATTATTCTAAGATAATAGAGGTTTAGTTTGTCTTGTCTGCAACAATATAATAAAAATACAGACAACTATGCTGACTATTATACCAATGGTGCCATCTGGTATTATTTTTGTCCTGTAAATAAGTCAGTGTCCCACATAATGCTATCTTTAATGTTTTTTATTATAGACACAAAATCATAGCATTTAAAATGTATATAAGGATCAGATTCCTTTCTAGAACATATTTTCAACTTGATACAGTGAGGCAATTTTCACGTTGAGTTGTTGAGTCAAGTTGGTTCATAACAAAATCATGTATGTGTTCTGTTTCTGTGAATACCAGCACAGGCAGCTTTAGCAATGTAGCATTCCTAATCATTCAACATGTGGAGCTTCTCCATCAAGTAATCACATAAATCTTGAGAAAAAGACTAAAATGAATCTATTTGATAAGATTTTGATTAACATTACTATTAAACTACTCTCAAAGAATAAAGAAAAACTAATGACTAAAACTAGACTAAACTGCAAGGACTTTTCTTCAACTAAATTGTGACTGAACAAAAAGAATATAAGTTGACTAAATATGACTAAAGCTAATGTGGGCATTTGACGCAAGATCAAGACTAAAACCAAGTTGAAAAATAGCAGACAAAATGAACACTGCTCCAAATTAGTCCCAGCAGGTTATCACTTCCACAACATGCACGCAAACACAAAAAATAATTAGTTGAAATTGATTTGGGACATGCTGTGTAATGAGTCTTTTTGGAGAAGAAAGTTAAAGTTCACAAACACTGAAGTACACAGCAGACAGTAAACAGGTGTTAAGGTGAATTAAGTCTTTGTGAGCATCCACAACAGATATTAAACCAGAAAGAACAAGGCCAATACTTAAATACGTTATAGGGCTCATCTTCACCTGATATAATAGCACAGCACACGCAGAACCTGAATTTCATATAAAAAAAAATCAAAGGGGACTTTACCTTCCTGATAAAGTAGCACTTCCCAACTAAACTAGAGCTATAACAAATTGTCAATTAACAGATTAGTCGAATGGCAGCAAATTGATCTGCAAAATTCCAGCTTGTTGAATGTGACTTGACCTGTGAAATCCTTCCTAAATGCCTCATCTACCAATTCAAACAACTTCTGTCCTTTACTGGCCCCGACCTGGATTACAGATCAGACAAATCCCTTGTTTTTATCTTTCAAGCAGGATAGAAAATACCTCACATAAAAGTGCAGACATCACTTTGACAACTTTTTTTTTTTTTGCAGATCACCTATTTTTGTTTAATAGGTGATCTGTAACCAGATCACCTATTAAACAGGGTGAAGCTGGAGCGGATGGATACAGTTTCTATCAGGAATTGTTAGCGTTACCATGTTTTCAGAACACAACATGATGCTCAAACTACACAACCAAAAACAACCCCAAACTACGTGAAAATAGTTACTTTGCAGGTGAAATGGATGTTTCTGTCTTATTGTTCTCTTCTGATGAGTGTGGGGTTGTTACTGTATCGTAGAACTGCAGCTCAGTCTTGCGTGGCCAGTTTGAACAGTTGAACCTCTCTTTTACAGACAACCTTAGTGTAGTCAAGTCATTTTGACACGTGTGAACACAATGTACAGCACTACAGGATCGAGTTTCCGGAGGATTCACTTGACGTGTCAGTGACCGACTCATGTAGACGAGGAAGCAATGTAGCAACACCTGCTTGCTCAACACATAACTCAAGCTCTGACGAATATTATTCGTCAGTGTTAAGTACTGTAAATGTGAAGAATGTTCACTCCTTTCATTAACACTGCCAGCAAACAGGCCCCTTTCTTAAAGTACAGCCTCTAGCACCGGCAAACTAATATTGACCGTTTAATAAAGAATAAAAAAACCAGCATTATTCAGACTTTTGAAGGCAGCTTTCCATGCTATTCTACAGAAGATGTTTGGACGGTACCAGGAGTACGAGCTTTGATACCCGACCTACTCGTTTTTGAAGCAGCTTTGGCTTGTGAAGTAAAGCAGGTCACCTGCTGATCGGAAGGAGAACACTGCTATACAGCGTCAAGAGCTTTGAGTGGCCAGAAAAACTAGCAGCAACTAAAGCAGCTGCACAAACACAGTGCATCACTGTTTACCATTTAACGGTCCACAACTCTGTTTCCGAGGAAACGTATAGTTCACCAAAAAAAGCACTTCTGGTGATGCGAAGAAACTGGTATCCTCTAAAATCAGAACATCCACTTCTCAACTTCAACAGTTCCACATCGGTTCCTGACTCAGCCAAACGTGAATGATCAACTTTTCCATTAGTGCAAGGCCTTACACTAATGGAAAAGTTGAACTTGAAACAGTTGGCTTCTTCTTTTGGGAGTTTTTTTTTTCCCCCGCCAGTAGAGCAAAGCTCCATGATCTCACCATCGCATCAACTGGCTTAATGGTGGAAGTTATTTGGCACCCCACTTTTTTATTAAATTGACTTCAGGTGAGTGCTGCACATTAGGGATGTTTAAGTTGAGTTTCCCCCTTCACTGAAGCACTTTGGGCATCCAGATAAAGTGCTATATGAAAATAATCCATTATTACTTTGGGGAATGTTGCAATCTATTTCACAAGCATTGGTTTCAGGTGAGATTAGCCCAGCACAGACTTGTTTCATTGTTCTCCAATGTACTAGTTGGTGATGCCAGAAATTTGTTTGGAAAAGTTTGACATTGTTAAATAATAAATGTGTATTGAGCTCAGGAACTAATATTTAGTCTAGACACGGGGAACAATGTGGAATCTTCTAGCATGCAGGTACAAGCTGTGACGTGCACATTTCCTGAACACGATTAAAAAAACAAAAAAGCACCCAACAGAGAAAACCTTGAAGTCAACATCTCCACCTTTGAATAAAACCAGTGAATGTAATAAAACAGTGAAAAGTAGGGAAAACTAGCCATTTTAATCTTTAAATGGTGCATATATCTTCCAATGAATATGATGACTTTCCCATAAAAAATATTTCAAGGAAATTACAGAAATCCACATTTTTGGAAAAACGTACAGTCAAAATGTCATTGAAGAGATGTTATTTGACTTCCAAAAGTATATTTAGCAAAGATCTGTGGCACAAACCTTTTTTAAACAAAAACGAGGATGAAATAACTTCACAATGTGATAGAATTATATTAAAATTTGCTTGCAAGAAAGTAAAAAGTTAATTTTGAAAAAGAGATTCTTCATTTAGGTAAAACAAAATACAGTTTTAAAAATACAGTTATAAGAAGCATTCATCAGGTCTTTCAAAATGTACAGTATGTTCATGTTGATTTCTTATTTAAGTCATTTGTAAGATTTCTTTTTACAGAAAAAAAAAAATATATATATATATATATATATATAAACAAATCCGTTTAACATCGCAAATAAAAGCAGCCACTTATTCTGAATTAATGCAACTATAAAATTGCGAAAATTATAAAATGTGGGTCAGGCGGCCCAACTTCAAATTTCCCGCTTACCAAATACTGAACTTGCGGTTCACTATTGAGCGGCCAGTTTCTACAATAGTTCACAGTCAACCTTTTAAGTAAGTAGTTAAGTATGTAGTTAAATATGTTGAAATTACATTATATTGTAGTTTAGAAGCTAAAATTTCCACTGGTTGAAAATTATAACCGTTGAATTTGATAAAAAAAAAAAAAGGCTCTATATTTAGAGCACAGATCTACAGACTCACTGGCTCATTTATCCTCACCATCCTCTGCACCAAAAGCTGCTGATTCAAACCAATCCAGATTCTCCCGTGAGAAACGAGCCAAACCACAGGTGCGGCGACGCCGCTCCTTCATTACAGCCTCGCCCTGAAGAAATGGCACAGCTGTCAACAATGTTTCAGTCTGTGCCCCTTTCAGCCCATTTACTTTTCTATTCTTCATGTGCTTATTTTACAAGCTGTGTTTTTAACTTCCTTTTCGTACAGAGGTAACAGAGCTCTGCTGTAGACACTGGTTTGACTGGTAGAACTACATTGCAGCCACCAGAACAATCCTGCAAAGTGTCAAGGTAAATCACAGTGAAGACTGACGGGAGACAGATTTAGCTTCATCGTATGAAGAAAACCTTATGATGAGGACATTAAAATGTATCCATCAGCTCCTCTTTAAGTCTCAGACAAATGCAGATTTCATGACTTCTACCAGGATTTGTTCAAGAGCTGAAATGGTAAAACTCAAACAGAAGCAAACTAAAACTGGATTTTTTACCATTTGGACATAAGACAAAGACATCAACTTTCACCATTTCCTTTACATTTTATGGACAAGAGTGGTGATTTTATCACAAAAAAAAAACAAACAAAAAAACAGTCTGCTGATCATTCCGTAATGAAACTAATACGTAGCTGCAGCCCTGCTGTGATGGACATTTTCTAATCACATGGACAAAACAATTAATCAAGACAATCAATAATGCAAAGCAAACGTTACTCCACTCTCTAATACTCTCTCCTCCTCTTCCACTCACTTCCCCTGAAGAGATTTACATCCTTGCAGTGGCAGTTTATCTGCTGATCACTAAAGAGGAAGCTCACTGCAATCCCTCCTCACCATAACTGTTTTTTTCCTATTTCCCCCCCATCGCAGCCTTCTCTCGAGCTGCCTGAAACTGCGGAGATGCAGCGAAGGAAGAGAGCTCCCACGCTGCTTTCCCATCATGCCTCTGCACTCACTGTACCATAACCCCTCTTTGTGGTATGGAGATGTGCGGAGGAAGAGGTGGATCGGCGTTGGGAGCGCAAACGCGTCTGCTTTGCATTTAATGATTGATGTAGCCCTGCAACAGGAGGCAGAGGAGAGAACGTGCATGTGGAGGTTTACAACATGAACGGCTGTAGGGAAACAGGATAAGAATAGTGGCAGGCTGCTGAAAACAGTTGTGGCGTGAGGTAGGAGACGCAGGAGGAGCGAGAGCGCAGACACAAACAGCAAAAGGCTGTTTACACAGAACACAAAAGACAGAGTCCAAAAACCTGCTGTGATTTTTTTTTTTTTTTTTTTTACAAAATCTAGTATGTTGCCAACTTTCAGACGACAGCTACAACACGCTTGTTTTTTTTTTTTAAGCCATTATGTAAAGCCATGCAGCGAATATGATGTTTCCTGCAGCGTTGGATCATACTTGCAATGCAGCTATAAATATATGAATGAGCCCACATTTACAAAGATGTGCGCGTGCGCACGCATGGACGCACGCACGCACACACACACACACACACACACCTAACACTTATCTAAGAACAAATATAGGTCGTCCTCTGGTGATAATTAGAGCTCTTTCAGTGCTCCTGAATTAGATACTTTTCTCATTTTCCCTCTTATTAACAGAGCAACCGAGTTATTTTCACAATAAAACACCTCCATCTGCTCACATCTCACAACACATGATGTGCTGATATTGATTTTATTTATTTTAACATATATTTAACACAATACCTTGATTAGACAAGTTTAAGTTTTGTCATAAAGACAACATAATCTGGATAGAAACCATGCTGGTTTAAGGTGAGTGAGAATAAGTCATGTTTGAGTCCATAATCTGGCAGATTGAATTTTTTAGTTTATTTATGATATAATTGATTTATAATAATCAATAAACTGTTTTGAGATGTCGCCTTGGCAATAAGACATTACCTCTGGCTTTGGGAAAAGCAAACGACTGGAACTAAAAACATAGCAATAAAAGTTAATTTGCAAACTGAGTGTTTCAGGTTTGTGTTTCCATACAATTATCCCTCTTCAACACACCTGCCACATGAAATAGATTTGCCAATAATCCTCCAGTAATCAACAATTTTACTAACCAACCAATTGATTGAGAATATAATCCACATAACCCTTAGGCTTTAACAAAAGGTCATGACCTTATATTGGTGATATAAAAACTCTGATCATCACTGACAGATCTGACCCAAGCATAAATTTCCAGTGTGACATTTGTCACAAAGACAAAAAAGTGTTTTAAAAACACCAAAAGGTGGTTTAAGGTGCACATATTTGCTCAAATTTAATGAGACATGATGCCCTTGTACTGTAGGCTAAAATGGGGGAGGGGCATGCTTTTTCTAACATTTAGCACAACAGAACAGAAATGCATCCTATTATCATGATAATAGACACGGGAGGAATAAAGAACCATGTAGAGCTGGCTGCAGTTCACCTTTATCATTGAAAAAAATGAATTAAATATGACAGCACGAACAAAGAGCAGCTTCCAGGTTTCAAGCTGGAAAGTTGTCTAAATTTCATTTATAAAAGCCGCACATACATTTTCTGTTATGTGTCGCTGTGACTGTTAGAAACTACATAAAAATGAGCATGTTCACAAATCTGTGCCAACAACCTCCAAGCGCGAGCGCCAAGACAGGCGAGTTATTTAAAAGCCACTTCCGGTAATTCTTTCAGAATAAAACCAAACACTATGGAGGAACTGAAATATTCTTATAAAGAATGCAGCAATTTTATATGAAAGTGTGGCTATTAATTGACCAATCATTTGCAACGCTACCAAAACAGAGTATAAGGTGTTATGACCTTGAGTTGGGTGAAACTAATGGTGAAAGTCTAGAGAACTTCTGTTAAACCTCTTACACACTACACTTACACATGTCGCAAAAACAGTGTGATCCATTCATGCTAGAACTACTTTCAGGACACTTAGGCTTAGATCCTGTTCATTTTTGGTATTAACATGTTTCCTGAGTAATCTGATCAGAACCACAAGTCCACAAGCATTGAAATCTGATCACTCAAACCACATTCAGATGCAGGACCCATGTTAACACCAGGGTGCTGCTATTGTGCATGTTGGCTCACTTGAACGAAAGACGAAATAGACTAAAACCTTAATTAGTATCATTATCATCAGCCTGGGGCCTTAATTAGTATCAGTGGTAACACCTGTGTTTACAGCTGGTGCCAAAAAAATTCAAGTTCAATAGTAAATTATTCTAAAAACCAACCTGTGGATTCAGAATATCTCTCTATAATCACTTTACCTAACTAGCAACAAATATGTAGCTAAAAAGTGTTTGATTCGTGCATTTTATTTTGAAGGCCACCCCTCCGTACTTCCTGTCTGGTCGGTGCTCACCGCCGCCGCCTTGACGCAGCGGCTCCACCACGCTGACTGCGGCTCTGGCGGCTCCGCTGCCCGCCGCCCTGCCGTTGGAGGCGGCTACAGCCTCCAGACGACCTGCGTGCTACTCTGCTGCCTCCGCACCGGACCGCAGCCGTTAAACCGGAGCGAAGGAAAGGAAAAAAAAACGAACTAAAAAATAATTCAAATTAAAAAAAAGACCACAAATATTACCGCGGCGCTGTTCCGGGATATTTTTCACACCACATAACCGACAAGAAAAAAAAATCGTTGAAAGATGCTCCGGCAGCGGCGCGTGCCACGACAGACCTTCTTCTCCTCCGCCGCCAAATACACATTCACATGCCGGTATAAAAAAACGTCCGCCGCACGACAATAAAACGAAATAAAGAAGTATTGAAGCGTTTCCTACCGTAGACATGCGTCGGTTGGTGCGGGAGGCTGCGTCCTGCTCTTGCGGCGTTCAGAGCAGCTGTGTGCGGTGCGGTGCGGCTGCTGCGGACGCTCTGCCTCCTCCCACCGGCCGCCCCTGGGCTCTGGCTGCTGGGACACCTCCACCGTCAAGAAAGCCCGGTTCGGCCCGACCGGCTGTTACGCAAATATGCGATAGTCAGTGGGCAGGGCGTGTCACCCCGCCCACGGGGAGTGCCGCCGTGTGCAGAGCGAGCGCCACGACAAACTTCATTGAAAAATCCGGGAAGTTAACGTGACTTAATTGACATGTGCAGGGTCGCTGTTGCTTAAGTGGATTTTTTTTTATTTTTTTATATATCAGTTATTACTGTTCATTATAATTCATTTAAATATAACAAATGAACTGATTTATGACACACATGGTAAATATTTGTATATAGAATGATAAGAGGCAGAGGTGATTGATCAGTTATTTCATATCTATTATTACATAAAGAAAGATAAATAAGTTAAGGCTGATGAACTTTAAGTGTTTAAATAATTTCAAATGGTATATATATCTCCCAACATGAAATGATTCCATTCATCACTCCCGAACAGAAGCCATTGTTCATTTCCTGCTAAAACATCATGTTCAAACAGGACATTTCTATTGATGCCTGCATAAAACATTCAAGACAGATCGTTTACTGCCCCGGTGACAAAAACACTCATGTATAATTTAGTTATCAAGTATACCAGGCATCAAATCCCCCCCGCCTGTTGCCAGGAGACCACTTAAAAGTCCAGTTGGTGCCATTATTCCTCTTCTTACTGCTTTGATTATGAGTCACAGTTTATATCACGGTGCTTAGCCGAAGGGCACAGACTTGGCTTTCAGCTGCAACTGCCCTGTAACTTTTAACTTAAATAGTACACGGTGCAGCAGGTATTCTTGCAGATAGTATTGGTGAATGTGTTGTGAAATCTTTCTGCTCAGGAGTCTAAAGACGTCTTCACAATGTGACAGTATGAAGTGGACTGCAAACTGGGCTCTGACCCAATAAAACCTCAAAGTGGCTGTTGTATTCTGACAGGATCTGCTGTCACTGGGTGTATTGGAATGGAGCAACCGCTCTCTTTTTTTTAAAAATTTGCACAGGAACAGGCCAACCCTGGATTTTCTGCAGGCATTTTTGTTGTTATCAGAAGCATTTGTAACCACCACACAGGCTATTATTTTTTGCAGATTGCCGGATTGTTTTACCACAGAAGGTCATGGCATTTACACTCCGATTCATTTTTGCAGATTGGTCGCAAAGCATGAAATGATGCATGCTCAGGATTTTCAGCATCTTCTTCCATATGAGAAACTTTATTAATTTCCCTGCGACAACCAATAGCAGAAAAAACAACGCTCACCTCAGATGAGGGTATTAGGCTGCTCCGTGCGGAAGTGAGACAATTACAGCCCTAGATTTTGAAACTCTTGCTCGATGCAGATGCTGTTAAATATTTCATTCTTTTGTGCACTGCAGCTCTTTCACTGGCAGCGTGTTTAGCGCTGATGAGATGCTACAAAATGAAGCAATTAATTGAGGCAGAACAGCAGAGACATCAGTGGAGGGGGGTGAAGCGATCCATCAAACACTGCTGTGAAATTATGAGTCACGCCTAAAGTCAATTACAGTATATTAGTGTGTGTTTGTGCGTGTGTGTTTGGGAGATACATTAGGACAGTGTGTGGTGCTGTCAAATGCAACTGTGATCCAGGGATATGAGCCCGTTCTGGTAAACACTCATTTGTGCAGCTTAAATGAGCAGCTTCCACTCATAAAGCCACCATAGAACACCCTGTTCACCATCTGTCCACGCGGCATCTGCTGAATATTCCTGACGATCTGAGCTCCACGTAGCAGGAAACGCTCCTGATCACCTTCGAGTCGTTCTTCTCATCTCTGACGTGGTCGGCGTCTCTTCGGGGAAGAGCAGAGAGGTCCGCCGAAGGCCTGAAACGAAGCCTGCCGTCCTCCCGGGGGGGAACGCGCTGCTCCGGCTCTGGATTGGTCGGCCCCTGTGGAGAACACGGGCACCGGCAGCTTCCAGCTGGGCAGCAGGCGGCACACGGCCTCCGCAGGAGACCTCGCCGTCCTTTTGTGCATCCCACCTGTCGGCTTGATGCTCGGGCCTGCACACGTGTTGACACCGTGGAGAATATTTGACATTTCCAAGTCACAACCGTGGACATGTTTAATCCAGTCTCAAATGAATGATGAATGCACTTTAATAGGCGGAAAGTAAGATCTAAGGAAGTGTAGTGTTTTTCTCAAGATCTAGTAGAATGTGAAGAGGCCGGAAACTGCTCGTCACAAACGTCACATGATGTTTATGAAATCCATAATAGCATGATGGCTTGTAAAAAAAAAATCCATACGATTTTTTTAAAATTAATTTGCCAAATAACTTTATGTAAGGTCAACAATTATGAAACCAAGCAGCAGAAAAATAAAGGCCTGGTCTGCACTGACCTCTGGTGGAAACACGGAAAATGTGCACGCAGGGTATTAAAAACCACCAGATGTTCTATTCAACCAGTTCAATAAACAGAACACTTTGAGCGATTACGGATGCTGAGTATTTAAAGCCAAAATCCACTTTAACAATCATGAGGGATGAATCCTTTTTTTTTTTTTTTTTTTAATTCTTCTAGTATTATCTGCAGATCATCAAATCTGTGATCAGGTGCCTCCGTGTGGCCAAATGCAGACGCTACAGCAACGAAATATAAATATTGTCCTGTTTATTACAAGCGGATCAGTCATCTTCACTCATGAAGCTTCAGTGTCAAACAGGTAATACATAACTGGCAATATAGATTAGATTAGAAAGGACTTTATTGATCCCTTTGGGATGTTCCCCAAGGGAAATAGATTTTTTTATAGATTAGTTTATGTAATAAAATACATTTTATAAAATAAAATAGACTAAGTACTATGTGTTTATTTATTAGGTTGCTTTAATGAAATATGTGACAACAGAGTAACCTCCATCTGCTGATGAAGGATTAAAGCCTCTCTCTCTCACACACACACACACTCGCCCGAGAGGAGGTAGAAGCTTTTACAGAGACACATGCTGACATAAAATGCAGGATCAGTGAGACTACAGGCTGGGGTTTAACATGTTCAATACACTTCCCAATCGATACCAAAATATGAGGTGAAGGAGCCACTGACAACTAAATAGAGTGGAGGACAATTTGTGGCTTAAACTCTATAAAAAATACTAAAAAAACTAAAAAAAAAAAAGGAGCGATGGGTTTAGATCAAGTGAGAGTCAGAAGTCAGAATATAGTTTTAAAGTCCTCTCTGGAGATCGAGAGAGAACAAGTTAATGTGTGTCTGTCCTTAATATCAATCAGCCTTTCTCCTGATTGGCTGGTTTGATTGGCTGTAAGTGGGAGGTTTCTGGTGACTGTATATTTGTAACATCAGAACTTTGTGGAAGTCTTGATGGTTCATTTAAAGGCACAGTTTGACACAAATAAATCTCACTTCCCTATGATATAGAACTTCTAAAACAGATTTGTACATGAGTGCAATTATCTATCATTATAGAAAGGATGAGAATATTGATATGACTCTATACAGTGAATATGTAGCCAGAGGCTGTTAGCATAGCATAGAAAAAGGTTGAAAGCAGGAGAAAACTGTTTGTCTGGCTCTGCACCTCTAAAGATTAAATGTGGTTGTTGATTCTGCAAAAAAAACCCTCAAAATGTCTATAAATGTGAATATAACAAATGTAGCATCAATCATTCATCATCGGTTACGGCTAAAATAAAAACAGACGAGCGTAATAAATCACACAGCAGCACATTCCTAAATGAATCTTTCATGTGTCAAGGTTTTCTTTTATTTTGACAGCGTTTCAGAATATCATACAGGTAAACAAGGTTTTTGCAAAAGTTAATATATCCATAGTGTTGCATTTCATAAAAATAGTTGCTCCACTTACAGTCTTTGTGACCATCAATAGTACACTGAGTCATATTTATAGAGATATTTGTTCAGGATCTACACACTGCTATAACACTACACAGTGATACTGAGCCGCTTGTGGTTTATGGTGCATCATGTGTCGTTAAATCAACACACACACTCACACATTCGCGCACACACACGCACGCACTCACTCACACACCTCTAGATGTCTTCTTTTTTTTGTTCTTTTCACGTTTGCGTAGAAAACTACTTACAATTTGGCTCAATGGACACAGTTCAAATGTGGAAAGCAGTGAGTTGTGCAAAGGCTGAGCAAACTATGCACTGGTTTTATTTCGCTGTTGTTGTTTTTCAAACAAAAGTCACAAAATAAAAGGAGCAGTCCGGTCAAGTGGGCATGATGGTGATTCTGAATGTAAGCAGCGTTTGCTACGTTTACTCTGACACGTTAAATTTAGTTCGGGGCTTCTTCTTCTTCTTTTTTGTTTTGTTGATATTGTACCGTCTCCCAATGATGGAAGGGACGAGCCGGTTGTGCCTGGCTCGAATCCTAAACCCTGTGAGATTGTGCTTTAACGTCAGTTCCCCCCTTATTCCTTGTGTAATTACAGATTACAATGGAAAACGTAATGACTTATTCCTCTTTTATGCTTTAAACGCTGTTTGCATTTCCCCCCCTCGCCAAGTAGAAGAAACTTTTGATAATATTGGCTCATTCACAGAGGACAATTTACCACTTCTGCAAAGAAGATGCAGGAGAGATTTGTAGATCTTAAAAATGATCAGCTTATTAAAGAAACATACAAGGGTGTAGCTTTAAAAGAAAACATACAGGGAGGTTTGGTGTGGAGAGATGGATCCATAACCAATCAGCTGACTGCGGCTGTGACGGGTGCGAACTCTCCTCAGCCGCCTGGAGATTAAAGGAACATTTCATTTCCAAATTGCCGACACTCAGTCAGCTTCCAGACGGTTATGGGCGCGGGCGTCTGACAGGCGAGATTGATGCTCTCCTGACTCAATATGGGATTTGACTAATGCTGTTTGATTAAGGTTTTGATCGCACCGTCTCATACGAGCACTTCTTCCTGGGAAATTACTAGCGTCGGACCTCGTTCATCATAATGAAAACTACCGTGACCCGAAACGAACCCCTTGCACGAATAAGAAGCGTCAACATCTCCGGTAATGGACTTACTTTCATACACAAGCATGTGAAATTAATGATGTATCACGCTGGAACAACAACAAAAAAATACAGTTTATTATTTACTGTATATATCTGTGGAGTTGGAGTTGTATAGCAGCCTGTTTTGAACCCTCTAAAGTGTTTTTTTGGAGTTGAACCTTTGACTTAAAAGTCAACCTCTCTCGTCTTTTTCAATCTAAGGCACTCTGCCCCTCGGTGTCATGTGAGCTTCCCGCTGTCGGCGTCCGATGCTGCCGATTGCTTTGTTCGTGAAGCAAAGGAATGAGGGAAAAAAAATGGGACCGATGCGACCCCCCCCCTCCCCCCTTGAACTCGGGATGATCCCGAAAACTGCAACCACGGGGCTGAAAGGTTCAAGGTTAAAGTTCCCGCTCTGCGTTGCACCCGCTTTGCTCCACCAAGCAACGGACTAGAACTTCCAATGGCTCACCCCTAGGTTCTTTCACTTAAAGATGATCTTATTTACAAAAAAAAAGAAAAAAAGATCCCACATATTCATATTCTTTATAATATATCTATGTCTATAATCCTCTGATAGATCATTCAAGACAGATTCAGGCCCGTACAGTCTCTGTTAAGGCAAAGTTCTGTTGATGAGTAGATCTCATCTCTGCTGTGTCACTCTGTGTCCCATTCACTCTTGTCAAAAACAGGCAAACCCTCTTTTTTTTTTTTTTTTCAAACATTCCATTTCATAAAATAGACTCCGTTGTGTAGAATATTTGTTCCCGCGGTTCTGCCGCCGTGGAAACCGGTGGGAGAATAAGAAGAGTTCTGCAACGTCCGTACCTCCGGAACAATTCTCCCGTCACGCTACACGTACAAACACACATTCTGCTGCTCGCTCTTCTGCTTTTTTTTGTTTTCTTTTTTGTTTTTAAAAAGTGGATGATTTTTTTTTTTCCAGTTCTTAAGGTGGTGGGTGTAAAATATTTCTCAAAATAATTTAGAGTACAGTTATCATAAATAAAACTCTAAAAATACGTGGTCCAGGTCACCCGGGGGATGGAGGGGGGGCGGTGGCTGTGATCGTTTCTGACTCTATGGGAGAACGGGGTCAGTGGGGGGGGGGACTAGGGCACTAGGGGACTAGGGGGCTGTGAGGATGGTGCGGTTCAGTTTCTGATGAGTCTCGGCTGCGTCCTGGAGCCGTTCTGTTATCTGCTCAGCGTGGACGTGCCCGTGCGCAGCGTGCTGGGCAGCTTGTCCGATCCGGGGATCTTCCAGGGCCCGGGAGAGACCGTGGTGGCCTTCCTCCCTGCTGCGCTGCTGGTGTTCTTGTTGGGCAGGCTGGGCCGGCTCTCTCCCGGGTCCCTGTCTGCTTCCCTGGTCCTGGTCTTGCTCTGCTCCGGGTCTAGCTGCTGCTGCTGCTGCCCAGCGCCGTAGCGCTCCGCGTCCTCCCTGCTGTTCCCGTTGGTGTGCGGCAGCATGCCGCCGCTGGGAGTGGTTTCTCTTTTCCCCCCGGGAAAGCCGCCGCAGTCCCCGGTATTTCTCTCCTTGGACCTCCCCCTGGCACCTCTGGAGGGTTTGGGCTCCCCGCTCGGCCCCTCCTTGCCCCCGTCCCCCTCAGTAGTGGGCTGCACCCAGTGCCCCTTGTGGGTGGACCTGCCACCCTCTTTCTTGGCTCTGCCGCTCCCGCCGGCCGCAGCCGCTCTTCTCCCCTGGCCGACCGGGTCCGGACTCAGCAACTCGGGCTTGTGGGGGCTCATCGAACGCTCCGTCCTGCCGTCTCGCGCCGCCGCCGCGTCCCGGGGTACGTCCAGGGGTGGCAGGTGAGGTGGGTCGGGGGCCGGGGCCAAGTGAGATGAAGGCGATGGCATGGGGAGGCTGTCGATGGGAGGGGCTACTTCCGACAGGCTTGGGGAGGCTGAAGGGCAAGCATCCCATGAGGCGGCGTTGTCTGCAACACACACACACGCAGTCAGTGATGACACACACACACATGCTGTTCACTCCGCTTAAAGAAGCGTGCACGCATGCCACTGCACAGACGCTACGCTACAGCAACACGACAAAATAACCACTCACAGCAAACCTCCCCTACAAGCCCAAAGCGTTCAAGCAGACGTCAGAGTGGCTCTGCAAACTCCTTCCGATCGTGTCACGGGGGCAACTTCTACTTTTAGGCAACATCAATCCGCCTCCCTCTGCTCTCTTTAAAGCTCCAGCCAATCCAAAACCTTGGCGGAAAATCGAAAACAGGTTTAATGAAATGGATAATGTGCCCAATAGGGTGGTGCTTCGGCGAGAATGAGAAGCCGGGGGGGCTGAGCGCCTTTGCTCCCTTTGTCTCTGTCTCTCTCTCTTTTAGAGCTCGAGGAGATGCCGCTGCAGCCTGAGCAGCAGCCGCAGTGAATCCAACACTCTCTGCTCTCACGGACTGTTAGCCGCCGTTTCTGCACCGGCGCGTCTCGGTCCCTCAGCCATCAGTCATTTCTAGTGGGCGAGGCAGGGGGCAGGAGTTCAGGTTAGCTACACCGGCGCCATGAGGCCCAATTATAAGGGAACGCTCATGCAGCGCTGCAGCACAGGCTGCTAGCTGCAGAGCTAACAGGGAGAGAGCAGAGAAAACAGCTATTTACCTCTACCTGCTACAATGAAGTGACATTAGGCTAAAAAAAACAGTACGGTATTAAAAGCAGTGGCGTTATTTTAGTTTGAGGCAAAGTGTGGAGAGGAACTCGCCCTTTTTAAGGGGGTCCAAGTTAGAAAAATATGAAAATTGTAAATTTAAATGCAGCAATGTGCAATTTAAGAAAAGATAGACTACCAATAAACACTATTAATGCATAACATCAACCTACAGATCCAGCTACTCACAAATTGCTAATTAATCTCACATTTCCAGTCATTCTAAATGTACCTTAAAGGGATATTTTCAAGTTTTTAATACTCTTAAGATGTGAGCGGACAAATATGCTTTTGGAACAATGAGAAATAGTCTCAATAATAAAGTCAAACCTCTGTTCCTCAGTGTTTCCTCATTTTCGTCTATTTAGTAAATTTTATTAATATTGAGTGTTGACTAATTTAAAAATCATCTACTTTTGTGTGTATGTATATGTGTGTGCATGAGGAGGACGGGGCTGTTATTATATTTAAATGATTGTGTAAAGCATTTTTCATTTTGTTGTATGAAACATTCTGTGCAAATTCACTTTTTATATATTTATTTGTATTTAATATTATTATATATTTCTAAGTTTAAGACCTACCATCAGGATTTGTGACATCACAACTAGCTTATTCCATTGCAAAATACAAGGAATGGACCTTACTGTGAAATACAGTGAGGAGACGTCTGGTGTCCAACGGTTAAATTTAGAAATGAATATTTGCATAGTCACAAAATCTTAATGATCTTAATTAGATATTTTGTGGAAAAATAATCATCAAATTTTTGGACCTTTTTGCCTTTATTGACAGAAAAGACAGAAAAGAGGAAAGAGAGTGGGGCAGTAACATGCTGCAATGGGGTTGGAACTGAGTAGAGTATTAATGGTCCATACGTGTTGTAAATTTCATTGTAGGAAGTGTAGGAATCAGTGTTTTTGGAATTTGACTCTTATCTTTACTGTTGTCTATCATCACACACCCAGATTTTAATAGAATAACATGAGGAAATCACAGCAGCACCCGTTTATTTCTGCTGGAGATGAAGTCAGGTAAAGTCTATCTGTCACTCACAAAATGTAAATTTGAAAAATGAGGAGAAGGCCTGATGCCTCTTAAAATCATTGTGTGTATCATATTTTTCCTCTCTGAGCATAAATGTGATTAACCGGGCGATGTGAACTTTTGCTTTGCACCAGTGACAGATGTCTATGAGTATAAGTCTCATTTTTCACATTTTTACTCCTAATTAGGCTTTTCTGCATCACTTTAAAGCGTCATTCTCAGAACTCCGAGCTCATGCTACAGTAGATAAAGACACACACGAAAAACACACGCAGGTAAGCACACACTCATGTTCATGCACATGCCCACATCTGTGTGCTTTCATGCCAACAAAACGCTGCTTATATTCTTGTTTTTTCTGATCTTCTGTGTGCGTTTAGCTGCAGCGCAGGAACCGAAGAAAAAAAAACAAAAACAATTTGCTCCCTTTGAACTTTGTATCACCGTAGATGATTTGCATAACTTTCCAGTAAGTAAACTGCTGATGATCAATGGTGAACTGAGCCCACACGCAACAAAACATGTGGGTTAAAAAAAAGCCGCTGATACTTTTACGCAGCAGGGGAACTCCTGAAGAACATAGATCTGAAACGATGGAGCACTTTGCCTCATGGCTGACTGGAGCGACGCTCCCTGTGTGCACAGATAAAAAAGCACAAAAGCTCAGAAAGAGACGTTAAATCCCACCGCTGGAAGGGGGGGTAGAGCAAAGCGGAGGTAAATGACGTCACCATCTATTTCCTGTGCTAGAGGACTGGAGGGCGAGCACCGAGGGCGCACCCTGATGGATGGGTGTCACTGTGAGTTTAAGTGCTGCACAGCGTCGCCCTTTGGTGTGGGAGGATGTGGAAAAAGATGGTTTTGGGCACAGGAGCGAGTGGCGTGTTGCGGTTTTATATTATAACCTGCGGTGTGACGCAATTAAATGTCCCCTCCCAGGCTCAATCCGTGCTGTGCTGAGTAAATAATCTGCTGCAGTATTTCACCATCATCTCCTCTGGGCGACTCCGGGCAAACCCTTCTATTGCTGTATTTTTTTTTTTTTGGTACCTGCTGATTTATCTTGTAACGTTCGCTCTTTTTCCTCAAAACTTTGCAGCTCTCGCAGCCACGTCTGTCGTGTATTTCATGACCTCAAAAGATGAAATAGTGAACTGTTCTTGGGTTTTCCAAACACATTTGACGAGATGTTTTAACGTAAAATTGTTAAACGCATCCTTAACGAAATGTAGCCACAAAAAAATTTAAACAAAACAAAAAAACACACGCAAAACCACAGCACAGAAAGCCAGGGTGAGGTGAAGAGAAAAAACATTCGTATGGTCACAAACCGTGTCTTTAGAGTGGCCCATTAGGAAGAAATAGGGGGAGCCATGCTTGTCACTTTTCATGCACATGGAGAGACTGGAAGATACCATTCCTATAGAAGGGGAAGTAACAACCTAGACCAATCAATTAGTGACAGATCACTGGAATGGACAGAAGAGAAACTGATGTTAGAAAAGAGAGAACATTAGTTGTTTGTTTTTTACAGTACAGGAATATAGAATAAAGAGGATCGTCATCCTATTAAAATAAGTCATTTTTCAGTCAGTGAGTCAGTGAGTTTTTGGCCTAAATCATCTCTTGATGCTGCCACGTCTGATAAAATCACCTCAATTACTCTTTATAACCAAAACAACAAGGGCCATTTTACTTGGGTCATTTTATTTTTTGCCCCTGTCGAAGTTTTTTTGCCCAAGTCTGGATAAAATTCCTTTAATGGGCAATTTAACAAGCTTTCATGATTGATTTCATGATGATGAAATTGAATCAAATTCTACTGGTGAGTAATAAAGGCTATAGGCTATAATGTTTTATAGTGATTTAGTCTATATTTCACAAGTTATACTTGAATAATAACTTATATAAAGTGCTGTGCATATCAAATTCAATGAATATGTAGCCAAATATGATGAGAAAGGAAGAAAGGAAGTTCCAGGATCTTCAGTCAATTAAACAAGTTGATGCCTGTTGAGTGACATCTCACACATCCCAGGTTTAAAAAGTCATCAAAATTGGTTTGTTGGAAATGAGTTGGACAGTAAAATCACCAGTGTTAATATAACACCTAAAGAGTTAATTAGTTATCTAGTTAACACTAGTAGTATTGAAATGAATTCTTTGTTAACACCATAGATTTTACTGTGTAAGTTCAATAAAAAGAGGACCTGGGAGAGTGAAGCAAAGGGAACTGCCTCCTGACCAATTTACATACATGCACATACAGTGCATAAGTGAAACACAACTTTCTATGTCTGTCCACTGTCAAGGCCTTTTTGGTTGAAATAATTGATAAATATAATATTCTCTGCATTTGTTAGATGTATTTTTTGGTTTTCCCAAAAACCTGAAAAATTGACATAGGCCATTATTTTAATAGGGAGACGATATAAAGAATACAGTGAGCATTTAAAGCCAGAAGATATAACATGAATATGAATAGATACATGCCAGAAAACAAAATGTTATCAAGAGTCAAAGTGATATTAGATAAGACAGTTCAGAAAAAGAGGGAAGAAACGATCCCAAAGAAAGGAAGGACAGGCTTTCTGGGAAGACGTCAATACTCACCATACTCTGGGACCTGCCCCGTCCCTCTCTTCAGGAGCAGACGGACACGCCTGCCGCCCGACTTGATGAGCTCGATGGCCCTGGCGTGGGTCATGTCCCGGGTTGTTTCTCCATTGATCTCAATGATCTGGTCCCCAACCTGGAGAGAATGAACTAAGTTGTAAACATCCGTCAGTGGGATTGATGATAATGAGGATGTGTGGAGTTTTCATGCTAAACGCCAAAACACCAGGTCCCGACAGGAACGTTTTTTTTCTTTTACAGTTTGCCCCTGCACACGACCTTGACCTCCAGCCTGCAGGCGGATGATTGAGTTCAACCTGTTGCAGCCAGATTTCTTCCTCTCCTGAGGTGATTAACTTCCCTTTTCCGCTCGCGTATTGTGTTTTTTTTCCCCTCACTCGACTCATTGGGCTGTGTGTCTCGAAGAAAGGAGGTCATCGTTTAAGCTGCCAAAAAACTGATGAGCAACGGCGGAGGTTCAGAGAATCCACCGCCCGGTTTCAGTCCCGCGGCGACATCAATAGATTTTAGAGTGCCGCTGAAGCTCTTTCACCGGTTCCTGTGAAGCATAACCAACCCGAACTGAAAGGTCCTAACACGCCATGTACCGTTTTTACATGCAGAACATAACACAGATTAATATATTCTGCGCAAATTACTGTTTGAATAATAAATCTTGTATTAAATGGAAATAAAATGACAGTAATGCTAATTTAAACACAAATTAGGTGCCATAATGTTACATAAACCTCTGAGTCGGGTTCACCAAGGTGAAATAAGATGAGCAAATTACAGACGGTGTTTGCAAACCTAAGATTGAGTCAATTATGATTTGGCAGGTTTGGAAATGAGCGCGCTACGCATGTAACAGAATATTAACAAGCCTCTTTTATTACGGAGGAAGGTGATTTATGAGGATCAATATGGATCCATAATTCACTGGCTTTTCCTGTGAGCTTAATATGCATTACTACAACGGCAATGTGTGTCACTTATAATTCATTTGGGTATAATTTGGACACGTCGTTTGAATAGAATGGGGGAACATATTAGGACGCCTGATGAATCAACCAGTGTCCTTCATGTTTAAAATGAGCGTAGCTGCAACAGCTAGTTTAACAGACAGTTTAAATATGAACTGGACTCTTTCTCTCTTGTTCCTGACACATCCCTGACGAGGACGGGTCGAATGTCAGTCATCCTATTAAGGCTCGTGTCCCGGCCCCCCCAGAGGTTGACTGATGGGGAGGATTCACTGCGAACAGGACAAAAAAAGAAAAAAAAAAAAAAAACGCACCGGCCTATTACGTTAACAAATGGAGAAATCCTCCGGTAATGGCCCGGGGTAATTTGAAAGTCAGGACTGGACTGGAGTTGGGAGAGGGGGAGTCGTTACAGCGGTGTGAGGAGAGGTGGAAGGCACGATGGTTTGCTCATTAATCCTCACCCCTTAACAGCAGAGGGATGTGATCTCCATTTTCCGTCTTTAATAAAAGAGGTGACAGGAGCCGAGTGAGCGGCACGTGTGTTCAGAGCGCAGGGCAGCGTTGTAGCTTAGAAAGGCAATTACCCACGCTGAATGATTATCTGTAATGACCAATCACTTTGTACAATTTTCTTAAAAGCTTCCGCGGTACCACTTGAACCTAAAATAACATTTTAAAAAAAGAATATGACTCGGCTTCAACTCAACATGTCAGGGGAACAGCGGGGGCGCTTTTTTTTCGGTTTCTGCACCTCTGTGGCCAAGAGCAACTAAAATCCAAAGTGACAAGCGTGTCAAACTCGGGCGAACGATTTTAAGAAATAACTGAATTGTTATTTTTCTGGCAGATATTGTGATTTCGAACGAATTCGCAATTTTCTTTAAATCAAGTTTTAGTTTAAAACCTTTACAAGCATCATAGAGACTTGGATCATACCATTAAAACAATAACTGTCATAATTCTAATGCAAGAATTTATTACAAGTTATTACAACTGAAGAACTAAAAGAGTCTGTCTTAACACCAGTAGTGCAAGGTCAGGGAGGTGACATACATGTGTGAAAGTTGATGAAAACAAAACCTCGACGATCTCAAGATTGTGGTTTTCGATCTAAAACGGTAGATCGTCCAGGCATTGAACTCCCGTTCAAAAGTTTGAGTTGTAAAATGAATAGAAAATGTAGTCAAGACATTGACAAGGTCAGAAATAATCATTTGTATTTGAAATAATAATTTTTTCTTTCAAACTTTGCTTTTGTCAAAAGGTCAGTTTTCTAGCTTCTCTAAGCAGCTCAACTGTTTCCAGCTGTACTAACAAGGGTTTCCTAATCATCCATTATCCTTCTGAAACAATGAACAAACACATTGTACCATTAGAACACTGGAGTGATAGTTGCTGGAAATGGGGCTCTATACACCTATGTAGATATTGCACCAAAAACCAGACATTTACAACTAGAATAGTCATTTACCACATTAGCAATGTATAGAGTGTATTTCTGATTAGGTTAAAGTTATCTTTATTTAAAAAAAACAGTACTTTTCTTTCAAAAATAAGGAAATTTCTATGTGACCTCAAACTTTTGAACGGTAGTGTATGTCAAATGCTTTTTAAGTCTCAATTGAATAAGGTTAAACTCAGATTGATTCCTCTCTGAAACCCAGAGGTATGGATCTAGTTTTGTCAGAGGAAGAGTCACAGCGCGCTGTACACCTTGTTTTGTGATCTCTTCCATTCCATTTGGTGTCGAGTCGATATCTTACCAGGAGTGCAACTCTCTCGCCATTCATCTACGGCAAAATCGTGGCAGCTCGTGCACCGACTTTAAGTGGAGCTCTAAGAGGGATTTCCTGCTTTTCTCCCACTGAGTCGGGGGCCCGTTGGACCGCCATCGATTACACTACCATGGTAAAGTAATACCTCCCCCAGGGGCATTTTGCACACATTATCTTTGACAGGTTCATTACAGATAAGGGATCTCTACAGCGGGCCGAGGCTATCAGCGCCAGACTTAAAGAAGGAGAAACCCGGAATAAAAAAGGAAAGGCACGTGTTGGTTGATGGATGAATACTCCATCTACAAATGAGAAAGAGAAAGTTTAAGTTGCAATATGTGTTGCAGGCAGCAAAGAGTGTGGATAATCCATGGATTTCAGTTGAATTTTTTATCATTTTATGTAATACAGATGCTATGTGCAATACTTATCATCTGTGCATACAGGTGCTATTGTAAAATAGTGGATTACTTTGTAATAAAAGGGTATGTGTGTTTTTATTGCATTTCTATTAATTAGTGTGTGTTTTTTATTGTTTATTATATTGTATTTTTCTACTCTTTTATTAGCTGACTCAGAGAACGCTGCAATAACTCCAGTGTGTTTAGATTGCTGGTCTATACACAAATGGCAAATAAAATAACCTTGAACCTCGAAGGTTTATTTTCATCTACATAAATTCAGAAAATGTGTGTCTTCTTTCCACCAGCGGATAAATACAGATACAGTAGCGGCTACAGTATCGCTGGAGGGAGAACTGTGCAGCTATGCAAACACCAAAGTGCAATTTAATTTGACCCACTTAACTGTTTCATCTATCTTTATCTTCCGGAATATCATCGGCCGCTAAATTTGTAGAGACGCGAGCAGCGGCGGCGCTTTTGCGAGGAAACAGACCTCTGAAAAACAATCCCAGAGTTAATTTGACGGATTATTTCGTGATGGAATCTGAAGAGTTTGCCGTTCGCGGCTCTTGATAACATCAGACAATTACAGTGAGCGTCGGCCGTGTAATCCGGAAAGATAGAAAACAGCTTAACCTTTGGAGAGGATGTAATAGCTTCTTTAACACCCCCTGGAAAGCTTGTTCCTGCTGACCTCCAGTGGTTTAGAGTTCTCACCTCGCTGCAGTGATGTAGAAGTGTACTCCACATGTAGAGGTGTAAAACGCTGCTTCTTCAGCCAGTGTTAAGTTCTCCTTTAAATGGAACGGCGTCACACCTACCCTCATCCTCCCGTTGCGGATGGCCGGCCCGTCCTCTGCCAGCCGGAGGACAAACAGGTCCATCTTGTACTCCCGCCCCCCACGGATGCTGAAACCAAAGCCTTTCACGCTCTTCTCCAGCTCCACAGTGAAGAAGTCGAAGTCCTGTGAAAGCTGAAACAAGCAAAGATCAGATGTGATTAGACTGGGTGTTTATCTGAGTAGAAAATAGGCTCTAACAGGAAAGACATGAGAAAAACTGTTTATATAAAAGGTATTAAAGTCAAACAAGGGAGCAGCTCGAGTAGATTTTATTTAAATACCCAGAAATCGTATGTCTTAAATTCAAACGACAGTGAAAGAAAAAAAGAGACAAAAGCCTTTTCCAGCATTTCCTCAGGCTTGAAAACATGGTGGCATTTATTTAGACAGAAAGCCATTGCTAGCTTTAAATAGCAATACAAACATATAGAAAGAAAGAACTGCAGCGTTTGTGAAGGTAGGGAGGTAGAATGTAGCCCGATCCACACGGAGGAAATTAACAAATACTCTAACCAAATATCTCAAAGAAACACAGTGGAGATATGAAGGAATCAGCTCAGTGTTACACAAAATCAGTAATGACTTATGGACTTTACCAAACTTCATGGCACTTTTGGTTTATACATAGACACTTCATCAGTGGCAATTGATGTTGCAGCTAAGTAGCAAGACAGTGCAATGCATAAATACCAAATAACTAAATAAATGTTTGCAGGAATTAAATACAATGTCAGAATTTCATAATTTGACCCTCTATTTATTCATTATTTATTTATTTTTGTTCTTTTTTTCTTCTCTTTCACTTATTTTGGGGGTTATGCCCATAAATACAACACGGTAACCGGTAACTTCTTTTGTACTATAATAAAGCAATAATAATAATTTTAAAATATGTATCCAGGAGAGAGAATTTGCGTGTTGTAGTTTGCTTTTAAACAAATCTAAGTCCAAACACTAACTGCTACTGCTATTTTTTAGTAAGCAATAAATACAGATTCTGGATATTTTGAGTATAATCCTTTTGCATCATAACTGAAAAACACTGAGTTGAACAAGTGTCATTTTTGCAAAATTTGATGCCAAGGAAATAACTTTTTCTTCCCACTGTGGAAATTTTGCACTAAAAAGTGCAGAAGTTTAGACATCCAGAAATCCAGACACTTAAGTATAATGCAATATGTAGCAAATATTGAGTGAATAAGGACACCACGACTGTATTTTTATCTGCTTATCTCTGGTAGCATTATTGTGTGTGTGTATGTCAATGAGTGTTTTTTATATGTTTATCTTTGTGTATATTGTGTGTAAAATAGTTGATTAAACAATAATGGATTAATGGATTTGAGTCGAAAATGTGAAACTTCTCCGTTCCAGCTTCTCAAATCTTCTATAATAGTCTATAATATTCTTTTGGTTGGTCTGGACAAAAAAGAAATTTTATGTTGAATCCAGCTTTGGGAAACAGTGATCAACATATATACACTTTTTTATGAAACAAAGAATTGATTAATTCGTTCAATAATTGATGGATTAATCGATGAAGTAAGTCGTGGATATGTCGGAGACTTGTGTTTTGTGCTGTGATTAAACCGTCCTTACTTGAACTGGTGGCATTCTGTAGTCTGGGATTGCAAACTGTCTGGTGTCGGGGCCCAGTGGCCTGTAGTCCAGCAGCGGTGGGTGCCTGTAGTCCAGCGTGGGCGGCTGCCGGTAGTCCGCGACGGGAGGGTGCCGGTAATCCACCGGCGGCTGACGATAGTCCGTGAACGGTGGCTGTCGGATGTCTGGCTTCACGTCTTGTCTCGCCTTCACCTCTGACCTGTAACTAACAGACCAATCAGAATGAAGGAAGAACTTCCCGGAGGAGTTTTATCACTTCCATCATTACCTTTGGGCCCGGTACATTACTCGTGTTATGCTTCTGTGAGCGGGGCTGCCGTGAAAATAATGCTTTCTGACAATTTGCTGGCTCTCCCACTACCGACAGAGATTATTTTTTTTTTTATTTATTTTTTTTTTACTGACAGTCATTAAAACACATTAAAACAAGCGGAACAATTTTACTATTTTCCCCCCCACACATCACATAAAATGTTTATAATAAAAACAAGTTCTCCCAGAGGCGGGTAACGCTGAGTACTACACATTTGGATACTGTGTAAAGCTGAGGGAAAAAGGCAAAGGCGGTGTAGATTTTGGACCCCTGTAGTTCTTGGTGAAATATTCAACACATCTCTATAAAGAAGCAATTTATGTAAATAAATTAGCAGCCCACCCGTTAACTGATGTGCTACAACAAAGTGAGGGAAGAGAACAAGTGAGAGATGAAACGAGTGAGGAGCGAGTGAGTGAGAATAAGACGGTTGGAAGGAAAGCTGGAAGGAGGAGGAGGAAGAGAAACTGTAACAGAAGATGAAGAAAAATCAAAAAAAGTGTGAAGGGAATAAAAACAAGGGGGACAAAGGGGATCAAAGCATCTGATTCCCTCATACATGCATCCTTGGAGGAACAGTGTTTTGCCCTAAAGGCAGACAGAGGACTACAAAACATGATTTACTGCATCAGGAAGTCAAGACAGCTGCAAATCACTGCACCACAGGCACGAGGATGAAACGGCGTGTGCTGTTTTCAACCGTTCGCTGCCACTCGGACCGGGAAAGCTGTCTTGCTCTGAACCGTTTATGACGTCTTACCTGCTCTCGTGTGTGTAGGTCTGGGGCGGCGGGGCGGGCAGCTGGGTCACGGGGCTCTGATGGGGGACGGGGTTGGGCTGGGAGATGGGCGGGCTGGGCTCCGTGACCGCTGAGCTGGGCAGGGAGGTGGCGATGCTGGGCTGGGTCTTGGGGCTGTGCTGCTGGGCCATGGGGCTCTGCTTCTCTGAGCTGGGGGCTGAGGGGGGGTTGCTGATCTCTGGGATCCAGGACAAAGCACAGGACTTCAGAGGCAGAAACATCCAGCCACAACAAGTCCTTTTAACCTTTATCTAACCACGAGAATCTTTTATTGGTGCTTAAACTTGCATTAATTCATGTTTTTTGGTGGTAACACATGTAATAAACACACTTTTCAGGTGATATAGCAAACATGTTCACAAACAGTATATTTGCACACAGGTTACTTACATTAGAAATATTTTTTTTACTTTATTAATCACAAATGGGAAATTACACTTTCTCTGCTTCCTGGGAATCATTAGGTGATTGAATGCTGCATTTGATTGCACTCGGAACTCTGAAAGACCTGACCTCCGAATTGGAAAAAGTGCAATAGAACAGCCCTTTAACTCTGAAGTTGAGTAGGATCAAAGCAGCCCGAGTGGGAGGGAATGACGTCAAAGCAAGACAGCATCGCATGCCGGAATTTATTTATCAATGCAGGCTTCTTATTTTACACGTAAGATGTTTAAGCAAGGGGAAAAAGTGGGAAAATATGGAAAAATAAATATGACGCAGCAAGAATTGATGCCTGTATAGCTCACAGGATTCCCCTTGCTGCTGTGTTAGAGTGTAACTTAATACACTTGCAGCATATGGTGTTTCCCTTTCTCTCTCTCCCTCAAGTAGTTAATGTACTTCCCCAGCAGTACTGTATGATGTTTGAAAGACATCCAAACAAACATCATCTGACTGTGACTTTTTCGATTATACACAATGAAAATTTAGTCTGAATTTTTGACTCGGATCTTTCCGAGTTCCGAGTGCAATTGAACGCAGCATAACCCCCCAAATCCAACCATGAATACTGAGTGCCAAGCAGAGAGGTAATTTTTACAGTATTTGGTATGACAAGGCCTGGAATTGAACCCATAACCTCCCAGTCTCAGGGAAGATGCTCTACCACTAGGCCAATGAGCTGGAATTGCTTATGATTAGTAATCACCCACCCAATTAAATCACCCACAACCTGTATAAATGCAAAACCAAGACAGCTGCATCAAACCATCAGTGTTTTAGTCGTTTTTGAAGACAAAAATGCGAACTATTCATTGGTAACAGCCTCTAAAATGTGCTGCTTTGGTGCTTTACTGTGTCATACATGACAGTAAACCTCATAACAAAAAAAAACAAGACTGAAGAAATCATTTTGGGTGAAAAACTAATTATAAGCAAGTTGGACTATTTCCGGACAGTTTATAGACAAAATGATGAATCCATAATAGAAGTAATTGTTAGTTGCAGCCCAGTATCCATCGTCCTTTAGCTCTGGTTTGGTTTCCACCTGTTTAGAGGAAAATATCTGACTTTTAAACGCTCCATTCTCTTCATGACTCTTTGCTGGTAGATGCTGGGCAGGGAGCGGCTCTATCAGAACATTTCGTTACCTGTCGCATCTGAAAAGCTCCTTAAAACCAGGAGCTGAAGGACACTAAATAACTCGGTCAAGCTGAGGGGAACAGCAGAATCTGGTAATAATTCTTTGTGCGTTTGTCATATGAGTAACCTCTTTCACATTACATTATCGATTGTTACTACAAAAATATTGATTAGCGCAGCTTTAATGTTTTTTAAAAGCCATTGCCAGACGGCATCACGTCCTCATCAAAATCATTAAAAGCAAGGACAAAGTGAAAAAAAGGGCCTTTTTGAAGCTCAACGTAATGATCAGCAAGAAAAAGCAGGAAAAACAACCACCGTTGTCATTTTTCAAACAAATATAATTAGTTTTGCCCATTTTTTCTCAGATGTAATCAATCAAGCTTTTCTTCTCATGAATTACCTTTAATACTCGTCGCACAAAATTAAATCTGTTGTTTTTTCAGGGAGAGACCATAGAGCTGCGAGCAGAACGGCTGTAGTACAGGAATCACACGAAGTACAGCACATTGCTTGTGTAGGTGTAACTACAGTAAGAGACGGTAGCTCTATGCAGAAACATTTTGGAGACAGACAGTGTGAAAAGAAGAGCACAAACTCATGAATCTGACAAAAAGGGACAGTTAATCTAAAACTCACAGAAGGAAGAAGGATCACATTTCGTGAAAAACTCACGGCACAACTTTTGATTAATAAACCCAATGCGATTACTGTCATGAATCACTGTCTGATGCAAAAGTGCAGCGGCTCTGAGTGCTCGTGTGTCGTGTGCGTCCACGTGTTCTCTCACCGTCCTGCGGTATGATCCTCAGGGTGACGCTGAGGCCCGCGTCCTTGATCAGCTTAACGATGTCGGCGTGCGGCATGCTCACGATGGACTGGCTGTTCACCGCCAGGATCCTGTCTCCCACCTTCAGCTTCCCGCAGCGGTCGGCCGGGCTGCCCTCGATGATGCGGCCAATTTTGTGGGGCACAGCTGTTGGGAGGATTCGCACGCGCACAACACGCCGCGGGTCAGGCTCAGCAGCAGATTGGAGGATCTCGCCTGTCTGTGCTCACACACTCACTCACTCACTCACTGACTGACTGGTTGACTATTTCTCTGTCTCTCTCTCTCATTTTGCTGTTCACCCCGGGCTTACGTAAGGCATCCAGGTTTTTTTTTTTGGTGTGTGGGCGATGCACTGGTGCTCACGGCCGCATACCAGAGATGTGTGTGACTGACACACTGTGGGAAGGATGTGTAATTGAGGGCATTAAATAAGAACTGCTTCACATCCAGCCATGACCTGTTCTAATACTGAAGTTCACATCGTGGCTCTTATCTTAAGACTATTGATGATTACTTTGTAGCATACATAGCCTATCTTTCATCAAGCACTTGAAGCGGTTATTATGCAGAGCAGAGGACGGCTGATGATGCATAAGTATCGAACTGAATCAGCCACCGGACTTACTGTTGGTGGTGGGGGCCTCGGGCCGGTTGAGTGAGCTGATGATGACGAAGCCGAAGCCCTCGCTCTCTTTCCGATTGATGACCACGTCGCTGGACTGCGCCAGGACCGAGTTGCCGTCCGAAGTGGCGGTGTTGCCCATGGGTGCCTGCGTGGCGCCGGTGCTGTTTCCATACGTGAAGTCGCTGCGTGGGGAGCTGTGCTGCGTGGAGACGGAGCCGGGGCTGCGGCCGTTCTCTGGACACGACTCACCTGTAGAAGTAGAGAGACAAGCATCCACACATCAGGAGAGTGATGGGAGGCCATTTACTGAAGTACAACAAAGAAAGAGTATGCCATTACAAGTGAGTCATGGAGTACATTAAGTATTATTATTATTATGTAGAGAAACGGACACAAGCACAAACAGCGAAATAAAATGTTGCTTTTTAATTCTCCCATAGCTGTTGCGTTCTAAAGCACTGTTTCCTATCTGTCTTCACTAGGTACTATCAATAAAGGTAAAAACCTAAAAAGCCACAAAACATGAACTAAATAAACCAATAGAAAAAGCACCCATACCTCCCCACAACAACTGCAACACTGTTTATCTGCTCTGCCCCCTCTCCGTCAGAAATAGAAATGAAATAGAAATACAACCCTGACTATGTTACGCCATGTTTTTATAAAACCTCACACACTGTTATTGGCTGGGGGCTACAGCAGCACACACATCTTAAAGTTTAACACCCAAAATTATGCCTGTCCCACCAAATTAATGATAAAATCCGTAATCAGTAATGAGTGAGAGGGATTGCATTTTTATGAATGTATATATTATTTTTGGGGGGGACATTTTTCATACTATACCTTTAAGCATGTGTTTTCTAAAAGTTTTGTTTATGTAAAGGTTTAATCTCCAAAGTAACTGTCCTCTACAGTTGTTAAATATATGTAGTGAAGTGAAAAGTACAACATTTACAACTAGATTTTAGTCAAGTCGAAGTAGAACACAAGAAGTATTTTTAGGTGATCACATCAGTAAATCTTCTCATTTAGAAATAAAGGCAATTTGAGATTCCTGTCACACTTTTTGCTTTTGTTATCCTTAAAATAACCAGTGTGAAGAATAATTTCTTTGAAAAAAAAGGATGTTTGTGTATGTGCAAAAAAAAAACAAAAAAAAAACATTACAGGCAAAAGTATTGCTTAATCTCATCCCTGTGAAGAATCAGTAAGTGAACACAACATAGGAAAGCAAAAGAACAAAAGAAAACAAAAAAACAAACAAACATTCAAAGGCAGCTTTATGTCAATCCACCCAAAGAGGAATTCAGCTACTTGCACCTGTAGCTTGTTTTTGAGTTAATGCATTCTGGCACACTGAGTAATCCAACCCGGTGTTGCTGTTGTTTTGATAGCTCACCTGGAAGCAGTGCTGTGGTTTTTCCGTAGCTTAACAGTTGGGATTTTAAACCTTAACTTCACTGATATGATGTTACAGCAAGATCTGGCATAAAAAACCCATATTTCTTACACCACCAACAAGCACACAAATAGTCACTTTATGAGAAGGAAAAAAAGGAAAATCTCTAAAAATGAGAATATGAATTGTGTAGCATGAAGGGCACTGGGTGCAGGTAGAAGTGTGAGCTCAGAGCAGAGAGCGGAGTCAGACACCTCACAGCAAAGTGCTGGTGGGAGTCAGACAATTAGGATAGTGGTAAGGTCCGCAGAAGAGGCCAGGCATGACTCAGACGGTAGCCGTCGGTGAGACGAAATTGACAGAAAGGGCAGAACAGAGTGGGAAGAAGTGGATTGGTGAGAAGAGCGTGTGAACATGTGTACGTGTGTGTGGGCAGAGGCGGTGATAATGAGAAAAGGGGAGGCCAGAGTTCACTGGAGCGCTGCTACTGAAAGTGGGGACTGAGGTTTGCGCTCAACATCCTCGGCACAGCCTCTCACATCAGTATCCTGAACTCACTAACGAGACCGAGCTCCCATTTCCTAGCCCTTACCTCTGTGAGTCATCGTTCCTCACTTTGACCGCGATGAAGACGCCGTGCGGCGCTTGTTTGCATGTGGAGGGCAATCTTAGTCATCCATCAGGATAAGAAAGGAGCAACTGTGCCGTCAGAGACAGGCTCTCCCATCTCATTGATTTAGGGGAGCTAATCCAGTGAGTTATGGCGATGGAAATATTCCAATCTAAACTTTTCCAAGTAATGGGCCTAATTACTGCGTCTTGTTCTGTAACCCTAGTGTGTGTTTCCAGCTTCTTGTCAAGGGAATTTTAAGCAAACTTTCCGTCAATTGGTTCAGAGCCAATAAATTCAGACGCAATCATATGTTGGCAGTAATAACTATGTTCCATCTGTATATGTATCCATCAAACCTTTATAAAGCCTCAAAATGTGCATTAAAATAGGTTGATGGAAGCGCAACTACTGGTATGATTTGTTTGCTTTCTGCTTATTATTACTATTCATTTACTAAAGGCTATTGAAAAGTACTTGAAAAGTATAAATGTTGTCAAGTTAAGCCCGTATTTAATTTTGAATATAATGTACAGAATTGCTGTTTAAATGTATATAAGTGGAATTAGCAAGATTCAATAGTTCCGCTTCCACCTAAGGGCACAAATAGTAATAAACATATGCTTTATCGGTGGTAAATGATCTGCCCTGTAAGTGGAGGAAGTGTTCTCCTGGTCTCCAGGCTCATAAGGAAAGAAGCTTCAGCGAGGACAAGAGTGCAGTGTGTTAGTGTGCTTTTTAGGCGGGCTCCGGTCTAATTACTCAGATGGATTAGTGCTTCAGTTTTCTGACTGATTAAATCCTGTTTCCTGAATCATTAAAAGGGTAAGAATGGTAGCAGTGAAACACAGAGGCGAGAGGTGAGGGAGAAACAAGGGGAGAAGAAAAATGACAAAAGAATTCAATGATATAGAGGACAAAGATGTGAGAGATCAATTCACTGTATAATCCAGGATCCCAAAGCTGCTCTGAGCGGGATTAACTGTGCCCTTTGAAAGTCTAAAAGTGGACTTTTATCAGTGAGCGAGTTGCGAGTTTAACTCAACTATTATCAATTTGACATATTAAACAATGTATTAGTCCATCTCCCATTACTTTCTGACTTCCCTACTTCCCACAAGGCTTTATAAAGAGCTCACACTTTAAAAGAAACCCCCTAAATCACTTTTTCCGTGTTAAAAACCAACATCTACAAGGATGTCAAATCACTGTGGATGTTGATTAGTTGATTAGTTTGCTAACAGCTGGCTGATAAACCCCAAAACCAAAATCAGCAGGTCCTTAGAACAGCTGGAGATGTAGTATTTTAGCAAAACTAACACACGACCAGTGGAGTAAAAAATACATTTTCCTCTGGAATTAAGTGAATAAGTAGCAGAATATAGAAAACCCTACTCCATACTTCTACTATTGCAGAATCCAAGGCTGATTGTGCCTGTGCACACATTTGAAGAGTGCATTTGTCGGGGACTACTTTCTGCCGTGGATTTGTACATCTCAAGTGCTCTGGTCTGGTGAGAATATACAGCAGCAGGGCAGTGTGCGTGGGATTTGATTAAAATTAAATTGCACTGGCCATGTTCATCGTAATGAAGGACCTGTATCCCACAGTGCACAGTGTGGTTCATTTAATAGCATTAAGGGTTTTGGTCGACAATCGAGCTCTGTGACACAAAAGGGGAAAAAAAACAAACAGCTAAATCAGGTATAAACTGCACAGACAATACCTGTTGATATAATCCAGTGGATTATTATCGACCCATTAGCCCTAAAGTTGCATTTAAACTCGTTTTTGTGACGGTTTTTATTACCTGCTGCTTGTACTCTCCTCCTGATGACCAGATTTACTTGGCCGTTGCGCGCCGCCCCGTGCATCAAGTCGATGACGTATCTGTGTGGCTTCCCCACCACCGGGATCCCGTCCACGAACAGCAGCTCATCACCGGGCCGTAAGCGGCCGTCCAAATCCGCCGGGCTCTTCTCAATGATCGCCCCGATCAGGATCTGTTATTAAAATCGGGTCGTTATATGCAAGGAAGCGGGACGCTGATAGGTTTGGATGGTGGGCTACAGTCAGTGAGTGTCGCATGCAGTGGGTGTTAAGGTTGTTATCTGATACTGTACGTTAATATCTCAGTGGTGAAATATAATAGAAATCTTGTTTTTGTTACTTAAACAGACAGCAACAGACAGCAAAGCAGCCAGAGCCATCACTCTCTCAGGGGTCAAAGGTCAGGGGTTAGGTGTACACAGTGTGTGTAGTGAGTTAGAGAGGAGAAAATGACAGGGTTTTCACGCCCATCGCCATACGAGCCTTCTCACGCGTCTCCGGACTCACAGGCTGCCCGGCCTCGTCCCCGCCCAGGACCCTGAACCCGAACCCGGACTTCTGCCTGCGGAGGTGGACCTCGATGTCCTGGTACTCTGCTCCTGTAGCAACACGGGCAGAGACAGCATACAAATCCCCTCAGCCTAGCATGATTTTTATTACAATTCATGCATCAATCAATACATCCTCATTTTTCCCATTATTTACTCTCTCTTTTTTTTTAAAACCTGTGATAAACGGAGAGATAAATACGTTTTTAAAAGAGCTAAGAAAAAATGGAAATAGTCTATTATATAAAACATATTAATAGTAACAAAAAAAAGAATCTTTGAGAGAAGCGTGTTTCTTGACCTGCAGAGATACATTACCTGAGGAGTCTGCAGGGAAAACAGTCCTCGGCTGGCCGGGTTCTGTGTAGAAAAAGATGCAGCAATCCTCCGTAAACAATAACAAATGCATAAATGTTGTACTCACACAGACAACCACAAATGTGTATACACACACACACACCAGGAAACACACAGTCTCTCATAAAAGCGAGAACAAGGCAGGAATGTCCTGCCTCAGCATTATTGCTGCTGCTGAATTTCAGCATCATCCATTAAAGTCAGGAAGTGCTCGCAGAGTGTAACACACGTGTCTCCTATGCACAGCGGCAGGTGGGATGCGAGCGCTGATCTGCAATCAGCGGCTTCACACGACGCCGCGGTCGCAGCCGCAAGCGAGCGGCTGTGAATGAAAAATTGATTCCAATTGTGACTGTTTTAACCACACGGAGAGAGCAGAAAAGAAAATCACAGCATTCATGGCTACAGACAAGAGGAGTGACACAGCGGTTACCATGGCAACATACAGTTCCACTTATGGAGAGATCACTGTGTTCCCGGTAGACATACAAAGAAAGCGCAAGTAATGCTTTTTGCAGTGCAAAATCCAGTGGAGGGATTTTTGGGTTCAGCAATTTGACAATAAACAGTCTTACCTTAAGCTTCTTTAGCAGCTGTTCTGAGATTTTACTCATATCGCATAATCTTCAATAGAAAATGAATTTTGTTTATGGAATTGCATAGAATAGTTTTTCTGACCTTGTTACATTTTTTTGTCTTTGCACACAAGCTTGAATGTGTTACCAGAATGTGTCAGAGGAAAGCACAACTTGAGTAAATTAATTTATAATATTTAGAAAAAAACACCCATAGCCATTCACAAAAAAAGTATTTCCTCTCTTACCTCTAGTGGCATCTCCACCACAGGACAAATGGAGGTGATAAGTAGAGAGTATTTCCACTAAAATCTGCCATCACCACTTGGGTTAAGTGAAAACATTTTTTTTAAGTGATGTGACTTTTTAAACCAACCTGTTTATATAACTTCTGACATCATGGCTCAAAGAATGTGAAATTAGCCAACATTAGCAGTTGGCTCATAGTGTCCAGTGGGGGGTCAGGGGCTCCGAGGGATTGGATCCTGTAGAGAGGGGACACTCCACTTCAGCCACAAGAGGCGAGAGTGGCAAATGGAGCGTTTCTAAGCGCTGTATGTGACTATTCCCTGATCGGCCTGACAAGACCCAAATCCTGGCCTTTGCTTAAAGGAAGGCAGCACAAGCCGCACTAATCTCTGTGTCCTCCGCTGTGGAGGACGGAGAAACCATGAGAGACGCAGGAAGACAAAGCCTTCTTTTTTTTTTTCTAGAGACTGCAGTTGTGTGTTTTTGACCTCACTTCTATGGCTGTCCCAGAGATCCAAACAGTTTCATCTGTGTGATTTGAACACAATGTATGTCAGATTAGCTCTGCCTATCACGGGGGAGAACCAATCACTGCTCGGCGTGCTTCATGAACACAAAACAAGTGGCATTCCCATTTTTCTCCCCTCCAAAAACACACAAACCATTGATCGTATTGTTTCTGCCTGTGTGCAAATTTAGAGTTGATTCTTCAATCAATTCAATTAAAAGCTTATTTGGTAAAATGGGCATTTATAAGCCGATAAGCTCATTACGGCAGTTTTAGACTCCATTTGTTAAAATTTGTTTTAAGTTACCATTAGGCAGCTGTGACCCTCTGATAATGTCTTCTATATTACAGTACATTTTAAAGGTCCCACATCATGGAATTCGCCACTTTCCTGTTTCACTCTCCCATGAATCAACCCAGAAAAACAGAGAAATGTGCACAAGGATTTAGAAACTTTGCCTGTTTAACGGACTGCTTGTGCTTCCTTGACTTTGTGATGTCACATATTAGCTCCTGTAGAGCTGTAGAGGTTTCCAACAGAGCCCACTGGAAAACTACATTGAGTAGAATTTTCCATGTCACGGATATTAAAATTTCATATAAAACCCAGAACAGTGCCTGATAAGGGACCAGTTTTATAGTGCTCTCCAAATATCTCATAAATATGCATGAGCCTCTCTCCCGAAGATGGAAAAAAGTGTGTGTGACGTTGGGGGCAGGTGGGCCGTGCTGAGAGCTACTGCATGACATCACAAAGTCAAGGTAGTATGAAAACTCCATGAAACAGGAAAAGTTTCTAAATCCAGGCTGTGTGCATTTCTCTGTATTGTATTTGATGCATGGGAAAGTTTTTATGACCTTATCTAGAGTAAAAAAAAAACATCAAAGTGGCTATTTACATGACGGCCTTGATGGCAGTATTTCTAAAATCCTGGCTATAGTACACACACACACACACACACAAAAACAAAAACATTTGTTTCCAATACCTATAATCGCCACAGAGAATGAAAAATGACTTTTTCCACATTTACAAGTCAGACTGCAGTATTCTGTCAATGGAAAGTAAGAGTAAGCTGAGTTTATGATGTGAGCTGGCGGAATATCAATGTCTGGATGTAAAGATCCTTTCAGCCGGTAAAGACACTGTTAAAGTGGGTAATTTATATGTGTGTGTGTAGTGGCTTGTATCTATTTGTGGGCAATAAAGGAGGGGAGATTAGATAATATGATGATAATCAGATGCTAGTGGGGAAATAAAGATTGATGGTGAGGTAAAAACTCAGCAGATCTTTCAAGAGGTCAGTCCATTCAAGTTCAAAACACTTAAAGTTTCCAATGAAGCAGGTAAAGGCAAGTGAACAATAAATAACTGTGTGTGTGTGTGTGTGTGTATGTGTGAAAGACACAAAGAAAGAGTGATGAATGGCCACTACTCCACCTTCTGAATGAGGACTCCACCTGTCACCAGTGCTACAGAGTGTTTATCAGAGCACTACACCCGGTACTTACGCCTACTCTCATAGATAGCCCTGGACTTCTCATAAAGGTCAAAGGGGTCTGGTTTAGACAGGGCCAAGGCCTCGGAGGCTGAGTCTGGGACTGAGGCCCTGTGAAGATGAT
This sequence comes from Lepturacanthus savala, assembly GCA_030544235.1. NCBI lineage: Eukaryota > Metazoa > Chordata > Actinopteri > Scombriformes > Trichiuridae > Lepturacanthus > Lepturacanthus savala. The sequence goes on from CM060474.1 coordinate 8,195,634, forward strand.
GGGTTGGGAAGGGGGCGCTGTGGGGGATAATGGGGGCCGACAGGCTGGTCTGAGCGGGGCTGCTCTGGCCCTGCTGGGACTCCCACTGCTCCAGCACCTGTAAAGCACACCGGCATGAGGGGTCAGTCACTCCAACCACCAACCCCGCCCACTTCCTGATGCTTGAGATTAACTCGTTAACCACGATGACAGCACTGACAACTGAAGCACAATTTGCTGAGTTTTGAGGCCTTAAATTGACAGTTCTCCAAGTCCCGCCCTCTTTAGCTACCGTTGCTATGCCTCATCTAAGGCTTGATGACTCTTACGCTTAAAGCACCTAACTCACTAAATACTTGGATAAGAAATAAAGTGGATAATAGTAGATTTATGTTTTGATGTTCATAATTTAAAACAGGGTGCTTCAGTTTTACAAGAGAAAAGGATTTGAGGCTGAGTAATAACTGTTAACATTGGAGAAATGCCTTACATTAAATTAAATTAACTCAAGAGCAGTTTTACTGTTTAATATATAAACTTGCCTCCTCTGAAATGAATGTTTTCTATTTCCCAACCTAACGTGTAACATTACAAAGTAATCAAAGCTTGTTAGCTAAAACATGCTAAAATATGACGGTAATGTTTAATGTTTTAAACATCATTCCATACGCTTTTGCTCATTTTGTGCGTAAGTAAGAACCCTTATGTTTTGCTTCATTGGTTTAATTACAGGTGAAGAAACATTAAGCTTGACAGGCGACTGCTGAGCTATGATTGGACAATCATTGGTGGGGGGCGGGGCTTAGCAACAGGTCAATTCAAGCTATACAGACGGGAAGCCAGACAGTTAGTAAGGTTAGTCGTTAAAACAAGCAACACGATTCCAGCCTTGAGCTCACAGTTTGATCACGTCTGGACCAAGAATGAGAAAAACATAGATGAATGTAATAAATAGTTGTTATTGTGAGGTTGACACAAATTTGGCAGCTTATATTTTAATGTAATGGCCAATTCTACTCTATTTTTTCAATGAATATGCCAGTGTGCTGACGAATCTAATATCATAACCCAATTTGCATATGTTGTACCCCCCCCTCCTCTGAAAACAACAACATATGGAAATGTGCTGTCAAGTGTTTGAAGTGACACCCGCAGCTTTGACAACACCAGTCAGTCGGCGTGTCAGCCTTGATGTGTCAGATACGACGGGCCCGCTTGAGTCATGGCGCGACACTAAGCAGATAGCCAGGATGACATGTTGACACGTCAGAAAGTGTGAGCGACGGATCCGGGGGGAACAGCGAGCTTTTTGAAAACAGAGTCGCTGAGACACTGCCCGGGAATATATAACAGCTTCAGAGGAGTGTTTGTGGTTTTGTGGAGTTTTGGGGGTTTTGGGGTCTGCTGATGTGAAGCACGTCCACACAGGTCCGGCCGCTGAGATCTAGGACCTTGTTAAGGCTGGGATTAGACCACCGCATTCTGATCACTCTTCCAATCTCTCTATTTTTTTTGTCTGATTAAGGCGAAGCAAACCCAGTCCAGCTTTAATCTAGTGGCTGGGATCAGTGGGGAATAGGGCAGGCAGGTCGTCGTCTGGAATAAAAACACCTGCGCGTGCGCCGACATTAAGGCGCCGTTACGCGCCGTGCTCGCCGGATTTCGACGGACAAATCTCGATAAGCTCATTTGCAAAACTCTCAGGAGCTGAGCTCTCACTCGACTGTAGGTCGATATGACAATTAGGCGATTCCCCGTCCCTCCCTTATTAGTCAAACTTCTCCATATTTCACTCCGAGAGGTGCAGTTTCTGTAACAGATGATACCCAATTAAACCGAGGCTGAACTCGGCATGTTCAGCAGCTGGGGGGGGGGCAGCAAATGAACACTGGAGGGTAAAAAGAGAGAGAGGCTCTGCGTGAAGTCCACAGTTTTTGTGATGTTCAACCCTCCCCTCGTAGCTTAGAATCACAATTATTCTGGGAAGATTGAAGAGATTGATTAAATCAGGAAGCAACACAGATGATGAACAATGGGGGCGATTTCAGGGGACAGGGGGGTTCATAAAAGCCGCCGTGTTCAGCACAAAAGGAGGAGTCGTCGGCTTTCGTCCTTCGTCGGGATCGGGAACGCGGGCTCGACAACTGTACAGATGAGCTGAGGTCGGGAGCTGGTCAGAGCAGCGCCGGGAGGACGCCCAGGCATGAAATGGATTACACACATAGCCGCACAAAAAGAAACAAAGAAAGATGGGCAGACACGCTCGTGAGTGTGACAAATGCACATAAAGGCAAAGTGAATCTGATCTAAGTGGATGTGTTTGGTGGGAGAGGAGATGATGCTGCAGCAAAGTGTTTACTGTGGCAGAGGGAAGCGGGGTAGCAAGTAGGAGCTCTTTTGCTTTAATGTGCAAAAAAAAAAGACTAAAAGTTGAAAAGAAAGATGATCAGGGAGCATATGTAGTGCAAAAAAATGAAAACAAGATAAAAGATGAATGGAAGTGTCTGGGCCATGCTGAAACGGTTTGATCGCAGCTGTAGCGGAATTCATTGCGGACGCCTTTGATGGCACTGAGTCAGGCTATGAATCAGGTCGTAATCTCATTGATGCCGTGGGTGGACCACTTGACCTTTTTGCCCTTTCATTACAATAAAGAAGGGATGAATATCAGGGGCTATCTGTTGTAAAAGACATGGAAAAATGGGGAGTTATCAGTATAGTTAGTACAGCAAAGACGGGGTCTTTTTTAAATCGTACAAAATACGACAGGAGAGAGGATGTAAAGAAGTCAGTTTAGAGGCATTCAGATTAGCACATATGCACACTGCAGCCATTAAAATAAAATCTATATTAATGATTAAAAAGCAGAAATGGGGACAGTCCACGTTTTGGAGGCCGGTGCATGTTACCTGCTTAGGGGTCTTCCAAGGTGAATAGTGACCTGCAATGCCGAAGAGAACAAAAAAAATGCTTTAGACTGAAAAAGATGATGGATTATGAGATATGAGCCAAGTCTGGGAGGACAATGCAATGAGGAAAGAAATAAACTGAACCGCAGATAAAGCGGGTGAAGGGGAGAATGCCGGCATGGAACAAAAATGACGGCAGTGGAAACGACAAAAAACACTTCTGATGCAGACAGAATGAAAGCAGACGACAGCAAATAAAACATCACACAACCATGGAGGTAAAAAGAGATTTAAACACTTAGAAACTGCTTCTTTTACAATGACGTGTTTCTACACTGAACGGATGGATTTGATAGGATGTGATGAATCGTGATCAAAAGGCCGATGCTAAAAACAGCAATGAGTTTATACTGAGTTTTTCTGATGATGATTTAGGGATTTGAGATAAACTAATATTGTCCATGCGGAATGAAAATTATGACAATCTCGTTAAAACTGAATTTATAGATGTTTTGGTCACTTAACAACACTTATCACCACTGATCTTTGATAGTTGATATGGTGACCTTGTCTTGTCTATTAACACCCAGCAGCAACATAGCATTTAAATTAGACTGTGTTTCAGGGAACCTGGTAACTATCAAGTATTCTCTCCTTTTAGCTCTCCACCAGATCTTGAAGGACATACAGCTGCTAAATGCTCTGATAAGTTCACCAGTTGCCACCAACTATGGCTGTGTGGCCAGTAGCATACAGTAGTTTATTAGTTGTTTTTTTTTCACGATCCAAAAATATAGATACAGCTGATACTCAGTCAAGCTTTCGAAGATCGATTCCAGGCTCAGTTTCTCAGTTTCTTTATGGTATGTTTGGCAAATTTCATCAAACATTAGAACTGAGGGCGCAATGTCCTTTTGTGCATTCACCCTACTGTGCAGTGGTCACCAATGATGGCTGAATGAAAAAATGTGTGTGTGTAAGAAGGCAATTAGCACCAACGTGTTCTTCTGCCTCTAGATATTTTCTATCTTTTTTATTTTCTATATATTTTTTTATAAAACTGTTATCATCTATGTCATTGCGTCTCTGTATCTGAGATGTGTATCGCATCCAATAAAGATTCAATAGTTTCTAATCTAACACTTGAATTCATGACCTACCAATACCTACAGCTTTTATTACAAGGAAGTTGGAGTCACACTCTATACACAACAAATGCAGTAATGTTAGCTACTTTAACTAGCTAAGATAACATTAGCCTACTTTGGAGTAGGGCCTACTTTGTACCTGACGTACCTGAGGACTGTTTATAAAGTATAAATGCATGTGTGTGTGTTTTGTTAGCTAACACTACTGTTATTGTATATCTCCATCTCAAGATATTATTGTGTATCTCCATTTATGAATTTATGAAATTAGCCTACTATGTTGTTAGCTAACAGTTGCGAACAACATAATAGGCTAATTTGATGACACATTATACTCTGTCAATAAAAAATAAATTCATAAATAGAGATACTTATATGTATGCTGCTGTGTAAAAATGAGCTCCTGGGTGGTGAGACAGCTGAGATCAGATGTGTGAGTGGGACAGTAACTGTATGTTGACAGTGTTGCTAATAATCAAAGGTTCATAGGAAATTCCATAGGAAATGCTTGGGATCATTTTGGACATTTTGGTTGAAAAAATAAATAAAAATGCAAATGCATTCATGTCACAAATGTGTTTTATAAGGAATGCCTGGAATATGGAATCCAATAGTCAAATGTTTCAGTTTTAAAGATTTTAAAGAATAACAATCCATGGGGTCATTTTTGCCCCCAATTATGCATCTAAATGTTAAAAATATAGACCGATTATGCTGCTCCTCTACATAGATAAACCAGCAATCTAAATCTCAAAAGCACTGGTATCATTATTAATTCTGACACTGTATTACCATTGCCAGTAATATTGCCAGTATATTATCAGATCAACCACCCTGATTTCCCATAGATCAAGATGCAACCTAAAATGTCTTGTTATGTCCTGACTGACTGTCCACAACCCAAAGATATTCAGTATATTATCATAGAAAACTAAAGTCATATTCTCTTTAAAATAATGCATGCAACTAATTGGTGTAGCTCTAAAACCATCCATTATTAATTTAAAATATTTACTACAGCTGCTTTAATATTGATGCCCATATCCAACTTAATCCTTCTTTTTTGTCTTCAGCAAACATTCAATTAAGTATCAGCACCCAGTCAACCTAAATATAATATAATATAGATTTTCTATACCCATTTTTACCATAAGAAGCATTTGTGAAGGTGTCCATTTTCACTTCAGTAGGCTCAACATACAAAGTGCTCTGAACTTGTGATACAATACAGCAAAATAAAGGCTTGCGATTTCCTTCAACTTCCTCATTCATCCTGCTGTGACCTTTAAAGAAGGTACAACACACCTTTTTAGCTGCTTACAACATTGTTGGAGCACAACATCCACAAATCTATCAGGGATGATGAAACTGAACAAATCTGAAAAACACAAAGGTGGAGACTGACGCTGGTATGCGCAGAGACACACATACACACACGCACAGTGTGCAGACTGAAATCCACAGGAGCGTGTACAAAAGCTGCGTGCTCCATCATCCTGATTCATTTCCTCTCTCCTTCCTGTCTTTCAACTCGCTGCCACGGCCTCCCCTCTGGGAGTCTACGAGCATATGCAAATAGAAGGATCGAATTATGGGGTGACTGCTTGAATTATGCGCCAGCCTTGCTGGTCTGAGCTCCGATCGCACCATAAAAGCAGCATTTGTTTCACTGGTACGCTGACAATATGGAAACTGAACAAAAAACAACAAAATCTGGCTATTCCAGCTTCCAGATTGCCAGTCAAAACAAACAAAATAGGATTTTACGATACAAACAGTTACAACAGCTTCTATTAGATAACACCGATTTCACTTTCAGTGCAAATGGAGCTATTCTATCAACCCAAAATGCAATATGGGGTGAAGAGAATGTTTGCAATATGCAATATTTCAATTAAAAATTGAAGCTGAGTCATAGAGACAGAAGCGAGGGGCACCAACGGGCGTCGCTGGCTGAGGTAGAGTCGTTGTTAACTCAGGCGTAGCAGACATTTACTTGTACGTGGGTGTCAGAGAGCCCTGTGGCTGAAAGTTGAGAAGGGCCAAGAGAGAGAGAAAGAGAGAAAGAGGGTGAAAGGAGCTGACCGTGGTGCTGAAAGCCTTTCAACTGAATACTAATCAGACCTGTCAGCTCTGTTGAAGCCCTGCAACAACCCTGCAGTCTCCAACCAGCGCTCAGGTTCTGAGCTAAGTTCTGTCCTACTGTGAGTGTCATAATTTCCAGATGCGCAAAAGACCAGTGTCACAGCAGTGATGAGGGCAGAATAGCTAACTCGTTGAGGCTCCCAGCAGGTCCCTAAATTGTCCCCCCAACACACGCACGCACACATACACAAAACCTGAAAAAAAAGGGGGAAAAAAAGAAAAAAAATGTTCTTGTCCTTAAACCCTATGTCAAACAAACACACCCAAAATACACTGCAATCACAGAAACAAAGCAGAAGACTGACAAACCCACAAAACAAATGCAATAGAAAAACGCTGCAAATATTTAAAAAAAAAAACCTCAGGTCTGTACGATGCAGGGCCCCCCACGAGCAGAGCGTCATGTTTCAAACAACAATAACTGACCATGACTCCGACTGTGATGTGCTGCTGCTGTTTTTGTGAGACCAGAGTGGAATATGCAGCGGTTTCTCTATTGCTTTGTGAGTTTTTAAGATATTTGCAGCATTTTTCTTCTGCATTTGTTTTGTGGGTTTGTGTTTGGACTATTTTGTCATTTCAGAACCAGGTGCTGTACACTGTCTTATTGCTTTGCCTGGTTGGTTTTCACGCTGCACCTCGCTAACGTGCTTTATGTAGCCAGAAAAACAAATGAGCATTATATCGCCGTTGAAGAGATTTTTCTGTTGTGTAAAATTACGTTTCTAAAGTTTGATTTTAGTTTGATTTTTAAAAAGTGTATTTTAGATACAATTTTTTCCTTCTCTAGTAGAAGTGTGTGTTTTTTATGCCCTATGTGGACCATAAAAAACACACAAAAAAACAATTACTTTTCACCCTAGAAAAGAATTGAATCTATCGTTCGATGAAAAGTATAAAAATATCTTCCCACGATAAAAGCAGACTGGCAAATTTGAATAAAACACATTGTTTACTGTGTGGGTGAAGAAAAAAAAAAGCAAACAGGGATACACACATTTTGCAAAGAGCGCACACACACAACCATTTGACACATATTTGCTCAACTGCACAACAACACAGATCCCTTTTAATTTCACAATGAGAGGCTAACGCTCGCTCTTGAATTATTTAAATGAGACAAGGATAACACTGGGATGGATGGCTGGCGCACGCGTCTTTCAGTCCTTTATGAATATGCATCTGTATCTCGTGGGGGAGCCTGGCAGCTGCGTGCAACATTCGCAGCAGATAAACGGATTCTAGACGCTTCCATTCAAACGCCCTGCCCCGTGTTTTCCCCGACGTCCCCCAAAAAACGGCTTACCGGTGACTCTGTGCAAAACAAATTATTTGCGAGGTCCGCGGTCTGACGTGCCTGATGACGTGATTTATTTTACCGCACTCAGGCAGTCATGGGGTAATCGCTCCGTCTTGTTCGAACCCAAAATACGAGTGCTTGACATGTTTTAAGAGGCAATCAAAGTTAGTTATTCTACTCCTCCGCACACAGGGAAGAGATTCACAGCGTAACCTTTGTCTGTGATTTAATTCCGATGGCAAACGCCATCCTTAAACCTTGTTTAACCCTTCTGCTTAGCTACAGTAGACGGTACATATTTGATGCCTGCTGGGCACTTCCTTCAGGTTTGGTACATGATGGGGACAGAGTGGACTGCCTGTGGTCTACAGCCAGAGAGCCCAGCTCATCACTCTCTCTCTCTCCCCCCAGCTTCCCTCTTTCTTGCTCTTTTCTTTCTTTTTCTATCTTGCACGGACACAAATAACGATGAATCACTGTCTAGTTACGCTCCTGGAAGGCTGAGGGAGTTGCACTGAATCAAACCCTCCATCTTTTCTTTCTCTACAAGAAGGACCTTCACCTGAGGTGCGCATATATTTTAAACGTGGACTTCTTGTCAGCTGTGCACACATCATGAGCAAATAGGTGAAAGGTCAAACCAGACAGCTGATCCATAAAGTACAATTTACCCCTGAACGTACTAGAAAAGGGAGTTTCTTGTGTGAAGAAAGTCTGAGGAAGCGCGTGTGAGCTTTAACGCCTGCCCACCTTTGTGATTGTGGCGTAGGTGTGCGGGTGGAATCTGTATGGATAAAACTGTGGGTGTGTGTGAGTGTGTGGGCAGTTGGGCGTGCGCACACGTGAACGAACCCAAATTCTCGGCGGCTAATTACAGCGCTGTGTCTCTGCTGGTGCGGCGACAATGGACACAGGCCGTTAATGGTCTTAGATGGCCGCTAATGAGGCTGTCACGCACACACATGCAGGCCGGTAATTGCTGGCGATGAGACCGAGCGGCCATTTGTTGGGCAAATATGGCTCGGGAGTGAAGCTCAAATTTAAGGGATGGCTAAATATAACTCATATTACGAGCGTGGCCTTTTTCAAGGTTGTGTCGCTTAATTGGACGGTTGGATCAAGAATGGATTTATTTGTGGACGGTGAAATGACAGTCAGCTTGACTTTGGGGGTCCAGCAGACAGACCGCAACATTAGCATTCATTTGGAATTCAGACATGATATTTTGCTCTCCCCTGGCTCTTTAGCTGCTAAATACTGCACTGTGTTAGCTGGTTAGCCGCTAACCTGTCTGTTTGCTCTACTCCCCGTGTCTATGCCCTGATGAATTTTATATATATACTGTATATATATATAAATTATAAATCAAATCTGCATTATCTGTCAAAGTTGTTTTTGTTTTATTTGTTCTAAACTGGATGATACAGTGTGAACAGTTGATTCTAGCATTTGCATTTCACAATCTCTGAAGCCTCTGCTCTGTTTGCTCTGTTTGCAAAGAGCAGATTTCTGTCAACAATCTGATGCTGTGGTGCAGGATGTTTAAAAAAAAACAAAAAAAAAAGCTGCGTCAACGACGACACAAGCTGTCACTCTTCCTCTTTTGTTAATAACGATTATTCGTACGCCTCAGAGTGAACGTTGCAGTGATTTATTGATGCTTCAGAGTGATGTGGACGCTCTGCATTACAGCAAAAGGCTGCCGCCTTTTTACCGTGTCCATGACAACGCCGACCGTAGTGTGCTGGCTTCCTGCGTTTTTAATTCTCACTCACTCGTTATTTCCTCTGCCTGCTCCTTTCTGTTTCTACATCGCTGAATCACTTTGCCTAACTTCCTCCTCCTCCTCCTCATCTCTCTACACTGTAGGATCAAAGATCTGAGACAAAGGTGGGAGGAGGTGTGTGAGGGAAAAAAAACCCGCAATTATCCACGGATCTCAATATGTGAACCTTCTCCCCCTTACCAGTTACTTGCCGTCTCTGATGCTGGACACTAGGAGTGTGTCGTCATAGCAACGCCGCCAGAAAATAACCACAACAATACCGTTCGGCTTCCGCTCGTGGGAGTATGTGAAACGCGTGGGAGTTTGAAAGCGTAAATGCTGTCCAATCAGAGCCAGATGCAAAGGTAGGAGTGGGAAACGCTCAGTAAAGCAACGCCACTCTTGTAGAAATATGCACACTTTTAACCCTTCTGTTGTCCTCAGGCTAGGAATGATGAAGGAAATGGTTGAGAAAGGAGGGTGAGGGAAGAAGAAGGAAGGAAGGAAGGAAGGAAGGAAGGAAGGAAGGGAGGAGGGAAGGAAGGAAGGGAGGAAGGAAGGAAGGAAGGAAGGAAGGAAGGAAGGAAGGAAGGAAGGAAGGGAAGAAACGATTGAAGGAAGGGAGAGAGTGAGGGAGGAAGGAAGGAAGGAAGGAAGGAAGGAAGGAAGGAAGGGAGGAAGGAAGGAAGGAAGGAAGGGAAGAAACGATTGAAGGAAGGGAGAGAGTGAGGGAGGAAGGAAGGAAGGAAGGAAGGAAGGAAGGAAGGAAGGAAGGAAGGGAAGAAACGATTGAAGGAAGGGAGAGAGTGAGGTAGGAAGGAAGGAAGGAAGGAAGGAAGGAAGGGAAGAAGCGATTGAAGGAAGGGAGAGAGTGAGGGAGGAAGGAAGGAAGGGAGAGAGTGAGGGAGGAAGGAAGGAAGGATGCAGAAAGTATTGAGAAAACTATTGAAGAGAGGGAGGGAGGGACGGAAGAAGAAGGAAGGAAGAAAACGATTGAAGGAAGGGAGTAAGTGAGGACGGAAGTAAGGAAGGAAGTGAGGAAACGATTTAAGAAGGAAGGAAGGGAGGGAGGAAGGAAAGGTGTGAGGAAACAACTGAAGACAGGTAACGGAGGACTGGAAGGAAGCGAGTGAGGACGGAAAGAAGGAATGTTGAGGTCAATTTAACCTTGGAGGACAACTGCAAGGTTAAAAGCCAATTCTCAAGCCCAAGTGTGGAGCTGTTTGCTCCTAAGCCGGAAAGCACCGCGTCTCACGTGACAGCTGTTTGGTGACAGATGTTGGTCGGCTGCCTCTTTCTCTGGTGCAGCACTTTAAGTGAAACAGCCAGTTCAATTAGACTGTGCAGCCAGAGCCCTCAGGTCTGCAGGAGCAGGCCAAACTGTGGCGTTTTAAGAGGTGGAACATCATTTCAACAGCATGACGACAGTTTTATTACAATGGGTAAAAGCTCGCCTTTAAACGCTCGGAGCCAGCTTCTCCGAGGAAGGTGAAGGTGGCAAAACAAGAGAATCGACAGCACTTTGAATTTTCCCAGCGAGCACCAGGATACAGGTTGTACTTCACACAGAAACGGTCCCGCTCACATCCCACCATGTATTTAGGCCAATTGCAGGACTGCAGGCTCAAAGAAGGAAAGAAAGTGGTGTCTGCACCGAAAACTGCAAAAAATACAAGTGTGAGCCATCACACTACATTAGAGGCGGAGATTTATTTTTGGTAGTACATCATATTTCATGGCAGTTTCAGTGATTAAACGTGTTTGTGTTTAATTGCTGTAAATAATGTAATTTCTCTCATTATTCTCACATTTTAGCTTTTGTTCAGAGCTACAACAAAATCTCTCCCAGGCTGCATAGAAAGGTTTTTTTCCCATACAGGAGGATAAATATATTAGATATTTGGAAGTTTAATGTACAAAAAGCTACACAAATGGATTAAAAGGAAATGTATTTAAGGATAAGGCCAATACATATTTAAGAATGCGTAACTCAATTTTGGTTTTTCGAAAGAATGACTCAGACATTTTTGTTCTTAATTAATTTTCCTTTTCCATTTCTGAAGGGTAGGTTACATTGAAAAGACTGAAGGATAAAGCTTTCTGCTTTTTCAGTCATTACTTAATGCATGGACTGTTGACCTTGTTAGTACTGTCTAAGCTGCCTGGGTATTGTGTATATCATTTACACTTTTTGTGATGTGTGTAGGTACTAAAAATATTCTACAAAAAGAAAATATGACTATTACACTGCTACTGGAGCAGCATTCCAAAGTACATGCATGTCATGCCTGTGCAAACGGCAATTAAGTGTCTTGAATGTTGAAATGAGACTGATCAAGCTGATTTTAGTATTACATGGATTTTCATTGTAGATCTGCCACAAAACTTCACAGTGAGAACGATACTGAAATAAATGTAATCTCAACACACACACACACGCATGCTCATACAGAAGTGCACACACAAGCTATTCAGAACATGTTAGGTATCTGTTCAGTCGAGAATTTCCCTAATTAATTAGATTGTTTAGTGAACTATGAACCAAACCGTTCTGTCTGGAGACCTTTGCTGTATTATATGCAGACCATGTTAAAACATTTTTATTTTATTTTTTTAATCTTGAAGGCATGAGACCCTCCACACACATTAAATCTTTTTAAAATACAGTTTTAAAAGCACTCATCAGGAATCTCAATTTTGTGTTTGTGCTGATTTCCTGTTATTTTAAAGTCCATCTGTACCATTTTTTAAATTATTATTTTTTTTTTTTTTACAAAAGAATCGTTTTTTTTTGTTTTTTTTGTTTTAAAAAGAGATAATCTATCCGGAACCACGTTTTTACAGAACTACATGACATTTTTAATACCATCCCATTTAAGTAAAACCTGCATCACAACTTCCCAGAGCCCAAGGTCACACCTAGGAATATCTAGATAATATCTGCCTACAAACAAGAAAGAATTTCAATTATCTGGAAGAGGGAAAAGCAGCATATTCTATTGTATGATGAATTGCTTGTTTTGTTTTAATTTATAGAGCTTGTTCTGCTGGGAATATGCTCCCCTAACATCAGAGAGATGAACAATGGATTTTATTTCAAAAAGTCACTAAAACTAAAATTGATGCATCTCAAATAACTGTTTTGTAATTTTGTTTTGATGCTGTCTGATACTATTTTTTCCATTATAGGTAATAGTTATTTTTTATTTTCATAATCATTTAATTTAGTTTCTGATCTCTATATATTTGATTTAAGTAGCACTTTCTTGATGATAGTGATTTTCATAACTGTCTTTTCATAGATGTTTTTGTTTATTTAGGAATCCACACACACACACACACGCACACACGCACACACACGCACACACACACACACACACACACACACACGCGCACACACACACACACACACACTTCATTCTCCAAGTTAGAGGTTCCAAATGTCAACCTATTATCTAAACTGCTCGTCATGAGTCTGTAAGATGTGCATGTTTCGATTGTTGATCAAAGAAAAATGTTCATACCCCATTGCCCCCCAAAAATTGTTGAATTTTTATTGAAATAACATTTTTTGTGTTGTTACTGTGTAAATAATAAAAATACTATCTAAATATTTGACAAACAAGCCTGTTTTCACTATCACCTAAAACAAAGTAAAATGTGCAATAACTTTATGAGAACAATGCAAGGTTCTATCTGGGCAAAAACAAACAAACATTTTGCAAAAATTTGCTTCTTGTGGCTGCAACTAACCTGTTTTTTTTTCTTTTCAATATAACAATAATATGAAACCTGTGCGAAACACAACAAAATTAGTCCAGCTTTGTGTGAGCCGTTTAATTTGCAATGAGGTTGCTTTCCACTACAAATCTTTTATGTGCGTGTGTTCGCTGGTATCACTCTCTCTCACAGACAATATGTATGCAGTTTATTTTATTTTGGAAATTTAACGAATGCTCTCTGCTGTTTCGAGCACTTGACTTCCTGTCTGTTCCGATCTCCTCTGTTCAACTCCACAAATGCACCCGTGACCTGTGATTCCACTGCAACCCACTTGCTTGAGAAAACACTACTTTACTCTAGCGGAAACCCTTGTATGGGTCCTGAGCCCCAAATTGGGATCTAATTTTGTGACAAAGTGGGTGAGACTCACCATTTGTCCCTATATTTTGGTTATATTTGTAGTTTATTGTCCACTAATTTATCAGTGAAATATATAGTGCAGACACAGCTTATCCCGGGTTTAGTTTGAGATTGTATTTTATATTTTAATACTGATTATTTATATCATTATTGGATAAAATAAACACACACAGGTAATGTTAAGTTGTATAAATTTATTTGTTTAATTTCAGGTATTGATTAATTATAAGTTTAAATTTGTTACTCATTCCTTATACTCACCGTGTAGTCCAGAGGTAAAGGGGGGAAATGTGTTTCATTTCCTGCTTTTATTTCCTGGAAGAATCCATCAACGAGGTAATTGGGAGATACCAAGAGTGGGGGGAGTTGAGGATTATGTTGAGTTTGTTTTGTATCATTTGAGATTTATTGACGGACATATATTGTGTTTCAGGACATTATAATAAGGTTTAGTCTGTGACTTTTTTTTGAGACTAATGGTTGTTTGAGACTAATGTTTACCTGTTTGCAGGGAAGCTGAGTTTACCCCAGCTGTGTGGTTGGATCCAGGTGGTTCCTAGGATTAGTCTTCCCAGCAATCAGGAGGGTTCAGTGGTGTGAATGTTGTCTGAGGAGTGGAAGCCAGATGTGCGGGCTCCAACTGTTTTTTGATTTAGGTTGAGTTTAGATTTCTTCAGTTAAGATGTGTTAAATGTGTTTCTTTGATCTTTTTGTAAATATTTTTTTCTTTCTTTTTTTCCTTTTTTTTGGGAATGCGCATTTTGGTGGCACTTGACAAAATAAAAAAAAACTATTTTTTTGATATGACCACTCCAAAACCACCAAAATCCTTCACTCTGGCCAGGCTTACCACAAATTTATACATCTAAGCATAAAACAACAACCTAACATGCATTACTGTTTTATATTAAAGCTTTTCCACATTAAATATCCCTATATACACTACAGTTCAAAAGTTTTAGAACATGCTTTTTTACATTTTTACTATTATATATATATATATATCTCCAGTATGTATACTTGTGTTAGATTTGTTTGATTACCTGACATGTTTAAGTGTGGAAAACATGCAAAAAAAAAAAAAAGAAATCAGGAAGGGGGCAATCACTTTTTCACACCACTGTTGGAGCGGACTGAGTGGCGCCGACTCATTTCGTCACCTCTAGCACTCACAGCTTGTCATGTCACAGGAAATCAACACAAACAGATGCAACACTGCACCCTGGCATATTGTTGCGTAGTGGAGCTCAGCCATATCCACATTTGGAATAATGGGATGAAATATAGCATGTAAATAAGGTTGCCTTTTCTTCCCCCCCTCTCCACACGCCAATGTGCTGCTTTTTACACACGAGCGCTTGTTACGATCTTATAAAGCTCCGCCGCGAGTGAGGAACCCGGACAGATGGCGGGAACGCTCCGCTGTTAGCTTCCTGTGCAGATGGAGTGTGTGTTTTATGCTTGTGTGTGTGTGCAGAGACAGATTGAAGATATTGGAAGGCGTAGTTAAAAACTTCTGACCCATCCCATGTGTGTTTTGCGTTTTTTTTTTTTTTTTTAGAGAGGAACTGGGTCAAAAATATTTCTTCCTTCCTTTTTTGAATTGATCCTGTTTCTCCTGCTCCTGTTTGTTGGCTTTCTGCTCATTCACAGAGACATGGGCAGCCTAATAAAGCAATGAATGCCAATAAATCTATTCAGAGGATGCCGCTGACCTTTGTGGATGAGTCTCAGCGGTGTCTGTGCCACCGAGCAGTTGGCATTATGATTGGAATGTGACATTACACAACACCGAGAGGCAAGACACACAACTCCAAATTGGTTCGGCACAAAAAAAAGCATCAGCATTCGGTTTCCTCGATCCAGCTGGCCGAGAACCCGGATCGCGAATGAGCAAGCGCGCTAAAGTTCACGTGTCATCACTTGCGGGGCCGCCGAGATAAATCAAGGACAGGGGAGATCAGAAATCATTTAGCAACACGTTTCCCTCAGACAGATCCTATCTGCTCGGTTGATGAAGAGCTGCTGTTGCCGTTTCTAGGTTTAATTAAAATCCAGCGTTTTAATCTCCGACGTCTGTGCTCCGGCTGAGTCATCGCTGGCAGGCGCCGGCTCCCTCCACAACTCAACGAGCGGGCTCGGTTCGGAGGCGGATTGCGGCGGGCTTACGCACAACTTCTATTTGATGATCTTTCCCTTTTTATTTTTTTCCCTTTCAATGTCAAAGACATCGCTGGCAGAAATGCTACCTGAAGGTTTTGAGGAGGTGAACGCAGACGTTTTCCTGCTCTTCTCCACCCCCAATGTACCCCACACACAATCTCAAAGAGCCAGCTACCTGTTCATTCTGCAAAATAACAAAACTTTGTGTGACTCATGACAGGAAGGAGTGCATAATTATGATTGTCAGGGGTCTGCACATTCTGAAAAACATAGGGTAGCAAGCACTTTGGAGCCATTCTCAGTGTTTTCGTAGCAAAAGTGGCCTCCTTCTGACACACTTTAATTTGGGGGCTTTTTATTCGCACATGGCTTTGAAAATAACACTGCAAAAAGCATATGTTTCAATCAAAGGAGATTTGTTGACCGCTAGGAGGGACGGCTGTTGGAGTGGAGTGCCATCTACTTAAGTGGAGTGAAGGAAAGCTGTTTTTTTGGACTCTGAGTACAGAATAGGAGTCTTGAGAGAAGTTGTGCACTGCAGAAATCGGTTTCTCCGCTGTTTGGACTGGACGACACACACGCGCACACACACCTGGCTACAACAGTAAAAGATGACAGAGATGAACTGGTGGATAGATATGCAGCTAGAAACACACGAATGGTCGGAAGATTCAAGCGCATTTGCTGAGCCAGCACCGTTTCTCACACCGTCGCCCACCGTACCTGCGGGTGCTGGTCTTACCTGTTCCGCCCCTCTGAACCACCAGGCAGGTCTCCACTCCCACGGCGCACTCCTTCAGCAGCTCCACCACCTGCGTGTGCGTGAATCCCTGCACCGGTTGCTTGTTGATCTCCACGATCAGGTCGCCCTCACACAGCCCCGGGCAGCCCTGGGCCTCCAGGACCTGCTTGACCCGCTGGCCCGTGGTGCTGTCAGCGATGGTGAAGCCGAACCCGTCCAGGCCCTTCACCATAGTCAGGGTCAGCAGCTCCCCCTGCGTCGCCCCCGACGACGCCATGGAGACGCTGTCGGGGGGCGTCGTGCCGGTGGTGGGCGGCAGCGAGCCGTCCAGGTGGGTGTCGCCCGGGTGGGGAGGGAGGAGCTGTTGTGCCTGCTGGGCGCCGACCTGTTCCTGGCCGGGGTCCGCGATGAAGCGCGCCGTGCGGGAGATATAGTCCAGGTAGTTGTCGTAGCCCGTCCGGCCGTTCACCATGATGGGCCGCTGCTCCATGATACCCAGCGGGGAGATGATGGTGGTGGTGGCTGTGTTGTTGGCGTTGGCGGCTTCCTCCGGGTCGTAAGGCAGCGGGTACCCGCGGCACAGGACCAGCGTCACGCTCTGGCCGATGGGCACCGACTGGAAGAGTTTGACCACGTCGGCGTGGGTGGTACCCAGGACGCACACGTCGTTGATGTAGACGATGACATCACCTGCAAAAAAGAGATAGATTTAACATGATGGACCTCTTTATGCTTTAGTTTAAGAATGTTATGTTTGCTTTTTATTACTTTAATCAAACAAAAAAGATGATGGCACCTTCTTTTCTATTAATCTTCTCTTACTCTTAGCAAGAAGCAAAAAGCCTGATTTAAGGTAATACCACGTTTCAATCGTTGATTTCTATGCGCACATTACACAACATTTATGATCTCAAAGTTGTTTCACATTGATTGATACCACGCACAAGCCAAACAATGCATGGGGTTGGGAGATAACCAGCTTAAAACCATTGGTTTCATAGACAGCAGTGCGACTGAATGGACATTTCCCATGGCGAGACCATTCAAATCTGATCGCCAATAGCCAGGGCTTTTAAAAGACATGTGACATGTGGCAACTGTGCAATTTACAACTTGGGCATACCATTTCTGCAAATGAGACTGAAAAAAGGGGTGCATCTTAAGAGATTAAGATACAATTTAAGCATAACAACGCTTGAAGACAATCTCATTTAACAACAATAAAGGTATAAAAACTGTCTGTAGCTGTAGCACAGTAAATCTGTCAGTATAAAACATGTTCTCATTTTTTTTATTTGACCTTTTCTTTTCTGTTACTTTTTATACCGCATTTCTGGCCCATATATTTTAATCATAATTATATTTTGATCCATTTGAGCTCAAATGGATCGAACCACCACCAAACACCTACAATGTTCCTAATTAATTAACTAATACAATTATTTAACCTTCAATTTGCAAAACAGGGGAACTGACATAAGTAAATAGTGCAGCAGTCTGAGTTACTCAATATTCACTAGTCTATGGTTGCATTTCAATTCTAAATATTTAATCACTAAGATTATTTAGCGATTATTTTTTAGTCACACTTAGTACAGTCATCCAATGGGCCGGATTAGACCCGGCCGGATTAGAATAGGTCGGTTCTGGCCTGTGGACCACATGTTTGACAGGTTGCTCTAGATATTAGAATATAGACAGTAGCAAGATTCACCTGTTCAGTGGCAGCCTATAGAAACCTTCTATGAGATATTGCTTTGTTAGGTGAGTCAGAGACGTCAGGACTGAGCCTTTACGGCTGTTGTAATACTCCATCAGCCGCAGACTACATCGGTGCTGTTCTCTCCTCGCGTGGCCCTCGAGGCCATAAACCATTTCTACGGTTACACATTACCGCTGATATTGTCTTATCTGCCTTTTACCGTGAAAAACAGCGCGGATGACAAGCGGTTAAAATGTTTGCCTTCTATGGAACCAAGTGTTGTTATTCGTATGCTGCAATCGACCGCAGAGCTGATAAAACCTAGCTGACAATTAAATGTTGCCTTAGAAGGGAAAAAACAAAAAAAAAATCGCAGGCTTATCTTTGTCTCAAATAGATGACTAAATATAGTGTTTTTGTGCAGGACTTTTTTTTTTTTTACAACAATGAGCACATCAAAAGTCTAACAAACAGAATTACCTGGGTGGATAATGAATTCTATTATTTCTTAATTGCAGGTCTAATTGTCGTGCTCGTCAGAGGAAGCAGGCTGAGAATGCCGCAGAGAGAGAGAAAGAGAGAGAGAGAAAATGGAAAAAAAAAAATCTTTCATGATAAATAAGAATAAACATATACTTTGTGACTGGCCCTTACCATGGTAACCTAAGTTTCATCGTGTCCAGCATGTGAAGAAAAGCTTGGATCAATGACACTTTTTCTAAAATAACACAGGAATTCGTATCGACTTCCTGGATTGACTGCTGCAGTGGGGCCTCTTGACCCCTCTGAGCGACGGCAGCCAAGGTAAATGGAAGTTAAGGATATCGCTCCCTCTGCCTCTCATTGTAAACCGCGTGGCGGGGGAGAGACGCTTTCCGTGTTTTTTAACGTCTCGCCGGAATAGACGGTAGCAGGTTCACACCTCGAGGCGGCACGGCAAAGGGGACTTTTTAATTAATCTGGGTAAACGTGGGCGACATTTGCCTTGAGCGCCGTTGTCAGAATCAATAATTGAGCATGCTGGCAGGAAACAAATGATGGTGCCGTGACCTCGGATCCCCCTCGCCGCGCCCACAGAGCTGCTTCTTTACAACCAGGGGAGGAAACGCAGCGAGACAGAGAGCAACGACTTGTTTTACACAAACAGAGCTATGAACTCACATAGAGACACGTTAAAGCATCCACTTATCCACATGACAAAATAAAGCCTTTCTTTGGGTTTTATGTACCAGGGATACGAGGCGTTTGCCTCTGAAACTTCTGCTGTAAGACACTAGAGGTGAAAATGTCTTCTACTCGTTATTCTAGATCAGTGGTCCAACCTTTTACAGTGGGCGTCTCGTTACAGTCGTTTATTTCTGTCACAGCTTTCTTTGGTTGAAAGTACTGCCAGTGAAGACTTGAGAAGATCTGTGGATTAGAATAACTGTTGAACAGTATCAAACAGTGTCTTCATAATGTTGAATCCGGGAGAGCCTCTGTGCCAATGTGAGGTCTCTCCTGGAGAGCATCTCTGGGGGCCAAATTGTAGATCTCTCTCCTTTCACTTCCAAAGTTCTTCCATTTATAAAGTCCTTAGGTCGCCTTTAAGGAGAAACATCTCACCTGTGTCCTATAATAAGACAGTCAGCTATATTGGGGGCAACCTAATGAAAATCAAATGGAGCCTAATCACCTTCTAACGCTCACCGTAGACCTTTTGACCGTTCTCCATTGCATGTCCGGTTCACAACCTGTTTGGTTTCCAAATACAGGGCCTCTCCCTTTACAACACTGGAACAGACCATACACTACATAACTAAGGGTGCTTTCACATCAACAGCAGTTGGTGTGCACCAAAACATCCATCCGAACCAAAGGAGCTTAGATTGCTTCGACAAAGACCTCCAAAAAGAGGCGGTCTTGGTCTACTTGACTCCACACCAAATTTCTCTCTGGTGAGAACAAACTTGGGTCCAAAGAAGGGGATACTAATTATTTCAAAGCCTACCTTGTGAGGTTATATGGGTATCCATCCCATATAACCTCATTCGTGAAAGTAGAACATCTCCTCTGACCCAAATGATGGTCTACAAGTCTTTAGCGACTCCAGCGCATCAGCAGATTGTTCTCCAGATGCAGCCGTGACTTATTTGGGAATGGGACATTTTGCCAAAAATGGCCAGTACAGAGGTACACGAAGATAAGACCAAGTAGCAATGTGCCAAAATGTCGCTCCATAGTGAGTTTGAAGTGGCGCATTTCTACCAGTCAATCGGACCAATTTTGGTTTGTTTGCAGGTGTGAAAGAATTGGAGTCTATATGCTAAATAGTAAAGATTCCATTGCCTGGTGCAGAGCAAATAATCAAACTCGTGTGGGAAAAGTGCCCAGAGACTCTAAAATTTAAAGGTCTTTTGAAACAATGTGATCAACACATTAGAGGCTCACTGAAATGAGGCTTGTTGTTCCTGATGGAGCCTGCTCTACCCTGGGAGATGCAGTTTAAAGTTTCTGATGGAAACCTCTCTCCATACCCCTCTTTTCCAAACTTTATCCTCCGGAATTTGCATTTTTTTCAGCTCCCCTCAGACCACCGTTAAGAGGTGATGGCTATCCTCTCTATTCAAACATCAGATCAGTCCCTTGCTCCATCTTACCACCCGATTTGACTCCACTTGCACCGATGTCCTTGATAACTTGTTGTTCCATTTAAACACACTAAGCCTCTCCGAGCCACGGCTGAATGACACTGGTGAAAGTGGAGGAAACGATTATGTTCAAGCCTTCTTAGAGATTTCACAGGACTTCTTATTAAAATACCAGTGCGCCGTTAATAACTGCTACAACAGACTTTATATCTAACCTTGTCTCCAGTAACATTCATAGGCCTCAGGGTCTTTTCGATGCTTTCAACTCTATTAAAAGTCCTTGCGATAGAGCTCGTATTATGCCACCGCCTACACTCTGTGAAAACTTTTTTATAATTCTATCTACGAAATTTCTGCTTTTCACCCGTTTTCTGTGCCCTAGACCCTTCTGTTCTTCTAATCTGTGCAGCTGTCGCCACCAGTGCGAGCCTGTATCATTGTCTTTGTGTTTTCTTCTTCATATTGCCCCATGGAAAGAGATTTCTTGTCTACTAAAAGATGTTTTTTTTAACACTGTTGGGTGAAAAAAAATTCTTGTTTTGATACATTTTTTTCAGGTTTTCAGTGGAACCGCAAAAAGATATCAAATCTTTATTGGATTTAAATTTTCTCAACTTTCTTTTGGCTTTTTAGCAACTGACAATCGATCTTTTGTCAAGAATATTGGTGTGATTTTTGACAGCTGCTTCGAAAAAACAGAGGATTTTTCAGTTTAGGACTTTCAGTCAAGGTAAAAGCCGACCTCTCTCCCAAAGGGTTATTCATTCTTTTATTATTTCCTGGTTAGATTATTGTAATCCTTGGTATGTGGTT
Organism: Lepturacanthus savala; assembly: GCA_030544235.1. Taxonomy (NCBI): domain Eukaryota; kingdom Metazoa; phylum Chordata; class Actinopteri; order Scombriformes; family Trichiuridae; genus Lepturacanthus; species Lepturacanthus savala. The sequence goes on from CM060474.1 coordinate 8,217,073, forward strand.
GTATCATAGTTGTCTCTTCATCCGCTTGTCTCTTAAACTGAAAAAGAAAGGCCTTCCTACACTGGTTTCCTGTCCATATCAGGACTGGATTTTAAGATTTTATTGCTCGTTTTTAAGGCATTTAAATGGGCTGGTTCCACCTTATCTAGCAGAACTCTTGCATCAGAACACTGATGTCAACCCACCAGAATCTCGGATGTTCTGAGATCCAGCCGCAATAATAGAGGTAACTGAGCATTTGTAGCAGCCGCCTCTCTGGAACAGCATAAGAACTGCTTCGAAATTAAATCTTATTAGTGGGGAATATCTTGTATTTAATACAATTAGTCCGAAATTTAGTAGAATTATCTTGATTTATCTTATTCCATTGGCAGATAATTTGACTTATTTCATGTTTTCCTAAAGACTTGGAGATAAAAAAAGTTATGAAGAATTATGAGATAAAAAGTTCATAGTCATTTTAAGGAAGACTAAATCAATCAAAATCAAGAAAAAAATTAAATAAGCAGAATCTGTGGAATAGGATATTTCAAGACAACTCTACCCAATATTGGACTAACCATACTAAATCCAAACTAAATCCAAAAACATTTTATTCAAAAATGTGTATAAATGTGTAAATAAGCCTGTTCATCATTTTGACCAACTAATTGTTGGTAATTACCAATGGTAATTGTTCATATGTTAAAAACACTGGAAAAAGTTATTGTATTTGGTACAATTAATCCAATGATGTGTCAAAGTATTGCATTCCATTGGCAGATAATTTAGCTTTTTTCATTTTTTTTTCTTGATTTAATCAATTTAATCATTTTTCAGGAACATTTTAGTCTTGCTTTCTTAAAACAAGACCAAACTGATCCAAATCATGGAAAAAAAAAAACTTGAAATAAGCCAATCTTATTAAGCTAATCTGCCAATGTATTAAGATAATTCAACCCAATTTTGGACTAATTATACCAAACACAATACATTTTACATGCTAATTTTTTGCAGTGTACATATTGACTTGAGCATGTGTTAAATCCAGGTTACAAATATTTGAAAATGTCAGTGAATAAATTATGATTAAACTGTATGAGAGGTGACTCTTTAAACGGCCTAAAAGCTACATATTTGTGTTGTTTGGGTGAATTGATGCATTTTTTTTAAATGCATGGTCACAAAACCCAGGCCTGCATATAGTCTAAGTACACAGAAACAGGCACAGAGAAAAAAATCACAGGTTCATGGCCACCAAATGGCCACTCTCTATCCATCACAGCACCGCCTGCCGCTCTCTTGTATACTAAATCACGTTGACCTTAACTATAAACACCACGCTCCCCTGCATATTCCTAATGATGTATTCATCTTTGGCTAATGGCGTGTTAAAGATTCTGTCGATACAAGGAGAGAGGCCTCGTGGCCCTGCTGAGATGAAGCCGTGATAATAGAGCAGTTTAGAGTCTCAGCGGGGCGCCGGCGTTCGTTTGTTAAAGACTTTTGTTTGCGTGTGTGTGTGTTTGCAGGTCGGCCCTTATAGGGTCATATGTAAAAGGATGTGTCTTACGGCCTCGCCAGGCGTGCAGGTGTGATCAGAATGATGATTCTAACGTCTGCAGAGACTTAAACGATGGCGAGTGAGTGTCTTTTAAACTCATTGGGCTGTAATAATGTAATAAGAGATGAGGAGTAGATACAGCTACAGCGACACAGTAGTTGTCATTTTAATTACAGGCACAGGAACATTCGTTTTAGGCATAATTGTCAGTTGCAGGTTAGAAATGAAAAGCCTGCTTTTGACTACTTTTGTTTGAAATCAATAAGGTGTGCTCAATAGCGAATTTCAAATTAAAAGCTTGGTATACTTCATTAAATTGTTTTGTTAGATAAAATATTTTTGAAGGATTTCAGTAACACCACATTAAGCTAATCTATTCATTAGTGATTTGATTTAAGTGGGATTTTTTGTTTTTTTTTATTGGTTATGAATGTAGTCCAGCAGAACAACTTTCTGGTGCTAAATGAGGGCCGCTGCAGTTAAACTACCCACTTTAAATCCAACAAACTCATCTGACTTTGCATTAAAGCTACCTCTAACATTAAAATAAAGCAACACACACACAAATCCCCAAAGAAATTTCACTTTTTTTAAATGGACCAAACTTGAAAATTCATTTCAAGGCAATAATTTGTTCTCCTCTATTCTACAAAAAAAAAACACATTAGTCTTGCCTGGACATATCCCTATATGTACTCTTGGAGTTCTAAAGCCGATATCTTGTATAATAAGTGTTAGAACATGCTTTTTCTGGATTTGTAATCACATAGAGAGCCAGCGGAGGTCAAGAAGTACAAGAAAAAAAAGGCTAATCAAATCTGGAATTAGGAAATTCACACCTCTGCAGGCCAGGGTTTCCTATGTGCAAGCTCTGTGATTGAGCTACTGGAGAAGTAGGACACAATGTCTGGGTGGGGGGGATGGATTTGAACTGGAGGGAAGAAGTTCTGACGAGCGACTATACGGACAAGTTTCTAAAATAAAGTGGAAGGCGGGGACCTAAGACCTAAACTGCTTTGCAGTATTGTCAGGAAAAGCTTTATTAGTCATCAAGGGAGCTGTTTGGGACTGCTGCACTCACACATTTATGAGCCAGTGTTGTGAAAGAAGGCTGCTAACACAACTCAAATTTAATGGAACAACATGGAGGAGTAGCACTGCTACTACAGAGGAAACACCCACAACAACTTTGTCAACGTGTCGTAAACCACCATATAGAGTCCTTATGTGACACAAGTTGCGTTTCCAGCCACTGTTTCTTATTTGTATTTTCAAAAAATTGCAAATAAATCTTAATTAAATCATGACTGACCGGATCATGACTGGACGTGACGTTATGGTGGAGGGGAGTGGAAGACTCTAAGATGTTTCTACAGTTAATAAAAGAAGCATGATTAACGTGATTGTCGATGGAAAGAAGCAAAGAACCTGACAGGTTCACCTGTAAATCATCCATAATCGGCTGTTAGGTGTCAGCTGCGTGTCAACTGCTGCCACGGACACATTCCAGCTCTTTTATGACGTAATCTCATGGCAAACTCTCCCCTCTCCCAATTATCGCATAACGAATGGTAACGGGCATCAATTTGCATTTTCTTTTTTGTGTCTGTCAGTCTGTTTGTGTCAGTGTTAATTTAATGGACAAAACTTCAGGCTATAACTATTTATCTGCATCATTTTACTTCATTAATTTATAAATAAATTGTGATTAAAACAAAAGAGTAAAATTGATGCTGACTAAAATTAAATTAAATTGGAGTTACACTAAATAAATGTTTACTAAAACAAAACAAGCCGACAAAATAGGACTTTAAATAGATATATTTTTCATGTAAATGATTAAGTCTACATAAAAAATCCTTGTAAAAATGAACACCGTGAGGAAGTATGATTAGATTGTACTTTTTCTGGCTAAACTGTAGGCATCTGTATTTATAAAGTATGGTAAGATCAGTAACACATTTGCCCTTCAGCAAAACCCATTACAGCATCATGAATCTGAGGAAATTATGACTAAAACATTCAATAAAATTAGCCTAAAATTAAAACAGAGTTCCACTGATTGAATCTTGACTAAAAGAAACAGGCTAAAATGTGACTTTAACTTAATCTAATCTTTATGTAAGCGACTACGGCTAAATTAAAATACTTGTTAAAAAGAAAACTGGTGTGTGTGTGTGCTGCAGTTTCACCCTCATGTGAGTTATGCTGCTCATATTCTTGTCATGATTTGTGGGAAAACAGAAATACAGACGGCGAACACCCATATTCACATACAGCAGAGGGACAATGGAGGCTTGCGGATAATCCAGCTGTATTGGGATAATGCACTCGTAGCCATTTTATCATGAAGATGGAGCCACATGGATTTCTCTCTGTGTGCTTGCTTTCCAAATCTCCGTGTTCGTTTTGTATGAATTTGCTTGCGCGGATGCGTGAAGGCTAAACTGCGTACACATAATTGAAATGGATAAATGCGGCCTTTGAAAAGTTAAACTCTAGAGGATGTGACCGGTGATTCAACAAATCTCAATCTGCAGAACCAAACCGACAATGAACTGCTCCCTGACATATTTTTTATTGGTTCATGGATAAAAACAGATGTCTACAGAGGAATAAGTGTATCAGGCCTTGAATACTTGTTGGTGGGTTTTGGACTATGAAACCCTGTATTTGTCATGTGTACAGATTCATGATGCCACCTATATATTTCAAAAGTGACGTGTGCTTATTTTATGCATTTTAGGTTTGCAAATGTGGTAAAAATATAATGCATTTCAAGGGAATTCCTTCTTGAGCTTAAAATGTACAGTAACTGACTGGCAGCAAGTTACTCTAATTAATCTTTACAGTAAAAGTACTGTAATTTATGATCATATAAAACTTACAGCAGGTAACTGGCAGCAATTATCCAGAAAGTTACTGTAATTATTTTTTGCAGTACAAGCACTATGCTTCCGTTTACAGTATTGTGTCTTTGCTGTAAAATAAAAATCAATCTAATACTGTGATTTCAGTTGTATTTACAGAATTAGGTGATTAATTGTAAAATAAAAAAAATATTTATTATATATTATATAATATTTTTGTATTTACAGTATCGGGTGATTAACTGTTCAATAAAAATCAATTAAATACTGTGATTTTTGTTCTATTTATTTAGTATTGTGTGATTCACTGTATTATAAAACAGTAATTCTGAACTACTGTGATTTATTGTAAAATATACAGTACGACTGTAATAATCGTTTACAGTAACGTTACTGTGTTTAACGCAGTAAATATGACTGCAGATTTCACAGCAAAGTTTTACAGTGTGGTTAATTCCACGTTAAAAGGCGTTTCGGGCCACTTACCTGTGGCCATCTTCCCGTCGGCGGCGGCGGGCCCGTCGGGGATAACGCTCTTGACCTGGAGGAATTCGTCCGGCTCGTCGCCCCCGATGATGGTGAAGCCGAAACCCATGTTGCTCTTCTGGAGCGCCGTGGACAAGAAACTGCCTTTCAGCTGAGTGGGGTCCCGTGTGAACAGCGGCTTCTCTATGAAGGACACACACGTGTGCGAATTACCCAACACGCAAGATACCGTTTTATGCTTCACAGCAACACTTTGAAAAGACCTTTTAAAGCCGGTGTGGGGCGGTGCTCACAGGGTGCCGGGTCACGGGAAAACTGATGGTAACGGGGTGGGGGGAGGGGTGGGGTGGGGGAGGGGCCTCGTGGGTGCTGAGAGATGCAGGTGCGGCACAAACACATGAAAACCAGCGCCCGTCGTCTCCTCCCGACACGGAGAGCAGCAGCAATCTTCAGTCCCATCACAAGGAAGCAGCGAAACCCAGCAACCGACATGCTGTCAATCAGGGATCAGTTTCCAAGAGAAGATGCTCGGGAGGGTTAAAGTAGGAGCTGGGAAACGTTCTGAAAAAAAGGGGAGTGGGGAGAGACGGAAGAGTTCTGGAGGAGGGTGGGGGGAGGGTTGGGGGACCCGTTGTAGGAATGAAGAGGATCTCAGCCAACAAGCTTAGTCACACTTAACCACGTCTCCCATCGTTTTTCACCTCGGAAAGGAGATGTGGCCGGTGGGCTAGTTTACATCCTTTTGTTTGCCGTCGCCGGTCCAGACGCAGGCTGAGTGATTACACTCTTTTTCCTGCTCACGCTGAGCGATAAGACATGTCACGGTGCTCGCTCGGCACACAAATCTTTCAGCTGCCTCTAGGGGGGGGGGCTTGCTTTGCGAGCTACTAGCATGCTTTACAGTGAAGTCAAATGAGCGCAGGCAGCCATGAGAGCGACAGCCAGCCTTCTTGTGCTTCTCTCTTGGCCTACTTACTGACAAAGTGCCACAGGGAGAAGGGGCTACAGGCAGGCTGCTCTAGCACCACAGCGCAGGCGGAGGTGTGAAGTGGCTGCTGCTGCCGCTGCTGCTGGTGGTGGTGGGGGCACGTATTCATCCGCCGCGTCAGGACGCGCCGGAGCGGGGAGATGTCGGCGGAGGAGGATGAAGCGTACACGGCGGCCCTGCGACCCGCTGTCGGCGAGCGGGAGAGGTCACCGAGGCTGTGGCAGCGCTCCGGCATCGGGCCCACCTGGGCGAGGGAGGGTCGAGGGAGAGTGGCAGAGGGGTTGGCATCCTCCACTGGCACCGCAAAAAAAAAATAAAAAAAAAATTTGGTGGGAGGGGGGGTGAAATGGGGAGGAAGGAGGAGGTTTGGGAGAGGGAGGAGAGAGAGCCTCACTGGAATGTACACAGAGTGTAACCACGGAGACAGGCTCCCGACTCAGAGCAGTGGACTACTACGTTACTACGGAAACAAACCTCCACTTCACCAGGCCAGAAGCTTATTTATTTATTTATTTATTTCCCCCCCTCCTTCTAGCAGCACTTCCTGCTGCTACGAGCACAGCGGCTGCTGGAGAATGAGAACTGAAATCAGTAGCAACAGCGAATCACATTTAAATCCACAAGTCCACACACCAGGAGACATGCATCAGGTTTCTCCTGAAGTGGGGGACTGGGAACAAGTGGAAAGGGAGTCCCATTTTCTTTTGTAGTGTACATACTCTAAATAATACACTATTAACCTCAACCCTATGACATTAAAGCTAGAAAAATAGTGATCTCAAGAAAGTATCTCAAGTATTCTGGTGCACAGGTGATCAAATATCGAAAAATTATGAGTTGTTGTTCCTTATAAATTATGATGCTATTTTTAAGTCAGAAATCAAAACAATGCATTTTATAACTAGTTTTCTTGACCAACCTTCATTTTACATTGAATAGATTGACTGCAGCCATTCACATTTAAAGATTTTTTTAAATTATTTTTCAGAACAGGACTATCAGTCTATCAGTCTTTAAAACAAGAGAGGTGCAATACATATTTGAACGATTTGCAGCAGTATGTAAATAGCACCGAAACTCAATTATGTCAAGGAACTGAGAGGATTAAATACACAATACCTGTTATTCATATTCAACCCACACAGCAAAAGAGCAGAAATTATTATCTCCATCCCTGCTGACAGATTATCAGCACAACTACGGAGTTAACCCATGAGAAATGAATAAAGCAGAGAAATCTGTGCAGTGATCTTACCTCTGTAGATGGTGGGAAGGGGCAGTGAGGACAGACCCTGGCTTTGCATCTGCTGCTGCTGGAGTCTTCTCTTCGCCTCCAGGACTGGATTCTCAAACTGGGTCCTTCTATTTATATGGCTATAATGTTTTGGGAAAAAAAAACAAAAAAAACAGAGTAGATTTCAGACTTCACACCATCCTGCTACACATAATTTAACTCCCCTCTCTGCAAAAAAAAAAAAAAAAAAGATCAGATCTAGCAATCCTGGCACTACGGCAGCTACAGTATCACTATGATGATTAATTAAATGGCCGGTCCCCAGATTATGTAATGGAGCCGCAGAAAGCCTTTTTCTTTTTTTTTTTAAATAAAAGGAATAAACGACTGATCCGGCAGCTTTTGTTTTGAAATTCAGCCCGCCTTAGAGTACGAGCGGCGTTATGGGAATCCGAGACTGGGAGGAAACCTGCACATTTCCTTTTACGTCCCACGTCATCCTTTATTTAGTCCGCAACAACTATGAATACTATAATTTGCCGGTGTGAAATAATTAGTCACCATTACATACGTCTCTCACTCTTTGAGACTGCGTTGTGTGTGTGTACATGCATACAATCCTCAGCTTTTAATCAACACCCCCGTTATCATGAGGAAAACTTGACTATATTTGACTTCTTTTCTGTTTACATGAGTGAAAAATCAAGGCAAAAAGAGCATCTCACAGGAGGCGTTTGGTATATACTGTAAAGCCGTGTGCTGCCAGGTGATATTCTGGAGGTTTTCTTAAGCAAAGTCAAGCCAAATGACTCCTTTCTATAAATAGAGCCGCGTCCCTACGCTCGAGGTAGAGAGCGTCCAGCCAAAGAAATGACACTTCTGATCAGGGAGGGGACATGCAGTTCAATAGAGGACAGGCCACTGCAGCATATGCGACTCATGGAGGAAAAGATGTACTACATATTGAAAAGTAGGACTTTGATTTCTCCTCCTGAGCGAATCTATGGATATCAGACAGATGGACAAGTGCACACGGATAAATAAAATTCTCTCTGCAACTAAACAGTGAGCTGTCAGCAGGCAGATGGGGGGGGGGGGGGGGGACTGCTTCCTGGCTGCTCCCTAATAAATAGGATTTTGATGCTGCCCCGCTGAAAAAAAAACCAAAAGCGAGCCATTACATATTAAAGATGTGCCTGACTTACTCGACATAGTAGCTGCCGTAAATGGGGTCATCGATTTTCTCCCAGCCGTACGGAAGCTCTGTAAAAACAACAACAAAAAAATGCAGTGAGACAAGCGTAATGAAGGTTCGTTTATTCGATGAACTCGCGGCAGAATATTGATCTTTCATGAAAATGTCTTTGTAGCTGCACCGCAGCATTATATAACAGCCAGCAATTAGCTGGGATTTGACGGCTGCGATAACATGTTAACTAGAAGGACTGTTGTTCTTTCTGACAGGATCAGGCTGGTGAAAACATATACACACTCACAATGACTGATTTAAAAGCTACTGTCACTTTAAACATGTGCGTGTTTTCCCTGCTGTAAATATTGCGTTTTGATGTGAGAATTTTGCATAGATTAGCAGCTTCGGCTACAACATGCAATATGCATGCAATAAATATCTCTACTGGTGTCTCATCGTTTGACTTCAAACGTTACAAGCTAAAGATCGAAGCCAATTACAGACAAATGGCACGTCAATTACCGACAAATGACAGACAGGTCACAGTTTTGAACGACACAGATTAGAGTGTGAAATGATTAATCATTAACGAAGGCAAATGTATGGCACGGAACACAGAATACGCTAAAAACATGGATTCACTGAATGTTTTCACTACAAACTGTGAGACATTTGATCAAATATTAGTATAAGTATAAATATGAGCAGATCAGGATCTATGCTCCCAAAACAACACCTGAATTATTTTTACTCTTTTAAAACCCATTTGGTGTTTTTTTTCCTCAACTGCATTAATGTTTCCTTTGTTGCTTTGAGAGATAAACACTACCTGCTTTGATACAGTAAATATCTTTAACCTCTAAATTGGCCGATATCTTTTTTAATATTACTCTGTGAATGGAAAATCTGATATTTCTGTTATTTCCTCAGCCTCGAAACAGGGGATTATACCGGTCGAACACGCTGCTACGTGCAATAATCAAAGCAGATCTTCCCTCAAAAACCCTGACAGTCATCAGTCATACTTGACAGAATCTTCAGAGTTACATTCTCCTCTATTCTCTGCCTATAGCCCGGTGCACAGCTCTTAAAAAAAGTGTCTAGAAGGAGCTCCCTCTTTGCTTTCTAGGATACGTGCAATTAGCATTTAAAGCCTATTCCCAAATGGAGACGCCAGTGTTTTAGAATAATAGCGCGCTCATTGAAACGCACAGTGTGAGGGGCGTCCTGCTAAAAGCTGAATCTGGCACAGAGCTGCGGGACAGTGTGTTCCAGCGCAGCTCGGCTCCGAATCATCAGACCGGCTTTGATTAGTGACAATGCAAAGTTAATCAGGATGGGAGCGGAGATAGCGGTGGAGAAAATGCTTCCTAATCAGCAGCAGAAGCAGCCCGAGGGAGCTGCCGAGGCACCTCTGGGCTCCGGAGGAACCCGCGGCTGTATCTAGGGCACAGAAATACAGCCGGGAGGCTCGGTATTATTCTACATGGTCACAACATTCATTTAATATCACTTCCTGAGACTTGTTTACGCGCTTAATAAACAGCCTCGCATCCCCTCCCAGTCCTCCCACACAGAGGAAAAACACCACCGACCATATGCTTCACTGAACTCTTGCCCCTTTCCATAAAATCTAATTATTAAACTTTCAGTAGGACACTATTTTTTGCCTCACTAAAATGCAGAAAATCCATACACACACACACACACACACACACAGACAGACACACACATTTGTGAGTGGTATAATAAGAGCGCTGCAAGCAGGTTGACAGCCCACGGGAATACCTCCTGTGAACACCGCAACATTCCATAGCCCCATCTCCACTCATTAAATATGAAAGAGAGTGTTTCATGTTCTCACCTTTACTGGGCGCCGCATGCGTGCTACTTACTTTATCCACACACACTATCATTTTGCCGACGCGCACACGCTCGCACGCGCAGACGCACACATGAATGCAGGAGATCAAAGGGCCGTCATGTATCCCAGCAGCCTTCTAATGCAAAGCTTTTTTTCGATGAAATCATCCAGAGGAGGAACTGCAGAGACAGAAACGTCTCTGGAAGATGCTGCACGTCATCAACAAAGTGAAAATGTGCTCTCTCTCGATATGTATCATTACCTGGATACGAAATGATCAGCATAGGAGATTTTGATCATATTGCAATAGCCCCCCCTCCCACCTGCCCTTTTTATTTTTTTTTTTAGAAATGTCACTTTGGTCAGAAATTTTTAGAAAATATTCTTGTTTACTTTCTTGCCAAGAACTACTGTTACCTGATACTACTGCAGCTAGGGGGGTGATTGGCGTGAAGACTGAAAGCATGGGGTAACATCTAGCATGACCAGAATTTTAAAAAAATATGCAAATCAGAGCCTCTAAGCATGACAATTATGGTGTTTTCACACTTGGTCTTATTCAGCCTTCCAAATAAACTCTTTTTTTGCACATATGCGAATACTCGAAAAAAGAAATCAACCCCTTCTGAATGGTCCATGTTGTGTTGCCATTTGAATTTGATCCCTCCAGGCTTGCCGTAGACAGATTACAGGGCAGCTAGCGAGGCTAGTGGATGAGGAGTAGTTTGATGGGGGGGAAGACACTATTGCCCTTCAACAACAACAGAAACACCAAAAGTGTTCAGAAAATCAAAAGTCACACGTTGAAAGAGGAAAATGTAGGGAATCTGACGTAAAAGATGTAAGAACCAATACAATAGTTGGAACAATGTCTGTAAAATTAAAAAGAAATGTGTGAAAACAGCTTTAGAGATGTTGAGCTTTACCTTGGACAGAGTCATGCAAGATCTGCTTCCTGTAATTATTCACCATGGTGTCAGCTGTTCAGCAAAAGGTCCTGATTTAAGGTGTTTTTGTAGTGCGGTCAGATACACACATACGCAGACACACACACCTATACACACACACAGCTTTTACTTCCAGAGCAGTGTGCTGATAAATGCTGAACTTAGGAGGATTGTCTCTTTGCTTGTTCCCTTTTGTATGGCTCCACTGAGATCAGTCTATATCCTCTCTGTCAGCAGCTTGTGATGGAGTACTCCCTGCAACGCACAACAGAGTGTGTGTAGGTGTGTGTGTGTGTGTAGGTGTGTGTGTGTGTGCCATATAAAGCTGGCACTGGTTATCACTGCCATGCTGCCAGCGTCCAGGAAGGAAATGTCAAGCTGGTGTGAGATTTCCAGGTTAGGAGCCCTTGTGATACAGCCCCTCTGTGAGTGAAAGAACGCTTGTGACCTCTAGTCTACCTACAGCGTGACCACTTACTGCCGGCAGGAGGCATCCTGGCACCCCCCCTTCTATCCTCCACCCCACCACCACCACCACTTAATAACATCTCCCTCTCTCCCTCTTCCTGCTTCACCTTGTTTCTCCTTTTCCGTCTCCGCCTCGTCCTCCCTAAAGTATCCTCTCATCCCATTATTTTTTTTGCGGTGTCACAGAAAAGGCCCCTTTTGAAGTGACGTTTCATGCTCACAAGCTTGTGCATTTTTTATCCCCCCCCTTTTTTTTATATAGAACTCGGTCTGAGGAACAGGGTGGCAAACCAGACATCCCTCAGACACCGCAGGGATTTACCTATGTTCCTTTTTTCCTTTTCCCATTCTGTCTTTTGAAGAGCAAACCGAGTCATTTTCAGCACCTCAAGTCCTTTTGTTGTCACCAAAAATTCTCCGCCTATAGGCTGTACTGCGCTGGGCCTAATTCATCATGTCGCCTTTGAGTGCTGCACATTCATGCACCGAGGTTACCGGGAAAAACTTTCCGTCAGCTGATTAATGAGCTTCGACTGGTCAACACGGGCACAGCGTCCACTGGCCACGCTGTGATTTCAGCACACACAATTGGCAGCACAGTCCACTGAAGTGTACAAATAGACTTTGGAAGTTTACTTTGCTGCTGTTGTTAGCACTGATTCAGATTCTGTCCACGGCCCATAACATTTCACAGGCCAACCTCAATTATTTAAACATCAAACTTCAAAAGCAGAAACCCTCTGAAATTCCAATAGACGCAAAAAAGTGATACTGGCCTTAATTATCTCTCCTTTGTGATATTTAAATCACATATATATATATATATATATATATATATATATATATATATATATAAAGTACAGTAACAGTAAACAAACAAAGATTTCAAAGATTTCACTTTGCATAAACATTTCAGATTCACCCTTTTTTATTATTATATTATTGATTTATGATCTTTTGGTTGATGCAGTAGTAGAAGAAGTATTCTTAAATCTCAATACTGTTGTCTAGGAATACAAAGTCCTAGTATTATCAGCAAAACTAAGTATTATCAGCAAAAGTAATTATTATGGAGTGTATTATAGTATATTATATTGTTTTTTATACCCAACACATATATGTGAGAATCAATGTGGAGCCAATTAGAGATAATTTAATATTAGTAGTCATACTGTATTACTGAATCCTAATAAATAAGTGCATCATGTTTTTTTAAGAATAATTATATAAATATATTCACTTAATTTATTCAGCATGTTTTACACTAAGTGAAAATGTTTGCAAACAGATATAATATTAAAATATTTTATGAAAAATACAGATACAGACAGTGCCAAACTTATGAGCACAATAGGTTCTAAGAGGCTGTTCAGGAGTTGAATTGTTCATAGGTCATTATATATTAAATTTCAATCTACGATAGCTAATTCTATAATCTATAATTCAATTCTATAATTGCGCGGTCCTTTCCCTAGTAAATCGTTCCAATTGTTGTCGCCACTGTCCAACTTTTTGATAATAGGAACCTTTGTTTCCACAGTTTAGTTAGTTTTTCTTACCACTTGCACTATGCTCACTAGCACTAGCCTTGGCTTAAAAAGCCTTGATTAATAAGATTAACTTGTATGGAAACGGTAAAGTATCTAAGGGGTATGAAGCCTGATGTGCTGAGATGTTCACAGAGACATGTGCAAGAAGGAACTGGGCAAGATGAGGGAGATGAGTGTTGGAAGAGAGAGAGAGTGTTGAGAGATGCTGCTCCATGTAGGTTGCAGCAGAAAGGCTTTTTATGAACATTTATGGACATCAGTCAGCAGTTGTTCCTATCTACGAATGTTCATAAATCAGATTTATCCTAGTAATTCCATTCAAAAAGTGAAACTTGTATAGTGCCTACATTCATTTCACACAGACTGACATATTGCTTTTAATATTGATTATAATAAATGGCAACTAATGAAAACACAAAATTGTGTATCTCAGATAATTAGAATAGGTTCATTGTGTCAAAGGTTCAATATTGAAAATACAAAAGGTCTGGCTGCTCCCAGAGCTCTGTGTCAAAGTACATTAATCGAGAGGAGAAGGGAACAAAAAGATCTGGTAGAAAAAAAGTGCACAAGCAATAGGGATAACCACACCCTGGAGAGGATTGTGAGACAAAACCTATTCAAAAATGTGGGGGAAATTCACAAAGAGTGGACTGCAGCTGGAGTCAGTGCTTCAAGAACCACCAACACAGACATATGCAACACATGGGTTTCAGCTGTCGCACTTTTGAACAAGAGACAGCGCCTCACCTGGGCTTAAGACAAAAAGGACTAGACTGCTGCTGAATCAAGGTCCCAGAGTATGGAGGTAGCAAGAAGAGGCACAGAACCCACATTGCTTGAGGTTGAGTGTAAAGTCATCTGCTGGCATTGGTCCACTGTGTTTTCTTAAGTCCAAGGTCAACACAGTGGTCTACCAGGAAGTTTTAGAGAGCTTTAAGCCTCCTGCTGCTGATCAACTTTATGTAGATGCATATTTCATTTTCTAACAGGACTTGGTACCTGTGAACACAATGCCAAAGTTATAAGGACCATGGTATCCCTGTTCCTAATTGGCCAGCAAACTTGCCTGACTATAACACATAAATCTATGGGGCATTGTGAAGAGAAGAAGATGCTATACACTAGATCCAACAATGCAGAAGAACTAAAGGCCACTATCAGATCAACCTGGGCTCTCATAACACCTGAGCAGTGCCAAAGAATGATCAACTACATGCCATGCCACGATGCTGCAGTAATTCAGGCAAAAGGAGCCCCTTACAAGTAAGTACTAAGTACTGAATGCTGTAAATGTTCATACTTTTCAGTTGGCCAACACTTGTAGAAATCGGTAGAGTTGAAGTAGTAGTATAAAATGGAAAATACACAAGTACAAGTAACTAAATTCTACTTAAATACAGTGCTTGAGTACATGTACTTGATTTCATTCCGTCACTGCCACCTATTCAAAAAGGCACCCAAACCAGTGTTTGAAGTGCAGCCAAATGTTGATTTAATAACGAACTCATGTCATAAACAAACAAAATCTGATAAATCCTGCTGATCTCAATCATGCTGCACACACAGATCCCACACTTGATCCCACAGCTCATTGCTGGAAGATGTAGAATAGATCTGCTCTTAATGAAGGCTGGAAACGACCCATCGACTTGAGTTGAAGATGAGGTGACGGCCACATTGTGATTCCTGAGCCTGCTTCAAAATAAAAGCCTCCCTGTGTTTCGCCAGTTGAATGCTGGAAGAGGTGGCAGTAGGAGACGTTGTCTTTGCATTAGCAGTAACTCAATGCAGCAGAGTTAAGACGTGAGGCTGTTATCACAGAGATAAAAGTACAGACAGGATTACATGCAGCATCGTTTCTGCAGAATTCCTTCTATGTAGGTTGGCAATTTTTAATCTGTGTTGTTTTTATCCGCTTCACACAAAGGGTTTGCTTTCATGAAAATCCTTGAATGAAAGATTATAACTTGCAAAAAAAAAAAAAAATCTAAATTCATTGGCAACTTGGTCTTATTCTTTCTCTATATTAAAGACAATAACTCAATGAAGATTAAAATCTTATTTTGGGAAGAGGTGTCTGTTGCAATCATTTTAATCTCGTGGTTATTAATTAGATTTGAGCACCTTAATATGCAGCTGTGATGATGAAGCATGTGTAATATCATAAGGAGGCATATTGTGTTAAGTGATGAATAGTAATGATTTCAGGAATATGAAGCCATTTATTCTAAGATTGTGCAGAGTTGCATGTGAAGATCAGCAGAAATGTTGCAGTAGAAAACTTTCTGATAGTTCCTACACCTCCTATCATAAAAAGGAAACATTCTTGATGCTCTCTTTGAACCATCTGTGTAATTCCTATAACTATTATCATCCTTTATCAGCAACCAAATATTATATAAACAGACCAACCAGAATAAACTTGGATACAATTGAGAAGAGGAACATTTGCTGGTTTTTGTGCTGATAATCCCTCTGCCTGTCACAATGACAGGCACAATCAACAGAGTTGTAAAGAAAGGGACGCTGTGTACTTTGAGGGATGTGCACTACGCTGGGCTTGTCAGATGCAATATTTTCTGAGCCTTGCAGAGTGTCTTGATGGTAAAGATGAGGTGGAGTGACTTAGCAGAAAAGAAAATATTCCCTGCAAGATGGAGCAAGTTAGTGGTTGGTACCAGCAGGGCTTGATAGTCTTGAGTGAATGAGACATATGTTTCACCTTCTGATCATCAGAACGACACAAAGTCAGTCTCAATATGCTCTATAATAATCTCTGCTCTGTGAGGCAATGCTAACATACTGATGCTAAACAGCTATAATGTTTAGTGTGTTCACAATATAATTTTATAGCAGGCTAATACGTGCTAAGGGGTCCACCGGCTATTCTGACATCCCTTAATACAGCACGTCTCTATTCTGGCATCCCTTTATACAACACATCTCTATTTCGAAATCCTTTTAAACGACACGTCTCTATTCCGACATCTATCCTTTATATAACACCTCTTTATTCCGATATCACTTTATACGCCATGTCTGTTATTCCGGCATCCCTTTATATATCAGGTCTCTATTCCGACATCCCTTTATATGTCAGGTCTCTATTCCGACATCCCTTAATACGACACGTCTCTATTTCGAAATCCTTTTACACGACATGTCTCTATTCCAACATCCCTTTATACGACACGTCTCTATTCCGACATTCCTTTATACGACATGTCTCTATTCCGACATCCCTTTATACGACACGTCTCTATTCCGACATTCCTTTATACGACACGTCTCTATTCCGACATCCCTTTATACGACATGTCTCTATTCCGACATCCCTTTATACGACACGTCTCTATTCCGACATTCCTTTATACGACACGTCTCTATTCCGACATTCCTTTATACGACACGTCTCTATTCCGACATTCCTTTATACGACACGTCTCTATTCCGACATCCCTTTATACGACATGTCTCTATTCCGACATCCCTTTATACGACATGTCTCTATTCCGACATCCCTTTATATAACACCTCTTTATTCCGATATCACTTTATACGCCACGTCTGTTATTCCGACATCACTTTATACGTCACGTCTCTATTTAGACATGCCGGTTTTCCGGCACTTTTTAGTATCACGATTCTGACACGTTCTGACACTTTGAGAGTTGTGTCTACCCAGGTGCGTCTCTGGTCTTTGTCGTGGATTTATTTTACAAAGCCCCCGAAAGAGACAAGTTCCAGGGTGGAGAGAAAACCTTTTACATGGGCTTCTACGATTGCACCGAAGGCAGCACTGGAATGGCGCAACTGTTTCAGGCTAAAAACATTTAAGGAGCTGTGATGTATTGATCAAAAGTTATTCATAGTTAAATGAAGTGTGAGATGATGGTTTCAGAAAGTTAAAGAAATAGTCTAGTCGGTGCTAACACCAATCATAATTCTCAGCAGCACCCCCTCCTGATATCATTGTCCTTCACAATGATTCACTGTAAACATTGTCAACATTGTCATTGTCAAAAACAGAATTACAGAATTAAAGCAGATTACATTTCTGAGGATAGTAATTAGGGCTGGGAGATTTTTTTAGATTAATTGGATTTTTTTTATTGTCCTGTGGTTTGTGAAATTGCAGAACCACAAACTATCAAATAATACATAAAAAACCCAAGACAATAGAACGAGATGGCACCACAACTTTTGTAAAGATTACATTGGCAATCATTCATCTTTATTGTTTTAATGAAGAAAATAGTTTTGTTTTGCCTTGCTGTTTTTAGGTTAGAGAAAAACTGGAAAAAAATCGAAATTTGTTCCGATAGATTTCATTTTTAGCCTGAATCTCCCAGCCCGAGTAGGAATATGTGGAGCAAGTTCCATGTCAAATCCATCTTAACAGCTGTTGAGACATTTTTCCTCAAAGCCACAAACATCAACCTGATGTCTCCCCCTTGGCGACCTTAAGATTGACATCAAAACCCTGAAAATATGTTTGTGTTTATTTATAGAACACCTCTGCTTTTTAAATAACTTACTGTAGCCGATGCTAAAAAAACACCATTAACATATCTTTGAAATGGAAAGATTTAAATGTGCCACATTACTGAGCCAGAAAGCTAAATGATTTGGGACTGACTTGCCCTAAAAGACTCAAAAACTTAATGAGTTTTACAAGCGCACAAATTCCCTCACATACTAACAGCTGTCACTTCATCACCACCATCATCGTCATGTGGATGAATACGTTTCTGGAGTGTGATGAAACTGCGCTGCAGGGTTTAGCGCGGACTGAGTCTCGATTCAAATCAAGATAATTAACAAACAAACTGTGACAGGAAAAGCCAATGCAACCACCGTGGATTTTAATGACAAATCACAGTTAATTGCAACACCGGCGTTCACCTCCATGTGTGCTGGGCTCCGTTTCCGTGAGCTGCTGCTTCTCCTCCCGTTTAAACGCGACTGTGCCAAGCGAAGAAATCCATGTCCTAACAACCCCACTGCTGTGAAGTCCCACTGGTCTCCGTGTCTCACAACCAAGCAAACAATAGCTGATTGTTACTCAAAATGAAAAAAAAGGATAGAAGCTTATCAAGACATTGCAGGGGCTCCTCTTTTGCCTCCAAAGTTCTGCTTTATTTGGCTATTAGCGTTTTGTTAGAAAAAACACACTTTCTCCTCTTTTTCTTTCCATCTGCAATACTACTCTACTAAAACCTTGACTGCAAGGTTTCTTTTTGCTATTTTCCAAGACCCTTTTGTTGGGTGTTAAATAGGATAATATAGGATAATGGATGTAAAGTGGTTTGTGATATAATAGTCTCCTGGATGCTGTTGATTAGACCAAATTACAGGGCTTACAAAGAAAGGTCTGAAACAGTGGAAAAATCCCATGAGCAAAAATGCCTTATCGATGGCAGAGGTCACAGGAGAATGGCCTGACTATTTAGAGCCGATAGAATGGCGACAGTCACTCAAACAACCAATTGTTGGATTTTGAAGCAGAATGTCCACAGCAGGTTTCCTGTCGGCTGAGAACAGGTTAACGGAGGCTACAACTCACACTGGCTCACTATGCAATAAAACGTAAGACTGCTGTATTAACTGCTGGTTAGGGGTAAGAAACAAGGGGGCCAGATTTGGTGTGTTAAAAGTGTAGGGGGCTGACCTTGGCTGATGTTCTCTACATAGAACAACAATATATTTAAACAAATTTTAGCAAGCCATTCTGTGTTTCACATTTGCTTTTTTATTTCAATTTCAACAATCTTAAACATGTCTTTTGGTTCATTTGAAACATGCATATAATATACAATTGAATATTAACTTAGCCTTTTTTTCCTTTGCTGCAAATAAAAGAAAACTCCACAACGGCTCGATTCCCATATTCTACGGCGTAGCTGATAGCCTTCAGCTTAAACTGAACTTCGTACGCATGTCTCTTTGCCATTTTTAGTGTTGTTAAAACAACAATGTTCTGCATAAAGCACATACCTGTTCTTTTATACACAATCCACGCCCACACATCCCCCTTTAACGTTCTCATGTTCTCTACTACTTCCTCTTCGTGGTGGTCTCTAATACGTCCGCACATAAGGCGCACTGCACTATAGGGCGCACCGCACATTTTGAAAAAAATCTAAGACTTTTATATGCGCCTTATAGTCGTGAAAATACGGTAGTAGTGTAGTAGAAGTGTTACTGTAGAAAACCACTGTAGTCAAAGTTTATTTTTACAGTTAATCACCTAATACTGTAAATTCAACTGAGATCACAGTATTCAATTGATTTTTTACAGTAAAGCCACAATACTGAAACAGATGTACAGTACTTCTACTGTAAAAAATAAATACAGTAACTTTCTGGATAATAGCTGCCAGGTACTGTGAATTTTAAGGGTTTTTTTAAGGTTTTACAGTGCAGACCATCTGAAAATGCAGCTGCTCTGTTTGGATCTTGATGTCTGCTGTGACGTTCAGGTGGTGCGTTTAGAATTTGGGGTAAACAACATAAAAACATGGATCCGTCCTGTGGTTATCAGCGGTTCAGGCAGCTGCTGCTGGTGTCGTGGTGGGGGATATTTTCTCGGCCTCTTACGACCAATTGCTGGTTTGTAGCTGATACACACATGTTGACAGTTAATTCAGAGGGCGTACGTGTCTCACACACACACACACACATACACACACCTGCCACACAGAGTCTTTTGAATCCTCCTTCCAATCTCCAGGCCTCAGGCATGCTCTGCTGGGGGATGTTCTCAAAATACACCCATCAATCACGCCGCCGACAGCTCCGCCTGCCCCTCCTGATACGCGGCCTGCGTCTGCCGCAGGAGTCTCAAGGTGAAGGAGGGCGCTGCGGCTCTCTACCTATAATAACTCACCTGTGGGACTGCAAACACACACGCACGCACGCACACATTCCCTGCGAGGTGGACAGTGTGTGTTTACATTCCGTTTCCCCTAAAAAAAACAACAACAAAAAAAATCCCCCAAAACCCACAAAAATCTATCTCTGAGTCCCGCTGAGCGGGCTAAAAGGACGACAGAGTCAGATGACTTTTCCATTGTGGAACCCCTCTGGATATAACCGATGAAGTATGTGAGCACACACGCACATACACACAGGATGCCTTTTTTTTTAAACCACAAACATGAGAAAAAAAGAGGAAAAATGAGGGATTTTGCTTTGAGAGGAGACAAGACAAAGGGCAAAAGTCCAGCTCTAGCCTGAGAGAAGCAATAAGAATTTAATCTCTTTCCCTGTGAAGCTCCTGATATGACCAGACTGTAATCACACATCTCAGTTTGGTTGTGCGCACGTGGGTGAAGTCTCAGATGAAAGACAATAAAAATAAGCGCTCAAAAGACCGATTAAATAACCTAAGCATCATTGAAGATAGTCCACCTCTGTGTCTATATGTTCATTCACATACTGTTACATCCTGTGTTGTGAGTGCGGGAAAGACTTGTTACCATCTAATGAAAACATGCAGAGTTTTGTCTGCTTTTAATTCACTTATCAGGGGAGTTTTCTCCCTTACCTGCATGATCCAAAAAAAAGAGGCTGAATAAGTCAAGATTTAAGCGAGTTTCCTTTTTTCCCCCCCTTCAGACAACAAATATTTGGAGAGGAAAAAAAAAAAGTTTTGAAAGGGGGAGTGGGGGGAATTAAAGCAAACAGCGAGCTTCTGTAAGGAGCCTGTCCTAGATCTTTTCATCTACCAGAACATCCCAAAAAAATATAAATAAATAAAAATAAAAGGAGACAGGAGGAGAGAAGGGAGGGAAAAGGGACACGGATGGAGTTAACAGAGAGGAGGTGAGAAAGATGGAGGTAGAGGAAGACGGAAATATGATCGGTTATGTAACAAGGCGCCTGTGAAGGCAGACGCTCTGTCTTTGCTCAGCGCCAACGCACATATCAACCCGTAGGAATGAGCGCTTCAAAAACCCAGCGTTGTTGGGTATATGTCACTTTTAACTCAACCAAATTTGTTACTTTTTACAATACAGGTCAGGATTTCAGACGCGTTGATGCGGATTGAACCAAACAACATGGAAAGCCATTTAAAGGCTAAGTTTCACTCTCCAGAATTAACACCGTCGATATCAAAAATGTCTTTCTGACAAGTCACGATACATTTGGAATAGTTGCATCTTTCATTCAAGACATCTGAAATGTTTCAGATAAAACTAATTCAAATATTAGTCAAAGACAACCGAAGTGAACACAAAATGCACTTTTTAAATAAAGGTTTTTTTATTAAGGAGAAGAAAATCCGAATCTATGTAACCTAATAACTGGTCGGGCCCTTCGCAGCAGCAACTGCAATCAAGCGCTTGCAATAACTTGAATCAATGAGTCTCTAACAGCGCTGTGGGTGAATTTTGGCCCACTCATCTTTGCGGAATTGCTGTAATTCAGCCACTTTGGAGGGTTTTTGAACATGAACCACCTTCTTAAGGTCATGTCACAGCATCTTAATAGGATTCAGGTCAGGACTTTGACTGGACCACTTCAAAGTCTTCATTTTGTTTTTCTTCAGCGATTCAGAGGTGGACTTGCTGGTGTGTTTTGGATCATTGCCCTGAGGTCACCAACAGACAGCTGGACATTCTCCAGGATGTTTTGGTAGATAGCAGAATTCACGCTTCCGTTTATCACAGCAAGTCTTCCAGGTCCCGAATCAGCAAGACAGCCCCAGACCATCACATTACCACTCACATATTTTACTGTTGGTATGAGCTTCTTTTTCTGACACACACCTTCTAAAAAGTTCAAAGTTTGTCTCGTCAGACCACAGAGTATTTTCCCCAAAGGTCTTGGGGATCATCAAGAGGTTTTCTGGCAAAATTGAGACGAGATGAATGTTCTTTTTATTCAGCAGTAGTTTTCTTCTGGAAACTGCCATGCAGCCATTTTTTGCCCAGTCTCTTTCTTACGGTGGAGTCATGAACTCTGACCTTAACTGAGGCAAGTTCTTTAAATGTTGATGAGGGGTCTTTAGTGACCTCTTGGATGAGTCAACGCTCTGTTCTTGTAATTTTGATCGGCCGGCCAGTCCTTGGAAGGTTCACCAATGTTCCATGTTTTCTACATTTGTGGATATCTCTCACTGTGGTTGTTCCTGAATTTCTTTAGATCTCAGCATGATTTCTAGCTTTTGAGGATTATTTGGTCTCCTTCACTTTGTCAGGCAGGTCCTATTTAAGTGATTTCTGGATTGAGAACAGGTGTGGCAGTAATCAGGCCTGGGTGTGGTGAGAGAAATTGAACTCAAGTGGGATCAACTACAGTTAAGTTATATTCAACAAGCGGGGGAATCACTTTTTCCACACAGGGCCATGCAGGTTTGGATTTTTTTTCTCCCTTAATAATAAAAAAAAAACTTAATTTAAACTGCATTTTGTGTTCACTTGTGTTGTCGTTGACTAATTTTTAAATTTGTTTGATGATCTTAAAAATTCAAGTGTGACAAACATGCAAAAAAACCAAAAAAAACCAGGAAGGGGGCAAACACCGTTTTCACATCTCTGTATCTGTAATTCAGTTTTGACATTTCAGCCCAGTCAAAACTGTAATTCAAGATATGTGTAATTACATTCTGACTAGGCAGAATAAAAGTTAGAGACATCTCCCATTTCAGATGTTTGAATCAAAATTCAGTTCAAGATATCTAGAACTTGATAACAGACATCTACAACTTCATTTTGACGAGTCATAACTCCAGATATAGACAACTACATCAACATTTCACCTACCCGAAACCTAATTTAAGATATCTGAAAACGGATGTGCAGATATCTTTGACTGTGGTGAATTAAAGACATCCTGTAACTCTTGTTATGACTAGTCAGAATCAAATTATAGCTATCTCAAACTGGAACTACTACTCTTCATAATTCAGTTACAGATATCCATAATTTACATAGCGGATATCTCACAGTGAAATGTAGATATCTGTAATGAGAAACCCCATACACATGAATGGAAAAAAGTGACGTCATTTGTCCTAGGGAGATTGTAGTTGTGGATATCTGAAATGACAATTATAGATAGAAAGTCTATAGTTGTGGATATGTCAAATGTTCTTTTTGAGGCAAAACTGAATGTAAATGTAAAGCAGGTAAACTAAGCTCCATGTTGACCAATTAGGACATGAAATGCAGCTTAATCAATCAGGTTTATTACAAATTGTATCTTTTAAATAGAGTTGTTCCTACTTTTACAGACCAACCACAAGCTTTTGTCGACTTGTAATGATATGACGTGACACTTTCACACAGTGGTTTCACACTATGCCACTGACTGACAGTTTGTGGCAGTCACACGCCGAGAAACGCAGCAACAAAGGCAACGAAGATTACTGTGAGCAAGTAAACATGGACGTTGAGATTTAAAGAAGTTGGCTTGTTTACTACCTGTCAGAGCAAGCTCCGAGCTCTCAGCAGTTTAACTTCAACAGCTACGAAAATAAGACCCTAGTTGTAATAAACCAGAAAACATGTAATGGTGTTTTTTACCTATACTGTAAAACTGTTAGGTTTACAGTAAAGTTACCGTATTTAACACAATAAACGACTGCAGATTTAACAGCAAAGTTTTACAGTGTAAGTAAAAGGTATACAAAATCTTCTTTCTTTACTGTGCATGTGTTTCCTTCCATACTCAGAACCAACAGTTAATACTGGTCCTGTTTTCCTGTCACAGCTGGCAGACTCCACCCTGCGATCCTGTTAGCGCTTATCAGGTCACGGCTCAGGGCCGACCACACACACACATGCACAAGCACACACACACACACACACACACACACACACACACCTTTTCCACCGATCGATACCAAATTTACAGAGGTAGCTTTTCTCTCCCTTACTGAGCTCAGCTCTCAGGGGTGGATGGGCTGTGGATGTTCTGGAGCACACAACAAAGCTCACATATTAGCTGCGTTCACAAAGCCGTTAAGATGGAGACTGACTTTAAGTTGTTAAAATCTACAAAGACTAGACAAAATCATGTTTTTTTCCCCCACTGATAAGAGCGGGAGGAAAAACAGCGGTGACTCATGGGTAGGCAATATAACGCCATGTCACAAGGAAAAACTTGAATTCCTGTGCTAACAAGAATGTTGTTCTGTTAGGAATGTGTGCAAAATACTGGGCTGGCAGATATTGTGTGTGACCTGCAGCCACTTTGTTGAACCCTAATCCCTTCAACTGGGACTAACTGGATGAATCTCCCAACAAGATCAATAAAAAAGCCCTCACAGCCATCAGCGCATCTCCTCCTGTGGAACATCCTTGGTGGATAAATAGGATTGGAAGCACTGGAGATAAAAGTGCAATCACACTTTGGCTGTTCCCTCGCCGGTGTCGCCGTCTTTGTTTCTGACATTTCATCATCGTCAAGAGATTCCTCCTCTTAATCTCTGAAGATCGAGGGGAGTTTTGGGCGACTACGTGGGAGGTCTTTTGAGCGAAATGAAAGATGGGGATAGCAATTCTGTCGGAGGGATGAAACGGGCAACGTGTCAACAGGAAGCGGTCCCTGTGTTTAATGCAGCCACACGCAGGGCAAATGTTTTCAG
The DNA here is from genome assembly GCA_030544235.1 of Lepturacanthus savala. Taxonomy (NCBI): domain Eukaryota; kingdom Metazoa; phylum Chordata; class Actinopteri; order Scombriformes; family Trichiuridae; genus Lepturacanthus; species Lepturacanthus savala. Next base: position 8,241,814 of record CM060474.1, read on the forward strand.
ACCTGCTCTCCCTCTCCAGCTTGCTGGAGTCAAACAGTATCTACAAATAGCTGTTGACATTTGTTTAAATCCAGCTGAGAAAATCAAACGGGCACAGGAATCCTGGTGGCGCAGACATGATCCAGTACATGGTTACTACATTTTCTGAGAAATCTGCTGAACTTCCCAGCACTAACCAAAGATTAGTCAGCAAATCCATTCATCGGTTCACAGAACATGAATCTACGATGAACATAAAAGCATTTTTTAAATTTATTTCTTAAGAAATTCCTTAAAACAATCGTCGAAAACAGCTGCAAATTCATGTCCTGTTGACTGACCGGTCGATTTCTTAGCTCACAACTGTGACGCTGATGTGAGAAGGGGGAATATTTACGGCATTCGACACCTGAGCTTAATGTGCTAACGAGCTAACACATTGGGCTAACTGAAATCACAGAATCACCAGTTATTACAGATCATCTCAACAGCAACATGAACATCTGTAGCAAATTCCATTGCGCTCCCTTCAGCAGTTGTTGAGTAATCAGTCAGGACCAAAATGCTCTTAGTCACTTAGTTAGACAAAAAAAAAGTAGTTTGAAGTCATTATCTTGACTTTAGGAACTAGAGGTGGAGATTTTTACTATTTAATCACATTTCAAATAGGAAGCAATTCATCAAATAAGTAACTGGAAGATTAGTTAATAACAAAAACCTTCCTGAGTCTTGGGATACCAGACGGGTCCCACCTAAAAACCTTCTGGTGATTTCCGAATGCAGAACTGCTGCGAACAAACCTAAGCCGCTTAGAATATGTCAACAACTCCCTCCTCGTCCTTACTTGTGCATGTCAGCGCCCTGATATACAGGTCCACCCTAGAGACTCTGGATTCTGGTTCTGCAATGCAGGTTTTGTTGAAACTCTTCACCCGGTATTTAGCAACGGAACCTGGGAGAACCACCTCGGGCCCCCGGTTGAGTGAAGAGTTTAGAGACTTACTTGCGAGTCTGGTTCCAGAACGACTGTCGGATGAGGCAGGTGAACACAGCTTGACCCACGGCTGCACTTGAGTTTGCATGTGTGTGTGTGCGTCATTGGTATTTTTAGAGAAACTCTATCCCCGTGGTCATGTGTTCACCAGGAGTTTAAACACAAACGCCCTCTGTCGCCTCGTTGATCGTATATACGAAAACACACACACACACATACAGAAAAAGTGACTGTCATCCCTCATTTGTTGTCTCTGTCCATCTCCAAGTCTCCAGTCCTTTCACTCAGCTCCACCACCTCCCTGTCTATAACTCAGGCGATAAATCTCTTCTCGCACGTAAAGAAAAGACGAATGTGGAGGGAGGGATAGAGAGAGAGAGAGAGATATATGTTCGCTTGTCCCACAAACACTCACTGTATTGACATTCATCCTTCTCTTTTTCTCTTTGGTGTGTGTGTGTTTGTGTGTGTAGGACACTCGGCATCTCTCTCAGTGGAGAATAAAGACGTCTTTGTAACCTCCGGTCTCTCTGAACCTGGGCTTTAAACACACAAATCACGGGGCTTCCTATCCGCAGCGACGTTGACACACACACAGACAGACAGACAGACAGACAGACACACACACACACACACACACACACACACACACACACACACACACACACACACACACACACACACACTCCTAAAAAATAAAAGTCCTTCGCCGGTGCTCAAAAATCCCTACGTCAATAGAACTGACGCCTTGAGCGAAGAAGAAAAGAAGAAAAAAGAAGAAGAAGAAAAAAAAAAACGTTTCATCTATGCAGTTCATCTGATCAACAAGCAAGGTTGAGATCATGTAAAATGAATGGTGTTGGCAACTTGTGTGATTAAAATGAATGAACGCGAGGAAGAGCGAAAAAAAAAAAAAAAAAGAAGAAGCAGAAGACCGAGACGCCGCACTCACCGTCCTCTTTGCATTCCTCGGGCGGCTTCGCCTTCTTGGCCAGCCTCGGGTCCAGCCACGATGTTGTCTTGGTGTTGTGGCTGTGGAAGACACGACGGGGAGAGACAGAGAGAGAGAGAAAGTGAGAGGGAGCGTGATAGATGGCGAGCGAGAGGAGACTTGGCAGAAAGAGAGAAGGAGGTTGGTGGATTCTTAATGCAGCCGGAGAATCATTTCACAGACGAAAGATGAGACTCTCTTGCGTGGCTGCCTCTAGGAAAAGAAAAAAAAAAGGTGATGAGAGGAAACTGGAGGAGAGAAAAAAAAGCTCTAGGTTAACAAAATGGCAATCAATACTGTTAATTTGCTTACTGTCGCTCATTAGCAGGCGAGAGGGAGGGGCTGAGAACGATAAGAGGGGGGGTGACTGAGAAAGCGGCGGAGGGGAACAGCTGTGGGCTTGGCGGAGTCTCGCCGAGCCTCGGGCGGAGAGCTGGACCTAAATCATCTTATCTGATGAAGTGCCAGGGAAAGTCGATGCGCTTCTGCCTCAAGTCGTGGAGCCACGACGGACAACGGAACTACAGCAGGGACGAGGGAGTTGAACGGTGCAGAGGGTTACGTAAAAAAAAAAAAATCGAGAAGACGCAGTAAAGAGGCGAATCTTTCTTCTTTTCAATACTTTCCTGAAGGAAAGATGGAATGTTTAGGAGGAAAAATGTGCATCCAGGAGAAGAGTTGCAGGGAAATAACACAACCTCACACTGACACCACATGGAAAGTCTGTGGATCTCAAAAGTCCTTGACGGCCTTGGATGTCTGATAAACGATAACCGCTCTTTGTGTTTTCTCAGTTTAATCTATTTTTATGATTTGAGATTGTGTATTTCTTGGGTTTTTTTTTTTTTTGGTCGGTTTGTTCTGCCAATCCATCTCAGACTTTCAGAGATATTTAAGTCAGCCTGGACCATAATTTTAAAAATGAAATAAGCTAAATTATTTGCAAATGCAATAAGAAAATTCTACTCAATACTGGGCTAATTGTACCAAAAACAAGATATTGCCATCCCTCTAGCGCTGCACTGTTAGTTAGCGTGACTAGAAACAGAATGTGGTGCAAATGATAGCGACAGCTCTACTATCCCTGACAGAAACGGAAGATCGAGATCCAAATAGTGCAGTTCATGGTAAGGTGAAGCCTCTATAATATCTGCCGCTACTTCCACTTTCTTGTCCTTCGTCTCATCCTCCCCCCCAATCTTTCCCACCGTTAATCCCTGTATCGCTCTCCCTTTCCTTCCACCTCCCCCATCAAACAGCTGCCTCGCACTTCAAGGGCTAAGGTAAACAAATTGATCTTGCACGGAGGCCAATCAAAGGCGAGCATCTCCTTGGCAGCCGCTATCTCCCTGGCAGCGCATCACTCACGCCCCAGACCAAAAAAAAGAAAAAAAGACAACTTGAAGCTACAAATTCAGAGGGCTAACTGCATTAGCTGTGTAAATGTGCTTGATAGACGTGGGAGCGTGAGGTTTCTGTTTGGAGGAGGAGACTTGTGGTGAGTTCGGGCGCCGCGGGAGGAATTAAAAGTTGCCTCCGTGGCAGGCGGACACGGAGAGACAAGCGGCTGAAATGCAGCTGTCTGGTTTGAGCCGTGCAGCTTCTAAACGGTTTCGCGATGCGTTCGGGCGTCCTGAGCCTCAGACGATGCTGTGGAGAAATTCAGCTGAATGACTAAAATGATCTATTGATGCAATAATAATAATTTAAAAAAATACTGGCGAAATATCCGTTATTAGTGGATCCATCACATGCACTTACAAATCTCTGATTCCTGGCAAGACAAAAAAAAACCAAACAAAAACACACACACAAAGTAGCTCTATAATTTCACCTTCACGATATTACTGTAGTTGTAAAAAGGTAAAAACACCAATGAATTAAACTTTAGAGCTTAGATAACTGCCTTCTGTGTAGTGAAGCATTTCTGGGGACCTCTAAAGCTCATTAAACCACCAAGCATCAATTACAGCCTCTAAGTGTGTGTGTTTGTGTCTGTGTGTACAGAACAAATACACAGACATATTTAGAACTCACTAGGCTCTAAGCAGTGGTTGTTTCTCTTCTTTACAGGAGACATTTGGAAATATAAAGTTACTTATTGGTAGGTAATCCGTATTATAACACATATATAAGGCTGGGACATTCTTCCTCGGGCTGCCTGTAAGCAAATGTGTGTGTGTGTGTCCTTTTGTGATTTTGATTGATTTTGAACATGCTGAGAGCAGCTGAACATCTTGTAAAAATCAAACCTGGTGCCTGATCATTTGCAGCACCTGAAGTTGTTTTGTTTCTTCTATTCTACTTTAAAGCTGCACTAAGCAATATATATGTACAAACCACCCAAAAACTTTCTGCTTGATTGTTTTTTCCTTCTTGATCCTACAGATGCTCGGAGAAAAGAAGAAAGTATCAGTTTATTCTGTAGGTTTCTGGCTCATTTCCCCCCCCCCCCCACTCGAGGCAGGGAGCTGTTTTTTTTTAGCAAAATAATAAAAAACAAACAACACACCGAATGATACCTGTCCAACAAAGATATTTCCCTCAGGAGTTATTAAAGACAAAAAAAAACAAAAAACAAAGCCCAAAAAAAGAGTGAATAATTGAGCTGAGTTTCAGCAACAATCATAAAGCGGCCAGAAACACAACTCGGAACGCTAATGTGTCTGGCTGGATGTGTAAATTAATCTTAAACGATGATAATGTGCCAGCTTGTTTGGCCAATTAATCTCTAAGACGACCGCCCACCATCTCCCTCCGGTTACTTTATATTTAATTCTTTTCATAATGAGTTCCATAAACGCCTGAGTGACTGAAATAACCGGGTCCGATGAGGAGCCCCGGTACGACGGACACTTACTCTATGAAGTAGACTTCCCCTTTCTCCGTGTACGCCATCTCCCAGTTGTCCGGCAGCGGGCCGAGCTCGTCGTTCTCCTCCGGCTGGGGGATGACCATCTTCACGGACTGGCCCTCGTCTTTCGGCGCCTCGGCGGGGGCCTCGGCCGGGTTGGTCGGCGGGGCGGCGTCCCCCGATGCGTCCGTACTCTTGTCCTCATGCTCGCTCGACTCTGAGGTGACAACAGGGCGGGACGGGTCAGACGAGACTTCACCGCTCGAGAGAGAGACGAGGGGGGGGGACGGATTGAGAGCCGGGTTAAGGTGGAGGCCGGAGGGAGGAGGGGAGGGGGAGAAAGAACAAAAACTAAAAGAATGAATAGAAAAGATCGAAAGAAAGCGGCGGCTCGGGGGACAGAGAGGAGCGAGGTGAAGGGAATGATTGAGGTTAACAAGACAGAAAGATGAAGAAAGCAGCGGAGACAATAGAGATCGACAGAGAAGCCGGTTGTGATGCCCTAGTTTGAGTTGTGAAACGCTGTGTGAGTGCGTGTGTGGAATAAAGCGAACGAGATGGCAAAGCGGGTAGGGGGGGAGTCGGGGGGCAAATGAGAGCAGGGAATTGAGCGATATCTACGGGGGGGAAGGAGCGGGGCGGCTATCTGCTTAGATCACACAGCCTGCTGGGCTCTATCGATTTCCCCCCCCCCCCCCCCCCCCAGCCGCCCTGGTCAGCCCACACTCTGTCCATCCACAGAGGCAAAACTCAGCAGCCTACTTTAGCATCAACAGGGCGCAGCCTCCGCTTATTGGACGTCTCAGCACGGCCGATAGGAATCAGTTAAACGGGCTTCAGGCGCCTGCGTCTTCTTTCGGAGCACAGAGGAACGGCATCGCCTCGGAAACACTGTTCTATTGTGTTGTTGCTACGTATTCATCCACTTTTAGATACACGCATTGTTATTTTTTGTTTCGTTCTTGAATTAAAATTAGTTGGTGATACATGAAAAAAAGCCTATCAATAAAAATGTATTTATATCGCTTCATATAGATAATTATTGAACTTATTTTAAATATTTGGAGTCATTTTATACTTACTGACCTACTTTTAATATGCAAATGTAGAAGCCATATATACAGAACATATATTGATATAAAATATTTTATATCAGTCAATAATGTCGATTGTTAATTTTTAATTAACTATTTTTAATAGCAATAGAGTTTCAATATTATGTAACACTATTTTCTTATTATATTGAGAAAGTGTATATTTACAATGTATATTGATATTGTTTTAAGATCTAATACTTATATCTCTTGATTGATAACGGGTAAAATATTTAAGAAGTTTCTCTCTTGGAATAAAAGAAATCCTACCTTGCTTGAGCTCTTTGCGGTAGGAAAAAAATCTCATCCTTCTACCAAACGTCCTTCCTCAGAACAGTTTCTTTACGGTTGTGCAATAACGCACACGACAAGTAGCTGCTGAAACAAATCGGGATCAGTGTTGAAACGCTTGGTGCGGCTCTGACTGATGCCCCGCTGTGAAAGATTTAGCTGTCCTGCGGCCATAACAGCAGCTTTGGAAAGTCACAGGACCAAAGCGCTTTTGGATCTGGGATCGCAAAAAAAAAAAAGAAAGAAAAAAAAATCAAACTCATAATGCCTCTTTTATGAGGTTCTATTCATGTGATCATGGGATGCGTTCAGAAGGGGCCTCACTGTGTGTGCGTAAGAATGTGTGCGCACAATGCGAACAGTGTAAGGTGCAATCAGTTGTGTCTCATTCGCCCCCTCACACGGGAATGCTGTTATTGATGGCAAAATAAACATCCGCACAAAGAAATGTTTTATTTTTTTACGAATAAGCTCGACAAGAGCTTCGGCCTTGCTGCTTGAAATGTTAGTTAGAGTTTTGCGAGGGGGGGGAAAACAACAAGGGCTGATTCACGACTGAAAGAAAAACACTTCAGAAAAATGTTCCTGCTGAATTTGGAAGTGCCCGCGGGCTCGCGTTGAGCTGGAGAGCGATACACGTGTACGTCCTGGAGCTATCCGTGTCGAGACGGGGCTCCTGTAACGAGACCTAATGAACGGTATCTTTCATGCACATCACCGTAAACTGTTTGGTGTGCAGAGTTAATCAGTGGCTGCGAGAGTGGATGACAAATTAAGAGTTGTTTTTTTTCTTTTCCCATCGCTAATCCCTGATGTCTGGACACAGCGTCTTCATCCAGGTACGTCGGTGATTAAACAAATTTTTCAGATAATAATTTATAGTTAACATATGTCATTAAACTGCATAGAGAGATATTTGTGTAACCAATTAAAAATGATAATCTGACATAAAATAATCCTCTGAGAAACCCATAAAAAAAAAAAAAACAATCTCTTACTGCCTCTGTTGCTAGGCAACTGCTTTCAAGGAGCCTGTTCTTAAACAAGATGCCTAAACTCGCGTGGGTCAGCCCGACCCGGTCCCTGACCCTAAACCTGGCTGACGTGACGAGGCGTCTGGTGTGGGTGACCTCGGACTCTGGCCCCGGGCTCTGCTGAAGGAGCAGCGGTTTTGACGGCGGCGGCTGACCTGGGGTGACGGCAACGCCGTTGCCGTTGACGATGGGCCTCTCCTCCTCTTCCTCCTCTGGGGGCTCGATGCTGGCTTTCTCCATGTTGCTGACGGACTTGTTACGCTTCCTCTTGCCCTCGGAGCTGGGTCTGGCGCCCGGCAGCAGCTGGTCAGTTACATTTAGCAGCAGAGCGCTGGGCTCGGCCGGAGGCTTGGGGGTGCCGTAAAAGTTATCTGGAACAAAGGGGAGGACGTGGAGGGAGAGATTAAGACCACAGTCATTGGTGTATTGGTGTACATACTTCATTTCATCCATCCTGAGTGAAATATCTCAATGATTGGAATAAATATTAAAGTTTCAGTTGAGCTGTTCAATAAATGAGCTGGATACTGGATAGATTGGAACTAGGGTTGCAAAGGAGTGGAAAATTTCTGGTAAATTGGTAAATACCATTATAGATCAAATATATTTACCCTATAATATTATCAAAACTTATGAGATAATGGAAGGTTATGAGATGGAATTGTTTTCAAGGTAAATGTAAAGCTGGACTTCAGACACTTCAGACATGGCCGCTCGGCGGAGTGATCCCCAAAGTGCCTTTAGTACAGCTACAAGTATGGCATCGTTGGCACTGCCTGGGGTGCGCATGCTGTGTCACTCCGCCCAGTGGCTTGCTGAAGAAAGTAGTCCCTGAGTATTTGCTTCATGTGTCGTAATGGTAGCGTGGTGAATGTGCAGGTCACAGTTCGTCCACCAAAGCGTTTGGGAGCCACTGGATTGTGTATTTATTTTTGGTGAGGAAAACCAAAAAATACCATTAGCCACATAGTAGTTGCTGCGCAACCCGTGGCTCTGGTCCACTGATCTGGAAACAGCCTGTATCAACAACAAAAAAGTTAAAGCACCAATTGCTATGACTATGGGAATCACAATGATGGGAAAAAATATTGAACCATCCCTATAAATCTTTTACTACAATATATTTTCCCCAACTATTTTTAAGTTCCCTGTTAAGCGCAAACCTTCAATTTAGTAAATTGCGATGAGATTACATTTTAAATCAATGGGAAGATTTTTCGCGGTGCGACGTGATGGACGCGATTTCGTGATGCGAAGTGGCGAAAAATCGCGCTTTTATTCGCCTGTCGCGTCAAGTTGAAAATATTTAACTTTTCTGGCGAATTCGCAGGATGACGTAGCGCGACAACCAATCAGCGTTGAGATTCGCTCCACGTCTCCATGACAACGAGAAATTCACTTATCGCCAGTCTTTTACTTTTCAACGGACTTCAACGGACAACGGAGCCGCGTCGTCCAGGCGGAGCTCCGGTAGAAACCAGCCGAGCTCTGTGCACCTCCAGACGGTATCATGTACCCAGAAATGACGGCGGAGCTTCGGACTTTCAGAGCTGGACAACGCAGTGACAGTGGTGATCACACACACGGATGAGAGAAAACAAAACAGACGGGGACGTGATGATGCAATCTGGCGAATTTTCGCAAAACAGCGCAACAAATTTTAATTTATCACGCGACAAAATCGCGCCCATCGCGCGAAAAAATCGCGTCAATTGAGTCCGGTGTGAACACCCCTTAAGAGAATGACTCATAATGACTTTGGTTAATTTCCCTAATATTTTCTCTCTTGCTACCATGAGGTGAGCATCTTTTCTTTTGACTGAATATCTTAAAACACTTAACTGGTGGATTACTGTGATGCTTGCGATGGAAAATTAATAATTAATGTCTCTAAGGGATTTAATCACATAACTGACCCTATGATTTTTCATTTAGCACAATCATCAGGTGCTTCCCCTGAAATTTTGAGCATTAAAACATAATTAATTGAGTTTTTCTGCACTATTTTTCTGCCTTTTCTGCATTAATTCATTGTGTAAATGTCAGGCTCAGAAATTCTTACGGAACACCCAAAGGGCATAGATAAAAAAAAAAGAAAACAAAAACATTTCAAGTGCGCACCAGAAAATCTTCTTCTGCACAAAATGACAGTACAGACAGAGTTATATAATAGGCCAATGATATATTGCTAGCTTCCTAGCTTGCTATTTTAAAAATATTAACTCTACTGTCATGTTATGTAGAAGAAAACTTTCACATGCTGACCAGAATCTTTCTGACGCTCTCCTGACATGTTTAATTTTTAATTTTTCCACTCTGACCCTTTAGGGGCTCCATACATTCTGTACTGCTTTCAAATATTTATTCTCCTGTAGATCAATTTCTCTTATTTGATACCTGCTGAGTCGACACACATAAAAAAATACAATTTTCAAAATAAAAGTTCTCTGCTTCTTCGATGTTATAATTAGCTGAGACAAATGCATGTGTAAATATCCCCCTCATCTGAAATCTACACTGCTGATATTTATTGCTAAATAGCAAAAGGTAGCATGCTAACAGGCTAAACTAAGACCTGGTTAATATTAATATCCAAATACTAGCATTGCTGCTGTTAATATGCATGCTGACATTAGCATTTAGCTCAAAGTGACCACTGTGCCTACTTACTTTACAGTAGAGCTGAGTCTTGTTTCTTTTTCTCTCAATCAATACTTCACAAGTCAATGTCAAGAGAAAGCATGGACATGAAAAACACAAATGTGTGTTCCCATCAATCCTCAATGAAGAAACACAGGTGCGATTAGGATAAGATCGACAAAAGGTCGCCTTGAACTCGGAGAGACAGGGAGAGCATGACGGAGTAAAGGACGAGAGCTCAGATACACACTGAGATATGAGAGTGAGGGATAAGGGGTCAGCGGACTGAAAGAGGTGTGTGACCCCACGGCATGGTCCGCAGGGAGGATGAGGTGTTCTGCCACTTGACATGTTGTTTCATGTCTTCGCCAGCTGATCCGTAAATGTACCACCTGGGGCTCAATGTCTTGCCATGTCTTACAACTCCACAAGACCTCGATTCAATTCAATTTGTAATGATAATTCGGAGGGATATTCACAGTTTCCTGGTTTCCTCAATCTTCTTCTTCGCTTGCCAATCACTTATTAGTCCTGGTATGGATTTCCCTGGACGTCCTGAGCAGATTGGACCACATAATAACCCAACCGCTCCCCAATTTCTGGAGTCTGGTCTAGTCTACCCGCCTCTGGGAGCTGCAGTTTTGCAGTTGGCTCCGACCCAACAGCCCCATCCAGTCTTCTATGTTGATTTAGCGCTTTGCTATCCTTCGGGTTGTCTGCTGGCAGCAGCCCAGCAGCCCTGACAGTCTCAATCACTCATGGCAAGAACCTCTTAACTTCATGTTTAGGAGTTTTTTTTTATTATTATCCCAAAGGTAGGTAAGTGTTTAAAAAGAGGAGTCTGCATATTATGCAGAGTCACTGGGAGTTTGTTTTTTTTAGGGAAAAAAGGACATTTACTGTAAGTGTCAGGCTTTTTAAATGTCATTTCCTATGCTTTGGCCAGAATAAACAATATTTAATTCACATTGTCTTTATTGCAGCGGCAGCAGAAAGAAAGAAAAAAAAAATCAGCAGCGGATGTTCCAGAAGGCGAGCAAATAAAACAGACTATCTGCATGAGGGTAACTGGGAAATTGTGTTTCTTTAGGGGTGAATTGAACTTCGAATCAAAAGGTTGCCGCTCTCCGTGAAGAACATCTATAACAATCAGGCTTCTGAAACATTTTTAAAAACCCCGGTGGAACGACTGCGGAGGACACGGTTATTAAACAAAGGGTTCTGAAAACTGGCAGGATGAGTTGGCATTTTTCCCCCACACATGAGGTTTCACCGTTTTGAACTGATCTTTACAGAATTTTGGCCAAAGTTGTCTCCTGGAGTTAGTTCTAGTTTGAGTTCACGGTATTTTTTAAATTAGTCTACACAGTAAAGAAATATCAAAAATGAGAAAGATATGAGTGTGAATATCCACAGAGATTATTCTAATGGATGTTTTTTTTTAGCACAAACTACAACTGTGACTGCTTTGGACAGACCTATTGAAACATCAACGTCAGTTTCTGTAAAAACATGAAGGCTGAGATGATAAATTGAAGGCGAGTATCTGTAAAAAGATTACAGGGACCGCTGGGATTAGACGCAGGCATATATCCCGGAGCCGTAATGAGCTGAGGGGTTTCTCCTCGGAGAAGAAAGGGCTCCATATATGCTCCGAGTGTGATCCCAAATAACCCTCCGGCGACACAGCAACATGTGACTTTGAACTCTGAGCAAGCGGTGGAATCACTCTCACATCTGACAGGTGCCCTGATGTTAGCCTAGAGGGACACCTACATGCCGACAAAATGAAGAAAAACAAATTAACAAAAAATATTAAGCATCAAAGTAGTGTTCAGAGTTATTTCTGCGTAGATAATCAGAGCCAAAAATATGCTGGTTAATATTAACTTGCTCTAAGAAACGCACATCATCAACAAATGTGTTTTTGATATGACTATAATTTGTACTGATTGAGGCATCAACAGTTGAATAATGAAAAAAAGAATATACAGATGATTTAAAAAAAAAACATAAAGGAGATATAATTAAAGCTGATGGCCGTAACACAAACCTACGTCGTTATATCGTCCCGCAGGCTCCTGCGTTCCATTAAAAGAACACTTAGAAATGAGTGAATACTGAGCAGATGCCAAGAGGCTCTCTCAAGGACACTTGTAGCAGGAACTGAACCTAAGAGCTTCCTGTTCTTTGGGAAACAACAGTCGAAACCCTTCTGCTGCTGCTCAAACAGCTGATCCTCCCTTTCAAATGTTGCCTTTTTGTTTTGTTTTTCAAACACCTAAATCGGTCATTAAACTATTAAAAGTGCATAAAACGACAAATCACGACCAGGAGACAGGAAAAAACTCTGTCCCCCCTCCACCTTTGACAATTTAAGTGACGCGCGGCAGCTCCCATCGAAGAGAAGGATCTCACATCGCTCCTGGCAACCAACCGTTAAATTGGCCATTTGCAATTTCTCACCCATCCTCCCCCCATCCCGTTCCGATTTCCTCCCGCCGAGCGGCGGCAGGGCAACAGAAGGCTGGAGTCAGGTGGGGAGGAGAAGAAGGAGAGAAAAGTTTTGCTGCCGCGTGTTATCTATATAATGGCAGGGTTCCCTGGAGAGTTGGAGGTGGCCAGGCAGACTAGGAGCTTCGTTTTTTTTCCTTTTTCTAAAGTGCTTTAAAATCCAAGCCTCTGGGCTGTCTGACCACAGGAGAGAGAGGATAGAGAGTGTCTGTTTGTTTTGATTAGGCGACTGAAGAGCCACTGCAGCTCAGGCTCAAGGACTGAGCCAAGAGAGAGAGACAGAGAGAGAGAGAGACGGAAGGAAGGTACCGCGTGGATATGTGCGTGCGCGTCGGCTTACACAAGTGTCCTTCATGAGTGATGACACTTCTGTATCTTCTGCGAATTCTGAACGGAGGGAAGATAAAGAAGCGTCCTTGGTGAGCGATGACACACTTGTCGCCACAAAGTCAACAGACGGATGGATGGAAGTGACGAGCGTTCATTCAAACCGCTGTCAAGAGCGTGGGGGGGGGGGAAATTACGAATTCCGCACGGAAAAAGGTTTGCAAGAGGAAATGACCACAATCGCACACACTTGCGAAAGTTAAGGGTGACTCTGCAGAATTCCTTACCTTCATATGTTCCGCTCTCTAGCAAGGCGCCACTTTTCTCCAATTCCATAAACCGGTCAATGGTCACGAAATTATAATCCACCCCTGGAACCTCTCCTTCCTTGGGCTGCCTGGTTGTGCCTGCAGGGGAGATAAGTGGAGAGACACAGTCAGAGCTGCTCAAACCGCAACACAGCTGCATGAGAGGAGACTTTAAGTCAAAAAAGTGAGCCTTTTTCTGTGTTTTTTTTTTTTTTTTTCAGATAAAAAGAGAAGCAGAAACACATTGACCCTGACCCAGCTCTCTTCATTCCTCTCCGTCCTTTCCCTTCTTGCGCCTGCCTGGACGGAATATTTTGAGCGGCGTGCCTTCGGGGGGAGGAGTGGCTAGGTACCAGTTGGGGAGCTAAGTGATGCAATTTGGACACCAAGAGGAGAAATCAAGGCAATTTGCATGGCGCTGACAGCATGGCGAGGACTCCCTGACAGGCGCCGCACTTCTGCCACCTGACTGCAAAACACGGGGCCCCCGATGAAAACATCTCTGCTTCCGTAACGGCGGCGCCTTTAAAGTCGAGCTCAGCTGTCAGCCATCACTCCCCGTGTTACTGAAACAACGTGCGCCGAGAGTGTTTGCGGTGTTAAACCGAGGTACAAACGACCTCTTAAATGCTTTCTCATCACTGTGCGTTAATTAGACTTGTTATAACCGATCCCGGCTGTGATAACACACGCGCCTCAACCCCTGAGGGTGCTGAAAGAGGCTTTCAAATCTGAGCGAGGGTTGTTTACAGTAAAAGAGGAGCCTGTAAAACACACTTGTTAGACGCTCGCGACGGCATATAAAGTATCCTGTGTGTTTTCAAAGCTGCCGCTGCCGTGCCGCTGTTCGCTGCCGGTGGGTGATTCGACTTTAAAAGGCTGACGAACTTACGTCCCTCCCGCATCGCTGCACACGGTTGGAGGAATGCCTGAGTAGGACTCTGTGCTGTGCAGATACGGGCCAGGAAGAGCCAGGAGTGCGAAGGTCTTCGCTCCTGCCAGAAGAGCCGCTTCCAAACTCTCAATCGCTTTTCCAAACTCTCAGAGAACCAATCAGGGATATTAGCCGGTCCCGAGCCAGCAGGAACAACTAGAAACACCAGCCGGCCAAGTCGTCGCCATGGCAGTAGACAATGCTTCAGGTATGGATGCCACTGCAAAGGAGCTAGAAGGCTTAAAAACATGGATAATTTTAATGCTGCACATGGGGCTTAGTTTTCTTCTCCATATTTACCAATCGGGACATTAAATGGCTTTGGTGGTTTTGAGAAAGTTCTAAAATTTGTTGGAATCTGAGACTTTTAAATAAATACATCTTCAGTATGCTTCTTCCCAACTATTCAATGAACAGGTAAACAAAAAACTCAAGAACTTCAGACAATTGGAATGAACTTGCGTCTTTCTCCACTTGTTTCTGGTCATCATTCTATTGTTCCAGTCAAATGGTGAACTTAAAAAAAACAAAGGAGGGAAAAATCCCTTTCTTGTAATTGTTTCTAAATTGAAAAGGCTTTTTCGAGGCCAAACATGTACCGTCAAAACTCCAGGTCCAGAGTACTGGCTTCAACTTTGTTCCCAAACAGCATCAAACAATGTAATGAGTACCAAATGAATCCAAACGAGGCCACTAAGCAGCTTGCCAAGCTTTTCTAAAAGTTGTCTTGTTAAAATGCTTAAGTAGAGAAACTAAACCCTCCAAAGGCTTTATGAGCAGCTTGTCTGATGTAGATTTCAGGGAGTGAACATAATCATCTTCCCCCTACAGCAGCATGGCTCTCATAATGAATAAAGTGGCACCCTTGGTGAATTTCTTTAGACCTCTGAGCACTCCCTAGAAATCTACTGTCGACAACCCAATACACCAAACTGGAACCTGCTGAACGAGTCATTTGGAAGAGCTTATGAGAGAAAATCAGCAGTAGGGAATGCTGTCATTTGCTGGAAAAGGCTGGGTGTATGTTAGCGATTGTTCGCACCTCCAGTGGAGACTTCCTTGATTTTGTCGGTCTGCACGGGGGCTTGTGTACGCATCAGATTAGCCTTCGATCCCCCATAGGCGGAGCTACACACATACACACACATGCACACACACTTTCAAAGAGGACCTTTGATGTTGCAGAACTATATTTTTAGCAGCATCTTCTAGTGGGGACTTCTCTCGGGTGACATTTTCTAAAGGAAGGAAAACCACAATGCCTCTTGATTTTCAGTCCTTTGTATGTGGGTCATGATCCTGTACTCTCGACATACAGCAACCTCTTAGGAGAGAGGTAATCTGGAATATTTTTATAAGGAAGAATTGTAATCATTGTTACAATGCCTTTATTAGAGGAAAGTGGAGGGCTCATTAAGGTTAAATACGGCAATGGCTTCGGCTTGCAGGATCCCTCAGGTGTGTATCTGAATTAGGGCCAATTCAGGAGTGTGAGACGCTCCTATTGAAATGAATATTGTTGTTTTTGTTGCATAGAAATCGTTTCAATAATGCAAGCTGCTGTTTCGTTCTGAGACAGAGGAATAAATAAAGAGAGAAATAGAGCAGACTAGATTTACACTTTTGGAGATAATGTCTATGGTGCATAACAGAAACATTAACAACTTAAGATTGTAATGGCACAACAGAGATATCTCATGACTGTAATAACCATCGGTAGAACTGAGAAGACTAGTCAATTTGAGCCATTTTTCAATCACAAACTGCAGATTAACCGATGGAAATAAAGGACAAAAAAACATTGTCGACTTCTTCACTGTGTTGCCTTCACAAAGTGAATAAAAGGATGTGAACAGAATTGCTCTGAGGTATAACGAAAGCACAGTGCGGCCTGAGAATGCACAACACTGTGTTGCGGTGTGTATCAACAGACGAAATCCGATGCTAAACTATAAATCAATGTCTACACTGGAGGCATCCCGGGCAGGACTGCATTGCACAGAAGTATAAATCCACCATTACTGCGGTTTCCAGCAGTCTCCAAAGACAACAAACAGATCATGACAATGAATAGCGAGCTAGTGAATAGCAGGTTATTTGTCCCCTGATGCAAACGTGTAGGAAATATTCATGGGAGCCTTTTGTTCTGTTTGGATGCAAGACAAGAAACAAGACAGCGAAAGAGTGCAAAAGCACCAACTGAGGTGGCGGAATCAGGCTCGCATGGAAAGAAGGTGGGGGAGAGAAGTTTAGGTTGTAACGTAGCCTCTTCTTGCCTGCAGCCACCATGCTGGTCTCTCGAGCCAGATCCAAATCCACAACCACAATTCTGACTCGTACAGTCAGACGCCATTACTGGTTGCCCCGGTCACAGCACAAATGTGTAGTGGATTCATACCGGGACCCCTGCTCCGACAGGATAAAAACGCATCGCTCGAAGCCATCTGTATGTTAATAAAACGCGCTGTATTAAAAAGCCTGACCTCCATGTTCAGCCTCACATTTGCACATTCGCAAAGTAATAAAGAAACCAAGCACAATTTAAAGGCCTGATAACTGTGGGCATTCTGAAAAAGACTCAACGGGGGCCCAGACAATCTCTGGAAAACAGAAACATTGGCCTCCATTTGAAACAAAAGCTTTATATCCGGAGAATATCCCGAGGCATCAGAGAGAGCGATTGTACTGTGAATTCATGACAGGGAGTCAAAGAATGCGTAGAGACCTCGAGGTAGTGATTACGCCATGAACATTCATGTTAATCGCCGCCATAAAAGGTGCGTGGCAGGAGGTAAAGACACAAAAATAGGAAAAGTGACACAAACTTTTCTTTCTAATGTACAATAGCTGGACCTTATAGTGAATAAAGTGAGACATAATGCATGTTTGATAAGGAGAGATATGACGATTAGGTTAAAAAATAAGTAGAGTCTGCGGATATTTAGTGAGAAGAAAAAGTGAGTGAGTGTCTGTAGCAGAAAAGAGTCAGGATATACTTAATTTAAGGCATTTTCCTAGAGCTATTTCTATTTCCTAGCTGTGTCTGGCCAATATAAGGCATCATTTAAATAAATTGAAGCAACAGGAAACTAAAAAATCTCGATTTTCTAACAAAATTGGTGCTAATTGTGTTTTTAGCCATTGCCAGCAGCAGAGCTCTAGGTGAGGTAATGCTTGTCTGTTGGTTTACACCATTTTGGTCCTGACTGAAATATCATTACTACTGTTGCTTTGAATGTTTCGCACTGACAATCATACTGAAGGTGAATCCCAATGACTCTGGCGATCTCCTGACTTCTATAGTGCCACCTTAGGATGAATTTTTAATGACTTTCATCATTCCCCTACATGTTGATCTAATGTCACCTTGAAGTAAACATTTTAGTTAGTCAGATACATTATTTTATAACCAAATATGACATTTCCATCAGTCTCAGCTGAAGATATTAAACTGCATACTGATTGAACATCAGTATGCAATCCGTTTTTAGCAACCTGCATTTTAGTAAGGAAACTTCTTTAACACGATTTCCAGTTTCAGCACATAAACATATGATTTTGTCACTATAATGTACTGAGTACTGTTACAGTGAGAGTATAATGACTAAATTAACAGCTGCAGCACAACCACACATATTACTGTTATTGCTGTAGCCTAGGGTGAACATTCGTATTAGTCAGCTTGTTGGCATTGTTAAATTATTGATCTAAAAACATATTTTTCGGGTAAATCTGGTTCATTTATGTAAACGTTGATGTGTTTACAGGTTTAGTGGTATTGAGTGTGCAACTGTGGGTCCCGGTTTGGAAACAGGATAAACTAGCATCTGCCCTGCAGCAATGTGCACCATCCCTCTTTTTGTAGGGTTATAACAGGCCAGTGTAGTGGACAATAGCCTCGGGCCGGATGTATAAGGCAGGTCATGCTCTTTTACACTCTAAACCCTCTGTTATGACTGGCCAAGACAGTGTCAGCATGGCTTATTGTAACCACCCTAATCTAGCCATTAGCCAATTAGGAAGTGACGGGCAGCCATAATGCCCTTGCATTAGCGGGATGGATTAGTTTGCCATTCAGCGCCTGCCTGTCGCCTGTGGGCAAATGGACTGATGGAGGACAGTGAACCGCCGCCACCCAAAGCTGCTTCCACTGCACTTTGCCTTCACAGATAGCGAGTGTGTCGATGTGCTTATTCATTGTTTTCGCTGATGATACAGAGCCCGGTCTTAATCATCTGTGATTACATATCATTTAAGCGGCAATAAAGTCCATTGAGCAAAGAGTGCAGAGGAGGCTGCGGTTTCCACTGAGCCGACGAGGAGCGTTAACATCGCTGCTTTTGCAGTCTGGCGATATACTGACCGGAAATGTTTCGTTTCCCTCATCAAAGCGCCGACGAACCTCACTATCGGTCCTTCGCATAGGATCAGTGATTCTTTTTCTCCATCTACACAACTTAATAAGCTTTCAGACTCATTCGAGTTCAGTCAAGTTCAGCGTGTTGCTCCCCTGCTTATTGATAGCCAGTAATGTGGGATAGATTGGAGAAAGTCAACCACTGAACCACAACCCCCCTGCCTGTTGGCCCCATGCCGCCCTCCCCTGAATTCCATTAATAGCTCTGCCCTCCAGGGGTGCTGGGTTGGACTGCCTGCGAGCCAGAGATATTGATGACTGCATCCTCCCCCCCCCTTCCCCCCAAAGGAGAGACGAGAGGAAGGGGGAAAGTGAGTGGAGAGGGCTGATGAAGTGATAAAGGGTTGATACTGTAAAAAGGGAGAATGCGCGGGGGGGAAATAACACGGAAGGCAGGAAACGTAATAGGTGTTAAACGCAACATTAAAGGAACCGAAAGTGGAGAAATTACAAGAGAGACACTTCTGTCTTTTCCCTGGATTTAACAAGTCATTTCCCCCTCGTGTTTCCTGCGAGCGAACGGTCGCTGGGGTTTTGTACTCCGCGAAGCGTTCCGCACGATATTCCCTCCGCAACTGTTCCTCGTGGCTCGTCAACTTTCTGTCCCCCCCAAACTCTCTCGCGGTAAATAAAGACACTGCAAATTAGTTTCAAAGCCGCTGCTAATGAGAGAATCCCGGCGATGCTCGTTACCCAAAGCTCATGTAAAAAGATCAAGGAGGGCTCCTTGAAATCTAATTTATTTAACACGCGTGTTGACGTAACGCTGGAACAGACGCCTCAAATTCTGCCAAACTACAGAATAGGGACAGGTTATAATATGTCTTAATAATAACCTGTCAAATGTGATAAGACTTCCGTGTTAAAGATTGGGTGTATATTATTTCCCACCAGATTTGACATCGGTATTAACATTTTAATAATTTGTATAAATAAGTAAAAGTTGTAATTTGTAATTCTAATTTATTATTCAACATTAGCCACTCAAGTGAAACATGACTGAGGAACCTTATTGCAAATTAACATAACATAATGATTAACATACCATACTTTTTTCCCCTATTTTTTTTCTCCCCATGTCCCCTAAGGGCCTCCGTAATATTCTATTGAACTGTCACTTTTTCTTTACTATTACTATTACTATTATCAATCCAATCTATCTAAAATTGGCTCCACATGGCTCTTGATTAGTAGTAATAAATTAATAAATGTCAATTTTCTTGATAATTCCTTTAACTGAAGAAACACTTGCAATTCAGGATCTTTATTGGTGCTGTGGTACTTTTCTAACAAGAGTATTTCTAATTTTAGTAAATGATTCGTGCTTCGTCCACCACTGTTAATGACCATTAATGAAGCCTTCATCTCAGTCTGCTGATCCTTTGCCAATGAAAGTCCTCAACTCAGTGCAGATGTTACTCTAGAGACTGCGCACAGCAGTCAAACACTTCAGCCAGTGATGAAGTACCATAGAGTCCATGACGGATCGGCTTGTCATTGTAAGGAGCTCACGGTATTGATTAAGTGCTGAATAAAACACATTCAAGACAGTGAAATCCCAAAAGTTGGCAGCAACAAGTCATAAAGCAAGTCCTGATGTTGAGGGTGGAACCGCATGGGTAGGCCAACCCTACGGCCGGGATAGAGTTCGCAGCCTAGCCGGTCGAGATACAAACACACAGTTAAAAGCAACCTACCCCTACACAGGGATGCCATCATGATATCTGTTATCATGGAGAGTCGGATCGGAGCGAGCCCCTCTGTCCCCGTTTTTCTGTCTCTCCGGTGGGAAGACGTGAATGGGCTCCTTTCATCGCATCTCACGCTCCCCCTGTTTCTTCTCCTGGCTCCTCCACTAAAAGAGATCGCCTTTGGTCTTGCTCTGCATCTCAACTCCCTTGGGAATCAAAGCCATCATGTTTGTGGGGAAGGGTTGGGGGGCATTAGAAACAGAGAAAAAGAAAACCCCAAAAAACAGGGGGGCAGCCGCATACCCTAACGATTCAGAGGTCGGACAGGCAGCAGCTGAGCGAGCGTTACGCCGGCCAACTTTAATCTGGAGAGACCCATCTCTAGCACCCCCCCACCCCCCCTCCCCCACCGGGTGAAAAAAAAAAAAGAGAAAAAATATATATGGGAAAAAGCACAAGAAGGCAGTTTCTTTTCCTCCTGCAGCTACTCCTCTTCGTCTACAAATCCAGGGAGGGACGGCGCCGCTGCTCTCGCACACGGCCGGCGACAGGCAGGTAATGAAGAGAGGCGAAGAAGAAGAGGGAAGAGAAAAGAGAGGGCAGAGATATAGAGAGATTAAGAGGGGTGGGGGGGGGACTGATGTCATCCGTTTGGATATGTGGCCCTGGGGTGTGTTTTTCAGGGTGTGTGAGTGTGTGTTTGCAGTGATCAACGATGTGTACGTGCTGTTGTTTCAGCCTAATCCCCGTCTAGCTAGGTCCACGCTGGCTCGAGCACATTATCACCCAATGACACAATTTGGTTGTCGCGACGCTGTCATTCATTTATAACCCCCCCACCCCACCGGCCATTCAACCAGAACCCCCACCACACTAGTTCTCTACTGTCAGAGGAGCAAATTTGAGTGTTTCTAGCAATGCCGGATCATCTTGGATTTGACGAGGCAGGCCTTTAGGTCAGAGAGACTGGAATAATCATCATACTCCACATGGTGGTCATCATCTCATACCAAGACTTCTTAACCCTTTAATACCGGCTATCTCATTTGGCCGTGACCTCTGACCTTCTCCTGCTATTTGATCTAAAGTACTCTGAATGTGTGTGTGTGGGATGCATGTAAAGGCGCTTTACATCTCCAGCTCAAGCATCAGTTGACCATTGATTACATGTGCAGGAATATGGTGTCATGCCTGTGTTGTGTAGTGTGGCCTCTGACACACACACTCTTATTTATCTGACACTATGGGGTCCATCTGTCAAATACCTACACTCTGGGGACCACCCTTTAGGCCACACATTCCACCATTAACTTAATACTTTGCTCAGCTTTCTGTTAAGCTCACAACATGTCATCAAACCCAATGACAAGCTCTTGATCTTCCATGACAAAAACAGTGTGAAATTCCATTTTCTGGCCACATGTTTGACCCACTAAAGAGAAAAAAAGCTGCATTTATAAAAAGGGCACCTCACTCTGAGTTAGTGAATCAGAAACCCAGCATCCTGTAATGGGCTCCCCGCAGGACTATGGCTGAACAATTAATCAAAATCGTATCATTCACAATATGGAGCTGCAATATTCGATAAAGGGCAAACGTGAGTGAAAATAACAGTTTAAATTAAAGGGGCCATATTATGGGAAACAAATCACTCTTTCTCTTGTGTGTAAATATTTAGGTCTCTGGTGTTCCTGCTAACACACAAACTGTGAAATAAGACCACCACCCATTCAGCTGTGGTCTGTGTGTCTGTGTTAAGAAGTTGTGAGGCAAATTATAAGGAACTATTAAAATATGGTAAGTATGCTAAGTGGATTTATGGAATTTTCTGCTAAGTGGCCATCAGAGAAATACTAGAAAGTTTACATTGTGCTAATTCCAGACCTGCAGAGGAGGGGGAGAGATTTACATGGAAAAAGCGGAAAACAGTTGAAAATATCTTGTTTTTGGTACAATTAGTTCAATCTTGAGTAGAATTATCTCATTCCACTGGCAGATAATTTATCATAGTTCAAGTTTTTTTCCTGATTTGGGTCAATTTGTTCTTAGTTTAAGAAAACAAGATTAACATTTTCTTAAATATAAAGATAAAATCAACTCAAATCAAGAAAAAAATTAAATAAGCTAGCGGAATAGGATTGCATCAAATCAGGCTGTAAGAGGTTAATGTAGCCGCCAATCACAGGCACTTCAATGTAAGTAGGAGTTGTGTGTAAAAACTCAAGTCTATCACAAGAAGATTTTTTTTTCTGCATAGCAATTAAACCGTGACAGCGAAGAGGATGACCTCCGCTGGAGGTCAAACAGATTTTCGCTGGCACCTTGCTTTTCTAACTGCGAGCGCTGTTTTGGAACACTCGGTCGTGTCACCGATGACACTTGTGATGACAATTGAATAAAAACTAATTTGGCTTTATGGGGAGCAAAGTTGACACCTGCAAGAGCAAGCATTGATTTTGTTGTCAGTATTGCATTGGAGGCATCGCAGGATTTTTTTTCATGCCTTGACTAAAATTTTAATCCACGGTTGTCCAAAGGATTTCTTTTTTTAAGCATCCAAGCTAATACAAAGCTATGAATAATGAATAGTAATTTAAAGATAGAAAAAAAGAGAGAAAACGACAGCAAATTATTCATGAATTTTATCTTCTTTCCTGTAACTTGCTCAGGGGCAAATAGAGAGGGAAAAAAAGAGTGTTCCTGGAAGCTTCCAGAGTAATGTGCGATACTCTGAGTCAATAATGGTTTGTGGAAAAATGTTTCCATAAATAATAATGAATTGCGTTTAGATACATACGCTCCACTGAAGGTGGACTGAAGGATGGAGTGGAGCCAGGAGAGGCTGCTGGGTCGCCGGGAGTTCAACAACAACAGTTTTCTGAACTTTCTGTCCGCCAGAATTACTGAGCTGCAGAATATGCCGTGTTTGCTTTGAAATGCTAGAAAAGCAATTATTAGCGAGGCAGGGTATCGTTAAAAATCTTTTTTTTTATGCTGAACTGCCAACTCCTTCAAATCCACACTGCGCTGGACTTCTTCACCACCACCACAGACTGTATAGATTGTGGCTGCTGCGGTGCAGAGCCAATCACACGTCGCATTTAATCCAATGACATTTCATTGAGTGGCTGCAAGAAAAACTATACAAAAGGGATCGAAAGCAGGTATCATTTGACTGGAGAAGTTTTGACACTGGGTTATTTTAATCAATGCCTTAAACTAGGGGTGTCAAACATGCGGTTCGTGGGCTAGAACCGGCCTGATAAAGGATCCAGTCTGAAAAAAAGCGTGGAAAAAAAAAATCAGTTCCAGTTCTTTCACAGAAATGTGAAGTCAGTGAGCATCTTCTACGGCTCAAGGGATAAAATATTTACATTTTGATTGGTAAATGGTTTGTTAGGCAGGAGATAACTTCACCTGCTGCTTAAAAAGTAAATATTGTTCAGTAAGGAAATGTTTTGAATTGCTGACTGACCGAATATGGAATAACAGACATTACATTGTTGAAATTGCACTTTTTTTTTCTCTTGTTTTATAAATTGAAAGGTAAACAATTGTGTAAATATTCATTATGTATTTCTGTACAACGCACAATACGTAGGTCCTGCGTCTTTAAATATCTCCATTATGTTCCGCAGGAAAACAGATTAATCAGCCAGCTGATAAGTCGGGTAAATGCTGATTTCTGCATCAAAAGGACACGCAACAGTGCCGAATGTGCCTATTTTTATCAGAGGTATTGTTCGTACTGTGCATTCTACAGTGTTGCAGGTTTTTAGGAAGCAGAAAGCACCTGCAATCCTTTTCCTTGTCAGCACCTGGGAAAGGAAAACGTGTGTGCATGTGCGCGTGTTTCGCACACGGATCGATTTGTAATCATAAAATTGTACTTGCACAGTGACACATCAAAAAGAGTGAGCGATGGGGCAATAAACACGGGCAGCCAGGCCATTAGACATGGTTTAAACAAACTTCATGTTTAGTTAAATTTATTTTGGAGGAGGAAACCAAGCCTAATGGAGAAATTATGACCCAAGCTGTGTGTTTTAAACATCCATCACGGTTTACAGACTATGATGGATGTTGATTTTACAACCCTGACCTATGCTACTTATTGTATTGCACCCACATGCACGCTTCCTCAGTCAAATTAAGGATTTTTCAGGCATTTCAGGCTGTTTAAATGCAAACGAAATGAAAAATATGTGACCGAGAATGTGATGTGAAAGGATTCAAACCTCCTAAGATCACATCCTTGGTCATATTCTATATAATCATATCTACTATAATAGCCAGAAAAAACAAGAAAAAACCCACTCTGCTTCTTTTTTATATCAAAATTCAATCACATTGTGTGACTATTATTAGCTTGCCCAGAGCACTTTCAAACAATGGTATCATTAAATCCATGAAACTCCCAATTTTCAATGGCCCAATCAAATTTCTCCCGACATTTTATCCCCTGTATTTATACTGTTGCTGAAGAGCCGTTTCGGTTGGACTTTATGGTTTAACTGTGGACTAGTTTACAGCTTCTTTGATAGACTGACCAATTGTCTCTATCCCCATCAGACAGTACGTAGAGATGTCGCCCAGTTCCTAGATCCCAGCGTTGCTTTGTTGAGTACAGTTATAACCAAGAAAACATGGCCGTAAGACCTATACTGTAATAAATTGGGATTTTTTCATTAGAATTGCAATTAAATTTCTCTCTCTGTGTCTCGCTTGTGTTGGTTCACAATTGTTTAATGGCCAAATCCCCTCTCTGGTTTCCTTCCGAAAGCTGCAACCCTTCATCTGTTCACCAAATGTCATGGTATAATGGAAAACAAGTCAAGCAGCATACAGTAAGAGATGTAGACATGGCTTCCTCAGCAGAAGTAATAGTGTCTTCTACATGAACTCAAGAATATATATATATATATATATATATATATATATATATATATATATATATATATATATATATATATATATATATATATATATATATATATATATATATCCAATGAAAGCACAGTGGAAGTATTTGTAATGTGTCTTGGAGTTCAGGTTCCTGTTAAAATGGAGCACTTCTCTCTCCTCGCCACCTGTTTCCCCCTCTCACACACCGTCACTCTCTCTTATTTCCCCTCTTTGATACAAGTGTCCATTAGTTCAGGATCCAATTACTTGAACTGCTGCAAGGCCCCGCCCACTCGGACATCCAATCTGTGATAGCTCAGCCAATGGACGGCGCTCTCGCCGCGACAGATCAAATTCCACCTCCACAAATAATCCCCCCGCCAGAATGCTGCAGCCAGCCGCCGCACAAACTTTAATTGGATCCTTTTAATAGTGCCCACTATGGCCACTTTCAGCCATGTAATTAGGTTTCTCTTCCTATAGCGTTTAACGGTTATGGGCCGGGTGAATCGAGCAAGAGAACGAGAGGGAGAAAGTATTCGCTGTGGACTTCGTTTTACACTGGGCTTAATCCAATTTCACCAACAGAGAAATCATCTCCTGCCATATATATTTTTTTCAATGGGGGTTTCATGGACCACCATAAAAACCATAGACTAGTGTTGAATATCCAGCCTCATTGATTTTTCTTTGCCTGTGAGCAAAGTGGCCCTCCCCTGCCCTCAGCATCTCTCTTTTTGGTCCCCACCATTCCAACCCCCCACCACCAGCTAATGAAAAAAAAAAAAAAGAAATTCCCTCAGAGCCAACAGAACTCTGCCCGGATAGAGTGCAAACGACGGGATTTCTGGAATGATTAATTTCTGCCAGTTGTGAGGCAATTAGGGGGAGTCAACCAAATGAATGAATATATATATATATATATATATATATATATATATATATATATATATATATATATATGAATATATATATATATATATATATATATATATATATATATATATATATATATATATATATATATATATATATATATATATATATATATATATATATATATATATGTATGGGTGTGTGGCAGTAGATAGACGGGTTGCTCACCTGTGATGTAAGGAAATGACAATAAATGGTTTGTTTGTCATGTAAACATCTGAAAGTCGATTTGTATCGGTGTTCGTCAAGAAGACTGATCACCTTGCCCTTAAAAATTACAAGAACTGAAAATCGGCAGAATCTGATGTGGGATTTAAATCAGTAATGTTGTTCATAATTTCCAAGTTCCACACATAGAGATCACATCAATATCCAAGTCATAATTAGTGCTAGAAGACGGCAGATAAAATGTAGACGAGCATCAGACGACATTTAGTTCGCTTTCATGCTGTTTCATACCGTTCGTTAGGTCCCATTTCTCTCTCATCTGTGCCATGAGAGTGAGATGCTCTCTGCCTCACATGCTAATTGTATTGCACTGCTCACTGAGAAAAAAGAAGCAGCATCCCAACAGTTAAATTCACATGCTGCTCCATGTTAACTGAATCCAGCAGATCTGCCAGTCGGGAGCTATAAGTGGCCGTTTGACGTTGCCTGTTGACCCTCAGAAGGTTTGGTGCGGTTGGTGCGCAGGTTTGGTTCGGCTCAGAAATTTCACGGTGAAAGCGGGACCAAAGCAAGTGATGAATGCAACCATATTTCAACTTTAGAGCTCCACAAGTGAACTAAGTCCACTTGGTTAGGTATGAAAGCAACCTTAGTCCTATATTGGCATCTTTGTTGGTCAGATCCCAATTTACTGCATCCATCTTGGTTTTATTGGGCTGCATGCAAAATCAAGCATCAGAAGAAGATAATACTAACTCAATAAATCAATATTTATGAGCCGCAAGCATGAAAACGTATGTCAACACAGATCACTGAATGGTTGCACTGATCAGGGATCAGAAACAAGAGCTTGGTGCAGCTCCTGTTCAATAAAAACACTTGCAGCAAATGTGGCTGAAAAAGGAGTTTACAGTGACTCCATCATGATACTGTATCTGTCCTTTTATCTAAGAGTTTGACAATCCCCTGCATATCTCCATCACCTCAGGGACCCTACACGATGTTTGAAAAAAGGATCCAAACAAAAGACAAATGGCAGCAGGAAAGGAGAACAATCTATTTCCATGACTCACGTTTCCCGATGACTCCGAGGGTTCGCATCCGCCCAGCTGCCACGACATTGAAAGGCATTACTAGGTTATAATGTATACTATAAAACATACGGCGGCGTAAAATCACCAGCACGACCAGCTGGCTGCGACTTAATTAAATGCGCTTCATCTCATTCCAACATATGCGGCACATTCATGTGCCGAGTGGGTTTTAGCCAGGGAGAGCGATGCAGAAATACAATCGATTGTGATTAAGGCTAAAAGAAGAGTCTCTGAGGTGCCACACATTATGACGACGGTAGAGGGAGTGTTACGAAACCCTGGCGCTCAAAGTGCTTCATTCATCACTCCTGTTGTGTTAACCTTTCTACCCCTCCCTACCTGCTGGAACCCTCGCACATTAATCTGCCTCCTTGTGTTAGCGCTAATGACAGCGACAGCTGAATCGAGCGCCCGGGCTGCACGCGATGCAACGAGGGGGTGAAACACACGCTTGTGCACGGCAGAATGCCCAGTTCACAAAGGTGACGCGTATCAGTGTGTGTTTTAATGAATTATTAAAGCTGTTACCGACTGATTATAGTCACTGGGTTTTTCAGTACATCTTGTTTATTGTAAATATAAAACTGAAAATAACGCAAATCTGATTTACATTTACTTGTTTTACATTCCTCTATAACACATATGTACTAAGCATGGATGGTCTTATTTAACCACTTATTTGATTAGTTAACTATGGCAATTCGCACCTTACAGAGAGCAGTTCCCAATTAATTCTGTGTCTGGTGATATGCTGTTTTGTAGATTCCGCTAGCACTCTGACTGGAAGAGGAAAAAACATGCGATGATCACAAAAAATATGGAATTATGGGAAAAATATGATGGATTTCACAGGGCTCTATATGGATTATACATGTAATCATCACTTTTACTCAGTGGTACAATCCCAACACTTGCTTTGAGTGGGTTTGGAGATGAGCTCTTGGGTGATGACACATTCAGTGATCTTGTTTTTACAAGGTGAGGCGTTTTTATTGGACCCGGGTGCGTGTCGTTCATAAAGTGGTCATTTGGCAGCCCAACCTATGTCCTTTCCTGGCTTTAGGTTTGCCGCTGCTTTAGCCGACCGGTTCTTTGACTGCCTTGTGTCGGACCTGACCTCTGACTCCTACATCCTTCAGGAACCTTGTGGTGGAACTGACAGCCAAGCCCCTGCAGTCCACCTCTACAGGCAGCAACTCTACATGCTAGCATGCTAGCCCCGCTTTCATCTGCCTTAGATGCCAACTTGGTGAACCGTAGATTTTTCCCTTTCAGCGATGGCGATGAAAGCAGGCCGGCAAGAGTTGGACCAGAGAACCAGGGACGTGTTATTTCTTTAATCAAGATTTGATTTGCTGCATCAAAATCGGAATTCAATCACAGCTAATACTTAAAAGTGCTGATCTGTGGGGGAATGGGGAGCTAAAAACATGTAAATACCTCCACACAAGAGATTGAGATAACAGTTGATATCATTTGTTTGAATTAACTTTGATATATTCTCCCATTAGCTTCAAGCTTCCAGCACCTGTGGCACTTCCGAAATGCGACCAAGCTACAAATTCCGGGAGCGTCCCTTTAAACCGGTGTTTACACGCGTTTTATGTCCCCGCACACGCAAAAGTTGTTTTTTACCCCCGTTGGAAGAGGACACCGATCACAGTAAACGAGGACCTGTTGTGACAAGCGGAGTTCAGAAAACGCTTTAGGTCGGGGGGAAAAATAAAGAGAAAAGGAGAGAAAATGCAAATCGACTGCTGTTAGACACCCAAGTCCCTTCTAAAATCCAAAGTATTCTGCATGCATCTGTAGCTGTGAGGGTCTGTGTGACATACATTTCATCATCTGCTCGTGTCGGTCTGGATGTTCAAGCGTTGCTGTAATTTGCACGGAATATCACAGGCCTAAGTACGTGAATGATAGACGAGCAATGGTAATAATATGTCTGCGGGTGTATGTGTTTGTATCAAAGTCACGTGTTGATATTGTGTATGAAAAGCGGGTCCCGTGTGTGTCTGCTGACAGATAACCACGCAGCGTGCAGCTTAGTGTCCACCTATCTAGCCCAGTCCCTGTGTGGAGCCCGTGGAAGCCCCTTATCACGGACCCTCAGAGCCCCACATCCCTCAACTCTAAACTGCCCTGCAGAAAAGTGAGGCTAAAATAAATAAAATATGCAGGAAAAGGAAGGAAAAAAAGAAACTTTTTTTCCACCCCTGGAGATGTGGCATGCATTCTTGTTTGTTTATAAGAGAGTCTGCCTAGACCTTAATGTTCTGGATGGGTAGAAATGAAAGAGGGCTATAGAGAGACTTAAAGAGGATGACAGGAAGGGAAGGGGGGGGGGGGTGAAAGAATCAGCTGAATAATATACGTCTTTGGATTTTGATACAGAACAAAGTGAATACAAAGAATGTCGAGTTCTTTCTTAGGAAATGGAGGGAAATGCGATAGTGTGCAATCAGTGCAGGGATGAAGCAACAGCGTGACCACGCGTGTGGAAAAATAAAAGCGGGTTCAGCTAAGCATGCTCTTTATCATCGATAATCCCGTCGCAGGGCGGGTTTAGAGCTGGAGCACCGGCGGGTTCTTCCTACTGTAAATCCCCCGGAGATGGGACGGAGCCGGGTCAACCCGAGAAACAAACGCAGAAGGAAAATTAAAAGGAGGAAGGAAATGAACCAATACACAAGGCCCCAAACAGGGAGAAATGATGCTGAGTGAGTCATTACACTTGATGGTTTTTTGACATTAATACTCTTAAAGAAAAAATGGAGGCTGAGCGCCACTGAAGAAAAAATGTAGGCAAGAATAGTTTTACTACTTAAGTGTAATGCTGTACTGATAATTTGATTAATTGAATAGGAAAATGAATATTCTGGTTTGGTAAATGCAAAGCAATTTATTGTTATTAGTAGTTAGTAGTAAATAATTCTACTTTCTTGACGAGTGTCCGATGAAGAGATTGATGCCGCTAAATATTAGCTTAGCTTAGCACAAACACTGGAAACAAGGGAAAAGCTAGGCTTTCTGTACAAATTAAACAGATATGTTAGTTGATGAGCGTTAAAAGGTGGCGGCAGGCAGATTTTATTACCTTTGAACAGGCGGGCCAGCCATTTCCTCTGCCTCAAGTCCTAATGCTAAGCTAAACTAAGCATTTCTTGTTTCATATCGACTTCTAATTTAGCAAAACGGCAAATAAGCTTATTAACCAAACTCTATTCCTTTAAGCGAACATGGCAACCATTTTCTGGGTCCTCAAACATATTTAACATCGTTATGTTTTGAACAGTTGGATTGAAAACATTACTGTGGGCTCTGAAAAACCGCACCAGTCATTTGTCACTTTTATGTGTGTGGACATTTTATAAACTGAAGAATTAATCAAAAACCTGACAGATTAATCGCTGAAAAATCCCATTTTTCTTGCACCATCGACTCAACAGTTGGCATATACATAAACCTTCTACGAAACCAAGCAGGGAATAAATGACTGGTCACGTCGCTCCCAACACTTTCGCAAATGCCAAAACGCCCTTCCTCTGTGACAAATTTATAGCGACGGGTGAAGGAAAGCGCTGGGAGTGGGCAGGGCATGAAAATACAACATCCTGCACACCTGGCCTGATTATCCAGAGAATATAATCCAGGTCAGAAAGGTCTGACAGCATCTCATGATGGGTGGTTGTTGGTTTGAGAGACAGCTGCGAGTGGCCTTAAAAAGAACTGATGGATAGGTGTGGGGGGAAAAAAAATATAATGTAAAAGTCATCTCTGGAGACCACGGCGACTGACAGAGAAACTAGTTAAACTAGAAGCTTGGAGGAGAAATCACACAAAAACGGAACGTAGGCATCAACCGTCCCTGAAGTATACACACACTGACGAACGTCCATGTTAATCGGTTCTCATTAACACAAACATATCAAATCACGAATGGCGGTGGCTTAAAATCTCATGCTTTAACGTTTGTAACTTGCGCCAGTTCCGTTTCTCGAACATCTCAAAAACTAATTTAAAGGCCCCCGAAAAGCAATTTTCTCAATCAGCATTTTACAGGGTGAGTGAGATATTTAACACATTTCTGATGAAATTGGAAAATTAAAAGGAGAGGTTTCATGCGAGTGAAAAGAAAAAAGAAGTAATGATGCACTTTCAGTTGAGAGATGTTGCGTATGTTATCCAGAGTTTTTGATCATTAAACTCCAAATAAATAGTTACCATTTGGGTTTAGGGGTTGGTGGTGACAGTGGAGTGTTTTCACTGTGACTCGTTTGCACGCTGCAGTTGATGCTAAAGATAAAGATAAAATAACTAAATTCAATTTGAAATCAAATGAGTGGGGTTATGGACGCTTTAAAAATGTATAACATGTTATTAAAGTGGGTGTGAGGTCATTTGTACTCGCTAATTAAAAAAAAAGGACATAAGGAAAAGGAGGGGATGAATACATAAAAAGGAGGCAGCATTATGCATGATGAGAAGTCAGATTAATAGAGACATGTGCATGAGGTCTATTTTGTACTCGTACTGTTAACATCTTGTGCCCTTGATGTTCCTAATCTTAGCCTTGCTGCTTTTTTCCCCCTCCTTCCTGTGGCTACTCTTGAGTCTCTGTGCTGCACTGATGTCTTTCCAACACAAAAGTCAGACAAAAGGCCGACGTAAGAGCAGAGACTAATTAGGACAAAGTGCGGGAAATACGCCGGGAGATGAAAGCGAAGAGAAACAAATGAGGGCGGCGGAGAGGCTTAAGCGTCAATTTAATATAATCCATTTCAACTCAAATTGTCAGTGTACCTTACACTCGCGAACACAGCGGATATGAAGCGTGGCCGTTACGTCACTGCATGTTCGCAGATAAAACAGAATAACAAATCACCCAGATACATTAAGCAAGCAGCATTATCATGGAGCTCTTTGATACAAAGTCAAGTTCAGCACAGTATGTTTGGGTAATGATTAGTATGGACCGTCAGCACATACACTAAAATAAAAATCCCTTCATTGGTCTTATATACATTTCCATTTCTCAAAAAGAACTGCAGCCAACTGACATTTCGTCAATTAATCGGTCAGTATTTTGGGCTGGACATCTAAAATGACCATATTTGGAGAGTAAAAGCTGCCCAATTGGTCGACCAATGGGGTTTTCCTCTTGCTTTATTGTTCAAATTAGGGGCATCCAACTGGACTGGTCTGCTGTAGCCTGTGCAAGATGTTGTTGGAGAGTTTATTACAAATGATGCTTATTAAGAAGTCTGCTCAGACGATTTTGGAGATCTGAGCAACCGATTATGGGAGCTGCAAGCTCTCCAGCTGGGACCAGCCAGACATCGACTGTATATCCTGCAGTACTCATAGAAGTTAGACTTCTATAAAAAATGTTATTTTTTTGTAGACACTATGACAATAAATGGAATATATTCAAGATATCAAGATTTAAAAAGGTTGCAGCATGGGATATGGGATCCATTTTTCACCAAATTCAACATTTCAAAAGACCAATCGAAAAATCAATCAATACTTAAACTGTGTCTTCAAATGCTTGTTTTGTCTGACCAACACAAACCCAAAAGACATTAAACTGAAGAGAGCGAAGCAGCCAATTCTCACATCTGAGATGCTGAAAGCAGCAAATGACTTATGCATGACATGACTAAAACAATAAATCAATTATCAACACTGTAGTTGATATTTCTGGCCAAATAGATTAATCAAGTAATTGTTTCAGCACTGGGATTGGAGTATGCATGCCGGTACTGTGGAAAACTAAAGTGGAAAACCATTATGTTTATCTCCACAGAACGGTGATGCATATTTATGGAGCCCTTCTCATTATTTTCCATTAATCTACATCCGGCTAAAGGCTTTGTAATAGACATTTTGTGTCACGGGAGACGCTGCCTCACAAACGCTGCCAAGCAGAGATACATATTGCAACCTTGGAGAGAGAGGGAGAGACAAAGAGGGGAGGAGAACTGGTTTATCATGGCTTCCCCTCCTTCTGATCGCTTACTGAGCGGAGGATATGTGAGAATTTAGTGCAGGAAAGGGAAGAAGGTGGGAAATGGACTACACAGGGACAGGCCACAGTGAAATTAAGACATATCTGTTCCTACACCTCGCTCCATCCTATTTCCATTGGAGCCGAATCCGTCCTAGGAAAAAAAGCTCACTCTTCTCACTGGTGCTCATTTGTACTGTACCGTACCGTCTGCTCGTGGGAGAGCATCTGTCACCACCATTTTAACATGCTGTGTCAGTGTGGTTCTGCTTCTGCCATGATGATTTAGCGAGCCCACGTGAGTGCATGTGTGAAAGCGTATGCAAGTAGCACGCCTGTTTCTCTTTAACTGCGATACAAGCTACTTCCGATGTGCTGCACGACTTGGCGAGCGGAGTTAAACAAGTCCTCATATCCGTCTGCTTCTGCCATCCAGGCTGCCAGAATATGCTCGTGTGTGTGTGTGCGTGTGTGTGCGTGTGTGTTTGTTTGAGTTGGTGTGTACTTTTAGTGTTAATGAGGTGGTGAGAAAGAAACACCAGAATGCAGAGTGTGCATTTGGGAACGTCTTGGCAGCCGGCGCGACCACTAGACCAATGAACAATAGTTGATACTTGAAAATGAATTTCTCCACATTTGGCAGCGTTGAGAGAGAGAATAAAACACAGCACACCCCCCGTGTCTCAATGTCTGGAAGAAAAACAGGTACATTTTTTGGTGCGATTCATTTTTCCTCATTCTTATGTCATTGAAACGGAAATGTGAATTTCGATTGGGAAAACAAACATTAAAAAGACGTCAACTTGGGCGACAGGAGATTATTATATAAACTGAGCCCTACATTAGCCTCAAGATTAAAATATTCACCCTTAATCGTGTATGTCTAATCCATCTCTTTCAAGAGTCTTTGTGTCTCTGAAGTCCTCCACTGGTCTGGTCACTTTGCCCTTGACTCAATAAAGACATTGAAATATGGTGGCATTTCACAGGCAGTCATTGCATTCAGAGCATCCTCCACAGGTAGAGGAGTTGAAGGTCAAATACCTCTGGTACTGAACCTAGGAGTCTGAATTGCACCCATGCCTCACCCCACAGAAATTTTAAACTAGACGCTGTGTATAATATATGTAGCCTGGACAAGTTTGTAGCTATATTATGTATTCTTGCCCAAAATTCTAAATCAAAAAATATTTAAATACTCTAAGAAAATAAGGAGAGTCAACAGTCATGTGTCCTTTCTGTTTGCAAATAACAATTATTTTGATGTTTGAAGTTTCCATCCAAAGCAGACTTTAAAATGATTGTTCTTTTAAAACAAATATAAAATATACTATATATATATATATATATATAGTCATATATTGTAATTGGGAGAAGAGAACCAGGATTTTTTAGGATCTCTAAAATTACTTAAATGATTGAACATTGATGTTTTGTTTCTTTTCAATTCCTATGCAAATAGGCGTGTCCCCCTGTGCAGCCATTGGTGAGAAGACTGTACACCCTGACCTGTGATTGGCTGACATGGAGAACACCTGATATACTGTATGAGAGGACAAGATGGCAGCCGTCGTAGCAGCAGTAGGCGTTTCTCATCCTCCTCCTCTTCTTCCACCCTGTTACATTGTGTTTTTCTTAAAGTTTCTTTTGAGTAAGTAAGGGTGAACTGCCACTCTTACTTACTGGTTTTCTCCCGTTTATTAATTTAGGGAGGCAAGTCTTTGTCATTGGTTTTCTTAGTTTGGTTAGGTCAGTTTCTTATGATCATTTTGTTATTTTGGCCTTAGTCCACCCTGAAGTTTCAATACTGAGTGTTATACCCTTTTGTTATATTTATATATTCACCTATTTTTTTTTTTTAAATAATTCATTTTTGTTATATTCAAACAACCTTTTGTTTGTGGCTGCTTGGGTTTCAGGGAAGATGGGGTCCTTTTAGGTCATGCACTAGGCAGCTATAAACTGGGGTGTAGCAATTATCAAAATTGCAGCTGATTAATTTTACTTTAAAATGATTAACTGTATTAAGTCCACTTGAAACAGCATTTTTGAGTATGTAACATTCGTATCATGACATCTTTCTGGTATGAACAGTATATATGTGCGGGACAAAACGTTGGGAGGAAGGCTACAAGGCTAACGTTAGCTTACATTCTATTATGGAGGATAATGATACAATTGGTTGAAATTGCTCTGGACAAGATGATGGAAGTCACATGTTTTTTTAACAGGAAGAAAATGTGATTATGTTTTTAAAGAAACAGAGATTTTGTAATTGGCAAATATAGTTACAAAAAGGGATGCAGGCATGTGACCTAAAAGGCATGAAAACATAAAGACAAAGGCATTTATCATATCAGGTGGACTTTAATTATGAATCACATCACGTTCCTTCCTATCCTATAATTATTGTGGAGGTGTAAAAGGGAACCCGCCAGCTCCATTTGTTATTACAAAGTCCCAAAGTCCCTACCCCAGAGTCCTCAACGATAGCTGCGGCACTACATACCATATGCACCCATACAGTATCTTGTAAAGGAATGCATTAACCCTCCAACAAGACAGATGGAAGGTGTGGAGGGGGAAATTGGAACTTTGTTCTTTCCTTGCGACACCACCTCTCCTGCTGTGCTGCATTAAATACGAAATACAAATTAAAGAGAAGGGTGGGCTCTGGCGGTTGACAGGGCCATCGTTCATTATCTGCCTCTGTTTGATGAGTATCTGCTTTCAAAGAAAAGAGCTTGGTGAGATTCAAATGGCAAATTATGCAAAACCACTCCAGGAGCCAAGGGGCCGGCACGTCACTTTGGAGAACGCCTCTGTTCTGTCAGTGCGGCGAAGGCGGTGAAGAGTTTCCAACTCGAAGTCACGGTGGGCCACAGCGATCTCAGGAAACGGCGTCTGGGCGACGCTGCCGGGGCGAGGTGATTTGGCTGTTTGCGATCCGTCATAAACATCTTAAATGTCTTGATGGGCCATCTTCACCGCTCCGGTGAGCAGCATTTATGGAACACCATTCCGCCCACACGGGTCAAACCATCCGGACAGATGGGGACAGAGCGAGATCTGCTCATATCAGATGCTAAAAGAGACAAATGGGCCCTGGAGGCAAATAGAGCCATATTAGAGAATTAGCTTCTGTTGGTGGACTACAGGGGACAATGACATCTGGGGTTATTTTCTAAGGTGTGGTTTTTAACCTTATTACGGTCCTCTAGGTTGTAATACAGAGCGGTCATTACCTCAGTGGAGGCAACACCTGAGGTCTGACAGATGGCTCAACATTATCTGTTATTTGGCTGCATTTGTCAGTGAGGGGTAATTTCAGACATTTGCAGGTGTACTGCCACTAGTGTGAATAGATAGATAGTATCCAAAAGGAACAGCCAGAAATTGTACTGTATTGTTAAAGACATCGGTGACTTCTATGTGTCTGTTGCACCTCAGACGAAACTCGGCTGGGACTAGAATTCCAACGATTTGTTGAATGATCAATTACTTGGCAACTATTACATTAATCGGTGAATAATTAATTGATTTGAGTCATTCAAAGAAGAAACATTCTCTGATTTCATCTTCACAAGTCTGTTTATTTTCTGGTTTCTTTAGTCTTTTATTACAATAAACTGAGGGTCTTTGGGTTGTGGACAAAAAAAGAACGTTTTAGGTAGCATCTTCAGCTTTGGGAAACAGTGATTGACATTTTACTCCATTTTATGAACCAAACAACTTATCAATTGTTTCAATGATTGATAGATTAATTGACTATCAAACTAGACATTAGTTGCAACCCTAGCTATGACTTAATCTTGTTTTAGGGCTTGGCAATATGGTTCAAATCCATAGCACAACATTCATTCTGGTTGTGATGTCACAAATCATGCTCAGAGGCCTGCCCCTAAAAAAAATCGGCCTCTAAATAAAGGAAAATCCTTCATGTAGCTTTGACCTCATAACAGAGGATAAATAACAGAACAGCAAAAAAGCTTGAAGGCTCTTAAAACATGAGTTTAAATTGTAGTTTAGTGATGCATATATATTAGCTAAATTAACCGTGTTGAGTCCTTATCTTGTCAGTCACATTACTCATCCCGTATCTTTACTACAGCTGCACCAATGACGTTATGAAGATGAACCAAACATAGATTAGATCAGATTATCCTAATAGGAAAAAGATGATTCGTTTGAATATACTGTCGACCACCACAATGCAACCAAAGAAACAATATGGAAGATATGAATCTGAATGTGAGCAGACACCAAATCCAGTCCATGTGTAATCATTGTGCTTCCCCCTCCCAGTCTTGCGTCATATGCGGTGGGAATTGAATTGAACTGTCATGATGTGTGTCAAGGTCAGGAAATTGCCAGCCTGTTGTAGTGCTGCCTGCAGACGCATAAAACAGGTGAGCTTCTTTCACGTGATTCAATTTTTTGATCCTCATGGTACCAGCATGGTCCGCTTTTCTTCAACATTTCCATCCTGGCTTCAAAACGATAAGAGGACTCATAGAGTATATAGAATATCACGTCCAGCCAATCTTCTGATACTTTGAAGACATTGCTGCTGAACAAAAATGCTGAGACGAGGCTACGGAGGTGATGTTTTCTTGGACAAAGGCAGGGGAGGCGTCACGTTATTGTAACTCCTGCTTTGTAACGCTGTAAATACGCCACTATCTGGATTGCTGAGGCTGTAAAGAGGAGAAGATTATGGCCTAGATTTCGCTAAGCATGAATAATGCTGGGAGGACGACATCAACAAAGCCGCTCAGCCCGCTTTTACAGTCGTCTTTCTTCTTTTTACCGCGCGCTCTTTTTCTTTTTACCCACTACTCATTTTGTTTAGTGTGAATGAGCTCAGGGAAAAAAAGAAAAAAAGCTAATGAAAGCCTCAAAGCTTCCTGACACATACACACAAACACGTTTTTTCAACAACTTGGGCCCTGAAAGCGGTGTCCCCACAACAAGCCAAACTGACTGTTTACTATTTCGCTTGTATACTACCAAGCGAGTCCACTGTCATCTATGGAAGTAAAACATCTCGAGAGTCTGGGGACCGGTCCTTCAGGGGATGCAAATGAAGACAGAAAAGTCCCTTTTGCGCACACGCACACACACACAACACAGCATCTCTCTGTCAACAAGAGAGGGTAGCGTAATAGACCATGAAGAAGAGAGAGCTAGCAAGAACAAGCAAGGCTTTGATGTGGATTGACAAACGTGGCCCAGGCAATACTACACTTGCATATAACCATCAACTCCGAAAAAGACAAGACAGGAAAAGGAAGGGAAACGGCAGGGAGGAAACGAGATGGAGGAAGTAAATAATCGGGGAGGGAATTTACAAAGACGGGAGGGAAGACTCTGAGACAGACACGCGAGGCGGATGAGTCGGAGAAACGGCGGAGATAAGAGGATGACAGGAAAACATCGGTTTGCTGTAAGTATTTTCGTGTCTTGCTTTCACTTCTTTTCACAGCAGAAAATGATTCAGCGCGCCAAGTGAGCGGCGAGGATCCATTGAAGATCTCTGAACCCAAACGCGAGATGGGAGGAAGGGGGGGAGGAGAAAGCGAATCAAGTTGTAAACAAACAAAAAAAATGGAGGAGGAAGAAGAGACCGATGACACCGACAAGAGCATTGAGGGAAAAAAAAATGTCTTTGTGGAAAGAGGGTGACTGCTGAGAAAATATTAGCTTTATATTTAAATCATTCATAGAAGAGTTGCAAACATAGCGGCTCATGCATAAGCCATGGCCTAAATACCCTCATATGCATATTTCATAGGTTCCAACTTAAATCAAGAACTACATGTTTTTGCACACTTGAAGCGCTTGATTCACCGTAGGAAAAACACACAGTCGTTCGGAATTAATGAGAGGACCCAACGAAAGTGACAAAGCGGCAGAGGTTAAAAGGGGGCTCAGTGTTTCCTGTCGAGGCTTGTCGACACAGTGTTCACGCGGGCCGCCGCGAGCTCGGGATCCTCATCTGGTTTGACAGCACTCGTATAGGAGCCATTACGCAAACATTTCCTATGGGCCTGACCGCACAGCGAGAGCCACAGATCAATCAGAGTCTCCCAGGTCCCTGGAGGAAAAAAAGTGTCGCGGAAGACAGAATTAGAGGGTGAAACACATACGGCGGAGGGAAACTTGTAGAACTGAGATTCACGGAGAGAGAGCGATCCGAGTAGAACAAGTGGAAAGACGACTCGCTTTTCACAGTAACGGTTAATAAATAATAAAAAGGATTCCCTCTTTTCAGAACTTCCTCTTCTGAACCTCAATGAATTCAGGTCTATTGAAATTGCTTTGGAAACGGCTACGGGGTCGAATAAAAAAGATTTTTAAATTATTAGCAAGTTCTATATATTATTTTTTAATATACAGCAGCGGAGTTTGTTATTTGAACTGCTTCACACACTCTTATCTGAGGACAAATACATTTTTTTGATTCATTTTTAATCATTCCTGGCTCAATAAAGTCTCAGAAAGTAGTGAAAATCACATGTTCCAGAAGTAGTTGAGCTTTTAAAGATCCCCTCCAGGCATATAAAGATACTATGATGTGTCTGATATGTTTTTCTTTTACAAATTATATATATATATATATATATATATATATATATATATATATATATATATATATATATATATATATATATATATATATATATATATTAATGTATATATGACGGGAGAGTGTATTAATACTGTCCCATGTTTCAAAAACACACAATCCACAGAGAAACATATACAAACTGTGCCTTAAAACAAGCAGTCATGACTTACATGAAGTTGTAATGTCACTACTATACAGTCACCACCAACACCACCCCCAGCCATTTAAAGAGGAGAAGAGGCTTAGAAAAGAAGTGTAAAACTATACTGAGACGATCTTTGGTACTTAAAATCGTGTTAGGGATGTCAAAATTCCAAACAAACAACAAGAAAGTTCATCATATGGGACATTTAAATGGTAAAAAAATAAGCAGTTAGACCTAGTTAGTCAGGAGTTCGTCAAATCCTTGAAATGTAATTCCCTCTTTCTCATTATATAAATACAAACATTGTTCATTTGAAAAAGCCACTACTTCCCTGCAAAGTCTATTTCACAGCATTCATGTTGACATGAAATAGTCACAGGTGTCACTAATTATAAAGGTTCCATTTAGAGCCGAGCCTTTCCAGTGAGCCAAGATAGCACGCTAGCAGCACCCTGACACTGGAACAGATCCTTAACTATTACCCTTGGTAACACCTGCATTTACCTACTATTTTGTGTCAATGTGGTTGCTGTGAAAAAGGTCTAGACCAGGTCCATAAAAGCGATGCATCAAAAAGGAACTGAGCCACCTGTGCTGTTCCTACTGTGACAGGTCAAGATATCTTGCATAAAGGCGGTGTGTCATCACAGGATTCACCCCCACACAGTCCTAGGATGAGGTCAAATTCACTAATATATACATGTATTATTCTGCATGTGCGCGGGAGCTTTGAAAGTCACAGTGACACGAACTCTTAAACCGTTCACCAGTAAGCTGCTCTGAGCCTGCGGTGCTAACTGTTCTGGAGCTCGACAACTCAACTGTGATAATTCAGTATGGGTCAGTGGGCATCCAGTCATACACGCTTTCTGAGGACCCACATCAAATGATCTGTTAATCCAAAGCAATTTAAAAACAGACTAGTGTTATGCCGGTGACTTCCATTTCCAGAAACGCATTCGGCTGATGGTTTATTCCAAGATTTGGAAATAGCGAGTTGGTTCATTGTTCAAAGTCAAACTATTGTTTGAAAATCCAAAAAAAAGGGCTGGAGATCAACGGATCAGGTCTCCCAAATAAACAGCATTGCACAATGAGGTAACCAGAGACTGTACTGTAGGTGGTGGTATTTCCTCTTTTATATTCCATATTGAGACACTTACTGACTGAGTCTGAGATGTGTCAGTATGTGATTTTACTGGACATTTACCAGCCTGGAAGAAGCCCGTATTTGTGCTGCCAGAAAAGTCCCATTACAACCATTGTGTGAGGCTCTATGGGCTGTTTTCAAGACCTTGAAAAAACATATTTCTTTGCTTTCACCCACAAAGCCTCCGAATGTCTGTTTCTAAAATTGGTACACGCAGGGATTCCAGTCCAGTCATTGATGTTAGGTAAATTTGGCTGCCTAATGCTCCTCCAGAGGCATCTTAATGATGGATATTGAATTTTCTAAGCTTCTGACCTTCTACTGCACTGCACCAGATGGTTGAAATATCC
Organism: Lepturacanthus savala; assembly: GCA_030544235.1. Classification (NCBI taxonomy): domain Eukaryota; kingdom Metazoa; phylum Chordata; class Actinopteri; order Scombriformes; family Trichiuridae; genus Lepturacanthus; species Lepturacanthus savala. The sequence goes on from CM060474.1 coordinate 8,283,271, forward strand.
AGCCAAACAGATTTTACACCTGCTCTTGTCTCCCTTTCCAGCAAAGAAAAGTTGGGAAATAATGCAATTTTGTCTTTTCAGCAACTACTTTTTGATCCAAGTTACGGACGAGGTCAAACGTGTCAAATAACCTTGGCAAAGTGAAGTCACGCTACTGGCGGCGCTCACAGCTCACAGGTCCTCTCGCATCCCCTTATGCATGTCGCTCTTCCGTCGAGCTGAAGACTGAACCGACGGTCTCCACAATACAATTTCTTGAGGTGAGCGCGGGAGGTAAGGTGGAGGATCAGCGGGTGAAAAAACAACAACAACAATTTAATAAGCTCATACGCCGAGAAAAGAAAAAAAAAAAAAGACAGGCAAAAAGAGACGGGGAGCAGCTCGTGAGAGTAGCGCACAGCTGAATAGATCCTGACAGCTCTAAATGGATGTTAGCCTTGGCCAGATCTCAGAGCTGAAGGTCTACGTCTCATCACTTGAATAATTCACCTGCGAGGCTACTGATTCGCCCTCCGGCCTCAGAGAGGCCGTTGCTGCCACCGCAAACACTCTCATTATCCTCAATATTGGGCTTGGTTGGTCAGGAAAGTAAAAAGGGCCGGCAAAGCCCCGAAAAGGATCGATTAAAAAAAAAATAAAAAATTGGAAAAGTTTCGGTCCGAGAAAATAAATCTTCCATGTTGAAAGAACGCTATTTATAAAAATTAAAGTGACATTTTGGGAATTCACAATAGTTAATTGCAATTCAATAGAGATAAACCCGGCATTATTCATCGTGACTGGTTAATGGGGCTCTTGTCCACCTGAGTTTAGATTACAAGATAAATATCACAACAAGAATAATGTCATTAATTTAAAACGGGTGATGAGCATCATGATTGATGATCGTTTACGCCGCTTAGGTCAATATTGTGCTGTTATTACAAATCCAATATTAGCCGGTGGTCACTGTCCGCCTAATATATGACGCAGCGGAGTGAAGAACTGATCAATAATACACCGGCTATCTATGCTTGATTTAGTAGCCTTTTTTTATGTGGCTTCATTTAGGATTCAGTGTTAATCAATTAACTAAAAGTAAAGAAACTGACTCATCGTGTATGTTTTCTACAGGAACATTTTTTTTTAAATAAAGTTTTGACTAAAGTTAAAGTATTAGAAGTTATTCCTGGTTCACCCAGAGGAATACATGTTTTTCTAATACGGATTTCATGGCTATCTCTCCAAGAGTTACCGAGGTATTTCACTCAAAACCATGGAATGTCCATCTTATAAAGAGCAAAGGTCAGGGGTTCATTCTTGCCCCCCCCCCCCCCCCCCGAACCAATGATAAATTGCACAATGCAATAACTATTCATGTATTGCAGTGGCTGTGTTGAGCCAACAGTTGCAGCCTGAAAAAAAAGAAAGAGCCACATCATGTTTTGTTGAAAGGAAAACTGAGCTGGTCACTTCAGATGCTGCGGTCATGATGGACGAAAGCCAAACGCGTTCATTAAACTAATCTCATAATTACTCTTGTGTAGACGGGTTTCTTTCTTTCTCGTGCCTCAGCTTAAACAGTCGAGTTCCCGTTCACTCTCCCCCTCTGCGGGGAGCCCCACGTTTCCATAACTGTGATGAGACAGCCCGATGATTATCATTACCGCGTACATCATCGGGGCTTTAAATAAACCGCCTCGGCTACCTCTGCGGAGTGAACTTTCAAAGACGGGGCGTCTGTTATAGCAAAGGGCAGAATGACAGATGAGGCCGGAGAACTTTTGATTAAAGGGGGCTTGTTCGCGGGGAAAGGGGACGTCGCTGTTGTTATATACGGGGCGCTGCAAACAAGAGCTGGAGGAGTGAAGCGAGGAGAAATAAAAACGCAGCAGGAGGAGCCTGAAGAACTTAGAAACAGATAAGAGTTCTTAACGTGTTGTTTCAACCAAACCCCCCAGTGTGAATGTCGCATGAAAGTTCATGTTTGTTCCGTGGCTCTTCTCTTCTGCAGGTTTTAAACTGTTAAAAATCTAAAATCCCCTGATACAGCGGCAGCATTGACTTTTATGCATATATTGCATGAGAAGCCCTTAACTACAACACTAAAATTATTTCTATCTGTAGTAAAACGCATCACATCGTTGGTGTGTGGTTATTTCATCAGGTCATTTATCTTATTTCAGTTTTTTTCCTGATTTGGGTCAGTTTGGTCTTGTTTTAAGTTTTAAATTATATTTTTATCTGCAATATTCTAGCTCTGCTGTATCTGTCACAGTAACATGATTTGATGATAACAATTGATTCTGACGCTTCTGTAGTGTTGTATTTTTCTTTCTTGCCAGGTTTAAGTATATAACCTTTGCGATTGTAGAGATATTCCTGATTTATTACCATTTATCGCAGGAAAACTGAAGCATAGGCCTTGAGTTTAAGTGGTTAAATGAATGGGGAAAAAACCCCTTGTGAACACAATCAAAACACAACCTTTTGATCCAATCATCTACCTGTTAAAAAATAAAATTACATTTACATAAAACCTGTATTGACTGTTAAATGAAACAACCAGAAATACCTTGAGATGAATCACTCATTGAATCATAATCACAAAAAAAAAAGCTCTGCACTACCAATCTGCTGATTTCATCTGCAGCAAATGAATTAACTGGAAGAAATGTGCAAAAATACTGGGATAACTGGGATAACTACTGACTACTTTGCATGGGTATACTGTTGTTTTAAAGGCAAACCATGCTTACAATAACGTATGAAGTTAAATGATAAAATTAAACTAATCCATTTGCTTTTTATAACTTCTCCTTTCAATTTTAGCGTCTAAAATGTTTGCATGAGACTGTAAAACTGATGGTTTTGTCATTCTCTTATGATCCCTATGTGTTTCAATAATAAGTTCATGCAGGGCATTCAGCGGGGACGACGCTCGTCCGACCTTTCCTCCTCGCTGCGTTTTTTTCTCCTGACGACGAAGAAAAGGAACGCGTAGGGCACGGAGGCATGTCGGGTTGGCTGCGGCGGGCAGAGGAACGGGAACAGGGTCGAGGACAGGTGCAGGCTGGGAGGAAACCATTCCCGTCCCGGCTGCAATCAGAGCGTAGCGCGGGAGACCGAGGCCCGTAATGAAGGTTTCTGTTCCTCAATGTTTCGCTAAAAAAAAAAGAATAATAATTCCAGCTTTTTCTTATTTCCATTCTCTAGTTCTCACTTCTACACTCCGCTGATGGAAATATTCAGATACTGGGTCATACAGAGCTTCTCAGACCTGTTCATCACAATAGATTCGCCACGTGAAGCCCTGGCTTTTTCTGAGACAAACGGGCCGCACTGCACCAAAAGTGAGAAAACAGCACCGCAGTCATTAAAGAGGTTGGGAGCACTGGATGCAGCGTGAAGCTCGACTGTAGGAAAACATGTGTGCATGCTGCTCCTAAAGGGGTTCTGATGGGATGCTCTCAAATTCAAAAAGTGAGTTTGAAAATATCCTATCCTTCCTCCTCGGATTCATGAGGGATAAATATCTAGGGCCGAGTCAAATCACATGGCTTCATGAGCAAATTGGCAAATTGAGTCAAGATGCCAAGTCTATTAGGTCATTTGAACGTTTTCCCTTCCAAAAACTGTCATTATAGAGTTTTCTATAAAGCACAGTTTCTAAATTTGTAAAATATGTGAGTATGCAAGGTCAATGTGTAGCTGTGTTGTTTCTTATGAGGAAAACTCAAATCCAAGTCAAGTCTTCAGAGACTTGAGTACATTTTCAGAGTTAGATCTAGGCAATAAAAACATATCAATATATATCTCCAATATCCACATCCTCAATATAATAAGAAGAAAATAGTTCATTATTATACTGATAGTTTCACTTGAGGTTTGCCTTAAAAAAACAAAAAAAAATGCTGCTCCTTCCTTCGCACTTAATATCATTTTTTTTACTTTTTTTTATTGTATCGCCCAGCCCTTATCAGAGTAGCCAAGTCCAGTCTCAAGACCCAATTCCAAGTGTGTTGGTTTGGCTTTGTTGAATATGATGGTTCCTTCTCTCCCCTATCAGAGAGGTGGTGCCACATTCCAAAAGTGGAATTGACTCGTGATGCGATAATCTCTCCTGGAGTACCAACGACTTCATTTCGCACCTCAGGAGAAAACGTGCGGCCGGCTTTTATCTGCCGGTGTTAATCTGCCACCTGTATCTGGGCCAATCACTGGGCCAAACTCATTTATAGCACGCCAACGTCTAGACATGGTTTCACACGCTGTTCCTGATTCTCTGGGACTCTTAGGATAAATAATGCAAGGTCCTCCTTGCTGGTCTGTTTTAGCACCATGTTTTTTTTTTGCCTTTTATGCAACATTATGCAACATTATGCCCATTATGCGTTTGGCCGTTTGTGTATTTCCACACATATTTTTTGGTGTAAAATTGTTTCAGGAACAACATCCTGAAAAGACCTTTAACAACTCAAGTGCCTGGTTAAAATCTGCAGAAGAGGAAGCTACAAAGAACAGACTTGAGCCTTCATGGAACACTCCCACTGATTACACCACATTGTGTCCCTCTTCCTCTCCTTTTAGCTCCTAAAAGCATCTCCCTTCTCACCTCTTCAACGCACGTCCGGCCTTTTACTTCCCCTCCGCTGACAACTAACTTGCCTCTTCACTCACTTGATCTGCCGTCTACTTTCTCCTTGGTTGCTTTTCCAGCTTCACTTCTCTCCCCTGCCCATCTCTGTTTTTAGCTTTTCCTCCCGTCTGTCTGATACACACACACACATGCACAAATCTAGACACACTCGCTCACACACCCTTCTCAACAGTCCAGTCAGTCAGGGAGTTATTGAGGAGCAGCAAGCAGACTGGTATCTGATCACTGTGACTGATGTTCTTGTTAGACTTTTGAGAAAGCAGGCACCCACAGGCCAAACCAAGGATACACAGCACTCAGGACCTCATTCATCAAATAAATTTACCTTAGAAATAGTTTTGGTATAAAACAATTACCAGTATTGCAATGTGTGTTACACAAACTGCTTTTGTCAGTATATAAGCACAAATTAATTAATTAATTAATTAATCGTTCAACACTGCAAAAACAGAGTGAAAATGACCTGATGATGGTCATGTTGACCCCATAACAGCGACAATCATTATATTACACACTACCGTTCAAAAGTTTGGGGTCACCCAGACAATTTTGTGTTTTCTATAAACAAGTCACACTTTAATTTACCACCATAAGTTGTAGAATTAATAGAAAATAGAGTCAAGACATTGATAAGGTCAGAAATAATAATTTGTGACCCCACAAATTTGATGCTCTGGATACTCAACCTGCTCAAAGGAAGGTTAGTTTTATAGCTTCTCTAACCAACTAAACTGTTTTCAGCTGGAGTGATAGAACACTGGAGTGATAGTTGCTGGAAATGCGCCTCTATACGCCTATGTAGATATTGCACCAAAAAACAGACATTTACAGTTTAGTCATTTATCACATTAGCAATGTATAGAGTGTATTTCTGATTAGTTTAAAGTTATAGTTAAAGTTATAGTTAGTTAAAGTTATCTTTATTTTTCTTTTAAAAATAAGGACATTTCTAAAAGACCCCAAACTTTTGAACAGTAGTGTATATATTATATATTATTTCATACACCAGAGTCACAGAAATTACTTTTTTTAATTCAAAATATTCCGTTTCACAATGGTATCTGGTTTAAATTAAAAGCCCCGACGTTTCTTTTTAAAGAATCCCTTCATTTCGTCACAAGGTCTTTATTGCAATGGCCGTCATAAAAAAATCAAACTGAGGCCGCAGCTGCACTAGTCTGGATTTTTTTTTAATCATCTAAATTTTTGTAGTTGGGGCCTTAGTGTAGAAAGTTCACGACAGTCACGACCTGCCCAGGTAGACATAGAACAGCGAACAGCATCAGCGAACAGACAAACACAGCCACGTCCTTTCCCACCCTGTGCCGAAAATTACGCTTTCATGAGTCTCGTTTAAATTAGCAACCGTGTCATGTGGGAAATGTAATGCCGCCTGGATTACACTGTTTAATTAACATAACGAGGAAACGTTCTAATTCAACAGATCTGTTCACATCCAGCACCTAATGTATCTAGGAAATGTTAATTGCATTTGCTGTAACAACATGCACCTATAGGCAACTAAGGTAGAAATAATGTTGGATGGTTATTCGCTTAGTTAACGCTGGGGAAAGCTTGTAGTCTTGGTCAAACATCAAACACTGAGTCTAAAGAGACACGTTACATTTATACGAGTGATGAATAGTTTCCTAATTATTTGCTGAGAATTATTAAACTGTGAAAAAACAGCAATATCTTGAATTTGACTGTTTCATCTGAGTAATAGTTTTGTTTTTCTTTTTAATCAAAAGATATTTAATTTTGTCATCATAAATGATACAGAAAAAATGAAAATCGTCATGCTTATGGGCATTTTTCGGCTCAAACCATTAATTGGTCAACACATTGACGGATTCATTTTCTGTTGATGGGCTAAATGTTTCAGAATTATTAAAGCTTCAAGCTTCATAAATATGCTAAAATGCTATGTAGCAATTGTGATCAGCCTTATTGGAAGATAATTCTCTTTGGCACTGTCACTAAGAACAACTTCTATTAAACCCATTACCTGTTACTCTCTATCTAAGAGATGGAGCAATTTAAACAACTCGGAGCTACGGTTTCATCTTTAAAAAACAGCCTACAGCTTATGTTTTATATAGGTACCCTGGGTCTAGTTGACTGGCAGAAACTATCATGAACTTCCCATAAGCCAAGACAGCAGCAGAACAAAGATAAAATGTAATTTCATATTTATGTACAGTAAACTCGAAATGCTCATTTCATTTTTACAGCTCCCAGCAGCAGTGGCTGAAAAAGTGACAAATAAATGCTCCTGTTTACTGTAAACGTGTCATCGCCTTCCTCGATTCCTTCAGACTGATATGACTCAGTTTTTTTCTATTTCGGCTTCTTCTATTTTCCCTCTCTCTGTGCTCCTCGCTGACAGCGACTTCACATTATGTAGCATCATCTCCCTGTGTGCTCTCATGAATAAGTGAGCGTCGTTTTCTGGAAGATTTGCTCGGCAAAAGAAAAGGGATTAATCAGGGAATCTAACACGCGCACACACACATACTCACAGAAAACACAAACAGATTCAACTCCTTTTGTTTTTGTCCGAGTGAAGCAGCTTATTGGCTCAGAGCCACGGCGAGGAACCGAGACACTGAGACGCTGCTGGTGTCTCTGTTCTGTTCGTCCAGACAGTTTTGGTTCATGAACAACCGCTGACCTTGTGTGAGCCGGACAGATGCGTCACTCACCACGCCACTAATTCTAGTATTTGGGTTGCACCAGGCAATCGAACTTTTACTTTTATTATTACTTTTATCATTAGAATGTAGAAAGAAAGTCACAGACCAAGGTCTTGAACCTTTCTGTGTCGGGTTTGCATGTTCTCCCCGGGTTTCTCCCACAGTCCAAAAACATGCTGAGGTTAATTGCAGACTCTAAATTGCGCTGGGATTGGCTCCAGCAGACCCCCGGTACCCTAATGAGGAATAAGCGCATATAGAAGATGAATGAATGAATTAGCATATAGAGTCCAGCTTGGTCCACCTCCGACTGCAAATAAACCAAAATCGGTCCGATTGACATTTCATCAATGTTTATCTTCTGGTAGAAATAAGGGACACAATTGCACGTTGCTACTTGCCATTATCGTCATGTATTACATTCTCTGTCTTGGACGTTTTTGGCAAAGTATCCAGTTCCCAAATGAGGTGGGCTAAGGTGGAGTCACCGAAGTTGATAGCGCCTCATTTCAGTCAGAGGAGATGCAACACTTTCACGAATGAGGTGATTTTAGGACAAACCGAAGACTCACAAGGTAGACTATGAAACAATGAGTATCCCCTCGTTTGGACCCAAGTTCTCTCCAGAGAGTCAAACCCAAACTTTGTCATCTGGTGTGGAATCAAGCTGAGACCACCTCTTTTTGGAGGTTTTGATGCTCTTTATTTAGTGCACCCTTGTGCGACTGATGCTTTCACTCCAATGAAAACGAACCAAGCTAAATGCCTTTTGTTGGAATGGACCATTTGGTGCGCCCCAACTGCTGTTGGTGTGAAAGCATCATTAGAGACAGCATGTGTTAGCAGTAAAGGAAAATGTTCATGCTGCACTTTGCTCTGATGGCCCTGATGACTGAGGAGCTCTTTTCATTTAAATGTGAGAGGTGGAAGGCGGAAAGAAGTACCGATTTCCCACAACTCCTCCAGCAGTCATCAGGACGGAGGTGTTTATGGTCCCTGCTCCTTTACATCTCTGCTACTCCAACCTTGAGAGTCATTGAGCAAAGTCTGAATGCCTCTGAGCAGAATGTCTAATGATTCGAGGAAGCAAAACAACAGCAGAGCTCGATCTGTCATCACTGTTATTATGTGCTCCACCAGCCCATTGCCGCCACATTCCCCCCTCTCCTTGAGTGGCTCTCCGCCGCAAGACAGACGTGAACTCGACTGCAACAAGGACTCAATTTCGAAAACGGCTTTTTAGCCAAGATGCAGCCGCATACACAAATCACAGTACTCATGTCAAGTTAATCAATGTGTAAAAAGAATTTTTTTTTTTTTTAAGATGCTTCCCTTTACGATCCTCCCAGAAGCTAAAACAATAAACAGGAAAACATGGAAGATTGAATTAAAAAGGCACAGTGTGTAAGACTTTGTGGCATTTAGCAGCATTTACTAAAACAGGCTTGTCAGAGATGCAATATTCAGAAGAATATTCAGTTTTAATTAGTATTTGATTCAAACAAAATGATCTCTTTATTGCCTTAGATTGAGGGTAATAAAAATGTAGAGAGCGTGTCTCCCTCTGCGGAGCCTGTTGTTTTCAGATAAAGAACAATGGCTCCAAAGAAGACCTTTCACATATTTCATGTTCTCCTACACACTCTGGGTTATGAATTGGTTGCAATTTGCAACCTCACCACTAGATGTCCCCAGGAACTACACGCTGCACCTTTAAAACTGCATTAACTTTGCAGTATGATGGCAAAGAAGCAAACTAAAAATACTGACATGTTATCAACTTATTATGGTGAACATGTGTGTAGTAGACACACATCTGTTACAGACATGGAGAAACAGCATTCGTTTTGCATGCGAGTCAAATATTTACCCTACGTTTTTCTCAAAATGTCTATATTAGAGCTCCAGACTACTTTTTACAGTGGTTGCACTGGTGTGCCAAACTTGTTCATTTTTTAGGTGCACCCAGTATTTTTCCCATGATAATAATATAAAACTTTTACATTTAAAGTGTTTGACAAACTGGAACAGATAAATCAATCTTGTATAGATGTGGCTTGTTATCACAGGAATGTCACACACTGCCTTCACTACAGCTCATAACTGATCTGTGATGTGACAACATTACCAAACCTCCTCTGCCTTCCTCCTCTCTTTTCTCAGTCTGTTCCTATTAGGTGACAAAATTGTTCCCTGTGCCACATGTATCAAAGTGTAAACTTGGAACCTTTTACTGTGGTTTTAGAGGACATCATGCTGACTCATGGTCCAGCCCCCGCTATCAGTGTGTAGTTGAAACCCTCATTTTTTGGAATTCCAATGGTGGGTTGAATAAACCTTTTCATACGTTCCCATTATGATCTCATAATGAAAGATGTAGGACTCTTAACCCCAGAGAAATTGATGTTTTGATATGATAATGAGATTATAAGGACATGGAACCACTTAACCTTTTCTGGGGTCATCTGGCAGTGGATCACAGGATTAGGGCCTTTCCACACCAGACAAGCTAAAACACTATCTGGGTTTTTAGACTGGGGTTTTATTGGAGAGAAATAATACAGTTCACATCAATTACCAGAACAAAGGAATAAAGACCTTCTTGCTCATTTCCTCCTGTCTCTTTGAACTAGAACATACCGCCTGAAGGTTTTATTGCCTCCGCCAAGTTGTAGCCATGACCCTAGACAGTTCTTCAGGCATGGCTTTTACTGCAAGGAATCTACAAAATTGCTTCACACACATCTTCAATGCAGCAGCACAGACGATCTTTACAATTACTGAGAGTCCCAAGTCGGGAACACACGATTAGAGTCACCAATTCAACGTCCAAACCAAATGTGGACCATGATCGCAATTTCCCCTTCTGTTCCTGAGTTATGGCATTGAATAATAGCCGGAAAGGTGTTTTTTGCAGAATATTATGAAGGATAAATATCATCACTTCATCACCAGTAACACTGTCATAATTAGCTTATGAATTTTTGAGTTATGGCCAAGAAAAAAGTGACCTTGACGACCATAATGTAATCAGCTTCATCTAGGGCTGTCCCCAATCTTTTTTTATTTTGTTTTTAAATAGCATGCACTTGACATAGACAAAGTTTCAGTACATAGTAACACTTAACTAGCCTACGTGACCACCTTAACTTGAGGTCTGAGTTGTTCTTGGCTTAAAAATGTGGCACCATTGCAAGTGTTTCCCCACTGACATGATTGTGAGACAGTTGATCTCTCTCTCTCTCTGTGTGCATGTAAGTGAGAATGACAGAATCTCGTTGGGTAAATAAAAAAGAGGTGGAATCAGTTTGTGGCGCTCCGTATTCAGATTCAGGTCTATGTGTGGGGAAACGCTGCACATCTTTTGGTGATTTGCTTCCCCGGTGCTCATGCCCCTGTTTCTGCCAAATCTTAAGAGAAACTTTTGACTAGTAATGTTTTCATTCAATAAACCAAACCTAATATAATTACCTAATATAATTTTATGTTTAGGAGTAGGCAGTGCACAGACAGAAACACATGACTCTTGGCAGAGCTGCTGCAGCTTGGCGAGGAAAAAAAAAACACAAAAGAAAACAAGATACATAAACACTGGTCTGTATCACCGGCGCAAACATACATTACAAACAAAGCACAGGCATGACCAACATGTCTGCATAGCCCACATAAACCCATCACACAGAGAGGCAGGATGCCACTAGAGGTCTCTCTGCAGGAGCCGGGCATTGCTCATTTCTCTCGAGCAGACCCCAGAGAGAAGGGGGAGCGTGTGTCGGGGAGAGAAGATGCGAGGACAGGGCCACTCGCTCTGGAAGTGGAGCTCGCTGACAGAGAAACGAGGACAACAAGGACGTGAGCTGAGCCTGTAATGCCCGCCAGACCGACACTTCCTTTAAGGGTCCGCGCGGCGCCACGGGGTGCGGCTCGGTTTAAAGCAGCTGGAAGGGCTTTACTGATCATTTCCGCCTGGTTTCCTGCTCCTGTTGGGACACTTCCACCACAACACACAGCATCAGGAAGAAAAATAACAGACAGAGATCGATATCTATATTGATTCCTACTCACACGTCCACTGTGATTGAGACATAACAAACTTATAGGAACCACATTTGGTACATTCATTGATAAAAACGAGACACTGGCATAGTCTGTGCATTATACGGGAGATATCACGTCAAACAGTGTACCCCTCTGTTTCATCTGTGTTGTGTTAGGCCACGTAATGGCAGAGAAAAGCTGTTATGCAATCTCTGCTACTGCAGGGCTAGCCCGCTTTCCTAATTGGAGACTGAATTAAGGACCATCCCGGCCATAAATAGGCTCCGTCTCTGCGAAGGGAAGCAGAGGGAGACTGAATACATTTTAATCGGATGGGAGGAATTTAATATTTCACTTGCACGAATTATGAGGAATATGTAATACGTTGCCTGTAGGGGAGCTTAGGCTGAGGTTTAGTCCTGAAGGCGAACTGAAGGATATCAGACTGAGGCATTCAAGTACACCAACATAATGCCCATTGTGACAAATTATTTTAATCAGAGATTTAAAATTGCTGTAGTCAATCAAGCCCCTTGAAACTTCAGAACAGAGAGTATATTGTATTGTCTCCCACCGCTGTATATGTAGTTTGTTTGTGTTCTTTCTAGGCTTTTACTCCCATGTGTCCATGACAACTCATCCCAGACAAGGCATGCAAGAAGGGCTTGTTCTGCTTTGAATGCTCCTACTACTTTGATGTCATGAAGCGAAAAGGCTGATGCGAGCGCCGGACTTCAAGGTCATGTTTGTTTCCCCCTGTTGCCTTAGCAACAAGAAAACAGAGAGAATTTCTGATTCCTGGTGGTGAGACCGAATGCGATACAAACTTTGTGGAGCGATTGAGAAAAAAAATGTATATATATATATATATATATATATATATATATATATATATATATATATATATATATATATATATATACACATACACACATATCAGTAGTGAAGAAAACTTCTATCACTTCATGATTCATTCTCAAGTCTTTTAATATTTCATAGTGCCCTGTTGTGTTTCAATTACTTTGAAGTTACTTAGTTATTAAAGATAGTTGATATGACCTAAAAACTGCTATTGGATCCAACAGCTATTGGACGGTACAAGTATTTACTTAACAGATGAGTCAATCAAGTGCACACACAATATTTAAAACCTAATGACACTAGCAAAAATAATAATAATAATAACGAACGATGTCGATAACGATGTCCCTGAGTGTGTGTGAGTAGACTATTACAACTCTCAAAAAAACGCTGTGTCGGAATAGCGATACTAAAAACTGTTGGAAAACTAGCATGTCTAAAAAGAGACATGTTATATAAATGGATGTCAGAATAAAGTTGTTTTACAAAAGGATGTAGGAATAGAGTCATGTCGTATAACGGGATGTCGGAATAGTGGTGTCTTATAAGGGAATGTCTGAATAGAAACATGTCTTATCAAGGGATTTCGGAATAGAGACGTGTCTTATAGAGGGATGTCGGAATAGTCATGTCTTATAAAGGAATGTTGGAATAGAGACATATCGTATAAAGGAATGTCAGAATAGAGTCATGTCGTATGAAGGGACACCGGAATAGCCAGCAGACCCCGTTCGGATCTGCCCAAATTAACGGCATTAAACAAGGCTGATTAAACCAAACTATAAAAACCAATTTTATTTATACATCAAAAACATGTATTTCCATGTTCATGTTTCATGTATTTGTCTTTGTTCTGGTTAATTCAAGTATTACCGGTTAAAGAGCTTTAAACAGATACTGCACTATTAGCTTGATTTGATTCTATTGCTCGAAAAGGTTTCCACCTGCCAGCAGTCTGCATTCACCTTGAATGACCAGGCTTGAATGTGTGCTTAGCTGTGCTGTGAACATTTCAAGTGTCTATAAGTGTATTGCGTGTATATAAGAGACAGAGAGACACACACACAAACGCACACAAAGAGCGATCACTTGTGTGTGGGCTCATCAAAGAGCACCATGGAGTTGAATCAACTAACAAGAGCCTTGGAGAGTGGCGTATATCCATCAGGAGCTTTCTCGGCTGAGCACGGCAGGCACTTCAAAATGTCCACAATACATATAAGATGACTGCCCCCAACTCCAACCAGCACCCACCCTCCTGCACACCCTGACATCAATGAAACCGTATAGAAATCCCTATAGAGTCATCTTCAGTCAGTCAGCAGCCGTCTCCATCACTATGGCAATGGCCTAAATTCTTTCTCAGTGTGTGTGTAACTTGTATACACAGGCCTTACAGTGTCTAACATGAACAAATGGAAGAAGGTGTCTGTGTATAGTGTGATTTTGATGGAAAATGGTCTACATTTGTATAGTGCCTTTCTCAAACTATTTCACACACCAACATTGACATACCCTCATACACTAATGGTGGACGCTGGCCTGCAAAGTGCTAAAGCTCAACAGGGGCAATTTGGGGTTCAATATCTTGCTCAAGGACACTTCAACATGTGGACAGGAGGAGCCGGGAATCGAACACTGATCTTCTGATTGGTGGATGACCCACTCAGACCTGTCGCTTGCTGACCCGGTGCCCTGATATCGGCGGGGCAAAGGTAAAAACCCACACTAGAAAGAACTGAAATCAAGGTTCACTTTAGGGTGAGATCATCTCTGTGGTAAAAAAGAAGATGCAGACTTCTCTGATGTCTAAGTCAGATGCTCCACCCTGACTCATCCCTGCTTTTAGATTTTTAGCACATCCTCAAAATAAATACCCAGTGAGCCTTAAAAAAAATGCAGAAGGTCGTTGAACAACCCTTACTGCCGTTCTGAATTTATTTCCAGAATCCTCTAAGAATCTTCTGTCAATTTGGATAAAAAAAAAAAAAATAAAAATAAAAATACTCCCACTCACTACACAATAAAAAAATTAAATAATAATGTTTCTTAAGTTGCAACTCTTTCTGTGTTGATGTAGCTGGAAAAGGACGACTCTGCCAATTTCCATGGCACAAGACAATAATAAAAGCATTATTTTAATTATAGGTAATGTAACATCACATTAGACTATATATCATACTGAAAGCCTGCGGGCAGAATAAGGCCTGGTACCTTATTTTGTTTGGCATGCAAAGATTTGCGCACTTTTAATGAGAAATGGGAAAGCCAATAAATGTTTGTGCTTAATGAATACGAGCTGGTCGTCTTCTATATAATAGCTCTGGCCGTACCAAAGGACTACAAATTGAAACTCAACATGGAGCCAAGTATGCAGTTTTCCCCATACATACATTCATTTATTCGTGGCGGCTTGCCATAATCAACAAATATATTATATATATATATATATATATATATATATATATATATATATATATCTTTAGATCTGCACACCCTACTCTGCCTTTCTCTCCAATATCCGCTTAAACGGACCTAATGCACACACGCACACACTCCTCTGAGCTCTTACCTGCCATCATGTCGTCCAATCTACATGTAAAAAACCTGCGTGGTGCATTCAGGCGCACCTCGTAAACTCTGAAACCAGCATGGCTTCGTATAGCAAAGTCTGAGATTTCACGGTGCGTTCAAGTGCACCTCAAATGCCAGAACCTCTACTCGGTTGACCATGAAAATTGGTTAAAAGAGGAAGGTTTACATTTGTTGAAGAGCAAACATCAGACATTGGTTTCTTGTTTTTTTACTGCGGTATTTTTAATAATCACATAGCAAAGCAAAACCATAGATCATAACCTTTAATTGTATCATTGTTATCAGTATATATTTATATGAGTTACTAGCTCTGACTAGTTATTTGTGATGATTTTTCAAGATTTACTGTAGTATTTTTAATAATTAGATGCTAAAATCATAACTTTCATTTCTATAACTATATTTCTATTAAAAACATATCAAATCATCATCAGCAACTAATTAATGATTAAGTTTTTATGAAAGGAGGCAACCGTTATTACCGTTAACATGATAATAAGCGGGTACATTACAGCCCTTTGGCGGTAACCATAATGCTGAGGTTGCCTGGGATGAAATTGAGTTTGAGACCCCTGCTTTCGGCGGTTTTGTCGTTAAAATCATTTCAACATATATGTGTGTGCGCGTGTGTAGCAGGAACTTGTGATCCCATTAAACCAAACAGCATCTCTTTGGATTGCCAGGCTAGTTTCTATATGTATGTTAACAGCGTTAATATCGATTGCACTCCACTTTGAGATTATGCACATGTTAAGTGCGTCTTGGAGGGATATTTACAATTCCAATGTGCGGCGGTGAAAATGTCACTTGTTTAATTAATTTCCTACAGAAACATTTACAAAGTGCCCTGAAAGGTTGCGCGCAGCTTGATCTAAAAGCTCTCGGACACAAAGCCGAGCGAAGAGATTTACCGCTGCTGACTGAATGCAGAGAAGTGTGCCTATGATAGAAATGATGTGAGAGACCAGCAAAGGTAAAAGCATTGAATTTATAAGGTTAGTAATGAAAGAAGATAAGTTGGATAGATGCAAATATCTAAAAATACACTTACAAGTTTCTTTTTCAATCAAGTACAAACTTACTATAACGACTAAAAAAAGAAGCTTTTTCTCCAGACTGGCATATTCCAGCATCTTTTTTTGAAGGCATTTTTTTTTCTCATTGAGAGCCGAGTGCAGTGCTTCTACTTTCTAATTAAGGCAACATGTCACTCTGGGTACCTGAAACCCTAGCAGCAGAGTGCCTTTATTTCCCCGCTCTAAGATTAGGGAGGCATTACATGACGTTTAGGGTGATTATATCTAAACTGCAAAAAGGTAAAAAAAAAACAATGTTTGGAAATTTGTGTTTGGTGTATCATATCTGCTGTCACTGTAGCCAAGCTTTTTTTTTTTTTTACAGGTTACTATTCGGACATCATTGGTAATTTGATGGATCGTGCAAAGGCAGCTGCGGTTTTGGGGGGAGGTGGATGTGAGGTGGAAGGGTTTTACTCAATTACACTTTAATCCAGTTTTGACCAGGACACTTTAATCATGATTGATTTTTATGATTGCATTTTGGGAGAGGTATTTTTTTGCATTTGTTGATCTATTGTGGGTGATTGAATCTCCCATATTTGCACTTTTCCTGGGTTTTATTTGAAGCTTTGACATCCATAAAAATATATATATATATACAGCTCTAGAAAAAAAAGAGACCAGTGAAAAGTTGTCAGTATTTCTTTGTTTGAGTCTACAAACTACTGACAACATTTCGCCCAATCTGAAATTCAACAGATGCTGGAAAGGAATGGCTGGAATACATATAGAGATGCTGATTTCAGGAAAAAAAAAAAGCAGTGGTGTCTTATTTTTTTCCAAATGTGTATATATGGTTTTAAGAACTAAAAACCGTTTACTTTTACATCTCATCTCAAGTGTCTCTCTGGAGCTCTAGAAAGAACGAGCCTCTCCTCTGATTGGCTGACTTTAAAGGCTGAGGGTCGCGACTGTATGCTTGTGACACCGCAACTCCGTAGAAAATTATGAGATCTGATTTTAAGGCACAGTTTCTGAACATGTGCCCATTTCTCTATGGACTGAGCATTGAAACATGGGACGGTATTGGTATTTACATATAAAGAAGTATAAACTTCTAGATTTCTCTTCTCTTTCTCGTTTTTGAAGTTTTATCTGAAAACCTTCCAGCGAGAATACAAATCCAATTCAAATGGTGCTCAAAAAAAAAAGAAATAGAAGGTATGCCTTTCTTGAAACACCCTTTTGCAGAGTTGTGTGTTGTAGAAGAAGAAGAAACGACGTTCTCCTCGGATGTAGGAGTTGGTACAGTATATGAACCCAGCCTTTCAGCTATATAATCTAGAAAAACAGCAGAGGAATGAGGCTGGATAAAAGAGTAAGAAATCTGTTCGATTGTGTAGTCACTCTCCTGCCTGATGTTCCTTAGAATTGAATATAATAGCTCTCTACCACCTGCGTTCCTTGCAAAATCCTCATCCACTCCGTCTCTGAACAACAAACATGCGACGCCCGGCCTCCCTCGCCGCTGAAGGTGGCCGGATAAGACGCTGTGTTCCATCTGGGAGTTTTATCGATCGCCGCTCCTTGAGAACACGTTTTATTATTGCGCCAGGTGGTCCTGCAAGGCAGCGCGCTCTTTAATAATCTTTAGGGTGATGCCGATTACGGTGGGGGGGTGAAATTAGTTTATAGTCTGACAAACCTCCGCGGACCGACGCTGACATCACGTCTGTCTCCATGGCGATGCGACGGAGACGCGGTGCTGCCGGTGTCTGGGAGCGGGCCGCGCGGAGGGGAGGAAGAGGGAGACGGACGGAGAGAGAGAAAGAGAGGGTCGGAAATCCTCTAGGAAAGGCGTGAAGGGACATAGTGTCAGGAAGCGACCGGCTCTGAATACTAATATCGGAGGCTATAGATGGACAGGCAAGCATGTGCGCGTGCACACACACACACACACACACACATACACACACACACACAGGTCAGTGGCGCGCTTCCTGCCACGGTGTCTTGCACAGTTTTTGTCAACAGTCACTTGGTTTCAAGTGAAAAATAGCCTTTGTGCACAAATGTCACCCGAGCCACCGGTGACATTAAAGCCTATTGGACTAAAGCTTAAGACTGCTCACGCTGCAGAGAGCTGGCAGCCACCGGGGGGGAGGGGGGAAAGAGAAGGCCAGGGATATGATAACCTCCCGGAACAATGACATAAGGTCACTATTTGTCAATTTCACACCTTGAGAAGGGAACACCACGGGGGCTGCGGTCATTTTGTTCCAATTTATGACCTCAAAACTGTTCAAAACTGCTCTATTTTTTATTGCCTTCAGGCTGGAATTTAGGTAATGAAAAACGATGAAACAAAAAGGCTACAAAATTCAGTGTCAGTGGTGAGTTTTGCTTTGATATCAGCAGTAAAAAAAAATAAATAAATAACCACTTGTAATGGACTTTCTTTACAGCGCAGTCAATTCCGAGGGAACCGATTTCCTCATGTTTTGAGAGTAACTGTCAAAGAAACATCGTTCTTCTTTTTCCTCTCTGTTGAACAAACGCTTCACAAATCGGAAAGCGAAAAATCTATATAACTCAGGGAAAAGGTTATAGGCTTCTGATCGCGCATTATTTTCAATGCATATGTAATTCGCTCCATATTTTCCCTCGGAGCCGGCGCTGCGACTGCATTGACTCATAGAAAAAAACCTTTTACATAAACCGTAAATGTCAACGTCCATAAGCGGAAAGTTCAAATAAAACTAATTGTTTTGAGTTTTTTTTTTTTTTTTTACGAGATCACTGCGCCTCTGGAGTCAGATTCATGCATTTAATCTAAATATCGGTGACTGGTGACCGCAGGAAGTTGCTCTGACGGGTAGACGTCCAGAAGCAAACATAAAGATGGTAAATGGGGACGTTTTACAGTTAATCTTTCATATGCGAGAAGACTGAACTGCTGCGTTTACATGAATTTAAACACTGTAGCAACTCTCTATCTCTCTGCCGAACACTTCTGAGCTTCGAACGTTGCAATCAGCCTCCAGAAACGACCAGTTTGTCCGTCCACACGTGACGTTTAGGAAAGCCCTCTCAATTTCATTTATGAAGCCGAATAATGCAAATCACGAATTTGCCGCAAGGGGTTTTACGGTCTGTGCAACACGCAGCATCCTCTGTTCTCTATTCTTAGAGCTTGGATTCAGACACCTCCCCCTTAAAAACACCTCAGAGCAGGGATCCCTCTTCCAGATCCAGAATAGAGAGGCTTGAAATACATGTGTGTTTATAGAAGAGACCTAAATAGCAAAACTACAACAGGGACAATCAGCACGAGAACGTTGGCGCACCAAACAATCCTTCACAAAAGCGATCCGGAGGCATAATACATCACAAGACTAAGAGTTTACAGCCAACAAAAGGGGTAAATATATCTCAGAATTACAGAACTTCTGATAAAGGAACATATACTGTGAGGCTGTTTTTTTTTTTATAGGATTAAAGTCTGGGCTTGGGGTTGGACCATTGCAGGACACTGATCTTCCTTTTGTCAGCCATTTCTGGCTGAATCTGGCATTCGCGTGCCTTGGCAGCTGTTCCGAAACAAGGATTAAATAACGAGCGATCGGGTTAGAGATACAGAGAGAGAGGGGAGATTTATGCCCGTTCGCTGGATTCAACCTGCACGTACCCTCGCGAGAGCAGTGCAGCCAAAAAAAAAAAAAAAACGAGGCCAAACCGTTCAGGCTCGGTTTAAGGCTTTTTTTTTGGAGGAGTCGTGAGGAATCCCGCGCAATGTGATCTTCTTGTGTATTTCAACAGCTCTGACCTATTTGCTTAGCAAAGTCAACCCATCTAAATATAGGCATTGGTGGTGGTGGTGGGGTGAGAGAGAGGGAGGGATGGGGCAGAGAGAAAAGCAGGAGGCAGAATTATCAAAAACACTTTCTAGTTGGGCTCAGTTTTTAAGCAAATCCACCCCCCCCCTCCACCCAATATATAAAAGGGAACAGGCGAGGGATATTTACCTGCCGTCTCCCTTCTTCTTTTTTTTTTGGCTTTTTTTGCTCCAAATATCAGCAGGCTGCGAATGGTCCCTGAAATATGGAGCATTATGTTTCCATTTGTGGGAGGGGGATGTTGAATTCAGCAGATGGAGGCTGTATAGTACCTGAGTACTGCGCCAAACACATCAAAGTGTCCTCTACGAGCGGCCCTCTCCTGCTCCTTCTAGAAGCATCACGCTATTGATTCTGCTGCGTTGTTAGCCTTTCTTTAGAAAATTCCCTCCACTTTATGCAGCTATATGCTACAATATGTGGTACGTATATATGCTTACATACCATGTTCCTTTACAATGGCACAAACGAGCGTGTACATACAGTGTTCTTTGCTGGCACATTTACGTTTTTTGTTTTGTTTTTCCCCCCATACAAGCGTGCATCTTCAATCAGTGTTGTTTCTTCCAGGGCATTATGCTTGTATACCTAATCCAGTCCCAGTGCTCTAATTGGCTAACTGCAGCTTTTTTCTCTGCTCTGGGGAGCGTGGAGTTTAGGGGGGGGGGGGCTGCCCAGCGTCTAAATGAGTCACGCTGAGTAAAAACGTCTCAGAGAGATAGATGGAGCAGGAGAGCAGGGCACCGCTCAGTCCCACACCAGCGGCGTTAATTTCTTCGGCTATTTTTCAATTTAGTTTCAGCCTTGGTCTTGTGTCAAACGCCCATATTAGTTTTAGGCATTTTAGTCTAGTTTTAGTCTTTCTTTAGTCTTTGACAGCAGGGTGATGTAGTAATGTTAATTCAAATTAATCCAGCCAAACTAAGAGATTCATTTTATCTTTTTCTCAAGATTTATTGTAGATTTTGTAAAGATGCAGCTGCAAAGAGTCGACGAAAACACTGTGAACCAAAAACACTGCTGACATGATGTCTGAAGTAGGATGGGTAACTTGATAATGACAAACTATTTTTTTAAGCAGATTAATATTCATGTTGACCCAGATGCAGCTACAACATCTAAAATGAGGAATAATACATTTTTATCTTCTATTTTTCAGTATGTGTCAGGCAAGAATACATTCATTTAAAGGCGTAAAATGAGGGAAGAACCAGAGAAGCTCTCGCCACATCGCCGCGTTTAGTGCCGACAGCACTGGTGGATAAATACATCCAGTTAAGGAACTTTTTGGATTTTATTTAAAAACGTCTGTGATGGGGAAAAAAGGGAAAGTGTTCATTTAATAAAGTAGATTTCGCCTCAATGTCAGCGAAACATGCATGTTAATTTCATCACATCAATGGTTAAGGACATTGATTTCATCTCGTCTTCATCATGAAATTAACACTGAACGCCAGGCGGGCTCACAGGTCTGGTGTGAAAGAGCTGAGAAGAGACAACAGAGAGAACCTGTCACAACTAGCGGGGTGCGCCTGTATGCTGGAGAAAACGGTTTTAAAAGGATAATTGGTTCATATTCTCATTTTCAGCTTCTTCTAAGTGTATTTGCATCTGTCTGAAAACTGATTCCACCAGCCAATATGGGGAAAAACAACCCCACATGAACACATAAAAGGAATCAATAGATGTGGGAGCTGAATACATCAACAAGAAGACAACAACAAGATATAAAAAGTATGTTGGCAGCAAGCCTCGCCGCTTTTTCTCTCAGACGCACTGAGCTATTACGTGAAAACACTACTTGTAGAAAACCGATCAATCTGACTAACTCCTTCCACTTCACAGCTCTAGACCACAGAAATGATATTGACCTTATTAAATGGGCTCTGTATTGGCCGGATGAGCCTGACCCACATTAAATACTGTGTCTTACCCGTGATTGTTTATAAAGTTGCAACAAAACTCCGGGGAGCCGGCCTAAAACAGCCTGTTTCAGACAGAGGCTGGAGAGGAGGCTAAAGTAGGGGGTTTTAAATCATGCAAGGATACTCCAGTAGAGCCCCAGAATATAATTATCAATGATACATGCCAAAACAAATGTCCGAATTACCCTAAAATCACATTGTGAATAGCTCATGATGTTGGGAGTTGTAATTAAAACCTTCAGCCACTAGTGGCAGCACTGAGCATCACTTCAGTCAGTGAGCAAGTTCGAAACCCTGCCCCGGCCTTGATTTTACATCAGCTGCCTTAATTCAGGCACTACGTCCTTGAAAGTGACTTTTCAGGATGCAATACGTTACAGCGGGACAAGTCTTTTGAACGCTTCTTCGAATGCAGGAAAATGCAGCTGCTTTCCCAGAATTCTGAGGATCCATAGGCCCGAACTATCCCGGAATGCATTGAGCACCAACTGGAAGCGACGTATCCAATATGGGGCCAAGTGTGATGCCCATTGAAGTGTGTGTTTTTTTTTTGTAATTTTATAATTGACAAGTATTTGTTCAGGAGATAATGAACCTGTTTTCATCAACAATGCAAGTATTTGATATACTTTTCAGGAGTAGTCAATGTGTGATCCCCTGCTGGCTGTGCGGACATGCCCAACGAATTCAAAACACCAAAGGAATCGCTTTGGTGTTTCCTTGCCCTGGGTGCTTTACCTCAGTTTAGTCCGCTTTGCAGCGTTTCTCTTTCTGCTGAGCGAGAAGACAAACAGACCCGAAGTTTCCTTGTCTCACTCATTTCTCCTGTTTACAGGTTGATGGAACAGTAAATTAAGCTGA
Organism: Lepturacanthus savala; assembly: GCA_030544235.1. NCBI lineage: Eukaryota > Metazoa > Chordata > Actinopteri > Scombriformes > Trichiuridae > Lepturacanthus > Lepturacanthus savala. Next base: position 8,305,801 of record CM060474.1, read on the forward strand.
GCAACTGAAGTGCAGTATGTTAACATGACCGTTTTAATGTCCTGTAATAAGCTTGTTTAATGAATATGTGAACATATATGCCTCTATTGCGTAGCGTTGCCATATGGCAACTTCATGCAAATTCTTGCATATAGGCCTTTTTCTCATTTTGGCCCACAATGCACTGCAGTGTTTGGGTTTGCTGCAACAAATGTGGCCTGGAAGTTCTAAGGATTTTTACATGTAGAAAGGAAAAAAAACTAAATTTTCTGGTCATGTGATGTGATTGGTTTCTGTTCTTCAAAGTAAACGGCATGATTTTTACAACTAAACAGTAAAACGTGGGTTTTATATTACAGCTTTTTAGGAATATTGCGCCACGGTAATTGTTGCTATACGATAAGGCTATGAAACAGAAGGATATTTTTTTGCCTTGTCTGCGTCATCACGCCTGATGACGTAACCATTAGCTTTAGCTCCTCCTAAGTGTTTATATTTTTTGTGTGTGTAATATTGTGGGGGGGGGGAATTAAAAGCTCCTATTAAACACTGATTTTCCATGTAAAGATGTTAAAAACCTAGGATTACATATTTTAATACTGGTTAAAAAAGAAGCTAAAAAACTCCTGTGATTCTGAAAGAGTAAAATGAATTGAAAAGAAGCATGCTTAGTCTATGCCATGTTAATATGTAACAGATTATTGCCATTTTGATTTAGTTAATCAAACAAAACCTATAATTCAGTATTTGCTGAGTGATAAGGAAACACAAATATGTTATGAAGTTGAGCTACATTGAGTATATATGCACTGATAGCAAAACAATGAGGGCGATGTTTAAATAAATCCTCCTCTTTCTGCTGAGCGAGAAGACAAACAGACATGAAGTTTTTGTATTTCATTCATCTCTCATAAGCTGTATATGTGGTGGCAATTTGGATTTTCGCATCTAGTGCTATTGAAGCTTTGATTATTTTGACACAATAGAGTTAGGAATGTGTGTTGAAGCTGTGCTGTGTCCTCAGAAGCCAGACTTAAAAAACCAAGAGAGAAAGACTCTTACAGAGAGGAGGAGGATGGAAAGGCTCTTCGCTCTACTTCATTTGCAGTGGTTTTTACAACTATTTACAACATGAAGTAGATAAGAAGTGGAATAACAAGGTGTCTGTAGGTGCTTAAAAAGTCTTAAATTCAATTTTCTAAATATTGAACCATAGAAAATGTGATTAGAGGGATTTTGGTTCAGCTGAGCAGGGAGTCCCTGGTGGAGGTGCTGGACCTGGATGGGATGCTACAATAATAAGATAAAAAAAAAAAAATTCTGGCTCCGTTTCCATTCGCTGTGTCCTGATTGTCAACTCCAGCTTTCGAGGTTGCTAGGCGACAGGAGCGGCGGTATGCGACGCAAAGGTGAATGCGTGAACAGCTGGTGACGCGAACAGGAAACGCTCATGCAGACGAGGCTGTCTCGCATAATGATGTTCGGATTGGCCTTCGCGGTCTACGAAGGACGGGCGTCCTTCGAAAGGTTGAGGCCCATGAATTAGGACACAGCTAATGAGTGTATCAACCTTAATGGATGTCAACCCCTCTCTGTCACAGGAAGTTTTTGCATCAGCTGATTTTAAGTCACAGAGTGGAGAGTTTTCAGCAAAAAACTCGTTTGGTTGTGTGTGCTGTGGATATATCTGAATGCAAGAAAAATACACGGGTTCCTGCAAATAGCCTCTCAGAACTGATATAGTTCCCGGATCGGGGCGAATAAGCCTGTGACTACCCTACTTAATTAAGTATTGATAATGTGTAGATACAGCTCGACTCCATGATCAGTTCACATATTGAAGTAAACTCATGTTGAGAGAGAAAAGGAAGCGCTGGCTTTGGTTCAGTTCTCTGTATCAGTCAAGACTCTCGAGTTTAGTTCCCAGAGAAAAAGGTAGAAATCGATGCAGCCGCGGTTTTAATGCCACATTTTCCAAATGAAAAAGCTGCAGGAGAGAACTAAGTTGAAGACTTCCATCAATACCATGTGTGAGGCAACTGAATCTAAAGTAGTCGGACTAGTGCTCACAAACTTATAAGTGGCTTTTTAGTTTCAGTTTTATTCTGTGCCAGGAGTTTATATATAGTTTCTGGTAGGGTTTTTTTGTCATAAACATTGGAGTGGGCAGTGCGAGCAGCTTTGGATGTTGACTGTCTGACATAGAGAAGCTGTGGTTTGGCAGGACAACGAGCCACAGAACACAGATCTGTATCAATGAGTATCGCTCTCCTCACTGGCACAAACAGAGTGGAAATGTTGCCCAGAGTTGAACGATCCACATTCACTCCCACAGACAGGTAGGACGCCGCTAGAGGTCTCTGTATGAGCCAGGCTGTTATGACTATAGTCATATTTTGTAGGGGGGGGGGTCTGTTGTGTGGGTGTGTGTTTTGTCCCGTGCAGCCATTGGTGGGCAAGCTCGTTAGGGGACAGCAGCAGACATACCTCATCCTCCTCCTCTCCCAACCACCCACATTGGTGGTTTGTGTTTTTGTCTTAGTTTTGTTAAGACCAAGTAAGGGTGGACTGCCAGTTTTGTTTCTTCTAAGTTGGTTAGGTTATCTTTGTTTTTTAGATAGGAACTCTTTGTTTGATATTTTGGCCTTTGTCCACCCTGAAGATTTAACTCTTACCCCTTCATGCTACTTGGGACTTTGGGGAAGTTGACGTTATGCCCTAGGCCCCCTAGACTGGGGTGTAACAGAGGCATTGCTCTGTCAAGAGCTCGTTCCTCTCAATCCGTCCTCAGGGAGAAGGAGAGTGCGTCCTGGAGAGAAGAGCTGAGGACATGTCTCTGCTGTCCTTGATCTTCTGTCAAAAATCTCTGTGTCCAAACTTTGAGCGGAACCTCAAATGCCCGCAAGACGGCTACTTTTAAGGTTCCCGAAGACGCGGCGAACTCAAACGGCCTTGATGGATAAACAGCCAGAAGGCGCTTCAACTGATCGTTTACGCCTTTCCGTTCAAAGCAAAACCCCAGAAGTGACTCGATTTGAGAATCACCACAAATGTTTATATAATTCACAAAGCATCAATTCTCAATTAGGGGAGCATGCATTGTTGATTAGCTAGGAGGCTTTGGGTGAAATTGTATTTCTCTGCTCCAGTGTGAGGAGGAAAGTATCTATTTACATGTGTGAGTATCTACCAGGAGAGGTGCTAGCTATAATCCCATTAATCAGTATAATTGGCTCATAATTGGCTCTCATCAAGTCCCTGCAGATACCATCACTCAAGCCTCAATATTATTGCCAGGCAGCTGAAACGAAGGTTCAATGCCCCCTGCAGATATGAAGCAGGATTGGTCTAATCTTGGCAACTACAGCAGAGGACGACCACCAATGCACATCTGAAACTAATTATGTCTAAAAGTTAAGCTATTAACCGCTAACAATGAATAATCTGTTGAGATGAACACTCACTGTAAACCACACCTATGTCCTAATGGCTAACAAAACCATGAGTTGATGAGTTGTTTTTTTAACACTTGAAAGACTAAAACCCAAAGTTTTTAGTCTTCCCTTCTTTCAACCAAATCGTGTATTTATGACAGTGTTATTAATAGCTTAGACAAAAAGGAAGTGTTCTTCCAGCGAGAGTTGAGACAGTCAATTTTTTGCAAAAAAATAGAGCCCAATGTCATGCTCGTGGGGCCAATCACCTAAACCTGGTCTGACTGATCGGACCGGTACAAGACCGTCATGAGGGAGTACAACGAAGGGAGGACATTTATCTTCATTTGATGAGGTTAAAAGTAAAGTTGTAAGCCTTCGCTGTCAGCTCCCTGACACATTTTAAAAAGGGGAGAGAGAAGGAGGTGAGAAGAGAGAGAAAGGGAGAGAGAGACTGTATAAAAAGGACAGAGTAGTGGCGGTTGAGCAAGCTACAGAATGGATGAAGAGAGCGAGCGGTAGCAGCGAGAAAGCTGGTGAAAGATAGGAACGAAACTTTCCTGGTTGTTCTTTCTGTGATTGGTCCAAAAGTCCAAACCATCCCCCCCAAAAAAACGCCAGACTGATACAACCTCTTCTCTGGACAACAATCCAGCTGTCTGGTCTGGACCATGAGGTTTCACACCTGTAATCTTGGTTTGAATCAAATTAAAGTCCAAAAATCAGGAGGAATTTCATAGGTTGGTTAGTCATTGTTAACCCGTTGAAGCCTATGTGCCTTTAAGTCTATGACTGTCATTTTATACTTAAAACAACAACTTATACAAAAGGTTTTAAGCAAATAATTTAAGTTTCCAAGTGTTTCCTGTCATATAATGTCATCCTGAGAACAAGAAGATAAACCCTGCCAGAAAGAGACATCTATTTAATCATTCAAGTCACTAGAATAATCCCCCTCAAAAATAATGTTGTACATGGGATAAAGAGTTTCTTGTTTATGGGAATATTTGTGAAAGCAGCAACTATAATAGCCATTAAAATGCTATTTTTTGCAAAAAAAAAAAAAGCTACAAAATGGAAAAAAATAGATACATAGCGTGATTGTTAGTGACTCAACTGATATAATTATATGCATGAAATCTTTGAAAAAATCTGGGTTTAAATGGGTTAAGTATAAAATAACGTAGCAGCTCTTATGCTTGAATGGGTTAATCATACCAATAACTCTGTGCTGTGCATTGTTATTAGACTATGTACTAGCATTGTTGTTCACAGTCATGCTCATAAAATATATCATTAAAATGCTTATTATTGGGGGGGGGGGGGCAAGCCTACTGTAAACTAGAGGAATAAAATCTGCCCACACATCCAGAAATACATCTCAGAGCAGCGATGCTGACAGAATTCAATCACAACGTGTGTGTGTGTGTGTGTGTGTGTGTGTGTGTGTGGGGGGGTCCAACCTGTCTAACCTGCCTGTTTGGAAAGGGTTTGAGCAGGTGGGCGTGTGTGACAGATGACTGTAATGAGACCAGACGTGTGCACATCACTCCGCTGACAGATGTGTGTCGCCTCAGGAAACTGGCCTTTCTGTTCCTAAGCACCAACACAGCCTCTAAAGCAGGACTCTGCAATCCGGGATCCAAATACACTCCAATCCCTGAGCTATGAATAACCTCAGTGGAGACCTGGTGATCACTGGTTTGTTTTAAGGGCTGTTGTTAGTAGTAATTACTACCACCGCTACTTCCCTTCAGCTCTACTGAGTGTTTAAGCATCCGTTCGCTCATTGTTCTGTTTTTTATCGCTCACGACATTAGCATTTCGGGTTCAGTCTTAGCTTTTTCAGCTTTCTTTTTTTTAAAAACGCTCCTCCTCCTCGCAGTCAAAGTCATCAGTAAACTGATGAAGATATAGCGGAGTGCTTGGCCGCTGGTGAGGCATTCCTTCAGAAGTCGGTTGAAGGACCAGAGGCGGAAACAGAGCGAGATACCGGCGGTGAATGCTAATTCCGCCCGCGTCTGTCGGATGTTTAAACGAGCGCAAGCGCCGCTTCATTACAGCGGCTTTACGAGGCCATAACGTGTCAATGTTGTGTTTACAGCTCCTTACGCCGCCTCGAGCGTTCAAAACGATCAATTATTGATGCTTTAAGATACTGAAACCTACTTCTGCTACCTCGATGTCTGGCACGTTGCTAATTGTCATTACTGGAGAGGGAGGGGAGATGACACGTTTGATAAGAGATTAGCCTGCGAGCTTAGCGGACGTGGAGATTTTGACAACCTGCGAATGGAATCGGCAAACAGAACAGCGCAAATCGCTTCCCGGCCCTGCAGCAACAGCTGTGTGTGTGTGCGCCGTGCCTCTGATGATTTGTACTGTATGTTTGTGAGGGGGGGAGGCTCATGCTGCTTGTGTCAAACAAAAAGGAAACGTCGGTGTAACAATCTAACCTTGATGCAAGGAAACCTTCTTCCTGTGCACCGGGAGCATGCTACAACACATGCAAGGAGAGAAATGAGTGAACTGGAAGTAAAGGGAGTGCAAGAAAGACAAAATTCCTTGTTTCCTATGTGTGCAGCCTTTTGTGGAATTTGGTGATAACATAACCTGCCTGTTTTCCTTTATATATTTAATATTTTGTACAGCATCATTGTGGGGCATGGTGGGATCACACGGTGAAATACAGCAAAGCAGAGAAAAAAATAAGATAAAAAAGCGCCGTCGAGAAATCGCTGTAAACGCTGAAACTCTGACGTAAACTAGGAGCCATTTGAAGCCTTGAATGTCACATTAGCGGGACTCCAAGCGTTCGGATTCGCTCGTACGCCCCCGGAGAGCGAGGTCGCCAGATGGAGGGGGGGAAAAAAACGTATTGACTCCATCGTGTTGACATTCAGAGTAATAAACCTTTTTTTTCACTTCCTCACGCAGAGTTTAACCGAGATCAAGGCAAACGTTGTGGAGTCAAGATCATTAAGATAAACTTGCAGGTCTCAGAAATCACGGCGCTGAACTGTGCCTCTGAGGCTCCCCTTTGCTCGCAAAATATGTCTGGAGGTCAATCCGACGGAGCAGACTGCATAATGAGCTGCTGTCTTTAGTGTATCGGGCGCCGGCTACACACACACACACACAGATTGGGAACGGCAGCACACACTCCCTGTGCCATCACTTAATCGGTTTCTCAGTCCCCAGTGTGGGTCAAGCTCCAAAAAATCCTGCATCCTACGTGATGAAAACCCAATAAAAGCAGAGATTTTGTCAGATTTGCTCGTCCGGAGCCACGGAAACACAGGTAGTCCTCGGCGTGACGGCTTTGACACGTATAACCGGGCAGGGAGCCACTTTACCGACAGGATGGAAAACGGACAAGGTTATTTAAGGGTTTCTTTTTTTTTCCATTTCCATGCTGTCGCAGAGTGATTGACGTTGAAAAGACGCGAACGTTATAGCGGACAGAAATATAAAAGCCGTCAAACTGCAGCTTCACGTTAGAGCATATCGCTGATTTTGAATTAGCGCTTTAACCGTGCGGGGAAACCTGCTGTATGTTGTAATCTTTGAAGATCAAATGAAACTTTAATCACGCCTGTAGGGCGACTGGAGACATCGCAGCAGCAAAAATAAATAAATAAATAAATAAAAAACAGAACACGAAAAGCATCATATAAAAACTACAACAGCTTACAGACCAAACAAAAAGAACCGAAGATAATTGGTGGAATGTAACTAATACTGTAATTAGTGCCATTTTGAGCTTGTACTTGCTTACTTCCTGCTACATTTCAGAGGGAAATATTAGAATTTTCTCCTCCACTACATCTATCTATTTTTCACATGCGGATTTGCACACGACGGATAATATAACAAGCTTCTAAAATACAACACATTGTTATATGAAACCAGTAGTGTAGTCGGGTCTAGGAGCCGTTCACAGCTCACAGCAGTCATTTTTTTTTCCTTTGAAACTTTTCACATGGTTTCATTTCAGTGAATGTTCAAATGATCCAATATTTTCCCCCCCCAAAAAAAACAAAGATGGGAGAAAAATCGGTCCGTAAAATTGAACTACTTTAATATATTCAGTACGATTTCTGCTAATTCTCTGCTAGTACATTTTACCATAGTAGGATTTTTCATGCAGGACATGGAGCAATCACAGTATTAGCAGAAATAATAATAATAATCTATTTTTGCTCCCGCTGAGAAAGGGTGCTTGACCAAGAGATTTGCTGCATTGCACCAGGCACTTTAGAATAAAAACAACACCTCATGTCTACATCCCCTCGACTCGTGGGGGTTTTCTTGAAAACCGACCGTGTGTCAGTCAAGATGTCAAACAGGTCGCGGCGAGCTTCAATCTGTCAAATCCAATTCATTCCGCGGTATATGATGCCATTTAGGATAAGTGTATACATTCCCGGTGTAATATAATTACCTTACTAAATTGAATACCTGAAGGGTCAGGCTTATTTGCGCTGATCGGAGTGAATATTATTCTAGATGACCTGATATTCTGAATCATTCTTTCGAGCGGGTCACCGTTTGAGACGGTCGAGCAGCCCTCCACGCGTTCAACTCCCCCGGTCCCACTGATGTGGCGGAGATGGAATATTTCATTAGGGGCCTGGATAAACAGAATCGGAGCTCTGATTTGTCTGTGTGTGTGAGCATGCTGGCTGAGGAGACATCTTGCTATTACCCGAAGCCACAGAGAGCAGCGGCTTGGCATCGCCGCAGATTCACACCTGAATTTCAATAACCGCATTTCAATAAGATAATTACAAAGTCGGCCTACTATCACCTGGAGAAGAATATATCAAGGATTACGGGATTTATGGCTCGGCAGGATTTGGGGAAGAAACTTGTCCACGCGTTTATCTTCAGTCGACTCAATTACTGTTTGTTTTACTGGTTTGTCTAAAAAGGCGGTAACAAGTCCATCCCATCAATTTTAGTGGTACTCCTATTTTATTTTATTAACTTTCCATTTAATTTTCAAATGGTATTTATATGTGTGTGTTTTTCTGTTGCTTTTACATTGTGTCTTGATCTGATTTCTTTATATATATATATATATAAATAAAGCACTTTAAAATGTGTTCCATAAATAAATTCCTTACAAATACTGGATCTCTATCTGTATAGACCCCAACAGACTGAATTGTAAAAGGGAGGGGCTAAAGACTCCCAGGAGACTTCATATTGTTATATTCAAGCGCTCTTCTGATATGGCTGAATCCAAAAAAGAAATACATAATGGATGCACTATAACATTTCTTTGAAAAAGTATAAAAAGCCTTCAATTTAACGTGGCAAGAATATATGCAAATATGGAAGTTAAAATCAAAGTGATGGTTATAGAGGTGGTTTCCAGACCTCTGAGAGGTGGAGGACCCTCCTCCAATGGGAAACCTTTTGGATCAGCAAACTCAAGGCAACCTCTTTCCCTGGCCTGAATGAGGACTTTTCCCCCTTCTTATGAAATATGGTCATTTATTTGATGTGTTTTTTTCCTTTTGATTTTATTGTCCTGTCTTTCTATTTCTATATCTTTAAAGTCTGTCATACTTTTCTTAATTAATGATGATATTTCATAAGTGTCAGTCACATGGTGTGTGACATAATAGGAAGGCTCCGCCCATTCTAGCACTGAGTGCTGTTCATTTTAACTTTTGCTCTACTCCCTGTGTCTATGCCCTGATGGAGGTACATGTGCTTTTAAACACATTCTTACCATGTTAAATTAAAGGCTTTTTATATATTTTTTTTTCAAATCCTGAAGTGCATCTTCTATTTTTTTCTTTTTTTGGAAACCGAATTGTCACTTGAATATTCCAGCGACTGAATATTCCAGGATGTTCACCATCAGTCCAAGCTGCAGTTTTTTTTCAAGCAAAATTCCCCCGACAACCATCTGGGCATCATTCCACCCGGGTGACTAAACACCTTATTGTCAGCTGCAGTGTCCCAGCTCATTTGACCAGACTTGATGGAAAAACACAAGGGAAGGATGATGGCAAAAAAAAAAAAAAACACCCAAAAAACTAATATTATCTACACAGAGGAATCGAAAAAGGTTGGCGGAGAAACAACAGAAGCGAGAGAGGCTGATCCCTAATCTTAACCTCGAACACAGAAACTTGATTCATGAGCACAAAAATAAATAGAGAATTTGTTTCCGTGAGCTCCGTCACGCCGAACTCTACTTTGTCGTGTTCCCTCTTCACCGAGTCCCTTTTCCCTCGGCTTCAGAAGAGCCAATTACTCATACAGCGCCGGTAATTAACATGAGGGATGGCGAAACCTATAGTAATGCCGTTAAGACTGGAGAATTGTGACAGTGAAACTGTCTTTAATGAGAGCGACGCAGGGGAATTCTCTTCCCTCGTCTCCGGCCTTGTCGGCTGCCTGGGTCTCTGCGATGGATGGTGCTAATCGCTACGGCTCGAACCGTGTCGTTTCCAGCCTTATTTGTACAGCAGAGGGGAGGCAGTTACACAATATGCGAGTTCAGGAGGGAAATTTCAGGGTGAGAATGTTTATAAAAGGGGAGTTTAGGAAGGAGGACTAAAAATACTAAATAGAAATAAATAATTCAGGCCATGCTTCCACCTTTTTTCTTTTAGGATGCAGGCAGACACATAAGTACAAAATCACACTTCTGCGGCATTCAACTAAATGTTATAATCTAAAAATATATATATACTTTTCAGCTAAATCTAGTCCAGTTTCGACAAACAGCAGTTATACCTTCGTATCACGATTTTTGACCCATGGTTTCGATACATCTGCAAGCATCCTCCAAATGCATGTCATGATGCAAAACCAAAAACACACAAACACATGAATCAAATGCAATAAAAACAGAAGCAAAAACTTTCTAACCCAAAAAACACATGCAAAAGAAAAATGGTGCAAATATAATAAAAAAAAAACAAAGAAAAAGAGAAATGTCAAAAAAATGGCCGAAATGAACACAAGGCCACGTCCAAACCCATATGCGTATTTAACATTGAGCATAAATAAGTCTTTAATGCAAACCATAGAGCTTTAAAATTAAACAAAAGCATCATTTTCACAAAGGGTTCTACTTTCCACAGTGGTGACCGTTCGGCTGGTGAATAAAGTCGACGAACCAGCAACTCTGGCAAGTGAAAAAATATCTATGTAGTCCCACTAAATGAACTGATTCATTGCCAAGCTATTCAAGATGTGGAGTAGATCAGATGTGAAAATGATTGATTTTCTTTCATTTTTAAGCTCTACAGTTTACATTAACACATCTTTGTTTTCGCTCAGATCGCAACGACGCGAGGCGCACCACGAGCGGAGCGTCATGTTTCCCTGGGAACAGAGGCAGCGACTTTGATGTGCTGCTGTTTTTGTGTGGGGGTATCTGCTCGCAATCATATCATGTGGCTGGATCTAGAATCTGAAGGATAGCTTGGAGTTTGAATGGGCGTGTCACGATTCTGCTTCTTACACTGCGCACAGTTTCGTGGCTCTGAACAGTGTGGTTTCTGTTTCGATACGCATATCATTGTGGACCTAGCTTTAAGATAGAAATCTGTGAAATCTCAGCAAATGCCACACACCTCTTCACCTGATGCATGTAGTCTGAGCCGCATCAGACTGACCTGAGAATGCTGAAAGGATTGAGTGGTTTGTCTGCACTGGGATGCTATCCACTTACTAGCTTGGAATTTTAGTATTTTCCAGCCATCGTACAAATGTAAAGCTTACATTTTGGACTCTTGACTCCCCCATAGTATTGACAAAAACAATTGTGATTTGTCTATACATGGTGGCTTTAAACCTGTGAGAATATGTTTGTTTTTGTGTGGGGGCACGAAACAGGCTCTAAACACAAGAGTGACATGTTACCGTTGCCTATTTATGCATCAAGCAGACACGGACCACCATAGAACACCATCTTTCATGGTTAAACACATTCATCTGACACATGGTTAACATAAAACAAAAAAATTGACCTGTATGCACCTTTAAGGCATTTATTATTCATAGATTCTAATAAGTCATTGACAGTCACACCATGGTACAGTAAGTCAACAAGCTGTGAGGAAATATAGATAACTACTTTTGCAGCACATATTCTAGAAATGTATTAAACATTTTATGGAAAGCTGTATTTATAAATATATTACATTTACAAATCAAGAGGCTTAGGACCAGACAGAGCTGATAACCCAACAAAAGTAATTGTGCAGGTTGATGAATGACTCATATTTTTTAATGGAATTATTCTTCCTCTGATTATTACCTTAATATGATTGAGATAACATGATTGAGCTGTTTACATGACAGTTTCTGGAATTATAATACTCCCTCGGTCTAGTCAGAATCAAATTATTTGAGTGCATGTAAATATAGAATAATCTTTATCCAGGCCCTGTGTGTGTGTGTGTGTGTGTGTGTGTGTGTGTGTGTGTGTGTGTGTGTGTGTGTGTGTGTGTGTGTGTGTGCGTGTGTGTGTGGTCCACTAAGGAATTAGAGGGAAAAAATAAATAAATAAAAAGCCCTTTTTAGCCACAATGGCTCTGGCAATGAATATTAAGGTGGGTCTGCTAGTCCCTGAGCTGCTCTTTGGACCAAATCAAAGACCCCTCTCTGTGCCCACTCCACACACACCTGAGTCTCACTTAGGATGGCACTCAAATTCAGTTATTTCTTTTCATTTCAGAATGAGGGCTGCACCAGCCAATAATCTTCCTAGTGAAGCTACTAGCCATTGCATATTATTGATATTGATGCGATTATTTAAATATACGTCTTTTGGAACGTCAGAAAATGGACGTCCAGACCTGAGAGAGAATATTATAAATAACGTTGTTACCATGCTATATGTGGCTAAATGTTAGGCTACTTACATGATGATAAGTCATGTCAAGGTTGATAGGAAAAACCTTTGCATTACATCCTTTACATGCTTTTGGTTGATTTCCTGCCCGACAAAGTCTAAGGGTCACAATTATCTAATCAGCGAATCATTGCTCGCTACTGTTCATGGTGATTTTTATTTATTAGCTTAGTTTACTGACAGGTCAAAGAGCGCCCTCTACTGGATTACACAGTAAAGTACTTCAAACAAACTGTTGCACTGATAGACTGTCAATTTTGGTTTTCGTGAATTAACAATGCTTATTTCCCCACTGTGCAGCAGCCTGTTGTGAATGCTATAGAACAGAATAGAACTTTATTGTCCACCAGGGTGGACGATTTGTTTTCAGCTCAACAAAGCAGCCGCGTTCAAAGCAGAATAAAAACCAAACAAGCAGTTAAACAGACAAAGAGAACATTTTCACATTAAACATTTGAATTGATGTTTATTGCACTTGGAATGGAGGATTTCTTAAATGTGTTTGGTTGCTAGAGAGACTCCAGAACTCCAAGGCGTAAACTGGCTGAACAGAAGATGGGAAGCTGTCACCCAGTGTGCTCCCTGCTTTCTTTCCTGCTCGTCCTGTCTGTGAAAAGCTGGGTCAAGGGCTTTCGGGGTTTGCCAACAAATTTGCCATTGACACAATCCTAGAAAGTTTGTTTTTTTTAGGTCTACAATTAGGTGACCGCGCAAGGCAGGGAGGTGAAAAGTTTGAACGGTATTTTTTAACGATAATTTTGTAAACAGGTTCTGCAATCTGCTGACAGATCAGAGTTCACCGCAATATTAACACCCCTGTCCTGCTCTTTATTGGATTTGGGGAGTTGAAAACTCCAGCCAGCTCCTCCAATTACCAGAAATCGCCAAACAAACAGCACTACAACACAAGGACAAGGCCTTCTATAGTCTAGAAGACTGGTTTATTACTTCTTAATTCTCATTTTAAAATGAGCTAGAAATATTAATATTTTCAGACACATGTAGCTCAGTTAGTCATATTAGAGTCTAATTCGAAGGGCCAATATGTTTTAAAAACCCATGTTCGAGGTTTATTGGTAGCCATGGCAATGGTTTGTCCCTCATTTATCTGGCATTTGTAGCACACATATTGTATTTACTGTTCAACAAAGGAAAAACATGTCTAACCTCCCTTTTATGGCAGCATACAGCAAGCGCATTTCACATTCTTCATTTTATCATGTGCACACAGGTTTTTCTTCACTTAATTTGCCACAAAGTACCGGGACTGATAAAACAGCCCGAATTCTAATATCCGCTGTTACTGTTTTAAAGAACGGAGGCTGAGTCACTTTTGTCAAGCTAGGACCGGGTGTAAAAATGATAGCCTGAGATTTGCAGGTCCATTTACCTTTCAGCGAGATAAGGCCCGGCGCACTCCGAGAACTACGGTCCCCTTAGCGCTGTCCTGCCAAAACGGATACCAGGCGTTTACAGGGAAGATAGCGCTCCGAGTGCCGTTTGAGGAAAACGAACGGTTCGGATTTTAGTGCCGTGATTAAACACGCGGCAACTCTAGCGACGCCTAATGAAGGTGGTTCGTCTAACGGCCGTCTGAAGGAAGTTTCTTCGACAGGTGGCAAAAAATTATGTCGGCAATAACTGCAGTCGGAGGTGGGAAGGGAAGTGTCCCAGATATGCAACGAGTCTCCGTGGTCCCATCGCACCATGATTGTGATGACACATTCCTCCTTCTACATATAGGATGACGGTGTAAGAAATTACAGTTAGGGTTGATCTTTCGCAGCTGAGAACTACAAACTTGACACTTATTATTATTATTATTTGTAGGATGCATACTGTTGACATTAACATTTTCAAGTAGCGTTCCGCCTCTGATTGGACGAACATTTGATTGAGTTTTGCCTCTTGACGTTCAGGGTGGTGACAGCACAGCGTGATCAGAGGTGCTTCAACCGCTCCTTGTGGACACAATTAAGCGAGTCGGTATTTCACTCTCTTAACTGCCGCGTTTTGATTATCTTCTGTTCCCGGCTCTAAAGGAACTGTCTGTCTCTATCGCGTCTGCCTCACACTGTACACGTATTCCCGGGAAAAATCACACATCACGGAAGCAGCGCTGGGACACTGTGGAACTGAGCGCCATTAAAATCACGCTGCTCAGGCGCCTCTGCCTTACCTCCTATTCATAGCAGGTGAATAAGTTACCAAATTAATGATTTTGCTTTTGCTGAAAGTGTAGAAAGTTGCTCCCTGTGGGCTGCTGATTAAAATGCTTTTAAAAATAAAAAAAAGGCCGGAATAAAAAAAAAAGAAGTATTATATTACAGGGGTTTATGAGTTACTGCATTGCAGGTGTCTTGTCAATCCTAAAGCAAGCAAGCAAGAACTCTTTGGGGGAATAAAGGAGTCGTATACTGTGATTCTTTGATCATTCTCAAAGACATCAGCTCATTACAGACGGAGGGTGAGGTGACCGCAGGCGGTGCCACCTGATAGATTCGTCTATCCGACGCCGCTACTGTACAGACGAGGGTGGAGGACAGTGGGAGTTTGGGGGAGGTTTGCCTCAGTGGGCCGGAGACCAATTAGGGAGCAAATTTCACACCCTCCGCTACGTCACATCTGTAGGTCGCATCTGTCCATGAGCGTCGGGTGCCGCGTCACGCTCGCCGACCGCCGCATCCACATCTGTGTCCCGCCCTGTCAGTCAACCCCTCCCTCACCCGCGCACACACGCGCGCGCACTCTCGAGGCCCACATTGAGCGCCGCCTCCTGACACAAAGCCGGGATGATTGATGGTCGACAGGATATTGTTTGTCAAAGTAACGCGTTTCTGGAAAAAAAAATAAAAAATCAGGGACTGAACTCGACTCCCGGAGTCTGACTGACGCCTCTGTGCGGATGTGGGTCCTACGTCTGCGCCCACCGTGCGTTTCCGGACCTTTTTGACCCACCGTCTAATGTGGGAGGAAGCAGACGACCGTGGGGGGGAGAAGAGAGGGGGCTGAGGGAAGAAAAAAGAGGCGGACTGAGAGTTTAAGGAAGTGTGCCTTTGATGCAGACGGGGAGTGGAAACAGTTGCCATGGCAACATCAGCCTGCCTCCAGTGAGTCTATGAGGACAGAAACAGAGCGAATGGATTGAAAAGAGATAGTGGGCTTTGGACTAAATGTTTCTTTCTGATCTCAATAACCTTTGTCAAAGAGATGAATATGAAGAAGCTAGTGGCAGATGTCTGTTTCCCATTCTACTACCAAAAGAAAACAACCTACATCACACTGACTGTTTACTATGGACTTACTATACAAGCTGTGATTTAGCTAAAGTAGAAGAAAATCAAAAAATGCACAAAGTTGCCAAATATCATCAGCTATAGCATAATCACACCTAAGATGATTTAAAAAAAATAAACTTTAAAAGGCTCTTTCACATCCCCTGTGAGGCAAAAAAAAAACTCACTGGGCCCCAGCTCAGAGCTCCGTGCTGAGGCTCCTCAGTGATGCTCAGACCTCCAGCATTTATTAGCTAAATAATGAATGAGGGACCACAGGGGAGCTTTATTTATATATTTATTTATTTTAAATTATTATCCTAATCATTACTGTCATCCATCAGACATCTGGCTAATAAGAAGAAATGCAGACGTGACAAATTAAGGAAAGAACGAGGAGCCAAAAACAGACAGCCGATTGATGAAATGGAAATCCTGTCGGGTGTCGCCGCGCTTTCCGCAGATACATTTCGGACATCTTTTATCTTTACAATATTGCACACGGAAAAAGTAAAGAAAAACATGAAAAAGGACGTTCAGATAAAGACGGTGTGACGGAGCAGCGGGACAGAAAACTGAAGCTAGACAGAGATGGGTACGTCGTGCTGTGCTGCAAGACACCGGGATGATCAAACCGACTGTGGACAAACAGATGGACTTGCTGTCTCACTCTGTCTCCCTCTGTCTCCCTCTCATTAGTGAATGCCATCAGTTTTGTGCACAGTTGCCCCAGCTATTAACTCAAACTCAATGCCCCGTGGGCATCAAACTCCCCATTAACTCTCGGTCTCAACCACCACTTCCCGCTATTAGAGCATATGCTGTTTGTGCATGCATGCGAGAGCTAAAGCACACAAACACGCGCGTACATTAAAGCAGGGACGTTACAAGCATCAAAGCGGGCAACACGCGAGCCCACTTTAAAGACAGGCGTGGGAACATCCAATCACACCCCCCATAAACTTTAACTTTCCATTAGTGGGTGTTTTGTTCGGTGATATCAAACAACTCCTGCCTTCCTGACATGGACGTTCCCAGCTGCAATCGTACGTGGTTAATGGCGGCCATTAATGGGTGATATGGCGATAGAAAGTAAATTGTAAGAGGATGGAAATTGGTCAACAGACGGTTTATGAGTATTAAGACTTCAAGGGAAGCCCAGCTTCCCCAAAAATGTGGTTTTATTTTGTTTATATTTACATGCTATGTTACTTGTCTGTTATCTTATTCTATTCTTATTTTAACTTTAAAGCATTATTACCATTTTTATTCTTATCGAGGACAGCAAGTAAGAATTTCATTGTACATAGAAACTTGTTTCTACACTGCACATGACAATAAACGCATTGAACCTACATTTCATTGGTTAAATAATGTGTTAGAATAGGTTCAACTTCATTTGAGAATCAGCAACTTCATTCTCATTCATTTGTTCAGTGTCAGTGCATTAAACACATTGAAGTTTAGCACTGATGGACATGAATGGGGAAGCAGGTCTGCGGCTGCGTCTCCTTTTGATTGACGGCAAAATTAGCAAATCAGCGATCATGAAACACCTTTTTTTTCCAAGTTTCATTCCGAGAACTTTTTTTTAGTTAAAAAAAAAATGTTAGTAGCATCTTTTTCCAGTGTTATTGGAAACTCTCCTGGTGTTTGGAGACTGACATCTGTCGCTCTGCTCTTACTCTCCCCAACAAGCAGCTCTGAGCCTCAAAGGTGGTCACAGAGTTACACAGAGCTAGCAAGCTAACAAGGCCGAAAATGAGCTCCTCTTACTTGAAAGACCAGCAGCCGCCACTGCACAGCACCCACCTCCAACCTCCCCACCTGGCAGGCTAAAATTGAAATTCTCCTTTAACAAGATGTATGGCTAACTCAACATATTAATGTTACCCATTTTCCCCAAAGGTAGACTAGGGACTGGCTGTCTAACTAGCTGTGGCTGCCTTGCAGCACTGAATCTGAACTGAACTGTGGTGTGAAGCGAGGCAGGGTAGTTGGGAGGCAATGAAGCACTCTTGGCCGAAAGGACTACATGGATTATGGGATGTGTGGCTCAGCGGCAGAATTCAGTGACTAAAACAGAGTAAGTTTGAGATCCAAATATGCCTAATTTTGAACAACACATCATACAAGCGTACAAGGGGGTCAAAACGTGTGCCCGCTACGCATGATGTGCTACATGTTGGCGGGTCTGCTGGTTTTGTAAATGATCAGAGAGGACTACTTCATGAAAATGCTGGATTTACTGATGAGTTGGCAGTTTTTGGTCAGTCGAGTCTGGTTTTGTCATCCCACCTTCTGTAGCTGACCCCTTGATCATCAGCTTTATTATTCAGGGACAGCCAAAGTTAGATGTCTTCGCTTGCTCATCACTAAGTGCTTTAATGTGTCCACAGAGCTATAAAAAAAAAATCTACTATTAGATCTACTAAAGCCCGAGACAGATCTGAATGTGTTAGTGTGAAAGAAGAACTGGAGGAAAGAAGAAGGAGGCAGCAACCAAGCAAGGAACGAGAACGGAAAGAAACTCAGCGGCTAATAATTTGAGAGATTGAGTCGTATAATCCAGGTGACCTATATTTTTTTATCACCTATTTTTTTTCTTGCGCTGGACTTATTCATGCTTGATTTATTTGTTTGGTGGGGGGGGAAATACATGAGAGGCGCTTTTTTTTTTTAATCTTTCAACTGATGTGTCCAACCTTCAAGCTATTTACTGGAGATGTCTACATTTACTCTGTATCACCACGAGTGAAACGTTCGGAAATGAGTTCAAATGTTTGATACGGTTTTCAAATGTGTATTTACATAAATTATTATCTGGCACCCGAGTCATAAAATCAAAGTGCGCATATAAACACGGGCTGGCTGTCAAAAAAAGAAATGAACGTTTGAAAGTCAGATAATCAAAACTATGCTATATTTTAATTGCCATGTTTTCCAGTTCCAAGTTTACCTAAATAATTCAGCCAGTTTGGGGTTTTTTTAATCACTGCAGCCAACTTAGGAGTCATGACTAGTCTACACATTTATTCCTCTCCGCTCTCCATCTCCCCCATCAAATCTATGTGGATTACCAGACGATAGGCCTGATTTCACATGGGCTCAGGTTATTAACGCTCTGACCTTGGATTTCAACCAGGCAATTTGTCTAAGAGCTGGCTGCAGCCTTAGCTGACTCCATCCAGGCTCCAGGATTGCTATGAGTGGCAGTAACTCTCTTACTATCAGCTGTCAGCCTCCGTCCTCCACAAAAAAATGGTAATTTCTTTACCAGTCAAGGGTTATTTTAAAATTGCTATGATTAACTACTTCAGATCGGCCACTTATTCTCTTTTCGCTCTCTCTCACCCCTTTAGTCTGCCTTTGATTTATCACTTATCATAGATCTGAAAGGGGAGGCCGTGAATCTCTCTGTTTCTCAACTTCAGATAAGTGTTTTCCTTCTTTTTCTCCTATGCGGGTTTGATGTCATCTCCCTGAATCTCTACGTCGTCTGTGGCATAAATGTCTCTCTTTTTTTTTTCTTCTATCAAGTAGAAGCCAACTAGAAGCCAATATCTCCAGAGGAGTGCGTCGACGTTGGACGATTCATTTCGTCCCGCAACATAAAATACATGCTGATTCCTGGAATCTGAGGTAAATCAAGAGGTCCGAAATTGTCCGATAGTATTATAGTCTAGAGGTGAAGAGAAACCATGTTTCAACCATTTGACTGCTCTGACTTTGTTTTGAACGTTGAGATTATAAAACGGTTTCTTGTCCTAATATAGAGTCAAACTCTCCCCTCTCCCCCTGTCTTCAGGATATATTACCAGAATAAAGGCTTTTTGAGGTCAAGGATCTAAATTTAGCCTCCAGTTCCTCTGATCGTATCACCGGTAGAGTTCACGAGGTCCTAAAAATGTTACTGCGGTGGAACAGTCACTGCCACAGGGCTCTTTAATGTGTCGTCGGTAGGTCTTACCATCTATCATTCCATCCGGGGTATCATTTCATCTAATCATCGCTATCTTTCCACCTACTCGTCCAACCATCGATCTTTTTGACGAGTTGCACTTGCCCCGTTTTTTTTTTCCATGTGACCTTTTAAGTTGAACGGGATGATCCTGTGGTACATAAATCTCTTCCTTCAACAGAAACGGCGTCGCGACTTCTCATCAAAAGGAAGGACGATGAAGACGGGTAGAAAACGGGAAAAACAACAAGAGTGAACCGCAAATAGTGGAGCAAAGGAGGGAAAATAGAGCACAACATATAGCATGAGGTTACCTCATCTGTCAGTCCACCCATTGCCTAGTTGTTCAGACTTAAAAAGCCCGGCTCCATCGTGACTAAGCCTCTTCCTCTCTGAAGCACTGAGGCCCATTGTCGAAGCTTCATTAATGCACCGGTTAACCTCCCCTTACCTCTCTGTCTCTGCAACAGTTTATCTGCAGTCCATTTACTTATGTGGTTATCATAGTCTGTGTCCCATCATTACGCCTCTTCCCCCCCACATTCCCTATTGTGCCTCTCCCCCTCTATTTGCTCTCCAATTTGTTCTCACTCTTCACCGTTCACCTCTCTCTCTATCCCCAGTGCCTCTCTGCCGCCGGCTCCGTGAGTGTTTATCAGAGAAAATTACGCCTCTGCCGCAAACAAATAGCTCTTTCTCTGTTTTTTTTTTTTTTCTTTTTGGAAAGGGGGGGGGGCGCTCCTGTTCTATTCTGTTCGGACAGGGAGAAGGAAAAGAGGGCTCCAGTTAGCCTGCTCCTGGTCCTGAAGAATGCCCCTCCATTAAGGATTCAGGGGAGAGTTAGCCGCCAGACAGCTGGCCCTAATGGCAGAGCTAGGCTAATGCCGCGCTAACACATGCACACCACACACAGATAAGAGCCTGTACACACATGCGGACAGCCTCTAATATCACAGCCTATTGACTGACGGCAATGAGCATATGTTTGACAAACAGAAATCAGACAAATATGGATTAAAATATCAGTAAGTCTAATCCCATATAAGCCCTGGCAGCTAATAAACCTGATAAACTCCACACACACTTACAGCACCGAAGACTCAGATCAGCACTGTTTGCAATACTGTCCTCAACTGAAAATATCAATATCCCAAAGCCCTCTAAATCTTATCTTTGATTGTCTACATAACACTCGTGATGCAGTTAATGCAACTGACATCTTAAAACAAACTTCCTGAAAAAAGCCTGATTTCAACTGAATCAAACCAGCACCTTACAAACTAATCAAATCGTAACCCTAACCCTACGTCAGCTGGTTGCCACCACAGCAGCAGTCTTTGGAAATTTGGGACTGGAACCAATGGGACTTGATATGAAGGGAGAGCAAGAATCTTGCTACATACTCTTTTTTTATGTACATGTTCCAGTTTCTTGCTTCTCATCCTACTCCAAATACTCCCCAGTTCTTGCAGCAGGTTCTGCAGCTTAGCCAGAATCGAACCAGTGCTCCAGTTGCTTTGTGCTGGTGTTTTCTAGAAATATGCATCATGCAATCAATTCAAGACTATAACAGGACTCACCTTTAAGCAATCATTGTTTCCGTTTCTACAGCCAACAACACAAACACAACTGGCACACAATGAACCTTTAGTTTTCAGGACTCTGCAGGACTGGGGCATCATTGCCCACTTCCCAGCCTTGGTGAGAAGGAAAAGAGACACACGTTTGACTCAGAGAGGACGTAGCGGAGCGGTAACTCACAGGGGACGGTGCGGAGGTAGAGGTTGTCCCGGATGATCTGCTGCAGCTCGTGGTCCACCGAGCCTTTCTGGAAGCGCAGGTTGAGGTAGTGGCGCAGGTCCTTGTCTATCACGCCCCCTGGAGGAACACAAGGGACAGTAAAAAAAACAACCCAGAATCAGTCCTCGGGGGCTGTACGCTTCCTGTAGAGCTTGATAAACCCAGCAAACGGGGACAGTCGTTGTAAATCACCAAGAGGAGAAGCGGTTTTCTGAGGACCTACAGCCACAAATGTCCCAGAAATCTATGGAACGCCACAGTGAACAGACTGAGTTGGTTGAAACCGACGGAAATGGACACGGGCACAAACGCTAATGAACGCACTTCGCTCCCTTCCTCGCATCTGTCGAGCGCAGCCCCGGATTGGTGGAGGTGTTAATCGGAGCGGCGGCCGAACACGTGCAGAGGAGCGAGTGCACATAAATCACCCACGGAATCTGCCCCCCTTGGGGGGTTGTTTACTTCCATTCCCCGATCCCTCCCCCCCTCATTTCTCCCACCCTCACCTGTGCCCCTCCCCTCCCCTTTCCTCTCTCTCTCTGTCTTCCAGTTCTGTGAATGGACTCCTGCTCTAAACCAGTAAATCCCGCTGGCTCAGCAGGTCAGAAGATGGAGAGAGAGAACGAGAGAGGAAAATAAAGTGATGGAGGGAGCGTCAATAGAGATATGGAGGTAGGGGATAAGAGCGATGATGGAAGGCGAGGGCAAATCCCATGGGGATGGGGGGGGGGCAGTGAGCTAAAACAAGCATCGACTCAAGCCCCAGCGTCCCCAACAAATACTCCATCCATCTACTCTGCCACGCACTCATATAATCACATTTCAGAAAGGTAGGCAGGACAGGAGGGGCTGGGAGGGAAAGTGGAGGGGGGGAGGGGAAGAGGAGGGGGGGCTGCTCGAACTGACGTTACTTAAGGGACTCCTCACGGTGGCGTTTTAACAAACATACACCTGTCATTAGTGCTACTCCTCTGCGCAGAAGTAAGGAAGCGGAGAGGATCTGAGAAGACATTCGTCTAACCTTCAACATCCTCTTTAAAGCAGCGACTCGTCACACGGCCAAATATCATTTATCCCCCCCACTCACTATGATCCTGAGGCAATGACATCCGAGCAGGATGTGTTGGAGGGAACATACATGTCAACACCACACACAGATGCATCCACACATGCAATTGACTACAAAAGCGCTCCGGCAGTTAGGTGGATCGAATAGGAATGGATCTAAAATGTCATACATTCATTCAAGGATAACCTAGTTTGGAAGTTTTCTGTCATATGGAGGGGGGAGGATCTATTATTTAGCATGGTTTCTGGTTTGTCATGCTGTGTGTGTGTGCGCGCGCTAGACGGTTCCTGATCCATGCGCACACACATTTATAAATTAATATATATATATATATATATACACACACACACACGCACGCACGCGCACAGACTAATCCAGCAAAGCTGAAGTAAATCATGGAGCGCTGCGTTATAATCATGCAAACCTGCATTCACAGAAACGGGCTCCATCTGT
Source organism: Lepturacanthus savala (assembly GCA_030544235.1). Lineage (NCBI taxonomy): Eukaryota > Metazoa > Chordata > Actinopteri > Scombriformes > Trichiuridae > Lepturacanthus > Lepturacanthus savala. The sequence continues at coordinate 8,328,659 of CM060474.1, forward strand.
GTCTCCGTCAAAGACGCACAGCGGCACGACCAGACAATTCACATTTGCATGAGAAAAGAAGGCAAGCCAGTGAATCTGCATACTGAAAAGGTGAGCAGACTCAGAATCACACGCACACGCACATTAACACGCTAAATGGCACCTCTTGCGCGGACAGCGGCGGTGCAGCCGGTAGTGTCACTGTCCTCTTTCCACAGGTTTTTTGTGATGCAAATAATCTCCGCTGTAGCTGATCTTGCGCCGGATCTTTTCCCGCCGCAATCAACACTGTACCGTCCTGTCCCTCAGGTCCACCGGCTTTGTCTCCGTCTTGCCCCCCCACACACCACACACGCGCACACACGCACACCCTCCGATCCAGTAACCAGCGGCCAGCCCCGGGATCCGAATCACCCCTCTCTGCACTCCACGGTGGAGAGATGAAACGGGAGAGCGCGCGGCAGAGTGACTGAGACACACCAAGGCGAGGAGAGAGTGTGGGGAAAGCGGAGGGGAAGAAGTGTGTTTGTGTGTGTGTGTGCGCCAAAGAGAGTGTGTGTGCGTTGTCGGGAGAGCGAGAGAGAGCGACTGTCGGAGCGGCTCTGACGCAACAATGTAGGGCACTACATCTGCTTCATATGCCTCCCTCAGATTAAAAGCCATCCCCTGCCACATTAGGCACCTCCCCTTGGTTTTTCCCAGCATCCACATGGCCTGACTCTGACCTTTGACGACCACGTGGCGAGACTAAACGTCGCGTTTCCGCCAAATCTCACTGCTGCAGCAACTGAGTTCCTGCTAATTAACTCGCCATTTGTTTACCCCCAGCATCTGGGAACCGGCATCTGAGGTTTCTCCCTGGGGCTGGCGGGCCGTTTGTGGCGCGAGCGTTTCCCCGTTCTGGTGAGGCAATCTTTCCACTCGTCTCCCCTTCAGAGGACAAATTATGGGCTCATATTTGTCCACAAACGCAGCTCGACTTGTTGCTACATCTACGGGACTGACCGAAATCTTAATTGTCGGGCTCTATCTCAGGATTTGGAGGAATAAACTATGACTATGCTGTTGATATCTATGGAACATATAAAATGTGTTCTTTAAGATGTCAGATATGGCTGCAACTAAATATTCTTGATTAAATTTGCTCCAAAAACAAATAAAAACAGAAAAAAAGACATGAAATAGCGCTTTTCAAATGTTCAAACTTCAAGCTTTTTTTTCAAACTGCCAGAGGTTTTACAGACAAAAGCTCCAAGGCTCTGCTGCTATTGAACAGCAAATAAAAGTGTTATTATTATGTTTAATCAATTCATGTAGTTGCATTACTATTTTTTTTCTTCCCTCCACTTTGCTATCTTGTACCTCATGTTGTTTTCTGGATAGACTTCACTAACCTCAATCTTGATAGCTTTCCTAGCGTTAGAGCAATCTATTTTTAGGATGGATAGAGAAGAGGAAAAAAAAACAGGAAATATGATTGAAAATGGACGGATTAATGGCCCGTCATTAAAATCTACTCAGATACGCCTAAATTATATTTTATAGCCATAACGTAGCAGGGTCGTGTTCGTATTTGTCTTGACAGTAGTTGACACGTATGGGGGTGGATTACATTTGTTGTGTCGCGTTTGATTCTTGTTCAGTTCAGATTTTAGATTTTAGAAATGGTGCATTGCATATAAAGCGCACACACAAGAAAAAAAAAAAAGTCGACATCATTGTTACAGCTCAGGCAGCATTCCTGGATTTCTGGTACATTTTAAGGCCACAAAGCTGGGATGATAACTGTGTCCGAAACAGATGGGTGAATAAAAAAAAAAAAATCACTCACCAGAAGAAGTGAATACACCGTTTAAGCTTAGCAGGTGTCATGTAAAATCCCCCCGGGAAGCCGAGAGAGGAAGAACAGCCTGTAGAGAGTCAAAAAAACGAGAGCAGCTGGTTCCTCTGGGGGATAGAGGTGCTGTAGCTGCCTCGGAACCTGGCGCTAACCAGTCAAGTTCACTGAGGAGTGCTGCCTGGCACTTGCCATGCTCCAACCTTAACCACTGAGAGATGACTGTGACCAGAAGTTAGTGTTTTTCCTCTGCTTTAGCTTTTTTTTTTTTTTTTAAAACCAACAGATATTTTATTATACTCATATTTTCGTATAAATACTTAATATCCATCCTGAATTTTAAACTTTTGAACTTTAAACTTTTTTTTTTTTAAATTGAACTCACTCCGACCAGAAAATGCGTCTAAATCCGAATCACGGAATCTATGTTTGATGCGGCGGCGCCGCCGATCTGGACCTTCGTCTCGACTCTTGCGGTATCTGCCGCCCGCAGCTGCAGCACAATGTGAGTAAACCTCCTCCTTCGGTCCGTTATGTGCCTGCAGCGGGACAGATTTGTTGCTAAATCTGCAGCCTTGGGTTTGTGAAGTGCCCGCGCCAAAGTGAAGTGCTGCTACGCGCGGTCGCGTGTTTACTGTACCTTGTAAAGCAAATTACTGCTATAAAATAACCACACGCACGCGCACCTCTACACGCATCGGACTGGTTATAACTCCATCTCCTGTCCTGTTTATGCTAGAAACATCGGCCAATCAGAGCTCATTGATTCTGTGCCTGAATGCCTCTTTTTAATATTTATTTCTAGAATCCATTGATCTATTTTCTGATTTTATTAAAAGGAACAAAGGTGCATTTATTTACTTACAACAACTGTCATCAGGAGAAAGAAAAGGAGTTCAGTGATTCAACTCAAACCCACAAGGTCACCGTGATGGGCTTTAAATGGAGACCACACACACTGAACACACACACACACACACACACACACACACACACACACACACATACAAACACAGTGTTGTGACAGCAAAGTCTTCAAAGTCTCCTGCTAAAGGCTAAAAACATTTTACTCCATCAATAAAAAGCCAGAAAAGGAGGCCATCATCAGTCTCATTGACGACCAAAGATGTGCCGTTATCACACTGTGGTGTTGGTCGTGTGTGTGTGTGTGTGCACGGTAAAGTCAGAGGGAGTGCCAGCACACAGCTGTTTGTATAATCAGACTAATTAAAAGATCAGGACGGGATTCAAACCTTGCCAAATTCACCAGACACGCAATGTGCTCTGTTGATTAGACTTCAGTGAACATGTATGATGCCAAACTCCGTGGCGAAAATGCTGCCATTCACAACGCCAGCTGCCTTTCATATGGATTCATGTGCACATGCACACAAAAAGGCTGAAATTAAAATGTTTTTTTTTTTTTTTTGCTTCCCGTACGACAAATTGGTTTATGAGAGTAGCAGAAATTGCTGCTTCTCTTTTGTTGATCATCACAGGGAACTGTTAGCAAACAGCTGGGTTTAGGCGGGAACAAGTAACTAGTTGGAATTAGTGTTTCCTTTAAACGTACGAATGTTTCAAGAAATGGCGCATCAAGGTTGTCACACGACAGTTTTTGCGACTTTTAACCACTGTGATTTTTTTTTTTTTTTTTTGCTGAATTTTCACGGATTTTTCTCTTGATTTCCATTCATTCTTTTTGGCGAGCAAAGACAAAAAAACAAGTTCAATTGCAATTTGTGTTCGGCGTGATTTGTGTTCGCTGTGCAGCAGAACATGAATTGTTTCAAAAGCTTGTTAATTGATTTGTGTAACGGAGAAATGACAAAGATGGGAGAAATACATTGACATCTCTCATAGTACTGCAGTGTGTTTCGCAAAAATAATGTAAACTATAAAGGGTTTAATTCAGCTCAGTTAATGGGCTGAAACATGGAAAAAAGGCCCCATGAAACAGAAGTTAGAACATCTTTTGTGATTTATTTCCCAGTGAAACTAATTATTTGACGTTTGAACAGTTACAAGAGGGATTTATATCAAATCCTCGAATTTGATTGGACCACAAAAAAGTGGACGGGGCTTAGAATTTAGGTCAATATAAATTTTTTATTCCTTCTTTTTTAAAGTTGATCGGATGAGCTTTTGAACTGTGTAAACCACCCGAGTGCAGAATTTGTCATCAAACACTGGAGGAAAAATGGGATTTTGATGTCAAGTTATTTAAAAAAAAATCCCATATATATGGCACCACATAGATACATGAACAATTACTAGAGGGACATGGGATTAAAATGTGTTTTCCATTTCTTTTGGGGCGTTTAGCCTGCAGGAGACTTCAGTCATGAGATAAACAAACCTTTCATAGTCAAAGACCTTTTTCTAGTCTCCATCAAATCTTAATGCATTTCATGCGTTTTAAGACCCTGTTCTTCTCAATTCCTCGAAATTCAGGTGAGTTGAGCTGAAACATACACTCACACCAGCTAACGGGTCATTTAAATTAAATAGCTTCCTTCCAACCAGTGGTGTATGATGTATCTGAATGCTACACTTGGCTAAAAGTACAGATAGGTTACCAGAAAACGACTTTGGTGGAAGTTAAAGTCACCTATTAGAACTTTACTTGAGAGACACCTGAAAGTATCGGATATTTCCTGTACTATATAAGTCAAAGGTAGTTTTATGATATTAAAATGTACTTAAGTATTGAAAGTAAAAGAACTGCAATGAAGTATTCCTACTTTATTACATTACACCAGTTGTTCTGACCAGCTCCAGTTCGCCCATTTCCATGGAAAAACATTCCGCCCACCAGCTGCCTCCTTGTGGGTGAGTACGTATGCGCGTTTCCGATGTGCAGCATCTGTCTCCTGGCGAGGGGAAGGCCTGGCCCATTTTATTCTGGGAATGGGACACTGATAATGCTGCCGTAGCAGGAAATTGAATGCGTCTTTCACATGCTGCCGTGCTTTCCTGTGGCCGCCCTCAGCAGCGGATTGATGGGCAACATCATGGGAGAGCAGACCGGTGCCTCGTTTACATACACATTACTGAACCTGCGTCATATCCCAACACATATGGTTCCATTTATGTCCCATCGATGTGTGATCTGTATTCATATTTGCAGTTTTTGACGATCTAGTTTCGGTTCCAGGGACTGGAAATGCACAGTCTTTTGCCTTCAAGCTTAATGTAGGTTCCTGGGCGTCCTCGCTTATGGTTTTTTCATCTATTGACTCAAAAAGTTCGTTGAACTTTATCATCCTCATCAGATTTTGCATAAAAGCACATGCTAGCCCCACTGAGAAAGCTCATTTGCATGCATGTAGGTTATTGGATGAGCACCATCTGTGATTTGCATGCATGCAGGCACAGAAATGGGCGACCACTGACAATCCATATGTAGAATTAATGACTGGTATCCATAGTGAGAGACTGCATGCAGAGGGAAAGACAATGTTGATCTACTCAGTGATTATAGCTTCACTTCACGCACTCTAATGTTAATCTGTACTCTGGTTAGGTATTCAGACACAGATTGAATTTTAGGTGCTGGAACGCCACCTTAAATCCATATTGTGTCATGATTTTGATGGATTTCTTTCACTTAGGGGGAAACAAATGTCTCTTTAAAGGGAAAATTCGGGATATTCCCTCCCCCATTGTGTGTCTATGTGAGCAATGGGGAAAATTGCTAAAATTGGTTCAGTTTTGAGCAAGATTGCTTTATCTGGCAGGTGTGAAATAGGCTTCAATACAATCCTTTGGGGAAATTGCGTCCATTTAAAGTGCTTTATTTTGCCACAGACAGGCTCAGATTTTTACTATCCATCTCTAACACCAGGAACATTAAACACAGTCACTAGCTGCCTGTAGCAGCATTACAGCTAACTGCATAGGAATCTATATCCAGGGTAAAGCTCTACATTTAAGGTAGTTGCTTGAATGGAAACCTACCTCCTTTACATAATGTCACACAAAATAATTCCTGTAATTTCCCCCAAAGCAGATAGTTCAGTCAAACAGATTAAAAATGTTCTGATAACATGATAACATTATGCAACTGATGCATGTTTTACTGGTAAAAGTGCACAGTTTCAACCCTAAAGACTTTGGATTAGTACTGTATCGCACTTTTTCATGAAACTTTATTTTTTCCACACAGCTTTTCTGCAAAAGCTGAGAGATTGTCTACTGTCTCTGGTTGAGTGAAACAATTAGAGTCTGACCTGTGAGTCTAACTTACAGTAGACTGTAAAGGAAACTAAAAAACTAAGTGGAATGATGTATTATCCAATGAACTATTGTGATGTGGTTTGTGAGTAATTTCACTTTGATGGATCACAGAGAGGAGACAACAATTGAAAGAGGAAAAGAAAAAAGGAGAAACGAAGAATGGAGGCAACAGCAGTGATGTACAGTAACGGTTATCTCAGACAAACTGCCGGTGGTCACTGTTCTCCTCTACTGTCGAGGGAAGAAGAAAACTTTTTTTTCAGCGGTGACCTCGTAGCCAGGCTCTGGAAATAATTTACAGAGTTTATGAACATTGTCGTCCCGGAGACTGTTTCACCTCCACGGAAATCGACTGGATGAAAAGAGCGAGGCTGGCTGGACCAAACGCTCGGCTCCGCAAGGCAATAAAAATGTGTTTACTGCACAGAACTGTGAGGAATTACAGTATGTAAATCTCTATCACCCCAGCTGTAATCCATGAAAACTGCCTCAGTGTGGATCTGCTCGTTTTATCCTGGCATCTGTAATATGAACAGATGCTGAGTCATGCACAGCATCAGACGTAATCAAATCAATGTGCAAGATACTTTGTATACAAATCTCTATGCAGGTTAAGACTTTCCTGTTTGAGGGAGGGGGTGATATTTTGTGCCTTTATTTAACAGTGGTGAGAGAAGTGGGATGTGGGGAAAGAGAGGAGGAGAATAACCTGCAGCAAATGTTCCGACCAGGGCATATGCGCCCATGTGGTATGGGACCAACCACCCTGGTCGCCCAAATGTCTATGAAGTTTGCTATAATGCTGCTAAATGTGACTAGTTAGTGACTAGCAGTAACGTTACCCGAGCTTTGAAATCTGATTTTGGGTTCAGAATCAACAAAAGACAAAAAATGAGCTTGACGAAAGCAAAGTGATTTGCATGCCATGCCAAATGGAGATGAAGTATTGTGTCAACACGACCGACCTAAGGAACCGCAGCTCATCTCCGAGCCATCCACCACAACAGATTAAACTCGAGCAAACTCTACAGCTACCAGCCAATTCCGCATGTTCTCACAAAATACCAGCGGTGACAGCAGGTTTCATTTGGAAACATATACCTTGTGTTCCATCACGGAAAACGAGGGCTTCAGGTGACTCAATAAAAAGCAACAGGACCGAACTACGTTATGGAGGCTCGCAAACGTCTCTCTGAACAAGTCGTTCCAAAATGTATCAATCGGTGAAGGAAAATGTGAAAAGCAAGCTTCAGTCGGCAGAGAGGTTACACATTCGCACTTTGAAGGCAATTGAATGTCATACTTAAAGGCACCCGATGCATAACTGATGCACCCTTCAGAGGCTAAGCAGTGTACAGTGAGGTTAGTGTCCCAATAGGTGTAGACACCTCTGGTATCCTCAATCTGTTTTGTAATTCCACTCAACAGCATGTTTTATGAAAGCAATCTATCAACTATCAACATTCTGGGAGTGGGATGGGCCCTTGCCATTTTACCCTGTCTTGCAGCTATCATTAATTATAAATACAAATACTTAATTTGCTGTTCAATATCAATAGATTGATTCTGAACATTGAGAATCGGAACGACGACACTGGGACCTTTCTATGTGGAGTTTGCATGTTCCCCCCTTCTGTATGGGTTCTTCCTCCCACAGTCCAAAAACATGCTGATGTTAATTGGAGACACTAATTTGTCCATAGGTATGAGTGTGTGAGTGAATGGTGTCTGTGCCCCATGATTGGCTGTGGTGTATCCCTGCCTCTCGCCTGTAACATGCTGTGATTGACTCCAGCAGACCTCCGTGACCCTAATGAGGAATAAGCGGGTATAGAAGATGAATGAATGATAATCAGAATCAAATTGATTCCTAAAAATTGAATTGAAACACAGCCCTACTTTCAATGTCCTACACAGAATATTCTGACTCTGTCAGTGGCAAAAAACAAGTATTTTTAATAGACCTCCATTAAGGGGCGAAATTACAACATTCTTAATGTTACTAGTCACCATTTTTCTTTTATATGCTCCACCTAGACAGATCTGTCATTCTTATTATTTCTACTAACAATTTCCTTAGAAGTAATGTATTACGTTGTCTGTTTATTTTTTAATTCCATGTAGGAATGAATTCAAAGCTAATCTGGATGATCATAATTAGCAAAGGTCCCTAGCAAAGCTTACGTGTTTTAGTGAATTCTACTCTGTTATTTTGTGTGTTTAATGGTGGATATCTAAAGAAAGAAACATCAATCCACACTGAGACTATTTATCAGTACTCATGTATAGCGTCAGCGTTAGGCGAGGATTCCAACAGGAGCCAGATACTAAATAATATTTTGACCCATCATTGGCCTCCACCAGGCTCTGCTGTCATAAATAACCTGAGTGGTTTAACACCCCTCAATCTCTACCGTGAACTACATGCGAGTTTTTAAACCTCAGACAGAAAATTCAGCTGAATAAACAGGCTACATTTTCATCATGTCTCTGCTTAGGCTGAACTAAATTTGGTCGCCCACGCAGACTTGACTGGCAGCTTTACCTAAAAGCCATTTGCTGCTGCTAAGCACTTAGTTATGTCTCCAGGTGTAGCACTTGACTGAGGCTTGTTTTACATCTCCAAGACAAGCTATGGCTTAACAAGAAGAGTGCACGGGGCAGGATTTTCAAGTTCAACTTTACTCATCCCTGAAGTGTAATTGGCTTTGCAGCAAGATGAAAGAAACATGAAATCAAACGAGGAGATGACTGGAGCGCGCGGATCGTCGTAAAAAGTCGTTGGTGCAAAAAAAAAATTCACTTGCTGACGTTTTGCCGGCCGTGGGTGATACAGGAAATCACCTTAGCGAGAGTAGCACGGACTCAGCAGCGCTGCATCAATGAACAAGCATAATCATCCAAACAATAAGAACAATATCAATGGCAACTACCCTCTGCATAAATTATGACCCGCATTACCATCGAAATACATCAGCGAATCCCTCTGGTGAGAGCAACACGCTCAGAAATCAACAGAAACATCATCCTGCAAACTAGGTTGTCATTATCATGGAGAAGCTACGTCCTTTCCCCCGAGCTGAGGAAGGTAATGGCTGTGATGATGAATGAGTGTTTGCATCGGTTCGTCTTCACTAAGGACAGATATGAAGCGGGTAACGCCGGTGCAATTTAAAAGTTTACAATTTCATTTAGCAGACGCTTTTATCCAAAGCTAAATGTATCCGAGAGGTAATACCAGTGTAGAGGTTGGGGAGTGAAACCACTGATGCAGTCAGACAGGATGTAATTTAGGACAAAACAAGGATAAAATTTGTCCTCTTCACCACCTGGTTGTTATCTAGAATAGGGCTGCTCGATTATGGAAAAAATCATTAGCACGATTATTACTTTGGTCAATATTGAAATCACAATTATTCAAACGATTATAGTTACACAACGCATTTATTGAGCATAAGTGACTTTCTGCTTTTGTTTGAGATGTTAAACAGATTTGTTGTGTTGTCTAGCAAATCTTGCACTGTGCATTAGCGCTTGTGCACTAGCACTTGCGCACTCGCGTTTTCACGCTTTAGCACTCGCACGCATTAGCATTGGTGCAATAGCACTTTGCGTTCTCATTAACTCTTGCGCGTAACCTCTTACACATATTAGCGCTCTCTTGTTTCAGTAGTTGTGTACCGAAAATGTCAAATATTGTTTCAACTCGATTATGTGATTTTGAAAACAGTTTGACATGCAAATTGAAATCGGGATTAAAATTCCATTAATTGCACAGCCTTAATCCAGAATAAATTTGCCATTTTATTTACTATGATAGGTGCAGTGCAACTTTTCAATTCAATAGATAGATGCCAGATGAGGGAAACATTTGAAATTGATTCTCTGTAGGATTTGTTAAAGAGAGTCACTGGGGACCTGTTAACATGAAACGTTCTGTAGGCAGAAAAGTATTTTCTTCCTCTACTAAACACCATGATATATATTTTTTTCATTTTTAATCTAACAGTTATTTAAAAGAAAAGGAAAAAAGTCATGTTGAGATTAAAAAAAAGATGGGAGGATCATAGGTTGCATCCATTTCAGTATTACATTCAAGAGTAAGACTTGTATGGATGATTGAATTGCATTTATAGCTGACAACAGGTTCGACCCCTTGACCCTCAATAACAGGAGTGGGAGGAGGGTGGCGTCTGAAGTCTATGGGCTTGTCTTTAGTCGGGGGTTGCACCCAACATGAATGCTGCCCGCCCTTCCCTCCATAATCCAGATGAATTCCTGCAGTTGATCAAATCACCCACCGAACCTGATTCAGCGGCATCTTCTTGCCCCTGGATCTCCTTTACAACCATTTCCTCCCTCCTGGTGTCAGCTTGATCCATATAAGCTGCCTTTAGTCAGGTCCAACCTGGCCCCCCCGATGTCCATGTTGCCCCTGATCTACCGTATAATATCTTACCGAGTGTTACCTGTGACTCTAAAAGTGCCTCTTTCTTGTTTTTACCCTTCCCCTCCCCAGACTCGGGCAGCTACACCTCAAACTTGACCTTTGCACATTTAAACTCTTCTTGGGACTCCCAGCTCTCGCTTCTTTACTTTTTTAATGAATCACAAGCAGTTAAGGGACACAGCAGGCAGGGAAGCAGACCCGGCAGCCGATAGTTTCAGGAAATCTGATCGAGAACGGCGTTTTTCTCCCCCAAATATCTCTCCTGTATCTACGTGAAGCGGCGGTGTAAAAAAATCAATACTTGTTGAGTATCCGGTACCTTCCAATTCACCTAAGAAGCCCGATTCCTCCCTGCCACTAATGCCATTAAGTTATTGTCTCAACTCCCTCGTCACACAGAGCTGGATGAAGCCACCTGCCCAAAGCTTTTAACGTTCCAGACGTCTCCAGCAGCACCAAAAGTTATGCCGCCAGCCAATAATACATCAAATAGAATTAAACTTCAAACCCAGCCTCTGTTTAAACACGGCTGTCTAATGACTCTCGCCCAACGTTTCTCTCCTTCCTTTCAGTCTTCTCTGATTCTCTCTTAGTCAACTCACTCCGCTGTCTTTCCCTGTTTCTATATTTGTACAGGGAATGTAATAATCTTCAAATGTGTTTATTTATTTGCAACATTTGTAGTGTCAGCAGACACAACGAGCTGCTGGAAGGAGTTTGTTTGCCCGGGACGAGCCGGCGGGAATGAGCTCAGACGGACGGATAACACAAACAGGCCCGTGAAAGACCTGCAGTCACATAAAATACACGTCGGACAGAAAAAGGCTGCTCGTCACGTCTGGCAGAGTAAAGGCCCTGGTCACAGGCGATTAGGACTGCGGTGAAATTAATTAATTTCACAGGAGCAAAGTAAATCTGTGTGAACCTTTTGCATGGAGTTCCGTTGCGTGACTGAGCAATAACAAACCATCTTGACAGCACTGACCTCAATGCGGAGCCGGAGCCAGGGTTCTATTATCCACTTTTCATTAAACCCTCCTCTGCCCGTGTGTAAATTGCTCCACGAGAGAGGAACGGTGTGACAGCTAGGCGAGAAGAGCTCATAGTAGGAGCAAACATAAAGAGTCTCTTGAAAAAAATATGCCGGCGTTTGTGACTGCCATGTCTCTTTACGATATTTCCCTCTGAGATGTAGTGGAGCGGCAGTGTAGTAGCATCCAATGGCACCTCAAAATTGTATTTAAATATAGCAGTTGGCGAAATCCACTGGTCACTAACTAACTGTGAGTAATCCTCTATGGATTGATGATAAATATTCTCAAAAAGGCCTTATGTTGCCATTAGTTTAACCACTTAAGCCCCAGGGTTATGCTTCAGTTTTCCTTCTCTAAATAACAATACATATGGAATATCTCTACAGCCACAACGGTTATGTGATTAAACCTGCTATCTAAAGAACTCTACAACATGTGAGGTGACTACAGAAACTCTGGAAAAAAAAAATAAGAGACCACTGCATTTTTTTCAGAAATCAGCATCTCTACATGTATTCCAGCCATTCCATTCCAGCGTCTGTTGAATTCCAACACATGAACACCTCATTCTGTTTAAAGAGGAACCAGGAGTGGAATAAAGTCACCCAATAACAATGGTAAAGACATGTGGAGAGCATGACAAGACGCATGATATCTGTGATTAAAAATAAGGTTTATTGCATCAAATACTGAGCTTTGAACTGCCATAGGATTAGACTGCTGGGGGACTCCTCTCTCTCTCTCCACATCCATCTGTGGACTTACATGTCCACAGATGGATGTTACTAACGAAACTCCTGGTCCATCTTTAGCCTGTCCGTCCATGGGAGTAGATCTCTCCTTCACTGTGGTTCTCCCCGAGGTTTCTCCTTTCTCCCACTGGGTTTTGGAGTTTTTCCTTGCCGCGAAGGAGGGTCTAAGGACGGGGATGTCTGGGTCACTGACTGAATTTTGTGAAGCCCAGTGAGGCAACTGTGTTGTGATGTTGGGCTATAAATAAAATTGAACTCTTCTTAAGTGTAAACATTAGTGTTATGTTGTTTTGGAATGAATTTGATCTTGTTTCTTTGCATTGTTTGACGTCATTGTTGTCATTTTCTGCAAATAAATGCTCGAAAACAGTAATATTTTTATTTGGAATTTGTTGGAAATGTCAGTAGTTTATAGATTCAAACAAAAATGCTTCCTTTGCCCAATCATATACCAAGTAGAAAAATCTGAAAAAATGGATAATTTTGTAGCAGTCACTTATTTTTTTTCCAAAGCTGAACTGATGGTGCTGTTACAGCGCAAATATATTTAGAATGAGAATCTAACTACTACAGAAACTGTTTATTTAAACAGGTTCCACCTGTATGCAGAGAGGAGAGTGTTCAATCTTTCTTGACCTCCTGCAGACCACGATGACCTCCCTAGTCTTGCTGGTGTTCATGATGAGGTTGCTCCACTGGGCCGGGTTCTGGACCTCTTCCCTGTAGCGGGACCAGGCCCACCACAACCTGGTAGGCAAGCTAGGTAATTGCCTCGGGTCCCAAGCTGAAAGGAGGATCCCTGATAACGACTTCTTATTTGTTCAAATAACGACAACTTTGTCAGGGCAGCAGCACCTGCCTAATTTCTATGGCCCAAAAGTGCAATGACACCCCTCCCCTATAGTTGGTGGTTTTTTTAGCGTCTATCAAAAAAGTTTCAGAGGAAGAGGAAGAAAAAAAAAAAGACACCAGTAAGTGAGAACCTATACGACAGAGGTGAGAGAAAAATCGATTCGATGTAAGAATTCTTATTCTCTATGATTCTGGATCGACCCATAATGTTCAAAGATCGATTTTTATTGACGTTTCCTCCGTCTCAATTAGTAACGGGAACACCCACATTTTCTGCCGGATCAGCACTGTTGTGACCCGAGCCAATGGCTGCTCTCTCCGCCAGCTCGTCTCCGCTGTCGCTGCTTCGGAGCTGAAGCTGGTGCACAGTAACAATCATCTGTTGCCGTTACTATAGCGACGAGCTGGCCTGTCCTTTTTACTTTATAATCTCCTACTGTCAATAAACACAATCAAATGATGGCCTCAAAGGGATATAAAGGACAATGCTGGTGTAGGTAAAGGAATGCAGGCACAATATGTAATAATGTAATAAACTTTCACCTCATTATGTAATAATGCCACATTTTGTAATAATCCGCTGCATTATGTGATAAAATTCTTGAACGCAATATGTAGTGTAATGTTTTTGTAATAATTTGTTACATATTGCATGAGTTATTACAAAATGCAGGTGATGCACTGAATAATTTGATGCATTATGTATTAAATCACCAAACTGGGTCTTAATTAGGAAAAACATCATACCATCAGAAGAACATTGACTTTAAGCATACCAGCATGAATCGTAATTAAGAATTCACTTCACTACATGAGTAGGATATTTCATTGGTCAAACCTAAATCAAATATAGCAATAAGCTAATTATGAGGATAGAATAGAGAATGCTAACAATAACAATAACAATGCTAAATGCTAACAATAACAGTTGATGTAAACCTTTTCATGCAGGAACTGGCTACAAATTCTATTATGTTCTATATAAATAGGATACAGAATGTCAAATTCTCCCAGATTGACTATTATTGTGTTTATCTAAATTTTAATAAGGTTAACAACTTATTTACAGCAATGATGGCATAGCTTTAGTCATCAGCAGCAGCAGCAGAAGTGGCTTGTAATGTGAGCATAAATAGGGTGGCAGTGAAGGGATAGAAAGCCTAAATCTCTAACCAAAGGGCCCCAAGTCCCTTTGCCTAGGGCCCCCAAATACCTTAAAACATCCCTGTAGTGGGACTTATGGTTGTTGGAAATGAGGCCCACCGCAGTGTTGTCATCTACAAACTTCACAACCCTGTTTGTAGGATGGATAGCAGAGCAATCATGTGTGAAAAGGGTGAAGAGGAGAGGGCTCAGCACGGAGCCTTGCGGCGTTCCAATGTTGAGGATCAGTGACACAGATGTAGTCACACGCTCACTCAGCAAAAACCCTTCCTCCCCCTTCCTCCTAAATACAATCACTCAGGAAAGACAGAGCAGCTACATGGATCCAGGGGCCTTCACTATTAACTATGATGAGAATGAGTGGGTGGTCTTCTTTCACAGTTTGTGCATTAGGAGAATCACCAGAGAACCAAATATTTACACACAAGCACTGAAAAGTGTTTTTTGCATAACAGGACTCCTTCAAAAAAGCATGGATAATTATCTCTGTGCTATTTTGCAGTTTGATGAGGACTTAATGGATCAGCCAAAGCAATTTGTTACAGAAATAATCCAGTCTTTGAATCAAGTAGTTTAGGATTGTGAGTCCAAAAGTGGAGGAAACTTTTATATTTGTTGTGTTGCACCATCCCCTTTCATACAAATCTGCTTTACCAAACAATAAGCAACTGCAAAAGGGCCTTCCACAAACTTAAGGGTTAGGGTTAAGGCTAACCCTAGGGTTAGGGCTAACCACAAATGACAGTTACTGCAATAGTCTTTACATCACAAAGAATCCAGAGCCTTTATATTGCAAGGACATGCAAGTGAATTTCTGGTGTGATTGGGTACCAGGGTGAGACTGTAAAGAAGAGGGCGGTTTGGGGTTTAAAGAGTCATGAGAAACTTGATAAAGCTTTTAAAAGGGGAGCTGCAGACTGCCATGGGTGTGCCTTTCCAGTGAGGAATCAACAATAGAGACACTGCATACAGAGTGAGCACATCGAGGCAGCTTCCAAACGGCAGCTTTGAAGTCTAAAAGAGTGTGAAATAGCCTCACCTTGGTGGATTGGTGGAGCCGTGCATCCAGACTGAACATGCTAATGCCGCTGTGCCAGTAAACTCACTGAGGGGGAAAACTCCCCTCACTAAACATGACAAGTGGATCCATATCCCGCCATCTCCTGTCAAAAAGTGTCTTCAAAAACATGTCATCTGGCTGTATCACGTCTTTGTGGCAGTTTCACAGTTTGAAGGCGCAAAGAAATTCATCCCCACCCAGAGACAACAGGGAAATGCAGTGGACAGAGCGGCAAAAAGGCCAGACGGACAAAGTCGATGCTTAGCGGTTTGGTTGCCTTGACAACAATATTACATCTGTCACAGTAAAGACAGCACTCAGTGAGGCCCAGTGGAGCAAATCTCACATAATGTTATAGTTAATATAACATACTTCCATTTTGTATTTCTGGGAAATTTCCCGAGGGCAAAGATACCGTTCAGAGATGGAACAAAATAAGAAACCTCTTCAACCGTAACACCCCTGTAGGAGTTTGTGAAGCAGATCCCCACACTGAACTTCAACAGCCTTGACACATGATAGTGAGGGAGTAAAAACTGAGACAATCACGGGACGTGAAAATAAACTAGGATGACATGAATTGGCCAGAGATTCCTCCCTCTGTGAGCAAATCTAAGACCTTGAAGGGAAGGGACCAGGAAAGATCAATATTTTGTTTCCTCTTTTGGCTTTCATTTAATGGCAAGGCCCACATCCACTTATCAGTGTTATCCCATGATGGAGACATTTAGGGCTACTGAGCCTTGCTACTGAGCATGCACATACCTCCACTTTGTAGGACAGACGGAAAAATCTAATTGCGATTGGGATTTAAATTCCAGGTATTTAATTAAAAGAACAGGCTTGTAGTGATGGTCTCTGAAGTGCTGAAAGAATGATTAAATAGCACAAAAATGATCCAGAGTGGTGTTTTTACATAGCCAAAAAAATTAGCCTCTTGTGACTTGATAAGATATCTTTAAAGGATGATTGTGGTTTATTACACCTTGGCTCTTATTGCCTTTGCCAAGTAAGGTTATGTTGTCTCCAGCGTTTGTCTGCTTGTTAGCAAGAAAACTCAAAAAGTTTGGGCCAGATTTTCTTTAAACTTTCAGCGAATGTTCGGAACGGTACCATGAACAGATGATTAAATATCGGGAATAATCCTCAACAAATCCTGGTTTGTGAATCACTGAATATTTTGGTGTTTGGTACCTCGTAATATCTTGCACTTGCATAGTATAGGACAACGGGGTTGGGTGGGAGTCATAATATGGTTGGCGGAGATCTATGCTCTCAGAGTGCCTTTCTAGTTTTTGTTGTCTTGGCAACTATTCCAGTCAATAAAAATAACATTGCTGTACCAAGTTAATTGGAACATTAAAAACAAGTCCAACGAGGCAAGAAATTGAAGCACTTGGAGGATCTTACAAGTTTTTCAGACCTTTAAACATCCTGCAAAGTTTCAAGACAACCTTCCAGTTCAACTGTATGCACACACACTCTTTTTGTAATGTTAAGACATAACCACCATTTAGGCTGTGCCATCATAAAATTTAATCTGAAAAAAAGATGGTTTTCGATAGCGGCTGTCATAGCAATTTCACAAAAAAAGATCTAATTTCTTGTTAAAACTCTTAAAACACTTCTGCCTCATTAAAAAATTCCGAACTCGTAGGTCCACGCCTTAAATTCAGTTTGAATCAGAGAAACTTTCCCTCTTCAGTAGATGAATGTTAAAACAGCCTCCTACTGTCAAACTCGGCACATACAGTACATCATTCTGCACATTGAAGCGCAAGCATCCGACTGAAGGAACATTAGATAAACACATGTTTGAGTGAGTGAGGTGGGGGTTGAAGTCCTCGCGGACCTTGTTTCTCAACAGGAACACAGCACATGACCTTGTTTATGCCGTAGTAGCACATTACTGTCTCGCTGAAGCCTGACCAACGATGTGAGGCATCTGGCTGAGCGATGAAAGAATTAGAGCGACGCTGACGCCGACGCCAGAAAACGGTGGCTTATTGATATTAATGGCTCGCCGGCTAATAGCCGAGCCGTAATTGGCGCCACTGAGACCGACTCCTCCATATTGTCACTGATACAACACGGTTCTCATTACACCTTGCTGGGGGCCAGTTTAATTGAAGTAACCCAATCAGAACCCAGGAGCGCCACGGTCCACTGAGCTTGGCAGCGCTGGTAATAGAAGCTGATGGAAGAAAGATTAAAAATGTTGCTATTCTCAGTGAAAGGTAGCTCTGCTGCACTTTTTTTTTTTTTTTATAAATGGAATTCTTTCATAGATTAGTTTAACTTCTTACCAACTCCAGAAACTTTCTGTAATATTAATAATATTAGTTATATTAGTTAATTTGGCACTTTTTACCCATTTACATTTCATAGTAATATATCCTATCGTAGCAAAAAATGCTTACTGTACTTATTTTTGTACGGCTAAAAAAAAAGATTAACAATAAATTAATAAAATACAAAATTTTGATGCTGAATAATGCTTTTCATACCCCGCATTTCCTGCTAGGTTTATTCGTGCTGGCGAGGATGAATTATTGGAAATGATAAGGCAGCCGTGGAAGTGGCTAATGTAGCTTTCTGCGAGCAAACAGAGCTGAGATGATAATGTAAATGTTTCTGTAGTGAGTGTAATGGGGTAAAGTGGCGGATGTGCAAAGTAAGCTGTTGAATATTCCTTTTTAATTATGTTTTAATGAACTGTGACAATGCGAGGCTCAGAAGAGAAACGCTGATGAAATATAAGCTTGAAATTTAATTTTAAAGAGGGGGGGAAACCGCGATGTCACGCGCACAAAACAACCTCAAACCCTCACACGCAAACAACGACAGGAGCTGAAAGCAATCCATCAAGGCTTTCTCTTTTAACACACACTCTGGTTTAAAGTTGATTTACTCGTACTCCCTCCCGCACACACACACACACCAGAGATTTATGAAAAGACAACACAGTGACCTACAGAGTTACTGTTTCTTCAACAACTGCCTCCTCGTCACAACCTGCACTGTCAAAATAGCCGCCACACACAGCCAATCATGGCACACTTCAAAGGCCTTTTCGCCCAAATGCGTTTGGCAGCTCGGCTGCAGATCACAGCTTACCGAGCAAAACGGAGAGCAGTTCCTGAGTTAACATCCCCCAGCAGAATGCCTTTCAAGGATAAACTAATACACTGTGAGAAAACTGAGATGCACCAGAGAGTTCACAGACAGACACACACCCGCACGCCCACGCTACGATGTGTGTACATCATCTGAGGTAATCAAACTCCAAGAGGGACCCTTGTCAGGTCAGATCTCAACAGGATTTCAACATGAATCCATCTAAAGCTCTCCGCTGCTGTACAGGGACTATTCAACAAGCAGTCACTTTGGTGTACCGAGGAAGGTTTCCGAAGGGAAACGCGTTCGGAAAGCCCGGAATACCTATGCGTTATTAAGCACCCGGAATCTGGGACATGGACCTAAGTAAAAGATCACCTGCGTTGTTGGAAGATGCAACATGCAAATCAGCTGCTTTACATTTGCAGAGGAATGAATCTATACGTTGAACTTTGGTCTAAATTCGGTTCAAGATTTGGGAAAATTATACTTAGATTCGCAGGGAGTCCAAGACCATCATCCTAAAATATTAATTAATCTATGTCTTCTCTGTGTGTAAATAGGCAACTGTTGGATAGTACATTTGCCATAACAACTTTATTAGGTGATACATCACATATATATATAATAATATTGTCTGAGGAACAGATTGCACTAATATACAAAAGCTGCATATATGGTGGTATTCGAAAAAAAGACATATGCATTAAATATTAGCTTGCATAACTAAAATATAACTTTTTTATTTCAGTTTCAATAGGTAGATTGGTAGATGATCCTGATCATTTATTCGTTTTTGGATAAGTCATTGTCTAGTGTCACCGTTCACCTACTGTACATGTGAGTAAAGTTTCTAGTGGCTCATCCAGGTCAGCCCTCTCTCTGCTCAGCCACAGCCGCACTCAACCATGTCAAAATCTCCCGTGTCACCCTCCACTGGAAATGTCCCCATCACTGCCCCGTGGCTGTCTGCGAAGGATCCCGAGTGCCGGATTTGACGCCGCAGCAGTGTGAGCATCTCCTCACACACTCCTCACTTGGGAATTACAAAGTTTTTGTCCAAGTTTCCTCCAACAAACAAACAACCTCATCCCCTTATGTCTTTCCTCAGAACCTATATGATCATTGTTAACCCTATAGATCAGGGGTGGTCAATCCCGGTCCTGGAGGGCCGGTGTGGGTGCAGGATTTTGTTCCAACCAAGAAGTTACACACCTGATTGTACTAATAAAGGCCTTAGCAAGGGCTGTAGAGGTTGATTAGTAGAAGCAGGTGTGTTACTGCCTGGATGGAAAAAAACCTGCACCCATATCGGCCCTCTATGACCAAGATTGACCACCCCAGCTGTAGTTGGACTGTTGCCCTGTCTTCTGTGGAGAAATTGTGGCTGATGCGATTTGGCATTTTGAGGGGAAATCAGATGGACATGTGAATAAGCAGGGACCCACTACTGTATAAAACTGTGTTGCATATTAAAATTGCATGTCCATTTCCATAAACATATACACTCACCGGTCACTTTATTAGGTACACCTGTCCAACTGCTCGTTAACACTTAATTTCTAATCAGTCAATCACATGGTGGCAACTCAGTGCATTTAGGCATGTAGACAAGGTCAAGACAATCTCCTGCAGTTCAAACCGAGCATCAGTTTGGGGAAGAAAGGTGATTTGAGTGACTTTGAACGTGGCATGGTTGTTGGTGCCAGAAGGGCTGGTCTGAGTATTTCAGAAACTGCTGATCTACTGGGATTTTCATGCACAACCATCGCTAGGGTTTACAGATAATGGTCCGAAAAAGAAAAAATATCCAGTGAGCGGCATCGTTGCAACGCCACAGCCTACCTGAGTATTGTTGCTGACCATGTCCATCCCTTTATGACCACAATGTACCCAACTTCTGATGGCTACTTTCAGCAGGATAATGCGCCATGTCATAAAGCTGGAATCATCTCAGACTGGTTTCTTGAACAGGACAATGAGTTCACTGTACTCAAATGGCCTCCACAGTTACCAGATCTCAATCCAATAGAGCATCTTTGGGATGTGGTGGAACGGGAGATTCGCATCATGGATGTGCAGCCGACAAATCTGCACCAACTGTGTGATGCCATCATGTCAATATGGACCAAACTCTCTGAGGAATGCTTCCAGCACCTTGTTGAATCTATGCCACGAAGAATTGAGGCAGTTCTGAAGGCAAAAGGGGGTCCAACCCGTTACTAGCATGGTGTACCTAATAAAGTGGCCGGTGAGTGTATGTTGTCATGCATGCATACGACTACACATTTTTCAGACATATTTAAATTTTGGAGTCAGTATCTTGTGTGTTATAAATTTATCTTGTTTGATTCTGTTTTTATGGGCAAATGGGCAAAAATGGCTGTTTGTTTTTTTTAGCTGAAGCTTGTCACTTCTGAGGGGAAATGATTATTTAAATAGAACAAAAGTGACTAAATGTTGGCAGCATTTAAACAGCAGTGGTCAGCGATGTGCGTTCATTTGGCAGTAAAAGCAAAAGACCAAACAGCACTACGATGTGTGTATGGGTGGAGATGACAAGACTAACAACGATTTCTCATCCCATGAACTTTTCACTGGACAATTCCAGTTCGTCTAAAGGGTCGGCCCAGGACATTAACCTCAATTTCAAGGGCTACAAAAGAGCAACTGATGAAAAGAGAAACACTCTATTTTTCCACTATTGATTGATCTATACTGTCCATCTAGCGTCCAGGGCTCCATGAAGCAGCAGTAGGCAGCATTATGGACGAACAGCGCTCAACATAAAGGCTTTTGTGGCCCAGAGACCAGAGGAGAATCAGGATCTGTCTAAGGCTGCACACATCTTTGATTTCAACCCCGTTTCCCAAACTAGGGGGTCACGCTCACACAAAGGAGGCATGGTGTCATCTGAATAAATGCTTTAGTATTACAGAAGAACTTGCAAAAGTTTCTAAAAGCTCCAAAAATCACAGGAACTAAAATCAAAGGCGTACGACGCCCAGCCCTCGACATTCGCAGTCGCTTGTTGAGCAGGGTCAGACACCCATGACACCAACAGTCACGTCAATAATTACCAGGCCTTTGCGTGAAATTGCGTCTCCCCTCAATCTCACCGAAGCTCAATGTTGAAAAAAAACAATCATTTTGTCTGATGTTGTGGAATGGCATAATAGAATATTAAAGAAATGTTAAATAAACGCAAGCGCTGCTACATGTAAAACAATGCGTTTCTTATTTGTTAAACTACCCCCACCTCCTCAAAGTGGTTTGGTCCAGATGCTATTTTCCAATAGGCCTATCAGCTAATTTTGACGATCAGCTATGAAAGAAACCAAACAAACTAATATGTAGAAGCCAGTAAGTCAATTATCTCACCACTTTTTCAAAATTAGTCTAAAATCAGCCTCTTTTTGAAAAGCTTGTTGTTTAAAATCAGACCTAATGATCATTAACGAGCTCTAACGATGTAGGTTATGGTAGCGGTGACTAAGTGGAGGGAGGAGGGAACGGGAAGAAGACTAGAGAGAGAGGGATGTGGATTTTCATAGTTTTTCCCTCATTGATTCATGATCTCATTTGACTTTACGTATAATTAAAAGTACACATGGAACAGTGCTACTACTCTTATTATTTTTAAAATGATTACTTTTAAAACCATTGTTTAAAGCATTTGAACATGCTGAGGGCTCAAACCTGCAAGACAAGTTGCAAAGGTGTTAGAATAGGAAATAGGGCCAGATTGTGATTTTTTTTTTTTCGTGTCCCCTCCAGAAATTATTCTCTGAAAATTAATTTTGTATTCATTAAAGAAAACAGGATTTTCAGCCCTGTGGATCACTAAAGTGTTCAGGCAATGGCGGCTGCTCTGCTGAGGAAAGTCTAGACAGCAAAACAATTTCAAGTTCAATTTCAATTTTCAAGTACAAAATCTCGACTTTTTCCCGTCATTCTTTCTTGAAATCTAAACTTTTCAAATCATCTGTCCATGTTTGAGCCAAAAAAAACCCATACAAAAACAAACAAACACGTATTTCTTCTAGTACTAGTTACATTTTTTTCCCCCAGTTCTTATCCAAGTACCACTAGGGAAAATTACACCTGTCACGTCCCATCTCCGTTGGACGCCGCTTCACGTAGTGAAGCGCTGAAGGCTGCGGAGGAGCCTTCACATCTCCGCCAACTGGTGTATCAACGCCTCCCTTCGAACAAACAACTTTCCCTGCTCCCCCTGTAGTCTCAGGCAGGGAAACGAATTCACCCGGTCTACCCGCAGACCCCCCCTGCAGCCCGGCTCGAGTGGGAACACCTCGCAGCACGGCATGCGATGGAGTCGCGGCCCTGGAACCCGCCACTTCTCGCCCTGCAGTTCATCAGCATCACTGTCAACCCCCCCCCCGTGACATTAGTTCCAGTGTCTGGACCGTTGAGCCGACCTCTGACCCCTCCGAACATTTCTTCTTCAGGAATGTTTACAGATGGGGCGGCGCGTCAGTTTCGATTACAAATGAAATACAACAAAAAAAAAAAAGCCTAAGCTGACAGATAAAAACCAAAAAAATCAAGCTGGCTCATCGAAGGCGAACACCGTCAGCCATGAAATTTCGACTTCCCTGGGTCTTATTATACCGCGGCTCTTTTCTGCTCGCCCCCCTCCCCCCTCCCTGTCATAACGGTAGTGGCGTCGGCTGAGGGCTCTGCAGAAGGGGGAGCGGCTCATCAGCAAATGGCTTCCCTTAAAAAACACACTCTCATTTATATGCAGATGAAATAAATATTGATGTGCTGCCTCGCTCTCATCGTGTTTCGCCTAATTGTTGCCTCTGTTCCTGCAGCGCTCGCGTCAGGTATGACTATCGGGGGGGGAGGGGGGGGGCTCGACATTTTAAAAAAATGGCGTGAACGGACAGATGGACGCAGACGGGCATACAGTCGGCGCTACACAAGTCCCCGAAAAACAAAGCAAAGTGAAGTGACATACAGACAAGAGAGAGACTGCTTGAGTTGATTCATTGATGAGAGTGTGTGTGTGTGTGTGTGTGTGTGTGTGTGTGTGGAGAATAGATATCAAGGGCTTCAAAAACATCTCAAAGCCCTGACAACATATATGAAAGCAGCACACGCACAAAAGCACAGTCTGCGACACAAACTGCTTTAAGATTAATAGACGAAATGTTGCAGACGCATTTTCTGTCAATAAACCAATCAATTAATCACTCGAGCGCTTAATGCACTGATAAGATCTCCATAGGGGGAATTGATGAATGTATCAAAAAGTAACCCTCAGATCTGACGTTATCTCTCATCGCAGTGGATCGCTTTGATTGCCGCCTTCGTCAAATCGAGTTACCCGTCTCGTTATCCAGCGGGCCGTGTCTGCTGAGCTTTAATGCGACTCGCCATCGAGCGTGTGATCCAATCAACGGTGATCTGCAGGTGACTGCGATTATCTCAAGAACCGGAAGGGAGATCATCCGGCATGTGGCAATTAAGGGGGGAAAAAAAAAGTATTAATTAGTTTGACTGTTGCTGGCTGCTGTTCAGGTACAAACGATGTAAATACACAGGAGACGTTTCATTTCTACTCGAGTTGAGAGGTTTACCGTACACTCCAGTGGCGCCATGTAGAGGAAAAAAAAGTGAAATAGGAGTAGAAGTTGTTGGGATTCATCTTCAAATCTGTCACAATATTGTTGCCTCAGTGCCACACAATCTGCTGCAGCATAAGTCTTTTTTTTTGTTTCCATCAGGGGAGAAAAAATGCCTTTTGACATGTGGAAATGCTCGAAAGCTGCATAAAAAAAAAAGCTGAGTCATGCAGTGTCATTCCATTGTAATAAGCTGAATCACTGGACTCCTGTTTATCTCTTAACCTGCTCCTAATCCATCAGGTGGCGTAGAAATCCCACATGTAATAATAAGTTTATCATTTTAAAAAGGAACCTGCTAATCAAACACAGTAAAACCTAAATTCTGCGTCATTCCTTCCTCCTCTGCAGAGGCGATTACTGAATATTTTAAACCCTGTAGCGGCGTGGCTACATTCTTGGCGACCAAAAGTCATTAAGCGGAATAGCGAGAAACTGACGGCGGGAATGTGTGTCATGTCACACATTCCTCTACATACAGTACGTCCTCGTGCACTAGGAGAGTGTGCTAAAAAAAAAAAAAAAAAAAGTGGAGGCACTCACCAAAACATTACTTCATAGTGCTGCTAGTGGGGGGAAAGTGTCTATTCTTAGGAAAACTGTTCTGGAAAGTTGTGTTTTCTTTTTTTCCCCCACAAAATCTTAGACAAAACTGGAGCTGAAATGCTTTGAATATTTATAGGCAACTATTTTGATGATTAAATAATAATTTAAAAGGTTGAATATGTAGATTTATACATACATACAAATAGACACACACAAAAAAAATACATGTCATTTTTTGATGGGTTTGACGGTGAACAACAGTGAAGCAGGTGAACAACAGTGAAGCAGATGCTAGATGGACTCATAAAGGATTTACATGGCATCACAATTGCACATGGAAATGGCGACTTCTGTGAGTTAAGCTAACTCACCTGCTAACTTAGCTAACGTTACGCATCGGTCAAATTCCTCTTCAACGTTATAACTCGTCAATCCGTTTTCATTATATGATGCAAATCAGAGTGAATCCTTAACAGGCAAGGCAAAAGGAATGAATGATAGTCGGTTAGCGATAGCTGGCTGTCATAATTGATATTGAATAGCAGAGCTAATGTTAAATCTTGTTTTAAAATGTATTGATTAGTAATTTGTTGTCACCCTGTAGGATTCATCCTTAACGTGGTGCAGCCTGATCGCTTGACGCAGTCAGCAACAAACCTGGCAACCCGACTGCTGGATTGGGTTTCTTTTGTGTAGCAACTATGATTTTGAGATCTTTATATTCTGCTCATTTTACATACCCCACCTTTAAGTCATGTATTCAATAAAAATTCAAATTCAAATGAGAGAATTTGCCGATTTCCACTGTTTTATAACCAGAAGATGGCACCTTGGGGTTTTATTTCATTTCACTACAGGTGAATATCAGCTATTTCCCTCCTGTTGGCTACCGTATCGCTGTCAAAAACCCATACATTCACAATCATGCCCATGTTCCTCAAGCCTGTGAGTCTCTACTGTATTTATTATTTATTAAATATTGTTGTAATTCTGTTACTCCCCAGAATTCCGGTAGCTCCAAACCACTGTCTGTGACTAATCTTAATACATATATTTATATTCCAATTGATGTCACCCTTAATAAAATGAGATTCTCTATATTCACTATTGTCTGACATATGGATCAAACTATTAAAAATTTAATTTAAAAAAGCAAGAAAGTCTAAGTCCAGATGATGAAGCTTCCTGTATTTTTTCTATTTGCATTTCTATTACAGTTCACTGCATAACTTCATTAAATATGTGATGCTTTACAGTCTCCAAGGTAAGATTCATATACTTGTCTGTGTTTTATTTGAAGCTTTGATACCCCTAACGTGATAGATTTGTGATTTAAAGTCCAAAACTTCGAGTCAATATAGTTTTACAGCGCCCTCTCAAGCACCTCGCTGGAGCGCAGGTCATTTTTGGTCTCATACATTTTCATGCCTTGGTAACATAATATCACAAACCGTCGGTGACCGGCTCCGGGATCAGCATCTTCCTCCGCTGATCGGATAAACAAGAAGCTCGGCGCTCGGACGGTAACGGCGGTTGGTGTTCGGCTATCAGTGAACGCTGTGCGCCTAGTAGACAGCGTGCTGATATGTTGAGAATGTGAAGTTGCCCGCTGCTGTGCTCCAGCACTGAGCTGTGCTGAGGGAGAGAGCCTGCAGCCCCAGTCCTATTTTCAGCTTCAGTGGGCAGGAGAGAGTGGAGAGAGCCTGGCCAACTCCTGGCAGACAGGATCAACCTCAGCCCCGTTTAACCCTGCACACTCCACTTCACACATACACACTCAAGCACGTACACACACGCGTGCACGCAGAGAGGCTCTTTCAAGTCAGCACAGTTAAAGCACAAGGTGAAACGCGTTATGTTGATGGAGCTGGCAAGGCAGACATGATCTGACTGACATGAAGATACATGGAGTTTCTGAAAAGAGTTATGAAGCCCACAGCCAAGATGACAATAAGTCATTCAATGGGACCCTGAGACTTATGAAGCCAAAAGTCTCTATGCTTTCAATACTATCAAACACACACACATTTTTATCCATCTATCTATGTATCTACATACACTATGTTCAAAAGTTTGAGGTCGCTTAGAAATGTACTTATTTTTGAAAGAAAAGAACTGTTTTTTTTTCAATAAAGATAACTTTAAACTAATCAGAAATACACTCTATACATGGCTAATGTGGTTAATGACTATTAGCTGCAATTGGTTTTTGGTGCAATATCTCCATAGATGTATAGAGGCGCATTTCCAGCAACTATCAATCCAGTGTTCTTAGAAGACCCTTGTTGCTATCATGTCATGAAACAGTTTAGCTGGTTAGAGAAGCAAAGTTAGAAGGAAAAAAATATTATTTCAAATAAAAATCATCATTTCTAAAATTGTCTTGACTATATTTTCTATTCTGTCTTTTTCATGGAAAACACAAAATTGTCAGGGTGACCCCAAACCTTTCAACAGAAGTGTGTGTTTGTGTGTAATTATACAAACAGTACAGGCCAAACGTTCGGACACATCTTCTCATTCAATGTGTTTTCTTTATTTTCAAGACTATTTACATTGTAGATTCTCACTGAAGGCACCGAAACTATGTTATGATGTAAATAGTCATGAAAATAAAGAAAACACATTGAATGTCCAAACTTTTGGCCTGTACTGCACATACATGGACCATATTTTCTTGTGGAATTAACAAATAATGTATATCTAAGACAAGTGAATGGAAAGGCATGAGTTTTTTTTTTTACTGTAGGTACTACTTCGGTTCAAAACTAGTGTTACAGCAGATGCTTTTTTTTTTTTTAAAGGGAATAATCACTTACTCGTCCATTAAGAACAAAATTACCATATCATTACACAGTCAAACACAACGAGAATGAGATAGATTAGAATAATCTGTTTCATATTTGCAAATACCGCCAAATGTGAATCGAACCAGTTCAGCCATGTTTTTGTGTTTGTCCTACAGTGATCGTCAAACCGCATCGAATGCATTAAATGTGTCATCGGTGGACTCCACACATCCTCCTGCATCATTAACTAGCCGTCTGTTGTTAACCATGGACGCGTGGACTCCCAGGCAGCCCTACAAATGGCTATTTGGCTCATGATTGATGGTCAAATGATCTCATTTCACCTCATTAGAAGGAACCAATCACATTACATTAGTGTCAGTGCCACTGACACACGCTTGCGATACACTGCAGTGGGAATAAAAGTCCTCGGTCACACCCCCCCATACCCCCACCATCCCTCAACCCCTGGGGAGCTGCTTCTTGCCATTTATGGAGCTGAAACCGATATTATTATTTCATTAGTGACAGTTTCTATGGAGCCGACAAATGGCAAGAGAAGTCAAAAACTGAAGTGAGACTTTAGTTGCTTTTTGATTATACGAACATATAGGTGTTACAGAAATGGGATGTAAAACTATATTGAGATGATTTTTGATCTTTAAAACCACACATATATCTCATTAGGGATATATATGAAAATTCACATAAAACCCAGGAAAAGTACACAATAGGAGATCTTTACATCCTATAATTTGATAAAAAAAAATTATTAAAACTTTCAATTTATTCATTCAGTACTTTGTATGCTGTCATTAGCTGATTTTATATTTTCTATTGCAACAATTTTAACTTTAAGACTTTAAGCAATGAGGCTACAGCAGTCTGATGTATGAGGATAATTAGCATTGACATACGTTACCTGGATTTGTGATGGAAATTAGCTGTAGCTAGGTAGCAAACTGAAAAAGATGGTGCTACCATAGAAAAGAAACAGCAGTAACTGGCTATTAAACTATTAAAACCCATACATTCTATCACATGATTATAAGGAAAGAAAAAACTTTACTAAATGGTTGGAGATTACGTCAGAGTAAAAAGCTTTTACACATCGTTCTAATCTTTAAACGTCTATTTATTGACATATTCAGACTCATCTGAACCTTTTTTAGGCTTTTGACAGTTTCAGGCCATACCTCTTGAGTTTAATTCAATAATAATAGGCAGCAGTTTTCTTTTCTTCCTTAATCCACGCCAACCTCTAATACAAATGTGCAAGATATGAAATCAGTTTGTTCTATGCTGTTAGAACAGGATTACAGCATTGCTTCATGCTCAAAAAAAAAGAGGAAAAGGTCATGCAAAAGGAAAAGGTCAGTGTATAATAAAGACTTTTTGTACATTTTAAACGCCTCCTTCGCTGAACATTCGTGTGATTCTGCCTTTTTAAACCCTCCCCAACCCATTGTTTTTCTTTTAATATTAAAAGACTGAAATGTTTTTTTTTGTCTGTAAGAAGGAATCGATCCCGCAGAGAGGAGATTTGTGTCTTTTTGTTATGATTTTGCCCCCAGCTCCACGGCTCATGTTAAAGACAGATCGCTGCGCCACGGAGTCAATATTCAGGCCTGTGTGTCATGTTCAAGGACGCACGTCAGCGGGGTGCAGATGTTTGCTGGGTCAGTCTGTAGGGTAGTGGTGGTGGCGGCGGCAGAGGGGGGGGGGGGGGGGGGTGTCAGGATTTTTTATGTAACCGCTTCTCATGAAAAAAAAAAAAAAAAAGCTACAGCGCTGGAGGAGTAATTTATTTGTTGTGAAACCACCAAAGTGTGCGGCCCGGTCGGACCTACTTTCTTTCACAGGGATTGATCGCGCCTGTCGCCGTCCTTTCCTTTTATAGTGGCCAATCAGGTTTCAACGCAAGTTGTTAGCGTGCGGGATTAAACATTTATGTGAAGCTGAGAGTCTGTTTAAAGCTCTCCTCGCCTCCAAGACCTGCTCCGCGGCCACTTGACTAAGCAGGGGCAAAGCGGCCCCCGCAGCCTCCCCGTTTCACGACCCATTTCTCTCCGTTTTGAGGTGAACGCTGTTTTCTCTTGTGTGAAAGAAGGCTGTGTGAGCACGGAAGGCGGAAAAGCTTTGCTGTGTGTTAAAAGTCTACATGGCTGTGTGTTGCTGATGCAAAATAGGGGTGGGGGAGGGGGAGGGGGGATGTGCCTGACTGCAGCTCGAGGCTGCCATCTATGGGGACTGACAGGCTGAGATGATGCAGATCTGGCTGAATCAGACTAAACTCTCACAACTCTCTTCACAGAAAAGTGATTCACTGCTAATAGATAGTGTGAATTCCTTGTATAATGTCTAATCCTTCTATTTTTTCCATGTTAACAAGACGCCTGCTATGTGACATTTTATTTCAGCTTATAAAAAAAATATATATATATATATATATATAATCTAGCAGACATACAGATAAGTCTATTTATGTATTTAAGCAGCAGGTTTAACTCGTGAAAACTTTTAAACAGTGATAGAACTTTTGCAATCATAAAATATTTTATATGAATATAAACTATGATGCATTTATCAATTATATTAATTGGTGGAGTTGGGTTTAAAACCCTCCAGCAATGTTTTATTAGACACTAGGGATTTCTTTTAATGCGTGTAATCACGTTGTAAATGAATCCAATGCCAGCGCGAGATAAATGGAGGTTTGATGTGACAAATTATCACTGGTAAAATCCTGAAAAATACCCCGATTGGCATTTTTGGGAGCGCGGCCAAGGATTTATGATCGTATCTTTGCAGCGTGATTAAAAACGAATGAAACAAACGGAAAGCCTTGAGCAGATGTGCGACTCGATTATTTTTAAAGGATTTCTGCGCGACATCTAATGCACCATGGGAAAAAAAACAAAAAAACAGATCGTCCGTTTTTTGGGCTTTTGGAGCCCGGTCCGCCCCTCGTGATTAGGAATTCCTAGCGCGGAATTATGAGATTTCACAGAAAGGAATGCTCGTTTTCCTTCAAAGAGCAAACATGAAAGTCCAGTCATATGTCTTATGGCAGCGGAAAACAAATCAAAGAAAGTCCCAGCTCTCTTTACTTGCAGATTACCTCAAGTCTCTTACAATAAGGCCAGTCTGGAGGAAGGACGGCTCACGTTTCCTCCAAACTATCGTCCCCAACTGCGAAAACCGCCTCGACGACTCGATGGAAAGCCCCGAGTGTGTCCATTAGGACGGCTGAGATAGAAGTTTTAGGGAGAAAAAAAAAAGTGTAAAGAAAGTTGAGAGTGCTGCTGTTCCGTCTCAGCGTGCGGAGAAGAGACGGCCACCTTTTATCGGAGAGCTACTCTTAGATAGCTTTAATTATTCAGGAGCTCTGAAAGCGGGGTCTTTATCGAGTAAAACAGAGTGGACGTGATAATGCAGAGCCCGCTCTCATCTTCCAAAAGCCCTTTGATGTCCTCATCCGAAGAAAAAGACTTTTTTTTTTTTTTTGACGCGATATCCATACTGGGAAAAAAAAAAGAATTTATAACAGTGAAATTAATCACTTCTGATCACAATAAGGACTTCATCCTCTCGCTGGCCTCCCACTGACTTCCTTCCTCCAGCTTTTTTCCATCACTATCCATGCTATTTCCCCCCCGCCCCCATGTGACTAAGTCCAAAATTCCCCACCTGCAGCTCGAGGCGACATATCTCAGGTGTCCTCTATTCAAAGTCAATAACTGCACAGTAAATCCGATATAAAGCCCCCCTCCGCTGGTAAAAAAAAAAAAAAAGACAGTCATTTTTCAGGCTCTACATCTCAATCGGATCCCTCACGCGCGTCAATTGCTTTCGTGTCAAACTTGTCAGGTCCAATTACCTGAAGCGAGAGTTTGCCGCCTGCAACGTTTGTATCCAGATAACTCACCAACACTCCGAGGCCTGGTGACAGCGCTGACGGCACAATTAGCTCGCTGTTTGCTACCGTGCTACGCAAATGACGTTTTTTTTTTCCCAATTTATTTGAATTTTTAGGCTAAAAAAAGAGAAAACGATAAGGTTTTACACCCACCTTCCATCGTTGATATGTACGTGGAGGAGGAAATATTGGAAACCCCTCACAGAATTACAGAAAAAAAAGCAACAAATTGCAGACAAAGTAGTCAATTGAAACATGGAGCGTGGATTTCCACTCTAAAGATCAACGTTTCTATCTTGTAATCGTCTTCAGGGTCAAATAATTGGAATATTTTCATGTTGCGCGATGTGCTGGACACAGTTTGTTCAGTTGGTGCATGAAAATGTCTGAAAGCTACAAAAATAAATCGACTTTTTTTTGTCAAACTACCATTTCTTCAAGGTCAAAAATGAGTCTTCAAACTCAAAGTATAAAAGTTTAATCAACACGTCTATGAGGCAGTTTTACTGAGATTTAAAAGCTTCAGTAAGGTGAGAGGCTAAAGGTGAATATGGTACAAATTTTAATTAATAGATATTAACATGAAACCTCTGCTGGTCGTTTCCTCTATTACAAGTTTTCTAAAATTGTGTTCCGCAGAAGTCCGACAAAAGAAACGTTGGCTAAAACCAAGTTCATTTTGTTGATATATTAAGTGTCAAAAGTTTTTACTGAGGGAATTTTTTAACCACAAAATACTTTCAACAGTAAAACAAACAAACACCTTTTCCATGGTGTTTTTTCAAGAATAAAACGATCTATAAATCAGGCTGTGAATGATATATGAACAAACCCTGATGTACAAACCTTCAGAGTAAAGTTTGGGATAAAACTAGAATGTTTGGTGTTTGCACTAAATTTAGGAGAAACCTACCGGTGCAACGTCCATCCATCCCTTTTCTATACCCATTCGTTTCTCTTTACTAGGGTCATGGGGGGGTCTGCAGCAACTCTTCAACTCTAAGTTGCCATTTACAAATTGTGCAGTGAAACTCGTGTATGCCTCGGTCGTTCTATTGACCACAAATCAGTAGCTGTGGCATAATACTTCCAGCTCTTTCACCACCTTTTCTTTACATCCTGCGTCAACCTGGTTGAAGTTTGTGTGGGAGGGAAGCGTTAAACCTCTGATCCGGCCTGTGGAGGAGACTTTTAAATGAGTCTTTAGTGTCTACAGGCCTGTCCTTGGCAATCGTGCTGTTTTTCAGGTCCTTGATGAAAAACTGTTGAATTACTACACAAAACCTACTTGTGTAATAGTGGTTGTGTAGTAAATGTGAAATCTATACACTACTCATGACACAACAGTAGAGTTATACAGTGAAACAGTAGTATTCCAAGTAATAATCATGCAGAGTAGTGAAATAAACTGTTAAAGTACTACTGCCTCACTACAAGAGCATTTAACCCTCTTGTTGTGTTACGGGTCAAATTTAAAGTGTGTCTAAAGTTTGAGGATCTAGGAAAAACAGGAAAAAGTAGTATTTAAGTAGTGTTAGGATTTATTCTTATTTATTTTAAATCATCAAAATCTTTTTCACCTTTAAAACAACCGTTTAAATTGTATCTCGATGCTTTTAAAGTTTTATATATTATGTTGAAATGTTCTATACAAACAAACTTACAATGCCTTAATCAACATATAATATTAAAATGGTTAATTTTACATATATGTTCATTTCTGCTTCCCAAACAGTTCATTTATATAAAACATCTAAATGTTGTTACATGGGTATTACACAGGTTTTACACTTACTTTTTTAACAAAAAACAAGTGAATTATCGTAATTAAACCATTGTCTGCTCGATGTAAGGGACACCATTAGATTAAATATTGATAGAATAGTTATTAATGGAGTTAATAATGAAATATTAACAATGATTGTTAGGATTTTGGGGGCTTTTGGACATCTTTTGGATAATTAAACATGCAGTGTTCATGAGAAATTAACAAAACAGGAGGGTTAAATAATGGTGCAGTGATTTTACTACATGATTGTGTAGTAAATATGTAGTTACAACACTACGAACACTACATATTTTATATACTGATCAAGTTAAGTTTCTTACTACTTGCTCAAGTAGTGAATATGTAGTAACAACACTACAGAAACACTACATATATTTTGAATAGTCATAAATTAGGGTGAGTAATCCACAGAAAAAAGTCCTTTTGGAGGTAAACTATCCCTTTATCCAGTAGTATATAGTAATAAAACATAATCATAATAAATGTGAAGGAATGTGTAGTGTAGTACTTTCCCAAAAAGGCAATACTGAGGCTGAGGTAATTAAGTCATGCAGTGATTTGAATAGACATTATGTAGTAATTATTATCTATTCATTACTATTGAAATTACTACATAAATCACTACACATTGCAATAGCAAACAAGTAATGAAATAGTAGTGTTTTTTAGTAGGTATTTAGTGATCAGTAGTGATTCCATAGTGTTTTTTCCTGCCTGAAATCACCGTTTTCACTCTAAACCAAACATCTCAGCTCCAGGTGCAACTTAAGTGAAGTAAATAAAGATTGAAATATACATTTTAATTGTTTTTTTCACTAGTCTGAAAGACGTGTTGTGAAAACAAAACTGGTGCTTGAAAAACTGTCTCTAGCTTAAAGTAGAATTCAGCACCTGCTTATATGTGCTCGAACAGCTTCGGTGTTTTCCGCTACATGAACTTGTACTTTGGTCAGGAGATACTTCCACTACAGCAGGAGGAGTTGTTTTGTTTTTTTTTCTCCTCGGCCTGCTCACCTTCAGCAGTGAAGCGCCTCGGGGCTTCAGCCGCACACAGGACAAGTGTCTGAGACACGGAGTCCCCGCCGCCACCTGAGATGCCCTCGGTACAGTGGATCCCCTCTAATGGTTCTGTTGTTTATCGTCGCTAAGTGAAGCGGCGGGAGACGGATGACACTTGACATTCTTTCTGACAGGGGTTCGTATGAGTGGGTGCACGTGCGCACTTTTCTCCTGAAAGCGAATCAGATTCGTTTCCACTAAGATGGACGCCCTGGGCGATCAGAAAAAAAAAACACAATATATTCACCTGACGATTGCCCGCTTCAGTCTACAGAGCGAAACCTGTTTTCCATATTCTTAAGAGTTTTCAATTTCTGCATCAGAGGCATAATGACATCTATTTTTCATTTAGATACGCAGAGGACAGAGGAGTCAGATGTTGTAGCGCTTGAATGATTATCTACTGGGTTAAAAGAAGCTCTTCACAATGTACCACGTCAGACCAACTGCAGACATGAGCTGAGGGAGACTATATTCAATTATGCAGCTTCGTTTTAAATGAGTGCAAAGCGTACGCGTGAATATTAAAACTGTCCTCTTATTTTTTTTTTATCTTGATTTTCAGAGTTTTTATTATATCCAAAAAAAAGAAAGTGACTCGTTTCAAGCTTCGAGATGCGGAAAACTGCACAATGTGGAAGGTCGGGCGGATTTGCCTTACTTTGTTTAAAAGTATCTGCACAGGAACAACAGAGTACAGATTAGGGCTGAACCATCTATCATGCTGTGATTTTAGGCAATGCGATCTCCAGATTGTCAAAGCTTTCCTAAAACCGCCTCCCTGACCTTGCTCTACTTTAAATGAAGACTACATTTAATTCTTCAATTCTTGATTAGTTTCCATTCTTTCATTAGAGTTGTAGCATTTATTCTTTTAATGGTATGATGGTAAGTTTCTGTGATGCTTGAAACATGACTTGAAGAAAATTGTGAATGAAACTGTATTATGTGCCAGTATAAGTGTCTGTGAATGCAACGCTTTTTATTTTTTAGCCGCTATATTCAAATCAGGAATCTACTTGGAAAAAGGGACTTTTAAGTTCTTGTTTTTTTTTGTTTTTTTTAAATTTGGCCACATCACACTAACCTGACGCAGCCAGATGTTAGACATAACCATCTGGGAAGTCTTCCATGGAAACTGTTTGGAAAGAGAAGGCACTTAAAACAACAACAACAACAAAAACTTGGCAGACGATTAGATGAGCCATCTGTCCGTCACCGTCCATCCCAGGCTGAGCGAGAGAATCGTCTGGTCGTCGCAAGATCACGCAACATCCTGATTGGTGTTTGTTTCTAATATTAAAACAGTGGTATGAAACTAATTAAATACTAAGACTATAGAAATCTGGCATATTGTAAAATACCAGTTTTAACGTAGCCACTTAAAGGGTAATTTATTGAACTTACTTTCAGTGACTTATTCTGCATAATTCTTATATCTTGTGCATTTTCTCACAATTTTTCTCTTTAAATTCTTTGACCTAAGATTTTCTGATATATATTTGTTGTTTGGAGTTTGGTAGAATAAATGACAAATAAACTTTATTAACCCCTGGAGGATGACCACACACTAAGAAATTAACAATAGCCGGTGCCTTTCCAAAGTTTTACAACACAAAAAGAGTTTTTATATCCGCCATCTTTATGGGTAAAGTTGAGTTTAGCAAACTTTAGTTCGGTTTCGTCACGTTTGGGATGCAAACAGTCGTCTCCGGTGTCAAAGACAATTTCTGGGATCATCCATCCAACCCAATGGCCGCCTGAGTGGAAGCACCAAACAAATGACCGCAGAGATCGGCTGCAGATCTTTAGCTTTCCGCGACCGGCAGCATGAGCAATACCCGTAACCGACCTGACTGACGAGTTTTTATTTCTTCTTTGCGCTGAAGTGTACGACGAAGGCCGTGTTGCGTACTGTTGAAGCTGCAAACTATTCTTAGTGAGAGAGTGGGCGTCCTGCCCTGTTTCTGCAGGGCTTTCATAGTGGGATGAGCAGAGCTGGATGTCTTGTTAAACACACGCAGATACGCAGGCACATACATCTTCAAACATCTTCTCCAACACACACACACAGCCGTATTTATTCTCCAGAAGAAGAAGTCACAGCCCTGCATCGGCTGTAATTACTGGTGCCTCCGCTCTGTCTCCTTGACACGTTAACTTCCTTATTACACGCCAG
This sequence comes from Lepturacanthus savala, assembly GCA_030544235.1. NCBI lineage: Eukaryota > Metazoa > Chordata > Actinopteri > Scombriformes > Trichiuridae > Lepturacanthus > Lepturacanthus savala. The sequence continues at coordinate 8,365,075 of CM060474.1, forward strand.
CGACAGACAAATCCTCCTCCTCCTCTACACCCAATACGGCATCCATACTGTCACAAACAGGTGGAAGGACGTATAGATCCAGACACATGAGATAAGAACTCACAAGATTCCGTGAAGAGCTGAAATGTAAGGAGATAAAAAAAAAAGTCAGAGGAGAGATTATGAGTGATGAGCGTGCGAGCGTGTGAGATAAAGTGCCCGGAGGCTGAGAGTGAACTTTTTTCCTTTTTTTTTTTCCCCTGTTGCACTTAACTGTCAAGCACGTTTTAGGGCCAACTTTTGAAATGTCACAAAAAATAAAATATGAATTACTCCCGGAGAAAAGGTTAGGAGTGAATAAATGCATTTCCTGACTAGTAAAAAAAAAAAAAAGGTTGGGGGGAAAAAATTGCATTCTTGAGGAAAAAATTGAGTAAAGTTGTTTAAGAATCGGTTCGTGTTGAGAAAGTTGATATTGTAATTAATGTTTGTTGATTGGAATAATTTCTCTATCAAAAGAGAGATTTCTGCTCCAAGTAACGCTAAAAAAAATACATTTTTTTGCATTTTCTTTTCCAAACATTATAACTTGTAAAACAATAGCTATTGTTTCAAACATGTTCTCTCAGGATTCAAACAAAGGCGACAGAGATCGCAAGGAATCAAATTAGCCAGTCACGGCCTTCATATCTCGCTCAGGCATTACTTCCCTCTAATTTGTCTGTAATTAGATGACCAGGATTCATCCTACCGGGTGATTAATTACTCACAAAGATGACGAGACCCCTCCCCTCCCCATCTCCCAGGTAGTAACCATGGCGATGGAGAGTGCAGCAAGCAGGATCAATACAGACATGCAAACAGAAAACACACACACACACACACTCCAATCTGATACAAATCAGTTAGGATTCATTTATAGGATTTAATTCGTTATAGATAATCTTCTCTTTTTTATACATCACTTTACATATTATGTAAAACATAGAGAAGGGTTATGATTGCTTCAATTCAAATGTAATGAATTTTAATTTAATACATAAAACATGCTGAAAACCTTGTTTCTTTTGCTCAGTCCTGAGGATACGCCCAATTCAAACTTTTTCCTTATTTAACACATGAATCAATCAGAGGACATTTGAAGCATATTAATGAGCTCCATGATCTAATCGATGAGAGAAACCAAAGAACAGAGAAGTCAATGGGTCAGACTGGGTATTGTTGAAGTCCAACAGCCCAACAAGGCCACTATACTTTATCAGCCTCAAGGTTTTGAAGTCAGGTGCCTGTATGACCACTGAAAGATTTTCCTCCGGTTCATTTTGTTGCATATTTACTTAAAGGTTCATCTAAAACTAAAGAGGATGTATCAGCAATTAGGTCAAATTAAGAAGAAATGCACCACATACGTCTAATGAATTATTACAGTTCTTAAAAGGACTTTAACTTTGAAAGCCTTGGACTGCATCCAGCCCATTGCGAACGTGTCACCCCCCCCACACACACACCCTCTCACATTGATCAAGTAGCTTTTACCATGAAATGTATATGCAACAGAAATTAATAGCAACATAAACCTCTCAGATTATCATTAATTAGCAGTTAGATTCGCCTGGTTTGCTAGCAGCCATTTATATTCATTCAAAACAAAAAACAACTAATATGTAGAGATCCCAACACACTCTAGAATAAATACAAACCATGACAGAGTGCAATTAATAAGCAAAACATCATAACTCTCAGCATTCACGGCAGAAATCACTCAGCCGGTGTTTTCTGGTGCATTCAAAAACCTCGGCTATGTAGGAATTCACAGATGCAGCAATAATAAACACAAACAAACGTGTCTTTGTACAGTAATGACAATTTGACCAATTACTAACAACAGTGTTGATTATTTTATCGCTTTTTAATGACGGAGTGGATTAGCCTTACTCTCCATCAAAAATAAAAGAGCAAGGAAACTGGGTTTCACCGCAATAATCAACAAGCTTGCTGAGCAGAAGGCACGCAGAGTTCACTTCTGACACAACCACGCTACAATACTGATTTAAAGTCTATTTTAATGGACACAATGGACAAAAGGAGGAATGATTGTGATAAGAAGTGAATGTTCCAAACTCCATTCAGCCAACTGCCTATTGTTTTAAGGCAGATATGAAAAACTGTGAACCCAATGGTGCCTACTGCTGCTGTGGTAGTTACAGCAACAAAAGTGCAGACGACAGTTCAGCTTATCACTCGCTCTTTTTCTATAATAGCTGCAGCTACAGCATGACCTAGGATGGATATTATTACTAGATGTAAAAAGGAAGATGCTCATATCAAACTGTGTCTCCCTTGTACTTTTATAACCTCGTTACTACTCTCCTAAGAGTGAAGACACTGGAAGAATGATACATAGTATATAATACATATCTAGCTATCAACCTCGCAATAAACGCAGGTGACAGACTATATGGACACAGAAATAGCAGAACTGACTCCTGTAACAAATTGGTTAATCTTTATAACCCTAATACAACCATGCACTTTGACACAATTGCACAGCCACGACAAAGACGTAACTGTGCATGTGAAATGTGTGTGCACTTCATACACCAGTCCCTCATCTTGTTGCTTAAACACCAAGCAATGATGGTCCATTAGGAGCTATGCAAATGGAAACATCTGGATTGCATCTGCATCCACTAGACGTACACACACACACACACGTGCACTCTAGTAACAGTTGGAGATGTTTGAGTGGCGTCTCATCCCGGCTCCACGGGGAACTGCTTATGGAGTCGAGATGCGACGAGAGGCTCCCGTCACGTCTGACCCCCGCAGTTCCAGCAGATGATGCGGTGATATATGTACAAACACGCTGACACGCACGCGGGGAGGATGTTGGGAAACGGATGGAGACGGCTGACCGTGCTGTTTGAGGGAGACGGCGGCGGCGGCAGGGAGTGAGACATAAGCATTTAGATTCAGATACCTCGGGGCTGTCTCAGGGGAGCTCTTCTGACTGCAGCTCAAAGCAAATAGCGGAGCGTTCGGTTGGCAAAAAAACACATTACCGCTGAAAGCTTAGTTATTTAACAGATACATGCATTTGTGTGCATGTGTGCACGTTTACAAAGCAATACGCCAGATGACAGGAGCTGCGAGGGGTTTGGATGTGAAATGAATTAGTGCAGAATTTGAATACAGATGTCTGTGATTCTTACAAACAACAGACATCTGTACACTGGATTCTTAAATGTTGTCTAGTCCAATGTGTTTTTTATGATATATAGCTGTCTATGAAGCAAGGATTGTCTGTGTGTCTGGCTCGTATATCTCTCTTGTTTGTTGGACCAACCTCAACATTTGGATATAGCTTGCACATGGCATGGATGGTTTATATTATTTTTTTGCAGATAGATATTCAAAAAAATCATTATTATAATTAAAAAAGTGAAATCCCAGACGTGCCTTTTTGCTGCGAGGCAACAGTGCTACCCACTGCACCAATGTGTCGCCTGTCACACACACACACACACACACACACACACAAAAAAAGTTTGCGCTATCCTGCAGCAGCATATGTCCTGCTCCTGTTGCTTCCCAGGACTTTCATTAAGTTGGCTCATGATCAGTACAGGAAGAAACGGGACAATGGAGTGTTGAATATTAACTAAAGTATTGTAACGTGTCTCAATAAACACACACTAAGACTGTGTTAGCTTGTTTAGCTGCCACTTTATTCCTCATGCTAACACAGTTCACAGACCCTCAGGAAATCCCAGCACTATCACTTAAACAAAGAAAAAAAAGAAAAAGAATCTGGACATAAACTCATTTATTTAGAAACGCATAACAGTTACACGGTCAGGTTGTTACACAGGAAAAAGCCAAGCCAGGACGAGCCAATCAACACAATTTAAAACTTAATATGTAGATTTGACATCCAAATTTTTAACATAAATTCAAGCCTTTTTCTTACAATAACTGTATTTGCATTTGTCTCTTATTATCTCAATGTATAAGACTTCCTACAGGCACACATGCACACTCTGATATATACATTGCTCTTGCCAAGTCATACAAATAGGTATAAATTCCGCTTGACAGCAGTTATACCAATCGTGGTTCAACCCTCAAAGATGTTAAAATCCAACCAGCCTCCTTGTATAGAGTTACGGGACCTTCTTCCAACCGTAAAATGATTGTGCAGTCAACCGTCATGTCTGTCCTTGACTATGGAGATATTCTGTATTGTCATGCTGCCCCATCAACACGGTTTTACACTTGGCCGTAAATGATTCATACTCGTTGTTCTCTGTGTCCCGCGGTTGGATGGACTTCCCCACAGTCAAGAAGAAGTAACCGGCTCCTGTTATTCATCTAATAAGCTTCCGCACACAACCTCACATCTCTTGTCTATTAAATACACAATCCCGTGACTACTTCACCTTTATTGATTCGTTAATGGTGCGGAACTATTTTGGGGTATTGTGCATACATTCGGTTACAAACTGCATTAAAACTGAGTTTTACAGTACAAACTTCTCTGAGATTTTAAAACTTCATTATCTGATGCGTTTGTGATAATTCTTATAACGGTTTTAATTAATTCCTTGTTTATTGTGTAGTTGTGTGGCTTCCGTTTGCTGATTGTGTTCTTGCCTTATGAATGTTTCTTGTTCTTGGGTTTCTCTTGGATAAGAGATTTTAATCTGAAAAAGACTGCTTGGTTAAACAACTAAATTAATAGGTTCGATACATTTTAAAAAGAAAATTAGTTCAAGGCAACAAGCTGAAAACTAAGAAACTAAACTAAGAAAACAACTTTGCATTTGCATGCCAAATCTTAAAAGCAGCCTTATTATGCCCTTTTCCCAGTTTATTAATAAAAGGTTTGTGATCCATTTATAAAAATACTCTTATGGTCAAAAACACTTGTATAGAACTGTAGCTGCATAGCAGTCAGCCTTCTCACACACTCATTCTAAAAAGACCCTCCTTCAGGAAATTCCCTCTCTGTGGTGATTGGTCGGTTGCCTAGGCCCCTATGGAGAGCTGGGTTCAGGCAAGGGGGTGGAAAGGGCGACATGCCGACTTCCCTCAGCGGCGGCCATGTTGTGACAGTCCAGCTCCAGACCTGCACCAACAAAAACACTCAGAACTCACTGAAATTTTGACCGACTGTTATGTCATTAGGGCAACTACAATACAAGATCATTGAATTTTTTGAAATTACAGATTATCATTTAATTGTTCTAATGTAGTTCATTGCATTTTCATTTCATGCGATTTCTGCTTTTGCTTATGTGAAGTTTCTTCTACTGTGATTTTGTGTATTTTTCTTGTCCATTACATTAACTACCTGCATAAGGTTACTTTTATATGAAAGTGCATAATTATAATTAGTCATAATTAAAATTATAACTACATTAATGGCTTTTGTAACAAACCAAGTTTGAAAGCCATAGGCTTAATGCTCTGAGACACAAGATGGCCGCCGTGTGGGGATGCTGGTTTACTGGGCAGCAGCTTTGGATGAGTTATCTGGTGTTCTATAGGAATCTATGGGTTTGGGAGCAGAATTCAGACTGAAACTGTTAATAAGCTCTTAATATATTTTTTTAAAAAGAAAAGAAAAAAGTCACTAAGCTGCCAGAGCTACATGACAACAACATATTAGCTTCAACAATATGACGCAACAACTCCCCAACGAAGCAAAAACAGTTGCAGTCCCTGCAAAAAAAACTTGCTCAATCTTTAAGTAGCTAACAATCTATCGCAACCACATAAAACCGTCCATCCATTCACCAGCTTCGCCGTAAACAGTTCAGTTATAGACATACGATGCCTAAACAACGTAGCTTGATTTAGCATTTAGCTTTTAGCGGTAGCTGGTGCAACGTTAAACGGCAGAAGAAAAAAAAATGCCACACAAGTTATATTTTTTAAAAAAAGGAAGAAAGAAATAATCGTACAGCGTCAGCAGTTTCACCTCAGATAGCTGGCATGGATCCGGCTTCGAAAAAACAACAACAAAAAAAACAATATTTCAGCAATTCCTGACTTGTTTTGTCCCAGGATGGTGAAGCAGACAGCAGAAATGTGCTTACTACAGACAGACAGTTGTTTTAAAAAAAATAAAATGAATCCACTTTTCTCTGTTTTCCTCATCGGCTGGGAGCCCGTGTAAAAACTATGGAAGGCCAAACCGCTCAAAAATAATAGACTTTACACAGAATGTCTCCCTGGTCAGCTGCTATGTGAGGGGAAAATAACAGCCACCGTTGTACAAGGTCTCCGGAAACTCTTCGTTCCACTCCGGGAGTGATGTCACACCCGCAGCGATTTCTACCTGGCTTGTGTTCAGCGACACTACAGACCACAACAGAATGAGTGGGTGGTCTTACTTCACAGTTTGTGCGCGAGCAGGAACACCGGAGACTTAAATATTTACCCACGGTTGCTGAAAAAGTGGATTTTTTTCATAATAGGGCCCCTTTAAATGACTTTTGAGACAGAGTACAAATACAGACCATCACTCAGGAATTCACAAACAGAAATATAGAGAGAGATTCATATTTCACAGCTCGAATAAGATGAAGAGAAGTGGTTTCCATGAAGATGAAGCAGAGCAGATGCTTTTCAGCGCACATGGTGGAAAAGCTGATAGAAAAATCACTTCTTTATAGCAAACTGAAAGAGAAAATAAAAATGTAGCCAAGGATCCTCTGCTTTACAAAAAGCGGTTATGAGGTTATGATCTTTTTATAATGGTATGAAGGTCTGAGATTCTTTTACCCAACAACACGCTAAAAAAAAAAAAAAAAAAAAAAAAAGATTCTGACACAGGCACAAGCCTGTGTTCAGCAATGTCACAAGGGGTCAGGGCCAAGGCTGCGGTTACTCAGGTCTGCCATGTGATTCCCCCGGAGAAAATGCAAGTGGGCGGGTGTGAGCTTGCATAATCTGCATACGTGCCCATATGTTTCTACGGCACTAAAAAAGCACTTCTACCAGCGGGTTAAAACGATTTGCCATGCTACGACACAAGCCAGAATGTAGTCGAGTCAGCTGCTCGGTGAGTCAGAGAACGTCCTACAGATGCTTGAACCTCGTTTCCGTACGTTACGATATAAACTCTCAATCCTCTAATTATGGAAACCGCAATTTCCCTTGTACAGCAATATGATCTCTCTCCTACTGTATGTACTCTCCCAGGAAAGCTGCAATGAGCCATGTCGAATGAGAAAACACACAAGCAGACTTACAAATGCACTGGGAGGATATGCATCCCATCACTTTTGAATGAAGCTGTTACTTCTTGCATTATTCAACATTTACTTGATTAAAAGAGACGAGCGGAAACATCCGGATCCGCCGAGAGTAGTAACGGGGGACGGAGATGAAAGCGCAACTTAAAATGTGGCGCCGAGGACCGACACCGACACAATTCACATGACCTCTCCTGTGGAGCTGAATATTCGCTCTGTTTCAAGGTGAAAGTTTTATCCACACGTGTGAGATCGGAGCCCGTCAGTCCTGAAGAGTCGTTTATAAAAAGCGGGAAAAAAAAAAGGCGGCGAGGGAGAGAGAGAGAGAGTCGGAGAGAAAATGCAAATAACACCTGAATGGCCTGAGGAGTGTGCTGGCCATTTCTCCGGCTTTTCAAATGCAGAGATAGAAGCCGTGTTTGTGTGGTGAGAAATCTGCTTTTTGGAGTGTGACCTTCTTTCATCCCGGCATAATAGTAGACACAGGAAAGGTTGCAGAAATGCAGTATTCATCGAACGGCAACAGCCCGCAGCCATCTGACATTATTCAGAAAACTTTCTTTTCCACTGCGAGCTCCTCGAACGTCTACCTCGGTTGTCGCTTTCTTCGGAGCCAAGGCCTGCCTCTGCTGGTGTCAGATGAAATTTGGAATGCACTGCTTTCTCCAAATCAGATCTGCTGAGAACAGCACCTCCACTTGATTGAATCCTGACCCAAAACTTCAGTTTTCAGGTGCCACAGACAAAGAGAGGCCGGCGGCGTGGTCTTTGCTGGATGGCTCCCAGGCGCAAATGCAAAACCGGGTTTTGATAAATAAAAAAAACATTTTTAAAAAAGGAGCAAGCTCATCTGGAAAAATAAAGGTTAAAAAACCTTTTAAGCTAGAATAAACCTGCCTCATTAGCCTTAATTATAAGACTAACAGTCTTGAGCCATGCTAGCAGCTCTGTGAGTTTGGCACAGTGATGCTTTCAGCTAAATGTTAATGTAGGCATGCTAACGTGCTTATAATGACAATGCTAATGATCGCTATGTTTACAATCTTGGTTTAGCATATTAGCATTCTGTCATTTCCTAATTAGCACAAACCACTATGGTAACACTGTGGGTGGCTGATGGGGAATGTCAGTTTTGCAAGAAAACTAAAATATCGGTGTTGGTTCAATTCAGGAAAAGTTGTTATAATTAATCCTGAGGATAATTTCCATGTCTGTATCAAATTCATCAAATCACATTCTAGTAGTCGTTAGGATATTTCACTTAAAGCCAAAATGTAAACCTCATGGTGACTCTAGATGATAACCCAAAGTTATTATGATGTATCCTCTGGGATCCATGAATGGATTTTGTGCCAAAATGTGGTGCCAATGCATCCAGTTCAATTCTATTCAAAGTTTTGGCCTGTTTGGTGGCACTGGACTCAATTTATGCAACTTTAAAAAAAAAGCATTCCCAACTTTTTACCTCAAAGTTAAAGAAGTTTAATAGTTAGTTGCAGAATGCTTTAGAGAGATCATCCATCGCACTGCTGAACCAAAGCTCAGCTTCTCTCAATGCCTGGCAGCGCAATAATTACCTCTCCTCACTGTTCTGTCAGGTGAACGTCAACTGTAGACAATTCATGGTGAATCACCATTTATCGCTGAACCAAGATTGGAACGTTCACTTCTAATCGTCTTTGATTGTGTGACAATCAGTGAGCTTTTCTTTTTTTTTTCCCCAGCCAGGAGCTAAACAGATTACCTGAGACTTGACCGCATTGTTCATTTCTGCAAATTAAATTCTGATGCCTGATGTGTGGACGCTGGCAGAAACCTCTGCACACACACACACACACACACAAAAGAGAATCTGAAAAAACAAACTATCTCCTGGACATGCGTCAAGGGAGAGCTGGAATCATTTATATTAAACACAGCTCATCTCTGTGATTTTGTTTAAAGCTTCACAAATTATCCGGACTAGTAAAAAAAAGTCCAGACATCACCTTCTGTGATTTTGAAACATTGACAGTCAAGTTGACACTCACTGACATTTACGACTAATATACAAAGCTGTCAAGGCAGTTTCATTGACAAGTATAGCCAAATAAACCATTAACCATCAAAATGATCTTTCTAAAACTGCAAGGATTGTTTTTTCAGCGTAGTTTCACTCCACGAAACCCCCATTGCGCAAATGGCAAACGCCTATTACTGCAAATACATTGTGACAGCTGGCCCTCACCCACAATGAAGTACATCCGTTTTGACGGGAACACTCGCTTCCGTTCAGAGATTAAAATACCCGATCTGAAGGGCATGATACTTTGTGTCACTGAGTGATTTAATGAACACAAAAATAATGACACGATCTGATGGAAACCATATGCCCAGGCTACCTTGGTCATCAGGGGCAGCATGTCCAATCATCGTCAACAAAACGCTACTACCAAGTCGTAGAACGTAGTCTTTTGTTGCTACTCTCTCAACTTGAATTGGGTTAGGGTTAGAGAGGTTCTTGCCACAAAGATATTTGAATTTATTTAAGCCAATAAGAAAACACAAAGGCAGGGAATAAATGGATAATGTCCTTCCAAGGCAGAATGGCGCAAGAACGGCGGCGCAACAAACCCTCTACAGCTCACACAGGTTTCCTCTGAGCTGAAATCCGAGAGAGGAGCGGTGCAGATTTTTATTTTAACACAGACTCTCCCGAGATGCCGAATGCACCGCCTGAATCGATCCGTGGATGTTTCACAGCCTGGAGAGTCTGGGGAACAATGTCAATAAAACTAGAATTTAAGAAAAAAACATCAAGTCAAGGAAAGAGGGGGGTAACCAAAAAATAAGACCGTGAAATAAGGTGACTCGTTTCACTTCAGTGGAGTGGAGTACTTCCTAATGAGTTTACTGTAATTGTCTCATGTCGGATCGGTGATTAATCCGCCCATCTGCAGGCGACTGGAGACAGAATGGATCATCTTGGGTCCAAGGGCTTCTTGCCATTTTGTTGCCCTGGTGAGGCCATCTGGGCCAGGAGAGAGCTAATCAGTCATAAGAACACCGCCGGCTGGATCCCATGTGGCCACCTGATCAACCACCAGCATCCAGACATGAACTAGAAGAAATTCCATCACTATGCAACATAAAAGTTAAAGTTTTGCTTCCTGGAGGTTTGGTTTTAATTATAAAAGTTTTATAGATTTTCAAATGGGCCTTTTTTCATTTGGCCTGTTGGTCTATTCCAAGATGAACTTTCTGACATATTAGTGACCAAGCGATTAATTTAAAAACAAAATTTATCATAAACTTCTCCCGGTTAGGATTCAGGAGGTTTTTACTGGGAGCAGAAAAAGCTTCTGTAGGAATGAGTTCTTAGATCCGTAAATAAGTTAGCAGTGTAGCAATTTCAGTTCCTCTGTCTCCAAATAACAGTTTTTATAATTGTTTTTTTGGTTAAATACCTAAAATAAGGTGCGTGATTAAAACAAGCTGATGCTATTTTCACTAAAGTACCTCACTTGTTAATTCCAAATGGTGTCTAAAACGAGACAGCTGCTAATTGGGACTACAGAGGTTGAGGGCACCATGAAACGCTGCATTAAAGAAGTCGAGGAACAGCTGGATGTCAACCATTTTAAATAAAAACCTGCAACATGTCAGAGTTGTGACGATAGGGTATTCATACGACGACGAAACAACTGTATTCCTCATTGTTTCAGGAAATTGTCGGATTTGAATATCTAAATTATCATCCCAATGCAAACTTGTTCAGAAGTTACCAATTTGTACGTGTTTTCTTAAACTTAATACAAAGTTGGTCATAAAAAGTTACAGATTGAGTGAGAGGAGAGAGTCAGGCTGCATTTTTGTATTTGGATCTGTACTACGAGTCCTTGGATGCCATATGATTTATAAATCCCACAGGGGCAGGTGATCCCCTCGTGTTCAGGGTCATATTGTTGACGGCAAAGTTAAAAAAAAAAAATAAATAAAACTTTTGATTCAATGCGCAATCTGTTAAGCCTCATTAAATCTCAACAGCCTGTTTAAAAATGACTCATCATTAACTCCTGGCTCAGAGACGAGATTTTAAAGATTCATTACCGGAAGACTTAAAACACAAGGCTGCATGGGAATCGGAAAATGGGAAACGTGCATTAAGAAGCGGGCGCAGGGGATTCGCTTATTATTATTTTCCTTATTATATCATTCATATTAACCTACAGGCACTTATGGGGCTGCTGCCACCATATAAATTCTCCTCAGTCTTACTCTTTGGAGGGAGAAGGGGAACAATATACTGCCTGAATGGTTTTCTCTGAAGCTTAGATGAGATGCACATCTGTCATAAGCACTTACTTTCCATTGTTTTTGCTCCAGCTGCATTCTTTACATTCCAGTGGCCGTGACTCCCTCTGACTCCATGGAGGCTGGAGGAGGGGACACGACACTCCTCTGGACTGATTATTGGTTTACAGCTCATGCTAAAGGTGTCATTTAGCAACATCAGACATTCCCTTTCCCAACTTTCCTTGCTGTTGCGAAACATCAAAGCAGCAGGGGCAGCGGTGTCTAATTTGAACAGCCAGCACTCATCACATGCCCAACTTCAAAAGCTTTCTCTGAAGTGTAGTCTTGACCTTTGGGAAAACTATAAAGAACTAAATAATCTAATCATAAAGATTAACTAACTTACTGGCAAGGACACTCACAAAATACTGAATGAACGCCAGAAGCAGACCGTTTGGTGTGGTGGTCAGTCAACGGCCAGAGAAAGACCAAGGAGGCCAATCACAGCTGAAACCTAAGACCCTGAACTAGTAGAAACGGGTTACGTCTCATCTATATCCTATAAAACTGAGACTGAAGCTCCACCTTCATGTGATGACAACTCGTTGAATCTCCAAAAAATAGTGCACCATAAATTTCCTTATTTACAGTCAACAGTCACCCAAATACCTTACATGTCTACCAACAATGCATTGCCATGAATTTGTGGCTGAAAGGTCTAATAACTGCAACAAATTAATTGATTAGCTGTCCAACAGAAAATGATTCTGCAAAAATATTGATAGTTGATTAATCGGTTTAAACATTTGTTTTAAACCAAAAGCCAAATATTTGCTGGTTCCAGCTTCACAATTGCTAAACATTTCAAGTCACTGTGGGCTGTGGAAATGATATATTATATTATTAGACATTTTAAATGATTATTATTATATTATGACATTATCTTTGATATGTTGTTATCTCCTCGTGAACTCCAGCTTCCCTAGAGAAGCAGCTCGGTTTTAATCTGGGTAAATACTGTTTTTAGTGCTATTAATTGTCTGCATGGTAATGCACCTATTATTTTTTTGTATAAACTCCACAGAGAGTAAGTGTGTTTGCACTGGAGGCCTATTAAACTTGACAATAACACAGAGAAGGCGCAGAAGAATTTGTATTTAAAACGATATCTATAAAGACACAGCTTCCAGCAGCATCCCTGTTTTACAACCAAACAGCAAGCTCGTGGAGATATTTTCAAGCTCAAACCAAGCACCATGAATGACTGGGAGCTGTAGAGCTGGCAGTCGGCATTGCCTGGCTATAAAAAGTTTAGTATGCTTCTTGAATAAAGACTTATGTGTATAAAGTGGCCATTTCTCTGCCCTGTGGGTGTAGTAGTTGCAGTAGTAGTAGTAGTAGTAGAAGGCTCGGATAACTTATGGGACGACACTAAATTTTCGCCTTCCTGTGTGCTGTGTTACGACATGAATCTCGACACGCCTCGGGCCACGCTGCGGTGATAATTTACCGAATAAAACATGGCTTTCTACGGCGAGCACAAATGCCTCCGGGCTGCCGAGTGTTTGCGCTGGAATGTCTTGGACCGAGACTTTTCGGGAAAGTGTGTATATCTGTTTGACCTCATTAGTACCGCGGGCCAGGCCTGTACAGTCCATGTGCCAAGCGTATACTCTCCCTGCTACTTTATATACATCACTGGAAGGAAGCTCGTTTGTTGGAACGAATCGGAGAAGAGGGATAGAGAGAGAGAAAGAGTGTTTGTGTTTATATGCGCAAGGATTAACTTACACTGTTGGCATGTTGATAAGGGCAGCGCAGTTGTTAGATGAGAGGATTTGGATGTTAGAGCACGAGAATGTGAAAATAGCGTCTACACACACACACACACACACACACCGTCGTCATCCTTGGCATACTAATAACATGTTGTTAAAATGTAAGAATGACTGTGACTGTGTCATTTGCTCAGGCAGAGCATGCAGCGTTACGACATGCACAGTGTGCAAATTATCCTAGGAAGACTGTTTTCTTCAGTTTATTCCCTTGAATACAAAATCCCAGGCAGACACATGTAAAAAGTCTTGCACACACACACAAACACACACACACACCTTCCAAGATCAACACAAGGCTGTAATGTGCGATGACAGGAGGCCAAGACTTGCATTCATCCGCCAGCGCTCATGAAAGGCATACCGTCGAGAGGGGAGAGCGTTCTGTTTGGAAGCGTTTAGAAATGTCTCAGCTCTTCTCTGCCAGACGTCCATTGTACGACTTAACTGAAGAAGGCATATGCGGCGTGCATCAGACAGGTAGATGAAGGTAAGGTGCGAGGAGGTGCAAAAGAGAAAAGCGGAATTGTTTCTGACAATCTAGAGAAATTGGAAATCTCAGGAACGGTCGGCGTGTCTTTTGGAAGCGACGCGGAGACGGTAACTACGGCAAAAGCCAAAAGTTAATGAACGCAAAGGAGCCGGAACAACATCAAAAGGCCTCAAAAGACAGCGTTGTGCCCAAGCTGAGGAGGGAGTTAATAGTGACGGTGGGCTCCAAACAACTGCAACAGATACTCTCAATAATTTCACCATTAGCTGGCATTCTGGCGCGGAGACGTCGGCTCGGTAATTCAGTTTTCAATTTGCAGTGCTGCTGTCTGATGGAGTCCTCCCAATTAATTAGACATTCCGATTCTCCTTGAGAAGCCTCAGCTGCAGGCTCAGGGCCGCTCACAGCAAACAAGGGTCCAATTTAACTCTGGGACGCAATTAAGTTACTGGCAGTCGTTCAATTGTTGTCCCACCAAAATCCCCACTAATCAGGCCAACACTTACAGTAAGGATGTACCAATCACAGACTGGATATAAAGACAGATGTAGTAACATTTGACGCACCTGGCGGTTTCCATTGAAGCCAGATTGAAGCCAAGAACTGCTATTTATGCATGGAATACCCACTATTCCTCACTAGTGTCATATGGTTCTGCTGGAACCAATCCCAGCATACTTCTTGAAGAGGCGGGGATACACACCACTCACACATTCATACCTACAGGAAATTTAGAGTCTCCAATTAACATAAGCATGTTTTTGGACTTTGGGATGAAGATGTAGAACCCGGGGAAAACCCATGCAGACACGGGGAGAAGATGCAAACTCCACACAGGAAGTTCCTGGCTCAAGTCCTTGAACCTGCAACCTTCTTGCTGTAAGGAAACAGAACCACCGCGCCACCCTCTTCTGGATCCAGAATCATCCAAAAACAGAAGGGTGGGTGTGTTATCACTTGGGTACCAATCCAATTAACAGGATCCTGATTGGGGCTGACTAAAAGCCAAATCATTAACCCCATCCTGGATTTGTTTTGCTCCGTCATGTCCCCCCCCCCCCCCCCCCCCCAAAAAAAAAAAGATGGCGTTAAAACACTACAACCTCACAGCAAGAACTGGGTATCACAAAAAACATGGATGTGACAACATATGTCAGCAAGTATTGCGACTCCTTTAAAAAAATGTGTTTTGTGTATTTCAGGGACAGAAAGTGCAGCTCTCAGGTGAAAACACCTACTGAACTTCAGTACCATGTTAACGCTACAGTTAAGAGAGGCTGTTCAAACCCGTCACTCAGGCATCTCTCTGTGGATATAATAGCACTACAAACATCATATTTTAGGAGGCAGCCAGAGGAAGGCGATGTGGGCTATATTCTCCAAATGCAGCTGTCAAAAATGTTAAAATTACTATCTAGCACAGTGAATCCACCTAGCTGCGTGTAGGATGTCTTCGCTCTTATTTAGCAGAGTGTCTTCTCAGGGGTGGCAAAGCTGCAGCTGGCAGCGTTCTCCCAATTTGGGACCAAACTTTTGTGCCAAGCGATTTTTTGTTTTTTGCCGTTTTCCTGTAGCATTCCGCCACAGATAACAACAAAACATCACAGGACTCCGGCTCTGCATGACGTCTGGCTGTTTTGCACGGAGCGGGCGGCGACGCCCACAACGTGTACTGGCACAGGAAGAGAGGAGCGGCGGGGAGCGAGGAAAGGGGGGGGGGGGAAAAAAAAAAGGTGGGAAAGAGACAAGAGGGAGCAGATGTAGAAAAATGAGCGCAGAGATAGAAAAAGGAGCTTAGCGATGCGGCTCGCATTTGCAACGCCTAATTAGAATAACAATGAGCGCTTTCAAGTTAGAATAATAGCGGCCTAGTGTTCATCATAATGGCCAGAAGCAGATCCAGGGCTGAACCCATGTTGCATACAGTGTGCTAAAGGAACCAGGGAAGGCTCATACTGTATAGCAGCCAGTCTGTGGATGGAGCAGCTAATAAAGGGATTGATCTGGATGACTGGACTATAGCCAGCAGCTAGTGGACAGTTTAACAAACTCAGACAAGGCAGTATTAGACTTTTTACTTTTAAGACATGTTAAGATAAAAACATATTTTTATAATTTATGCAAAGAAAATATGTGATGTGTACCCTGGAGGGAAAAAATATGCCTTTTTTCTCTGAATGTCATAAGATTCTAAAAGAAATTGAGCATGTTGAGAAAGTGAATGAGTGACTCATTAAGTAGAGAGGGTCAAATATTCTGGTGAGAATATAAAAGGAGGGGGGAAAAAAAGTGTTTTATTCAGTGCATGGATTGCTGTCGTTTCCAACCGTGGGCGCCGACGTGCGTCTGGTTGGGTTAATTCTAGACGAGCAACTGGAGAGTTGTAAAACAAACGGTGACCTTTGAGTGAAGAGACGAAAACGCATGAATGCTACAAGGCAGAACAGACGGAGGGTGGCTGCACCTTCAATTTTCTTTTCGTTCTCATTTCATTAAAGCGTGTTTTTTTTTTTTTTCTCCCCGGCGTCTTCACGCGTACGGAGAATAATCAAAAGGAAGAGTAGAAATGAAAGAGCAAGGTGAGGGAGTCAGGAAAGGGGATGGTAATGAAGATGAAGTGTAAACAGCAGGAGCATGAGTGAAAGGAGTGAAAAACGGGGTGCTTTTTTTTTTTCTTTTAAATTGTTGGAGGCGACACTTCTTTCCAAGGATGCTGCGTTGGGACAGGAGGGAGAGGGCACACACTCCCCCTGACCTCAATCTAATTACCGCATACCTTAGAAATCTGGACTGAAAGCAGATAGCAGCGGTAGCCCGGAGCAAGTTTTTTCTTTCAAGTCTAAGTTTTGCTTTCTACAAACGCCGAGCACAGAATGTCTCACTCGATCCTGCTGGGAGGATAAAGTCAAAGGGGGCATATCTTGGACAACATATTTTCAGTTTGCGTGAAGCTCCTGGAGCATAAAATCAATGTTTTAAGAAACCGAACACTGTGGAGAAAATAACAGCCAAGAGCTATTGGTTATTTAGAACAGAGCATGGCCACAGTACAGTAGGGCCATAAGATTCTACTTCTTGCTATTCTTCACTAAGTCTAACACTAAAAACGCTGATTTCACACTCTCGGTATCATCAGTCCCTTTGTATATCTATCTGTTGTTAATATTTAATAGTGTAGGTCAAGTCTCTTCTTACAATTTAGAAACTAACACTTCTTAATATTGAGGCTTGTAATAATACATATTTAAATGTAAAATCCTGGTATTAATATATGAAAATAAAACGTCTTTTTAACTTTGAACACAGATTCTCTCTTGTGGACTACAGATTAGCAATAAAACCCAATAAACCTAATAAAACTCTATTAAATAAATTAGATTCCAAATAGGCAACTGAACTTTATAAACCCTCAGTCATCTTATTTTATCAAAGCTGCATAATTTGCATCTTTCATTTGAGAATCCCTACGTTTGTCACATTTGACGAAAGTGAATTTTTGGCCTAAATCATCTCTTGATGATACTGCCAGTTTAGTTGAAAGGATCACACCATTTATGCCCTACAGGACAATGGCCTGAGTGAAGAGCGCAACATAAGCCATTTTATTTTATTTTTTGACTAAAACATACGTTTTTTTTGCCCAAGTCAGGATAAAATTCCTTGACGAAGGATGAAGTTATGAACCTGATTCTTGTATCAATTTCTACAAGCTTGTGATAAGGTTTACTATCAAAAGGGCTACAGGCTATATTGTTTTAAAGGAATTTAGTCTAAATTTAATACAATTATACATTAATAATAATTGAATCAATAAAATCAATAAATCTGTAGCCAAATATAAAGACAGAAAGGAAGTTCCAACATCTTCAGGCCAATAAACCTGTTGATGCCCATTGAGTGTCGTCATTTCATTGAAAATTTGCCACATCTCTGGTTTCAAAAGTCAAAACTGGATGTTGGAAATCTGTTCCGATCAATAAAAAAGACCTGGGAAAGTGGTGAAAAAGGGAAGTGCCTCCTGACCAATTTGATTTACCTGCATTCCAATTATCTTGCATCTGAAATGTTTTTTTGTGTTTTCCCAAAAACCTTGTGAAAACGACTTAGGCCATTATTTAAGTAGGGTGACGATATACTAAAACGCATTCTTGAAGAATGACTTTTGGCTTCCTCTCAAGCGTTCTCGCTAACAGACAAATCACACCGAAGTGACAACTTAATCTCAGTCCAGCTTTTTGCGGTGCAAGGGCAGAAAAAAAAAAATATTATTTATAAATTATGCGAAAACTTTTCATTATCTTTAAAGCACATTAGCACTACACCCCATCTGTCAAACAGATAATCTTATTGCTGTGTCCTTTGATGTCTTAGAGGAGTCTTTTCATCTGAATAAAATAACCACCATACTCGGTGAAGTGAAATCTAATATAAACTTAGAAATCATAAATCATGTAGAAAAAAAACATGATTATTTGAAGGATCTGATGTTAAAAGGAAGCATAAGCTGACGCCCAAAGTGGAGTCATCCATCTGATGTACCGAGAAGCAACAGAGAAAACAACACTGCTATGGTTGTCAATTGAATTACAGCCAGAATAGTGTGCTCTCTCTCTCTCTCTCGTCAACTCTCTTTCCTTCACTGCCTCCCTTCTTCCTCAGCATTAGGTGCGTCTCTCTTTCTCATGGCCAAGCTGTCTTAGGGAAAAGGTCCCTCTGTCTCCCTCTCTCTCGCTGACAGTAGGTAAGCATGAATAATGTGTGAGAGCGCCAGGACAGACAGGCTTGAGCTGTGCAGCCCGTCTCTTCATCTCCCGAACCTATTTAAACATGCCTCTCTCGGTTCCCGGCGGAGAGAGGAATGAAATGAGTATGTGAAACGGGTAAGGAGGGCAACGGGGTGAGGGGGGTGGGGGGGTGGGAGAAAGGCGAGCGCGACTGAGCGCCGCATATGTAAAAACCTCCCAGGAGTGACGAGGGGAGCGGGCTTATGGCAGCTGGAGGTGACCCTGCTGCAGGCAAAACCAACAGGGTGGAAGTGGGTGGAGGGGGGCAGCTTCAAAAAAGGAAGCTAAAGGCTAGCGTGAGGCTTAACAGGAAGCCCAAAAGAAGGCAAAGCTATCCACAGACAATACCTCAAGGGTATAAATACTCAGTGAGAGGCAGATGTGGTCAGACTATAACAACGCAGGTCATATCGAAGATATGCTAATAACATGTCTCTTTGTTGCCTGTAAAATCTATATCGTCCAGCAGCAAATCAATGTCTTGTTTACGGTCTTTTTTTTGCAGACGCTTTATCTTGTCAAACTGCTGATGTCTCAGTTCTGGCAGGTAACACTACACGATACATTTAGATCAATAGACAGAATCACACAGACATTGGTTTAGCAGCCGACAACGTAATAAATGTGCCCTATTTAAAATGTAAGAGGCCAAATAGTGTAATAACTGTCCAGTAATGTAATATTTTTTGGCTGATAACATAATAACCTTTTATGTTATCTGCTGGTTATTATGGCGTTGGCCTGGTGAAGAAAAAAAGTTTTTGCAAATATAATAACTGAGATAAGAACTTAATAACTTATTACATTATAGGCAAAAAGTTATACCACACAGTTCAGGACGTTTATTACATTACTGGCCAATTATCTTATGGGCCTATTCCATTTTATTATGTTATAGGCTGATATATTACGTTATCGACTGCTACATTTGGTCTTGTCTTTTTGTTTCCTGTATATTTAGTAATCTCCAGCACCCGATAAAGGCTGATACCGTAGTAAAGCTGCCCTATTTAAAACGTAATAGGCCAATAACATAATAACTGTCCAATAACATAATAAAAATCCTGAAAAAATAATGTAAAACTTAATAATGTAATAACTTTTGGACAATAACGTTTCCTGTATTCCTTAATCTCTACAGTGTTTGATTATTTATTCAGTGGTTTATTGGCTTTGTAGAGAAAGTACTTCACAACAATAGTTTACCCTCATGTCTAGAAGATTTGGTGCACTGGTTTTTAATGGCTAGTTTAGGGTTTCAGTCTATAGGCTGTATATAAGACGGCAACAGCGAGGTGTATCATTAAAGACCAGCGGGTGAGTAAACTGTTGATCACAGCCGACGATCAAGATCCACACAGCAGAAATCAAAGCTACAATAGCTACAATGAGTCTTCAAATCTTGTAAATGGAGCAATAATTTCCAAAGTCTTCAAACAAACATTTAATATGTTCGTAAAAATAATCTAAACTATATCATGAACTCAGAGTCTCTGGTCTTTGAAAGCTTCTTTCATCGCCATGGTGATCAAAAGGGAAAACCAGTATTTAAATATTGAGACATACATTTTATATCTCCGGCAGTAGTGTGAGAGAAGAGAGAAATAGAGAGATGCCACTTGTGGCAAAAAGCCAATCACTGGCACCCGCTGGCCGCTGCTTTGGCTCTAATTTGGCGGATGATTTGTCGACCTGCGACCACCAACATCTCCCAGAATCCTCCCTCTTTCTTCAAAAGGACATCCACGGGGAAAGGGACGGGTATAAGAGTAGTGGAGCTCCTTTAAGGAAAATGGCAGTGCTTAATGTGTGTGTGCTTAAAGCGAGCGGCAGAAAAGGTTAGCGGTGAGTTGTTAATCTAGCAGTAAATGTACAGTAAAGGCTACAGTGTTTCAGTTAATAAATGAAGAGCCTTATCGGGTTATTTCCCCAGCTGCTGGAAAATAGACGGGGTTTAACCCTGAACTCAGCGACAACAATTTAACCCGACTGGACCACTCGAAAGGCGACTGACCTTTAAGGTGGATCGGTTATTCTCATTTTAGCGTCACTCTCGGCCGCTTTTAAAAAGACAACGGGGAAATGTCCGGCTGCCGAGTCTCTCGGCACTCAGCCTCGGGGAAAACACTGGACAGACCAACCCCCGAGGCTCCCAGACAGGCTTTAATCGCTCCATATTGATCGTTCCCTTTTTTGGTGAATCAGCAACAAGGAGTTTGCTTAAAATTCCCTTCCCTGTGCGAGCAGGTCAGCCAATTTCACCCTCCCCGATACCTTCACTCCAAAATATCCCATTTAGCTCTCATTTATATTCCGCCGGTGGTTTGGAGGGTAGGAACATTAACATTTTCTCACATACAAAATGAAATATGAAGTCTCAGGATATCTCCATCTAGAAACCCTCAGGGAGGGCGCACCTATAACATTTTGCAAGTTGCACAACAGCAATCTACAGCCACTTTGTGATTCATCGCCGCTTCGTTGCGACAAACTGATTTTGCTCCTCATGGTTGTTGACAGAGAAGAGGCCAGAAAGAAAAAAATATATATAAAACCTGCCTATGTGACAGCATTGATTTGTTGCAAATATGAGAAGAATCGTCTTATCTTTGAGACAAAGGAGGCGTAATTGACATTTGACAGAGAAAAAAAACACCACAAGGAGACGTTTTATGACAAATGCGCATTTCTGTAAAATAAAATGAGATCCCTGGAGTCAACGTAATAATGTGCAAGTGCACAGTACGCAGAAAATAAATCATTATAATGCTTCAAATACACTACACTGACAGTTTATCATCTGACGTGTTGTTATTCTGTAAAATATTCTGGTGCAATATAGTTATACTGTGTGAATGAGCTTGTTTTTTTTAATATTCTAATCCATATATATTTTCATTCTGGTATCTCTGATGTTGCTGTGATGCATGAATTTCCCAGGATGGGATCAATAAGGTTTTTCTTATCTTTCAGTGTTGATTTTAGTTGCTAAAACATCAGTGAAAATGATAGCTCTCTAGCAAACAGATGAGTCTTACACTGGCTTTGTTTATTGTTCTTTCAAATTCACAGCCTCTCACTGCAAAAACTGCTTTGTTGATTATTGGATTGTTCATCAGTCATCACCAGACACGAGAATTTACACGTTCTCCCTTCCACCACCTCTCCCATCTGTACAGGAAGGAGTGAGGAGTTACAAATCACAACAGCATCTAACAGGTATGTTAACATGCTGTTTAACAGGCTGCAGCTGAACAACCGATTAGCGATCTGACCTGCAGACTCTTGCGGACCACTTTTACATTGAGTGTTTGTTTGGCGGCTCGTTCGACGCGCAAGACGTGCGTTTGCGATTAGAAAAGAGACTTCAGCAGAAAAAAAACAACGTGGGTTGTTGTAACAGGACGCTACATGGATGAATGCAAAGGATAGGGGGCACGATTATGAATAATAAAAAAAAAAAAGTTTAAATATAAACTGGAGAATGCCAGACAAGCGAGTCCCAAAATAAATGCTGTAGCAAGAAAAACAAGCACGCCTATAGGGTTGGAAACGATCTGGACTGGAACATCTCAACTAATCAAAATTATTTCCATGAAGCATTATACAAATATCCACGGTGGCCAGAAAATCAATCCTACATGCTTTGGTGATCCCTTAAATTTTCTACTAGTGCCAACATCAGGTCCAAATGTTCACTTATCTTGTGAAATATCTTGACTTCTACAGGACGGATTGGTGAATTGTTTATACAGACGTCTATGGTTCCTGGGGATAGGTCCGACATTCTTTGGTGATCCCCTGACTTTCCCCTAGTGCCACCATGTGGTTGACACATGTGGTATCGAGTAAAACATCTAAACATCGGTTGGATATACTGCGGTGACATTTGACACACACATTCATGTCCCCCTGAGGTTGAATGGTTATAAATCTGGTGATCCCGTCCCTTTGTCCACTACTTTGGTTCTGTATCCAAATACCTACAAAACAAGTGACTTTTCTGTAACTATACTTTATGTTTAATGCTAACTAGCAAACCAAAAATGATGAAGGTTATGCCTGCTTCACATTATATCACGGCCAACCCAGCAGCCAGTGCTGTCACGTGGTTCAGAAGTCTCGGCTTCACCATTAGCCAGCTAGACAACCGCGAAGTAAGCACTGTCTGTTAAACCCAGTAATTAATGAGTGGTTGAAGGTGAATTCATGGATTAAAGAAAAAAAAATCCTGAGCCTGAACTTTATTTTAATGTGGGTGCATAGGTGTGTGTGTGGTAATTTGTGGCGTGGACACATTCGTAGGCTCAAAATGACACATGAAGCACTAACACCCGCGCACCCACAGACTCGCAAACACACACGCTGGCTGAGGATATTGAACCATCTCATTTTTAAAATTTCGTGAGAGTTGATTTTTTTTCCCCCCCGCAGTCAAGCGCTGCACGCCGGAAATCAGACACAGCACCGGAAAACTTTAATCCCTGTGAATCTCTATCTTGGATAGTTTACAATACTCCTGGTGCTGAAGGATTTATTCATTCGTTTTGTTGAGATACTATAAAGTTATGCATGTAAGATGTTTAGATGCTGCATGGCTGTAGACTCACACAAACAGTTAATCAAACAAAATGAGAGATTTTAAGCAACCCCTTTGGATTATGGCAACATCAGATAGACAGTTATCATTACTATTAGATAATTTACAGACTAAATGATTAATTAGTTGAACTAAAAAAAACAAAAATCTGATTTGAGAAACTGGAACCAGAGAATTTGCACATATTCTTCTTAAAAATTACTCAAATCGATATTTGATTAACAAAATAGTTCAGTAGCGATTAATGTTAGAGTTAAAAAAATATATATATAGAATGTTGTAAAAATTAAATCAAATACAATAAACATATAGAAATGAAATTTCAGGGAATGTAGACTTCATAAAAATTTTGTCTAGGTAACATTGTCTAGGTTGTTGTAGGTCTTAAACAAATCCTTTGTTTAAGGAAAAAAAAAAAAAGAGTATGAAATGAATAATGAATGAGTTTTATTTGAACAGAACGAACTTAGAACTATATACAATATAATATACAAAAAGAGAAAGGGAGGGGGTGAGGATGAGGGTGAAGGGGAGTGAGGGTGATGGTTACAGGGGGTGAGGATGGGGTGGGGGGAGGGGGGGGTAAAGGGTGGGGGATGAAAGGTGGGGGGGTAGAAACTGTACAGGGTTGGATACTGGAGGGCATCACTGATGTCACTTTCTGCGACTCCAGAATTTTTTTCTCTCCTTCTTTTTCTTCTCCTGAAAGGGGGAAACAGCATATTTTCAGTTCAAAGCTCTTAAGTCAACTGAAGTTATTTGTTAGAATGAAACAGATCAGCTGAGTCACCAAACCTCAACTTGGAGGTTCTCCTCCTCCAGGTGCTGGATCTCATCCTGGGAATCTTCTTTCTGCTGAGAGAGAGCTTTCTGGTGACCATGTTCCATCCTGGTGTTTTCTGTCTGGCAGCGATGTTTTGGCTCAGAGATTTGGTCTTTGGGTGGATTGCGACTCCATTTCCAGAATCTCTTTTTTTTCTTTGTCTTTTTCATCTCCTAAAAGTGGAAAGAAAGAATACTTTCAATTCAAAGCTCTAAAGTCACGTGAAATTCGTTGTAAGAATGAAAAAGATAAGCTGAGGCAACAAACCTGAAGTTGGAAGATTTCATCTCTCAGCTGCTGGATTTCTACTTGGTGTTGTTCTTCCTTTTCACTCAGTTCTTGAACGTGGCGCCGTTGTTGCGCAGAGAGTTCTACGACGTAGCTCTGCTCCTTCTCTGCGAGTTCTTGAACGTGGCGCTGTTGTTGCGCAGAGAGTTCTACGTTGTAGCTCTGCTCCTTCTCTGCGAGTTCTTGAACGTAGCGCCGTTGTTGCGCAGAGAGTTCTACAACGTAGCTCTGCTCCTTCTCTGCGAGTTCTTGAACGTGGCGTTGTTGTTGCGCAGAGAGTTCTACGTTGTAGCTCTGCTCCTTCTCTGCGAGTTCTTGAACGTAGCGCCGTTGTTGCGCAGAGAGTTCTACGTCGTAGCTCTGCTCCTTCTCTGCTCCTTCTTGAACGTGGCGCTGTTGTTGCGCAGAGAGTTCTACGTCGTAGCTCTGCTCCTTCTCTGCGAGTTCTTGAACGTAGCGCCGTTGTTGCGCAGAGAGTTCTACGTCGTAGCTCTGCTGCTTCTCTGCGAGTTCTTGAAGGTGGCGCCGTTGTTGCGCAGAGAGTTCTACGACGTAGCTCTGCTCCTTCTCTGCGAGTTCTTGAACGTAGCGCCGTTGTTGCGCAGAGAGTTCTATGTCGTAGCTCTGCTCCTTCTCTGCGAGTTCTTGAACGTAGCGCCGTTGTTGCGCAGAGAGTTCTACGTCGTAGCTCTGCTGCTTCTCTGCGAGTTCTTGAAGGTGGCGCCGTTGTTGCGCAGAGAGTTCTACGACGTAGCTCTGCTCCTTCTCTGCGAGTTCTTGAACGTGGCGTTGTTGTTGCACAGAGAGTTCTATGTCGTAGCTCTGCTCCTTCTCTGCGAGTTCTTGAAGGTGGCACCGTTGTTGTGCAGAGAGTTCTACGACGTAGTTCTGCTCCTTCTCTGCAAGTTCTTTGAGGTGGCGTTGTTGTTGCGCAGAGAGTTCTACGACGTAGCTCTGCTCCTTCTCTGCGAGTTCTTGAACGTGGCGTTGTTGTTGCGCAGAGAGTTCTACGTCGTAGCTCTGCTCCTTCTCTGCAAGTTCTTGAAGGAAGCCATATTCATGTGCAGAGAGTTCTACGACGTAGCTCTGCTCCATCTCTCTGAGTTCTTGAAGGCGCCGTTGTTCATGTGCAAAGAATTCTGCATCGTAGCTCTGCGCCATCTCTGCGAGTTCTTGAACGTGGCGTTGCTCTTGTGCAGAGAGTTCTACGTCGTAGCTCTGCGCCATCTCTGCGAGTTCTTGAACGTGATGTTGCTCTTGTGCAGAGAGTTCTACGTCGTAGCTCTGCGCCATCTCTGCGAGTTCTTGAACGTGGCGTTGCTCTTGTGCAGAGAGTTCTACGACGTAGCTCTGCTCCTTCTCTGCGAGTTCTTGAAGGTGGCGTTGCTCTTGTGCAGAGAGTTCTACGTCGTAGCTCTGCGCCATCTCTGCGAGTTCTTGAAGGTGGCGTTGCTCTTGTGCAGAGAGTTCTACGACGTAGCTCTGCTCCTTCTCTCTGAGTTCTTTAACCAAGTGATGTTCTTGCTCACAGAGTTTACTCTGCTTTTCTTCCAGGGCAGCCATTTTCCTTTCTGTGATCTTCTTTTCCTCCAGCAGTTTTAATACATGGCCTCTCCATTGCTCTCTCTCCTTTTCAAGTTCTTCATCCTTTTGTTGCAGCACCATATCCAGTGATTTTCTTAACTCGACTCCTCGGTTGTTATCCTGACACAAAACACAGAAATCCATGTGGACATTTTCCTATGACAGCAGGATATCTGATGCCTGTATTTTTATAGTCATAAAGTATACACACACAAAAAAATGAAGCTTTGTACACAATTCTGAAAACTTGAAGCTCATGAACATGATTCCATACGGTTAAAGTCTAAGCACAAATCTGTTGTCAGTCAGTCATTTTCTATACCTGCTTATTCCTCATTAGGGTCACAGGGGTCTGCTGGAGCCAATCCCAGCACGTTATGGCAAGAGGCAGGGATACACCCCAGATGGTCGCCAGCCAATCGTGGGGCACACACACCATTCACTCACACACTCACACCTACGGGCAATTTAGAGTCTCCAATTAACCTCAGCATGTTTTTGGACTGTGGGAGGAAGCCGGAGTACCTGGTGAAAACCCACGCAGTCACATGGAGAACATACAAACTCCACACAGAAAGGTCCCAGACCCAGGACCAAGGAGGTCTTGAACCTGCGACCTTCTTGCTGTGAGGCAACAGCGCTAACCCCTGCCCCACCGTGTCGCCCAAATCTGTTATTACTTAAATATTCAAAATCAAATTTGTACAAAACTCTACATAAAAATTGTATTATCATGTAATGTTTCTTAATTTGCTAATCAATGTAATTACTGTGGACAAAAACTAACATTAGTGTCTCAGACCTCAACAACTTTCAGTATCAACAATAAATTCATGGTCTGACTCTGTGAAGCTGGTTGTTGGAGCTCACTGAACAGACAAATGTGCATTTTATCCTATTCTGATACAATGATTGTGTTGATCTATCAGATCTATTCACAGTATTACAACATAGCATCAGACTTCATATTGTATGAACAATGACATGGCAACTGTACTTGTTTATGTTTGAATATGTAACATGGCCTCATGAAGACAAAATCTACATTTCATTTCAATAAATGAGCCACAGTTTCTGTAAATGTGTTTAAACATTTCCATTTCACACTAGAGCTCTTTAATAAATCCTTCAAGCAGTTTTTATGTAGAATATTTATTTTAATCTGAGATAGTTCAGATATTCACAGATATCCAAAAAATAAGTTTACACTTTTTTTCTCCGATTCATTTGACACTATTTTTGAAACTATGAATAAACTCTACACACTAACCCTAAAACCTTTCACCACACCAGCAAAACATTAGACATCTCTTGCAAAAGCAACCGATTCCTGCAAAACTCATCAAACTCCATTTAAAAATGATGTTTTTGTATAAATATAGTACAGACTATCATTTGAATAAGTGGGTGAAGAGTCGATGCTTCATGTGCTTGTTCAAATTCTAGCTTGAAACATTATGTTTAGTAAGTTTTAACAGGGTGGTTTGATTCATTTCCCAGAATATTCTGCAATAATGTTTTCTGAAAACATTCTTATTACAATATTAACATTATTAAGATTTGGTGGAATTTGGTGGAAACAGTGGAGCAATGTAGAGACAAATGTTTACCATTTTACTAGAAGTGTGACAATAAATTACAAATAGGATCAAAAGTGTGTTAATACGCAATATGAAATAGCTGAAATCCTGTTAAACACAGTGTAGAAGTGCAGTGCTGAGTTCTGGTTTGAACATCTTACCATCTGGGCTCTGCTCAGTCGTCTCTGTGCTGGTTGGTGATCTGAAAATCCAACTGGTCAAATCCTGTCGCTGTTTATCTCCAAGATGATTCAACTGCTCCAACGATCCAAAGTCTTTATCATGAAAGTAATCCAACTTCTGAAATCAATCTCTTGCTGTCAAAGTTCCGCTGTGAATCCCACAAATGCTGTTCTCCGTGTGAAATCTGCTCAGTTATGAACTTTGTAAAGAAATTGTTTACTTTCAAGAATGTAACACTGACAACACTACTAAGTATTAGTGTTTACATTTGGATCCCCCTCATTTGTTACCAAGGCAACTATACACTCATACATACTCATAAATGTCTAAAATATAATGAAGCAGTAACAGCTTAAACACTGTTAAAATACTATAAATCCCAGATATAAATTGATTAATAAGAGGTTCCTACTGTTGTGATAAACATGGTCACAAGTCATGGAATTTGGAAATTTCCAGATCTGGAGAAGTTTTGGAAATATAAATAAACCCAGAAGGTTTTGGAATGGTTGCTTGTATGATATAATAAAACCTGTATAATGGAGCATTTGTGGTTTAATTTAAATAGAATGAGAAAAGTTTATGTTTCCACATTTTAAGTAATTTTATAGACCATACTTGTAAGGGTATACATGATTAATATTAATGATCATCAACTTTTGTAAAGCACTTTATACAGGCAGTTTTGTCTGTTCCTTGTCAACATTTTTCCTCTACACAGACATTTCGGGGAATGTAAATTTCATAAAATCTTCTTTGAAGCTTTGGAATTTCATTGGGGAAAATGTGCAATGTTGTCTAGGCCTATGTGAACAAATCAATTGTTCAAGAAAAAAAAGAGTGAGAAATCTCAACAGAACTAACCTAATACTTCTGTAATTGCAGTACAGAATTAATCAATAGAGGAAAATAATTATTACATTCAGCCTTTAATCCAGCTGTCAGCGACTTCCCATTTAAACCCAGCGGAGTACAGTTTTGCACACGTCAAGGGTATAATAAATAGGACTAAAAGGATTCCTTGAGGAACTCTTATGACTAAATTAGTCAAAATCATCAATACAAATTCCTTTGTTTAATCCATGGAACTTTATAATCATCTGTGTTTTACAAAGATGATTATTACTGCTGCAAATCATGTTGAAAACTGCTAATCCTGCAAATCCTGACTGACTACTAACACTACTGACTGAGTGATGGTACCCTAAGCAGCCACTGTATATATTGTGAACAATTACTACCACTGAACTTCACACATATGGACACTGTTATTCAAATTTAGATTCCCTGGTTTGCTATAGGGATTTTTTTTTTCTTTCTTTTAGGTTTGGAAAACCGGATGAAACTGATTTGGGATTGTGGGAAAAACAAAAAAATGGAGTCTTACCAAGCGGTTTGAGATGGCGGGACGAGTGAGTGAGAGTAAATCGCAAGATACAAATGTAAGAGCAAGCCAGAGAAGAGCTTTGGGATCATTTCAAGCTGAAACAAAACAAAATCCTGTAGTTTACAGTATAAAAAGAGTAGTCGCCAAACATAATAGCACAATGGTAATTGTGATGCTTCAGCATCTCAGCAGAAAGCTTCCAGTAGAAGAATGAACATGACACAAGGTAAAAAAAAAAAAGGGGACAAAGCCACTCACAACTGCTTATTTATTGAAATGGCAACCTGCATGACATACTGCACATTCACTTAGATAAACCTGAACAACAGAAAGAAAACTGGCATGCGGGAAGATTAGAGTCAGTCGCCTTGAGAGAAGCAGAAATGGACACCAAAGCAAATACGTGCACACCGTTTCTCATTCATCAACAATTCATTATGACAAAACCGTGAAGGACTCCTTTCTATTTTGATTTTATTTATGGCCTTTGGCAGCTCCACTTGCCGTTCATTTACAGAGCTTAGATAACGGAGGAGGTCATGAAAGAGTTATTTCATCCTCTTCGAATGTTTAAAGAGAAATATTTTGCTGCCGATGACGAGACGGGGTTCACTTTATCACTTGAAACCACAGGGGGACGAATAAGTACACGCATCTCACAATTCTGCACTGTTCCCATTTCTCCATTGTTGGAAATACTTCCACTTGCCACAACAGATGGCTGATGTTGACAAGGAGGGAGAGTAAGCTTGTGTGTGTGTGTGTGTGTGTGTGTGTGTGTGTGTGTGTGTGTGTGTGTGTGTGTGTGTGTGTGTGTGTGCGTGCGTGCCTTATCATTACCTGTACACAGAGGTGAGACTAGCAGTCAGACAGTGTAACAGAGGCAACGACAACAGGATCTCTCCACCAAACCTCTGTCAAGCATGATTGGACAGCATGTGGTAAGTGGTGCGCAGGCCCCGGGGATGTGCTACTGTATATCAGCATCAACACACACACCCACACACACACGCACTGGAGAAAAGCTGCTCTTGGAGCTCATGTCTGTGTGTGTGTGTACGGTACCTTCCCTGGTACATTTGCTGGTGCAACTTAACGCTCTCAATGGGACCCTGACAAGAAGACAGATGAGTCTGACTGCACTGGGAATCATTACCGCACTCCCACGTAACAGTGTGCTTCTGACTCGACACAAATTCTCGGGGATTGCCCCGTCCCATCGTTCAAACCTTCAACAGACCAGTGACCGGTCCGAACTCATCATCGCTCGCATCACTCATTCCATTACTGGGGCACGGGCCATTGACTTAGATGGTGTCGTAACGTACTGGTTTTCCCTCGAGTTGGACTGGATAATGTACGTGGTGCTGTTTTATGAAGAGACCTGTTTTTTCCCCCCTCTCCACAGCAGCCAAATTGACAGGAAATAGCAGGTAAACACAGGTGTTGTCAATGACACTAATCAGGGTTCTGTTCCATTCGAGGCAGAGCCGGGACGCTGCTATTGTGCATGTTGGCTCGCTGAAAAGCCTCTGATGCACTAATAGGAAAAGAACCTTAATTAGTAAGAGAGTAAACACAGGTGTTACCAATTTTATATTAATGTGGCTACTGTGAAAATTGTCTCATTGTCACATGGTGTTTTCCCCGCCTGCAAAACAGTTGCATTTTTGGATACACCAAGACTGGCCTTAACCTTGCGGACACTAGACGAGGGCGTAGAAAAGACTCCTTCCTACATATTTGTTCTAATGTAGCGCTTCCAGCTCTACGGCAAGCTGTTCACAAGGCGGTTACTCAACATTGGACATTATCAGTATGGGATGTTCGACGGAGACGTGGGATATCATTATGCAATTGCTGAGGTCATTCGCCGTACTCCTGGCATGAAAGAAGAATAAAGATGCGCCGTTTCTCAATTCTTCTTTTAAGACAAACCATGGCTACAATCAAAAAGAAATCTCTCTTTATCAGATTTAAGAGGTTTAACCAGGAAAATAAACTTAAAAATATGAAACCTGTGAAATATAAAATAATCATAACAATCTATAATAGTATGTCACACATGCGCATGCATATATGTGTGCATCTATATACTACTCTCTACTACTATAACTCTTCTAGTCACATAGAATATTATATTTTCAATATTATTGTATTATAGTTTTTATACATTATACCCTTTCTATTCAAAGATTTATATTTATTATACTTGTATTATACTCTTTAAAACACACACACAATGCACTTTGCAATAACATTTACTTTTATTTTTTTATTATTATTATTTATTATTATTTTGTTATTTTATTTTCTATGTTGGTATTTAGTGTGTGTGTGTGTTTTAACATATTTCTGTTCTGTTTGTGTACCTTAAGTTTTATAACAGTGTTGGAGCGTCAATTTCCCAGAGAAACCTCCCAAAGCCTCAATGAAGTCATATCTAATCTAATCTCATTGGCAAGTTTTAACTGAATTCGTTAAGTCAGCACTAGTTTTGGCTTTTGTTTAGTTTCAATCGTATAAAGCAGGTCTGACTCCAGTAAACCGGTCCTTTAAATTTTCAGCAAAAACCTTCCACATCCGTTCAGTAGTTGCCATCCCAGAGCCACACCGGGAGCTAAAAACAACCTATTAAAACCAGGAAGGTGCTGCCACGTTCGCTGCCACTTCCACCTCGCTAAAGCTCCCTGTGCTCGGGCTGCGGTAATGACTTTCCCCAACACCGGCGCAACACTAAGTGGGCACCTGACGAGCACGCTGATTGCCTTCGGCTGACCTGGAAACGTCTGCCCTTACCTGCAACCAACACCACTCAGCGAGTCTCAATCAGGACCTGCTTCTCAGTAGCAGTAAGAGCCCGGCTATAGTAGGAACTTCTCAGTTGCGCGCTGGCAGTGAAAGATGCAGTGACAGCCTCCATAGCCGGCTGCATTAATCCCTCACTGGAGTGGAAATAGGAACCTGAACTGGGCCATTTGAGTGCGAGTACGTTTGAGGATGGAGGGACATGTGATGTGAAGCGAATTCTCATCATGGTGCTTCGGCAGAATTATTTCAGGATTTATAAACCAATGAAGTTTATAGAGGAAAAAGGTACACATAAAAATAAAATAAAAAGGTCAGCATTTGCTCTTTGTTTTATCCAAGGTTGAGGGATTTTCCTCAAGTAAAAAAGCAGCATTTCTTTTATTAACTAGAGTTAATAAAACAGTGACATCATATCAAGTTCACATGTTGGAGATTTTCATGAGTAAAAACCTCAAGCAGCCACAACTGCCACAGCCTCTGTCTGTGTGGGTTATATGTCTGCAGAGCAGATCCATGTCAGCAGCTCACAGCTCAGAGTTGCTCTTTATTAAAATGCAGAACTTGTATCTCCGAGATCGATTCCAACTATTTCACCCTGATATAGTTGCTGACATACGCAGGGGAAACTTGTCTGGTAAATTTGCATTGCGCTAGATGTTAAATACTAATTAATGGGAGAGCGAATGATTTTTAAGGCTCATTATAAATTTGTTTTTTACAAAACGATAAGCAAGTGGCTGAAACGCAAGCGGCAATACTCCCATACTCCCATGCCTGGATTATTAAAGTGTATCCGCTGGACAGACAAATTAGGGCGGGATCATCCTTGGCAAACATCAGAATGTCTTCCGGGAGAAAGTTCTGCTTAACATAAACCTAATGTCAACACTCAACAGATTTGCTGTGGTGCTAATGTGGTTTAAATTGCAGAAGGAAAATGAGCAGCAGCAACAAGTTTTAGTAGTTTTTCTCCATTCCCCACCACTGTTGTCATGTTTTGTTCCATTCATGGGTTTAATTGCAACTATTTTGGTGGTCAATAAATCAACATTCCAAAAAAATCCTCTCAATTCAGCTTTTTAAATCTAAGTATTTGTTGTTTTCCTTTGACATATATGACATTCAAATGAATTTCTTAAGCAGGACTGTTAGTCAGAAAGAAAACTGAATTGAAGGCATCACCATCAGAAAATAGCATAAGAAGTTGGGCAATATGGCCTAAAAATAAAATCTCTTTTTTTCTAAATATTTTTTTTAATATTTAACTAACTAAAACACCAAGGCAAAAAGAAAAGAAAAAAGCACTTCAGCAATAGGGAAGTAGGGTGTCATTTGCAAAGCTGCTCTACCAATGCTAAAAAAAAAACAGAAAAGTACAGCACACCTCCACCTATCTTCCTTTTCTCGGCCCAATGTCATTAATATGATGATTTCCTAACCAGGGTGGTTAACTATGCTAGTGTTCACATCACCCAAAAGATATAAACTATATCCATCACTGCACAGAGTTCATTCAGACTAATTTCATGTGACAAACAGCTAGGTGCATATGTCACTAAAAGGAGCATCCATCAGTATAATATAAAGTGTTAGAGTCTTAGAGTGTTAAATAAACACGGTTACTAAAATCAATTTTACAGTGGCCACAGGAAGGACTCTCCCTCCTCCTCTTGCATTATCCATAATGTCTAGCACTAATGAGAATTCACTTACTGTACATACCCATCAGCATTCTGTAGAGATCCTAATTATGTCCTACAGGGCAGGTCTGATTGCTGTGGCAATCCAATCTAAGCCTCGTCTAGGAGACTAATACGAGAGCTAATATTGTATGTGTGTGAGTGTAAAACGGGATCGAGCCCTGGCATTTCAGACGTTACGAAGACTGCTCCGCTAGCCAGAAATATCCCAATAGGAAGGGGGGGGAAAGCACAGAGTTGTGACATTAGTGAAGCGGTGGACCACTGCAAAAGAGAACTTGATGTATTATTCAAAAAGGCCATGAACAACCCTCAGAGATCTATCATGTATGTAAACTGGCCGGTGACCCCATTCTTTGGCCGGAGGCTGAAAAAAGGAACAAAAAAAGCTAAAATGGGGCCGGTCTGTTGTAAAACTGAAAGGTTTTATGCTTGTAGTGCCTCCTAACCACTGAGCTACTGTGCTGACCCATCATTATTACTGGACTGGTCATTATTACTGGAATTCCTTTAATCCCAGAGGACCGTTTGCGCTTATAAATGCAGCAATTTTCCAAGAAGGCCCAATACTGAATGAGGAAATGACATGTTCCTGCCAACTGTGATAAGCTCTAACAGAAAACTCCCCGTTGACAGAACTATTTAAGAGATGACTAAATATTCTGTGTAGCTACTGTACATTTGAAAACCAGTGCAGTAGTGTGTATAACTCTCAATGCTGAGTAATAGCTGCTGGCAGTAAATCATTGAAGATGTTAGCAGCTGGTGTAAATCTCCATTTGAAACATTTGTGACCCCCATTTCATCTATGTTGGGATTATAAGAGAAAGATGGATCAGTGTTGTCATACAAACACTTGAGGACAACTTTAATATTCATTGCTGTAACTAAAACCTAAATATAGTCAGTTTTCTACTATGACTGAGAAATGGAAGCTAGAACCAGCGAATGTTTGCACTTTGCTTGAAAAATGACTTCAGCTCGACCAACATTCTCATGTTTTTGCAGTATTTAGACCATATCTTTTGTTATTGGAGGTAAAGTCTGAGATCAGACCCACATGTAACATGACTTAACCCATCTTTATTCTCCCAGCCAGCGAGAGTGCTCGGCCTTATTCTGATATCTGCTTTCTTAGCATGTCAAGAAAGCAGATATCTGCTGTATTTCCAAATATAGATCTTTGGAAATAAAGCTTTCAAGAAGAACTTAAACACTATAAACAACAGTTTTCAGGTATCATGCACATTTCCAGGTCTATACAGCAGCTCCCCAAGACACTTTGGACTAATGAACATTCCTAGATACGAAGAACCACTGACTGACGTCCATAAATGTTAGTAAAATGCCGTATTGCATTCGCTACATCCAACTACTTCCACATTCTGCTGCAACCCAGCATCTCCAATACTCATCACTCCCAGTTCATTCTTCCATGCGTCTCTGTGGGCATCTCAGTGCATTAGGCTTTGTACCGTTGGATACTTTACAGTTTCCGTATAACTTACCCTTATTTATCTTGAATGATAAGGCAAAGGCTAGTGGGAAATAACGCCAGGGTTGCCATTACCAAAAAAACAGACAGTGGCAACAAGATGGCGAATGTCAGTCGGTCATTTTCTATACCCGCTTATTCCTCATTAGGGTCGGGGAGGTCTGGAATATCCAGGGGATACAAATGGTTGCCAGCCTATCACTCACACCTACGGGCAATTTAGAGTCTCCAATTTACCTCAGCATATTTTTGGACTGTGAGAGGAAGCTGGAGAACCCACACAGAGTTTGCAAAACATGCAAACTCCACACAGGAAAGGTCACAGCTCAACACCTTGAACCTGTGACCTTCTTAAAGTGAGGCAAATGGTGTTACCCACTGCTCTACTGTGTCGAAGATGGTGAATGTGGCACGTGTTATTTAACATAACTCAGAAACAATTCACGTTATAAACAGACTCTCATAACCTATTGTGTTCGTAACTTGGGCACGGTCTGTATTTACAAAGGGAGGCTTCCTAGATGTACAGTAGTAGTATGCATTATCTTCTTTTTCAGGTTCTTTATTTGAAATATAAACTTCTAAAACATAGCCGTGCATGTTTGAGCACAAATATAATCTCTAATATGCAAGTGGACAACATTAACAAGCCGCGGGCCGACCTCAACATCAACTTGATGCCATCGCGAGGAGGAAGTAGAGATAATACTGTGAAGCTTTGCAGGTAACATTTTACAAACTCATCGAGTTTCTGAACTTTTACCATTATTAACACAAACAGCCAACATTACAGTGATATAAGAATAACGGAAAAATCCACAAAAAAAAAATCCCTTTTATCTACTCATACTTGTTCAAACGTGAAATTGCAGTAGTGAATATCGCAGCAGAACAAGTGGACAGTCCTGGTTTTCTAGGATAATGCTGTGCTCTCAATTGAAGAGCTCGCTCTCTCTCCTTCCGTGGAAACTGTGTTTAATATGCCTCTGCTGAAAGTCAAAAAAATATATATCTGTGACCAAACACGCTGCTGTAAGGACACAAAAAAAACAACAGTCCTCTTCCAGAATATTCATTCAACGTACGTTTCAATCATGTTAAAAACAACTTGACACTAAAAACATCCGATCGAGCAAACACAAGCCGAACCAAAGGGAGAATATCAATCACTTCAGCAATCACTGGGGGATATAAATATTTCATGGGAAAAAAAAAAGAACATATTAGTTTGATATGGGCTTGGCTGCTTTTTGAATAAATCCCTGGTGTGATGCTCACTCTCACACACTCACGCAGGCACACACATACACACACTAAGACTTTGATCCAAAGCCTCTTACTGGGTTTTTGTAGATTTTTCACCCCAAAATGAGTCCACAGATCCCGCTCACGGCTCAAAAAGCAAGGCACCAGTGTCATTAGCTGCCAGGATCAAAGACACAGACGGCCAGAGGACTATGGCCGGGACATCCGGCGCTCACTTCCAGTGGACAAAGTTGACAAGCAGAAAGTTAATCGGATAGAGTCAGGCAGATTTAAATGAGGACACAAAAAATATTGTGTTGTAATTTCGAAGTTTTCTCGAAAATAGGCTTCCTGTTCCTCCAGTGAAGCTACGCCTCTGCTGTAATATCACCGAGGTGACTCCTGTGTCTCTGGCGTAGTAAAGCTTACCTGACCTTATCATACTTTATGGTTTTTCCTCATTTCTCATGACACCGCTAAAACGCTGGAATAGGGATTTGCTGTAATATTTATACAACATCCTCTCCCAAATCCAATTTTGCCCACTCAACGTGCCACAAATTGGATAATAAATATCACACACCTAAATGTCTGCTTTACACACACTCACAAAAAAAAGGGGAAATTAATACGAGACTCAAAGGTCAAACAGCAGATGTGGTGTAATTCCCGTTTTTTTTTTTTTTGTCAAGTAACCTGAAAGTTACAGACGCCACATTCGATTAAAGTGTTAAACTCTACATCTAGCGCTGCAACTACCACATTAATTGACTATTATATTCCAAATAAATTGATGATCATTTATTCAAATATTTAAAAAATATTAAATAACAATTTCCCCAGAACCCAAGATCTTGTTTTGGCTTTCAAGTCTTATAAAAAAAAAAAAAAAATCTAAATTATCAAAATGAATAGTGATTCTGTTGTAATGGGTTACGAAATGAGCCAAAATGACAGCGTTTTTATTAAAATCAGCACCGTTCCTGCACATTCCTGCATCATACTGTTCATTCAAGTGGCTGTGCAGCACATTTTTGTTCGTAACAGTTCACTGTACTTGGTTTGAATTTTTTGTTTAATCATGCATCATGAGAATCATGAGAAGAATTCCAGAGCAGTCTGATCTCAAATGCAATGTAATCTAATCTAATCCCATTTCTTATGGCTGTAGTGTTACTACCAGGATAATGAATATTCTGCAATCTTACTGCATGACATTTACAAAACAATTACAGGGAGTCCAGCATCCTTAGGCTATTTGTGGCTAAAAAAAAAATCAATATTTTTAAAAAGCTAACACTGGAATGTGCATTCTCTGACTGCCTCGAATGTAAAACACACCCCCTTATTGGCCAAACTACAGCAGATACACACACCAACCAACACGACCATAACACATTTTTACACCAGCGGCTGTACAAAGAAGAAGAATATCTGAATAAAGATTTGTTAGCAACGTCATACAAAAAAAAAAAAACGCAAAAGTTCATTTTCTCAGGCTACTTTGCGCACAGCATCGAACTAACAGCGGAGACTCAGCTTTAGAGACAATAGGAATGCTGTCAAAACACAAAAGCGTGCTAAAAAAATAAGCTAATACCCCCTCCTTCTCCCCCCCCCCCCCCCCCCCCCAAAAAAAAAAAATGACTACGACATACGGGAAAGTTGGTGTGGAAGCTGAAAAAAAACTCACCTTGTTTAACACACTTGAGTCGGACGGGGTCTTTGCTGTGTTTGACCACAGCATGGACGTCCCTGGTGGTGAGTCCGGCCACCGGGGTATCATTGACTTCCAGCAGGAGTTCGTCCTGGAAGAGTTTGCCGCTGTGGCAGAGCGCTCTGCCCGGGAGAAGCTCGCCGACGACCGGGAACTGTCCATTCTCCGCGCCGCCCTTCAACTCCAGCCCCAGCTCCCCCTCCTCGTTCCTGCAAAGGACACTCTCGTGGACTTTGTTAGTCCAGTGGTTCTTCCTCTTCTTCAGGCTCTTGGACATGGCTCAAACAAGCGGGAGGAGGAGGGGGAAGAAGAAGAAGAAGAAGAAATCACATGAGTGCGGCCGTGGAAGAAGTTTTGAACGCTCGCTGAGGTCCCGCAGAGTCCCCGGAACACCGTGAATGCGTCCAGTTTCAACAGGAGACGCCAGTTGTATCCATGTCAGCGCGCGCACACTTCACGCGCACAAGCAGCTGGATCATCAGTCTGCTTTGCAATAACTGAGAGCTGCTCAACTTGTGCCGCCTTCAGGGTCCACCTCGGAGATCGGAATCCACAGATTCGGTGTGCGCAGGCGGTTGAATGAGCAGAATTTAGGGATAATTTTGAGATTGAGGAGTTAGTAAAAACATTAAAGCCATTCACAACTGACAAACAGTTATATGCTTGGATTAATGATACACAGTGGTGTATGAAGAACCTGAAAGCCACTCATAACTAAACGTGCAGATATTTTACCAAAAGTCACCATGATTGCAAATATTATTTGAGTAAAAATCATATATTTACATATCATGAGTCATTTTCTGAAATTAAATATTTAAAGTACTTGTAGAGTACTTAAATATTGAAAGTAAAAGTAGAAGTAAATGCTAGTGAAAAGTAGCTACGCAGTCGGAATTTGGAGAATTTTGTTTTTTTCTGTATTTGAGCATCATCGATTTTCCACATCATATGTGTGTAAACACAATATTGATCCAGAAATGGCTTCCAAACTATTTGTGATGTTGCAAGTCACACTCGTATTCGGTCGATCAATGTCTCTTTCCAGCAACTTTTTATTTTGTGGTAAATCGTGAAAGTACCCAAGAGAAATGTAGAGGAGTAAAAGGGTGAGTAAAAAGTGAGTGTTGATCGAAATATAAAAACTCAAACAGATACGGTCAAAAAATAATTAAGTACTGTTTAGTATTATGTTTGTTTTTTTATATTAACCACTAATTATATCTCTTTTTAAAAAGCCACAATATGATGTGCCAACTAGGGTAAAGGGCATGGTTTTATCATTTTTAATACATCAGTTCAATTAATAAACAGATGGAATATTCAGTATGATATAGATTAACATCATTATACATTTTATATATTTTTTTCCAACATCACACATGTTCCAGGAAGGTTTATTTCTAAAATAAAACTGCACAGGCTTAATAATGAACACCACATTCATTTTAATGTCACATGGACAGGCATCTATAACTTTGAAACTTTAAAGTTTTGAAGTTTACAAGGTGCACTTGAAGGCAGCATCCAGCTTATACCAAACCAACTGACCCGGATGTGAAGGCTGGAGTAGGAGGAGGATGAGGGAGGCAAGGCTTTTCCCAAATCCAGCTTTCCATGGGGAAAAAAAAGAAAAGAAAGAGGAGTAGCGGTGTTTCCACTGACATGGCAGCAATAATAAGGGTTTTTCATACCACAAATATGTCTCTTCCGTCGACATTTGCTTACCGACACTTTGAAAAAGAAGTGATAAACTATCAGACTGTAACATTTAAACTAGTAATACATGTATAAACCTAATAGCTGCAGACCTGAGAGTTTTTGAAGTGACATCAACTCAAATTTCTTTTTTTTTTCCAGCCACAGTGTCATTCCTTTCCCCTTGAAAGTGGGGCTACATCAATTACAGTGCATTTCTGGTGGGACAAAATGACATTTGATTAAGTACTTTATGCCTTTAAAAGACATTTCCCATTATTATTATTATTATTTTTTAAGAACATCTATCCTCAGGTGGACTTGACAGCAAACAGTTTTATTTTCACCTTCAAGAGTTTTGGTGAATAAAGTGTTTTATTATACACTTTCAAGGGCAGCAAGTATTTCTATTCATCCCAGATAATGATATTCAGATTTCCGAAGCATATTTTCTTTCCCTTATAGCTCTAACAGCATTTGTGATATGCATATACACCGTCGGCTTAGTGTAATCGCTTTGTCATGCGTCAGGGCCATGCAGAGACCTTTACAGGGACAGGTGCTCAAAGTTAAAAAGGGGCATATGGAATAAGATTTTTAAAACACCATAAACCAACATCATTTACAGCATAACTTGTTGAATTATAGCAACCTATATTCAGAATGTAACATCTTACAACAAAACAGCA
Organism: Lepturacanthus savala; assembly: GCA_030544235.1. Taxonomy (NCBI): domain Eukaryota; kingdom Metazoa; phylum Chordata; class Actinopteri; order Scombriformes; family Trichiuridae; genus Lepturacanthus; species Lepturacanthus savala. Next base: position 8,405,503 of record CM060474.1, read on the forward strand.
TATTATATCATCGTCCTCCACCTGATAAAAGAAAAACATTGCAAAGTGAACAATTAATGACATAATAATTTAGTTTAAGTTGCTTTGAATCTAGCTATATATATATATACATATATACATATACATATATACATATATATAATAAAATCCAGTGCCTGTTGACATTCAACAAACAATAGACCAATAGTAATAGAACAATAGTGAAAAAGAACAAGACTGTAATTGAATGAAGAAATGCAGAGAGGGTTCAAACAGCCTATTAACTTCACCAAATGGAGCCTCTGTAAGGCAGTATTTCATTTAAATACACACAGGCAAATAAATCTGCATTCACAAAAAGAGCCCTTTGAACATCAACGATATCCTCAATGATCATTGCAGATCATTGAGGATGTCAAAGATGTTGATTTGTAAGACGAAGTTCAAGTTCAACACTATGTTAATATCAAATTCTGCCGTTGTGATGACAATAAAGCAATAGACAATGCATCATTTTCCCCCTTCCGGGATTTTGGAGAACTGCCTCTGCATTCCAGTGGTGGGAGTGCTGTGGACATCCAGTGAAAATTACAAAAGAGAAAGAAAGCAAAAGAGAAAGGAGTACTTTAACATCGGTGCGCTCTTAGAAATAAGGGTTTCCAAAAGGGTTCTTCTTGAGGAGCCAAGCCTTTCATACAAAGAAAGAGCTCTTCATGGATTGTTGAAGTTAGTGGTGAGCATGAAACCCATTATCTGTATGTTTAAAGACAGTAAAATTGAAGTAGACTACAAATAGAATACAAATGGAAACAGGCATACAAATCTAAAATTTAATTTGCATGAAATTCAATATATTTATCCGAATAGACCAGCAGTTTATATATATATATATATATATATATATATATATATATATATATATATATATATATATATATATATATATATATATATATATATATATATATATAATGGGATTTTTTTTATTGAAGATTGAATCGACATAACAAAAGTGGTGACAGAGATTAGACAGTGCAAAAAATGGTCTAGCCCTCCTGAATTGAACCACAAATCACAGGGTAGTGTTATGCATCCTAACCGCTAGTCTATCGTTTTTACTTCATGAATGAAACCATTCAGGTTTCTTCTAAGACGCTATCTAAGCACCAACAGACTGTGGTTGTGCTGTGTACATTCCTCATAAAAAGGTGATTTTTAGAACCACATGTGCGCTTGTTCGAGATGAAACCCTTACAAATGGTAAACGGCACCTTTCTAGTCTTTATGATCACTCAAAGTGCTTTTACAATACAAGTGTTCATTCACCGATTCATACAGTGATGGCTGCCCATACAGCCGCTCATCAGGGATCTAATCATGCACACACTCACTTACCAATGGAAGGGGTCATTGGAAGCAATCTGAGGTGAAGTATCTTGCCCAGGGAAACATCGACTTGCAGCCCGGTGGACGCCTGAGCCACAGCCAACACAAGGTGGAAAGCTCTTGAGAGAAACCATTAAACCAGGGGCCACCAATCCTGGTTCAGAAGAGCCGGTGTGGGTGCAGGTCTTTCTTCCACCCGAGCAGTAACACACCTGATTCTACTAATCAACCACTATAGCCATTGCTTAGAACCTTCATTAGTAGAATCAGGTATGTTACAGCTTGGTTGGAACAAAAACCTGCACTCACACCGGCCCTCCAGGACCAGGATTGGTGACCCCTGCATTACAATATAGAGGGGTTCCCTGTAGAAGAGGGGTGGGCATCCCTGGTCCTGGAGAGCCACTGTGGGTGCAGGTTTGTGTTCCAACCAAGCAGGAACACACCTGATTCTACTAATGAAGCTCCATAGGAAGGGCCCTAACAGTTGATTAGTAGAATGAGGTGTTTTCCTGCACCCACAGTGGCCCTCCAGGACCAGGGATGCCCACCCCTGCTGTAGAACCTCATGCTGTTGGGTGGAACCTTTCACAGATGGTTCTATGCATCTCGGTTCTTGGTAGAATCCCTACCAGGAACTAAAAAAGGTTCTCCTATTGTTCTCCTATGGTTCTGGTCAGCTGCTTTATTTCTAAGAGTGTAGGAATTCTGGAGGCAGTGTTTGAACAATGAGAGGAATGCTCTGCGCGTGGCAGAATAAGTGCCGGGGAGGAGAAGAGAACATCAACAGTGCAGGGAGTGAAAGGACTGGAAAAACAGTGTGGGATTAAACTGAGTGAGATTCGCTGGGTGGGCTCAGGCTTGGCGCGATGAGCCTATAATCATGGGTTAATGAGGATTTGTTTTTTATGACCATCAGGCCTATGAGCACAACATTTTCACATAACTGTATTTTTTCTTGGGTACGTGTCACGCTGCTTCCATTCCTTCCTGTGGATTCATGCTGCAGGAAATCGCTCCGTTCAGCCATCAGTCAGATATACACAACCAGATGGGAGTTCATCGGCTCAGCCGTTGATTCTGCCCCTGGGATGGCTACACTTCTCCGCTACATGATGTAATGGTTACGGCGGACCTCATTTCAGGATAATTAAAGTTGGTCAGGAATAAAGGAAAACTGCCTGATGATGGCTTCCACTGCCAATGAAAAGAGGAAGTTATTATCCACTTTGTTTGACCAAATACTTCATTCTAGCTCCAGTGGAGTCATTGTTGGTGATTTGGCTGCTTGTTTTACCGTGTTGCACTTGATACAGGCCGGAAAGATTTCACAGAATCAGCTTTTTCCGAGCCATTGGTCAGTTTGTCTTAGTCAGACATCTGAGGCATCTGACCTGTTTATTTCGTTGCCATCTGCTCGACCTTGCAGCCCAGGAAAGGTCCAGCTTATGTCACTCCGTCTCTCCTTTTGCTTGACTCCCGAAGATGAAGGTGTGCCAAGAGATGTGTAGCTCATCCTGATAAACTGCCAACATCATTTCTGGCTTTGCTGGAAGTGGCAGAGAAAGGGAGGGAAGCTGGGGGCACTGTGTAGTGTAAGAAAGTGTGAAGGTAAAAGAGTATGCTGCAGAGAACTACTGACTTTCCTACTAATAGTCGTTAGATGTATCCATTAGCCGGAAAGATATTACATGTTTATATTTTCATTCCATTGGTTTGAGTTTCAGTACTGAACAAAAATAGACCTTTTCTACAGCAGCCATATAGACATGAAATAGTAGGGAAACAGAGGTTGTACCACTGATACCAATTATGACTTTGTAGCAGTGTCTTTTCTCTGATCCAACATGCTCAAAAGCAGCACATGACTGTTTGATATCAATGGAAACAAACACTAATTAGTATAATTAGTAACACCTGTGTTTACCTGCTTTTTCATATCAATATGGCTTCTAGTCTATGTTAAGAGTATTGTTAACACTGTGCTACACTAGAGACATACTAAAATGTAATAATGACCCTTTAAAACATACATACCTACTGGATAGCTAGATTAGAGCCTTCTGTTAAGGACATTGCAAAGCTAACTGCCACGCTGCAGGTGGCTAGTGATGGGCTACTTACATGTTCCACCTGATAAGTCATGTTTAACATTGATGCATGACGCATTTTGGTTGCATGATGTCACGTTCTTGGGGTCGTCCAGTTTGCCCAGGTGTGGTGATTATCGGATCAGTGCGGCTTTCTCAATACCATCCTCCTTTTTCGTTTTTTAGTTTAGTTTACTGACAGGTCAAAGAGTGGTAGGTCAAGCTGAAAATGAATATTAAGAATGTTGGATCAATAGGTAAACTAACTCATAAGCTCTATCGTACTGATAGACTGCACATTTTGAATTCAAAAAGGTTATTACAGTTGGGGTTTTTTCCTGCAACTAACCAACCAAAGCAGTCAGTCAGTCATTTTCTATACCTGCTTATTCCTCATTAGGGTCGTAGGGGTCTGCTGGAGCCAATCCCAGCGCGTTACGGCGAGAGGCAGGGATACACCCCAGATGGTCGCCAGCCAATCGTGGGGCACATACACCATTCACTCACACACTCACACCTACGGGGAATTTAGAGTTGCCAATTAACCTCAGCATGTTTTTGGACTGTGGGAGGAAGCAGGAAGCATCATCGCTAACCCCTGCTCCACCATGTCGCCCCTCACTAGTTCTGTTTTGGCTAAATTGGAGCAAATCCCTGCAGCCAGATTCCAAGCTATCAGCTGGCTATCAGAATATTAATGCCCAATGAGTTTCATATGAGACTTTCAGCAAACATATGTGGAAGTCATGTATGGCTGTCCGTATCAGACATTCTTAAAATTGTCTTCCTTTTAAATCTCTGTCAATTTTTCACTAATGAAATACAGTTATACAACTTGCACTTATTTTCCTTGCAATCACTCTGTGTCAATTACAAAATTAGCTGCTTCTGTTAGCACAAAGACTCTTAACAGCAGGATACACATAGAATGGCTCTTACTGAAGGTAAAAATCCAACCACCTTTAAGAACTTAATCAGCTCATGAACTAAACATAAAAGTAAAGGGGGCTTTTTCTTGCTTATAATGGCCTCCTGTACAGCTCCACAGCTCGGCACTATGCTGATTTCAGTCAACTGATGAATTAGCCCGTATGTGCCGCATAACACCAGTAAATCAACCTCAGGGTGAAATACAGGGCTTCTCTGATTACTAGGTATGAAATGATTGCCCTCTGTATAATAATAATTGTGTATAACCATGGTTTTGATTGTCTCAAATTTGCATTGCTGTCTGATTTTCATGTTTCTGTCCCCTCCTTATGAACTGATGGTGGCTGAGGTTTTATATAGATGATTTTGGTAGGATTTTGGTGTAATCTGGGTCTGACTCGAAGGACGGCTCCCCAAGTGCGTCTCTCCACCAGCATCCCCACCTCCAGCCTCTCTGCTTCTTTTCTCCCAGCCAATCAGCTCAGGCGGATAACTCCCCCTTTCCCATGCAGAGGGCTTTTAAATGCCTCAAGTCCCACCACACACCTCTGCTTGAGCCAGCCTCTGCTCCCCCCCGGCCGCTATGGGAAAGATACATTCGCAATCACACTATCACAGTCAGTCATCTCTCTCCAAGCAGCCGGCCTTCACAGGGTCTATCATCCATCAGTGGGGAAGCAATGCCACTATTGCCATGCAATCAACAGCGTGACAGCTTGATAGACTTTCACAAGGCGCCTCTCATATCCTGTCACAAAGCACATCCAACAAACCAGCAGAAACAGGTCATCAAAACTGAAGATAAAAGCTTTCGCTCTGTCAGAGTTTGTGTCTGATATTTACTCAAATAGAACCGGATAGCTCCTTATCCTTGTTTTGTTCTAATGAAATGCACCTTCATCTTCTCAGATCCCGTTTTTCCTTCTAACAGATGTATTTGTCTGGCGGAGTTGCGTTGTTTTAGGTGACTGGATTGCTGGATGGGGGAATAAACCAGATGGCAAGTTTCTGATATATATTGGATGCTCCTCAAAAGCTGGGGTATGCTGTATCTCACTCTTTATGGCTCAAAGTGTTTGTTTTTCCTCGGGTTTAATAGAAGCATGGCACACATACTCCACTCATATGTACAAAGGGAATTTTACTTGTGCATATATTTTGAATTGTTTGTTTTTTTTGGCATTGAAGTTTTTCTCTTAGCTGTAACTTAGACCATAGACAAATTAAAAAAACATATCACCCACTCTCAAAACACAAATTCCTTCTCTGCTGCAGACTCATCTCAGCTTTGAAGAAAAAACATGTGCTACTTCCTGGAGGATTTTCCAAAGCATCAGTTACTCTGCTCCCTACCATATCTGATATGCACATACATTTAAATACATAAGGTTCTTCAGCACATTTATCCCCTCAAGTGCATGACTGGCATTACACAAACCTTCCACCTTCCACAAACCATACTGTGTGGCATTGGCATCATTGTAGGTGAATGTAAGTCTCCAAAACTGGTTTTGTACCTTCACCATAAGGGAACAGGAAGCCTTGAACTGCTGGACATTCATACACTACCGTTCAAAGTTTAGAAATGTCCTTATTTTTGAAAGAAAAGCAGTGAAGATAACTTTACACTAATCAGAAATATGCTCTATACATTGCTAATGTGATAAATGACTATTATAGTTATATATATATGATGACTATATATATATATATATATAGTCATCATATTTTATAAAATAGCACAGGCCAAAAGTTTATGGTGTTATGTACTTAACAAAAAAAAGTTAAATAACTTAAAACATGTTTAATATTCTAGTTTCTTCTAAATAGCCACCCTTTGCTCTGATTACTGCTTTGCATTCTCTTGATGAGCTTCAAGAGGTAGTCACCTGAAGTGGTTTTCACTTCATAGTTGTGCCTTTTTAGGGTTAATTAGTGCAATTTCTTGCTTTATCAATCAGAGCAAAGGGTGGCTGTTTTGAGGAAACTAGAATATAAAACATGTTTTCAGTTATTTCACCTTTTTTTTGTTAAGTACATAACTCCACATATGTTCATTCATAGTTTTGATGCCTTTAAAGAGAATCTATGATGTAAATAGTTATGAAAATAAAGAAAACATGAGTATGAGAAGGTGTGTTCAAACTTTATATATATATATATATATATATATATATATATATATATATATATATATATATATATATATATATATATATATATATATATATATATATATATATATATATATATATATATATATATGATAATTAACATTATCCATGTCTACATGTTTAGTGTGTTACTATATACACACTAAACATGAGTGGAGATAATAAGACATATGTCAAATACCATTACAGACATGAAACAAGTCCAATCACTTCCTGTCTACATTGCATAGTAGACATTTAGATATTATTCATTAGCACATTTCATTTTCATGAACAGGATCTTCACATTTCAAAACCATTTTTTTGCATTATGGAAAGACACGATTGAAGAACCTGTGTGAGCTGCAGGTGGGTGAGTCATTTCAAACTCATGCCATGCTGCTGCATGTTGTCTGAGCACATCCTTATTTCAAATTCTAATGGACATCTCAGAGTTTCCAAATAATGAACTGCCATTGAGCAGAGTGGCGCAGCCATAAAACTCAGGGTCAATCATCGTAAAGAGTTGGAAACAAGTTGGAATACGAAGAGGAAACTGTTAATAATCCCCTTCAGACATGTTTAAAGATGTATATAAAATACTCTACTTTGAATAATAATTTGTGCCTAATATAGATTTCCAACTAAATCTATTATCTTGTTAAAATTACATCTATTCCTTCTCCTCCATTAAAAAAAAAACAAATCCAAAATCTATAAATATGCAAATATATTTCATTTCAGGAGTTTAACTGCTGAACACAAGATGTCTCCTCCTTCACTGTAAAATCAGGAGTTTCCACATCAGGATTGTATAAGATGTATATTGAATCCAAAGCTATGATGAAGTCACAAATAATGCTCGTGGCCAAACCCCTGAAGAATGGATTGAGAATGTTCACTTTCAGCAGATGAATGACTTCTGAGTGTCAAACTCAGTAAATTCATCACTCTGCTCAGTGAAGCTCAAACCTTCAACTGTACAAGAGGAAAAAATACATTTTGCAAAGGCGGAATTTAATGAGCTCTAATTAGCTATATTGAACGGTCAAAAATCGATACAGGAATTAAGCAATGATTTATCTAAGGATTCTCATTTGCCTTGCTGTTTATTTTGAATATTTGCTCTCAAGCGGTCTGGGTTGTTGCAGACCGAGTTCGGGCCAAACTCACCACAACCGTGACGCAGCACTGCAGCTCACTCACTAGCAAACATAAAGTAAACCTCAATAACAAGCCCAGAAGGATGCGATGCTAGAAATTACAAATGACCTTGCAGATTTGAATCATCCAGTTCAATTTCAAAGTGTTGATATCACTGACTATGCCTGGAGTGCTAAGTGCTGTTTATGATCTAATTACGGAATCGTGATTGTGTTATAATTGCTGTTGATTCACACAGTAACAGTGTTGATTTGGGACCAGTTCAGTTTGAATATTAGCTGTTTAAGGGTACATGGATTATTATCATACCAAATCTCAAATGCGGTTGTTAAGTTTTTCACTATTATTTTTAATATTGCATGAATTCTTCTTCTTTGTTTTTTTTGTTTTGTTTTTTAAGGCAGCCAACATCCAACAAGTTGCATTTCTGTCATTTGCTGTCATCTTTAACTTTAAGAGGCGTACACAATTTAAAAAGATACACAAGTTTTGCATCTTTGTTTAGCATAAACATCTGACATCATAACAGCAAATAGAATAAGAGAAAATCACACAAAAACACAGCAGGGTGTAATGTCTTTAATGAAATATGGTAATGTTAATGTTCTGGTTCAAGGCAAAGACTGAAATCAATGCTACAAAAAACAAAACAATAATCATAAACCATAAAAATACATTTAAATCGCATATACTTTCTGGAAAATAACCATCATAGATCTTCAGAGATTTTGGAGCATTTTAACCTCTATACATTGCAAAAAAATAAATCAAATTAAAAAAAAAATTGAAATAAGGAAAATTATCTGCCAATGAATTTCTGCTTAATATTGGACTATGCAAGATATATATATATTTTTTGCAGCGTACATACGCAAGCGTGTTTCTTCTTTATCGGACACACTTGGTTGTGGGTGTCAGCTTTACATAATCCTAAATTAAGTCTTTAAGCCACCGTGCAAAACCAAAGCAGCATGGTCCTGAATAAAAACACCTTTACAGCCGCTGAGACAGAGGGGGCATCCAGAGCTGGAGCGGCGGGCTGATAGTTCAGGTATCGCCTGCAGACACAGACAGCGCGGGCTATAAAGACACGAGGGTTAAGAATACAAAGTTGATCTTAGTGTTTAGGAAGTACTAACAGAGCGGGGTTTCAGAGGTTAGCGGGGCTTCCAGCGTGCGTCTAATTAATATTCAGCCCTCACGTCTATAAAAGCTCCTACTCCTATACCCTGCCTCATCCCCGTTTCTTCAGTCTGAAGGGTTTTTTTTTTTTCCTGATTAAAAGACAGATTTCCTTCGCTCGCAGCTGAATTCCCGATCCATCGGTCTGCCGCTGAAGGATCGGTTGACCCCAGGCGAGCTTTTTCCCAGAGGCCTTTTTGGGTATTCTGTTCACAAAGCCCCGTCAAAAGACCCTCATTGATCAGCGGCTCCTTAAGATCCTCTCTTCTCGTTTTGTGAGGAGTAACTGTTACATCACTGTCACAGAAAATGGATAAACTGGCGGTCTGATTTACGAGGTGGGTCAGGTTTACAGTACGGCCCTGATCCTACAAATGTACGCCCTGATTTATTGTGTTTTAAGTGGATGTGTACGATAAAAAATGATACAAGTAATCTAGATTTTCTTAAAGATTTTTTAAAGATAGATATTCAAGATGAACATTTTCAGTCTGCAAACAAATAGGCTATTAATAAATGTGATAAGCCTAATACCTGAACGCTTTTTATTATATTGCTACATGCTCATTTAAAGAAAAAATAGTGCCAATCTTCAAAAGAGAAGCATGTCTTTTTGGACGAAAAAGACTATTTTTGTGTCTTGTGCCAATAGTTGATGTTGAAGGTTCATTACTGGCCAGCTCTTTCTTGGAATGCTTCTCAAACTTGTAGCCAATCAGCAAATACTTTGGTCAGTCGGACATGGTTTGGCTGGGTCTTATAGGACAGGATATTGTCTCCAAAAGGATATTGTCTTTAAAAAATACCCTCTTGTTGGAGGTAAATGTGAAAGTCCTCCATTTACGGTGTTCTTAAAAGTCCAAAACACCATAGGTTAAAAGAAATGACTGAAACTGCTGGAAAACCTAGTTAGTAGGAAGTTATTTCCCAATTATTACTTCCATAATAAACCTTTAAGCCTTTACTCTAAGCATTTTAAAGACTTTAAGACTCGGGGAGACGTTTGTCAAATATCTACTTTTTTTAATGAGTGGAACTATTGAGTTATTGGTAATAAAGTAAAAAAAGGCGTCATATAATAAAAAGTGAGATTTTAAAGTTTATTTTGCTCTTTAAATATAAGAAATTCTAGGTGTTATATAAATACCAACCCCTGTTTCAAACCACTCAGTCCACAGGGAACTGCATATATATTGCCTTCAAAATGAGCCGTCAGGACTTCTGTAAAGATGTGATGTCACAACTACAGCTCTGGAAAAAAAAATAAGAGACCACGGCACCAGTTTTTTTTCTGAAATCATCATCTCTACATGTATTCCAGCCATTCCATTCCAGCATCTGTTGAATTCCAACACATGAACCGAGACGCATAAAATCTGTGCTTTAATCAGGGTTATTGCACCAAATAGTGATTCCTGAACTCTTCTTAAATGTAAAAAAAAATAGTATTAATAGTTTAAAAATGAATTTGATGTTGTTTCTTTGCATTGTTTGAAGTCTGATACCATTGCATTTTTTTTTTGTTTGTTTCTTTGACCATTTGTCATTTCCTGCAAATAAATACCCTAAACAATAATATATTTTTTTGGAATTTGGAAGAAAAATTGTCAGTAGTGGATAGATTCAAACAAAAATGCTCCTTTTGCCCAAACACATACCTATAAGGGGCGACACAGTGGCGCAGGGGTTAGCGCTGTTGCCTCACAGCAAGAAGGTCGCAGGTTCAAGACCTCCTTGGTCCTGGGTCTGGGATCTTTCTGTGTGGAGTTTGCATGTTCTCCCCGTGTCTGCGTGGGTTTTCACCAGGTACTCCGGCTTCCTCCCACAGTCCAAAAACATGCTGAGGTTAATTGGAGACTCTAAATTGCCCGTAGGTGTGAGTGAATGGTGTGTGTGGCCCACAATTGGCTGGCGACTATCTGGGGTGTATCCCTGCCTCTTGCTGTATGATGACAATCAGATGACTGACATACCTATAAGTAGTAAAATAAGAATTTTGTAGTGGTTATTTTTTTTCTAGAGCTGTATACTATACAGCCTGTATACTATACCCACCCTCAATCGACTCAACCAATCAGAGGAGAGGCTCATTAATATGAATGAGACAGATACAAACTGAATTGTTCTTTCTAGAGCTCCAGAGAGAAGGTGTAAAACTATATTGAGATGATTTTTGATGCTTAAAACCACAATTATATATCACAACCTCAAGTAAAACACAATAATGATCAAAAAATGTAGCACCTTAAAGTCTTTATCAACATAATTTGAGTACAAAACCTTCATTCTATTTATTCCACAACTAAACAGTGATGTAATAGGGATAGGGTTAGGGTTAGTCTGGTCTGGGACCTTTCTATGTGGAGTTTGCATGTTCTCCCCGTGTCTGTGTGGGTTTTCACCGGGTACTGTGGTCCAAAAACATGCTGAGGTTAATTGGAGACTCTAAATTGCCCATAGGTGTGAGTGTGTGAGTGAATGGTGTGTGTGCCCCATGATAGGCTGATGACCATCTGGGGTGTATTCCTGCCTCTCGCCGTAACGCGCTGGGATTGGCTCCAGCAGACCCCTGCGACCCTAATGAGGAATAAGCAGGTATAGAAAATGACTGACTGACTGACTGACTGAACTAACCTGAACTTTTTCACAGCAGACATGTTGACATGTCAGAGGAAGAAAAGCACAGGTGTTACCGTTAATGATGCCTCCTTTCCATTCAGGGGGCGCAGCGTCTCCTACTGTGACATGTCAAGACGTCTTCTAGCCAACAGCTGCACATTTAGCGCCAGCATTTCCACACCCGAGTTAATTAAGTGACTCCCAGCTAGTTTTTATTTCACCTTTGACTCTGAAAAAAAGCGCAGCCGCTTCGTGAACACACGCGTAAGGCTGCGCGTGGTTTCGACAACGGGAGTGTTCCACCTGTGATATCCGCTCAGCCAGGCCCTCTCATCGTGACCTACAAAAAAAAGAAAAACTCCCCACCACATTCTCTCGAAAACTGCCACATTAATCACATTCCTTATTTGTATTCATCACTCCGCTCCCGTTCTGCCTCAAGCCTTTTCGACAAGGTGGCACGGAGCTCGCCGCGCTTCACGATACTCAACTCCTCTGTCATGCAGACGCAACCGTAACTTAATTATTCATCCCCAAATCTATCTGTTAACAGCAGCCGGCTGCAAGTCACCTCAATCCTACCCCCACCCCCCATCGATAAATATTCTCTTTGCTAAGATTAGAAGATTTTTTTTTTTTTTGCAATGACCTAGATATTAAATCAAGTTATTGTTCCAGCTCTGTCATGCTAAATTTTCTCTGACAGCGGGAGGGAAAAGGCAGGAGGAAGGGAGAGGGCGAGGCAGGTGGGTGCTAACTGGAAGGAATGCTTCAGTTCAACAGTGACCCCTGCTGTAGACTGCGGCCTGCTTTTCCTTCCTTCAGGGCAGACAGCTGCTAAAAAACAATATCTATAACTGATAAATTGCAGAATTAATAGGAAAACAGTCCCCCCTCCTCCTTCTTTCATCTGCATCTCCCTGTTCACAGAAAGTGAGATTATTTTTGTGAAGCTACTTCTTCCAAGGTCAAGAATAAACTCTCGTGCTCGACAATTAATTCAGTTAATTTCTCATTTAAAGATCCCTTCCAGACATGAATATATAACATTACTCTGCTTGAAATATTTAATCATGGACACATTTGTTTTGAGGAAAAAAACAAAACAAAACACTCAGTTACCTCATTAAGAAGTCCAGAATCCATGATTGTGCAAATACATTTCGTTTCAAATATTTAACTGCTCGATATAAGACGCCTGAGGTGCCTTCTCAGTGTTTAATTATGCAAGTTGTATACTGGCCCTTGATTGGCTCGAAGCTATTTGTGATGTTAATGTGATACCAGCCTCCTACCACATTGCTCAGGTTCTTTTTCCTTTATAGATCTGCACTCTTGAGCAATTTGCTTCAAAACTTTAATGCGTTACTTATTCCTTGTTACTGTCATTACAATATTACTATATTTAAAATATAAAGCATTACACTACTGATGCACTACTACACTACTTGTCTTTTAAGTAACTCACCAAAGTAACTGGATTTGGCGATCTAAATATAGCTCACCTTTATCATTATTGCTGTTGAAAGTGGTTCTCAAATCCTTATGACATTTCACTGCTGCTGATTGAATTTAGTGAATTTGTATAAAGAAACAAAAAAAAAAACATCCACTTCAATCCAGTTTAAAAATTGTAATGCATGTTACTGACATTTCTTTTCCTGTAATGACTTATATTACTGCATTACAGCAAAAAATCTATGCATTACAGTAATGTAATACTTTTGTAACGTGTTACACCCAACACTGTATGTGAAGATGGAGAAGCGTCACATGTAAGTGCTTTGATCTCACTATAGTAAACAGAATTAAGTTCTCAAGTAGTTATCCATATTACATTTTTAGGATGGTCACATATTCTGTAAAATAACAAATCAAATTCTTGGCGGAGGGATGTAAGAGTTTCTGGCATTTGTAGTTAACCCTTACTATAATAAGCTTTGTGTCACACTTGCCAAACTGTTGTATTGACTGGATGTGCATGAGAGAATCTGCATCCTTTAATAACAGAATAATAATCAAGGACGTGCTGATCAAAGCAGGAAAAGCACTACACACACACATATTCTAGATATATATAAAACCCACAGCTTATCCAATGTGATTTTGGAGAATCTTCATGCTTCTCCTGAGAGTGACAACCGTCAATAAAGCGAGAGTTTTTCTCCACGGAATTGGCCCGATGTCTTCTATCTCTGTCTCACTCTGTGCTCTGGAGTGTGTATTTGAACCAGTTTGGTAATTCTTCTCAAATGTCAAAAAAATCCTGCAAGTAGGCCGACCCCTTAAACTCAAACACTGTTTGTCCATGGACAAGCTTTATTGGATCATAAAGGCAATGTATCAAATTCATGTGCACAGACTAAGGATCATATAGGTACTAGATTCATGAATACAACAGGAACCCCTGGTTTAAGATGTTAATCAGCTTTGTGCCTTCTTGTGTACAATATCGTATCATATTTGCGTCCTGTGGTATGCTTGAGAATTTATGTCTGGGACTTCACCCAGAAGGGGTGAAACAACTCATTGGCCAGACAAGGAGAGTTCATGCCGTATTGTTGTAATTGAGTAGCTGTCAATTGGAAGTACTTCTAACAGTACTTGTTGAAAGAGCTACTGTCACACCGTGGTGAGGTTTGTCTTGTTTTGGGGTTTTTGTCTTGTCACTTCCTGTTTTATTTTGAAATCCTAACTCCACTCTTGTTTCACTTGCCCTTCCTCCTGTGTCACCTGTCTGATTGTCTCCACCTGTTCCCCTCCCTCATGTGCTCAAATAGACTGTGTTCCCCTTGTTGTTGTGCCGGAGTGTCTTCGTCTCCACTCCATTCACCGGTGCCTCACAGTTCTGAGCGACAGCTGCCTTTTGTTTGTTCGTAAGCCTTGATCCTCTACGGAGTGAATTTTTGTTTGTAACTTTTTTTTCAGTTTCCCTCCTCTGGAGCGAGTTTTTGAGTGTGTTTATTTCATAAAGGCTATGTTTCATAGCCATTTTTTGTTTCCTTGAGAGATTTAAGTTTAAAGATGACATTTTATAGAGCCCCTTGTTTCCTCCCTGTGAGTGATTTTTTTTTTGTGTGTGTGTAAATTTTCAATTATAAATCCTACGTTTCATAGCCATCTTTTGTTTCCTCATTTATGAGAGATTTGAGTAAAGATAAAGTTTTATAACGTCCCGTGTTTCCTCCGTTCGGAGTGTTTTTTGTTTTTTTTTTGGTTGTCCCTTTTTCTACCCCTAGTCTAGCATCAGGATAGCCTTGGTAGTTTTTCATAGCCAGGTGGGTTATCACTCAGATTTGAGGTTTCCTGCACTGCTGAAATAAAACATTTACTACAATCTCTGCGTCTGAGTCATGATTTGAGTCCCGGCCTGACAGCTACAGCACCACCTAGCGTAGCGGAGAGAGACAGATTGCTAACCATTATCCAAATTAAGCAAACTGTGTTTTTTGAGACATCCCACCCACTGAGTTGCAGCATAGAATTCGGCAAAATCCAGTACGATCCTACCATGTGACCACAACAAATGTTAAAAGAATCAGTAACTTCCCGCATGAATGTGACGTCAGCCTTCTAGTATCGAACCACTAAGAAGAGTCTGCTCTGAAACGGCTCTCCATTTTATCACTTATTCCCTTTATAATTCAGGCAAATTTACTGCTGGTTTGACTTGTGATTTATATTTGAACACACCTATAATTTAAATAAATCATCGCAGCTAATTACAGTTGTAAGAGCCGGCTCCCGTCATTCACTTCGAAAAGCTGTCTCTGAACCGGCTCATTCGCGACCGACACGTCGCTAAACTGCACAGAAAATCCAACAGCTGGAATAAAAGAAACATTTTTGGGATGGCAGCAGGGTACTTTATATTTACTACTTTCTTGCAAAAAATTAGAAAAGGCACATTTTTCAGTAAAACCTAATCCCCCTCCCTGCATATGACAAAAAAAAAAACAAATTAAAAAAACAAAACACACATCTGTCATATTGATTAATTGCCAAGTCCTGTCTTTAGGTAGATAAACTCTAATTAAATAAAGACATGTAATGAATGCACCTCATACAGGAAGCTTTGGGAGTTTAAATTATTCAGGTAGCGTCCTGCGAATTATCTAACAGCGTCCGCGGGTCCTTCATATGAAAGGTCACTAGGAGAAGTTGTTGTTCCACCTACTCATATAGTTTGTGGACATTTACTGGAATGATTGATGCCGTTGTTTTTCTTGGGGAGGACAGTTGCTAGACAGTGCGGTCACCTCCGGAGTATGTCAGCGATGCAGTCTGCCCCAGACCCACTAATCCTCACCTTTACCATCTGCGTGACTGACAGATGTAATTGTAATTCAAGGTTAGAAGGCTAGCGGCATTTACAATAGTTGGGAGTTGGAGGGGCTTGTGCCAGTGAGGCCAGTTCCCCTGGAGTCTGACCAGTCTAAGCTTACACAGCTGCAGCCTTGTCGGTGCAGGAAACATGCTTTATGCTTCCCTGTTGCAGGGAGGAGTAATCACTGGCTGTGCTGCAGCAGTGAAGATTTAGCAGTCCTCTTACCTTCAGCCCAAACCGTCACTCACTCAGTGCAGAGCAGCTGCCTGGAGGCTGCTCATGGAAGCACATATACATCATCCACATATCATATACTCCGACTGCTGCTAACCGCTATTACGTCTTATGAGTGAGTGCATCAAAGGGAAACAGTCATGAGAGGCAATTACAATAACTAAGAGATCCATCAACCATAAACACGGGAGCTGAAAAGATTATCAGCCCGATCTACCGATTTATCATGAGCAAAAGCAAGTTCAGACTTTTTTGGTGGGAATGGAGGAAATTAAAAAAAGAAAAAAGAAAGAAAATATATTCCAATGATGAGCAGCGGGCACTTCAGATACGGCCACTGAGAAAATCAGGGCCCCGACTACCACACATGAACACTGTCTAGGCTGATCTCACAGCATCATCAGACACCAATCCCATCCAGCTCATCATCTGTTTGACCCGCTGCCCCCAGGCTAGCGAGAGTTTTATTTTAAGAATAAAGCTCTATAGCTGGAAGAAGATTTACTAAAGGCTATGTCAGACATAATTCAGGCTAGTCTAGAACTATATTCAAGTCTAGAAGTCTATATATAGTCAAGAACTCTCTATATATATGTCACCCTGACACCCCAGCCATTTGCTGTGACACCCATATATTTAACCCAGGTGTCATCCGTTTCTTCTGATCATCCTTGACTTGATTAGGAAAGCCTCATTTTTAAAAAAATGTGCAAAAACATTAATGAAGAAAAAATCTACTTAAATGAATTTAGCAAACAAGTGCAATATAATAAAGAATATCTAATTACACATTTTGATACTACTACTTTTAGATTGCTATACTATTAATCCACTATCTGTCTCATACCTGGAAAACCGGGACAACAAGATAAAGGAAAAAATTAAGAATCTTTACTTTGTGTGGTATATAAAGTAGAGCAGGAGAGGCTTGGTGTCAGGGATCTGGGCAGGCTGGAGACAAAGAGCACTGATCAGATGGATGACAGACAGGCAGGAAAAAAACAAACATCAAAAATGGAACTAGGACTGGAGCTGGATGTGACAGCATGGATGGATGTGATGTTACAGGTCCCAGAACCAAAGTTAACCCTTATGGGCCTCACATCGACATACTTATTGGGGAGGAAGCTCAACAGGATGACCCAAAGCTCAAACAACTCTACCAGCTGTATGCTAATCCCTATGGTTGTGGGTTCAATCCCCGCTTACTTCTTTAAAAGTTATAAACCTAAAAGTTAAGCTAATAGAAACAAAACCAAGTTACTGTTGATTCAGTGTGCTGGTTAATTTGGCTAGCAGGTGAAAGATGGCCAACGTTTTTAATAGCAATCATCTCAACTTCAGTAAACTTTCAGCCGTCTTTGGTTTCCCCTTCCATAACCTCCAGTTCTACATCTGTGAAACTTCAGGGGGGGACATACAGTACCTTTCAAAAGTTTGGGGTCACTTATAAAACGTCCTTATCTTTGAAAGAAAACCACTGTTTTTACTGCTATTGCTTTCCTGTTTTCATCAGCGCATCATCAACCTTCATCGAATTAGGCCGCATGTCATTTAACGGGAAATCAGATTGCATTGTATTATTGTTATGAAAGGATGCAGATTCCCCTATGCACATTCAATCAAACGGTGATACACAAAGCTTATTATAGAACACATTAACTACAAATTCCTGAAATACCCCCCCGCACAGGAAATTCAAATCAAGAATTTGATTTTACCATCACTCTTGATCGTTATTTTACGGAATATGTGACCATCTTAACAATGTAATGTGCATAACTGTTTGTGAACTTAATTCTGTTCACTATAGTGGGATCAAAGCACTTACATGTGACTGGTCTCCATCTTAAAACATACTACTCTTCAAAGTTTGGGGTCACTTCCTTATTTTTGAAAGAAAGGCACCGATTTTTCAATGAAGATAACTTTAAACTAACCAGAAACACACTCTATATCTTGCTAATGTGGTAAATGGTGTTCTAGCTGCAAATGTCTGGATTTTGGTGCAATATTTACATAGGTAAATATATAGGACCATCACTCCAGTGTTCTAATGTGTTGCATCAGAAGGCTAATGGATGATTAGAAAACCCTTGTGCAATCATGTTATTACAGCTGAAACCAGTTAGGCTGGATAGAGAAGCTAGAAAACTGACATTCCTTTGACAAAAGCAAAGTTCGAAGGAAAAAATTACAATTTCAAATTCATTTTCGAATTTCAAATCATTATTTCTAACCTTGTCGATGCCTTGACTATAATTTCCATTCATTTTTTTACAGCTCATGGTGATAAATAAAAGTGTGAATTTTCATGGAAAACACAGAATTGTCTGGGTGACCCCAAACTTTTGAATGGTAGTATATTTACATAAGCCTCAAAATTTCAAGAGGGTCTTCTAACTTTCTGTCTACAGGAGGATTTGAACTAGCACGCACCTATACCACTGTTGTGTTTCTCCGGATGATCTCATCATCTAACTTTTAAATCCAATGAAGTTCCAACTCACTCGAGCTGCAGCTTGTGCAACCTGTGATTTCTTTCATAAGAAAGTAAAAAGAGAAGTAATCTGTCCTTACTAAGTTCAGTCATTTTCTACATTTCTGAAGGGAGTAAAAACTGAGAAATGCCGTGTTAGAAGCTAATTGGATGTTTTAAGTCATGGGTTTCACTGGCTGCAACACAGTGTTTACAGTGTTCTTGCTTTGGCTCATAAAGCTTATTGCTGTGAATGCAAGGCAATAATTAAAAAAAACAACTCAGGAGAGGTGTCATTATTGTCTTAATCAATTCATACACTGTTATCTAGAAGGCATCTGGACATTGAGATGAGACTGTTTGGAGAGATTTAAAATCAAATTAAAACTGTGGAAGCATCTCAGGGCATCAAGCTACCAAAAATAAACTGACAGTGGCAACATAAATTAATTATAGCGAAAGATAAACATTTCAAAACAATTTCCTCTTGGATTTATATCTCAGCTATAGGAAGGTAGTAAAAGCGTAAACCCACCTGAATTCCACTTTCTCATCTTTCAGTTTTTTTGCAATACAATCTGTCAGGTTTTACGGCCGGAATTAATGATGAGGAATAAAATTATAGCAGTGGGAATAAAAGTGCAAATAACATTAAAATGAAATGTAAATAACACTTGTGAATGGTCAGGCACCACTGCCACGTCCCTGTAAAACAACTCCAGTACGTTAAACCCATTCCGGAATTGTCACAGATAGGAAATGGAGTGAGACAGATGCCAGACCTTTACAAAGTCCATTAAAAGTACCATTAAATGTGCATATGACCTGGGACAGAAAGGTTGTTACAGCTTAGCGGACAATTTGAACATTTGATTGAGTCGAACCGCAATGTTTTCATTCAAGGCTAAACTCTGCCATCAGCATTCAGACAGGATGAGTTATAGCCGCGTCTCGCTGGAGCCTTGAGTGTCAGCCGAATTAAAATTCCGCTCAGAGCGGAGGACACCTAACAAGAGAAAGTTTTCCATACAAGGTAGGGAAGGACGGAAAAACTTCAAAATACGGACACTGGGGAGCTGCTTGAAGCACATGCTGCAGGTGCATGCGGCAGGTTTTAGATGAGTTCCTGTGACGCCGCCATTGGCTGGGATGTGGTATTGGGGATCGGGGGGGACGTTTACGAAGGTGGCGGAAGATGTTAGAAAGTCGGTTGAAGAGAGGACAGAGCCAGCGATGTTCCGACATGGATTCTCATTACTCCAGCACTGTCACCCTCCTGAAATGGGCTCCAGTGCTGGATCCTTTCTTATCCGGTCGAGCTGATAGGGGTGAGAGCGAGAGCAGATAGCGTTCCCTGCTCTCCGGCTGGCTACCGACACACACTTTGTTTACCAATGAGCTCGCAGAGTTGATGGTGTCATTCGTGGCGACAGGTAAGAGTGATGGGCGCTGCAAAGCATGTCAGTATGTGACGGTTTTCCCAGGTCCAGCGCCATAAATTGAGCGGAGGAAAACTGGGATGAGATTAAGAAGTATTCCTTAAGGTGGTTATGGATGTTGCTGTTATTTATTGCTTTTCAGATATTACTGATGCTGTGAATCACCAGAGGATTAGATACACAACTGTTTTTTGGTAATTTCTGTACAGATGTTCTCATCTCGGAATGTAGTGACATCAGTTATGGTTAGTTAATAGTTAACAATAAATTCAGTCTTACTCTGTATTCGCATTCATATGAGTAGTGGATGGATTGGATTGCAATGGATTTCATTGTGGACAGTATATTAGCGCTGTGTATAAAAATGTGAGTAAAGCCAAAGTTCTTATAATAATTTGTATTTTGATACATTGGGAACACTGCATTTTATATCCCAAATGTGAAGAAAATGTGTCAAGTTTTGAATTACTTTACAGGAAATGAAGAAAAATCAATACTAGGCTGCTGAAAGAAATAGAAGGTTTTCTTTACAGACTCAAATATTTACTGTATGAACTGAAAAATCTTCAGGATTTAGTATTCCTGAGAATCACTAAAGTATTATTTAGTTGTATAACCATGGTTTCTGAGAACAGCTTCACATCTGTGCTGCATGGAGTCAACCAGCTTCTGGCACCTATGAACAGGTGTTTTAAAGCCTTATAATTACTCTGCCTTTCTTGGTTTTGCCTTAGAAACTCAGAAACAGCATTTTTGACATCACCCTACGAGTTTTCAATGGGATTAAGGTCCAGGGATTGGGTTGGCCACTCCAGAACTTTAATTTTGCTGATCTGGAACCAAGATGCTGCTGGTTTACTGGTGTGTTTGAGGTCGTTGTCTGGTTGAAACACATTTCATGGGCATTTCCTCTTCCTCTAAGACAGCTTCAAGTATTTAGATATAGCCAAACTGATCCATGATGCCTTGTATGCAATAAACAGGCCTGACACCATAGTAAGAGAAACATCCCCATATCATGATGTGTCCCATCATGCTTCCCCATGCTTCACTGTCTTCAGAGTAAACTGTGGCTTAAATCCAGTGTTTGGTGGTTGTCTGCTTGTGGCCCTTGGATCCAAAAAGAACAATCTTACTTTTATCAATCCTTAAACTGTTTCCCCATTTCTCTTTAGGCCAGTTGATGTGCTTTATGGCAAACTGTATCCTCTTCAGCATGAAGACAAGGGACCATGGATCAGTTTGTCTATATCAATATATGTAATGTAATTACCTCTGCCAAAGAAGGTTATATTTTAGCCGGCATCTGTCTGTCTGTAAGCAAAATATCTTAAAAAGTTTCATCACATCTTTTTCAAAATTTGATAACAATCCAGAAGAAGTCCTGGTTTCTGGATCACATTGACTTTTTTGTTGTTTGGTAACAATGTGGTACAGGCACCATCGTTTGGGGCCACCTGATGGTGATATCTTGCACCTGCATAGCTTGTTTTCTTTGCATACTACACCAGAGACACTAAGAGAGGACTTTGACAAGTTATAAGACCCACTACCAACCAGGTGATTCTACTGGATCAAATTTACAATGTATGTCAGCAACAATTACAATTCAGACAGCAATAGTGTGTATATTTAATAAATATAGGACAACAATGTTTGGTGGGAGTCCCAATATGCTTGGCGGAGGTCTGTGCTCTCAGAATGCTTTTGTAGTTTTACATATTTTACCACTACCACCAGTAGCCTACTGCTAGTACTACAAATATACAGCTGGTATTGCAGTTCTACAACACGTATTATAGCTACTACCCCTGACTGCAATATGCTGATAATGTAAATGTGGTTCTTCCAGGTTTCTAATCCACAGTAAAGCCTTAATGTTGGAGTTGAAGACTGTGTCCTGAGGGAATATTTGGGGATTTCCAGATGTGGTTCATGATATTGAATGCTGTTCTTCCATTCCATTTTCTGGCCTTTATTTCATCTTCTGGTCCACCATCCACAGCTATGACACTTCCGAGCTGAGTGAATTCATTGACTTCTTCGAGTGTCTGGTAGAGACTCTGACAATTGATTTCTGCTTTTGTTGTTGAGCCGTGTGATTTAGATTTTTTTGATCTGTCTATTTTGAGCCCAAGCTCAGCTATTTCCAGCAGCTTGGACTTGGTCTTTCATGTGTCGTTGGGTATATGAGAATAATGCAATGTCAGTAGAAAGAGAATCTGGCAGTTTGGTGATAATTCCTTGTGGACCCGTCACAATTAGCGATACATTCCACGTTTTTTAGTGTTGAAAAGATTAACACAGCTTTAAGTGACTACATAATACTACTATGTATGTTTAATTGAATATCAGCTTTAGGTTAACATGCTCTGATGTGTTTAAACTGTAGAAAGACAAAAACTGTTTATGTTCATTTTGCATTCAGTCCCAATTCAATTCTGAGCAGGCCTGACAGCCAGCAGCTCGTATCTTCGGTGCCGATGGGTGCCGCGGCGCCCGGCTACCCTCTGATCCAGCTCACAAGCAACCGTCCTAATTCCAGGAGCGCAGATACGACACCTTAGGGGGGGTCTTTGTGTCTTATCTCAAAAGCGAGGTCCAACCATTTAGTAACACAAGACCGAATTGTTCTGCGGAATAAAGAAAAAGAATCGCGGCGCTAAACGGCGTCCATCCAGCCAACAACGGCGGCTCTTATCAGAGCCACGCAGGGCACCCGAGGTTCTTTACCTCAGCCGAGGAGGAAATACGGTTGGGTTTGGAACAAACACGGATGTTGGGCTGTCTGTTATATGTCAAAATTAATTTCAGGAGGATAAGGCAAATAGAATATGAAATTCATTATATTTATCCAAGCATTGTTTTAGTGAAATATGTTTAAAAAAATAGCTTCCTATCTGTTTCGCAGAGATATAAGGGACTCTCTCTCCTGTTATTTGTCAGCATCCTACAGTTTCTGTTGAGGGAAATATCCCCCTCCGAATAGCGTGCTGACAGATTGCTTCCTGCACGGGCAGCGGCCGTCTCTCAAAGCTCCGTTGCTAATTCCGACTGACGTCACACACTCGTGGAGACGCTGACACACCCCCCACCCCCCAATGCGCCATGACCGCCTTAAATGGCAGTGAAAAAGCATCTCGTCTCCGACAGCCGGGACGAAACCGACGCCTGTCGGTGCAGTGGGCAGCAGAAAGAGTCAAACGGTGAAATGCACGGAAATGCGCGGCCCTGAATGTGTGGTCGTGGCAGCCACAGCGGTGTTTAAAATGCAGCGCGCAGCATCCGTCTGCTTGGATGTTAGGGCTCGTATCACACGGCATATTTCTCACTGCGAGACATTGACAGGGCAGAACAAGGGAGGCAATTCAGCTACAGTGGGTAAAAATGTTCCAGAATTAACAGCTTTGACATGATACCAAGGACTTCTATGTCCAGTGTTGAAGTGGGTGTAGTGTATTATCTATTCCTGTCTTGTAAGATGTGATGCCATGCGAGATATAGAACATTTGAGACGTGATGTTATGAGGAGTGTGGGTCTGTGTTGGCCTTTGGTCATACATTAAATGTAGGTCAGAGGTCAACAGCCATACTCTTCACTTATCTAGATAACCTTCATGGTAACTATTCAGCTGGAATCAGGGTTATTCTGTGGGTTGACCTTTGGGTAATAAAAGAGACAGTCTGGTTTGGCTGGATAGAGAGAGAGCTGCAATTTGGTCCCAGAGATGCTCTCAGATTCTTCAGGTTCTTTTTGTAATAAAAATCCATTGGATGCAAGAGAAGACACGTCAGGTAGTGACTTCTTTCATCGGCAAATCAAGAAACAACATAGGCAGCATTTCCCCCTCAGGAGACGATGATGAGTCACTGTAGGGTCCAGTAGTGAAGCATGAATTGATATTGAAATATTGATACTTCCAGTATCAAATATTTTAGAATTGATTCTCATATTCAAATATCAATATTGTTGTAATTCTCTTTTTATATGAATCTAATATGGTGAGGTTGCTGAGGTTTTAACTCAGGTTTCTTATCTCATCAGCACGATTGTTGTATTGTGATCTTTCCATGTGAAAGACATATTCTGTGTTTTTTCTGTTTTTTTGTCTCGTGTAAACCAATAAATTCCCACCAAAATTCACAAAATGTGTGTAGTTCATCATTACCAGTAGGAAAGCGGACCAGGCTCTCATCTAAATGACACTAATTGGTAGGAACTACTTATTCTTCCGCCTGTCAGAGTCCTCTGTGTAATACGTCTCCTCAGGCAGGTTAAATAATGCTGTATGTGATGTATCTGGAAAGAGATTTTTAGTTTTCAGTCTTTAGATAATTCTTCATAATTAACCAGTAGTCTGATGCCTTGTCTTCATTATGAACCTCTAACTTGACATGCACTAGTTTTAATTTAGATTTTTGTACAAAGTATCAGGTCAGTGATACCAGCCTAAATTTTAATTGGTATTGGTTCAGAAAAGAAATCAGTGTTATTGCACATTCTCATTCCCAGCATGTCAAATATAGATATATATATATATTTTTTTTTTTTTTATCTCAACTCTCTGTGTAATATATGGAGATAAATATATCTTTTAGATGGTCTTCAACTGCCTCCAATATAAACCCATCTACATCAAGATCTGTTGGGTAGAGCAGCTATTGGATGCATTTTCCAACCATTAGAAATCATGTGACAACTCTGTGGTTGAGGTCTGGTTAGTTTTAGACACCAAAAAAACACTTGGTTGGTCCGGCTGCTGATAAGGATGCACCCTACATCTCTGAGCTGCAAACTGGCCTCAGTTACAAAAGCAGATTCATCGCACCGCTCCGCTCTCTTCAGCCGCCCGTCCATTTGTCCGACGCATTAAATTCCCCAAAATATGGTTTTAAGTGCGACCGAAAAGGAACGGGCAGGGCTACGTTTGACCTTTAGAATGAAATTAGTGATGCTGGATTGGTTTTAACAAAGCATTTACAATTAAATACAAAAAAAAATAAGCGACTAAAAATAATCTGTCTGCAATTATACTATTATGGGCCCACCGAGTTAATTGTGTAGCCGCACAACAGAGAACAGAAAAGTAATTTAGTGCAGAGTAAGTACAGGGTGAGCGTACTCCCCCATGGCACTCAGTGCTCCAAACAGATGAGAGGGGATTTTTGATGGATTATAAGCATTAGCACACACACCCCACCCCTCACAACACACACACACACACACACACACACACACACACCCTCCTTCCTAGATGGGCCTTATTATTAGTTAGCTGAGTATATCATTATGACAATGTTTTTTGTCTGACTGTGTGCTATGAAGGATTGCATATTTGATCAAATAACAACCAGAATAATGACAACGTGTACGTGCTGAGAATGAGGAAGACGGCGTGACGCCCTCGGGGAGACGAACACGTGCGCACGCTGTACACACACACACGTAACACACATGCAAGCACAGAGTCACGTTTATGTCCTTTTCGCCACTTCCGCTGTCATTTTGTTTGTCAATTGGGGAGGAGGAGTGTGGCAGGTCGCGATCAAACGCCACCGCTCTCATTACAGCTTTATTTTGAAGTGGCCTACTTGCGGGGAGAAAAGCAGAAATACATGAATGACATCTCGTGTGAAGATGGGAGATGGAATAGAAACAGCAAGATCAAATTCTCCTTTCTCTCGCCTCTCTGAGCGTATACACTTTATTGACTCACATACAGCACTGTATATATATAAAATATATTTCCAGCGTGTGTTTATACTTTGTTTCGGCCGCTCCCAACAACCTCCAACTAGTCTTCTTGTCTTTCTTTTGTTATGTTATGTTATTCCCCAGAGGGCAAACTCTAGTTGCTAAAATCTGCTTTATTGATCCCCTCCCTGCCTCTGACAGATGACTCTGGGAGATATTACACTCCAACACACAGTATACAGTCCACCTCGCTCCAACATGCACCGAACTCAAAAGGATTCCTTTGGTTTTTCGTGGTTTCGTCTGCGCTAGGCGGTGTCATTGCAGCGGCTCGTCGAGCAAACACCATGAATTATTGAATCGGGTCTGGACAAACACGGCTTGTGATTTAAAAAAAAAAAAAAAAAAAGACTGTGACAGTATTAAAGAGCTCAGCAAGCACAAATCAGCAGAAAAACCTGCCATGCTGACAGCGCTGGCTCCTCTCTACGCGCAGAACAAGCGCTAGCGTAGGACCGCACGGCCTAGCAGGGTTGCTAACTCCGCAGTAAGAAAAGTAGCTACTGGCTCTCCTAAAAGGTAATAAATGATGTCATCGCCTGATTTGCATAATTAACCACATGTACCACATGTAATTGTAATGGACACCATAGGAGAGAGAGGAATGACATTGTGGTAGAGACACAAAGTGAGTAAAAACGCCCTAAATATGACTACATGTGAACTTTCTACTGTTGATTCTTGGTTTGCTTGTGTTTTAATTTTGCCATTTTTATTAGGTCTTCTCAAACTAACCTCATGACTTTATTGCGTTGTCGAGACCCACATTACAGAAAGCAATTTTGTACTGTATTGTTAACTGTTTAATTTAATCAAAATACTGTTATGTGGGGGGTGACATGGTGGCGCAGGGGTTAGCGCTGTTGCCTCACAGCAAGAAGGTCGCAGGTTCAAGACCGCCTTGCGTCCTGGGTCTGGGATCTTTCTGTGTGGAGTTTGCATGTTCTCCCCGTGTCTGCGTGGGTTTTCACCAGGTACTCCGGCTTCCTCCCACAGTCCAAAAACATGCTGAGGTTAATTGGCGACTCTAAATTGCCCGTAGGTGTGAGTGTGTGAGTGAATGGTGTGTGTGCCCCACGATTGGCTGGCGACCATCTGGGGTGTATCCCTGCCTCTCGCCGTAACGTGCTGGGATAGGCTCCAGCAGACCCCTGCGACCCTAATGAGGAATAAGCAGGTATAGAAAATGACTGACTGACTGTTATGTGGGGTGGAATTGCTAGCTAGCTCCACATCCAACCCTCCTTTATCCGGGAGGGTTGGCAGAACGACGTGCTTTCACGTCAGAGTCTCCAAAACACCAGAAAAGTCAGCAATAACACCAGAAAAACCCGCTAGATTTGTCACTAGTCGTTTTTGACAAAAAAATAAAAAATAAAAACACTAAGAGGGTTTAGAAAGTTGCCAGATACTGTGGTCTAGCCAGGGGAGATTTTAGCATTTGGTCTTTAGGGATGCTCAGCCCCCAGTGCTTACAGAGGCACATTATTTTTCATGGCTTTTTTCGTGGCTTTTTGTTTTAATATGGTTTCTGTAAGAGAAAAAAATATGTTAAATTTCAACATTTCTGTCAACGAAGATTTACGCCGTAGCCTGCCACACGTTTCAGCTGCTGTAAATTAACAGGTGGATGTTTAATGTGATGTAAGTATAAAAATATAAAAATGAATAATAATTTTAAAAAAGTTAAAATATTGGCGCACAGACAGGAAGAATGAAAACTTCCGTAGGACCCGCTCGCCCTGACTTGATTTGAAACAGAATAAATAAATACATGAAGGGACTGTTGCTGAGGATCAGAGGTGCAGCTCTTGGGGACAGAATGATTTTCCTTTTACTTCAGACGACAGTGGAACAGAAAAACCAAATGAGAAATTCATGACTAGGACTGCCGCCAAAACAAGCTCTCAAAGCCTCCTTCCGAGATGGGCTCTGATGTCCCTGCTTAGCGCCGTAATAAGAAGCTGGAATTAAGTATTGAGGCTGAGAGGGATGAGTAATCTTTGCGTTTCTCTCTCCGGCTGCAGGTAGGGGGTTAAGTGGCCATATTAGGCAAATATCAAAAAGATAATTACGACGCTTCCTACTGTGAAGCTGCACTTAAATGCTTCTTGGCGATGTGTCATTATTCTAAACAGGCGCAGAGAGAGCCACACGTCATCGGCCGGGATGTTTTCAGCCTCTCTAACAGGAAGCGCTAATGACAGCAGTGGAACTCTATTTCATCTAACATCTATATTTGCATGCCAAAACTCACTCCAACATGCTAATGCTGTGAATAACATTAAAATGCAGTCACATACATGAATCAGTTATAAATATATATACCTTATATCATTCATGCAATTTAGAGGATTGTGATGATGATTATAAAATATGATATGATTCATATTCTCCTCAGTTGTAGTCAAGAGAGTGATTAGAAGAATGACTGATAATGAAAATGAGCATTAGTTGTAGCCCTTTTTTTACTTAATGTTATCTCTATTTCAAAGATGTGTAATCTTCAACTGTATCTTATTGCAAACTGTGCGACATGACACTTTTATTTCTTTCCTTTTTTTTTTTTTTTTGGTAAAACATTCCCTTGTAAAATATTAAAGGGTATCAAGGGTTTCAGATGCGACATATTTCCTGTTCAAACATTTGTAGAAGTTCAGTTTGGGTGGTTTAACGCTTGTTTCTTTGAGATAGTTAAGTTTTCTTTTCTTTTTTTTTTCCTTTTACATCAGTCTTTGGGGGTTCATGAACCAATGATGAGTTTTCTTGCAGAGCTCAGGGATGCACAAAAAAAAAAAGCCTCATCTCAGTATTCAGAGTGGAGATTAAACCGGTTCATTTGGTGTGTGATGTGCAGGTTCCAGATGATCCTGCTCTACTGAACTTAGGCTCAGGCAGCCATGACTGCCCCCCCCCTTTTTTTTTCATGATGCACATTATTTGTTGTGCCTGTCACTAATGGGCGCCCTGGAAGCTGCGAAATGCACTTTGCCGCTCTCTAGTCAAGCAGGAACAAGGCTATAGCTGTGACATGAGTGTTTTTCACTCTGCAAATGGATAGAGAGGCACCGAGAGTGTGTGTGAGAACACTCTCGCACAATTATTTAGGAAATGTTGAAGTGTTTTTGTTTGTTCTTTCACCTGCGTCGAACTTGATTGGAACTACATCACATTTTAGTATGTTTGAGGTTTTAATATTTTAAAATTATTTTAAAAGTGTGAATTGTTCCGCTAATAGGTTTATAAAGTTTTGTAGGCTTGTACCTTTTAGACAGAACTGTCGTCTCTTTTAAGGAAATAAATAAGAAATAGCACCTTTATGGATGTGACAACATGAAAATAGGCTATAAGTGCACATTCAAAATATCATCAAAGCATTCTGTTGTTTGTCTGAACACTTTTGAACCTGTCAACAGAAAGCTCTATAGCACTCCAAAAGGCAGCAGATACCCTGTAGAGACATTTATGTCATACTGGCAGATAACAATCAGGCTCTTGCCGACACCTAAGTTTGACATTTCCATAGAACTGCCCATGAGTGACATAAGATAAGACTTGGGGAGCAATCTCTGAATCTGTAAATGGACTGCAGTGTGTAAAGGGCCTTTCTGGTCTCCAGGTCGCTCAAAGTGTTTTACACTGCAGGTGTTGAGTCACCCGTTCATGTACGCTACCGCTTAAAAGTTTGGGGTCACCCAGACAATTTTGTGTTTTCCATAAAAAGCCACACTTTTACTTACCACCATGAGTTGTAAAATGAATAGAAAATAGAGCCAAGACATTGACAAGGTTAGAAATAATGATTTGTATTTGAAATATGTTTCCTTCAAACTTTGCTTTCGTCAAAAGGTCATTTTTATATAGCTTCTCTAACCAGCTAAACTGTTTTCAGCTGTGCTAACATGATTGCTAAAGGCTTTTCAAATCATTCATTATCCTTCTGATACAATGAGCGAACACATTGTTCCATTAGAACACTGGAGTGATAGTTGCTGGAAATGCACCTCTATACACCTATGTAGATATTGCACCAAAACCAGACATTTGCAGCTAGAATAGTCATTTACCACATTATCAATGTATAGAGTGTATTTCTGATTAGTTTAAAGTTATCTTCATTGAAAAAACTGTGCTTTTCCTTAAAAAATAAGACAATTTCTATGTGACCCCAAACTTTTAAACGGTAGTGTACATTCACTCACACTAATGGCTGTATCTAACCATTTAGACACATTCTTTAGGTACAATGTGGAGTTAAAGCATCTTGACACCCAGGAAACAAACTGTCAGTCTTCTGATTAGGGGACATTTACACTCTAAAAAAAATTTTTTGGGGACCTTTTGTCAGAATTCGCCTGAACCCTCACACCTGGGCCATTCTGCATTACTTTAGCCCTGTCCACGCGATGATGGAGCTGCGTAAATCCGCCAAACTTTTATGTAGGTGTTGCCGTGGTGACAAGCGAACATTCCACATTACGCTAACTCAAAAAAGTCCAAGTGGAAAACGTTGCCTTGCTATTTTGGTCTTAACCATCTTAAAATTCTTCTCACTGTATTAAAAACACGTTTGATCAACTTAAATATGTAATTCACGATGAGAATCGGTATTTTCATGCTACTTTCATGCTACTAGCTATGAAATATTACATTGGCTCAACTTAGCAACTGTTAACACCAAGTATTTAAGTATATATAACTCAGAAATGTGTTCACTCTACTTAAAATATTATGTTGGATCCACTAAACCAGTGGTTCCCAACATGTTTAATGGCAATCACTCTTAAACTGACACAAATGTTGTGTCAGTTGTGTCAATTGTTGACTACAGACCCTTATATCATAAGATTTTGCCCCACGATCCCCGTCTGATAGGATTTTTGGTTTTAGATGTTACAAAAAGTGTAAGAAACCTCAGACAAAAATGTGATTGTGTTACTTATGGATGGACTCTAGATTGTTCCCATTTTTGCCAAGGACCCCCTGGAACCACCTCAAGGACCCATGGGGGTTCTTGGACCCCACTTTGAGACCCACTGCACTAAGCAACTCTCAACATTGACATGAGTATTTAAGCTGTTACTTAAAATGTGATTTATTTTGGCCAAAAAACTAATTTATCACACTTATAGTGTTATGAATTAATGTAACTCTGCCAGCAGTTGGCCCAATTCCAAACACTAAGTGAAAAACATTGCCTCATTTTATTTTTTAGAATGTACCTTTTTTTTTCCCCCCCTCAGATTTATTACAGCTTGAATTTCCATTTCAAAAACTCCTGCAACCCAAACAACAACAAAATATTTGTAACATCCCCTCCACAACAACAAATTCTTTCACAATCTAAAAGCCTTTGTGGTGCCACAGCGGGTCCGACCCCTGCAGAAAAGCCCGCGGGAAAATGCAATTCGCTGAATTTAGCGGCTCGTGTAAGCCTCCGCGCCGCCGGTCCGCCAGAAAAGGTCAACGGCAGCGCTGATTGTAAAAGATCCTGTCACGAGACACCAAGCTCACAGCCGGGGCACAAATTGCCTGCCTGAACCGCTGGCTTCCACTTTAGTCCTCCTCAGGGTGCCAGACGCTACAAACGCCATCTTTCCAATCTTCGCTGAGTGCCACCCCCGCTCGTTTTGAAGCGGGGGGCGGGAAACGGCAGACGCGACAACGGGGTCGTGTAAAAAAAATGAGTCATAAAACAATGGAAAAATCGCACATAAGCGATTGCACGGGTCCTGTGAGGGAGTGTTGTCATTCTTGTTTTTTCTTTCTTTACCCCCTTAATAAAAGGACAAAACAAAAAGGGAATATAACTCAAAGTCTCAATTTTGCTATATTTTAAAAGGTGGACCAGGTTGCTGAGAGGCTCAATAAAAGGCCTGGACAAAGTTTTTCTATGTGAGAGAGGGGGCGAGAACTCAGTCAGGCTTTTCTGGAGGAGTCTTTTTAAAAAAAAAAAAAAAAAAAAGTTCTTGAGGTGAAAGTACAGACAAGGTGAAGCGGAGATGAGATACGGCCGACTGAAACGAGCAGCAACAAGGTCGTGCGTGTACGTACACACACACACACACAGGGCACTGTCCTCTGTATGCACACGATAATGCGTCTCCACCTCCCTGAGCCACAGGAGGAGGGCGGGCAGGAGGGGGGGATGACTGATTTCTCTTCCCTTGATTGTCAGTGCTTCCAGCCTCTGTGTGGGCTGATAATACAGGAGCTGGCTAATTATTTGGCTACTGATGCGTTTATCGTCTGCCGTGAGAATCCAGTCACCCGTCACCTTCAGGACGCCGTGGACGCTGATAGCCGGTAGACGCACATTCAGCTCTGCAACACTGACCAGCCGTTAAAATAGTTATAACTACTCTACGCTCCTAATCACATTAGAACATAATGAATCTTTCATAGTTTCCTAAGTGTGAACATAAAGTATTTCCTCATTAAATTAAAACAGGACTAAACTAAAGCTACACTATTATCTGTGTATTAAAAAGTGATAAATTGACATATGCTGCATTTTAACATGAGTTATTTATTAAGGGCCTACTTAAATTTGAATTAATCGATACTTTTGTATTAACAATGGATGACTTTGTATAAAGTGAAGGGGATTTTTATGGTGCACATTTGAACTGCCCCAATTCAGTGTCTTTCAGTGAAAAAGTTCTGATAATGAACATAGTAGAGTATTCAGCAGCTAGAGACGGATATTTCCCAGAGGAGTTGGTGGAGAGCAGAACAGACTTGAAAGGAAATTGAATATTGAATTTAGATTCATTAGGTAGCCAGAAACACAATTCCAAATGAATGCTAATGCAGTACGGGCTACTGTTTGCTAACATCGCAGCTAAATGGACTTCACAAGGTCACACTATATGTGTATATTAGCTTCAGGAAGGAATTCTGTTCCAAGGCGTCCCTAACAAAAAACAAAAAATTGACAGTTTATTTGGTGAAATCTGACATTTCTGACATCACACAAGTAGTTGTTATATAGATCACATTTTTTCAGGATTTTTGAATGTTTGAATGAATTTCCATGCACAATCCACTGTATCGAGGGGTCATTTCAACTTCCTGATTCTCATTTATGGCAAATCCCTGACTTGAGGGAAGCTGCAAAAGGAAAAAGTGAGGTTCTATTACCCCGCCAGTTGAAGAAAAATTGATCTTGAATGTTGGATCCAAGATGAGACGACTCATGAAAAATAGACTCATTGAAATGCAGCTTAGGTGTAATTAATACAATTAAGAAGTCAAAGAGTCCGCTGTGAAAAACTGAACTCCACTTTTTTTTTTCAGAAGTCACATCTAAGCATGTCACTATCAGGAAAAGCTGTCATTAAGACAAATAAAACACAATGATGAACAAAGCTCAACACTGACATGAGGAATTTAGTGCTTGTCATAAGAAATAAATAAAAAATGTCTAGGTTCTGCTCCCACATTATAATCATTGTGACAAAACCACCACAGTGAGGACTTGTGTAGCAACAGGTTGGGTTTCTGGGGACCCAACACAGACTGATGCATTTACATTCACTCATCTTCATCAGCAGCACAGGAGACTTAAAGTTGGAGAATAGAATCTTTCAAAATATTCCTGTCTTATTGCCTTATTTAACAACCATGTTAAATCCACTTTGATCCCTAAACAGTCACAGGGGCTTACAAATGTGATCGGTAAAATGTGAAAACACAATTCGTCCACCTGGTTGGCACCGGCGTGGAGGTAATCAAACTCGAGATAGATGGCGCCAATTAAAAACTTTCCTCGACTAAATTCTTAATGAGCTGGAGATAGGAGGTACACCTCGGGAAGCTGTGGGAGTCAAAGCGGTTTTAAAAGATGAGATTAAAAAAAAAAGCGTGGACGACCTTCTTTAAATCAGTGGAGGATAACAATGTTTTGATGTTTGAAATGATTCTCAGGGCGGATAATCGCCTGTACCTGCTCGAGTCCCCGGAGGGGCTAAATTTAACCTTAATGCTTCGAATGCTTCAAACCCCCTCCGGCTTTAACGCTGAAGGACAGAACCTCCCGGATCACTTTAAATTAAAATGCTCTCATCATCATCATCCCGTTCGTCATGAACGGCAGTAAAGGGAGAATTATTGCTCCGAGTCAACCTTTATTTTCCAAAGTCATGTGGCACTGTTTGATCATTTTATTTTATTTTTTGTACCTTCCCATAAAAGCTGCTCATTAATTTCACAAAATCTTGATCAGGGCATAACAATCACAATATTTTATTTTCCTAGATAAATGTAGAGATGAGTTACTAAATATTGACAGATACCAACTTCCAGGTGGAACTAGTGTGCTAACGCTAGCGCGCTAACGTTAGCATGCTAATATCTGATCCATTTAGATTGAAGAGTAGAAAAAGTTAATGTGGACTATGGTTGACATGACCTGTTTTTCCTTATTCTGCACTACTGTTCAAAACTTTGGCTTCACTTAGAAATGTCTTTATTTTTTAAGAAAATCATTTCTTTCAGTGAAGCTAACTTTAAGCTAATCGTAAATGCAATCTATACATTGCTAATGTGGTAAATGACTATTCTATATGTAAATGCCTGGTTTTTGCTGCAATATCTACATAGTTGCCCCATTTCCAGCAACTATCACTCCAGTGTTCTAATGGAACAATGTGTTTGCTCATTCGTCAGAAGGCTAATAGATGATTAGAAAATCATTGTGCAATCATGTTAGCACAGCTGAAAACAGTTTAGCTGCTTAGAGAAGCTAGAAAACTGACCTTTTAACAAAAGCAAAGTTTGAAGGAAAAAAATATTATTTCAAGTACAAATCATTATTTCTAACCTTGTCAATGTCTTGATTATATTTTCTTTTCATTTTATCACTTATGGTGCTAAATAAAAGTGTGACTTTTCATGGAAAACACAAATTGTCTGGGTGACCCCAAACTTTTGAACGGTAGCTTACTTTAAAACCCAGACACTTGCTGTTCAAATGTTACAACCAGAAAAAAGAAAAGTAGGAAATCACATTCCAGACAACAGATCTAAGCACCAATATCTGATGTAATATGAGGATTATAAAACACAAACAGCACAAAAACAGTAGCCTACAGCGTTATAGGAAATACCAAAGGAAACAGTTGCGCTATTAAATCATTTTTCGAAAATCGGATTGGTCTCTGTAAGATTATAATAGCTTTTTTTTTTTTTGATAGGTTTATTGGATAATACCAACGTCAGAAATGGCTTAATTCTTTAACGTGTAGCCTTAGCCTTTATATATATATTTTTTTTAGATTAACAATGGATGCAATTATTATGTTTAATGTGACGCTAACTAAAACGACTGCATTATGCAGTTTCCCTGAGCTCTACGGCATTTCACGGCTCGTTCTTTAAGATCTCTGCTATAGTTCTCCCGTGATAAAAGAACATGTTGCCCGACGTTTCTCTGAGGGTTTAATGAACATCAAAACAGATCTGTAAGGGGACGTGTTTCACTTTAGAATGAATGCTAATGAGCCGTTTCCGCTGAATGTGTAAATAAGTGGATGATGATTTCCACAGATTAGGAAGATAATGACGAGACAAAAGCTCCATGTTCATAACGCAGAGGAGCGTGCACATATGTCAGTATTATGATCTAAAACTGTATTTTAAATCTCTCGCCTCTTTTCTTGCTTCTCAAGCAGCAGCCGACAGCTCATTTAAGTGAGTCACGATGCTTTAATCCGCGGAGTTTACAGAGAGCCGTTTGACTTCTGAGCGGCGGCCTGGACCAGCAGGGCTGCAACGAGGAGCTGAAACTTATTTTCCTCAATCTTCCCAATCCTGCCCACCTCTACTTTTGAAATCTCTGCCCCCCGCGCGAAACCCCATTACTGATCTTTATCCTGATCAGCCGTCAGTCCGGCTGCAGGTGACCGCACTTCACACTGAGCTCATTCGATCACCGGGAGATTACCTGAGACTCTCTTTTCAAAGCCTGGTGAGGCTGGAGGTGAGGAGAGAGAGGCGTTTTCTCTTTTTTTTTCTTTTTTCTTTTTTTTTTTACCAGAGGCAAACAGCACATTACAGGGCAGCGGCGGAGCAGTGTCTAAATTGCTTCCATAGGGAATTCCATCATGTTTACATAAGTTGCTCCTCCTGCTTATCACAAAGTCATTACAGCCGGAGGCAGATTACGCAATGAAGCACTGCCCCAACAGCAAAGTGTTTGTTGAGAGTTAAGAGCAGCAAACTGGTCTCGCCATGCAGTATCGAGAGTTTCACGCAGCAACGATTTCCTCTGCCGTGTGTGTGTGTGCTAGATTGAAGGTGAGTTTGCGAGAACGCTGTCTCCAATGAGGAGAACGTGTGTGTTCTTCTCACGCTCCGCTGAAGCATAAAAAACACTGTCGACAAGCAGGATGGTAGAGAAATCAACACACAGACGCACACACGCCGGCAAGATTTTCAACTCTCAGTGGATTGGAGAAAACTCAGCAAAGGAAATCAATTAATCAATTTGTCTGTAGGATTTCTGCTGCTACATTAGGGACATTACAGGCTCTGTTGAAATCAATTTAAAACGTATTAATAGCAACATTTTCCTATTTCTGCTGTGGGACAAACATACAGTGATACATTTGAATATATTGATGTATATATTTGACATATCTACCTTGTAGACAACAACAATCAAGTTACAGAGAAATCATGATAGAT
Organism: Lepturacanthus savala; assembly: GCA_030544235.1. Classification (NCBI taxonomy): domain Eukaryota; kingdom Metazoa; phylum Chordata; class Actinopteri; order Scombriformes; family Trichiuridae; genus Lepturacanthus; species Lepturacanthus savala. The sequence continues at coordinate 8,441,929 of CM060474.1, forward strand.
ATTTCTACTGATTCCAATCAAAATATATGGATATCTGATTATGGTTATAATACAGGGCAGTGGTTCTCAAATATGTTGGCATCAAAGACCCCTAAACTGAAATTAGAGCCACTTTTGATATGATTTTGACTGGACTGAGAAAGGCCACCATCCCTGACCAGGCTGATGTGGAGCTGCCCTACAGACTCGACCCAGGTAAGGCTGCATCTCTGCACATAAACACACCACCACACACTTCTAATGAGCCATAAGTGATGACTGAGCGGTATGCCATTTGCATAAGTTCATATATTATATGGAAATCCTGCATAATCTGGCTTTAAAGGGCCCATATCATAAAAAATGAGATTTTACTGAGACTGTAAAAAGGGTCTAGGTACTATAAAAAATGTTTCAAATTCAATCCACAGATCCATTTGTTCTTTCTAGAGCTCCAGAGAAATGCTGAGATATAAAGCTGTATTGAGATGATTTTTTGGTTCTTAAACAAATATATGTTTTTGGGGATATCCCAAGATAAGTGATGAAAGAAAAATATAACTGTCCAAATAATCTTTGCAATCTTTCCCTTAAATAAAAATGACACATATGCAGATATGCAACTGTGTGATAAGCAGCCACAAACTAAGCAAGTTAAGTCTGACGATACCTGCTTATTCCTCATTAGGGTCACAGGGGTCTGCTGGAGCCAATCCTAGCGCGTTACGATGAGAGGCAGGGATACACCCCAGATAGTCGCCATCCAATCGTAGGGCAAACACACTGTTCACTCACACACTCACACACTCAATTTAAAGTCTCCAATTAACCTCAGCATGTTTTTGGACTGTGGGAGGAAACTGGAGTACCTGGTGAAAACCCACACAGACACAGGGAGAACATGCAAACTCCACACAGAAAGGTCCCAGACCCAGGACCAAGGAGGTCTTGAACCTGCGACCTTCTTGCTGTGAGGCAACAGCGCTAACCCCTGTACCACCGTGTCACCCACAAGTTAAGTCAAATTAAATACTGTGTTAGTAATACAATGCCAGATACACATATACTCATGAATACAAATCAATCGATAAATAAAATATTCTAAGGAACCTTTTCTGCTTGTTGAAAAATTACATTCTGACTGCTCAAATTCTCTCTTGGATGAACGGGCAAACCTTCCCAGACACAAAATCTTGTAGAAATCCTTCCCAGAAGAGCGGGATCTGTTATAGCTGCAAAGAGGGGGAACCGACTCCACATGAATGCCTATGAAACGATGAATTTAGAATAGGACGTTAAAAAAGCTCCTTCTAGGTGCCCGATCCGTTTGTCCACATGTATACTGCCCATGTGTACACACTGTAATAACTTTTATTCTTTCCATAAATTATATTTTTATATTTTGTTTTTTTCTGTTTTAAACATTTTAGCCTCAAATAAATGCCAATCCGTCCATAATAGCTATTTTTTCTCATCATAATGAAATGTGACCAAAATAGCTACAACATAATGATAGGCTATGATCACTTTTTGTGACACCTGCATCTCTCGTGTTGTTCTGGTCCTTGCTGATTAGTAGAAACTCTGGTTTTGTCAGAGGATGAGTGAGATTTCTGCAACACACGTGCAGCTAGACGAGCGGAATAAACAGGAAGTGCGGCGAGGAGGGGGCGTGGCTACAGCTTCAGGTCCAGAGTGCGGCCAGGTGACAGCTACCTGCTCTTAAAGGGCCACGCCTCCTGCAGGCGGGTCAGAGCAGGACAGGCCAATGCAGTCACTATTCTGCTGCAGAAATAAATCATGAATCTTGAATAATCAATTTAATAACTATCAATAAATTATCAGAATTGTATATTAAATAGAAACAATGTAATTAACGTTTAAAAGAACAGTTCTGAGGCAGTGATGTGTCCTCGGATGCGGCAGAAAAACCATCCTGGCAGCTTCAGTGGAGGGAAGCGGCCATGCTGCCACCTGCTGGTGGAAAAGTGAGGTGCAGGAATTTCGCATGCATACAAACAGAGAAAAAAAGAGTCAAACTGATAAAAATAAATAAAGACAGGCTACACAAACAAACTCAAGTGCAGGTTTAATCTGGGAAAATATGGCTCATCAGTCGTCCCCTGCAGCATCAACTAAGTTTAAAGCCTGCGTTTCTGCAGTGAAAGTGGTCGCTGGCGCCTGAAGCCGCAGCGACTGTCATATCGATCCAGAAGCTTCTCCCCCATCGTCCCTCATCCAGCGACCCTTCATGGCTGCTCTCTCCCACTTATCGATCCCCGTCCTCTGCTCACAGCGGGAGAGCGGCGATCGACCGATCCGCCGCCTGATTGAAAAATAAATTTAACAGCCGCATCACAACCCCCGCGGGAGGCTTAATCCACTTATGCTTCGCTAATTACTGGAGTGTGACAAAAAAAAGAAAAAAAAAGTAACACGGCATAATTTCATTCCTATCCCATTTTATCAAAAACTTTTTTACATTTTTATTTTTTTTTTTTACATATATTCGGTTAGAAAAATCGACTAAATAACTGAGTTTACCCGTCTGACAGGAGCCAGAGATGATCTGCTTTGGATACATTTGCTGCAGCGGACATGACAATAAAAAACAAACGGGGTGTTGTTTCGAGGCACGTGCACATCAGCGGGGTTGGGGGGAGGAGGGAGGGGGACAACGATGGCGCGTGCCGCAGCTTTTTATCCGACGCGGTGACGGACAGCGGGAAGAAGTGTGGGACAAACTCCATTTTTACACTCCCTCTCGCGTGAATTCACCCCCTCCCTTCCAGTTCTCGCGGGAGGGCAGGCGACATATTGATTACCGAATAGCTACTGACTTATTGATGTCGTTTCTCGTGGTGACGCTGTAAAACTCTTTACTTTTAGACGCGGGGAAGCCTCCATTAAACTTTGTCCAACCCGTCATTTCTCTGAAGGGGTTCAGGGAAACCGGAAGTAAGTGACGGGACATCAAAAACAATATTAAAGGGGACATCTGTTCCCCTAAAAACCTGAAAAACATTTATGGCTGGGCCCTGCCTTTTTACTCTTTTTTTTCTTCTTTTTTTTTGCTATGATGAAGTTATATTGTGGTAGAGCAGACACACACACACACATGGATGGACGCCAACCACGCGTGTCCTTGGTTGATGTGCCGTTTCCACAGCAACACGGGGTCATTATCGTCATCACATGAAGAGCTGGGTTATACCGGCACAGCGGCTCTTTAAATAGCCATCAGCAGTCCACAGCAAAACATGATCAAGCTAGCATCATCATCATCTCTTCTTCAAAGCCACGAGGTGCTTTGTGCTCCAGAGAAATGAAAAGCTGTGGATGACTGGAAGCAGAATAGTGAGGTAAAAATAGAAAAAAATACCCAAACATGGTGTAATATTACAACAAATGGAATAAACACTGAATTATAGATGAGGACTGAACACAAGAAAGTGGAAATATGAGAGCGTACTGCAGGTAGAAACACACTGGGTTTGTGAACACTGACATAACACTTTGGCTCTTTTTTTTTTTGTCTAGCTTGAGTAGGAGAGCTCCTGTTACGCAGTCTGTGAGGTTTCAGCGATGACAAGACTGTTGAATAATCTCTTTTCAGTCACTTCCGGTGACAGGAGAGACACGAGAACTGAGCGTAAAGAGATTAAAGAGTGTTCATCGATGGCTGCGGCTCTGTGAGGTTCGGGGGGAGCCTGCAGGTACGGCTTTAAGCTGCCAAACCGTCACTGTTCCTTTCTTTGCTTCTTTTTTTCCAGATGTTGGAGGGTACGCGAGTACTTGCTTGTACGCCTGAAAAAAAAAAAAAGTCATGAATAACTTCCTCCTCACAGACAAATCAAACACGTATTCAAGGCACCAATGAGGCCTAATGAGATTTTACAGCTCCAGCAGACACACACCATCACCTCACAGTATTTATGCCGACATAAATCCAGGTTTGATTGGACGTTCTTCTAGTGCAGACCCCTCACTCCTCTATTTATTGGTTAGTACATCATTAGCTTGTTTCTCCCTTACTGTCTTTGACCTCTGTTTAATGACAGTCTCTCTCCTCAGCGAGTTGAATTTACATCTTTTCCTGCGCATAAAACATGTGCGAGTGAGCTGCAGGAAGATCCAGTAGCTGCTGAACATGGACTTATTAACAGCTTTTATAAGATGGTACTGTTACTATGACCCACTCCTCCTCCTTATGAGCTATATTTTTGGTCATGTTAGATTCATTAGGAATGAACGGGCTTGTTAAAAGGTATTAGGATCCTTGTTAATGCTCAAGAGCTCCTTGCCAAACTGCTCCCTATAGCAAATCTATAACTATTATCTACAAGGGATCAGTAGATAGTAAAATGATACACAGAAAATTATCAATATCACAGATACTGCTCATATTACGACTGTATATGCCAAAGACATATTTTTGTCATTCCTAAATACTTTATATAGGCTATTAATATGTAGGGGATTGGTTAACAGAGTAATATTATTTAGGATTTTACACTAATAATTTATGAAGAAAAAAACAATCAAAATACTATACTATTTATCTTATGTTAAATAAAAGAGAATAGAAAATTCTCCACATCTATAGAATATAAAAAAATGTATTATACAAAAATGAAAGATATTCTGGGTAATATCTGATCTTTAGGGTGTTTTTACTGCTCGCAAATATAAGCAGTTTTGGCTTTGTATTTGTAAAACTTAATTTCGTTTTTTTTTTTATTTTATATATATTTACATATACTACTGCATATTTACTTGATTATTTTTGCTCTTTACTTGTTCCCCTCTGTTTTATTGTAAATCGGTGTGTAACATGTCTTTTATGAGGAAATTCTTACATAAAGTCTGTTATTGTTAATATTAAGTTAAGTGTTAATGCTGTTAAATGACTTTAAATGTTACCTCTACCTGAAAATCAGTCAACTACACACACTTCAATTACTAGATCACAGTATTTGCACTAGTTGGGTGGTAGTTTACCTACATTTATATCTCAGCAGCTTTTACAGGTAGTTAATATTATTATCTTTTTTTTGCCATACAATACAACACAGTGCTGCAGCTCATTGGCTACTCATGTCCATTAATGACAATCAGCTGCTATTTAATAAAAATTAAATACTATGAATATTCCTAGAAAAGTATAATTTTCTTGATTCCACCTCAAAAAACCTCCTTAAATCCTCCTAAAAAACCTCCTTAAATCAAACACACCTATATTTGACTCAGATTGTGATTATTTTCCATTATGTAGAATGGATGTAATTGATTTACTGATCAAAAGGAGTTTTAGTTTGACAAACTACCTTATTTCAAAGTAGAATGAATGTGGTTTAACTCCTTTAAGTAGTAGTAGTAGTAGTAGTATATATATATATATATATATATATATATATATATATATATATATATATACACTGTATATGTTGGCAAACATGTGGAGAATGTGGATTTCTATTCGTTGCATGCATGGGACTGGCCACATACACCACACACACACACACACACACACACACACACACACACACACACACACATAGATATACCCCCCATAGCCACACATCATCTCTTCCACACTGCTTATTCACAGATGAGATTATCAGTGGGCTGTAGGTGGGGGTCTGAGTCATGAGGGGAACATCAGTCTGAAGAGTGTCAACATGACGGTGCTGTGACATCAGCTGCAGCTCCTTCTCTGTAATCCGTACGCCTCGATCCTTATGATGTTACTGCTCAGGAAATCTGCAGTAATCAGGAACCAGTGTGATCTCACACCTCACACACACGCACTGCTGCAGGATTATCTCTAGAGGGAGCTGCAAGTAAGGAAGCCAGCAGTGACGGGTGCAGCAGCAGTGAGGGAGACGCTGTAAACTACCGTATTAGGACACTTTATAACATGTGATTGAATTTTTTCTTTATTTATTAGAACAGATCAAACATAAAAAAATGAAATAAAAACACAAAGCGATACGATTTCCATTTTCATGAAATCAAAAAGTTTTTAAGCTTCTGAGTTCGAAAAGGAGCAGAAAAAAGTCAGTTCTGCTGAATCAGGTTATCAGGTTCTGCTGAATTGATACTATTTTGTGTGTTCTAGCTGTTCTGTTGTTTTCCTTTACCCATTACCACCTGATTATATTCACATTAATGAGGAATAGTTATCGAAAATCTCACTATTTGGTTTGGATTTGATTTGTTCTTTATTTATCTCAAACAGATCAAACGATCAAAAACACAACGCGATAGTAACATAAGATTTCCAGTTTCATGAAATCAAAAACAGTTATTGAACCTGACAATTATTTATTAATATTAATAATTTTTTTAAATTATTATTAATAATAACAATATGTTCAAAAAGGAGCAGAAGAAACTCAGGTTCTGCCCCTTCTGCCCCTATATATATAAAACATTCTTTCTTGATTTCTTGATTAGGAAAGCCTCATTTTTTAAAAAATGTGCAAAAAGTTCAACATTAATGAGGAAAAAAATATATATATATATATATTGTACATATATATATACCTAAGCTCTTCCCCTCGTACTGCATTATATATTTTTATATTATTGATCATTTGCATTATAATTTAGATGGAACCATAACAAATAAAGCTCTTCTTTTGAATCGCTCACATAAATGTCCAATTCAATGAAACTGTCTCATTAGTTCTTTCTATGAATAAAAAGCAAATCAGTGACAAGAGAAAGCTTCTGTTAACAAAAACCAGAGATTTCCAAAAGTGTCATAACAACGCAGAATGGAATACTTAACAATGTTTTAGAGCCTAAGCAAGTCAAATCCTTATAATACAAGCCAGATGTTTGCATCTGTAAGACAAATAGGATTCTAAAGGGAAGACTTTGACTAAACGACTGGTATAATGCTGTGGTGCAGCAGGCTGCTAATGTGCAGTGACACCACATGAAGCCATTAGGCTGTATACACTCTGACCATGTATACTGTCCACAGTCAGCTCCTCCTCCTCCTCCCTGTTAGATCACACGCTGCCTCGGCTCAAACACCCTGACAGTAATTTCCGGACACAGAGATGAGGCGGGCATTTCTCTCGCTCGCTCTCTCTCTCTCTCTCTCTCTCTCTCTCTGTGTGGGGTGATGGGCTAGTGGTCATCAGAGCGAGCAATCACAGAGTAATAAATAATTAAAGCCAGTTTTCTGGCCCCTAAAACATGCGGGAAGTGAAATGATTTCAGAAGATACCAACGTTGGGGGGGGGGGGGGGGGGGGGGGGGGGCTGCTAATTACGGCTCTTATTGATTATGTGCTTTGACTCAGAGAAATTGTTTTCCTGTTGTAATTAGGCATCGGATTCCACTGGAAGTGCCTCCAAATGACCATTTACAAGATTAAATATGGATGAGTGCCAGTCTGAACCTTACAACCCTGCACTCCCTGCTCCATTAACAACTATATCTCTTTATGCTTCGCATCACAAGCTGATGAGCACAACTAGGGCTGGGAAATATTATTCAGATAGCGTATCAATATCATGATGTGAGACTAGATATTGGATATTGTAACATCTACAAGTTGGTTGCCCTTTCCTGGTTTTAAAAGCTTATGGTGAATTGATAATATTTTGTGTGTTCTAGCTGTTCCATTGCATCGTTATATTCACATTCATCAAAAATCTCATTGTGTACACTAAAGTCACACTTATTTACCACCACGAGTTGTAAAATGAATAGAAAATATAGTCAAGACATTGACAAGGTCAGCGTTAAACATAATAATTGCATCCATTGTTAATCTAAAAAAATATGTATAATATAGCTTTAAAGCTACACATTGAAGAATTAAGCCATTTCTGACTTTGGTATTATCCAATAAACCTATCAAAAAAAGCTATTGTAATCTTACAGAGACCAGCGATTTAATAACGCAACTGTTTCCTTTGGTATTCCATATAACGCTGTAGGCTACCGCTACTGTGTTTGTGTTTTATAATCCTCATACTACATCAGATATTGGTGCTTAGATCTGTTGTCTGGAATGTGATTTCCTACTTTTCTTTTGCTGGTTGGAACATTTGAACAGCAAGTGTCTGGGTTTTAAAGTAAGCACCATGAGTTGTAAAATGAATAGAAAATATAGTCAAGACATTAAAAGGGTTATTTGTATTTGGCATATTTTTTTCCTTCAAACTTTGCTTTCAGTTTTCTAGCTTCTCTAACCAGCTAATCTGTACTAACATGATTGCACAAGGGTTTTCTAATCATCCATTAGTCTTCTGACTCAATGAGCAACCACAGATTACCAGTGTACCGTTACAACACTGGAGTGATAGTTGCTGGAAATGGGCCTCTATATACCTGTGTAGATATTGTGCTAAAAAACAGACATTTGCAGCTCGAATAGCCATTTCCCACATTAGCAATGTATAGAGTGTATTTCTGACTAGTTTAAAATTATCTTCACTAAAAGAATGCTTTTTTTTTTTTAACCCCAACCTTTTGAGCAGTAGTGTTACCTGCCCACTTCAGAGCAGGTTGCCGGCTCAGGTGATGTTTGGGGGAAGATCCTCTGATGCCTTGATCGCAGAAAAGTGGGACATGGGAATCGTTTTGTGCAGCGATCTTGTGAATAAGAAGTGATTCATTCACAGCGAGAGCAGCAGAAGGCCGCTGCCCACAGACAGGCTGAGTAAGCGGAGGAAGGGGGAGGGGTTGAGCTGCATCAAAGCTGTCATGTAGGTACATCCCTGTTTGACCCAGTGTGGCTAAAAGATAATATAGATACTTTATTGAGCTCTAATGAATAAAGAAAAATATATGGGATAAAGGATAAAAAAAACCCCTAACTAGTAAAAATCTAATCTATCAGACATATTGTAAACTGTATGCAGCCTTCCTATTGGCTGAAATGTAGCACACCACCGCATCTGGATGTCTGCCGAACAGCATCATAGAAAAAATTTTTGAAGTGAAAATGAATAATTCAGTGTTTTTACTGGTTTTAATCACTGAATCCATTTGTTTTGGAGAGAGAACGACCTCTGGAGATAATTCAGTTCTCGGCAAAACCTCCTGAACGTCTGGATCTCAACCTCGGATTTGGATGGTCTTGTTATGGGACATTTCCATTGGGTCGCACTATTTGATGTGAGGGTCTAAGGACAGGGGATGTTGTGTTGTACAAACTGTAAAGCCCATTGGGGTGCATCTGTGATTTGTGATTTTGGGCTATACAAATAAAATTGACTTGACCTGACTGCTGATGGACAGCAGAAACAAATTGGAATATATATACTTTAATCAGGTTATTTTTATATAAAGAGCTACACTACCATTCAACAGTTTATGGTCACTTCGAAATTTCCTTTTTTTTTGAAAGAGTTTCAATGAAGATAACTTTAAACTAATCATAAATACACTGTATACATTGCTAATGTGGTAAATGATTATTCTAGCTGCAAATGACTGTTTATTGGTGCAATATCTACATAGGTGTATAGAGGCCTATTTCCAGCAACTATCAGTCCAGTGTTCTAATGGTACAATTTGTTTGTTCATTGCATCAGAAGGTTAATGGATGATTAGAAAACCCTTGTGCAATCATGATAGCACAGCTGGAAACAGTTTAGCTGCTTAGAGAAGCTAGAAATCTGACCTTCCTTTGACAAAAGCAAAGTTTTAAATACAAATGATTATTCTAACCTTGTCAATGTTTTGACTATAGTTTCTATTCATTTTACAACTCATGGTGGTAAATAAAAGTGTCACTTTTCATGGAAAACACTAAATTGTCTGGGTGACCCTAAACCTTTGAACGGTAACAAAGACTCTAAGGGTATAACAAGGGAGGTTTGGACTGTATAACATGCTTTTTATCAGGTGTTGACAGTTGTAGATGTTCAGCGCTTCCATTAATCTTAATCTCAAGCCACTAAATGATCAGAGTAACAAGAAGCAGGAACAGTTCTCAGCCAATATGTGCAATGGGGTCAAAAACCTTAACACAAGTGAGAAAATTGGACCTTGAATGGACGGAGATGGTTTTGCCAGCTGCTGCTTTCATGGCCAAGAACGATATAGGATTTTTTGCTGTACTCATACTGATTATGTTTTGTTACAACTTGGCATAACATCCTCTCTTACCTTCATGAATCAGGAAAAGCTGTCCGATGCTATCCAATGGTGTTGTAATCCTTTGTTAAACAAAGATAGTTTAACAAGTTACTGGTGGAAGTGTAACCATGCTCTATGCTGCTCTATGCCCCCCCCCCCCCCCCCCCACCACCACCACCACCACCACCACCACCACCAGTGTGAGATACTGATGGAAACAACTGATATATTTCAGTAAATTAAAACCAAGCCTGACATTTCCCAGTCATGGCAGCAGCACTCATGAATTATTTTTGGTCTGGTAACGTGATATCGGTATTTGTGCTGGGAACGTTCATTCTTATGTTAATATTGGCTGGTATCGTTTGGTTCAAAAGCTCATGTGGACCTTTGCTGTTACTCAGCTGTGGGCACGGAGGAATGTTAAGAGGGTGGAAGTGCACTGTTTAATCCCAACATCCTCATCAAAGCCTGAAGAATGGCTCTCACTGGACTATTGTTCAGGCTGCAAAGGGAAGGAGCGAGCCGGGGAGCGCTCTGAAACACTTACTTGTTATTAAACAGGGATTATGTAGAGACAAGTTGTATTTAAAATAGTTGCACATGAAAAAAAAACACAGAATACACGCCTTTATTTATTTAGGGAAATTTTCTGAATGCATTGACCACATTCACACCGGCCAAAAGGCCTTTTTGATGCCAATAGAGCTCAAACTGTCTTGATAGTCAACTTGAATCCCTATCATCATTTAGTTTTCGACTCATCCAGCTTTAGTTTGCAAGGTTCGGTGTCCTTCCCTATACCAGGCAGTGGTGTTTCAGGAAGCTCTCGATGGTTCCAGGAGTAGAGATTCCTGAGTATTTGAACGGATACCAGGAATTTCCTCAAGCATCTGAGGTGAAACAGTCTCTGCTGTAGTCCCCAGGTCAGGCCCTCCGTGATATGGGCATTGACCCATTCATGTTAATGGGGGAGGCGTATGGGGCCCTGCTTCCTTCCTTCCTTTCTGACACTGAGAAGCAGGTTATTGACTTTACACCAGCATTTTCTGCTTGTTGATTCAGACTTTTGGATCTGTGATCAGGCCCACAGTCGTGTGAATATCGGGAGCACAGCAGGGGGCTTAAAACAAAGCCCTGGGGTGCTCCAGTGTTAAGAAACAGGGTAGATGATTCCATCTCTCCTCACTAAATGAGTCTGCCAGGAAGTCAGGGATCCACATGCACAGTGAGGTGTTTAATCCTAGGGCCCTGAGCTTTATTGATGAGCCTGGAGGGAACTACAGTGTTAAAAGCTGAACTCTAGTCAATGAACAGTGACCTGGAGCTCCCCCGTGCTGTGTTACCATCTGTCGATTGGTCAGGACGGTAGAGGAACTGTTGTGGGTCCAGTGTGCTGGATAGTTGACCATCCATTCATAGCACTTCATCACTACAGAGGTTACTGCCACTGGGCGGTATTCGTTGAGTCATGATGGCCTTCTTTTCTTCAGCAGTGCAGGTAAGGACCGAAGGATAACGTCGTTATGTGTTTTTATCTTTTCCGTTTTGAGGGTTAGATCTGAAGAGACCATATATTTGCACAAGCATCATTTCTGCCTTGCTATCAATTCCCTATTAAGCTGCCTTGAGCTCATCCACAAGAAGTCATGTAAAAGAACTGATTTCACTTCTTCTTCTCCGATTTATCTTGTGACCCCGTGAAGTGGGCACTAGCTTGTCCACGCGTCAGCTGACTACTGTGTTGAAGTAAACGCTTAGAGAGAGACTCCAGATCCGTGAATTCAACTCCACAGCATGATCAGTGGAACCAGGGACGAGGCAGAACAAATTAAATCCCTGGAGGGAATTTAAACTAATCACATGGATACAGAGAAGGGAATGATTGAGGACAGACAAGAATAAGAAACTTATTAAATGAATGGAGCAAATGCCAGCTCTGAGCCACTTTTAGCTCATTCATCTCACAGCGCTTGATGCTACACACCCTGCATTGATAAAGCTATATAATAACATGCCTATTTCTGGCTGAAAGTTTCTTCTAAAAGCCACAGACGACCGGCGTCACTCTGAGTGGTTTTGAAAATTGCCACTTGACAAAAACACAGCGTTCCCACGGTGAAAACACCTCGGCTCCACCCCCGAGACCCACAGACCTCTGTGTGGACACCTAGAAACATCAGGAGCTATTTATAACAGCTTCATCCCCTCACTATGAAGGAATATCTGCCGTTCCATCTCCCCCCCCCCCCCCCCCCCCCCCAGTTTCCTCGCTCACTGTTGCCATGGAGCTTGGAATCAATGACATCATGGGGAGGAGTGTATGTATGCTTGTGTGTATGTGTGTGTGAGAGTGTGTGCATGTGAGTGAAGATGAAAGCTGGAATCTGAGGACTAAATGAACACGGCCATGAAATATCAGGTGATGAAGAGCAAGCACAGACAAGCACCTTGCAGAGTAAAACACACACACACACACACACACACACACACACCAGCAGGTGTAAGGATATAAACACTGATCCGCATACACACACACACACACACACACACACACACACACACACACACACACGCACACAAACAAACAACTGATCTGTTACACATATATAAACAGATACATATAAAAAAGCTAATTGGGTTAATGATGATGACTCAAGTTGCCTGTTCAAAATGGCTGCTCTATTATGTCATGAGATAACATCCGTACACAACTTCAAACAGAATTCTGATTGGTAATTACACAGAGCACATCTTTTATATTTTCGTCTTTTTTTTTCTTTTTTTTTAAGATGCCTCGCAGGTTTTCTTGGTTCAGCCGTGGTAATTTTCACACAGATGAAAGAGGAAATTCCACAGATTGCCTTGAACTAAACAATCTTAACGATTCAGTTCCACAACAAGCAAAAGAGAAAAAAAATGGGTTTTCATTATCGACTAACATGCCAATTATTTTTTACATTAAAGGTAGGATGAAATGTGTTTTTCCAGGCCATTTTTTACCATATCGCCTAAAAACCCAGATTGCAACCAATTAATGAAATGTTCCGCCACAAAAAAATAGTAACCTGTGGGATGGGCAGGATTTAATTGAACTCCATCCAATCATTGTAAGCGTCACATTGAACATTATCGGATGCTGATTTGTTCCTGTACTCTGGAGGCGTGGCTTCAGAGGAAAGTCTCTAGAAAGGGATTTGGATTTTTCTTTTCTACTTGCTGCATGCTCCAACCATTTTTCCAGGATACTCCACCCTACCTTTAATTATTCATTGTTTAGTCTATGAAATTAAAGGAAAAAATGAAACTAAAACAGCAAATCCTCACATCCATACATAGTCTGATATCGACTAAATCCATTTATCAAGTACTGAAGGTAGACACTTTACTTCAGTGTTGCCATTTGATGCTACTTTATATTTCCTCTTTACTACATCTCAGAGGGAAAAATTGTACTTTCTATTTCATTATATATTTTTTGACAACTTTCTACTTTTCGGATAAAGATTTGACACAATGGATAATATGAACATCCTTTTAGAAAACACTGTGTTAAAAATATAACCAGTGGTTTCCTTTTATCTTTTGAAGTCTTACTGTACAAACAGCAGTGTGCAATTGGCTCACATTTCACAGGTCTATGGGGTGTTAACAGCTCCACCAAACAGTGATTTTTCACTCGCATGGTTTCATTTCTACAAATGTTGACTGATCCAATATTTCACCGAAAAAGCCAGAGATCAGAGGAAAAAGTCCAAACAACTAAAAAGAGATTTGTGTAGCAGCACTTTCTTTGTTCTTCTTTCCTCTCCCATTAATCATCTCACGACCCCTCATATTTATCAGGTGACCTACTGGACGGGCCTGACCCCTGGGTTGGAACCACTGGACTAAACTAGTTTGCTGCATATAAAACAGTTGAGTCTAGTTCTGCCTCCAGCAGCAACAACAGCAGCATGCAACCCAATTTTTCTGCTACTTTTACTTTAGTTGTTTAACCCATTAAAGCCTATGAGGCTTTAAATCTATGACTGTTGTTTTATACTTAAAAAATCAAAGTGTTATACTCATACAGTTTTTTTTCTAATGACACGATAATAGACAACTTGGACAAAAGGTTTTAAGTTTCTAAATACTTCCTGTCATATGCCGTCATCAACTTCCTTCCCCTTTCGCCTGAGAACATAGAGAGGACAAACCCTCCCAGAAAGAAGTCGTTTTATTTAGATTAGTATGATTTTCAACCCTGACATGTATATATCTATTTAATCATTCTTTAGAATAGTCTTTAGAATAAAGTCCCAAAAAATTTTTATACAGGTCTTTGTTTATGGTTGTATTTGTGCAAGCAGCAACTATAATAGCCATTAAAATGCTATTTTCTGCCAAGAAATGAATCCTTATGTGTTCAAAAGAGTGATTTATATGCATCACAAAACCAATATCCATGAAAAAGTCACACCTCATAATCACTTGGCCCTACTTTTTCTCAATTACTATCAGTGCTGACTGCTCCACTAGTCAACAACTTTTTTCAGTTGTTCAACAGTGTTCGCCTGTTGATATCAGCATCGCTAACGAGCGAGTTTGAGAGAAATAGACCAACACGTTTACAGACATCCCAAGTTCCAAAAAGTCATTTCAGGGAGATGTTTATCGACTGAATCTCCTCACGGATTTCATCGCTTTCCTGTGACGGACGTAGCTCTGGTCATCTTGCGGCAGTAGGGCCAAGTGATTACGAGCTGGGACTTTTTCGTGGATATCGGTTTTGTGATGCAAATAAATCACTCTTTTGAACACATGCTGTTTTGAGAAGAAAGACGTTTTATTTTAGTGTCCCCGGGAAACCTGCCGGACTACTTTCATTTTGACCAGAACCAAACCACAACTCGGCTCACAGGACACTGTGACAGGGGGTAAATGTACGACACTGATGATTGGGATGCAATACAGATTCATGTCAAAAATACCAAACTATCCCTTTAAATGAGTAAGTATAAAATGACAGTCATAGACTTAGCGGCTCTTAGGGTTAAATGGGCTAAGTAAAGGAGTTTGTAACGTATTGTACAGTATATACAGTGCTGTATTGGTACATTTACTACAGGATCTGTATACTCTTCCACCACTGTACCTGCAACTGGTTTCATCTAACCCCGCAGATAGCTCCAATTTTTGTTTAATGTTTAATTTGGGTGAAGTTGCCCTTCAAAATACCCTGGCCTCCCGCTGGCAGGGTGCCCCAGAGTGCATGGCGAAAGCAGCAGAAAATAGAAATCACTCGGGAGATACGAGAGTTATGCGATAAAAGAGTTGACCATAAATAATCCGCTGGCATGCCGGCCCCCCCCGGAGACCACCGGCACATGATGCCGCGAGAGGGATCTGGCGTGTGGAAGAATGTACGACGCGGGGCCCGGAGTGTGTCTAGTCCAGTCCGACAATGCGTCCTGTCCGGCATGGCTGCGGAGCCGATAAGCCTGTCTTATCTTTATTGCCGACTGCTGCCCCTAGAGAAAGTGTTTGAGGGCAGAGCAGGCAGCCAACGCGGCGATGGAACAACGCTGAAATAATGCCTCCATTGTTCCTGTCTATTTACGCCCTCCTTCTCTCCCTCTCACGCACGCACACTTCAAACATTCCCCACCCTCCGTTGGCTGCTGAGAGAAAACCTCAACATTGTCAGCCCGCGTTTCTTTCTACTGCTACACCATGGCCGCCCCCCCTTCTTCCCTGTGTCTGCTTCTCTCATTTTTTTTCTCTCATGTGTCTCTCGGGCTGTTTCCGTCTTTCTGTGGTGTCGTAATAGGAGCTGAGACGGAGGGGGATGCCAGAGTTTAACGCCGCCGCCACCGCTGCAGCAGCAGCCGCCATGCAAATCGGCTGCATTCATGCATGTGCACACATGCAAAGCAGTCTATTTGTGGTGCTCAAATTGTTTAAAATGCACTACTGGAAAGAGCATTCCTCACGTCAAGAGAGTCACAGGGAGTGACTGGAGCGGTGCTCTTTTTTCCTTGAATGAGAAATCGTGAAACTTTTCCCCAAATCGAGACTAATAACTTGATATTCTGTCAAGTCTCCATCAACTCGTGATAGGTTTGTCTCGAGCTGGTAAACGCTCCATCAATGTGCAAAAGAAGAAGAAAAAAAAGCCCAGCTTTCACGCTACATCTGGAAATGATGACATTTGTGAGAATGAACCAAAACAGTGGAGACTTGGACTTTGAGAACAAAACAATGAAATGATTCAGTGAAGCCCTCCTAGGGCCGTTGAACATTATTACCCTCACATGTAGGCATTGTTTTTATCTGTTAACATGATTACAGAAAAAAAACAAAAAAACTAGCGGGCTGATTTCCATGAAACTCAGCGGTAGGGTTTGGAATTGGCCGAGGACGAAACCAATTTTTGGGCGGATCCCAATTACGAAATTTGCACAAAGGTTCTTTTGTTTTAGCGGATATCAGCGGCTGCTTCTGGTCATTGGAATGTTACACCATCCTAGTTTTGGAACTATAGTCCGACTTTGGTTGTGCTGCACATTTGCATGTCGGATACAAGACTGGCCATTTGCTTTGGTGAAGATATGCTCTCTTCAAGACAGCCTTATAATTCTCCTCGAGTTAGTCGCATACGTGTAAACTTGTAGTTCTCGACAACTACAGAGAAACTAAGAGACACAAAACCAGACTGCTGAGGGTGTGACGAGACCAAGACTAGAAAAAAGTGGGCTTGAGACCATCTCAAGCCCACTTTTTGCTTTTTGCCTCAAGACCCTTCTTGAGATAACTTGTTTTCCGGTCTTGGTCTTGTCACGGCCTTGGTCTCGCAATGTCCTTGGACTGGCAGAGCAGTCTCTGAGGGATTTGGCAGGCAAATGCACTTTTTTTCCCCCCTTGGACTTCATCACACGTCTGCTTCAAGTGGTACCAATCACATGCATTTGTAGTTACCATAACACAATTTAATATTTATGCTAAGCAGCTACAACCTATTGTGAAATAGGAAAATATGGTGTGACAATTTTTTGTTTTACCCCGGTATCGATCTTGCGTTAAACCTTTGGGTTTTGATCTCTGTTTAGGGTGTCTTGTGGTTATTTTAACCAGTACAAATATAGACTATTGTAGCTTCAACACAATGTTATGCTGCACATTACATATCTTTTTTTTACAGCATGTAAAAGAAATCCTGCCTTCCAATGTTTCCTGAGTGGAGGCATTGTTAGAAAGGGAAACCATCACTGACGGAATTAGCAGGACATTTACAATGCAAATGGAGATTAAGGTGATGCACGTCATACACATTGACCGCAGTGACATGGCATGTTACATTAGCAAAGAGCAAACTAAGATAAGGGGGTTTCTGTACGGCTATATGCAAGTCGACCTTACAGGCGTCGTCTGATCAATTTCCATCCTCACGAGCCGCCGCGATGAGTACTACCGCACATAAAGCTGCCTCAAATGCCACAGAGGAATACAAATGACGGGAGTTTGCGTGTAGGGCTGACAAAATTGTCTCTAATTGCCCCAGCAGGCCTCCCTGTCTTGAGATAACAAGGTACCTCGGTTCATTAGAAATGCATAGAGTGTGTACCTGGGCCTGCTGTTGATGGGAAGCTCGCCATTCATAAGCATATGAAGCGGCACACGTTCCGACTACACCGACATAGAACTGTCAAAGCATGTCTGCTTGAGATAAATGTGTGGATTTTTGCATTCAAGGTGCAACAGAGGAAAACAATTTACTGACTGGGAAGGAGCAGAAAAGATATCCTGTCCTAGGTTTGTGTTAAAGACACATTTGTGTAATGAAACGGCAAAATCATATGGTTTGTAAATGTTTTTATTAGCAAAATATGGGAGATGAGTCTACAAAGGTTCTCCGTCCGTGGAGAACATACACATACATCGACAGTTGTGGCAGTTTCTTTATATGAACAGATCCAGGACTGTGTTTATCGCTCTTCTTGGCAAAGCAGTGCTGATCTATGATCACAGACCAGGCTCCCTTTGACCATCGTTTGCTTTCCATCACCCGAACGAACGGCTTAATGCGCCTCAGCACTCGGATCGTCGCTAGATGGGACCCCGGAAAGGCGTCTTGAACCTTTAAACGTTCCTGACCTCGAGGTCCGTGGTTCACTTTTTTACCCCTCGTTAACACCAAAAAAAAAAAGAAAAAAAAAAAGAAAAATACACTCCACGAACTCTCCTCCGAATACATTAAAATATACATTAAAATGTGCCAACTCTGGTCTTTGTACTTTTTAATAAACACTGGAGCGTATTATAAGCTCAGTGTCTCGGCTAACCATTTTTCCGAATGGTTTGGGAAGAATGGATGATTTATACACTCTTTAAAAACCAGAACCCCTGATTTGTGGGGTAAAAGTAACAATATACATCTCAGTATTGTACTGCGTGATCGGCCAGCGAGGCCTTTCATTGTCATGGCAGGTGGGGGGATGGGGATGGGGTGGGACTGTGGAAGCTACATGTTGGTCACCATGGAGACCCATGTACCTTTTGACCAGAAAGAAATCTTCCTCCTCCTGATAGCTCAGTGGTGTGCACATAGAAGATAGCAGGGACACTAACATATGAAAACAGTTTACCTCTTATGTTTAGAACAATTCAGCAGGCAACAGAACAAGCATCGGGACTACGACCGCAGTAAAAGGCATGCGAAGGCACAAGTACCAACAAACTGGACTCAAAGCTGTGCCCTTTCTCCTCCCTTTTCTTTTTGGTTGTAGGGAAGGACGAAAAGTAGCATTTCCACCAACAGCAAAGTGTCCTTTTCCGAGAAACGGCGGCAGAAGGAACAGAGAAAACATGGGATCTCCTCCTCATCACAGAGTACAAAAAAAGGAGAATTTAAAAAAAAAAAAAAAAAAAAAGATAAAAAAAAAAGTGAGAAAATTTGCAGTGAGGCTTTTACAATGATACAAACATCCTACACAAATGTTGTAACGCTAGTTCAAAAATGTTCCAAGACGAAAACATAAATAAAGCTGTTAAAAGTGGCATATAGTACAGCACTGGTCCGTGACTGGTCCTCCCGACTCTTCTCATCTTCGCCATTGAGGAGGCACAACAAGCTGGCTCCTCCGCCTGAGGACGCACAACACAGAAGAGAAAAGGGAAACGTGAAGGAGGCGTGCAGGAGGAGGAAGGGGCGGCGGACCGCTGCCGTTTCACAAATATCTAAATGGAGCAGAAAATGCATTTAAGCTTTTGACAAAAGACGACACTGATTCCAGTGATTAAATTAGGGATTTCATTATGATGGATTACGCTGTGTCTTTGTGGTCGACTCCAGCTATGCTCCTCTGCGAGTCTGAATATTTAAAGCTCTAGAAAGGAGCCATTTGAAGCCAAATTATTGCAAAACTTTGGAAAGAGAACAGCTCTGAACCAGACTCCTACGACTTCCTCAGCAACTCCTACCACATCCTAACACTGAGCAACACATTCAAGTCAAAACCTTGATGTGCCACACGTGAACCAGGCAAAGATGTTCCGGTTTTGTGAATTGCTATAAAATAGACTACGATATAGGGGATTTATTTGACGAGTTCCTTACAAGAAGAAAAGGCTGTCGTCGTGGCCGCCGTTGTCCTCAGAAGAGACCGCAGTCTTTCAGGTTGTTCTTGATGATGACGTCGGTCACTGCGTCGAAGACGAACTGCACATTCTTGGTGTCCGTGGCGCAGGTGAAGTGGGTGTAAATCTCCTTGGTGTCCTTCCTCTTATTCAGGTCCTCGAACTGACACTGGATGAAGGCGGCCGCTTCCTCGTACGTGTTGGAGCCTGGAGGAAGAGGAGGAGGGAGTGAAAAGTTCAAGGTATTTAAAGTTTGCTCAAAAAACATTTAAATAGAATTGGTTTTTGTGGCTTTTTTAGTAAAAAAATACACACATCTCGTTTTCCAAATGTCTTACCAGCGTATTCTGGGTAGCAGATGGTGAGAGGGCTCTTCTTGATCTTTTCCTCAAAGAGGTCCTTCTTGTTGAGGAAGAGGATGATGGAGGTGTCTGTGAACCACTTGTTGTTGCAGATGCTGTCGAACAGCTTCATGCTCTCGTGCATTCGGTTCTGAGAAGGAAAAGAGATGGAGGGGGTCGTCAGCGGTTGCGCTTTGCTCTCTGATCCGTAAACAGCGACTATCCGTTGTTTCTACTCCTCTGACCCAACATCGGCTTTTAGTAGTTTTTCGCTTTCTTCGCTCACCATCTCCTCGTCCTCGGCCAACACCAGGTCGTAATCGCTGAGCGCCACGCAGAAGATGATGGCGGTCACGCCCTCAAAGCAGTGGATCCACTTCTTCCTCTCAGACCGCTGACCGCCGACGTCAAACATCCTAAAGGGAAGAACATTGTGAACACAGGGTTTCCCCAAATAGTAAATTCATTTATACTCTCGTAGAAAGTCGAGGTTGAGTTCATGGTGCATTCAAAAGCACCACCTGAGTGCAGATATTTCTACTCGAATGCCCACGAAGGGCTGTTTAAAAGAGGAACAGTTCTATTGTTAGCAGCAGTCGTTACTTTATGATACAATCTCATGCAAATGCACAACAAGTCCGGCTCTTGGCTCATGTTGGTCTATTTATAAAGGAAAAGAGCAAAAGTCACATCTGGAAAGGCTTTTGGATTTCAAGGCAGATTGTCAAGGAAAATATTTTACATATAAGATTTTCTAAATACAATGGAAAATGGAAGTTAAGAGCGTATCTGTGACTTATTCCCCAGTGAAGCTAATTATTTGTGGTTTGGACACTTACAAGAGGGGTTTTAAGTCAAATCCTCACAGTTGATTGGATGTCAAGAAAGCGACCGTAGCTTAGCAGTTAGCTCCATACAGTTTGGATGAACTTTTGTGAGTACCCCTGAGTGCAGGATGAGTCATCAAACGCTCGATTAAAAACCGGAAAAGTGTATTTTCCATTTCACGGGTCCTTTAATGACATCAAGACATCCTGGCTTTTATTATAGCAGTTCTGTTTGCAACATTTAACATCCGGTTTAGTACGAGCAAAAGTACCTTATATTTTGTAATCTGGGAAAATATCGGCCTGTCATCATGACAGGGTGCTGACTGAAATAGCACAGAAGAGGTGTGAAATAACAGCTGTGTGTATGTGTATGTGTGTGTGTGTGACTCCAGAGCATGTGATTCCTCTTGTGTTTTGGACAACAGGATGCAACTTCTGGTATCGTGACAAAAATCAGCCCTACAGGCCTACAGCCCCCACTTCCTGTCTGCACATGTTAACTGACAACTTAGTCATAGCTGATGCACACGACGCCATCGCAGCTCGTGTCACTACCTACAGCTGTATGTGTACAAAGGGAATCTCTCTGAAAGGGGATGAGTAAGCAGCAGGAAGGAAAGGCCATTATTCAGCCACCATGTTAAAACACCGCAGAGCCTTCAGCAGTTAACAGTGGAGCAATTCTCACTTGAAGTGCAGGTCCTTGAACGTGAAGTGCGTCTCCACGATGCCTGTGGTTTTCACTCTGGTCCTCAGGACATCCTGCTGAGTTGGGATGTAGGTGGCCTGGGATATCCTGTCCAAATC
Organism: Lepturacanthus savala; assembly: GCA_030544235.1. Taxonomy (NCBI): domain Eukaryota; kingdom Metazoa; phylum Chordata; class Actinopteri; order Scombriformes; family Trichiuridae; genus Lepturacanthus; species Lepturacanthus savala. Next base: position 8,463,614 of record CM060474.1, read on the forward strand.
GTTCAAGTAGCTGTGAAGAGCGACGCAAGGAGGGAAAACAAACGCAGCACAGAGAGAGAGGGGGGGGAAGGGAGGGAGAGAGTGAAGAAGAAGTGGGAGAAAAAAAATAAATAAAACATTACAGGAATATCAAGGTAACGGAGTTCCAATAAATGACGTGGTAAACAGGTTCCGTGTTGAAAACAAGTCCTAACTCCAACGTTTTTGCTGAAACTGGTGAATTCCTTTGTAGTCTGTCCAGCATTGATCTGGTGACGAGTAAATTGAAATTCGAGTGTTTTTCCATGAATTTTTTTTCAGCTGCGGTGCAAATGAGTTCATGCCAAAGTAAGGCAAAAAAAAACACACAGTTACAGGATGTAAGTTAATTTTAGATGTGACGCCATGGTGGTTTTGTGGTTAACGCTGTTGCCTCACAGCGAGCAGGCCTTTGCTTTTAATCTGAACTCGGAGGGGAAGGGTGCATTGTTTCCCTCTGTGTTTTGGTGTGTTCCCCCCCAGGTGCTCCACTTCCACCACAGTCCAAGGATATGCAGCCGATTGGAAATTCCCTGTGTGCACGGAGTTCGAATGTGTCTGCCTGCCTCCGAGTTAACCTGGTAATGGACTTTCCATCTGTCTGGGGTGCTGGCCTGCATTTGCTGCCAAATACCTGCTGGGACGGGCTCCCATGTGGAGAAGAACCAACGGCAACTCCTCAACAGAACTCCATGACTTCTCTAAAAATAAATTCTGAACAAATGCTGCAGTAAAGCCTTTAAAAACAATCATATTTAACATAAAGGATGACGCAATCACTACAAAAAAACAAAGGTTTTTTCACACACAGTGAATGTTTCATGACCTAAGTTAATATCTCAAGGTTCTTGCTGATAAATTACAAGGGAAAGAGATTATTGAACTGTAGTTGCTGGCAAATCAAACACTAGGTAATCTCCCCTGACGCAAACAAGCCCTTTGTTTGTCTTGCAAAGTGAGAAAAAAAAAAAGAAAAAAAAAAAGAAGTCATACACAAGGTTTGGCAATAGTGTTTCCTATGCATGAAAATCCCCCGGACGGCAGGATTAGAAGAACCAATTAGAAAACGGCCGATGACTGCAGCTCCCTCGGCCTGTGATGTAACCGCTGATGTTCATTTTGCAACGAGGCGAGCGGCTCCTCTCCCCGACCAAACAAGGGCTGCCTACTGATGATATCATTGGTTTCAACACCGACAGCTCTTGCACAACATATACAAGATTTTAGAAAAAAAAAAAAAATACTTCCGAGTTTAGCCACAGAGAGAAAACGTACAGTTTTTTTTTCTGTATGATTTGTTTTTCTTTGTACGTAGCAGAAATGTTCCAGTGCTTTCTCCGGCTACTGCTCTTGATAGGAGAGGACAAATATTGACAAGTCCGCACACATGCACAGCGGCTTTCTGCTCCCTGCACACGACTGGGACAACTTGTGTTTGGCTTTCTGGGTATTTGCTGTTAAGCCCCGGCAGTAATTTAGACTCCAGGTCATCTGATGTGGAAGACTTTGTCATTAAAAGTTGTTGACACGGATCGGCCACTCAGTCTTTGCTGTGGGTGAGTCACAGCCTCAGCGAGCCGAGCAACCGTTACCTCTGTTGTTTATATGTGTGTGTGTGACTCACTATGCTGCCGAGTCGTTGAGCTGATATTCACGAGAGCGGCTGAAGCAGGCGTGAACGCCTCCGTCCTTCCACAGACGCTTAATGACGCCGGCCAGCTCCGCTGTCATGAAGCCTTCCTCCGCCGAGCCGGCCAGCACAAACAGCTGCCGCGCGTCGTCCTGAGGGAGGAGGAGACAGACTGGGCTTAAATGTCATGAATCGAGCATCAAAGTCATTGCTTGACCTTAATTTAAAGACGAGAAAGACGCCTAAAACATTTAGATTCACTTGTAGAGGAAAAAGTCTCTGGATTAAGAAAAAAAAAAGTCTTGTTTTGCAGTGGCAAAAAACACATCAGGTTTAGACTCTGCACCAATCAAATTATGTCTCCTAATATCTCTCGTTGCGTCACTCACAGCTCTTGCGGCGTCGCCAAAGTCGATCTTGAGGCGCCCCATGGCTCTGATGATGGCGATGATAGACTGGATGGTGTTGCTGTAGACCACGGCCTTGTACTGCTTGCATTCCTCTTCTGAGTAGCCGGCCTCGTGGATGATCCTGCGGAATAAAGGGCGGTAAAAAAAATGGTCAGAAGTGGAACAGTTTTTCCTGGGCTGTTGGAGCTGAGAGCAACCGGATTGTTCCAAATGCTGGAAGCGCTCTGGTTCTCGCTGTAATGTCCAAGAATATTGTCGGAGCACGACGGCCTGAGCTCCTCATTGTAGGTTGCTTAAAATACAGTCACCCAGGGAAATTAAAGTTTTTTTTTTTTCTCTACAGTCCCACTCTGTATAAGTTTCTCTGGATGAAAGCAGCCACTGAACACATGATGTACATTAATAGCTTGAGTTTGACATTTATTTCACCTTTAATAAAGATTTGAGTTACAATTTGTGATGTTAATCATTGGAAAAAATATATATTTGTAGTTAGAGGATGAGATGGTCATTATACTATGTATCTATTGAAAATACTTGGATTTTTTTTGTGAAATCATTTTGTTTTGCGAAGTTGTTCACATTTCCATTTAAATGCGACTTGTATGTGATCTCCATTGTGAACTTTAAATACTTCAAAACTATCCCAAATGTGCACTGGACAGACGACGACATCACACAAAGTGAGCGTACGGTTGTTGGTTTGGACTTTTGATGGAATTTGTTAGAAATAAGAAAAATTTAGAACATCACCACACTCACCCATTAGTTGTAAAGGCAGAAAATGTATAAAGGGTTTTCAATACATTGTTTGTGACAGCAAACTCCTGAAATCTATGTTGCTTTGGACGCTAAAGCTTCATGGTGCATTCAGGTGCACATGGTAAACTTAAAAATACATACACAAATGGTCACAAAGGCTGTTTAAACCAAGAAAGAGTATTTTTCTCTTGTTAATTGAGCCTTGATGGCCAATACGCTAACATTCTGATCAATCAGCCCCTCCCCAGCTATCACCTCAAAGAATCAGATTCTGTGGGAAACACTGAACCACAATTTCTCGCAGTGCGCACTGTTGCGGCAGCAGATTTATGACCTGCATGTCTCGTGAAGTGAATAGAATACATCTGCTGATAGATGAGTGCATCAAGTGAGAGTATTTATGGAGAACGGAATTCATATGCAGGACACACGCAGCGTGCAGATGATGTATCGGCACAGTGTATCGTAATGGACGCTGCCGGGTTGTCTTCATGATCCATTATGCATGGATCCCGTCAGCGACTCACTGAGCATCCTGATACTATCCAGAGATGCTAGGAGAGCATGATTGGTGTTTGACACAGTTTGTGTTGTGGAAAACGAGAATAATATCTAGTCCAGTGCCATTTGTTTGTTGTTGTCGGGATGCAGAATGACTGGAAACATCAGTAGCAAAAAAGAAAAAAATGAACTCACTTCATCTGCTTGACAATTGTACTTTTTCCTGATTCACCAGCACCTGTGGAAACAGAGAAAAAGCAAAAGACATTGATTAGAGAGAGTAAAATATATCACAATTTTAAAGCCTGTGAAGCCAAAGAGTTTTCTGATCTTAAATACATTGACCGGAGCAGAGCTGAGGAACAAGTGTTTGTGTGTGTGTGTGTGTGTGTGTGTGTGTAAGGTCTTTGTACGACTCAAGACTTTAAGTTGGAAGCCTTTGGTCTCTGCTCCAGGCGGACCCAGCCTAACACAACGATAAGTTGACGGGAGTTCAGTCAGATGACTCGTTTTCTCACCAAGTTTTCCCGCTCCGGTCCGGTGTGAAGAAATCTGACATTGTGTAAGCCGTCTGTGTTAACAGCTTCATCGGCGAAGGCTTCACATCCTCCAGCGCCAAGGCCCTTGGCCTTAAAGTGGTGCTGGACTAACGATAAAATAGATTATCATCGACGGGGCTGTGAAGTGCCAAAAAAAAAACAACAACACAATGTCGTGGTTCGCGGCGGGGAGGCACTCGACGGATGGAGACTAATTAGATTGACGGCGGCGCGGTTGACCGGACGTGACGGGAGGAGAGAGGAGGGAGCGTGTGGGGAATCGGACCGTCTGACGCAGCTTTTGCTTTGTGGATCTCTCAAACATCACAGCGCCATGGCAACTGTTCTCCGTATATCCGGGACACCTTTAGACGGACCGGTCACCTGAGGAGACTCTGTGGCCTTGAGCGTGTGACACGTTGGCTTCCACCAATGCCGCCATGAATTATGGATCTGCTGCTCTCTTGTACTGTACTCGATGAAGCCCTGAAGAATTTTTAACACAAAACCTTCCTTTTCCAGTGAAAACCCATCTGTGATGTCCTCATATACTCATCGACTCTAATGGGTATTACCATGAACTACATTATAACTGCTTATGTCCACTCAGTGTCCTCATATTACAGGGAACTCATGGTTAAAGCGAAGCCATTGGCCTGTTTTGCCGCTGATGTTAATGCTCCACCGCCGCTAGGGATGATTTTTCAAACCACATGAGAGCGGTGATTCCCAGAATCGAAGCCCCCTCGGGCTTCTATCGCAGCTCTAGAAACTGCAAAAGAAAAAAAAAAGGGGGAAGTGGAAACATGTCATGAAATCTACCGGTTCCCTCGTGATGCTGTCAGCAGGGTGAGGTGGTTCGCTCTTGCATAATGAATCGGTTCCACTTCCCATGGGGTTGCAAAATTAAAATCCCCCCCCCCCAAAAAAAGGGGTGTGATACACCGTCACTTGTGATCGATCCCGCTCCTGCCAGTGGATTATTAATCATAAAAACACAGGAAATAAATATGCATGGGACGGTAATGCAGTGTAGGCAGAATTCAAATATAAACTCTCTCCCCGGGGAGCAGCTGCGTGCTGATAGTACACCGCTGGCCCCTCACCTTCGGTAGATTTGGATGAGACTCACCTGAGGACACATTATTTTAATTACACGCCACCGCTCGGGTGCCAGAGCGCCCTGCGGGTAGGTGACGGTGCGGTGGCAGCTCCCTATGCTCCGAGGCCAAACACTCAGCTGTGTGAATCCCCGGCGGGGGCCGAACGCACGCTTCAGACACGCCGCTCGGCCGGGCACGGCTGGGCATGGCGAGCTGGCACTGTCGCGCCCTCCGGCCTGCCCCAGAGCCGAGAGACGCTTTGCATATCGATGCTGCGTTTCTCAACATGGCGTGTATTAAAAACCTACCTCAGGCAGGTTGGGAGATAGCTTAAATAGAAAAAAAAGGGAAACTTTTGGATAACTGCTAATTAATGTGAGTTATCTCCAGTTTCCACAGCTGTTAAATAAATAAAGTAGAAATGACCTCACATCAGCTGCAGTGATAAGTCTACCCATATGATGTTCAGAAAATAAGATAACTGATTCATTTTTAGTCGTTTATCCATCAAAAATAAATCCTTTCAGCTTTGAAATGATGAGAATTTGCAGGGTTTTTTTCTCTCTATTTTCTATCACTATGAATCAAGCATCTCACAGATAACTGGTTCCAATTTAGTTCACGGTTGGCAAAACACCCAGATATGATGTTATAAATCCCGATGCCCGCAAATTTCTTATTTTATTCTCCCTCGCTCGTTCTCAACTTTTTAAAGAGGCACAGAAACGGCGGGTAGCGGGCGCCTCGGCTCTGCGGTTGGAAATGATGAGACGTCAACCGGCTGGAGATTGGATCAGCTGTGATTAACGCTGCTGATTAACGTTAATTGTGTTCAGCTCAAATTATTGGATTGGAAGATTGCACGGGAGCGAAAAGCTGCGTCGCTCTAACAGCACTGTAACACCGCGCTGACGGACACAGCTGCCTCTTTCTGTAGTTCCGTGGTGTCCCAGTAAAACTTCGATCCATATCAGCACTTGAAGCTAATAGTTGTTAATTGAATGTGTCAGATAGATTTCCTATATCCTGCTGCTCCTCTCGCTTTCAGTTTGTAGATACAGGGGTTGTGAACGTTAAATAGAATCCATAGAGTCCTTTCTAATGGTTAGAAAGGATTCCCATTCCATAAGGGGAATTGACCCTTATTTAAATCAATTAATTTCTCACAATTTTCCACATACATTCATATCATCATGATGTTCACTGGAATGGAGCAAAATTCACTCAGCTTCAAGAAGACTGCTTGCATGAACTGCTTACTCAAAGACAGCGGAAGTGATCATTCAAAAAAAAAAAAATAAAAAAAAATGAAGCAAAACTTGTACCAGCCAACATAAACACTGAGGTCTGATGAATCATTGTGAGATTTGAATGCATTTGCAAAGAATGAAGAAGGGAGTAGTATTGTGAAAAAGCCTTTTTTGTCACCGCTGTTCATATACAAACTGATTCTAAGCATTCTAATGGTTTAAAGTGGACAAACCCCATGAATTCAGTGTCTGGGTGTTCATTATAGCCAACGAGACGTGAGCTATGTGTTTACGTACAAAAACCTGGCTCTGGCCCCTGGACAGCAGTGATATCATTAGGGTGTGGCTCTGGTCAAAGCCTCTAGGCCTGAGGAGCACAAAACACACACTCATGCTGATTTTAACTCTCTCTATCACACACACACACAGACGTAGACCTTCAAGGGTCACGCAGAAACCACAGGCCTGACCTCTTCTTCGCTCTTCATGCAGAGTCACGTTACACCCCCGCAGCTTTGATACGCCCACCCCGAAAACAGCTTCGTACTCCAAACCGCTGGAGCAGATGTTTTCGGTTTCTAGCGGTGCAAACTATTTTAGGAAAATCCGAGCTAATCCAGTGAAAACTGAGACCCCCCCCTCCTTCTCTTCCTTCTTTTTTTCTCCTCCTTTCCTTCTACAGCACAGAAACTATCCATCTATCAAGTGACCGCAAACGCATCTTTTTCCTCTCTGAACTTCCCCCTTGGCTGATGTTAGTAGAGTCATCGGAGACGGGGGATGTTTTACGACAATGGCCGTACGGGGAAGAAACGCGATTAAAATTGCTTGGAACTCCTCCATCTGCAGCGGCTGCTCGTCCTCACGGAGAATCAGCGACGAGCACTCGCATGAAGAAACACACTTCAGAATGCCCGTCATGCCGTCTTCTGGGCTCGATGGTATGAAGACGGACGATGATGGATCAGGGGATTTGGTAGAAGGTCGGGCAGGCGGCCTAGCGCTTCCACTCCCGAGTTGAACAGTCCAAGGACTCGAGGAGGGCTCCTGAAGTTTGGCACAAACCACATTAGCGATGCTACATTAACAGCGAGAGCCCAACCCCGCTGTAATTCAGTTGTATCCATCCTTCCTCCTCTTTCTACAATCATTTCCCCTTTTATGATGTATTATTCCTCCAACTCGTCCGTTTCTTCTTTTTTTTATGTTGCTTTCTGTCTCCCTATGGGGGGATTTAAGTATGAGTCACTCATAAAGGATTCCAGGAACCTCCGAGCTGCGCTACCCATTGACCGTGCTAAATCACAAGAATCGATCCGCCAACAAGCAGATCGATGCCTAAAAGATTGTTTCCCACACATGCACGTACTGGCACGGACTTGAGCCGTCCACAAAGACATCTAATGATGCTCCCAGTGATATGAGAATGTGAACTATTTAACTTTGACCCTCCATATTCATCATCGGGGGGATGAACACCACCGTGCTGCTCCTCGTGTTTTGGCAGCGGCAGTTACATCATTTAAAAGAAACAGGAGACTAAAAAAACGGATGAAAGGGGAATGACAAACGTCAGGAAAAGGCCAACGGTTATTAATAAGATCTTCCCACAGTTACACGACAGCTAATGGAAAGAGTAATTAGTCTGAGGGGATTGTAATCTATTTGAGCATGTAGATATGAATAGGAGCGTAATTGGGTCCTGGAGATGATGGAAATAACACGGGAGCCAAATAAAGAGAAAGAGCCAAATGAGAAATCCGCGCTCACTTTCCAGGAACAAAAAAAAGAAAAAGGTTCCCTCTATCTGCAGTGACACCTGAGCCTGCCAGCTGGTTGCAGACCTGACATCGTGCAGGCTGATGTGCAAAGATCCAAACCATTTTTCAAGCAAATTGAATTACATCGGTGTGACTTTGGGTAAAACATGCACACATACATGAACTGTTACACCCACATGAACAAAAAAGGGCATCAATGCCTTATTTTCTTCTACTATCATGCGTCACATTTCTACAGCTCTGTCAGCTTTTTACTATCCAGCCATATGTTTTTGTTGACCTCTTGTTCTGGCTGACAGGGCGTGTTTAAAGTGTACTACAGACTTCCAGTGTTAACAACAACAACTCCCAAACGCCGTCTTTTCGGCCCCGACTCAAACTCTTAACTCGGGACGACCTGCTTCGGCGTGGCGGAGCTTTTCCATTTTTAATGCTCCGGTCCGTTCTCGCCTTACCGGGGCCCGTCCTCGTCTCGCCCACACGTCACTCCGGGGCGGTAACCCGAAGAGGCCGAGAGTGTTACCTGGCGACCACACTGGAGCGGATCAAACACATGGCAGGAAATGGTGGAAACGGTGCCAAAGCAAGGGGTGGAGAGGGAGGACACACGACTTGGCACACAACTATCACGACTGCAACTATTGCTCTTAAAAAAAGGTGAAGGAAGGGCTGGTAGACATAAAACAAACAAAAAACTATATTATATTGATTGTTACTGATAATTGATGATTTTCTGGCATTTTATACTTAATGTTCTACATTTAGGTGCATAAATCTACAGGCAGATGATATAGCTGGAATATACACCTCTAGAAAAGGTGCATTTTCTTCCTGCCCGTTGAATTCCAACACATGCACACCTCGTTCTGCTTATAGAAGTACTGATTAGGTGAAACCTGAACTAAGAACAATAGTAAAGTCGTGTGGAGAGCATGCTGAGATGCATGAAAGCACCTAAAATAAGGGCTATTGCACCAAATATTGATTTCTGAACACCTAAGTATAAACATGAGTATTATTCTATTTTAAGAATTTGATCTTGATTATTTATATTGTTTGAGGTCTGAAAACATTGCTTTTTTTGTTATTTTGACCATTTGTCATTTTCTGCAAATCAATGCTCTAAACAATATATTCTTTTGGAATATGGGGGATATTGTTGTCAGTAAATGTTCCTTTTGTCCAAACACATAACTATAATTAGTAAAATCAGAAAAAGAGCTGTATATTGATATTATTAAAATATCATATCAGTCTGTAACAATGATCATTAGTCATTAGGTTATTTGACTCAATGATTGATCCAGTAAATATGATGCTAATGAGCCAAGGAGGGAGCAGCATTTTTCTTTTAAGCAAACCTTGAATGAAACTATTAATATTTTATTGATCCATTTCATTATTGTATTGATGATGTTGATATTGACCATATATATTGATGATGTTTTATTGCCCAGGCGGTATGAAACTGAAGGCGCCGCATTGATGTTTTTTTCCGCCCTAAAGCAGCATAGCAGAGACTTGACCTAACTTGCTCACTTTGAATCAGCGAGCCCCATCTGGCCTCCAAGCACCTGAGGAATGTGGTCTACCTTTAACAGGAAAATATGTACCATACCTGCTCCAACACAACGACGCTGGCAACTAAATGACCCGGGAGACATCAGGAATGTGTCATGTCGCCCGCGCGATCGGCGGCGGCAAGTAAAAAGGTAGAAAATGTGCTGTTAAAGGACGCCAGGAACACGCGAGGAAAGGGTATTTATCTCGCTCGGGCTTACATGTACACAAAAGCATTCAGCCTGTGTCCTGGTAACCCACATACCATGTGTGTGCATGTCAACATTTCCCACTGATCGCGGACCAACAGGGGTCGATGGAAAAGTTTTTCACCCATGGTCTCTATTTACAAAGATAACAGCGTTTCCCCACATGTAAGTAATGACATTAACTTACACATGGGCGGCTTTTGAAACGCGTGCAATCCACATTATTGCGCAAAGGGGGCTGGGAAACAACAAAACACGCAATGACAGTGAGAGATTACAATAACCGAGCATGAAAGATGTCAGCGCCATTCATGGCTACGTCCCCTGTGGTGGATTTTTAAAGGGATATATCAATTTGCCAAAAATAATAGCCTACACTTGGTGGATTATTGTAGGCTGTAGTCAAACACCGAAAGGATATGGTTTGGTATACAAAGCCCAGTCAAAATTAGCAATTACCGGGAGTAATGAAAGGGTCATGAGGCAACGAAATGCAAGCTGCGTTGTTATTCCAGCCGGACAATTGTAATTTGGTTTAAACGCCTGCTATTTTCTGCTCGTGTTTATGCGGCTTCTACCTGAAAACTAAATCAGATTCGATTCTGAACCATGTCATTATTGTAATCTCCTGCACTTACGACAACCCTCGCAACGTTACTTGTGCTATTCTTGAACTTGAAGGAGTCAAACTTGGCCTCAGGAACACACAAAGACAACTTGAACTGGACACTAAAAAATGAATACGTTATGAACCTTTGAAAGGTCAAATATTGATATTTTAATTGCTTATTAATTATAAGGAAGGCCTAGATGTTGGATAAATACTGTCCCATGCTTCAAAATGCTGAACCCAAAGTGTACGTAGCCTGTATTCGGAAACTCTTCCTTAAAACGGGCCGTGGAGACTTCTGTTAAGTTGTGATGTCACAACTATAGAGCCACCACCCTGATTCACAGCCAATCAAAGAAGAGGCTCGTTAATATTAATGAAACAGAAACAAGCAGGGGAAAAAAAAACTTTTTTTCTAGAGCCCCAGGGAGGCGCCTGAGAGAGGGGACTTAAAACTATATTAAGATGATTTTGGGTGTTTAAAAGCCACACATATATCTTGTTAGGGATGCTGCAGCTTCAAATAAAACCCAGGGAAAGTGCACCATATGGAACCTTTAATCTTCACATAATGACTGGACCCAACAAAGTTTTCAGTCACATCCAGTTAAGCCCAGCTGGGCCCCTAATGAGCCATAGGCCTACTTTCACTGCACTGGAGCATAGAGGAAATGTGCCATTGTTGAGAGGATTCAGTCAATACAAATGTTCTAACAGCACAGAGAAGAATGCAACGCAACAACAGGGGGAGAGAAAAGACTGTTGCGGTGTTAAAGTGCTACTAATGATTAAAACACACTTAAAAAGTCAACTTAGTGTTTGTTTTTTGTGTATTTTCTTACTTTAGCTTGTATTCTAGTTTTTTTCCGTTATGACGCGTTCACTGACCCCAGTTGACAGTTTGACACGGAGTATTAACACTAGGAAAAAAAGGGGAAAAAGACAAATATTCGTGTGGCTTTGGAGGCCGAGCCCCCCAACCCTCTTCCTCCTTTTCCTCCTCCTCTTACCGAGCAGCAGCAGCTTGACCTCCCTGGCCGCCTTCTCCCCGTCGTCCCGCAGATTCCTGTCGATCATTTTGCTGCGCTCCACCGCCGCCTTGTCCTCGGTGCTCAGTGTGCATCCCATCCTCGACTCGGTGTCCTTCAGACCCAGACACGGTGTACAAAAATATATGGATATATAGCTCTAAAATAACATATATACCCACATTAAACGGTTAAAAACCGCCTTCACCCCGCGCGCGCACACTCACACGCGCACATGCACACACACACACACACACACACACACACAAACAGACACACTCGCACACACGCCCTTTTTTTAAATGACAGGCAATCAATCTCTTCGGGGAATAAAAGGGAAGCGACTTTTTTTTTTACAAAAAAAGAAAAAAAAAGCTGTGTCGTCTCTTGTGTCCGCTGAGGGTTTTTTGTTTTTCGGGGATAAATTCCTCGTCGCGTCCGAAGAAAACGCTAATTCGACAGCGAAACAATTCCGCGGTGATGTCTCTCCCACCCGTTCGCCTCCATTCGCTGCGGCGACTGCTAGTTTGTTCTGTGAGGCGGGTACGACCGGAGGAGCCGCGAGCACCGACAACACGGGCATGTCCGGTCCAGCTCCTTCAGAATAAAAGCCTCGTTTCTGTGGAGGTGGATTTGAGTCTATTGTTCAATCCAAAAAAGCATATTTTAATATATGTATATTACTTAATCAAAAAATCCTTTTGTGTTTGAATGCACAATGATATCTGAGACTCAATAAATGCTATTGAACACTGTTTTTCTTTGATGGAAAATGTTTTCTTTGATAGAAGAAGTTCTTTTTTGTTTGAAGCAACTTTATTGAAATGTAATGTTATTTTGTGTTTGGACAGTTGCTTCAAGCAAAAAAACAAAAAACAAAAGCACTTCAATCATAAATCTTCACAGTAAAAACGTTTTTGCATGCTAAATATATTTGCAGGCTCAAACATTTATTTAGAGACTCAAACAATTGCATTTGAATATGGAATAAATCTACCTCAATACATTTTGAGATACAAAATTAACATAATCATACTGTAATCTAGGTCTATATGTATATTTATATCTATATGTTACATATAGACTAGATATAAATATACATATAGACAGATATAGATAGAAATAGTTGTTATATTGTTTGTATATTTATATCTATATCTAATATATCTCAACTTTCATGAAAGTATAATGTAAACATACTCCTTTAGCCTACAATTTAAAAGATCATGCATTTAAAATTCTACTTAAGTATTATAGGAAAAATTATTATTAAAATTGTTATTATTAAAGAAACCTGTGAATGATATAAATCAGGAAGGGAGAAGAAACTAAAAAATACTATTTTGTCAGATCTTTTTTTTGGAGATCAAACAGTTTCTTATTCGGTTCAACTGTGAACAAACATCTGTACCACGACAAGGAGCCGCAACTACACACAGGACAGGAGACTGGTGGTCTGACAACAGCAGTGACAGCAGGACTGGTACCAGTGTGACATTTCCTCCACAGCATCAAAGCGCTGACACTGGCTCGCTGTCTCCTTACTGGATCCACTATTAAATCCCGGTCTTCACCTACAAAGCTCTTCACCATCTGGCCACAGATCCGTCTCCAGGGCAGCTCCCAGGCTCTGGACCCCCTTCCCCCCTGACATCAGAGTCTCTCCCAAGCTTCTAAACCCACTTCAAGACCCACCTCTTCTCCCCTGCCTTCTATTAGACCCTTCCTCCCTTTTTTCCCTCTACCTCTGTGCCTGTGTTACGTCTGTCATCCTGTCTGCAGTTTTAGTGTCCAGCGTTCTGTGTAAAGTATCTTTGAGTCCTAGAAAAACACTATATAAACTAAAAATATTAACATTTATTTTTAAATTTGCAGGCCCCCATAATAATTATGATGCATTTCATATATTAATGTGTTTAAGTATGAGCCTAACACATGTGAATAATACTCTATTCACCTAGTGCTACTTTTTGTTAGACAATCCTCACTTTAAAAGACTAATTACATTCTTTGCAAGAGACTTTTTCTGTTGTAGTATTTACTCTGTATAATTCTATACTCAAAAATGTGAATTTCTACTTAAAAAAAAAACTGTACTCAATATACAGGAAATATTGGTAATAAAAACTGCTACTGGAACTCGTAATGAAAGCAGAACAACCACTTTCCATATCCATGCCTGTATAAGGATTTTACACAATACATGCACTTTTATGCATTATCAATAACGATGCATTGTTACAGTGCTCTCAATGGCTGATTTTCAGTCGATCTTAGCTAGTGCATTACTTTGTTTTTCTTTATTTACCAAAAAACATGTTAATCGGGGCACCGATTTACGTTTCGGCTGGGGGGTGTTCCCAAACTGGGGGTCGTGACCCACGGAAAGGCCTGTGTGCATAAAATCTTTCTTTCCAATAATATAACCCTTCTATGAATTTGTCACTTCATTTGTAATAAATGTAGCCTATTTCAATGTCAAGTCAATATTTAGCATTATTAAGAGACAAAATGGGATTGGCGTTTAGAATGTTCATTATTTATATACAGGCTATAAAACAAAATCAATCCAACACAGCATAAGACGGAAATGAACAGAATATGTTCAAAGTCATGAAGAACAATAGCGTAGGTAAATATAGGCCATTCACTCATTCGCTATGTCACAAACCGCTATTCATTTAATGCAAAATGTAATTAGAAATAGGCCAAAAGCATACCAGAATCAATGAAATAAGACTATGATATGAGGGCATTTCATTCACTCAGTTCTTGATGAGGAATGTGTTGCCCCTGGAGACGCCTATGATGTTAATCTATTTTCATAAAATCATCAAGAGTATTTGAACAATTTAGATTTTGTTTTAATTCTTGTGCTTTTATTTTGAAGAACCTGGAAACCCCTTCTTTGTAGGAGAACTGCAAAAAATCCCCTGCAAACCCAGCTTTACTTACTGCCACCCAAATAAAAGCTTCTATGAATTTCGGACAATCTACCTGTGACTTTTACTTTGATAAAGAGTAAACCTGCTAATTATTTGCCTTGTGGTTATAAATAGCTGGAGATCCTATCAAATAAAAATAATATTAATAAAAAAAGAATATATGTATTATATATTCACAGTATTATACACTGCACATTAATATATGATCATATATGATTTACTACAACTATGTATATGACTATGTATAGCATTTATTGTTGCCATGGTAACCAAACCTCTACCAGTGTCATGACACAGTTCCCTGCGTGTTCAGCTGTACAGGGACATTGTTTGTGGTTTAAATAATTTAGTACAACAAAGTCAAGTGTGAGTCTCTACAGTCAACAGCCAGCCTACGTGATGTTCTGTTGTTCTTCAACATCTTCCTCATGAAAATCCCTGTGGTGTAAATAGTACGCTCCTGCCTCTCTGCGCAATTTTAAATTCAAATGTGGCTTTTTGGGAGTGAGCCTGCGATGCAAATTTGTGGTGTTGACCTTTCTATTCAGATCCTGCACTTGGCCGGAGATTCCCCTCTTTGTCCTCTCCAGGTTCCAGATAATAAGGGATGTTTCCCTTAGGCAAAAAAAAAAAAAAGAGGTTATGTCATATTATACACACAGAAATACCACAGCTCTCAGAAAAGGAGTGTTCCTAAACCTAAGTGTAAAAATATTTATACTTTTAGTTCTGATTATACTGAAATATTATAAAATACCTTTGCTGTAAATAAGTGTATGTGTCTATGTGTGCACATAATGCAAGAAAGTGCAATTGGTAGGTGGTGTGTTGGGTGTTTTCAGTGCAAGTATGTCCTATTTACATAAAAAATAAACCGACTGAAGCCATGAAATAAGATATGACACCCTTTTCCCCCCGTGTCCATGGTGATCGTTTCAGGTGATTTAGAAAAACTGGTTTATTAAACCCACATTGAGCTGGAGCCAGATCAGGAGGCTTCTTGCACTGCAACATGCGGCGAGCGGTGAGGAAATGGTGGTGCTGCCCTCCAGTGGTGATATGGAACTTTACCGGTTGTGTGCTGGTAACATGTCCAACCTAACATCATTACATGGTTCTTTGCAGTGCAGTGCACTGTGGGAGCTAGTGTTGCCACTGTAATATATTTTCTATCAGTTTAATTTTGTTTTAGTGGCTGTATAGTGTAACATACAACACGCCAGGAGTGGAACTCAATTTATTTCATGGGCCGCATTCAGCATAATTTGATCTCAAGTGGGCCAGAGTAGAAAAAATAAATGTATAAATAACCACACCTACGCATTTCTCCTCCTTTTTAAATGCGATTTCAACAAAATGATGCTAAGATGTTCTATATTCAGTCAGTCTACAGCTGCATTGCAGTTCAGAACATTTAGTCGGTGAGCATTCTTAATTTTTTTAAGAGGCGGGGGAAGTTATCTCCTGACATTAATCAATCAAAACTGTAAATATTTGATCCATTTGAGTCCTGACAGATGTTCACTGACTTGTCATTTCTGTGAAGAAATAGGAATAGGTCCTTTTCTTTTGGTCACAGTTTGTACAGTCATTCAGTGGGCCGCATATTTGACATCCCTGTTATAGGATCTATTATAGATTACATTATAGATTATAAAACTTTATTGATCCCACATTGGGGAAATTTATATGTTGCAGCAGCTCAGATACAGAGAAGCAATGAGTAAGAAATTGTTTTTTTTTTTTTTTTTTTTTCAGATAGAAAAAATATCTAGAGGCAGAATAAATACACACAGAAAAGTACCAGTACAACAAGGTTATGCATCATGCATTATGATTGAAGGTGGAGGTATTTCAAATAAATAAATAAATTAATTAATAAAAATAGTATGATTAACCACAACTAATTAAGATAAGAAAGATAAGACAACATAATGTTATTGAACATCTCACGAGACAGAACCACCTCAAACACAGATAAACCTAATTATGTCTTTTCTTGAAACGCACAATGAGAACACACTGAACCAGTTATACGTCACGGTGCTTCTGTCCAAGGTGTTTGTAGCCGAGACGGAGGAGGCAGGAAAAGGGCCCGTGATGAAGTTCAATTTCTCTGCCAACTGCTCTTTCAACCTTTCTCCCGGCACTATCACCTGTCCAGATAGCGCTTATGTCGACTCGACTGAACCTTTAACCCTTCCCGGCAGTTATATAAGCACGTTTATAGGAGGGACCGTGCGTTCTGTACCTTTTACCTGGCCTCGGCTGCTCTGCTGTGATGGTACAGCCTGCCTGTGTTGCTGCTGCCTGGACACAAACACAGACAAGCGCCATATAACAGCTCCACTCCACAAACACAGAGACAGAAGGGGAACAGGCTGCCAGGCAGACAGACGGACGTACCATCAGACGGAAGGAAGCGCACACACACACTATTACACACACACACACACCCACAGGACCATGGGCTGCTGTAACAGAAGGTGCGGGCTGATAGCGGGAGCTGTGCTCGGGGCGGCGGTTGCCTTCCTGGGAGGCATCCTCATCCCAGTGGGGGACAACATCATTGAGGAGACAGTGCTGAAGGTATGTGGTGCTCGGTTTCACCCCGGGTCGGATGATAGGGGTGTGACAGGGAGTGTGAACGCCTGTGTGTGCGCGGAGATCAAGGTGAATCAGGAGAAGAGAGAGAGGTGTGTGTGTGTATGTGTGTGTTGGAAAAAGCTGCTTGAACTGAAATAAGAAGCTGTGCAGGAAGCCAAGTTTGCCTCGCTTTGCATCCGTCAAAGATCAGTTTTAGACAGACATGTTTAAACAGTTAAGACCTTTTTTTTTTTCCTCCCTTTTTTAATAAACGGAGCATTCATTTTTAATATGTATCAGTGGGGGCTGCCGGCCTGCAGGCAGCCTTGAGGCGTGTTAAAAATAGACCGTCTGTGTGCCTGCGGGGTTTTTTCAGGAAGCCGTGATCGAGAACGGAACGACGGCGTATGACAACTGGTCAACAGCGGGGGCAAAGGTGTACAGGCAGTTCTGGTTCTTTGACGTGACGAACGCCGACGAGGTCCTGCAGAACGGCTCGGAACCAGCGGTGGTGGAACGGGGACCTTACACATACTTGTACGGTGGACCCTTTTAATCCCCTCTCGTGTCACCACCCTGCAGTTCGACTGTCATATCTAGTAACGGTCCGCTCTAACGGTGTGTTTCGCTCCCTCAGAACAAGATACCTCCCGAAAGAGAACATCACGTTCAACACCAATCACACCGTCTCCTTCGGGCTGCCTCTGGGAGCCATTTTCGATCCGTCCATGTCAGTGGGACCAGAGGAGGACAACATCACCACCCTCAACCTGGCTTTAGCTGTACGTGAGCATCACTCCTTCCTTCACTGTGCAGTGATTTAGTGACCCTGACTCAGCTCTGCATGTGTAGGTGTTAGAATCCAACATAATGAGGCCTTGCGGTAGGATGCTTGAATGTTGAATGTTGATTCCTTTAAATTCTTCTATGGACAGACTATCCAGAATCAAAGATTTGAGGGAGGGGGGAAAAAAGGATAGCAGATAGCAGAAAGTCCCATATCCTGCACTATTCCTGGGTTTTATTTTTAGGTTTTTGATGCACCCAACGTGATATATGCTATATATATATATCTACTGCATGACATCACAAAGTCAAGGAAGTACACACCGGCCGTGAAACAGAAATTCGAAATCCAGGCTGTGTGCGTTTCTCAGTTATTTCTGAAAGTTTGATGCATGGACAGTTTTTATATAACAAAAATAAAAAGAAATGAAAGTGGCTATTTGCATGACCTTTACTCTGATATGGGCGTTTCACTGGAGTTTGCATTTCCTGAAGCTTTCTTTCTGCTTTATGAGAATGACAATTTCAAGTTAAATATATGTAAAATCCAGCTTTTTAATTGGAACAAGTCTTCTAAAAGCCACATAAACATATCAAAACCAATATTCTATGTGGGTCAGATTTCACTCTATTTTTGATAATATATTTGATTCGACTTTCATCACCCCCCAACCTCCAACCTTAACCCTAACCATGATAAAATTAGTTAGAAGACATACATGAACTGTGAAAGTTGGGAAAAAAAGTGTACATTAAGTTATAATTTGTCAAATAATAAGTGAAGGAGAGTGCAAATGAGTTAAAGGTTGATTTATGTTGTATGAAAAACTGTTTTTATACCCAGCTCTATGGTGACTGTTGGTGTAATACAGAAGAGACATCACAATCAAATTGGTGCAATTGTGTTAAAGTGCTGTGGTGTTGGAGTCTGGAAATAAATAACTAGGAAGTCATATTGTCACAGCAAGAGGATTTTTTTTTCATGTGGATGAATATACTTTCCGTTTAAACTTTGATAAGGCGTGAGTCTCAGTAATTACAAGGAGATCCTCTGTAAGTTACGTAATATCATATCAGAGAAGAAGGTTGTTAGCCTGTTGTGTGTCACCATATCTGACACCATCACTGGAGAGATGATAATTTACTGACTGACAAATCTAAAGATGGGTGATTTTGATTTTTTTTTTCCCCCAGGGACTTTATTCATTAGTTCCCCCTCAGAACCATAACTTGGTGGAGATCATAATGAAGTTGCACAAATCCTCCTTGTTCCAGCATCGCACAGTGAAGGAACTGCTGTGGGGTTACAGAGACCCCATGCTGAAAAGATATTTGGGCCTTTTTCCATCTGTACGTGAACAGATATTATAGCTTTAATCTTATGCACAATTAACAAAGACAGTTAACACAATTTAAACAGTATCATTGAATGAAATGTCTTTATTTTAGTACAATGAGTCCAACGATGGCGAATTCAACATCTACACGGGAAAGGGTGACATCTCCAAAGTGGGAATAATTGACAACTGGAATGGAAACAGGCAAGTCTAATTATCAATAAAACAATCAATAAGGTTGTACAGATTGTGATAATCCATATTTTTTGTTTTGATTTATAATATCTATTTATCCAAGTGTAATATTTGAGACAGTTAAATCAAGTTTTTCTGATGAATTTAATTTTTGCCCAACAGGACCTTAAATTTTTGGGATGATAAGTACTGTGACATGATCAATGGAACAGGTGGGACTCATTCGCTTATGTGTAATATAAAAATAGATGAATGACTATTTATCAGAACCTCACTTATAACACACATCTACAACTTCTCTAAAGGCTCCTTCTCTCTTTCTCAGATGCTTCTTCCTTCCATCCATTTTTGGACAAGAATGAGCCGCTCTACTTCTTCTCACCGGACATCTGCAGGTGAGTTTCTGGGAGCGGTTTCGTCCAATCTAGTTTTACTATGCTTTGCCAGCATCAACTGAGCAAGCAAATATCAATGATGGGGAGATTCAACACAGAAGTGCAACCTTTTCCTCTCAGTAGCCACCAGAGGTCAGAGCTTTCCAGTGCCAAAAATAGAGAGAACATCTGCATAGAGTTGCAACACAGACCCTGAGATTAATGATACATGATCTAATCTCTCAATGTCTGTAATCTGCAGGTCTGTGTCAGCCAGCTATCAGGAAACCTTGAATCTGAAAGGGATTGACGTGTACCGCTTCTCACTCCTGCCGTCCACCTTAGCGGCCCCAAAGGACAACCCGGCCAACAAGTGTTTCTGCAGAAATATGAAGACCACCAAGAACTGCACCATGGCCGGGGTACTGGACGTCAGCTCCTGCCAAAAAGGTTAGTTAACATCTGGTTTTGTTGGATTTTCTTTTTTCCGTTTGTTGTTGCATCAAGAGGACAGGGAATCCAGGCACCCCGCGGCTTTCCGCTACAGTTTTATCAACAAACTCATCGGCAGTGTGCGTTTTTAACCATCACCTTTGGCGTTTCACCAGGAAAACCCATCTACATCTCACTGCCCCACTTCCTTTATGGCAGTGAGTCCCTGATAAAGGACGTGCTGGGCCTCAATCCCAGGGAGGGGGACCATTACACCTTCCTGGACGTGGAACCTGTAAGAGCCCTTAAACTTTTATGTCCTCATGGTTTTTGCCTACCAGTGCAGAGCAGTAAATCTGATTCCTACCTTGTCTTTTCCCACCAGACAACCGGATTCACCCTAAGGTTCGCTAAGAGAATTCAAGTAAATATGATGTACGGACCATCAGATGTCATCACGTAAGTTGGGTTTCACCTTTTTTATAAAGACAAATATGTTTTGCCAAGTATTTGCTGTCTTGGATGAGAAGATCGGTTGCTTGAGTGCTACCGATCTTCGCATCAGACGCAAGAAAGCACATAAGCAAAGTTCTCAAAGTGTCAAATTATTTCTCCAAGAAAGTTTCAGACAGGATTGTGCACAGAAATGACAACTAACACGTTTTCTCCATGCAGGGTGCTTAAAAAAGTGAAGGATTATACATTATTCCCTATTGCTTGGCTGAATGAGGTAAGATAACAATGGAGTCAGAAGAACAGAGTCCAATCTTTTGTCTTGGGACTTGTGCTAATCTGACGGTGTCCTTCTCTTTCTCGGTCTCCATCTGTGCGACCAGACGGCTACGCTGGATGACGAAACGGCAGAATTGTTCAAAGAGAAGCTCGTCTACCGTATCCAGACATTGGAAACTGTACAGAAAGCGCTGCTGATCGCAGGTGTGATCAGCTTTGTGGCCTGCCTTATCTCTTACTGCGTGGTGAGGAGGATCGATAAACGGTCCAACCTTGCGTAAAGGGACCCGCTGCGAAGCGCAGCGCACAAAAGCTGCTAAAGGACAAATATTTTGATATAGACTTGCACCTTTTTTTTGTAATTTTCGGTGTTATTTATAATTTCAGACCTCCTTTGATAACAAGGGGGGATACTGTGATTTTGTAAAGAGCTGAATTAACTTGCCAAGTATTATATGAATTGCGATTATCACTGTAACATTCAAACTCAATCAGGGATTGAGAGAAAATGAGAGTTTCCTCTGAACTGTAAGGTTAATAATCCTTTAGGTTTCCACATGCAGAGACATCGGTTTGTTCAACAATGTATGGAAGAACAAACTAAATTCTAATCTCGCACACGTGTTCATATCCTTCTCACAACTGGTGTCTTCGAAATGAATAAAAGATGAAAAATAGTTTTTCATTGGGTTTCCTATTCCTGGTATTGGATTATCCTCACTCATTACCAGAGTTTCAAAACTGGTGTGTATTCCCCCAGGCCCAAAATAAAGCAGAAAGTGTCCCGCTGCTGTAACAAGCCTCTGCATTGTGCACTCCCCAGCAACAATTATTCAGTTTACTCTTTACCTTGAGTGGGCCATAAATCAAAAGGAATACTATAAAATGGGCTGGGGGATGATTATGAATGGTACTTTGGTTTGTTTGATGAGAAAGCAATATTTCTGACCCGCAGGAAGCCTCTCTTTGGTTTTATGGGTTTTAAATGACCCTCTCCAGCCCCATAGGGTTTCTTTGATTTTACCGTCGAGTCAGAATCTTATATGTCACACATGCAAAAAAGTGTTTTTCACCGAGGTTAAAACAGACCAGGCTTTTGACAAGCTTCTTTGTGCGGATATGCAATTCACAGCCATGAGCTGTCCAAGGCGGGTTTCGGGGTTAGAAAACCTGAACCCTGTCAAGCCACTCTGTTTTATTAAAGCTATAAATTGTCTAAGTGTTCTCATGTAATAATTTTCATGGCAGAACTGTTATATACAGTGCATCCGCAAAGTATTCACAGCGCTTCACTTCTTCCACATTTTGTTATGTTACAGACAAATTCCAAAATGGATTCAATTAATTTTTCTTCCTCAAAGATTCTACACACAACATCCCATAATGACAATGTGAAAAAAGGTTTTGAGATTTTTTTGGCAGCAATTAAAGCCTCAAGTCTTTTTGAATATGATGCCACAAGCTTGGCACACCTATCTTTGGGCTATCTTAGGTCTACAGACAATTCCTTTGACCTCATGCTTGGTTTGTGCTTCATGGCAAATGTTTTGAATACTTGATGACATGTGATTTCTCAGTTTTTTTATTTGTAATAAAATCTCAAAAAAAAATTTTTTCACGTCAGTATGGGGTGTTGTGTGTAGATTTTTGAGGAAAAAAAACTTTATTTAATCCTTAAGGCTGCAACATAACAAAATGTGGAAAAAGTGAAGTGCCGTGAATTCTTTCCTGATGCACTGTGCCAATAAACAAAGAAAGCTCTCATTTAGAAAATTAAACTAATGACACTACAGCCATGGCTGTAGCATGGATGGATTATTGGATTTGGATATTGGACTCAAAGTTAGTGCATATTAAATTGATTGAAAATGTATATATGTATTAAGGGGCCACTAAAAATCTGTACCAATACTGATTGACAGTCCCATATCCTTAATGCATCATGGTACTACACACAGCATTACTTAAAGCTGCAGTGTGTAGTTTATGTCAGCATCTAGTGGTGATATTGCATATTGCAATCAACTGAGAACCCCCAAAATGTAGGAAAAAAACAAATATGAAATGTGTGTATGTGTGTATTTCTACAATTTAAAACATAGTTATGATTATTATATTTCTGCCATACCTCTTCTGCTAAAAACTGCTGAGGTTGATGGGAATGTCTGAAGTTAAAATGAATTATGACCTGATAACTGTGCCTTATAGAAAGTTAAGGGGTCACCAAAGTCTTAGGATACATCACCTGGGTACCCTGAATGTATATTTGGCCGCTCTATTGAGAAATTTGACCAGAATAGAGTGATTTTGACCTGCTGTTGGTGGTAGAGGAGTGGTTGGACGAACACCAAGTTAGTAGGCTTCCACCTCTGGGGACCACGAATATCTGCAGATATTCAATATCAAAACTGGTAGACAATATAGTTAAAAGAGCCTTTTAGCATGGTTAAAATATTCTAATAAGAAATTATATGATTTCTGTAAAATTGAGATCCATCTGAACAGATTTATTCAGGCTATCATTACATTAATAAATAGAAATACATATGTTTCATAACACGGAAAGTACACCGAGCTGTAGATGACATGATACAGACCACACAGTTTTATTAAACATGGAGCAGAGATCTTAAAGGTACAACTAGAAAATCTTTTCTCAAAATGAAAACAATACCGTATACCTCCGCAATTTGCAGATACAGTCCTAGTTAGTTGGTGAAATAAGTTGAAATTATATACACAGAGAAAACACTTTTTTCACAAAACTCAGCACAACATTAAATAAAAAAAACGAAACAAAAAAACAAACTGTACACAAGCGACAAATAATCTCTATCTACATTAACTATGCTTCTGGAAAAAAAAAGAATCTATTCACAAATGTCAAATGGTCTATCTCACAGACTACCTCACTAATAATTACTATTTCTGAAGTCTATCCACCTCGCTGTGTAGAATGTGGAAATTTGGATCCAAAGGAAATCGTATCTTATAATGTAAACTCTATAATCTCCTTATATTACACTAACTTTTTTTAAGTGAAAGGAGAAAAAAGAACCTGCGCATATCTGGCAGATTTTGGTTGTTTCCAACAATAACCCGGGGATGGGATTAAGACGTTACCGATGCATTTCTATAAACATGCGTCTGTGCTGGAAAACAAGGCTGAGTTACAGTGAGGCCCGTTTTCTTATATGTGCATCTTGAGCAACAGGATGTGTATAAACAGCTCACACAGAATTTCATATCCCACTCATCGTGTTTTTACGATTTCTGTTTTGGGCGACGGTTATAGGTTTGGCCTTTGAAGTAATGAATCTTGAATTGCAGCACTGCAATACAACACTTTTTATAGGGGCTGCTTGCCATCTGTGCTCTGAACAGGCGGCACGCTGTAACACACAGTGTATCCACAAAATTGACCTTATATTACCCCACATGTGCCCATAGAGTCCTGCGGTTTTCAATGAAGAGAGATGATTTTGTTAGTCGTAAAGTAAATATATGTGTAGAATCTTATAAAATACTAGGATATTACTAAAGGAGGGCATGCGCCTGTCTCCCTTATGTCCCTTTACAATCTCCTCTATTTGTTATCTTTATCAAATTAACCCCTCGCCTCCAACAAAGAAATCAGTTGTGAGCCAATATCCAATATACTGCTGGTTCAGTTTCCCCCTAATTATATTCGAAATATGATAAGATTATTGGCAATAGCTGCGTTTCATCGTGTGTTATCATAAGAGATATCAGCCACATTTTTATCAGCAGCGCTCGGAACTCGACCGCTTTGGATCAGCTTGTGGATTGACTGTGCCGTGTGTGTGTGTTAGTGTAAGTCACAGCCATCTGGTCGCAGTGCATCGCTCATGCATTCTGTCGAAACAAAAAAAAGGAAATGCTGCAGAACAGCCGCGACCCACCTCCTCTTTTTTACTGTACATCCACAGCGCGGCTCTGCGGTTTGAGATGAGAGTCGGGAAAAAAAACGAGGACGTGTGACTGCCTGGAAAAGGAAACAAAAGGAGGATGATCGATGCCAGTCCTTGCAGCTGCGTCACACCTCTGGGAGGTGGTTGCGGCGGTTGCGGCTCTTCCTCCGGTCCAGCAAAGGCTTCAGTTTGGCCAGATCCCCTCTGAGGGGTCCTGGAGGCTGCTGCTGCTGCTGCTGCTGCTGTTTCTGCTGGAGGCTCCTCAGCTCCTTCCTCTCCTTGCAGTACTGCTGCACGGCCAGGCTCTCTGAGGGGCTGAAGGCTTCCAGCAGGGCCTTAGGGTGCAGCGAGCTGGCCCACGCCCACGGCGACTGCTGCTTGTCCGTCAGAACGCTCACCATGGCCTCGCTCAGCACGCGCAGGCGGATCTTGGCGACGGTGCGCTTGAAGCCGTTCTCCGTGGTCAGGCAGTAGTAGAGGCCCTGGTCGGACAGCTGGACGGAGCGGATGAGGAGGCCGTGCTCCGTGGAAACGACGCGGTCGCTCAGCTTCACCTGTTTCACCGGAGAGACGGGGACACGCTGTCAAAATTAAATACAGACGGATGATGAATCAAAAGAAAAAGATGAGACGTCACCAACTGGTTTGATGGTTTTAAGATAAATAAGAGAGAAAATTAAGAGGCCACTGCATTTTTTTCCCTTCTGAAATCAGCATCACTACATGAATTCCATTTATAACAGATCTTTGGTCTTATAGGACAGGATAATGTCTCCAAAAGGATATGGTCTTTAAAAATGGCCTGTTGGACGGAAACATGAACGCCCTCTATCTTTTCCCAGCTAACTCCTGGACCTTTATAGTCATTGGTAGTTGTAAGTAAGTATAGTATAGTAAGTATAGTTATTGGTAAAAAAGTAAAAAAAATCTTTAAAGGTGTCATATAGTAGAAAGTGCGATTTTTAGCTATTTTTTTGGTTTTTAATGATAAATAAATCTAGGTGTTATAATAAATATATTATAAATAATGTCCTCAAGGAAATGCATACATATTGCCTTTAAAACGAGCTGTCAGGGCTTCTGTAAAGATGTGATGTCACAACTACAGCTCTAAATGTAAACATTAGTATTATGTTGTTTTAAAAGGAATTTTATCTTGTTTCTTTACGTTGTTCTAAAAACATTGTATCTTATTTTTTTATATTGACCATTTGTCATTTTCTGCAAATAAATGCAGTCAGTAGTTTATAGACTCAAACAAAAGTGTTCCTTTTGCCTAAACACATACCTATAAGTAGTAAAATCAGAAAAGATAATTGATAATTTTGCAGTGATCTCTTATTTTTTTCCAGAGCTGTATGTTATGGACTTTGCAGACACCAGATCTCAAACCATTTCAAAATTCTATACCAGAAGGCAGAAATCTGAAGTTTGACATTATAGAATTTGTATTTTTCCCTTTAAATACTACTTTATGAAATTGCTACTTCAAGAAAGCCCTGAATAAAGAAATAAATCATATGTACAAATGATTTAAAACCTGGAATAGCTGTGTAATCTTTTCCTCAAGTTGAAGTGTTAATTTAAATAAAATGTAGTTGTATGTAGGTTTTCTGCACTCTACCATGCTTGATGTATGTAACAGTGATGTATGTTTTTATGACTAATTGTTAATGAATGTATTTTGACCTGCTGCACACCAAATCTCCCTTCATGGGACAATTATTAAAGTGAATCTGAAGCTCAGTGAAGAGCTCTTTTGAAGTAGCAGAAAGTGCAGAAAGCAGTTGAAATGGAAAAGTGTGAAAAAAGGAAATCTGTGCCACTTCAATTTGCATTGCATTTTGTCGTAGAACCCAACATCTGGAACATTTTATCCTGTAGATAATGTGAATCTCTATCCTTTATTTTTGGATTTCACAAAGCGGGATTTAAAACGCCTATAGGTCACAGTCTGGATTTGATGCATATTGATTTGCAGTGATTTACGCTTACTCCGATGATCACACAATTAAAAACTTTGTTTTACTTTTATTTTTAGGAAAAATTCCAATCTCAAGGGAGAAATGGCGTTCTGCACCATTATTCTGAAAATACTCTCCAGAGAGGAAAAGCTGTCACAGCCTTTAAGTTGCTGTCATCGTTAAAGGTTGTCAAATATTTGTACTGTATTTTCCCCCCGCTGAGAATACAGCCATTAGTCAAGGTCCGTATCATGTTTGATTAGTATCAGTGACTCATTATGATGCTCCACTGCCAATAATCTCTCATGGTATCAGTCCTCAGGCGATACAAGCTCTGATCAAGCGTGCATGCTCGTCTGATTGCTCCTGACACGTTTGATGTTTGATGTAACATTGAAGCGAATATCGCGGTGACATTTAATCAGCCGCAGTGCCTCTCCAGGGGTTTTGATTGTGACCTTTGCTCCGTATTAGGTTGTCATACACACAACTGAAGCTGGCTGTGGTGTTGACCTTTGACCTCTCTAAACCTCAGACTGACCTCCTTTCTCCTGTCATTGTCCCTGTGAATCAGCCAGCGGATAGAGGCCTGTGGAGGCTTGGGCAGACACTCCAGGAAGGTGGTGTTGTTTTTCACGCCGAACTGTGTCATCTCCACTGCGTTCCTGTATGCTATCAGACACACACACACACGGGGGGGGGGGGGACATCAGATGTTACTTGCTGACAGACACAAACTCCACAGATGGATGCCTCCAGTATGAACAGTGGGAGTGAAATGGCGACACAAAGCTTAGTCCAGCACCTGCATCGCAACCGATCTCTACTCTTTTTGTTGCAGCTAAATGGTTCATCACTCAGATGGACGTATGACAGGCCTCAGACTAATTAACGGTAATAGCCATATGCTCCGTTTCCCAAGCTCACGTTAATTTACAGATGTAAACTGTTCACGTCAATGGAACACTCTGGGGAGTAAACCCTCTCCTCTCATTAAATCGTACTCTGCCAGTCGACTGGGGTGGGGGGTTTGTGGGTGATGTTGTGCAGTATTTGGACTCTCTCAAAAAAAAATGGACACGCACCTCTGAACAGGTACATAGAGACACACAAACTCAGTAAATCATCATGACGGATGTGAAAACACAGCATCCGACATGCTGTCACCTTCCATTTGTTACGGCTCCAATGTTACCAAACAGTCGTGTTTGCCTATCCAGCAGAACTGGAGCAGCAGAGCATTCATTTGGAGTGATGTTTCTGTTTGACAAGCATATTCACTCCGCTAACTGCTACTGTGGGGCTGCTGAGTGCATAAATAGGACTTGAAACCAAAACAATGAGCTAAAACAGGCTAAAAAGAGTTCTGTTGAAAAAGTGGTAAAAACCTTCATATTTAGGGCTCCAGGGCAATTGCGTTGCTAGGCCCCAACTACATGAATCTACATTTTCTTTTTCATCCCCACACTTTTCTATTAGGCCTCTGAACCACACCAACTTATCTGGAGCTTTGTCAAACCAGATAAACAAGTGGACAGATTCAAAAATTATAGCTTGAGTAGATGAGAGTAGCAACCCCAATCTGGATCTCTCTCGGATTCGTGACATCAAAGTGTGGCTCATGCATGCCTTGCAGGTCTCCGTGTAGTCTGTGATATTTGTCGATTGGATTGTCATGTGGAAGGAGTATTTTTTAAACCGGGGTACGAAAATTTCCAGTTAAAAAAAATCTAGACCAGTGTAGCCGAGGCCCTTATATAGTGGATTTTTCATATTCTTTTCATCACCTAACTTGTCCTGCAGCTTTGAGAGGACCCAAATAAATTATACATCAAAATGTGTGTCTTGACTGGGAATATTGAGCGATTACTTTTATCTGCAAATTAATCATTTTTCAGTGTAAGTCGTGAAAAATGTTTTTGTTTTTATGTTTTGATAGGTAATACAGTTTTTGATGATCATTTTTGCAGAAATCTTAAGTTTATAACAGGAGCCTTGTTGGTGCTTCAGTGGGTGACATCATCACTTAGAATGTAGAAGAACAAAACATTCATGAATTTTTCTCATTCCAATCTCCTCCCGGCCACAATTTACAACATAAACACAAGATTTTTTCCAATTTTGTAGAGAAACTTGTCCTGATTCTAACAATGTGCTCAAAATATCAGAGATATTAGTGAATTTGAATGGTTGCGGCCACATCTGTCTCTGCTCCTCATTGAAATTATATAAAGATTATCAGAGAGAAGAAGAACAGATCTCTGTTTTAAACTTGCCACTGTCTTCTAAATATTTACTGTAGAAACACCAAATTACAGCATAACTTTTGTGAAGCCCTTCCAGTGACGATGGTCCATGTTATTTTCTGATAGGAGCTATCATCTTGTCAGTCAAAGCTCAAATGGAGACCAGCGCAGAGGGAGAAAATTGCCGTTTTTCTGCACATTTCGGTCCGCCTCTACCTGCAGTGCAGCCGTCGCCATTGGCAACCAGCTCAAGTTGCCGAGGTAACCTTTGAGGCTCAGGCCACAGCTTGTTAAGGTTTATAAACAAACACCTGGTGCTCGTTAACGTGTTTAAACAGTGGCTGAATAAACACTTGAAAACAAAATGTTTATTGTAGGTGTGCACCTTGTATAATATCATACATTTACTAGTATTTGCTTGAAATCTCTGTAGAAGCTCTTCATAATGTACAAACTCAGGCAGTAGACCCCAGAGGAAATTTTCTTTCTATAATTTTTAATTTAAAAGAAAACATGAGTGCAGCTTTACTCACCTTTTAGGTTGAATCCTCTGCATTGAGTGAGTGGATTTCCATGTATGATGTCCTGCCTCCTGCTCCTCCTACAAGGAAATTTGAGAAACAATTATTATAAACACACTGTAGCAAATGCAGAAATAAACACGCGAGCACAACAACCTCCCTTCTCATGTGTTACCCTGATATTAAACACTGCGGAGGGAGCGGTCAGTGCCAAAACAATGAGGAAAATCTGACCGTGTTATTCCACCCAGTGGTGCACGCTCCATGTTAAACAGCTTGAGGAAAAGAGCATGTAAACAGCTGACACGTTTCAGACAGGTCTGCACTTTTGTTCTGGGACCAAACCAAACTTGACCCAAGTCTGACTGGAATGTCAAGAGACAGGCAGCTGGTCCTTAAAGAGACCGTACAAGTACTGAGGTGCTCATACCTCCTCTGTCTGTGTTATGTCTAGACAGACGAAGGGGAAACGGCAAAAGCAGAATTAGCGACGACTTACGCTGAAGTACCGATGGCCTCCGGTCATGTGATCTTTTAGCCCTCACATGTTGTGAGCTGTTATTGCATCCGGGTTCAATTCTTGTTCATCATATTGTTGGATATTAGCTGCTGCCCACATTGCTCAGTCAGGACTTTTTTTTTTGCTTTTATACATCTTTAGGGATGTATAAAACAAGGTTTGAAAAAAAATCCCATGTTTTTTTATCCACTCGAGTGTACTTTATGTGTTTTGTGTATATATATATACATACATATTATTTTTTTCAAGAAAAACACAGGTAGTATACACACACACACACACACACACACACACACACACACATATATATATATATATATATATATATATATATATATATATATATATATGTAAAAGCCAAAATAAAACAGCTGTACAGTATGAAAGGGTTAATTAGAAAGTATCTGTCTTTTGTGAATTTCCACAGATTGCCCACATTCAATATCATGGAACATTGATAGATTTGCTTTGATTCTCTACTGGACGCCCAGAACCTCTATAGGTTTTAATGGCAAATCTTGCACAAAAGGAAAACTCTTCAAAAATGTGCACTATGCAAACATCTGTTCCTATGAATGGTTTCTGTAATCAACAACTGTCAGCGCTTATCAAGGCTGAAAACTTGATTTAGGCAAAAGCCCTCGCAGAATCGTTATGCTGCCAAAAGAAAAAAAAAACAAAAAAAACCCTTGGTGGACACTAAATACTTCTTATTGCGAAATTTAAAGACGCTGAACACTGGAAAAACACCTAAGACTGTGAGGCTCTGTGTACCTTTTGCCGGTGGGGTAGAAGCGGGAGCAGCTGAGCCCGTCCCAGGCGCAGTAGGGGTCTCTGGCGAGGCAGCAGTCGGCGCAGGCCGAGCCGTAAGCGTGACACCGGTGCAGGGAGACCTGCGAGACCCCGAACTCGGAGCTGACGTACAGCTGTTGCTGCAAAGCAAACAGTTCAAATGTCAGCCGCCCTGTTTGTCTTAATAAGTGGCCGGCTGACAGGAAAATGAGGCCAATGCGCCGTAACAATTACGGCTAATTATTTCCTTGCCTTTTGGGAGGCTTATTATGCACGGGAGATTTTTGGGGTTTCGTGCGTTTACGTGCTGTAGTAGCCACAGACAATGAAAAACATGTTAAAATAATAAAACTGCACCTAATGTGTGTGGAAAAACAATATTAGAGGGATACTTACTTTTTTTGAGGATATTCTCAAGTTTGTAACAGGAGCTTGGTTCTGGAAAACAGCAAATATAGTACATAGTAAGTTCCAAGCTTTATTGACAGCTATTAAACTTTTAAAATAAGTTAAGGGAATCTGCTTATTTGCCTTTTGTACCATTTGATGACAAAATTGAAAAGGTCATTAACCCTCTCACAAATAAATTATAAGCTCAGTCAGATTGTTTGGTGCTTTTATACATGTTTAAGGATGTAAAACAAGGTTTTACCTCAAGTGTACTTCATGTAGTGTACTACAAAATCAATGTAATAACATGTTTATATACACTACCGTTCAAAAGTTTGGGGTCACCCAGACAATTTAGTGCTTTCTATGAAAAGTCACACTTTTATTTACCACCAGTTGTTAAATGAATAGAAAATTGTATTACATTAGTCTTCTGATGCAATGAGCAAACACATTGTAGCATTAGAACACTGGAGTGATAGTTGCTGGAAATAGGCCTCTACATATACACCTATGTAGATATTGCATCAAAAACCAGACACTTGCAGCTTTTCTTTCAAAAATAAGGACATTTCTGTGACTCCCAACCTTTGAACAGTAGTGTATATATATATCCTTTTCTAGAAGGTAGAAGTTGAAATAAAACAGCTGTACACTGTAGTGACCTCCATGCATGAGAGGGTTAATTAGAAAGTATCTGTCTTTTGTGAATTTCCTCAGATTGCTACACTCCAGATGCAAAGCCTTTACGTCGGATCACAGATTAATCACGCCTTTAGTCAGTCCAGCTCCCTCAGCAGCCCAAGCTAAAACAACGTGTGCACAGGTTCAACGCGGGGCAGCGGCCAGACTGCAGCACGCTAGCGTGTTTCCCATCAGCCTGCGTTGCACTACGCTGCAGACCATCCATCTCCTGAAATGCCACCTTGTCTTTGTCTGCCTGCCCCTGGCCTTTATGTTTTTGGCCAAGTACTCCCTCCTCCTTCCTGCCTTTGATTCGGAGGGGGGGGAAAAATGGATGAAAGTGAAAGAAGAGAGAGGGGGGGGAAGGAGTGAGGAGAAAGACAGACAGACCTTAAACACTTCCAGCTCCTCCAGGATCAGATCTTCATGTAGGGAATGATTGGTCGGCAGCACAATCACCTTCTGTATTGTACCTTTGTCTGGGGGGCGAAAAGGGAGACGTGTCACAAGTTGTAACCAGACATACGTTTAACAGCCATGTGAAACATATGCTACACACGCTCCATGAAGATGTGTGGCGTCGGTGAAAAACAAAAAAAGCAAACTTGCCACCGTCTGTGTTTTTCTTTTGAATTAAGCGGGACAGCCGTGCCGAGTTTCCAAAGCCGAAATCAGCTGTGGCAGGAGTGGGAATGGAAGCTCTTAAATCCACACAAGGGAGGACAAGAGGCGCAAAAAGGGCAAAAAGCAGCGCTACCACTATTAATACGGCTTCTTTATTTATTTATTTTTTTTTCTCTTTTGGTCCCAGCAGTTGGAGCTGCAGTGCGGGAAGGAGTTACACTAACAGCTCCTGGAAATTCCTGATAAGAGTGTCTCCCTCATCCTTGAGACGAAGCATTGTCTCAGGCTCCGGCCGAGCAGCAACTGGCTTCTCTTCAAGAATCCAGACGGGAGAAAGAGAACAGAGAGGCTGCCTGATAAACACAAGCAGCTGTGAGGGGAGCATCCCGCGGCCGCTCGCTCACATGGACGCGCACGAAACCTCGGATGATTAGAAATCGGCACAATTATGCGAGTAAACACAATATCCTGTTAACCATTGTCTAAAGTGTATAGGAGTTGTTGCTGTCAATCATTTAACTTAGAAAAAATAAAAAAGAGGGAGATAATACTGTTATAAAAAAAACTGATAACATCTTGAAATTGCTGAAGGCAAGATGGGCATCTGATTAGAAAAAACACGTTGCAAAAGCAGATAAAATGATCTCATGTCACCAGCAGGTTATTTTACCACATCCAAGAAGGTAAAAACCACACAAGCTCAAAGTCTTCTTGCTGTGTCACCATGCGTCTGTGGCATTTATGACATAATTAATGCTGAAGGACCTGCTGTGTCACATCTTTGCGTTTCCAACTGCTGCCACACCCACGGCGTACTATCTGCTCTCTTAACCGTTTATCTCATGGCCAGACGGGATTCCAGTCGACCACTATATACTTACGAAACACGCCAGCGAAAAGCTCAATAAAATAGAAGCTTTTGTCTTTTGTAAATGAGGTTGCTTAAACGGTAATTAACCAGCCTGTTTACAGGGGTTACAGTAACTGTGGTGGAGCCACAGCCGCCCTGCAGCAGGTATTAATTCATTCATTTAAATATAAAAAAATATATATAACTCTCTTCAAATATAGTACAAGGAATTGATTCCTTAATATGAAGATAATGCTACTGAATGACATGAAAATCACTTGATTTGAAAGAAACAACTTGATTATTTTTAAAATCACATAATTTTTTAATACTAATGTGCGTCTTTTGACTTTGTATGAATTTTGGTGTGATTTTAACATGCATGCTGTGACATGTACAGTATATAAACTGCGGTTGACTGCAGGAAACATGTGAAAATGCATACCTGTGCCCAGGAAGAGCACCTGGTAGTTGCCGTCTGCAGCCATGACTTGGTCCACAGCCACTGATGTGTATTTGTAGTCGGCGTTGGTGCGAACCACCAGAGGTCTCCTCCCCACCGGGTATATGGGGTTGAACATGACCGGATGGTTCCGTACGAAGGTCACCACATCGTCTGGGAACTCTTTGGTCGTGTGGATGTCAGGTGTGAAGGCTCCACCAGGGCACTGGACAATAGCAGGTGAAAGTATGTGAGTGTTTATTGATGAGGTGCAGTATATGGTAAAGTAAATATTTAGATAAGAGATGGTAACATGTACAGTTTTACGATGCTGAATCTAAATATATTAAAGTTAAAAGTGGAGTCCCACAAGGGTCTACACTGGTGCCTTACTAATGAGTTTATTTATTCATTACATCAGTTTGTGCAATTTATTCTATTTAATGAAATACGTTGTATTTACTGATATTTACAGCACTGTAAATATAATATAAAATGTCAAAGCATTGCTGTTATCTCATATATTCAGTTACTGTGTGGAAATGAAAGGTTTGATAGTAAAATACTTTGTTGTGGAGCTAAAACAGATTTAAAGATTTACACAGAGCAGCAGGTAATAGAAGAGTTTCCTTCTCTGTCCTCCTTTTCATACTGAAAGTGTGTAAGGAGTGAGTCAAGGGTTAATATCTATATTATACATAAAATTTCTGCTTTGGAATCATGCACTGAAATGACCGATGAATAACTTAACTAGTGACCTAAACATGAACTCACAGTTCCAGGCCTTGGATAAGGGATGCGTCCCTGAAACGCCACCCACTGGAAGTTGGGCCCCTCTCTGTGGGCAAAGGGTCCGTTGAAGACGGTGAGGATGTCGGCCATGTTGTACACGCACACCGCCGAGCCTTTAAACACGGAGCTGAGGAAATTAGATGCATACTTTCAACGAAACACAGCGGTGGGAACCTGCGCTTACAGCCCTGAGACCCGCCCGGCTAAAATATTCGGCCCGGTTGTTTATTGAGCTGGTTGTTCCTGCGGATGTACGAGTCAGAGTCTGGGTGGAACTGCTGCCACACTCCAGTGAGGACAGCTCACCTATTCCCCCCTAAATGATCTGATGTGGTTTGGCCCTGACATTTGAAACCACACTTCTGCAACATAAAAAGAGCTTTGTTGGAAAGAGGGGAACAAAAACATATTAATATAAGTGGAGACGGTGAAAGAAACACAGCATGGAGATGGGAATAACATTGAGCTTCGAGACCTCAAGGACCTCACTGTTTGGTTTAACTGTGTTCTTTGAGCCAGGATATACTACCGTAGCCTTTCTATGATCCTTAGGTAATAACTGGATCTAGGGCCTGTGGCAGTGTCACCCTGGGTTAACCAGACGGACTCAATTAGAGACCAGAACACTCAGATCGAGTGACCATTCCTTTAAACCTCCAAATTGGCCTCGCCATCCGGCCGGCGGTGTCTTTTCTGCTGAATGAGAGCGGTTTAATCAATTTATTCAGTGTGGGTTTCTTCAGTTACCATAGATGTTTACATAGTGTGTGGTAAAGGCTTCTTTCCTTAATTTGTCATGTCAAAGATCATCATGTTCAAGTTATGCTTATTGTCATTATTAGTTGTTAAAAACACTAAGATTTGCTGATAATGAGCTTATCTGAGATTTGATGAAGTTATACAAGCTTTATAATCACATTTATGATACAAGTTAGCAATCCCAAGGCCTGGGATGTCACATACGTAATAAAACGGCACACATTTTGTCTGCTTATCTGTCTTAAAACAGGAGGATGGAAAGGAAAGATGCCACCTTTCTCTAAAACCTGGAAAACATGTTGCATCTGCCTCAAAAATGTGAAATTCTCTTAGCACTTAAGAAATCCTGTTGTGTCCTTTTACTTTGCGTTGGTGGAACATATCTATTAATATATATCATGTAATGTATATTTTATACATATTTAAATTGTATATTTTTGTGTGTGTTCTTACAAAAACAGCAAAGCTGATGCAATTTGCTTGCGATCATGAGGAAAGAACATCGAAACCAAGGCCATATGGTGGAGCCGACATGGTGCTGTAAACGATAGTTCATCATCGGAGTGAGCTGTTCTGCAAGACGACACGTGACATCTCTATGCAACCGGCCCTTTGACAGCCGCATCCCCTCCCGCTGATATCGATCCTGCTAGTGATTAACATAACGGGCCGAGGCCTGCAGGAATGTTACACTTGGCATCTTTCGCTCTTACCTTGTGGATGTGAAAACGCCAAACACCAACAGGCCCTTGGGGTGATCGCTTTCCAGCAAAAACACGCTTTCTGTAAGGGGAAACACGTATGCGAACGTAAAGACAAATGTGTGTATATGAATGGGGATAGGCTGGTAAAATCTTCAACAAATTCACCATGTCCCTTAGGACCATATTCTCCTTATCCTTCTTGTATTCACTGCCAAAAAAGTGAGTTAATAAATGCACATGTTGACAGATGGATCGTTCTGATGACCTGAATGGAGAAACATGTGTAACACGTCCACAGCTGAAATGTGCATGAAGTAAAACAGGCTTAGTAAGAGCAACAGAAAAAATTGTCATGAAAATCGATAAAAGCCTATTCTAATCCAGGCTAAACAAAACAAGTTCCTCGGATTGTTTGCGGAGAAAGCAATCCCATGAACCCTTGGAACGAAAAGAGAGAGCTCTCAGGGATTAGGATGGTCTCTGGTTTTTGGTCACGCATTTTTTAAATGACTCCGTTTGTTTTAAACTTGTTTGATGGGGCCATGGAAACAAAATAGAGCCGGAGAGTCGTTCAACAAATAGAAGAAATATGAAACGTGAAGAAACACCACAACAAAGGAGTCTATGAGTAAAATTGCGGGCGCGTGTGTGTCATCTGTCGGACTCACCCAGTTCGTCGAAGTGCGTCTCGGTGCCGTCCTCCTCCAGGACCGAGCACACCATCCGGGCCTTGAGGAAGGTGGTCCACTTGTTCACCAGACTCCGCTGTCCTCCAATGTCGCTCTGCAGGCAAAAGTCGCTCATAAGAGCTCGAAAGCACACACACACCTAAAAAACAACTGTAGTGATTAATGAGGCAAAAAGAAAGGAAGAAGCACTTACTGGACACACTCTGGCCACCATGGTGTGGATGTTCTTTGTGTTTCCGCTGTTATCCGTTAGCCGCTCACGGAAGAAGAAATACAGTTTGGCATCATTTGGGTCTGTTCCATCCGGTATCAGGTGGGCGTCGATGAAGATAGGCTCTGTAAATACATAAATGCAATAAAAAACAAACGATTATTTGTGTAAATTAACAAATATGTATATATTCAACATCTCGGTGCTCACCACTGAGCCACTTGGAGTTGTGCTGGTCAGTCCGGACAGCGTTTCTCTTGGTCAGGCTCCTGAAGATGGCAGCATCTGTCCCCATGAAGTCAATGTACATGCCTGAGAACAGCTCCTGGTCTGAGGGAACACAAGCACACAGGTCAATAAGAAACCATAGAAAACATAGAGTGGTCTACAGTACTTCTAGAAATCATGGACATACTAATGCATCCTCATGAACAGTCAAGGTGTAGACATATAAGGTCTAAGAAAAAATGTTGAAAGACTGTTCGTACTACATTCAATAATCAATGAAATAACAGTGATAATTTCTCTAGATCATTGATACAAACTTGTGCTAATATGTCTTGGTTAATATAACAGGAACAGGAAATGGGAGAATCACAATTCTTCCCGGTGGTATCTGGTTGAATCAGTGAATCCCACTGCCAGGGCCTTGAAAAATGTTATTCTGACAGTTGTTTCTTCAGCATTACACTTTGTTGAGGTGTTGGCGGTACAATAGTTGTGTTGATAATTGAGCCATGAGATAACAAAACGACAACAAATGTTTATTTGCAGCTGATCAGTAGCTAGTTTTTGAGGTGAGAAATAATAAGTCACAGAGCCCTGGTTCATATTCGATCAGTTTGACAGTTTGATCTAGTTTCTCTTGAAGTAACAACACTGAACTCCATTGGAAAAAAACACATTACAACATACTTTAACATCAAGATAATTAGTAATGGATCACTTGTTAAGAAATCATTTAAGGTTTTTATGGTACTTAGTGCTTATGGAGAACTATATGAAATATAAACATTTAGGTATCATCTGTGTTTCCATTTCGAATGAGCTTCTGGAAAATTTAGCCGTGTAACTGAAAGGGATTTCCAGAAACCCTTTGGACATGGAAGATGTTACATAAGCATCATATTACTGTTATTATCACAGCTCTAACTGTTAGACCCTCAGTCCAGCTGTCTTTATTTTCTTTTCAAGTTTTCTCCCTCATCATAAAACATAACCAAGCACGGGTGCAGAAATCTTCCTCATGTTTTAAAGCTAATATATCCCAAATGCTAACCAAAAAACATCAATTAGCACAAAGAAAAAGATGTTGGTTCATAAGGCCAGAGAGAGTTCGAGAGGGTTAATCGAGTATTTGTATGAGTCACTCTTGTGTTGTGAGTGGTAGATCTATTTATCTTTTAAAATAAACTTTAAACACAGCTAATGTTAGGTTATTTAAGTAGATAGAAGTACTGGAAACAAATATGGTAAATCAATGATATTCTGACGTGTGTGTGTGTCTGTGTGTGTGTGTACTTCATGGTCAATGCCTCTCTTGGGCTACCCCAGTCAAAAAAAAGGTCTGGATTTGCCACTGGTGGAACAGTAGCTATTGATTATTCCTGACATTTTTCTCGCTGACAGGGCCCTGGCTACTAGTTTTATTGCCATGTTTGAATTTTTTATTGCCACATGTGGCCCTATTGAATCATAGCACGGGTAGAAAAGAGCATAGGTTTACCATAGGTTTATGGTCTGCTCGTGTCGTGCTGTTTTATGATTTCTATCATTCCTTTAGCCGCGCTTTGTCATCCCTTTGGTTCCAGACCATGTGTTTTAATGTGGGAGAAGTTGGCAGAGGATTCAGGGGGGGTGGGGGTAACGTGGCCCGTGTCCAAGCCGGCATGGATAACGCTATGGATGACCACGGAGTCACATATGACCACATGCATGAGGACGAGGAGAAGCAGAGGAGATTATATCGAGCCCAGACGTCGATTCTCTTGAATAGAATCAGCTCTGGCTGCTGCGTCACTGCTGTAACGCCAATAAGTTTGACCTCTTCTCTATTTCCTGCTTACAACTTAATATTATTGCTCCCCCTCCCCCACCCTCCTGGGCATCTCTGAAGGCACTTTACTAGCTGGCAGAGCTGCTGCTGACATGGCCGTGCTCGGGTGTCAGAAAGTGGAGCCGAGCGGGCGATGTGTCGCCTACAGCCGCGTTAACAGCAACCCAACACCCGTCAGCCAATCACAGATCAAAGGGAGAGGGTAGAGCTATCAGCCACCGGCGGCATGTGTCTCAGCTGTTTTATTAGTGGGGCGTTTATTCACCGTTATTCTACCTCACAGTTCATAAATGCCATAAATATCCCATGTATACTGACTTTTGAGCTGATTTCAACTCTAAAAAAATGCTTTTGGGTTTATTTTTTAAGAGTTAGGTTAGGAGGCACCTACTGAGCATGACGGAAACGGTATTCACTTGGGGGTTGAAGGAGCATCTCCCTTTTCCAGATTCGGTCCTCGAGTCGATGTGAAATACCTGCTCCTGTCACAGATAAAAGAGGAAGTCAGAGACAGTTTGGTGTTTTATACCACAATAAAAACACACATATGAGTACACCCAGCGTCCCACGGGATAGCTCTGCTTCGCTTCCCTTTTTTTGGGGGTTTGAAGGGAGCACAGAGACGGCGCTGGCTTGGTCTACCTTAACCGGCTCATGCGGGACAGTAAAAAAAGAACATTCCATTTGGGAGGAGAGGAGGAATTTCCCTTCTAATGTGTTGGATAGCCGTCTTTCCATCTCAGGTGGAGAGGCTGCCAAGTTTTCAAAACCCCTCCTTGTGGCGGACTGGACTCCAAGTGCCTTTTTTTACAGCAACCTGGGTAAATTATAGAGCTTCCTGTCCCATCCTATTTAGGTCTGGCACATGGCGGCGATGCTGCTGTCTTCAATAGGGACGCGTGTTTGCCAAGGAGCATTTTTCCAGGAAACCGTGTGTTCACTAAGAGGTTGAGGTGGACCGCAGAATATATCCACCTTAGCAAATTGATGTTGCATTGAATCTCGGATGCGTGACCTTCCCTGAGCAGAATTATCCGCCTGCATATATTTCAATAGCAAAAATGTAGTTTTTAGATTTATCTGATGAAGATGGAAAGTCCTGCTCTTACCTTTAAATCACACTTTTAAGGTCACGTATTGTAGAGAAGGGAGATTTTAGTTGTTTTTTTGAATATAAGTCAGGGTCACCCAGACAATTTTGTGTTTTCCATGAAAAGTCACACTTTTATTTACCACCATGAGTTGTAAAAATAGAAAATGTTATTACATTATCCTTCTGATGCAATGAGCAAACACATTGTACCATTAGAACACTGGAGTGATCGTTGGTCCTGTAAATGCACCTCTATACACCTATGTAGATATTGCACCAAAAACCAGACATTTGCAGCTAGAATAGTCATTTACCACATTAGCAATGTATACAGTGTATTTCTGGTTAGTTTAAAGTTATCTTCATTGAAAAAAAACTGTGCTTTTCTTTCAAAAATAAGAAATTTCTAAGTGATCCCAAACTTTTGAATGGTAGTGTACATCTACATATATTTCAATACTAAAAAGGTTGTTTTCAGATTCATCTGATGAAGATGAAAAGTTCTGCTCTTACCTTAAACACCAGTTTTAAAGTCCCATATTGTGGAAAAGTGAGATTTTAATTGCTAGGTGTTATATAAATACTGTGTTTCATCCAGAGAAAGCAGTTGTGATGTCATAACTATACAGTCACCCAAGCCGTTAAAATCAATTTCTCGCGAGAAAGACACAAAAGAACCTGTACTTTCTAGAACTCCAGAGAACAGCTTGAGAGAGGAGCCATAAAACTATATTGAGCTGGTTTTTTGGTATTTAAAACCACTAATATATCTTGTTGGGATATCAAAACTTCAAATAAAACCTAGGAAAAGTATAAAATATGGGACCTCAGAAACATGTCTGGAAGGGATCGTAAAAAATAATATTTTGACCAATGTTGGTACCCGAAAAAAAAAGTTCTTGAGAAACATCACATCCTGCGAAAGACAGAAAAGCCTAATCGACTCGGCATGGCAGCCGTTTATCGCGGCGCAGCACAAAGGCGAGGCTGAGCGCTGCAGTCATCTCTGAGGTTTTCAGAACAGCATAATAGTCCGGGGCAACTTTCAGCGGGGGCAAAGGTCCGCGCTGCGAGCTCCGCCGGCGAGCTCCGGCAGCTTGTTGCACTTAACGCTGCCTTTTTCTTTGTTTTTTCGAGACGCTGACGTTGTTTGAGCTCAGAAGTTGCAAACAGAGTAGTCTGCCTTTCAAACAAAAAGCCGGATGACAAAAGGCACCGCAAGATGGAATAGCCCGGTTGGGAGCTCTCTCTCTTTCTCTCTCTCTCTCCGTGTGTGTGTGTGTGTATAAGTGTTTGGCAGCAATCTGCAGTCTGTGGCTGAATGTTGTTCACTTACAGCACTTTTCTCCTGGAGGGCTTCTCCCCTCTCACTTCCAGAGCTGTGTGGCCACAGACGAGGGCAGAAAAACAGCCTCCATTCCTCCCTTTTGATCCAAAGCATCATGTAATCACTGGCATCGGTGATTACATGCAAATTCTGCTCATACGGAGGTCTCCAACAGCTTTTTAACCGTACAGTGACATGCATGTAAATTGTTGGTAGACCAGCAGAAGAATAAGCTTTTGTTAAGAAATCGTCTCCCATCTGACGCTGCACATAAAGCTCATTTTCAGTTTATACGATTCCAGAGCCGAGTTGTTCGGATTTACATGTTGTGCTCCTTCCAGCGGTAAGTGGCGTAAAGAGATTACATCTCACATTATTGCAGCTTAAGTCAGTCAGAGATGATTTAAAAGAAAATATTCCTCGCTCTCCTGAGGCAATTCTTTTTTTTATTACCTAATCTCTCACACACTAAAACGAGTTGTGTTTACTTGCTCTGGGTGGCAGTATACACACTACTTTGGTTTTATTGAGCTCATGTGTGACATCAACAGTCGACACATATATGGTTTCAATAAAGAAACAACACAAACGATTCCCCAATTGAGCCCATTAAAGCTGACGTGAGGATCAACTGTATATTTATTGTTTGCTCATTTTGCAAAATCTGCCAAAACCAAACCACATAACCAACAAAATTGTAGTATCGTTAAATGTTTTAATGCACAATCTCTCTAATTCAGAGAGATTGGCCCATGAACTAAACTGAGGGCCTCATTTAGTGCAATTTGCTTTCAAGTGAGCCAGAAAATTAACATAGAAATAACATCTACAATTGTTTAACCTTCTTTTTATGAAATCCATTATAAATATTTACACTATTTATTAACCTGAAAATATATTGTTTTTGATACAATTAGTGCATGCAGATTATTATTTGCTTACTCATTTGAAGTTTTTTTTTCTTGAGTTTGGTCAGTTTTGTCATCGTAAGTTTAAATTGTTTATCTT
Organism: Lepturacanthus savala; assembly: GCA_030544235.1. Lineage (NCBI taxonomy): Eukaryota > Metazoa > Chordata > Actinopteri > Scombriformes > Trichiuridae > Lepturacanthus > Lepturacanthus savala. Next base: position 8,506,006 of record CM060474.1, read on the forward strand.
AATTTGTATTTTTTATCTCACATTTTGAAAAAAAAACTTGAAATAAGCAAAACTATCTGCCAATACATACAACTTCTATTGGACTAATTGAAATAAATACAAGGTATTTTCCCCTGATATGATTTTTTTTTTTAAAGCAGCATGTGAAGTTATTTCCTGCTTTAGAAACCATTTACAAAACAAAACTGTAATATTTCCCCCCTTGAGCCCTGAAAGAATCTCACTGACTTGAACTGGAACACTGCAGTCATTTAATGGGGCTGGATTGGACCCTTTAGGGGGCCAGTTCTGGCCCTGGGGCCACATGTTTGACACCTTACTCTTACTTATATAGTAACAGTAACTGTTGAGGTGTTAACCATCAGACCGCTGTCTAAAAAGACAAAAAACCCACCCTGGTTTATCCTCTCAAGAGTTTGTTTCCTTAGTGAAGTGAATGTGTCACGGCGTGCTAACCTCTGGTCTGCGGCCCCTGTTGATGTACACACAGACGGGACTGTACGCTCCACTGCCGCACATGAACAGATGAGTCCTGTTATACGGCTGCACCACACGGATGAAGTTCCCACAGCCGTGCTGCAAAACACAGATAAACAGAAAGGGAGTCACGCCACGGGTTCAGGAGCTGGGAAAGCAGGATAAAAATGTCATTCCAACACATTTCTAATGATATATGTTGGAGCCGGTGGTGGAGAGTAAATAAGCACATTTACTCAAGTTTGTATATACAATTTTGAGGTACTTTGCACACTTGAGTATTTCCATTTTGATGCTACTTTATACTCCACTCCACTAAATTTTAGGACTTGTTGAACTTTCTCCTTCACAACATTTTTGTGACAGCTTGAGGTGCTTTTAATTGAAGATTTGTCTTTTCTTTAACTTAATATTCTATCATATAAAGTCTATTAAATTAGATTTGATTCAACTTTACGGTGATTACACATGTATGAATACAGGGTGATGAAATGTGGTAAAGCCTCTAATCAGAAGTGCAAGGAGCAGCAAAGTGGTAGATATATACAATATTTACAGTGTGATACAAGAAGTACAGCATAGTTTGGAGTAAGTTATATACATAAATAGGATAATATGAACACAATGTGATAATATGAACAAACATACAGATGTGCAATATGACTACATGCTATACTACATGGTATTATGATGCAGTATTACTAGTTTTCTACCAAAAGTATCTGAAATTGATGAACTAAAACATTCAATTGCTCACAAATATACACTACTGAGTTCATGTTAAGTAAAATGATGGTGTTCATTCTACTTTAAAAAGCCTTAAAGTTGTCTCAACTCAAAAGGTTCAATGTAATCTCTTATGTCACTTTAAGATATATGAAGGTATTAGTTTTACAGTGTGTACAGTCCAGGAACAAAAATAAGAGACAACTACAAAATGATCAGTTTTTCTGATTTTACTACTTATAGGTATTTGTTTGGGCAAAAGGAGCATTTTTGATTGAGTCTATAAACTACTGACATTTCCCCCAAATTCCAAATCTAATTTGATCATTTAGAGCATTTATTTGCAGAAAATGACAAAGATTTATTGCGAATGGTGTATATGTTGAGAACAAGTTGTATAATATACTATAAAGACCTTTAGATTCCTGAATGAAAAGTGATTTACAAATACATTTATTATGATCATGATTGTTATTATATAAAACACTCTCTATAGTTAGTACTTTGACACTTTAAGTACATTTTTCTGATCTGAGTCATTCTGAGCACTTCATCCACCACTGGTTATAACACATTATGAAAACTTTATTGTTTTTTTATTATCAGATTATTTTCACAGCCCTGTATTTTCTTTTAATATTAAGCAGACAACAGCAGTTGGCAGAGCAGCTCTGATACGTGCTTCTGCAGCCATTACGTCATAATTGTTTTCATATTTTTTACGCTATGACACAATGGTCTTAATACAGACATGAGTGGAGTCTATTTCCTGGTGTAAAGCCAGGGTAAATACCAAATCCAGGACCTGTTTATATCTCCCGAAGTATCTTATTCCATATAAGTCAGTAATTCCAACTTATCTCACTTGTTATGACAGCTCCACAATCATAAGTTGCACAATCGGATGATCCCGGAGCTCACAGGTTTGGTATTAACGCCAGTGGAAAAAGAGCGTCAGCGGTGGATCTAGTTAAGGCCGATTACTGGTTCCCCCTCCGTCTCCGCTGCCACTTCCTGTGCCCGGCGGTGACGGGCACGGGTGCAGGAAGTGCAAATTAACCCCGGATGCATGCAGGAGAAGGGGAGAAATGATGAGGAGAGGAGGGGAAGAAGTGGGGGGGGGAGGAGGAAGAGGAGGAGGAGGAGAAGGCGTACCCGGGGAGCGGTGAGGAACTTGGCGGCGGCTGCAGGAATGGCAGCTGCTGCAGCTCACTGTCGGGGCACAGCTCCGCTCGAGAGCTATCGCTGAAAAACAACCGAGTTTTCACCATCACACACCCATCTCCGTTATTTACTCCCAGGCCCCGCTCTATCTTAATCCGTCTCTCTCCGTTCCCTCCCCGCTTTTGTCACCCATGTAACTCCTCACACACCCAACAGCATCAGGGGCCCAGCGACCGTATATCTGATGTCAAATTTTATAGTTCTGGAAAAAATATAAGAGACCGCTGCATTTTTTTGTGTTTTTCTTTTCCTTGCAGTTTTTTGTTTTTTTGTAGAGAGAATGACAAGACACATGAAAGCTGCGATTAAAAATAATGGTTGTTGCACCAAATATGGATTTCTGAACCATGGATTATGTTATTTTAAAATGAATTTGATCTCGTTTCTTTGCATTGTTTTAAGTCTGAAAAGATTGTTATCTCTAAATTTAATTTGGAATTTGCAGGGAAATGTTGTCAGTAGTTTATAGACGCAAACAAAAATGTTCCTTTTGGCCACACACATACCTATAAGTAGTAAAATCAGAAAAATTATAATCTTGCTGTGATCTCTTATTTTATCCAGAACCGTACACACTGTATAAACTAATTCCTTCATCTAACTCTCAACAAGTGCATAAGAAATTACTGTGGATTTTTTGAGTTGAGGCAACTTTAAGGCTTTTTTAAGTAGAATGAACACCATCATTTTACTTTACATGAACTCATAAAAATCAAGTTGAGTTAAACTAATACTTTACTAATTTCTGAAAAAAATCTTAAATGGGTTAAGTATAAAATGACAGACATATTCAACTTTAATTGGTTAAGTAAAAGTATATTAGTACTTTTATATTATATTTTTATTTTACATAAAGTAAATCACAAGCATTTCAAAATATATGATGGATGTAACACTTTCAACAGAGCATATATAGCCTGTATCCTGCTTTATTTTACAGTTTTTTAACAGTTCATGCTTGCATGCCATCAGACAAACAGCATTCATCCAGCCTCACACCCTCCGGTTAGACCGGCGATGGGGTCGAGTTTAAAGCGAAACAGGCTGAATCAACCTGGTTGGTCTCTATTTCTCCACCAGTGCCACCCCCCCGACCCCCAGCGAACAATGTGTGGTCGCTCCCTGGAGCCCCTCCGGACCACAGATTCTATCGGAGAAGAGGAACTTAATATATACAGACGGGGAGGGTAACCATAACAGAGGGATGGGGGGGACTCTGATTCAAATGAGAGAGAGAGAAAATGAAATATACTGCGGTGAGGAAGAAACCGAGCGGGATGGAGACGGAAAAAGTGACCGTGGGGGAGGGGAGAAAGAAGACGGGAAAATATAGTAAGATAGAATTTGCTTTTTTCGGGGGGGGAAAGAAACTGGCAGGCCTGCGGGGAAGAAAAGGGATGACAGGAGGCAGGAAAGTGCCACCGAGCGCGGCTCCGACGAAGCGACGGCTTGCCCAAATATTTGTGGGAGCCTGTCTGCAGTGACTCAGTGACTGGAAACAGCTTCTTCTCTGGTTCTGCAAACGGCCTGTTGTATAAAACCCCAGCTGCTGTCAGGGGCTGGAGAGATGGCGGATAACGTAGGAAAAAACTGGCCGCGGTGGTTAGAATAGCTGTAAAAACTGAGCCATTTCCTTTCGCTTTCTCCTATGTAACACAGAGTCTTATTCTGTGCGTGTACAAGCCAATTAGAGGTAAACAGAGGCTTGTTGCGCGTCTTCATTAAATCTTGTTGCGGCAAACGAGCGCTGCTCAGAATGAGGCCGGGGGTTATGAATATTTGCTGCGATTTAGCCATGTCCCCTTTGATTCTGGTTTGTTTTTGCACCTCCTCCTCCTCCTCCTCCTCATCCACCCACACCTTATCCCCGACAAACCGCGGCGATGCCAGGAGGACCCTCTAGACATCTGCTGTGGGCTGCACATGTGCTTGGACCCGGCACAAGCTCACAGATGGAGAGGGGAATCCCAGGAGGCAAGAAGGGGGGGGGGGGGGGGGGGGGGGGATTCAGGAACAGCTGACAGAACCTTTGGTCTAGATCTAATACGAGGATCACAACTTGGTTTTCGGACCAATTAGTTCGCTCACTTTTTTTGGCATTGGCCAATAGCTACTGCTGCGCTGCCAAAGCTTTAGCTCTCATTCCAACAACATCAGGATGCTTTTCAGATATGTGATGATGTGTGCTAGCTGGTTCTGGTCTCCCACGCTTGATACTTAGCAACTAATGTGAACTGAATATCACAAATTGTTGTTACTGCTGGATGCGGATGAAAGTCACGTCACAATGTTTTATTGTAGGGGGCTTTTGTGTTTCTTTCCTTTTAAAATCCTGCCCTCCAGGGCTTATTTAAGTACACTGCTCCTGATATCTTTACGACCTTTGAAGTAAAAAGGATGGTTAATGCGTATACCAGTGTCCATACTTTTTCTTTTGCTTCAATAACTACATGTAATTGTAGCCGTGTAGCACAGCGGCCTCCCGTTGGTGTGCTCGAGAAGAAAACGATATGTCATGACTCAGAAGGTTTAATGTTTTGCCAAAGTCAAGGACCTCATGTAAGTTTTCTTTATGTAAATGGTGCTATCACTTCCTGTACTTCAAATTGGTGAAGTCATATTTGCAGCAATAATACATCAATGATGATAAGCTTGGCTTTGGCATGTTAGCCTTCGTTTTTCATCTGTATTTCTGGATTTAGGAACCAACAGCGAAGTAACCGGGGCAACGGACCAAATACGGCTGTGGAAGCAAAACCCCCGTGAGTGTACTGAAGTGAGCGGATGGTGCGTTTTGTAGCTTGTGAATTCGAGGCTGAGGGTCCTTACCGTAGGGTCTTTGCCTGCCATTTGGCATTCCTCTATTTTGCTGATCGAAGCAGGCCAGAACACCTGTCGGGAGAAAACAACGAGAGCCAAATTAGCGACAAGTGGCGGGGGGAAATGAGCCCAGAAAACACCGGCGACAGCTTGAGAGAGACGAACCGTGAATATGGACATGCTGAGGTCTGCTCGCATCCAGAAAGCAGGAAATACAGAATGCAAACATTCTAAAACTTCATACATTTCCTAGGATGTTTCGGTGTCGGTGGTAATAGGCAGCCTGTGGAAAAAGTGTGCATTTTCAAACCCCGGAGAGGTGCTTAAAGGTCTAGCTCGATGAATATATCAAGCAATTTGCTGGGAAAAATGGATGCGTTGCATCACTCCCTGGGGGATCCTAAATGCTTTCCCATCTGTTTATGCACTTCATGCCTGTCAATTACACTGATGATAACTCCTTCGCTGCATACAGAATCAGTTATCAGAGAGCTCACGCATTTTTTACGGCTCCTTTGAATGACCCGAAAATGATTCTGATCGTGGCAAATGTGCTGCAATGTGTATGCCATTGCAGAGGTGATAATAGCACTGCAGCGGTTTTATGATACTCTTACATGCGGTTATATTTAACAGTTTTATTCCCTTCTTTGTGCGGGCCAGAAGAACGAGATGCCAGATTCCAAGCGATGTGTAAAACAAAAGACCCGAACAAGCATCTGCTGACCTTAAGTGTGCCATGGGTTATGTTATTGATATCCATGGAGAGGACGTTGTCCTTGCAGCCCACATACATCCTGTCCTGGTCCTCGTCCATCTGCAGGATCCTGTAGTCCATGGCCTTGTCCGACAGGCTGTAGTGTTCAAAGGACAGGGAGGCCTGCAGGTCTGGACACGCAGAGAAAAAAACGGGGCTAAGAACAACATTTCCCAATAGGAGGACAAAATTGATATTTATTTCCATTAGAGACAAACAATCTTCTTTTCCACGAGACGGGAGATGCTCTGTCCTACTGGTACAAAAATGGACTCAAGAGAAACAAACAAATATGAGCCCGAAGGCATAAAAAAGAATCTATTTGTTCAGATGCCATGTTTAATCCTATTACAGTATCTGTAAAACACAACAGAGAGGTCAGGATTTTAAGATAGGTTAAGTCTGAGACAGGTCTAGACTGATGACTCAATTGGGTCGAGTTTGAGTCAAGAACGAGTCCAGATGGGGTTGGAGGCCGGGTCCAAACGGGCTTGAAACTAAGTCAAGCTAAAGACCGGATAAACAAAATAGTGAACGGTCAATGTTCTTTTTACTGTTCTACTGTTAAAACTTCAATCAATCAGTACAGTCTTTGGGATTTAAAAAAAAAAAAAAGGTTTGAAACAGGAAACACCTGGTGATGTTTTCATTCCGCCAAAATAACAAATGGAAACATTTAAAAAATGTGACTAAATCGTAAATTTGAACGCAGACGCACAGGCCAAGAGCACGAAAAAGTCAGATGATAAAAAAAACATACCAGAGACTAGAAGCTGATATTGCGGCCAAAGGATATGTGGCAGTCTTGCAACTTTTTAGGATCAAGAATATATTTTCTGAGACTTTTTCGTCGCTGCTACACAGATTTAAGGCTTTGTTGACGCAAATGTGCTACTTCTTTGCGAGATCAAATCAGATTAAACTACTTTACGTGCTGAGATTTTATATAAACAGAATAAATGGCTCCTGAAATTGATCTTCCGCCACTCAACTTTCATCCAATTAAAGAGACGCCGTGACTGAAGCCAAGGCCGACGGGGAAGATACAGTATAACTGGATGAAAAAGTAGTTCCTTGTACTCGTCAAAAGCGGCACATTGTTCACACAAACACGAAGTAAACATCCTCAGACAGTTATTTTCAGCCTGTTTGCTCCAGAGATAGAGAACTCTCAACCGTACCATCAAAGGCCCACACTGTCGAAGCCAAACTCATGCATATTTATCACTTTTTCAATCAGCACTGAGAGCAGCAGCAATGCAGATCTACACCCACCGTTTCCTCCCCTCCATTGACCCTCTCTTCCCCCATGCAGCTCCCCTTTGTGCCGCCTCCTCTAATCAACAAACAGGTTGCCTGTGCTTTTGCTTCAATGCCTAGGGCGAAAGTCACATTTTCATTTATTGTGCGACATACGCTTTTCAGGGCTGGGGCTTTTTATCTCAGAGGAAAAGTGGCTTTTTCCGTGCCACAGCCCGCTCTGATCACAGGCCGTCGTCTGGCACGTTCAACCACCCTAAAGCCTGGAGTGTTTAACTTTAAATAAAGACGAGTTAACCACTTCAATCGCAGGCTTGAGTTTCCCACGACTCTTCACTCTCTGCTTGTGTAAACCGCCTTATATGGCATCTCGGACACTGTGTCACCCAAATGTGGGGCATCATCTGAAGACTAAAGGAGAAAAAAGCAAAGATAAATGAGTCTGTACCCGAGTTGCCAGAAAGTGAATTAAAAATAAAGGTATAAAGAAACCTCTGAAAAAAGAAATCGCATTGCCTTCCAGCTTCAAAGCCGAGGAGATAACATCGCAGATGGCATCGCCGTGAGCTCAATGCCGAGGCGATATTATCCTAACTCAGAAAAAGGCTGAAGATGTTACACGCTTTCCTCTGCTAGAGTGCGAGCCACCAAGGGTGAAAAGGCTCCCTAACAGCTAATTAAAAACACGCAGGGCTCCGAATTCTTCCAGCGAAAATCTAATTTAAACGTCGTTCCCGAAACACATGCTCGGAGGAGGTTCAGGGAAACCTCTTAGGCCGCGACACCATGCCTCGTTTTTTTACTCCCGAGAGGTAAATCTCGTTTTAAACACTGGCAGCCGTCATTAAACGTACAGCTGTTTACGGCGGCTGGCCCGAACCCGAGGTTTATTTTAACAATCGCACGTTACAGCCGACACCGGCAGGAATAATCGCTGCGGTTGGGGTAAGCCTCGGTGGCCGGCAGCCAAAGGAGCACGGCGTGTTAATTATGTAACGTTATGCCAAAGTCATGCGGAGGTGACAGAGCGGTTATGCTTTGTTTTAACCGGATTTGTTGAAACATACAATATCGTTTAAAAAGGAATTGGCGCCGGTGCCCGTGTACTAAAAGATTTCAATGTTCTGGACAAATGGGAGAAATTCAAATATTATGTGGATTTATTGTGCTTAAAAACAATTCATAGTGAGGTTCTATGAAGAATAACATCATCAAAGCATGTAGACTCATAATATTTTTTATTGAAAAGTAGGCGACTTTTGCTTATATTCCAAATAAAGTCCCATCAATAGACTTGTGTAATAATACTTCAAACATAAATAAATAACCATTAAGCTAGCTTATGTTCGTAAAAATAACTACAATCACTGTTGCTGGTTCATATCATCTTTACTTCTTACACTTATTTAGCTTTGTCCTCCTCCAGGTGACTTAGCTTGGCTGCTATTTTTCACAACAATGAACATTTGAAAACAAAATGTGCTTAGATGGAATTATTTTAACTGGGCATCATGACATCACGACTTGGATCATTGAAACTAGCTTAAACAGCTGCAGCTTAGATAGCTATAGCTAAATTAGAAGCTTGCATCGTTTAACAAATATTTTTCTGGGATTTCAACTACAATTCACAGTCTTTATTTTTTCCTCCTATCCAAGCATGAGTGCTCAGGGGAAAGTTATCAGTTGGATCTTTCAACTAATTATGAAAACTTCAAAGCTATACAAACTTTTCCACTTTTGCTAGAATTTGTTAGCCAGCTAGTGATAGTTGATTTTAGCTAGTTAGGCAGGTTTTTATTAGTCGTTTGACAAGTAAGAACTTATTTTGGCTATTTCCAATGTCAACAACCAATATTCATGCTCACTTGTTAAATCATTTAATATGGTCAATGAAAAAAAGGCTAAGATGAGGATGATATTTTTCAGATATCTACCTAAACGATAGTTCTTGTTTTTACTGCATATATATCTAAATATAAATTCACTATTAATTATTTAATCTTTAAATGTTACATTAACCATTATCACAAAGCTCTGTAGTCAATGGACAATGAAAATCTTTAGGGATTATAATTTCACCATTTGAAATGTAAAATGCGTAGGGTTTAATGCATTAATGATTTTTTCCATGGCCCAAGTTTATTTTTGCTGTTCCAATGTGTTTGTTGATTTCAGCTCTTAGAAATAGAGGTTCCCTGGCTTTTAAACGTCCCCCTACTGTTAATCTTTTCACCTCTTACCTCTGACGGTATCTCTCCAGAACATTCCACAAGGGGATCAAATTTTTCAGAGGGGTGTGATGTGCTTTGAATTAACTGTTTATTATTATGATGAACTTTGTATTGTTTTCTCAATACGGGGAAACGGGAGACTTTCATGTTCCCTCATGAGGGCAGAAGGCCAGTTAAACCCAATGCTCTGCTGGGACGCCACATGGGCGTGTGACGTAGGTTACAGTAGATCAGGCTCATTCACTGAAAGACAAGCCGAAAGCCTCTGGAGCCCACATGCCATCGGATCTAGTATCTTCTCAGGCTTTCAATCTCATACAAGCATATGAACCATGCCCACACTGCTGTGGGCCAACAACAAAAGTTGCCAAATGGTGCATCTGCTCTATCAAGGAGAGGAGTACTGCTCTGAACAATGGTTCAGTTTTTTCTTAGTCATTAAATACAGTATATCCATTGGCACCATGTGTTTACAGAATCAGAGCCGACTCATAACCATGAGGTCTGCTACTTGTGTTAAGTTTTTTTCTTTCTTTTTTGGCAGCACAACCTCAAAAGTTTACACCAATTAGACATTAATCCATGAAAACAGGCAACAAGTGTTGAGTGATTTGTTTTCAACCGTGTGATGAAGAAATCCTCTGGACCACATATGGTTCATTAGTTATGAGTTCATGTGCGTTCCTCGTTGTTGAGATCACACAACTCCCCACGAGGGAGGAGTGTCTAAAGTGTGTGTGGACATCATTAGGCCTCGTGGAGCAGCGTGTTGTGGTTTTTTGGATGCTGAAGAGTAAATTTTCAGATAATAAACATAATCGGATAACAGGAAAAAAAAAAAGAGGATCCACAGTGTTAGGGATGACGTCTTTAGAGCACAACTGGGAAAACATGAGGTAATGTGAGTGATGGAATGTCTTATTCTGTTGTTTTGCCCTTACTTGGAGCACTGCTGTCCTCACTGTTGGTCAGAACAAACGGAAGAAAAAGAAAGGAAGCAGAGTTTGAGCCTTGACAGTTGGTGGGTTTTCTATTATGTATGTGGGCAGGTGGTCCCTCTACCTCTCTGTGGACCGCACAGCGGTCCCCAGTGTCCTGCCTTTGACGTTGAGCTTTGACCCATGATGGACCATTGGACACAATCCGCCCCTATACATGCAGCGGAGAGCGGGGTTAGTGGAAAAGGGCAAGGTGGCGGCTGGAGAGCGGACACTTTCTCTCCCTTAGATGTGGTTTATTTGTGAGAAGTAGTCAAGCGGAAGCAGCACAAAAGCCTTTTGTTGGGCTGAGAAATGACAGCAGTGGTCATTCAAAATTAAACAGCAGGTTGCTTTCTTTGCAAGAGACATATTGTATCAGTTGAGAACATCGCCTCTATGTTGGAGGAATGGCTGTAATGCCAATTCATGAACAGGAGCAAGTCAATCAATTATCTAATTGCTTCTATAGATTTGTAGTTTTCTTTTTTGTTGTTAATTGAAATCTTTGGGTTTTGAACCAACAATTTTTTTGGCAAGTTATTGAACTAAATACCAACACATAACCATCAAGGAAGCCTCCTTTGGAAAAGGCCAGGCTCTTTAAGGAATGGATGAACTCTTTTTGCTTCCTAGTTGCAAGATTTATTTTTTTTTTATTTTTTTACAATGCAAAAAAAGATTTCTGAAGCAACAAAGAAACAACAAGTTGTGATTGGTGTGGCATGAATTCAGTGTTCAATATTCATGAATTCATGGCCACAATTTGGGGCTAAAATCCCAGAGGGGTAGTCCTACAAGGTAAAAAAAAAAATACCATCCTCTTGTATGTGATTGTGGTGAAAAGCCAAGCAGGAATAAAAAGAAACGTGGGGAACAAGAAGAGATCTGTCATCGTGCTCTTGTTTGTATGGCAGCAATTTAAGTATAGTGGACATTGCAGTGCTCACTCAACTGCTCCTTAGATGAGAAACATATAATTTAAATAAACAAATAATTTATTGGACCACAAGGAAGATTCCTCCAGGTTCTTAATCTGTAAAAACCATCTGACAGACTTGGCCTCCAAAATTGTTTGTGTGATCAAAATAACCGAGTGTCGCAGTAAACAGTACCAGCAGTAAACAACGCTGCCATGGTTCTGGTTTAGGATGTCCATACAAGGAACAGTTTGTTGTAATGCAGCATCGTTCACAGTATATGGGCTCTTTATGAGAGAGGCGATTGTTGTTTTTGACCAAGGCTTTTGATGGGAGACACCAAGAAGTGGCAGAACACATGGCATCATGAATGGAAATGGGGCAGGTTGGCACGGAAAAATACAGCTGTGGTTTGCATGTATCCCCTACTGTTCACCAAATGAGCGACTCACCTCATCAAAACCCATCTGCAGGGTTCAGAGACCACTTCGTTTACATAGAAAAGTAATAAAATCAGCATGGTGTAACAATGTGGGATTATTTTGTCAGAACATTAGTTCAGCCCTTGTGAAGCAAGAATAAACAGCTTTTTACCACATCCACTGGGTGTCTGTAGTGTTAGGTTTTTTTTTTGATTAACACCAGTGTCTGAACACAAGCCAAAAGGTCCCTTCACCTAATTAACACTTCAGGGGTGGACAGTGGGCCAATTACAAACGAGCCTCAGTGTCTCCGATGCAAATCAACCCTCATCAATTGGCTTTCTACCTGAAAGGCCAGCATGAATAAATTAACTCCATGCTAATGAGACTCGCTCGCCATTCATTTTAAGGAAAAAATCTGCTCTTTGGTTGTCAGGGGCAGCCGGTGGGAGGACCCCAATCACCCGCCTTGATAAATATTGAAGCAGGGACTTATACCGCCCCCTCGCAATTCATCGCTCCTCACAAGATGGAGTGGGTTTCATCACGGAGGCCTGACTTCAAACCCTCTGCCAAATACCGTCGCTCTTTGTCCCAACTAAGCTAAGAGCTCTTCAGGGCTGAGTTCTGGATGACTGCACTTACCTAACACTGCACTGGCCCACTTACACATACTGCACCAGTAAAAGACGTTATCCTGGCAACTGACAGGCCCCTCTGGAGATAAAAAATGGCTGCAGCCTGAACAAGATGGCCATCCATTCTCCTTGGGGACTCAGTCCAACGCTATACAGAAATGACTGGTGGTGTATACATATTGCCGAAAGGAAGTTAAGGTGTCATTCCAGTACGAGGGGACCACCCAGGAGGTCTTTCGCTGGCTGACAGAGTCGTCCGATTGTCTGTCCAACACACATACTCTACATTCCCGTGCAGGCAGCACTGCACAAACTTACTGTACTGCTGCTACGTCATGACAGGAGCTGGCTCAGAAAACTTCATATCTACTGCGTCTCATTAGTTTCCTGATTGTTGCCTGTCACCAATTAGCTATATCCAGACTCTTGTAATGGGAATCATATGGCTGGACAGAATGCCTGAGCCCTTATGTACGTCTTCTCTAACATTGGCTTCCTGACACCATACCTAGCTATGACATGTGAGCCCAGAGTATATTTTCTCCCTTGGATATGTGCGTGCGCTATGTGTGTGTGTTTGTGCAGAAGTGATATTATCTAGCACCAGTGTCAACTGCCAGTGTCATTGCATGGTTGACCTGCTAAGACACTGGCTAATATTCCCCGTAAGTGCTGAAACTTGAGATGACAACCTGTCCATCAGGCTGCCGGCCAGCTAGTTTGCGTTCCCCAACGCTCCAATTAGCACCTGGCTTCTCTTTCACATGTCACCGGCAGTTAGCCCTCCTTCGCACAGAACCATCCCGTACCGCCTGCCCCTTGGCCGGTGACCTTTCACCTGACCACGCCAGGAGCCTCCAGTTACCGCTCCCCTCAAACAACCAGTAAATCTCTTTGATTTTTACTGTCAGGGAGACTCTAATAGAGACTCCCGGGTCCAGAGGAGGCTTGCAGGAGATATGGGTGAGAGGGTTTTCAGAGTTGATGTGTTTACTAGTCATGGAGGGCGGATAAAGAAAAGGGAAAAAGAAATAAACCAGGGGAGACTCCTATTCTCTGCCATCTTCGAGGTTGACACGATGTAAAATCTATATTTCCTCAGTGGATTGATGTCAAGAGGTCAAGATTGTATTCTGAAAGCAACAGCGAGTAATACATCTGTTGAATTTCATTTCCAATTCTAGAAAAATATGATTTACATATGATCTGAGATCCAGGTGCTCAAAGAAAATCCTCATCCTGTGTTTTCAATAATGGAAAAAGGAATTTATCTTAAGCCTTAATCCACAGATAGTGGATGCCTTCTTTCTCTGTGTAATCCTAAATACTGCTCAGCTAACAGAAAAATCTGTAATATCAGTGGTTATTGAACGATTCAATAACCTGTTTACTACACAACAGAGAAAGGAATTCAAACTCATGCATGCATGAATAGTTCCATACGAATAGGTCATTGATTTGCGATAATGCTAAACTCCAGCTCAAGGATTTTCCAGTTGACCTTGGCTATCCTTGAAGAAACACGCTTTGTTCCTATCAAGGGCCATTGATTAGCTTTCAACGTGTTGCGTAGGAGGAATAATAAAACATTGAACAGGGTTAGCCATGTCAGACGCAGGAATGGCAAAACACGGAAAGACAAGCTGACGGAGAAGCTGTCAAACATTTCACACACTGTCAGCCCTGAGGCTGCAGATTCCCCACACTTCTTAAAAACCCCTGCAGAAAATGTCCATGCTGCAACTCAGGCAATTAGAAGGACATATTGGAACATGAGTCTGGGGGAAGATGCATATACTTCCCAGTCAGACAAACGCGTACACAGACAGATTCAATATTGAGTATTTTTTTTTAAGAAATTGCTGAATAAACACACTTCTCTTCTTATCTTAGTGTACAAGACCCTAGAATGCGGTTCATTGCCCCCCGACCTTAACTCAGGCATCCATTATCCTCCTCTTAAAGGACAAGGAGCCCAAAATTTGTGCCTCTTATAGACCTCTATACCTCAGTCTTTGCTCACTGGGGATTTCAAAATTGTGGCTAAAGCTTGAGCATACCCAAAATTGGAAATCCTGTGGTTTTATACTCCTCTACTTTACTTAAGCATCCCTAATAAAATGATTAATACAAAAAATGAGAACACACACATGGATGGTTAACCTACAGTGTGGCTATTTGCAGCATGTCTGACAGGCCTTTGACAGGCCTGTGCTTTGTCCTGCCAGCAATTCCCTATAATCACAGGGCATCGATGATTTAGCTCCACAGTCCTTATGTTTACAACTGAAAAGCGGCGATGTTAACGTGCAAGTCTAATGTGAAACAGGCTGATGAGAGAGCTCTCCTGCATTACAAAATAATTAAGCAGAAGAAGCACAGACTCGGACGTCTAGGTCTGGTTTTGGCCACGCGTCAACACCAAGATTTGACCTTTTGAACTTATGTTGACTCCAAAATACATGTCATACATGTCTGCCAGCTTTGTCAGTGAATGATTCTCCATTTAAAAAGACATCTGCATAAAGACATCAGAGGAAAGTGATGAGATTCTTTACTATTACTAATGGATTTAAACCTTACTAGAGGTGAATTTAATGTTGGCAATGTTTGCTAACCTCCTCACGGAAAGAAAACAGTGAGAACTTTTCAATAGTCTTATAATTGTCCTATATTTAAAGAATCCACCGAGTGAAACAGCTTTTGGACGTTCTTTCATAACTTTATGGAGCTTGCGACGCTGAAGAAATCCACATTTTCAAAAACCGCATATTTTAAAACTGATTCAGCAGAAGGTTTTGCCACCGAAATGCAATCAAGCGAAGGAATGTGCGTTCAGGCACTTACTGCACCAACAATTCTCTTCTTCAGACTCACAGACTCACTCAATTCTGTAAACCCTCGCCGCCAAGTAAACATCCTCAACAGCCCGACATCCACCTTGTGTATGAACAGTATCATTGCCGCATGAATAATGGGCTTGACTGGAGGTAGTAATGAGGCATGATAAAAGCAGGCGGTAATCTGCGGAGGCGGAGGGATGTGGCGTATCTGCTCTCTGATGCCTATAGTTCCTGATCTCCATGCCTGGTTCTGTTCAGGCGAAAAGAAGGAAGCCCCTGTGGCTCAGCAGTGAGCTGAGCTCACTCATTAAACCCACAAACATCATCTTAATCAATCTCTCCTATGTCTCAGCTAGGCTCTGGGCCAAAAGCGTGCGAAAAAAATCCACATCATCCACAGGAAAGCATGTGCAGGGCCGACTCACTTTCAAATAAACATCGCTCACGGTTTGACATACATACTGTATATATTTCCGAGTTAATATTGTACTGAATGCTGGAGGTTCGCCAGACCAGGGTCAAACCACTGATGAGGTTAAATGATCCTGATCATAAACACAAACCACTACCTCCAACTGCCAACTGGAGGGATAAATGTGGCCGAATTTTTGATCCCGCCATTCATGGAATGGCATTTTGGCAGCAGCAAAGGCAACCTCTGATACAGTAGCAGAACTAATAAGCAGAATACCAAATGTGCCGTTGTGTTCTCATTTTGTTTCCGTATTCAATTTACAGAATATTACAGTGGTATGAGGTTGTTTTTTTTTTTTTTAAAGGTACACATTTTGTCCTGTTGCAGTCTTTTGTCAGAGCAGTTATACACACTTATATCAGTGTTATTTTTCTACGTGCTGCTTCCCTGTGTTGCTTAAGTACCATTTGAAGATTTTGGACAATTGTGTTGATACAATAATTGAGTTTTGTGAGTGACATCAAAAAAATATTTAGTTTAATGGGTAGTTAATGTTTGCTTGAACAACACAAGCTTTGAGTGCTTGGTACGTTTTTTTTTTTTAGGTACGTTTTTTTATCATATGGTCATATGGTAAAATTTTGGACAGCTTCAAAAAGGTATTAAAAGTCCAGCTAATCACTGCCATTGAGAGGCATTTCATACCAGTTTACACTTCCTGAAACACAATTTTTAACTGGCCGGTGTATTAAGGCCAAACGAATAATTGGTTTGGAACCTGAAAATTTGGTTCTCAGTGGATTTGGTTTTGTGAAAGTATTGTGTGAATTATAAAAAAGAGCCTTCCTACATTCCTATCACATCTTCATGCATGTGCAGCAAGTATGGGGTTCTATTTGATTATTTGTCAAATCGCATGTGGCTTGGTGCAATTCTGGTGGCCCCAGGCATAAAGATTCATAGATTCACAGATTCATATCTTATACATGAGAAGACGCTCAGCCGGTTGATGGGATTGATGTTCTGGGATTTCATTTCAAGTAAAGTGAGGTGAGACAAGATGAAATATATTATACAAACAGCATCTGTCAATCAAGATTTTCAAGGATTGCTATACCCGCGTCTATAACTGGTTCGAGTTCAGTTGGGACATTTCTATGAACAATTGCTAAACTGTCTTTCTTTTTCAAACCTGCATCTCAGCTTTTTAGCATATTAGTTGAAGCCACAAAACAGGCCAAGCAAAGGGCTATATTTAAAGCAAATGCAAAGGCTGTAATTATTTTTCATCAAACAAATAATTACACTGTAAGAAAGAGGGGACAGTGTTTATTATCCAAGGCGCAGAAGGGAAAGGCACCACTTGAGAGTTTATTATTTGGGTTAGCTGCATTTTTCGCCGTTTATTATGCGGTTTTAATTGTGGTCTGGCTGCGTTCGCCCCGAGAACAGAAGAGTAAGCAGAGTGAGGGACTGGAGGAATGTCAGAGACAGCAACTTCTCTGCAGGACGCGAGGCTACGCCGGGAGTCTCTGTGAACCTGCCTTACCCCTGGATTGGATTTCATCAGTGACACAAGGAAGGGGGAAACAAAAAAAAATAGGAGGATATTCCAGTGTCTAGATCTGGACTCCAGCGTCTCACTTATTGGTTTATTTTCTTGCTTAGTTAGTTCCAGCCCCGAATAATTAAGAGATCTACACATCTGGGAACAGAGGAATCCAGGCCTCCGGGACTAACCTTTAGGCCACCCAGCAGGTGCTGCACCACCTGCTCCTTCTCTCCCCCCAGGGACACACCGCTCCTCCAGCCTTCTCCCATGTCTCTCCATTCATCTTTCCTGGCTGCTTTGGACAGAAACCAAACTCCCCGAATTCTTCCCACTCGGTGAGAACTTCCAGTGTTTATGGGAGAAATGAGACTCCACCTTGGGCCTAAGAGTCTCCCTACATCTGGTGCTCACCCATGCGAACTCTGCGCTGCTTTTAAGAGGGAGTTACGACCTTCGCCTTCCTCTGTTTAAAATGATTTCTCACCCAGAAACCAAGGTGCGTCCAATCACGACTCCCTGGCGTTTCTGCACAGGTGCTAAACCTAGACGTCCGAATAATGGCTGAGGAATGTAAATCCATAACCACCGTTGGCATTTTAGCTTTGAATAATCCTCCGTTGCTGCTCTTCCCTCATAAATTGACCCATGAACCCCATTATCATCAAGAATTAAGTACAGAGAACGCTGATGAATTCGTGCACCAAGTCCAACTCTCCATTTATGGTCCTCCCTGCTGCAAAACTCCACTTCAGTGAGTGTCACAAATCAAATCTAATCCACACTCGGAAAGGGAACGGAGCGCTCCAGGATTATAGGGATTGGCTCATTTACAGCACGGCAACCTTTGACCTTTTAAACTGGTTATTTGGAAACAGCAGAGGAGAGGGGAGGGAGTGAATGATGTGATTTGAGCGGTCAAAACTAAACGACGGTGATAAGGTTTTTTTTTTCCCTGTTTTCAGACATAAATTTTGGTATTATTTTTTCAAATTTGTCATTACAGACCATGCAGAGGCTGAAATAGCCTGGACCAGATATAGAAACGGAGAAACGAAAGGGAGAGAAAGACGGCGGAGGGAAAAAATGAGACTGGATCTGGAACATGAATCGGGGAGGCAAATATGGTAAATTTAGTCACAGCAAAAAAACAAACTCTCCCCTTGCTTCAGCCTCGCAGTGGAAGTGTTTTCCAAGTGTCTGAGCACAGAAAGCTTGCTGACAGACAGCCTCAGCTGCTCCGAGCTGCGTAATCCACAGCGAGAGTTACTGAAAGGTGATCAAACGTCTCCTTCAGGCCCTGCACACTATCCAGCCGCCGGAAAAGGTTACTGCATCACTCGCAGGCGCGGGGCGGGCATGAGTGATGGTCCGGCTCATCCGCACTGACTCAGGCAGCACGAACGTGCCGCCCGTGCACTGCACATGCTCTCATTTCAGCATCAAGTATTCATAAAATAATCTGTCGGAGAAATTAAATCAAGCAGGAGAATCAGAATCAGAGGCAGTGACGATACCCAGAGGCCTCGGCTATAGAGTGGTGTGATTAAAGTTTAACCAGGGCCAGATTCAGGGTCATTTCTGACGAGTAGCAGTAATGGTAATATTTTACTCGGTACAAATGTCAGTAACGCACATTACAATGTGTTTTAACCTGGATTGAAGTAGTGTTTTTTTTGTTTTGTTTTTCTTCATACAAATTTGCTAAAAATCACAGCAAGATCAGCAGCGATGAAACTCCCGGGCAAAAAAGAACAAGTAAAATGAGTGAACCTGCAGAAACGGCGGATAGCACGTTCTCCAGATGAGCACACGCTCGTTACATTACGTTTGAAAGAACATCGTAGTTAAATGCACTTTGTGTGCTACAACTAAAGAACTGTCCACTTCCTGAAACAGCAGCAGTAATTTAACATTTACACAGGTGTCATAGGTACATGAAGGTAGCAAGGAAGCATGAGAGTGGAGATAAAACCACAAAACAGACTAAATTAACATTCTACTGCTCTGAGATTCAAGCCTCAAGAGGTTAGGAGACTTTTTGAAAAGCAATAATGACAAAGGTGCACTATATTTAGATCGCTGAATCCATATTTCCAGTTATTTTGGTGAGAGTAACTTAAAAGTAATGCAATACAAAACATTTTAAATACAGTAATATTGTAATGTAACAAATAACTTTGAAATGACAGTAACAGGTAATATGTTGGAAGTGTTTCAATGAATTCTGAAGCAAAACAACAAAAAAGACAGAAAATCCAGTTTACATATGATCTGAAAAATCTAGGTAGGCGCATGCTTCAGACACGATGATAGAACCACATTTTTGACCGTTTGTTCAGCGTTAATGCACTAAACACATGGCATCGGTGCAACCGCAACACACCCCTGCAAGGGAAGATTTCTTTCTTCTTACCTTCGAAGGAGAGGAAGACTCTTGGCAGAGGCTGAGGGAGGCCCGAGACCCCGGCGGAGAAGAGGAGCGAGACAGCCAGGAGGGAGAGCGCCATGGCCGACGCCAGAGGCGGCCTGGCCAACCCCTCTGGCCTGGACATGACCGCGTCACTCAGGAACCGCGTCCAGCCGCCGCTGCCTGTTGAAGGGGGGATTTGTGGAGAAAATCAGGGATTTAGGGCGTATTTATCCGTGTAAAACGACTACAAAACCAAATCCTCGACATCTCGGGTTCACTGCTTTTTTTTTTTTCGTCGGATCAGCGGTGATAGCTATCGCCGCTAAGGCAAATAGACACTCCTTCAGATATTCCTGCCAACTGTAAAACATAACGGCTTGCATAACTAGGAGAGTTTCTTTGGAAGGAACCCGGTTCAAAAGATATCAGCGTTGAACCTTACACAGTTTGATTGAAAATGCTGAGATTTTTTTTTAGAAGCTACTACATGGTAATATTCGCTCAAATAAAACGAAAAACCCTCCAAAACTGACGGGTACTCATTTTATTAGGTATTAGACACAGATGAGAGTACTTGTCAGTTAAATCCCATCGCTTACAATATATTTTCAGATGCGCCTCGCTTAAATATGGATGAGTTAAATCTGCACAAAAGAGCTGCTGGAGAAATGCTTCCCTAAGCCTCCCAGGGCTCCTTTTCCATAACAGGACAAGAGCAGCTCAATTATTGATAGAGGCAGGTACTGTACTGACTGTGGGACGCTGTCTCCTGCACTGCAAGAACTCCACTAGTGGAGGAGGACTTGGTTGTTCTTATCAGCCGAAACCGGCTCTTACACTACCTGGATCTCCGCTCTCATGCCTTATAGATGTGCAATGAAAAATGCATGGCGACAAGATAAGGAAGCTGCGTGATTCCTATTAAATTTTCAGTTTGGGGTGTTAGTGTACAAATAGGGTGAGATATGGGTGTGTGTGGTGGATTGAAGCATGACTGGCATGTGGTTTAGGTGGTGTTCTACTGTTCAGTTCAACACCTGGAGGAGGTATGGGATCACTTTGGCTAGAATTGAGAGAAATAAAACAGTGAGGTGCTGTTCTAGATGGGCTCTAGGCGCTGTGCTACTGCATCATCATCATCAGCAGCAGCACCCACCCTCCCCCAGAGCCTCTTTCAGCTCGGGCGTCTCCCATAACTGGAGCCTGCAAGTGGACGGCCCGGATCCCGTCCTGGGACCCAGACCCTTGTCCGGCTCTCCCCTCTGAAAAATTACAAAAACATAGGTGTGTTTGGAGATATCTGGCTTGAGCAAATTTCTGTCTCTCGCATGTTTTTTTTCTACCCCCAAATCTCCAAATGTTGACCTTCCAAATCCTACAGCGTTTCGAACAATCCTTTCAAGGAAGAAGTCCAGTAATGAAATATTCAATGTGTTTGGACATGTAACAACCGCCTGTCGCAGCCTTTTTCCCCCCCTGTACATTTGTGCATTAGTTTTCTCCACAATTTTACCAGGTCAACACTTAAATGTATTTGCTTTCAGATCTCAAGTCTTCAGGGGTGATGAATTTCAATAAAGTGGGGTCCAATTCAGTTCATTTTTGGGACTTGAGTTGGAATTGAGCGCTGCTTCTTTGGTATAAAATGGTTCCAATGAAAACCTTACTGCAAACCAGAGAATAATAGCTGAAAAATATACATTTTCAATGGCATGAACATAAAATCAAGTTTAATTTCTATTGCTGGAAAGACAGAAATCTTAGTCAAACTCCTGACCAAAACCTGTGTGTCTAAACCTCAAACTGATTTTCTAGTCATTTGGGTGAAAAAGCCTTTAAACTGTGCATATTATCCCTTCCTGTTCACTCAGAGAGTGGGGTGATCTCCCAAGGAGAGGTTCAGGCCTGGAAATGTCGATCTCGCAGCTGCTTTAGTCATTGCCAAGGGAGTTAGAATCCTTCTATAACATCTGAGCAGGTTTAGATGCTTCCTTTGCTTCACAAAAACTAATATTTCTGCGAAGTTCCCCGCTACCAAGCTTCCTTGTCCCACGTCCCGTCCGGGTTAGTGGGTCTCCTATTGAAAAAAGGTGCAAGGACTGTTTGCTGCCATGAGCAAAAAACAATAAATATTCAAAATTGATTTTGTCAAGCTCTTCAAAGTCCAGAAATTCCACAGAGTTTGCCAACAATCACTGCGACGGCAATTAAACGTCTCCACAAAAAGGGGGTCAGTGAGTTATATTTCCAGTGGGGTGTAATGATAATTGTGTTTATTGTGCATTCCTTGGTTGGCGGCCTAATGAATTTTCCATCTCGCCCCTTTCAGAGGCACGGCTCAAAAACTAATATTGATGAAAGTCTAAAACTTAACGAGAAAATAATAAATCTGTGATTGTTTGTCTCCCCCCTCTGCTCCCGGTAATGTTTTAAACACATGAACTTAATTAAGGCTCATGAAATTTAGGAAGAAAGTTGCTGCCATCTGGATTCAGGCCTGACAGATTCAATTATTTAGCATTCAAGTCTAAATCCTCCTTGAATTAGAGAATTAAAGTGAAATGGTAAACATGTTGCTCACTCCGTCCTGTCCAGCTTCTAACAGGACTGCGTGTATTCATACCACACCCTGTCATTCAGTTGTCAGCGGCTCTGTTACAGCCACACATTCCCTCTTACTCACTCACACACACACTCACACACGAGCAGCACAGCTCCGAACAGCAAAGTGCGTGCTTCAAGTATTTAAAGTCAAGACTTCCTAATTAAATGACACAAGAACCTTGTGATCGCAGCATTCTGGTCAATCCACAGCGTCAAATAAGGGCTTTATAGAGTAAAGGCTGATTAAGATAGAAGATAGAACCTTTTTAAAGCAATAAAGTTTTATAGAAATGTTTCCCTGACAAAATAACTAAAAAAAAAAAACACCTCATTTTCTGTTTTATTGTCTTCGGGAAGACGAAGCAGCTGCAACAAAGTCATGACTCATATCCTGAGGATTCATACTGTATTTAAAATAGATAATACACCCACACTGAGTGACGAGAATAAAGCGTGGAGCAGATGTCATGATCAAAAGAAGGGCATTTGCAGGATCTGGCAGGGTCAGATTGAGCTGACTTCCACCTATTCTCACCAGTTCTCAGTGGTGGGACTCTGCACCTGTTAGGCTCCTGACTACACCTCCTCCCTGCATCCACTGTGCGTTCTGCTCCACTACAGCTAGGCTCGGCAAAGCAGGTAGACTTCTCTACCCAGAGAGACGGGATCGGGATCGAGCCTCCGGTGCGGCAACTCACCTTTTCAAGGAGCTTCCTCTGGTGCAAGGTCCCAGACGGACAAGCCAGGTTCCCAAACCAGACCTGCGTTGCGTTTATCCACTTTTGGGGAGAAAAAAAAAAAAAAAAAAAAGCACCTTGTTTCCAGTCTCCTCCAGTGACGCCACAGAGGAAAAAACGCTGCTATTCCATCTAAGTGCTCGCAGAGCAGGCTTGACTGAGAGAGAGAGAGAGCAGGAGAGAGAGGAGAGGAGAGAAGGAGGAGAGCGAAAAGACAGAGAGGGCTGGTGTCCTATTACACACTCTCTGCTCAAGTCCCCCTCCTCCTTCTCCTCCTCCTCCCCTCCTCCCTTCCACGATCGTCCTTCCTCCCTCCCTCCCTCTGTTAACTAGACAGCAAACAGATCACTTGAACATGTTCAGCTCTAAACATCAGAGAGGTGGAGGACTCCTGCCACACACACACACACACACACACACAGAGAAAGAGAGAGAGCGAAGCCAGAAAGGTCAGACACATTCAGGACTGACTCTGCGTGTAATCAGTGGAGGATCGAATGGCCAGTTCCAAAGATATTCAATTTCCCCTTTTATGATAGGAATCGTATTGGACATTTTGCGCTTTGTCATCAGGTTTTTCCACAATGAATCATTTGCGTTGATGGAATTATCGTGCTAAGCATTTAGCTGGAAACACTTTATCAGCCACCAATAATATCGAGATATCTAATGAAATAAATTATGACTCATATACAGTTGAATACCAAAAATGGGGGGAAAAAAAGAAGCCTTAGAATTTACACGTCAGGTTCTCAACGCTCAACTAGAAACTAAAAATGCTCCAGGTTTTTTTTTACTAAAACTGGGTGGAAAATTTTAGAGATTTTAAAACAACGGCAACAACAACGAAAACACCCAACATTGCAGAACCATTCTAAATTCATCAGGGTGGACCTGTGTTTACACCATTTAGGCAAGGCAAGGCAATTCAAAGTACTTTACATAAAACATTAAAAACATCAAGATACAATTTAACAGTTGATTAAAAGGGGGAAAATGTATTATACTGAAATATAATTAATATCAAGGAATTGAAATTAAAAACAAAAACAGAATATAAAGCTGTTTATTAAAAGGGGAAAGAAGACGCAAGAAGGCAAAATTTACAATGCTTTTCTATTATTTGGTGGACAAGATGACAATCTATATCTAGACATGGACCTTTCCACTCGACTCTGTCCGTTTTACAAAATGTGTGCACTTTCTGTTAACTTTTTTACTACTTTTAGAAACTGATCAGGGTGAAGAAATGGTTTTCCTCATCCATTTTTTCCCCACAATTCCCTAATTAGTGCCTCAATATTCATACCAGTCCATCTCCATTTATTCCTTGCCAGACTTATGGACTCTGACTCTGCCTGTTCTCCCCTTTTAGGAAATAGTTTCCCTGCCTGGATACTGCATCCTTGCACCTTTTATCTCGTGAGTGAAGACTGTTTATTTTTACTGCTGCCTCCTGGACGTGCTTTTGGCTTCTCGTTGCCTTTTGAACTGTGACACCTCCTGCTACTTGGTCGGTTGAGGTTTTCAAATGTAAACATCATAGTAAATAACTCTGACCGCAACGAAAATGTGGAAAAAGATAAACGCCGGCTACCATCCATCCACATAGACGAGTAGAACCGTCTCTGCATGGACGAGGCAACGGGGGGAAAAGCAGAGACTGACTCACCTAAAATGCTTGAGGAAATTCCGGGTATCCTCCTAAACGCTGAGGAATTTGTAATCCTGCACCACCTAGAGAGTCCCGATGGGGAACATCACTGCCTGGTACGGAAAAAAGCACAGTTCAATCATTAAGGATCACAACCATCCAGGTAATGCCCATTTCTCCCTGCTGCGGTCAGGAAGAAGGTACCAGACACAGCAGGCCAGCAATGAGAGAATCCGGAAAAGCTTCTATCCTAGTGGACCAGTGGAATCCTGAATGAGATCAGTGCTTCGGGATCTCATTATCTACTGGGAACATGAATCAATGGTTGAATCCTCCAAAATGTCATTGCCAACAGATGTCAGGATATTCCAGTGTGGATCAAAGAGGTGGACTGACCGACTCATCGATACTATGCATCAGCACTTTAAGAAGCCATATCACTATAGCGGGTCTAATAACTATTCAGCTTTTCTGATTTTTTTTCTTTTCCAAGTCTACTGATTCATTATGTCTTAAACTGCACACTACACTGTATTAAAATCTGGATTTCATCATCAGGATAGAGAGGGAGGTGAAGTAATAAAATAGGACATGCTCCTTCCGATGTGGTGAGCCATGAAAAATGATGTGGACATGGTTTTGGTGAGAGATGCACGCTCCGCTTCGAACCCAAAGCACGCAAACTGGAGTTCTTCTTTTCAGCACTTTTGGGAAAAAAAAAAAGTCTACATTTACAGTTGTGCTTGGTGGGGAAAGCTTGGTCAGCAGACAAGAGCGTTAAAAACCAATGCCAAACCCGCATTACCCGACACAAACACATATTTTCCAATACAGATAAGTGCATCTGTAACCTTAGCACAAGCTGCGTTGGGTGTCTAAAGAAACTTCTCTGGATATATTATATTACATTATGCATCACCATGTCAGCCGCAAGCTTTTGATTCAAGAAGCTCCAAAGAGGGGAAATTATGCTCTGTATGCATTTTCATGAATGGATGCATTTATGTTTCTCCCGAGGTGCCTGACATCACTTTACTATAGGGATAAGCCGCGATGGAAAGGATTTTTTACACTTAAGCACTTTGGCTTCAAGGTAAAATTATGGCTTATTGCTAAAACCACAGCTCAGGGAAAGGAAAGGAAAAGTGTGAGCCAGGTAGAAGCGTCTGATAGACAGAGAGAGAGAGAAAATAAACGGAGAAGAGAGTATAGCTAGTGCCTGATGAGCCAGGAGGAAATAATTACCCCCTTTTCTTTGACAACGGAGCCTTGATTTACGCCTCTCCAATTAAAGTGTCAAGATGGTCCACTAGAGCGTCGCACGCAGCTTTTCATTGGGCCGTAAAAGCTAGACCGCACACTCCTGATTGGTGGAGAGGAGGAAGAATGGAAAGGGGTGAAAGAAGAAAGAAAGATGAGGCGTAACCTTTACTATCGCCGCGACAAAGCCTCAGCAGTAAATTAACCTAATGAGCGTGATGAGCCGAAGTGAGAAGAACCTAGAGACAAGCACCAGACAGGTGTAATGTCTGACTTCAGACATGATTATAGGGGGAATAAGGGGAGAATGCTGAGTTCCTTTGTACACACTGTCTTACAGAAAGTGATGAATCTATTAAAGCTATATCCGTTAAAAATGTTTTGTCTTTTGGTCTAAAACAGAGTCCGGTCACGCAACGTCTCTTGATCTCATGCCATTAAAACAGTCTGCCCCTTGTTATCGATGCAGATGTTACAGATGTCACATTTTCATTGATGCCTTTGCTTTTCTTTCTCCCGGGCAGGCAGTCTGTGCGAAACATGATCAACCGGCCGCAGGAAATCCATTTTTATTTCCGACAGTCTGAACCCAAACAACCAGGAAAGCTCACAAGTTTGTTTGCCAAGAAAAGCTGAATGGGCAACGTTTTCTCCGGTGGTTTGCATGTTTTGTAGCTTTCCAATATTTAGATTTTTCCTCCTAATAAACCCAACTCTGGTGAGAGTTCTATCACAGGCATCCGACACTTTGATTGGATTATATTCATTAATCTGTTGACTATTATCCTGATTTAATGATTGATAATTTAGTCTAGAAAGTGCCAGAAAATAGAGAAAAAATGGTCATCATTCAGTCCAAATTCAAAATGTTAACAGAAGTAAGAATTTTGTTATATATCTAAAATTATGTAGCTGCAGACCAATATGTAGATGGCAATTAAACCAATGGCATATACTACGATCATTAGACCAATCAAATCAATTACATGGGTTGAGTTTGAATGGATTGTCCGATACTTGTGAATGTAAATCTTTAACTTAATTAACCATCCAAAAAAATCAGCAAGAAAGATCAAGTGGATAAATAGCATGTAGATTTCTTGCCTGATGTGCGCTTGAACGATTTTTTGCGATTTTCCCAGATATTTTCCCCATCAAGGCGGCTTCTTTCATTCTGTCCACACAGCCGGCCGCCTCTTCTATAATCCCGTGAAAGTGAGAGAAAAACAAAAAAGGAGCACGACGTGATTCATGGGATCGTTAATTAGCTGCCAGCCCCCAAAGGGCAGATCTGATAAATGCTAAACAGGCAGGCGGCGTCCTTCACTCTCAACAGCTCACTTTTAAGGAGATTAATCGGGAGGTTTAGCCACGGCGGCAAGAGAGAGGTGAAGAATTTCTGCCGGAGTCACGCTCCGTGTCAGAACAGCTTGAGAGAAATCTCCCTGCGCAACTTTCACAGTGTCTGAAGTTGTCAGCTGGAATCCATATATTACTGTATAAGCACAGAGCCGCGCATTGATGGAGCCTCCCCTCGATGATATGGACGTGATTAGGGCTGAAAAGTGAGATGGAGTGTGACTTTCTCCGTGAGAGGGTCATTTCCATAAGAGAAGGCATTGCATGGCCTCACGCCGCAGATGAAACAGAAGGTCCGGTGCAGACCGGTAAAAAGCAAATAAAAAGGGTGAAAGAAGACAAGCAAGCAAACTCGAGATTTGTTGCTCCAATTAATCTTAACGTCCATATTTGCCTCTGCAGTTATGGTTGGGTGTAGCTGATATAAATGGTCTGGGTTAAGGGGAGGTTGGGTGCAGGTTAAAGGAAGGTGAAGCACATATCCACAGGGTAATAAACTTCAAGACACAACTAAACACAACACCTGTTCCAGATGTCTTTGTGCCTGAAATATATCTCCCACACAATAAAAAAAGAGAGATAATATGATGGGTAACAGATGTCAAACTATTTATCTTATAAATCTCTGTCCTTCTGGATTTTCTTTGTATATCTTAAGAAATACTCAGAAAATGGGGAATATACCAGCAGAATGAAGAGAGTTTCTAGTTTTAGATGGATTCCCCCCCCCAAACACTATTTGAACTAGGTCATTTTCATAAAAAAAAATCCCCTTTTCAGACAAAAAGCCAAAAACTGCATTTTTGTCATATCATATTCAAGAAGAATATTTTTATTAGGTTAGCTGAGCTAAAAGACATTTTATCCACTTCCTCTGCTGACTGAATTTCATCATATGATCCGTAACAGTGCCACCGACAATATAACCGTGAAAAACACAGAAGATGGAATATCTTGTCTTTGGCCGGTGAAGACATAACGAGAACCAATTTAACACAAATATGTTTGATGTTTGCGTTAATCTGAAATTCCCAAATAAAGTAATGGTATTGCAGGAGGATAGAGAAGATTGGTTGAAGCTAGTAAAGGCAGATCTGAGGGACAGACACAAGAAACTTACTCAAATCTGAAGAGGAAGAGTAATATAATGTGAAATGGAAACAGAAACTGGGACAGTGCATAACTTTTGTTCTTATGTTTTTGTTCTTATGCTTATTTTGTTGCTGCAGTGACTTTCCTGCAGTCACTTTAATTGCCAAACCCAATCTACAGCCAACCACATCCAAAGAATGTTCACTATGTCCACAGGAAACACCCTGAAATGTCAGTAAAAAGACATTTTCTTACAGTTTTCAGGATAGTATTTTACATGGTATTTCAGACTGGAAGAAGTGTGAGTGCGGTGAGGAGTCTTCGTTTCTTTTGGCCATTTTTCCATATAAAGAGCAGCTAAAAAAGCAATGTTCTTTGAAACCACAACTATTTTCTAATGTCACACAGTTTACTATGCTGTTTAACTTGCAGTTCACTTTTCCTCCTCCTCCAGGGGAACGGAGTGCCACTACACACACAGTTAGACACAGGCCAATGTGGAGCCCATCTGTCCCTGTTTTACCTGACATACTATACCGGTTTCTCGCTTTCTTGTGGGTCTCTGCTCCCACCGCTGCACTTTATTTCCTGCCCTCCACACTTCTATCTCAGTGGGTGGGGGAGATAAATCAAATTAAAAGTTCTCGACTCAAGGCGTTAACTTCCACAGGGGAACTAATGGAATCTCTGGTTATGATTTTTCCATCTTTCTGCTTCACGTGGAACACTGAGCTCCACATTATTGTCTATTTCTACCCTGAGATCTTCATGGATTTAATGACGTGCATCCTCCACATTCACGAGTTTATTAGCCTGTCCAATACACTTAATTAACTTACAAGTTAAACACAAGCCTCAAGGATGTATATGTTGTTTTCTGTTTTTTTCTAAGCAAAATTCCAGATATCAAAGCCTGTGTCGGGACACAGCAGTGGCCTGTGATGATCATTTTTTGCATGCTTTTGATATCCTGATACCAACATTTTAAATCATTCTTATCTGTCTTAAGGGATCATGAATGATTACTTCCAAAAGATGACATCCAACCTCTTGAATTTCCATTTGTCCATTTCCCCCAAGCTTCCAAGTCAGAGAAGAATTGTCTCTGCATTGTATGGCAATGACGCATGATGTGCATCTATTTGTTCCAAGAATGAGGCCATATCGACCATCTATAAAATAAAATTATAAAAAAATCGATGATTTATTGAACAATACATATTCTTATACACTGCAGTTCAGGCTAGACTGGTTTACTTTTTTTTTAAACTTTGGAAATTTGACTTCTATTTTGCACAAAAGGATCATATAACAATACATGTATATGCATTTACATCAGAAATAAAAATATAAGACATATTCATTTAATCAGAGTAAATTACTATAGGATGTTGCTCAACTGAACACCTGGTTTCATGGAGGCAACAGGAATTGGAATTTAGCAGCGTTTTTTTAGTGTTTCCAACAGGGTGGGCAACATTCAAATGTACAATGGAAAATGAAACTGGCTAATGACGAGACTAATGCAGGCTATCTGGACATTTGGCTCATAGTCTGGAGGAGGCTGATCACTTTGGGATTATCCTCAGTGAGAGAAACGGCCCCAGAGACTCTCGAATTTGGAACGAGTGGTTGGGCTTGGGCGAGCGACAGCTGCTGTGAAGACAGTCCTGGAAGCAGATCCTGGAATAATGGATTTATACAGTAAGACTTGTAAGAATGATGACTGGGTGGGCTGTTGGCCATGGAGCTGGACCGCTCCATTTGGGAGTTCTCTGCATTTGCTCAGCAGACAAGTGTTAAATATAATTAGCAGTGGCCAGACAAACTGGAAAGAGGAGCGTTGGATACCTTTTCAGGTGGGTTGGGGATCAGCCTGTAATGTGGAGGGCGTGTCTGTAGACAAAGGCTGTCGTGGGACCCTGAAACAAGAGCTCGGGGAGGTTTCGGGTTCAGAACGGATTATGAAGAATCAAGCAGCGACGTTGACCCAATGAAAGCTGTGAGGAAAATTACCTCCTCACCCGGGGCACGCAGGCAAGCAGAGATAATGACATAATAGTCTGGATTCACTCGAGGAGAGGCTCGCTGCTGCCAGGTAATCTTCGAAGACAGATGTATTTTGGATGGAAAGCTTAAGGGGAAAAAAAAGCATCTTAAAAGTGTCTCTGGGCTGTCTGGTAGAATCACTATTTTGGACTGAATGGTGTGATGGCGAAGAGGTCGGCGCGAAGATGAGGACAACATGAGCCGAAGCACAACTGGGTTGAAAAATGATGAACAGTCGATATCGTAGACGTGTTCTAGAGTCAAACTGAAGAAATGAAACTTTTTGATGAGGCAGACCTGTAAAGTTTGCTCTGACAATGACAAATATTTTTTTTTTTTTCTAGAGCAGAAAGCTCACATCAGGGTAGAACTGTATATAAAGATGGATGCTTGTTTGCGTCCGCCTTGATATCTTGGACCAAGGGAAATCTAACTTACTGGGCAACGCCAAGCAGTGCACACCTGTAGTAGTGGATGAATAAATGATAGAGCTGTGAGATGTCAGAAATGTAGTTGAAATATAAAGTAACATAATAATGGAAATTATCACTATATTAACACTTGGCTAATGTTATATACTTTGGTTAAATTGCGCTAATAGGGCATGTGATCAAGTAACATAGTACGGACAGTGTTCAAAATGATGGTGAGTGAACTGTCAATCAACACCACATCGAAGCTATTATAAGTGTTCAATTCTTAATTATGGCAATAAAATGAAGAAAAATGCCCCCCCCCCCCCCCCCCCCCCCCCCCCGAGACCTGAATATTCTGTTTGACAGATTTGAAGAACAACATTGACTTAGTGTTTTTTGAGCGGAATCTTCTTGTGTCTGAATCATGTATACACTACTGTACACTATTGTTTCTCATTTTTTAAAAAAACAACACTGTTTTTTCAATGAAGATAACTTTAAACTAATCAGAAAAACACTGTATATATTTCTAATGTGTTAAATGACTGTTCTGGCTGCAAAAGTCTGTTTTTTGTTGCAATATCTACATAGGTGTATAGAGGCCCATTTCCAGCAACTATCACTCCAGTGTTCTAATGGTACAATGTGTTTGCTCATTACATCAGAAGGCTAATGGATGATTAGAAAAGTCTTGTGCAATCATGATAGCACAGCTGAAAACAGTTTAGCTGGTTAGAGAAGCTAGAAAACTGATTTAAAGTACAAATCATTGGTTCTAACCTTGTCAATGTCTTGACTATATATAAAAGTGTGACTTTTTATGGAAGGCACAAAATTGTCTGGGTGACCCCAAACTTTGAACAGTAGTGTATATCTAATGGCCGCCAGCGCCATTGCATTTTATAGTATATCTGGAATGGCTCCAGCCTCAAGCTGTGGGAGTTGGTGCTTGGAAAAAAAGAAGCTCTGAATCTATTAACTCACCTTCTCTTCCATGCTCTTCACAGTGAAAGACAGCTATTCACAGAGCAAACACATAGCTCCTCAGCAGATGCTATCAGCTAAATGAGTTATTTTAATGATGGGCATGCCGTACAGACAAAGAGGGACTTGATGTTTGAGTACTATGAGATGGTACATTATGCTACACACACACACACACAATATGTCTACCCCTCCTACTCCATTCAACATCATCATCACGGAAGCATATCCATTTTTGTCCCGTCAGCCACAGCTCATTAACTTGCCTGCCAGTAGCCATCTTGTTACTGTGCCTTCTGCTGCATTTTATTAAATTTTACCCCCCATTTCCTCGAATTGTCACTGTCCACATTTTTGTTCTTAACAAACCAGCTGTGGTGAATTCCTCCATCAAAAAAAAAAAAAAAAAAAAACTCACAACAACAACAATAATTCCACATCTTGCATCATTTATCATTCCACAGAAAAATATATTTAAAGCAATACATGCCTGCTCCCTGTCGTGGACTCAGGCACGCTCTTACTGCAGAATGCAAGTAGAAAAATAACACAAATAGATGACAGAGCTTGGAAAATGAATGATGGACATAAATTATCATAAACTAATAAAAGAAAACACATCCTTGTCAGCCAAGTCTTTGGTTTGTTACCTCATGTCAGGAAAATGTTGGTTTAACCTCCAGTTAAACTCTCAGATCAGCAGTGTGGCTGATTTGGCCAGTGGATCAAAACCCTGATAAGATCTTCAGTGATTACTTTGACAGCAAACACCATTGGTGATTGATACTGATGGGATACTACATACCAATTGGGAGAAAATCCTCTAAAGAACAGGAAAAAAAAGCCTGTTTCAACAAGTACATTCCTCCCTAGCCCCATTTATCATAATTCACATGACTTCAGCAGCTAGTTCAGGAGAGAGACAGAGATAAAAGTCTCCTCGAGGGGACAATATTTGGTTTTATCTTCTCCATCTGAATCCTGTAATTGCAGTGTCACTGCAGTGACTTCAGATGTTCATGTAGGAATTCCAATCAGGTGGAGAAGGGCATCTCTGTGGGCCTTTTCTTCTCAATCTTCTCAAAGCCACAAGGTCACTCAATACTTGCCATTGTGTTCAACTGGGGTCAATGGCAGGTCTCGATACATATTCTGTGGGCGTTTCTCCAGCTCTAAGCAGATCACGTCAGTGTCAATTCTGAAGGATCATGATTGTCCGATTGAGCCGTCATTAAGGGTCAGAAGTCGCCTGTCTATCACCATCCCGATATCAGTCAGAGGTTGACCTCCGCCACCGACTGAGTAAATGGAGAAGATGCAGATTTTCTGCTGTCGCCGCAGGTCTTTTCAAGGGTCAAAAAAGTGACTTTCAAAAGGGACGCCTTCACTTTTTCTTTTTTAATTCTGTCTCAAAATAGTGTTCAGGTCTCAGTTTGGACAATGAAACTGCTTGACCATTAGAAGATCCCTTCATAATTCAGTTACAAAAAAAGAGATTGGGGCAAAATGTACTAAGACATTTATGTGAAAATAATATGACACTTCAGTAGTCTGAGTTAGACAAATACAGTGGAAGTCATCCACGGTTGCAGTTTTACAGTAGTGAAAACAAAATTCCTTCTTTTTGTCTCGATGGACAGCGTTTCCTGTTCAGCTGCAGTGGAAGGATTGTAACAAAAAGAATGTATTATAGTAACATTGAAAGATATATTAGTGTGACTAATTTGAGCATCTGAAGCTTCATATGTGCTTGAAATTAAGTTTTAAATACATTTTTGCATTGGAAGGAGAGCTTTGGATGTTGACCCTCATCGGCAGTGGAAGTGCATTAGAAAAGGATTTGATCCCATGTTCATTGGAGTTCATTGGAGACTGTTTTAAAACAAAATTGTGAACTTATCGTGTCGTCAGTGGTGTTAAATCAAGTCTGGCATCACGGAAAGTCAAACAAAAAGTAAGGTGTACACAAAGTATTTAGGCCAAAAGGAGATGGCGTCATCCGTCTTAGACAATGTAAACACATAAAGTTCCCTAAAGGCTCCTTTTCGCAATCAGTTTAAACACCAGCGAACAGCTAAATGGGACACTTCGCAACCATCGTGGCATTGTTTGAAGTGTGAAGATGGATGGATACTGCATCAACTGGTGAAAACATAACCTCTGGATGTAATGGCATGTCTCAAGTGTTTTCAGCTATCTCTCAAAGCATTGGCCCAGGCTTATTTTTGGGGGGGTTTTCAAAGTTTAAAGGTGAGTTCTGTCTGCTTCGGAGTGGCTCGAATTCAAAGCATATACAACCTCATTAGGCTGAGAGCCGGGCTCTCGCAACTGGCTCAACTGCCATGAATTTCTACACATCAGCAGATTGTTCGGATTCACGGAAGCCACAGCCCCCCCCCCCCCCCCCCCCCCCCCCCCCCCCCCAATGCTACCTGCATTATGAACAGATGTGCCAGGAGCCGGAGCCCCCCCCCCCCGATCCAGCGATGCATGGCGAATGGCTGGATTTCACCAAAGGTGAAGGGTCAAGCCGTATCCCTTACCCGACCCTGGCATTAGACACAGATGCATGATGTCAGCTCCCATATGTTGGGACTGGAAGGTGGCTGCAAAAGCCTTCGACATGCCTAAGACTTCCCCACGGAGCCGCAATCCCGGTAACCACTCGCCGTGAACCGTGAACCTCCAGGTCCCAGACACCCACCTCAAATTATGCGGTCCCCAAGGAGCTTTCTTCCATTCACCTTCGCTGCCATTCCACAAGCCCCCCCCCAGACACCCACCAAATCCATTCACCTGTGGCAGGAAGCCTGTAGTCCAGGAGGGGTTCAAATTATGTTCCCGATTGGAGGTCATGGTTTCAGTGTTTCTTGGCCTTGTAAAGTCCTGGTGTCTAGCAGCTCCTTAGTTTAAATGACTTATTGAATGCATAAACATTGCCTCCACTTAGTGAATACTTCTTAAAACAAGCACCACTACACTCTTGCTCTTCCACTAAAACATTCCACTTAACTGGAAGAACCGATTGAGCAACTGCTAATATTTTGTTACGGCATTAAGGATGAATGTTGAATTTAACAATTCGTTATCTGTATTATTATTGGATAAAAGTTGATTTCATGCAGCTGTTTTGTTTGCACTGGAAAATACACAGAGGCTCCACCTGAAACTCCAATCTGTTGCCAACGGCAGCACCTTTCTAAAATCTGTGGCATATTTTACTCTTTATTATAGCAATAACATTTTTTTCCTCTACATTAGTCACAACTGTATTTACCAGAATATTCCACTTCTGGACTTAAGAAATATTGTTTTTGTTTTCCTCTTCCCAAGTTGAAAAACATGTATTTTTGTGTTTATATTTCATGGATTCACAAGATTAGCAGAGTCTAGACTCAGCATAAACGTCTTAAGCAGACTGACTTTCAAATGATGCTTAAACTCATGTGAAACAAAGACCCATTTATTATATTAGAGTGGACTGTCTGGATGGCAGAAACAGGGAGGGGATATTGGCCCTGCGTCACCCATCACTTATAAATTAGAGCTTGTGTAAACTTCCTGCGGTTTAATATGCTTCCTGAGGTCAGAGGTGAACTGACGAGCATGACCAATCACAAGATAAATCAACATCTGAAAGCATCCTGTCATCAGCATACTCAAATTCAATTGGCTGTAATTCATTCTAAAGAGCCAGAAATGGCCCTGTTACTCATCTTGATGGATGATTTTTTTTTTTAAACAGTGAGCATATATACAGTATACATTCTTCAGACACTGCATTAGCTGAAGGTGCAGAAAGGTAACACTTACTTGGAGTTATATCACAAAGAGTACCCGTTTGTGTTAACTTTTAAGATGTCTTGGTATCTCAATATCTATTCCCTACACTATTTGATTTTATTTTAGATGTCAGTGGTGTCACACACTGACAGCATGGCTCTACATGGCACTAGGTGGATATTCCATCACTTTGGTCCAAAATGAAATACTTCAAAAACTATCTGAATGACCTTGACTTTTTTTTTTGCTCTGGGCCCATCAGAGGGTTGACATTTGTGGTTATGAGTGTCTCAACTACGGGTGGATTGACATAAAATATATTCATATATTTATATAAATATATTCATTACATTCATGTCACTTTTAGCACAATGTATAAAAGCATCAAAGCCATATTATCAGATCAAAATGGCTTACGATACTTTGGTTTATGACCAAATATCTGCAGAATCAATGATATTTCAACAGAGTTGCCAGCATAGCTGTGGTAAAGTAATAATATGTCAACGTTGTTTTTTAAGCTTTTCTGCCTCCAAGTGGAAAAAACACATTACTAACAATTCTTGTTATAATAGAGTTGTCTATTTGTTCTAAATGTAGACATTCCGGTGACTGACATGTTTTATTAACGTGGCTCATTGCTTCAATGACCATTATTTATTCTTCCCTCAATTCAATCTGGAAGCCCCTAAACAACAAGGCAAATCAAACCCTGAGTGACACACTAATTGGGGCTCGGACAGTTTAATCAATATGCTCAGGATTAGTTGTAAGATTGTGCCATTTAAATAACTGCTATCTTTAATTATAGTTACTGCTCTGCTTGCTGGGATTAGGAAGTGCTTTTAAATAGCCATCTTTAGACATTTCCATGCCTAGTTTCTCTAGTTTCTTTCTTTGAGTTAACTATGATATCATCTATCAAAAAAAATAAAATAGGAGTAAAATAAAAGTATCTTCCTATTAAATTTTCTGGTGATTTGAAGATGTCAAGTACGGTCTTTCAGGGGGAATATAGATCTCATATTAAGCTCTAGTGCATTGTTTTCTCTGCCAGAGTGATACTGCAGAGAGAAGGTAACGCCTCACTTCCATGAGTAACTGTGGTGAATCAAATTTTCCACTTTTCTTATCGGTTTTTATATGAATCACTCACTGCTGAAGGCAATATAGGTTTTAAACTGGAATTGCATGGACAGAAGATTCTATAGAGGTTATAATGTAGCTATGACTTCATTCTCTCATGAGGGAGCTGCTGCTGTGCCCAAGGCCGGTCCTGCTTCATCACAAGGAAGAGGCTCAAAACGTCAAACTACAAGGCCATCAACCAGGATTGTAAACATATGCGAACGCCAACGGGCAAAATTAAAGCCTCATTTGGAACTTGGCGGCTATTCAAGAATTTGAAACAAACAAACACAAATAGGGCCACTTCAGCCCTCTACTTTCAGCTTCACTACCAATCGTTGCCAATGGAAGATAAATCATTAATCATAGATATATCACTCAAGGAGTCCCCACTTTGACCAACCCTTTTCCTCTAAATCAGCGTGATGGTTGGAGTGTGATGGTTCGCCTTCCTCAATACAATTCAATCGCAAACTGTCACTCCCAATTTTCTTGATTACCTCTGCAGGGTGACCCCCTACAGACTTTTAAACATCCAAGCAAGGATGACTTCAGGCCCTGATCAATAATCAAATCCCAGTACACATCTACAGATCAAAAGAACAGCCCCTCCACCGCCCCCTGAGCCGCCCAGACTTCAAGTTAATGAGATGGAGGGCAGCAGCAAGGGGCCATATAGAGCCTCCATGTTTAATTAGTTCAACCTTGTGAGTGCCACGGGATCCTCTCCACCCCAACTAGATGAAAAGTGCTAATTAGCTGAGTGAATGTTGGAAATATACTCACAGGTATATCCAATCAAGGCTCTGATTGATTAGGTCAGCATTAACCTGTGGTCTCATTTTCCCAATGGGGTTGTGGGTTGGACAGCTTTGTCTCAATTGGGTTCATCTGCTGTATGTGGGTCCATCCACACAGGAGGGAAGCAATCACTTTGCCATAGCTCCACATTCATGGCCTCACGACAGCCATTGTGGTAATATATCATTATTACATGAATCAGCAAATTCACATGGATCAGTTTTGTGATGGGAATACAGAGGAGAACTAAAATAATCACACAAGTAACTGGTAACTCAATGGCTACAAAACCTGATTCTCTGCATCACATCAGAATTACTGTGCATGGACAGTAATCAGATATTCTGTTTTCAGTGTGACTTGAAAGAAGAGAATATCAGACATGCAGTAAAGAAAAATCACCAGAAACTGTCAACATTTGTAGATCATTTCAAAACACAAAAGTTTGTCGCTTTTTTGGGGGGGTTGGGTTATAAGACAATTGCTTAATGGGGGAGCCACGGGGGTGTTCACCCAGAGTAATAAATAAGCTAGGACCACCCCTGGCCTTGTTTCAATAAAATATTTTACGTGGAATATGAAAAGACGCATATTTGTTGCTGTGGACCGGCACTGCAGAAAGTAGGACAGGATTGAAGGTGCTGCATTTGAGGCCGACACTGGCAGTAGCAGCAGCGCAAAGATGGATTATTTTTCTATCTACAGGTCACAGGTGAGTTTACTTGAGCCTTAAACCGCCCATAGCACTTTATTCGAAAAAAAAAAACATGTTGAATATGTGCTCCAGCCAGGATTGTGCAAGTTGTCTTTTCTTTGCTCTATATTGTTAGCAGTAATATTGGCTCATCATGCATATCTAAGCATTTATTCCTATAATATTGACTCACTTAAAGGGGTTATTTATGAAGCTTTTCTTTTTTTTTTTTTTGAACCACATTCAATCTACATAGAGCAATAGTATTGGCAGTTCTGGATTGATTGCATATTTCTGCATGGGCTTGCTCTTCTTACTAGGAAATATTAAGGCTCATAGTAAAGGAATGTAAACATAGCGCATTTTTTATGAGGTCAGTGCTGAAAACAAACCATCAAAGTTAATGATAATTATTCCGTCAGTGAACATAAGCAGTTCTGGTTTTTGTTGTTTGCGCTGAGCGATACGTGGAGTATTCCTGGCAAATGAAACACAGACGAGAGGCATGTGCTCAGCGCTCAGTGAAATCTCGCTAACCCGCCATGTGACTGTGGGCAGCCCTGGCACCATAATCAAGGAAGGATTTCCTCTGTAAAAGTGGCTGGATTTGGTCGTGGGGAGAAGACAAAACTGGAGGAATGTGGTCATATATGCTGGTATTTCCGAAAAGGAATGCCCACAAGCTACGCATACCTGAGCTCATTAAACATCACTCATAGACTCTTGTGGAAGAAAAGATCCCACCTGTTCACTGGCTGTGACACTGAGGTGTGAAGCTGATTAGATCTGCGTATGGAAAAGGGGTTGAGTTAGAATTATGGAAAAAAAAATATTCATTCAGCCATACATGTCAAAGTGACTGAGTATCTGTCTGCTGTCAGTCCAGACATCAGCCCAAGTCCCAAACTGAAAGCATCTGCAAAGACACTCTGTGACTACACCCACCATCTGTTCCTCCAAATACGCCTGTTGTAAAATGCAACTGGAGGCCAATGAATTTTTATCGTCTTTGTTTTCAATCATTTGTTCCCTGTAAACATGTTTCCTCTTTCTTTGCTGTGGAAGAAAGCAAAACCTTTTTTTTCCCTCTTCTTTTTTCTAAGGGCTTGGGTGGTTCAGGGAGTTGGAAGTGCAGACACGTCTTGTGCTGGGAGGTCAGACCGAGGACAAGGACATGTGCCAGCACAGTTTATTGTACCTCAAAATGGTGCACAGATGATATACAAATCAGATTGTGTGGAGAGGTATGAGAGCACAAGCAAAGTGTGAGTTAACAGTTAACGGCCTCGGGGGCCCTGTATGCTCAGTTTGACACCAAACACATAATGGGGCAGGCAGGCGGCCTCACACACACACACACACACACACACACACACACACACACACACACACACACACACACACACACACACACACACACACACACACACACACACACACACAATTTCACAGTTTGCTCTGTAAAGAAATAACATGGCTATTCCCCATTCTGATACTTCATTTCCGGAGTGTGTTTATGCTAAAGCACAATGTCTATTAAAAACAAACCAAGGTGGCCACTTTTAAAGCAAAGTTGGTAGCACTGATCCCCCCGAGTCACTCAAAGATTAATTCTTCTCCAAACAGGGAAATGATCCAGAGATCCAAGCCACGTTAAGCTCAATTCATTTACAGTCAAGTGTTTGAGTCTTGGCCACCTGCTGCAGCTGTATCCCTTACCATTGATCACAGAGTTCAACGGAAGCGAGACTGAGCATCAACAAGCCCTCATTTTCTTAAATCTAGGAGGAAATAAAAGGTTTCACTGTGTTTATATGGAGAATTACGTTCAAGGATTCCACCTCTCACGCCTTGGCTGTTTACACATTACTCAAACTGTAAAGGCTGGATCTGGTTCCACGGAGTCCCGCCAGGGTCTATCTTTGGCCCACACTCTGTTCAAAACTCTGTGCTAGAATATGTCTGCGAATTCGCAGGGCTATATTAGGCGGGATTTTGGCTGTGGCTTTTCTGCAGCCCACAGTCCTGCATATTAAGAGTGCTATGAAACTTTATATGACAGATAATATCAAAAACATGCTGCTGCCTGCTGTTGTGGGCATACAGAGCTAACATGTAAAGATTCTATTACCGAGTGAAAAAAAAAAGGCTCAGTGGATGTGATGCAGTGTTGAGGATCTTCAGGCTTTCAATTACAGGGTGGTTGGGGTCACAGAAAGCTTTTAACTACATGGATTTGGGATCTCACTCTTCCCCCTCTGCCCTTACATTTCATCAGAGGGCCATGGATTTGAACCCGACAAGAGACATTTGACTGGATCAGCAGACCCTCATTAGAGCAGCAGCTTGAGACACTGCACACTTGTAACACATCTGAAACACATGAAAATCAGAATATGATCTTCTTGTTTTTTTCTCTTTAAATTGCCTCTGTTCATCCTATGACAAGGCAAGGAGCTGTATGGGAAACATAGGAAAATGCCATTTGTCACGGCTACTATCTCCAGCAGCTCTGATAAGTTTAAAACGTATCCACTTGGCCCTTTGCCAAGTGGATAGAACGCTATTTACCGCAAGAAGGACAAAGAGGACTCTTCCAGATGTGTACTATATTGTAGTGAATATGGCTGCAGCCAAATTTAAATCAATATTTACACTATAGATTGTAAACATATTTGAAGGGGGGAGAGAGCAAAAGAGAGAGATTCTTACTTACTAATAGATTTTTGGGCACCTGGAACAGCAGGTTTAGTCTACAAGCTTTAGCTAAACAGCTTCAAAGGGAAAAGTTGCCACGTTTACCACCTCATTAACGGATTCAGACCAAAGCAAGTCAACTACAGAGAGCTCAAGTACTTCCCCTTCCTGTGGACCCGGTGGGACCATATTTCAGAAAATATATTTAGGCCTCGTCAATGGTGAAAGACAAAAAATGTTTTGTCTATTCAATGTGCTATGAATTGCTGATGTTTGTCAATTCAAAAGATCATTTTGAAAGTCAAGAAAGTCACAGCTACCCAGAACTGCTGAACTTTTTGCAGTGAAAAGTGTGATTTATGGCACATCTCATGGGATCATAAAAGAAGTATTTTTTTCTTTTAAGGGCTCATGGGATGAACGGGATGTACTTTGGCTCTTTAGGTTATGTCCTAAATTTCCATTCAAATGGAAAACAGTGCAACACCAACATAATACAGTGATATCAATCAGGTCAGTCCAAGACATCCCCTTTTGAAACCATTCCACCTGTGCTTGGACTTCACCAAGCCAAATCCAATTAGGGACCCATGGGAGCAGTGTTGAAACACAGCATACCAACAACTCCCATGTGAATCCTGCTCCTCTTCATAACAATATCCGATAAGAGTTTGGGAGGAGAACATTATCCTCTGTCCCATGGAACTGCCAACTATCTCCCATCCCCTTATCAAAAAGTCTGTTATTATGCCCACCAGACTCATTTGGTGGGAACAGTATCTCAGAACATGTGACGGTTGTGGTAGCTAAACAGAAATTGATGATTTTCAACGTATGTCTTCTGCTCCCCTGATGGTCTCCCAGCTGTTGTGATGTTTTTGAGAAATAGG
Organism: Lepturacanthus savala; assembly: GCA_030544235.1. NCBI lineage: Eukaryota > Metazoa > Chordata > Actinopteri > Scombriformes > Trichiuridae > Lepturacanthus > Lepturacanthus savala. Next base: position 8,547,829 of record CM060474.1, read on the forward strand.
CGACTGTGATGGATCGTGGAAGCCGGGGAGAGCAGGAGGCTGTTTTCAGCGGGCTGCCTGCTCGCACTCATGCTGGGTAATTGGCTCTCCACTCCAACGGAGCGAGGTATCCCACTCCCTGACTAACGCATCCCACCTCTGTTCATCCATTTATCTACCCATCCATCCATCTGACCCCTCCCGGGTTTTCTCCCCTGCTGTCATCTCTCTTCTAAGCTCGGTTTTACACGCTACATTAGCTTTATTGGAATGATCCTCTTCTGGAGTTGTGGTTTCAACTGATGGACTGCTATAACGTAAGTTGTACAATTATAACCTTAAGATCAGAATTTTTCAGGTTCAGATTGTAGACAATGTAAGATATAGCCAGTTAAATTGATATTAGTAATGCAGAAAAAAGAAGAAAATCACCCATTGAAGGGTGTGGCATACCACAATGGCTGGCGGGCACATGTTGATGACCTCGCCGTTCCATAGGTGAATCACTTCCTGATCTCGCAGCCTTACATCTGGTGTTTGTGAGTCACAGCTTTCATTCTGTATTTTATTTCTACTTGGAATGACAGCGATGTGCCTTATAATCCCCCCAAAAAGGAACATACCGTTAAAAATGATCTTCAAAGAAAAGAAACTGCCCTGTGCGGGCTGGTTCTGATTTTACAGAGAAATATTTTTAATGGTGTGGTTAAAGTGTTCGATGTCTCAGATCAAGATCTTGAATTATTTTCTGATAATATCCGGCCTACGACAGCCTTTTCAGTTTGTTGTGCGTACAATTATTAAAAACATGCGTAAGGTACTGGGCTTTTGTTTTAATTTGCTGCCGAAAATAAAGCAGCGTGTGTATTTGTGACATATCCTGATGTTTCATTGGTCCTTCTGCGACCAGGGGGAATATTTGGAAGCATTGGAAATATGTCTGACAGCTGTGCAGAAAACATATGCTGCTGATAAGCTTGAGTTAAAACAACTGGCCGTTCAGCTGGAGGTGATCGCGAAATAGTTCTCCTCGTAAAGACACATTCCAGTTTTTGACAAGATTTGGTTCCAATTAAGCCATCTCAAAACTGAAAACTAAACCGCAAACACCAAAAGGGAATTTAGTGACACCCTTATGTTTCTTTTTATCTGTACAGCCCCTGCTTTGTGTCAGCATAGAAATATAGCTTGTAATCAATTATGGGTTTTAAGGAGTCTTACAGTGTGCCTATTTGCACAGCCTAAACTGAAGAGTAAGAGACTATATAATGTGTCATATAGTCTAGATCAGTTGCCCCTTATGGACTCATTATTTCTCGTATCACCTCCACAAATCAACGTCATCATGACTAATATGTGAGTGGAACTTCAGAGAGGGAGATGAATAGGGAAGTTTGGAAATGCTGCCACCTAGTGAGTAAAATCAGCTGATAATAGGTGATCTTTACTCTGAGATAGATCTAATTTAAATAGTTTCATAGAAGTTTCATATTTGAATTGATACAATTAGACATTTAAGCAAAATAAATCTTTCAGTTAATAGTTTTATATATGATTTGGTTATGGATGTACAGTTTATCATTTTGATTTATCAATTTACATTGTAAAATATTTGCTTTTGGAACATTTCTAAAGGTAAATTACATTTAAAACAATGTATATCTTTCACAACCAGAGAAGGTTTTACATTCCCAGAAAGTCATTTTCATTTCAAGCAAGATCTCCCGGTAATGTTGCAGAAATATTTCTAAACAAATGGTTTATATCCATTCATTATTGCAGCTGATCACTACAAGATTTAAAAGCATGAAGCTTCACTTTAGCAGCATCAGTTCTGTCAGCAGCCACTTGGTGATGCTCTCTCAGCATGAATTATGCTGCTGAAGATTTACGTCACTTTGAAGTGAAATGCACAACATGGATGAAATATTACAGCCTGATGAAGTACACTGATAAGTCAATATTCCAGGTTATATTTCTTATTACACCACAATCACTGTAGGAGGAGATAAAGTGGAGCACATCAAATAAGATTTTTCAAATAAGAGTTTTTTTTATAAAAGATGTGGATTGTGCAAAAAAAGGGGGTGCAACACAATACAAGGAGAATGTCTAGAGGTACATGACTCAGCTTGAAATTGATATTGTGTCTCAGCAAATAATGCACAATATCGCAATTCATCCCTTATAATTGACTTACATATGCAAATATGCAGGGCTGTCAAATAATGCCTGAACAACCCAGCTGACAAAGACATTATGTAAATGTGGAAAAAGGCCACATATGCTTTCAGCCTATAAACAACTGAAGCGAGTTAGAAAATGTGCACATTTATACATATTTCTCATTGTTACAAGACTTTCCAGATATTTTTGTGCTTCATATGACAAATACTACAAAGAGAATTCAAAACCTGGCATGTATTGCTTACTTCAAGGTCCTGGCTTCTTTCTTTCTGGCTAGAAACCCCCCGAATCTCCTCATCATCGTCATTGTGGTTAAGAGTCGGTGTGGAGTGAAGGCTGATCTGCTGTCTTGGAAGAGAATTCCTCACTTCAGTCCTCACCTCCTCATCAATCAGACAAGAGCCCAGTGTCAGCGGCTAGTACGGCCATCAGATGGAATGCTGAGATGCCGAGAAAGAAGCTACAGGAGTTCCCGTTTCCATCCGTGAACGCTTTTTATCGAATTAAATGCAGCTCTGGTGGTAGAAGATGACAGACATCAGGACATCAACGTTTCCAAGTCTGGGTATGAACATACAAGCTTTGAAAGGAATCAAAAGTAAAATGGTAGCAACTGTAAAACCAATTGAGTCGAGGAGGGAAAACGACACAAACCTGATACTGTTCGATCCAAGATCACCTCCATGAAAGCCTATTATGGCAAGGAGCTATTTCATGAAATGAAATGAGGAAATGGACAGCTTTGAAGCAAACATCTACCAAAGATTTTACAGTTTGCTCAAATGAGCAATCAGAGCAATTGATGTATACAGACTAAAAACATAAATCTTTGTTTTATGTTTCAAGGGCTTTTACGGGCAAATCAAATATGCAGAGCCATTTCTTCTACAGAGCAAAACTGAACAGAGCAAAACAACCAAATGTCATGTAAAGTTATTAAAAATAAGGACACAATCATTTCTCAACCTAAAAGTAGAGATTGTCTATTCCTCCTTGTTTTTAAACAGTGCCCACATGCCTGACAAATACATGGTTAAGATGCCTTTTTCAGTTTTATTTAATATTTCCATAACTGACAAATTAGCAGAATCAACCCTGTAGCATTAAAATCAGAAAACCCTGCATATTCTGGAGCTGAGAGCAGTGGTATAATTAACGACAAAGCCATCAATTCAAATGATATTGCGATATTATTTTTAATGGTGCCGGTCTGATAGAATTTCCAGGTAAGGACAAGATACTCAAGGTGATCTATAAAAGAATGATATTTTTGAAAGGCTATTGATAGATAACTGCAGTGTTTGGAAGTGATGAATCGAATAAGCCACGTACTTGAACTCATTCCTGTTTTTAGGTTATTATTGGTTCTAAAAATGAAGCATGGGGTTAAATATAGTGCTTTTTTAAGACACAGGACAAAATATAGTAAAACCTCATGTTAAATCTATTTTACTGCCAAACACTAAGTATACAGTTGTATTCAAATAGTGTTTTTAAAAAACATGAGTGAAGCCAAAATCCTTATAATCTTTATTTTGATGCATTGCATTTTCTATCCTAAATCAAAATGTGAAGAAAAATGTGTCAATTTTTTAATTATTTTACAGAAAATTTAAAATGAATATATATATATATATATTTTTGTTTTTTACAAAATCAAATATTTACTGCATAAACTGAAAAATCTTCTGGATTTAGCATTCCTGTAAATCATGAAAGTAATATTTATTTCTTATAACCATGCTTTTGAAAACCTGCTTCATCTGTGTTGCATGGAGTCGACTAATTTCTGACTCCTATAAACGGATATTTTAGCCTCAGGATTCCTCTGAATTTCGTGGTTTTGCCTCAGAAATATTTTTGATGCCAAACCACAAATTTTCAATGGGATTAAGGTCCAGGGATTGGGCCGGCCACTCCAGAAATGTAATTTTGTTGGTCTGGAACCAAAATGCTGCTGGTTTACTGCTGTGTTTGGGGTCGTTATTTTATTGAGACACACATTTTGAGGGCATTTCCTCTTCGGCATTAGGCAACATGACCTTTTCAAGTATTTTGATATAGGCAAACTGATCCATGATCCCTTGGGCTAAACAAGATACAATTTGCCAAAGAACACAACAACTGAATGGAGAGACATTTTGTGGACTGATGAAAGTAAAATTAATTCAGACAGTTTGTCAGACGACTACCAAACCCTGAACTTAGCTCACTCTGAAGACAGTGGAGCATGGTGGTGCAAGCATCGTGATATGGGGATATTATTTATCTGGTACTATGGTGTCAGGCCTATTTATCACATAGAAGGCATCATGGATCAGTTTGCCTATATTAGAATACTTGAAGATGTCATGTTGCCTTATGCCGAAGATGAAATGCCCTTGAAATGTGAGTTGCAACAGGACAACAACTCCAAACACCATTAACCAGCAACATCTTGGTTCCGGACCAACAAAATAAAAGTTCCGGAGTGGCCGACCCAGTCCCCAAACCTTAATCCCATTGAAACATTGTCGGGTGACACTAAAAATGCTGTTTCTGAGGCAAAACTGAAAAATGCAGCGGAATTGTGAGGCTGAAATGTTCATAGTTGCCAGAAGTTGGTCGACTCCGTGCAACACAGACATGAAGCAGGTCTCAGAAACCTTGGACATTTAACTAAATATTACTTTAGTGATTCACAGGAATGCTAAATCCTGAAGATTTTTCAGTTTATAAAGTAAATATTTGAGTTTGTAAAGAAAAAAACTGCCATTTCTTTGAACAGCTCAATATTGATTTTTCTTCATCTTTTGTAAAAATAATTCAAAAATTGACAGTTCCCAATGCACCAAAAATTCTATTTTAAAAGTTCTAAGGATTTTGTCTTTGCTCATGTTTTAAACACACTATATGCTATTATATTGTAAAATAGTAACTGTACAATCAAAATAAAAATGCATACTGTATGAAATTAGTATCTTTGCTATACATTAATTTGGGATATAGCTCATGTCAAAATTTGCAGTGTCACACATTAAAATGAATTAAAAAATGCCCTCCAGGGGCCATTTTCACCAAAACTGCAACATCCAAGCAGCGATTTGCAAAAATCTATAAAAAAAAAATAACTGGAAAGGATTACGCATAACACACATTACACATAACACTCGTGAAAACAAACTGCATTTGACTTCTGCATATACTGAATGCATGCAAGAAACCCTGCAAGACTTGCAAATGTTGCTATTTGCAAACAATATTTATGAGCCTCTGGATCTTTTTTTTTCTTCTTTTTTTTCTTTAAAACAATGGCGTCCATGAGAAAAAGACAAAAGAAGAAAAAATACATTTTTTTTTTTAATAACATCTTCAAGAAGGTTCAAGGTCCTTTTGGAGGGCTTTGAACAGCTGGATCAAGGCGTCTGTCCATGTCTCTTTCTGTTGCGGGTTGCTGAGCCCGGCCAGCGTCTGAGTGGTGTACACCAGGGTCAACACCGTCCTCTCAAAGTCCTGCTGGCTCAGAGGCCGCCGGCGTCGGCCGATCTCAGCCGTCACACGGCGGATGTCAGAGAGCGTCTTGGGCACGATGTCCTCGCAGATGACCTCCAGCTTCTCCACGCATCTCAGGGAGGCCAGCTCCTCGTCTGGGATCACCATGGCACGGTCCTCGCCTTGGATCTGCATTCCAGCCAGAAGGATCTGTGAGATTGTAATCCATCATAAAAAAAAAGTCAAGATTGTAGATAAAGCTTCACCAACTAAATAACTTGCCAAATACCACAGACTCTAAACTATTTACATACTTGTGAAGTGAGGTGAAGACAAGATAGTATGATCGTTTCAACAGGATGTGTTAGAAAAACACAATCTTCTCATTTCAGTGTATTTCAGTTTGTTTGTTACTTTTTTTTTTTTTTTTTAAATCAGAAGCACTTGAAGATGGACCAAAAATGTGCAAACTGGAAAGATCTTGTCTACTTCCTTACGATTTTTCCCCATATTTGTTCCAGCGCAAGAATCATCTGAGCCAACGAGGCCTAAACTGACCTCAAAAAGCAGGTTGACACCCTCCAGTGAGTGCTGGAACGAAGGGTTGATCAGCGAATATGTCTCTCGCTTTATCCTATAAGCTGATGGATACAGAGCTGGAACACATGAGAAAGGAGGAAATTAGATTACAGCATCTCCCTTGTTTTCAAGGAATTAGGCACCCCATTATCCGGTGTGGCGTGCATGTGGGTGGGCCAAAGGTTGAGTAAACACGGATTCATTACTGCTAAAATATTATGCAGGTAGAACAGGATCTGGCTCCGGCTGTGCACGGGGTAATTGGTGTATGACCCGAGTCACAGAGGCTGCGTATTTACAAGTGGCGGTGGCCAGTGCATCTGGAGTTGAGATACCCCTGCTCGCAGAGGTGCTGGTATTGCTGACCCCATTTTGGTCACATTTCAAAGCTTCTGTCCATATGTGTAGCAGACCAGGAGGCCTGTATATCGGAGGCATCTAGATATGGCTGGAATGCAATGTCTCGCCCTCATCTCTATGATAAAATACCATGAAACCTATATTATACCGGTGGCGATAACCAGAGGTAATTCCACATGGTGGCACAACTCTTCTCCAGGGGCAGAAGAGAAGACTTTTACTCAAATACTGTGATTGACTATAATTACAGGGTAGTGCTAGTTGCTACAGTATCATTTTTGACATACTCGTGTGAACAATTATTAAACCGACATTGAAAGACTGCAACAAATCACTAGTCTGATAGTCGATTATTCTATAGGTTATTGAAACAATTAAGTGATTAGTAGTTTGGTTCATAAAATGATCTAAATGTCAATCACTTTCCAAAGCTGAAGATGCAACCTATTAAACCTATAAAACCTATAAAAGAAAGAGGTAGAGGGCGGAGAAACAGCAAGAAGGATCATAAAAAGATGTACATTTTTCACTTCCATACTATAGGCTATACGTCTGCTGTGGAGACTCCAAGACCAGTTTGGTGATGGCGCTTCAGGGGAGTTAAAAGTAGATTTGAGCTGAAAGGGAATTCACAGTGTAATGAAGAGAGGTAAAACTTCCTTTGAGCTTCTCCAGACATTTCAGTTTCTCTTTCCCGGTGCATTTAAATCCTCCTGCCCTACAGCTGCTTCTATACGGTGCACTGCTTCGCCAATTCTGCAGTAATGATCAGCCCTGCTGCCCCGCAGCTTCCACAACCAGATGTGTTTAGCTTTATGGCATCCGTGAGGCCAGCCAAAGCCGCATGCACTGGCTGATCTCCCAATGTACCTGCTTCCAGGCCTGGGTGACTGCCAGTCTCTGCTGCAGCTTGGCTTTCACATTCCAGCCTTCGATTACGAATGTAAAGGAAATCTGTGACTCTCTGTTCCAGGGTTTTACCAATAAATCCCATGAATGAATTTATTAGATTTTGACTGCCTCTACATATTTTTAAACATTTCCCAGCATGTCCCTCCAACATGTCCCATCCGAACAGCGTCTTGAGTCACGTTTTGGGAAATATAGTTATTGGCTGTCTCGCCAGGGCTTTACTTGGGTCTTTTGTCATGGCGATGACATTGCCAGGCGACCAGCGGGGGAATTCAGGAAGTCACTGCTCCTTCCAAGAAATAGTATGGCATGTACAGTGCGCCTCCCTGAAAACCATTTTTCAAACAAACAAAATATAACGTGATAATTACATTTAATTTCTGATCATTTCCTTCCATTTCCAGTCTCTATCCTAAACTAAGCTAATAATCTCAGTATTTGACGTACAGACTTTATCTAACTCTCAGCCTGACAGTGAATACACTTATTTCCCAAAATGTCATATTTAGATAAAACAAGACCCAGGGGAGAGAATTCTTATTAAAACAAGGGGTATTCTGTTAAAAGATAGAAAAGCTGTTGGGAAATGACGGCTTGGAGATATATCAAATGCTGATTTACAATTTTAAATGAATAATCTGTAATTAACATAATTTATCTAGTACTCTCTGTCACTGGTTGATGTACAACAACAAGTTCTTTGGCAGGAACGCGCGTTTTATGCTTCCCGCTACAACAACAGCCGTTTGGAATAAAAATGTTATTGCTTAATGCTCGCAGGGAGCCTGCAGCACTGCTGTAGGCTAGGAGTCTTGTAAGATTTATAAAGCTACAAATAAAAATGCCCGGTGTGGAAAAAGCACTAAATCAATTTAACGTTTCACATTTTGTAATGGCTCAGTTAAACTGGCAGAGGACTGACATGCAGGATTCAAAGGCGGCAAAAGCAATGTTTGTTATGGTCAACAACAGAGTTCAGTGATATGCAGGCGGTTAGAACGGGGAAACAGGAGCAAATATAAAAAACAGCAGGCAAGCAGTGAGTGAATTTTTACATCTACGTTTACTGGCTTACAGTCTTTTTCTCGGTCTTGGTGCATTGCAGTATTTTTCAGTGCCTGTAGATCAGGAATAGTAAACCATTGGCAGGATGACTGTATCGCCTTGCCCGAGTGCATATGCACGCACCACGTGGTGCATGACACGTACAAAATTGGAATTAATTGCTTCAGAAACTCCACAGGAAATCTTCAGGTCTGTTCACCCCAGTGTTTAAAATTGTATATGGTTCAATGACAAATAATGTTTGGCAAGATGAGAAAGTCAAAAAACTATTTAAAATACAGTTTTAAGAAGCATTCATTAGGGCTCTCAAAGTTTATATTGTATGTTAATGTTGGTTTGTTTTTAATTTACAAAAATCATGATTTTGTGTGATCTTTTGACAAAAAATGTCAAAGGGTGTAACAAAGAAAGAATGATACATTTTAAATATATAATCCACCTAGAATATACAATTTGACAGCATGTGTTTTAAATTTTTTATTCTTTTTTAAGAGAGTTAAACTATCTGGTACCAAGTTTTAAGGGTTACACCGCATGGCAGTTTTATAACTAACCCTTTAAAAAATGTGATCATTCCAATAGAATTGCTGCCATTAATGGAATCACCCATGGGGACAAGTTAATCCATTTAAATTCTTCATGTTTTCAAGTCACCAATTGCCTCAGGGAGCTTTAGATTCTTAGAACCTAAAATTTAATAAGACAGAACTCCCTTCCTTTTTTCAGATTTGCAATAGATGTTGATTTTGCAGAACAGAAAAAAAATTAGTATCATTATAAGTATTAATAATGCAGCATTTGGCACAGGGTGAGAACAAAAAAAAGCGTAATTGCAGTTAGGCTATTTACTCGTTAGCTGCATTGCAGCATCCTGCTTATTTAACTCTTTGCTGGTCATACATACTGCTCAACAGAGGAATCAAGTGTTGAACTTATTTTACTCCTCTTCCCTAACTCTAAATTATGATTTTTTTTTCTGTAAACCAACCACACTTTTCATGAATGCATGATTTCCTACATGATGTCCTACATGATCACAAACTAAGGTAGAACCTTTAATCAGACTACTGAGGATTAGGTAACATCCAAACACAGAAATGCATTATGTGGTGGTGTAGTGTAGTATGAAATGCATATATGTATGAGAACAGCTTTCAAAGAATTATGCAGGCGAACAAACACACCTGAGGTGATTTATATTTTCCATCTTATTTGTCTTTTTTCTCTCATTTTCAGGTTGAATATCTAATGTAGATGTTCCTCCTTCCAGCATCTCAGCTTTTCCTGCTGCCTGTTCAAAGCCGGTTCAGTCCCCCGCTCTTCCCCTCCCTCCTCCAAACAATCAGTGTTTGAATGGGCAGGCATCCTACCAATGTCATTATGCAAAGGCAGGGAACTTGTAATCTCCCGCTAACTGCTTGCAAGGAGATGAGGGAACAACAAAGATCCAATAATTAGCGAGGCTAAATGATGCTTTTGGCCGGAGGGACGTCTTGATGAGAGAGACGGAGAGGGGGGAAAACAAAAACAAAACGGACGTCTGGATCCCCTCCGGCTTACAGTAAAAGGAGGTGAAAAGGACACAGGAGAGAATGAAACATGTGCCACAAAGGCTCCTCGTCTGCTTAGCATCACAATGAACCTCCGAATGATGCAATATTCAGGCAAAAACAACGATTTTACCATCAATTCTCACCAGTGAGCCAAATCTGTGAAGAGCAAAGCAGTAATAATGTCTCTTTTAAATATAAATGGTATGGTGGGGATGCTCGTGGTGAGTGGAGATACCGTAGAATATTCCAGGGACTGTGCTTCACAATGAGCCAGGAAGGAAAAGTTTAGTCTTTTACCAATCCATGTTCCTCTCATATAATAAAGCAAATGGACACTTTTTTGGATCGTTATATTATTGTAATCAATTTAGACATGAAGGTTTCTGGGATTTATTACATAGTGCAGTCACTGAACTGTTTTTTTTTTAAGTATACAGGTGGATCTGGCTTGTTTTCAGGCTGTGAAGTGAAATTCCTCCCTTCCAATTCAAAGACAATAAATATATAGCAGGATTTATTGAAGACTGATAGAAAAAAATTAAACTCAGTGACTCAAGCTTTATGTGCAGGCTAAAACAAAAGAAGCTTCACTAATAATGATTTCTATTTGAAATAATATTTTTTTCCTTCAAACTTTGCTTTCGTCAAAGGAAATTTGCTGGAAATGGGCCTCTATGCACCTATGTAGATATTGTACCCAAAACCGGACATTTGCAGCTAGAATAGTCATTTACCAAATTATCAATGTATAGAGTGTATTTCTGATTAAAGTTATCTCAATTGAAAAGACAGGGCTTTTCTTTTTAAAATATGGAAATTTCTAAGTGACCCCAAACTTCTGAACGGTAGTAAGAATTTTCCTAAACCTAATCAGATCTTAACCACAGCATTGTCAAACTGTAAAAACATAATTATAATAATACATAACATTATTTTAACATTAGTTTATTTAACTAAACTGAAAAGCTCAAATACCATCACTGACTGAAACCTTTTGAAAATAAACTGGGCGTTTCTCAGTAGGAATGTTAACAAAATGCATTTTAATGCCAAAACTATCTTAAAATATTGCATTTTCCACTGAAATATTAGGAAATTATAGGAACGTCCACCATCTTGCTTGAGGTTGTGACTGCAGGGGCTTGTATTGCTGGACATTTGCTGGAATATGCACAAAAAAATGTTTTAGCACATTTCAGCTGATTGTTTTGGTTTTAGAGCCTGCAAACTGCTTCTCAGCAGCTGCTCTCGGTTAAATAACAACAATAAACTCACTGAAGGCCACTTTCCCCAACTGCCTAACGGCGGATAAACAAAGTTGGTGACTTTCTGGTGAACATAGGGGAATTTTAAGATTTTAAGAGCGACGTTTCCCTCTGGAGTTGGTGAAGACTAAAGCAGATATAGCTGAGTGGACTTCACTCATCACCCAGCCAGAATCGGGACTCCTAATGAATGCTAGTGTTGCTCCTTGCTTTGCTGGGTGTATAATCAGGCAGCTGTTTGCTACAAATCTACGAGCATGTTTGTTTATAAGATGACACTACAGTGTGTTTACTGCTTGTTCAGCGGTTGCCAAACCGTTGCGTTAAAAACGATCACCAGTGTCGGTATTTTCTAAAATCAGCTGCCCTCCCTTTCTTGTCGGAGGTTTTATGGCATCGTGAATCTTATCCAAAGATTTCAGGCAATGAGACTGTTGAGAAAGGAATTTCCTTTAGTGAGAGGATCCAGCAACAACAGCACACATTCTTTTGAGGACATGGATCAAGACGGGACCAGCGTTTCTACTTAATTCCATCTTCTAATAGGCTTTCATCTTATAAAACGAGGACTCCAATAACTGTAAATTGTGTGTAATCTATAATTTACACATGCAAAACAGGGACATTTGTGAAATTTCAATGTGGCCTTTGAGAGATACTAGAGTAAAAATGCCAAAGCAAGTAAGTCCACCTACCTTTCCTGTAGTGCTGAGTGGCTGCCAGGTGGATGGCCAGGTAAGTGACGATTAGTGGAGCCCACCACTGCGGCATGTTTATGATGTCACAAAGATCACGAGGACGCGATCACACCCATAAACAAGCATCAAGGAGGCAAGTGGAAACAGCCGCTTGCGGAGTCGCGGCGTTCCCCATGCAACAGTGTCATGTGAAAGACCACTGTACTCATTTTTCTGTCCCCTCCTCCCTCCATCCTTTCCCAGTTTTTTTTCCTTTTTTCCCTCTGTGTGTGTATGTGTGTGTGTGTGTGTGTGTGTTCTTAGGCCAGGCAGTCTGGGCTCTCATCTGGAAATCATCAGCGTTGGCTGGTCCTTCCCCTGTCAGCTAGCCCACTGGCTGACTGCTCCGTTGGCTGACTGGTTCACTTACCAGGACGACTGCACGACTGGACAACCGGGCGACAAAAAAAAAAGAAAAAAAAAAGATGAGCAATGTAGCCAGAGCGGAACAGGTGCTGGCAAAGCATCCACATCAGCTTAAGGAAGAATTCCAGTTTCTTTTTCTTGTTGCTTTTTTCCCATTTCCATCATTTCCAGCACTCTCACAAAGTCCAACAGGGACCAGAAAACAAGAATTCAGAGTATTAGACAGGCTGTAAATAAGCCAAAGTTTAAAAATAGACTTGAAATTCAAACCTTCTCTGTAATGTGGTAATAATCCTGAAAACATTGCACATATATTGCATTTACTGTTAGTATAAGTTGAAAAATGAGAAGAGAGAATGTGTTGTCATTATAGGCAGCTTCCAGTATTTAATAGTATTGCAGAATATTTTCACCACCAGATTGCTTCAGAAGTTCATTGTTCAGGAAGATTTTACCATGACAGACTCGCTCACAAACAGTAAAAAACAGTGACTATATAATAAGATGTAAAAAATAAAATAAAAACATCAAAAATGTACATATGATAGCTTCAGTTTGAAAATTGCAGGAAATATTTGGGAAATGTACACAACTGTTGTGTCAACAAAACTTTTTAACATAGATTTTGTCATTTGTAGATGCTTTAATATGGAATAGTTACATATTTTGCCTTTAACTTAATAAAAAAAATATGTCACCTGAAGAATTATGCTCATATTGGGAGAGATGTGTGGTTTTAAATCCAAAATTACATTCAAATATGAAAATCATTTCCTAATCTTAAAGGTTTGTCTTAAAACAATAATCACAAACACTAACAGATTTTGCTGTAATAATTCCACATGCGGGTGACAGTGGGGCAGGGGTTAGCACTGTTGCCTCACAGCAAGAAGGTCACAGGTTCAAGACCTCCTTGGTCCTGGGTCTGGGACCTTTCTGTGTGGAGTTTGCATGTTCTCCCTGTGTCTGCGTGGGTTTTCACCAGGTACTCCGGCTTCCTCCCACAGTCCAAAAACATGCTGAGGTTAATTGGAGACTCTAAATTGTCCATAGGTGTGAGTGTGTGTGAGTGAATGGTGTGTGTGCCCCACGATTGGCTGGCGACCATCTGGGGTGTATCCCTGCCTCTCGCCGTAACGCGCTGGGATTGGCTCCAGCAGACCCCTGTGACCCTAATGAGGAATAAGCAGGTATAGGAAATGACTGACTGAATTCCACATGCTCCAATTCCAATGATCATTAAGAAAATGCTTCCTAATTGTGAATTGTGTGAAAGAGCGGATGTTGCCTAAAATTGTAGCTGGTATATTTTTTTTTCTTCCTAAGAAGGCAGTAACTTTGAAAGATGCTGTAATAAATTGAAATTTTCCGTTGAATCCCTAAAAGTGAAATTCACATCTTCCCCTCACTCTTACGCAAGCCTTGCTGCTTTAAATCTATTTAGTCATTGTCCTTGCAGGTATACTCTGCAATTCTAAGATAATTAAGAGGAATTCAGCATTGCAAAGATTGCAAGGTAGTTTGCACACAACCAGAGAGCCATGTAAGCCAGGAGGAGACAGACAGAGACAGACCGGTTTATGACGGGAGTCAACATCAAAGGCCGATGTGCGGACCACTCAGAGCATCTAGATTGAAGACTCTCCTCCCAGCTTTAAGCTCTCTGCTCTACAGCCTCTCCTGCTCTTTAACACACCTACAGAATATCTGCAAAAAACACGATTACAAAAGGGAAGAAACCCTCAAATTTCTGGTAAATTTCCAGAAACTTTCCATGGAAAGTTAAGTTGGGAAATTTATCAACTAACTAACCATTTAGTTAGGTTAGATTTCACAAATCTCTTGATGTAGGGACCTACTAACAGCATCCAGTAGGAGATTTCATTCTCCTCTTTTAGCCGTCCTGTCCTAGTTCTGCATCCTTTGTTTCCCTCTTTGCTTCTGTGTGTCCTTCATCTTCTGTTCTTTTATTTCTCCCGCTGACATTTTTGTTTTTCTCCGTCCCCCCTCCACAGTTAAATTCTTCCGCTGGTTTACATTTACAAACATTTTTCATTTAATATCTTCAAGTTAAACATTAATACCATTATAGATCAAATATATTTACCCACAATATTATCAAAACTGACTTCACCATGCTATGAGATAGCGTAACATTATGAGACAGAACTGTTCTGCTGGTCTGGAAACAGCTCATATTGAAGGTAAAGCACTTATTAATATGACTATTGGAATTATGACAATGGACGAATTTTCAAACATCTTAAACTTAAATCTTGAACTTTAATCTGGTTATTTAAGCCAAGAATATAGTACAATATATTTTCCCCAACTATATTTAAGTTCTCTGTTAAGGGCCAACTGTCAATTTTGTAAATTTTGGATTTATTCCTATATATTTCCATTAATTCCCAACTTTCCCAGAATTTGTCAACCCTACATACACTGTGCTCTGGATTTCAGATAATTTGCTTTCTTGGCTTCAACCTGAGGCTGCATTCAAAACAAAATACATGATGGTGAAAGGTGTTACAAAGGGAGACATTTGTATCAATCAGCAGATTAGATAGCACACAATTAATCCAATAGAGGCTGGAGATATCAAACTTAAAGATTTATTCTAACAATATAACCCTGATAACAGACCCTCCCTCCCTCCTTATCAACACTTTGCTGTCAGAATAGACAATGAGTTGTGATATCTGTGCCGCCTCCTGAATGTAAACCACTG
Organism: Lepturacanthus savala; assembly: GCA_030544235.1. Taxonomy (NCBI): domain Eukaryota; kingdom Metazoa; phylum Chordata; class Actinopteri; order Scombriformes; family Trichiuridae; genus Lepturacanthus; species Lepturacanthus savala. Next base: position 8,563,034 of record CM060474.1, read on the forward strand.
AGGCTCCTTTCAGCTGCTTGTCAAAAGGATCGGCTATCGGCAGTTCAATTCACACAATGCAATCACAAATGGGGGCAGGAGATGAGGATCGCTGCTCCCATTTCATTCCGGAGGCGATAAAGACATGGAGTGGACGTTGTGGGAGTCATAACGGCTGCACTTCACCATCTCCTCTCGGTGTTCATCTGCAGGTGACGACGTTCGAGAACTGTACGGCTATGAAAGCGCCACTGACCCCCACTGTGTGGGGGTTATGAGCACATTACACCCAAATGCATTGCAATCTTTTTTTTCCCCTGCTGTGGCCATGAGGGGGCAGTGTTACAACACACATCCTGAGAGATGCACACAGCTGCCTGAGGATTCTGCCATCCTGCAGTGAGCGTTGCTCCATTTTTTGGTGATGCTGCATGATTTCAGGAAATAACTGAGTTCTATTCAGATAAGGATCTGGCAATATGAATGCAGGCACTTAATAAAGATCAAAAGGGGTGTTTGGGTTCAAACCAGGTGGCAACCCTTGAGACATCCTTACAGTTAATTGCTTCTGTGCTGTAAATCAATGGAATGCCTTGGAATATGCAAATTGGCACGAGGCTGTTGAACAACTGAACTTGCATACAGACCCGCTTAATAGTCAAACTGATATATCGCACAAAAAAGTCTGCAGCTGTCGCTTTAAAATACGCACAAATGCTGCCGGGACTCGGGGATAATGCATAAACACCTGATCCAGATGCATAAATATAGAAAATGCTTCTTCCCAGCCAAGGGATCGTGACTCATGGTGAGTGGTTTGAGAAGGAGCTCGAGCTTAAAGTCATGTTATAATATATTGAATATTGCTCCTGACAGATCGCGGGTGCTGAAGAGCGAGCGGAACGGGATGGAAAACACGTTCCCCTTCCTGGAGGAAAGCCTCCAGCTATGAGCTGAGGAGCCTGGACAGTTCTGTTGCTATTTTGTGTTTCACTTCTACCATGTTCACAGTGTGTTAGAAAAAGCCGAGCCGAGGCCTCCGAGAGACGGGAGAATTTTTAATTATTTTTAATCCCCAACCAAAGCTCTGCGGAACAGCTTTTTTTTTTGCCTCCGTCAGACTTTTTTTTTTTATTGTAAATGAGAAATGGTTCTTGCTTGATCCGCAAGGTTACAAAGAGGTAGAAAAAAGAAATATGAATGAGTTTGCGCAGAAAATCCGAGAAAAGCACAAAGAATCCAATTGCAACTTTGTGATTTAGAAAGCGGGACCCAGCGAGAGAATGAAGAAAAAAAAAGTTTTGAAAGAGCTGGAAGTAAACATGTGGAAGTTTTAAGACTGACCATGGTTAGCGGCGGCGTGGCAGCAGTCACAACAAGTGAGCACAGGCTGTCTGGCACATCGCTACTCGGCTGGCAGGAGGCACATCACGCATCATAACAACTCAGCTAAATAGCGAGTGTGTGAGCGCTCAATCACGACGCCCGATCATAACTCGAGCAGAATAATTACCTCCACTGTCCATCACACCTGTGCAAACAATTTCATCAAGGTTCATCTGAACAGAAACGGGACTGCCGCTCCGTCTTTAAATGGAGTCGGAGGATTAGACAGCTCGCGTCGTCGGGGTTGACCCCAGTGGGAGTGTCCAAACTTTCAAGAAGTTGCTGTCTGTCTGTTACACACACAACAAGCAGGATAGAAGACAGTTACAGCAGCGTTATAGTGTAAACAGGCCACCTGTCTCATTACTGTCGTATCTGGTATTTATTACCACGGAGTATCGTAATTAGTCATTAGAGCAAATACTGCTTTGTCACAGTTAAAGTCGCTAATTTCCTCCTTTGTTCTCTGGCTTGTGCTTTTTGACCACTTAATTTATAACAACCTGATCAGTGGTCCAGATGTCAGCCACAGATACAGTGGTACTCGCCCACTGCAAAACAAAACCATGGAAGGAATTAATGGTGGAAATTACAGCACGACAGACAGTAACAAGTGCATTTTCTTAAATCCTAAATAAGCACATCAGCAACCGATTTTCTCTTGTTTATTATGTTATAGAATGTCTAAGTAGAAACAACTATTACAAAAAAAGATAGTTGCCAGCCTATCATGGGGCATACGCACCATTCATTCACATACTCACACCTATGGGCAATTTAGAGTCTCTAATTAATCTCAGCATGATTTGGACTGTGGAGGAAGTCGGAGAAAACCCACACAGACACAGAGAGAACATGCAAACTCCACACATGAAGGTCCCAGACCAAAGTCTTGAACCTGCGACCTTCTTGCTGTGAGGCGACAGCGCTACCCACGGCTCTGTGCCGTATGGATACAGAAACATAGAAATTAAAGAAGAATATAAGATTTAAATATATATTGATTGAGATCGAAAGGCCATTATGGAACTTGGAATTGCTGAAAAAAACAATCTCCCTGCAAGGTGTGTCTGCAGATGTGAACAGATGTGGAAGGTGAGCTGAAATCTACATCGTGGGAGCTGGTCTCCAAACTGGGCGGTGGAACCAAAAGCAAAACCCAAAATAATGGAGTTAATTGAAGGGTCAGAAAAGCACAGTGTTGCTGCTTCTAGTCCGTCTGATTATAGCTGTGATGTACTGACTACCTACAATGTCCTGTTTTGAGCTACTGCTTAAATATAAGCTCATGATCCATTAATTCTAAATTAAAATGTATTTTTTCTACTTAATATAAAAGCTTAGGGGATAAACCAGTTAAATAGAGCTTTGAATTAATATGGGTAAACTCTTTATTCTGACCTCCTGAAGTTATTTATGAACACCAATTAATGGTAATTTGAAAAAGGCTTACGGGGTGATGTTAAGAGAATTAAGGAAATGTAAAGCAAATTTTGAAAAAAAAAAAAAAATAAGCCATCTTAAACAGCTTCGGGTTTCACAAGTCAACAATCACATGCTGTGAAAACTAATCCAATAATGGTGATTCCAGGGTCAGAGTTAGAAAGATTTTCTTTGTCTCTGTCAAGAACCCTTCAGCGGGTTACGTCTTTGCCAGCCTTTCAGTCTGAGTTAGGAAGAAAACTCCTTGCGTCATCCAGCTTCCAATAAACTCTGCCAAACAGCTAGAATAATGACGCCTATGTATACTTCGTTTCCTGTATAATCAGTGCTCGGTACGTGTTTGAGCATGCATCAACAGGCTTCTGTGTGTTAATCTAAGAGGCTCTAGAGTCGTGCAGGGCAGGCACATGGGCAGAGCTACAGCGTCTTGTCACTGTTATCATGACCTATGTATGAATGGGACTCACCATTTCCAGGCACCGACGCCAGCTGGTGGTGAGTAATGAGGATGTGTTTGCTGGGTCGTCAGCTTGATCGTCAGCACCTCCGTACTGACACGCCCCGGAGAGGGAGTTGTCACGACTGCGAGTCGACTGGGCAGAGGGAAGGTAATGAAAATGCTCTGACAGTCATTAATGCTATGAAATATTGTCTTAAGGTTGTGTTTTGTTTCAAGAAGTTCTCAGAAGTTTGCCAAAGCACGAGAGGTTTCTGTTTGTTTCCCATGGTGTGTTGGATTTCTTTGGTCAGAAATACGACACAGCAGATAACATTCATTTCCTGGGTTTTTATTTGAAGGTTTGATATCTCTAACATGATATATTTGCAATTTAATGTACAGAAATTCAACCCAATGTAGTTTACAGTGCTCTCTGAAGTGCTTCACTGGAGCTCCAGAAAGCACAGGTTGTTTCATAAATATTCATGAGTCTGATTGTTTTGTTTACTTTAGATAATGCCAAACAAAACAACAACAACATGATAGTGACTATTTGCATGATATGGGACCTTTAACAACAATGTTTCTTTCAATTTATGATACGACTTATAATACTTCAGACTGACCAAAACTTTTATATCTTATGAGTCTTGTGTTATTCTAAAGTTAAGCCAGAAGACTTTATACCAAACTTTTGAGACAGCAGGGAATAAAAGTTGTATTTTCCAACCCAAATACACTACTGTTCAAAAGTTTGCGGTCACTTAGGAAATTCCTAATTTTTGAAAGAAAAGCACTTTTTTTTCAACGAAGATAACTTTAAACTAAACAGAAATACAGTCTATACATTGCTAATGTGGTAAATGACTATTCTAGCTGTAAATGTCTGTTAGTTGGTGCAATATCTACATAGGTGTATAGAGGCCCATTTCCAGCAACTATCACTCCAGTGTTCTAATGGAACAATGTGTTTGCTCATTGCATCAGAAAGCTAATGAAGCTGTGGCATCATGAAGATGAATGAAAGATGGAGAAACAGAAAAAGATGCTTATTTACACCATAGAACTCCTCTAGTTAGGTTTCTATGAAGAAAAAAAAAAACTTTTACCACAATGCACTGCTGGAGCCGTGGCACTCTGTAAGAAGTAGCGATAAACAGAGCGACCAATGATCGTCTCTGTAGAGTTAATAGAAATCGTCTAAGAGGTGAATGTGTTCAGTCAAACAGTACACAAAGGATTAATTGAATCTGATAAAATGTCAAGTGAGAACAGAGTAGGGTTGTATAAATAATGAGATAAGAGCATAGATTATGTTAAAATTGACCCACACTCAATTACCTCCGTCTCAGTTCACAGCTGTTTACTGTAACCGTCGAAAACAACAAACTTGGTTTTTACTTGAATTTATTCGGGGAAGTTTTACTGAACACAGACAACAGTCAAAGTTACATATCCACAACTAGAAGATGTCCAGCTACACCTACTCAGCAGGTGGGAGTGAAGGGCAGTCCATTCATTTCTTGAATAATCATTAAGTCTATGAAATGTCCACTTTTTCATTAAGTCCAAGACAATGTCTTGAAACGGCTCTTTGTGTCAAACCAACAGCCTAAAGGTTCATTTTCAGGCAATCAACTAGTTGTTTCAGCACCAGTCAGGGGCTGGTAATAAGAGAGAGGAAAGAACCACTGTTTCCACATTCTCCTCCTGGATTTCTTCTACCAATCCTGGATTCAACCAACCAACCTTCAAACCTGACCTTCCAGGCACACAGATGTTCTTTTAACCTTCAGGCCACCACAGATCACTGACAGACCAAGCTATCCGCTAAAATTTGACTGTTCTGATGGAAAAAGTGCTTCAGTTTATTCGATGATTCATTGCAGACATTAGACTAATTTCACTACGGAAAAGGTCATGGAGGACAACAGGGTAGATGAAAAAAGGTGCACTCTTCTATTCTCTCTGATCTTTGAAGGGCTACAACGGGTTGGAGTGTTTTTTTATGATTTTTGATTAAATACCTCAAGGCTTACGTTTTTTAAAATATTTTTTACACAAACTTATTTGCTACTGGAAAATATACCTTACTAGGAAAGCTCTTTTTTCCTGAAGGTTTTCCTTGCTCAGTGTGGCACAAATTAAGGCAAAGGACAATGTTTGTTCAAGTTGAAGTGTTGCTTTAACAGAGGCAGCACTATACTAGGAAACATACTGTATATATTAGGAATAGAGGGAAGAGGTGTAGGGTTTAAGTACATCATCAGGTTGTGCAGAATTTTACCCTTTTTCCAGTAAGCATTCATGGCTTTGTGTGTTTTGTTTTACAGGATTTAAACTAAAATTCTTAGTGCTAAACTTTTGAGAGAGAAGGCAATAGAAGCTGCATTCTCCAACAAATATATATTTTATCCTTATCCATTATAGGAATCTGTAGCTTCATATGCATGATACAAATTAATTAAACCTGCACTTTTCTGCTCATCCTTCAATAAGATTGAATGCAACTTGTACACCTGCATCATTCTCTATCTGACACCTGTGCCTCTTGTGGCAGCCGCCTCAACCTTAGCAGACAGAAAGCTTCCCTGCATCTGGGTCACAGAACAAAGTTGCTGCCCTGTGACATCATGTGGATAAATGAAAGGCGGAGAGCAGAAGACCTCGGCTGAACCTGGTGAATGAGGTCAGCTGCAGGTCTGGAGGCTTTGCCTGGTCTGTGAGTTTCTGTGTGTATTGTTGTCTGTGTGCGCGAGGTAAGTGGACTGGAGAGGGAGGAGAGAGGTCGAGGTGTCTGGTCCTGGCCCCAGCCCCATGAAATGATGCCCAACACATCAAAGCATCTCCACACTGAACCCCAGGTGGCTAAAAGCAGGATCCAGCTGAAGCCTTCTGATCATGCAGCACTGTGGTGGAAACGGGTAGAGCAGCAACTTGTGCTTAGAAGACAGTAAATAGGTTTGAAATAAGAGTAAAAGTCGATAAAAACCTTATTTTAAAAAACAAAAACAAAGTGCATTCAAGTATTTCAATGTTAGTAGTTTAAAGCCATATCCATATTTTATTATACCTTGCTCTCTCTCTCTCTCAAGAATGATAGAATTACATTGGAAAAAAAAGAAAGAAGAGGAATCAGTTTGTGGTGCTTGAATTTCATTCTGTGGCGCTGTGCCACAGATTGGTGTGCGAGACCAAATGGGCCATTGTCCTTACCACCATCAGCAGGATTATAATAAGGGCCAGAGGGTCATGGTTCTCGTGCCCTCTCAATGTGGTCTTGTGCCTTGAAAAAAAAAAAAAAAAAAAAAAAAAAAGATCTGCCAGAAGGCCACAGTGGCCTTGATGCCCTGCCTCAGTTAACTATGCAGTTTTGTAGAGTGAAAAAAATACATAATGAGTCTGGCATGAACCGCTCAGGCAGGGTATGATGACAATTAGTCACCAATCTATCACCAAACCAGGAGACTTAATCAAAAGCTATAGTGTGAAATCATAGTCCCATTGTATTAATAGAGATATTTGGCTTCAGTAATGACATATCATAATCTGTCCATATCCTGCAGCTATAGATACAACTGCCTAATTTTTCTTGTGAAATCAGGATAATGCGTTTGACACCAGAGGTCCAACCACCACTATCTTAAACTTTTGCGGGAAAGACAGGTGTTGGTGTTCTAAAAAATGTTTATTTAATAATTCAGATCTGACACAAGTGCTAATTTTGAAATTAAAAGTCTTCTTTGTCATCTATTTAATTTCCTTAATACTTTTCCTTGATCAAGAAATAACTTAAAATCATTGTTTTAATTTATAGCCTTGGTGCCTTTGTGATAACACAAAAGGCCAAGTGGCCTTGCCTTTCTGGTCCCTACTGTTGGAGCCATCTTCATTTCAATGTATGTGCTGTGAACTATAATTCTAACAAACAAACATCCTGGAATTAAAGTGCCAGCAGACAGGTTTTCCTGCTTTTCTTCATTCTGTCAGCATGAATGCAGTACATCCCAGGTCATAGGTCAATTCTACAGGAGACGTAGCTGAATATTTTGTTCCAGTGAAGATGTCTGTACCTGTAAGCTACTCGAGAAAAAGTATTTGTGTCTGTGGCCAGGCTCAACTCCTTCAATTTTCTGGATTAAACTTTGTTAACTTTTAGTTAGAAATGACGATTTCCAGTCCATATACAACATGTGCATCCCTACTGTATGCGTCATTACTTGAAATCTAATTTCACCTTTCTTGTATTGTTGATAGAAGGCAGGCAAAAAGAAAATAAATAACTGTGGCAAGCTATCAATGGTATCTTTGTCAATATATGTCACAGTGTGCAGAAAAGCCGTGAACGATCTTCTTTCAAACATTTCATTTGTCAGCTTGCGACTGGATTTGAGCGCCGTCTTTTCACCCACTGTCACTGCTTTGAATTTCTTTATTCAATTTCAAAACATCGAGGGGTGGGAAGGAGCTCAGCTTGAACCTGCCTTTCTCTCTTCAATGTGCGCCGGTCTCTGCGACTGTCAAGCAGTCACAAAGCCAACAAAATCCAAATCTCTCCCTTGTTAAAATCGTATACATCTTTTTTCCCCCTCCTTTTCCACTCCAATCCTCTCAAAGCTGTTTACTGCATAGTAAAGTGCCTTGTTAGATCAGATCTGTTGTCGGTTCTCCTGCGATATCCCTGTCTCACAAAGTCTGGATTATACAATTAAACTCTAGATTTTTGCATTTCAAAGCTTAACCCCTCCATGAAAGCACAGGCGACATACAAATGAATATAGATTTATGGAAATGAGCAAAAAAAAAAAAAACTTGACATAGACCTACACTGTATAACGACATGAGCATATATGGAGGAACATGCAAACTAATCAGTGATGCCAGCAGCTGTTTATTAGTTTGTCACAGTTTTGTGGCCTTTAGCTTCTCCTCTCTTCTCAGTTTTCCTTTTTTTCCAGGTTATTTACTCCTTTATTTAATCCTTTCCTCACCTCTGCTGTGTCATTCATTCATCTCATTACCTGTGCCACTGTGACATCGCCTCTCAAAGCTTCCACCATCAAGGCTTCTCCTCCGGAGCAGACTCGCACTCTGGTTACTTTGCTGGATCCCTCACATCTTCAGGACCAGGCAGTGGTAGGAAACGGCCTGGGATCTGCCTCTCTTCTCTGCCACAGGTCTGCCATGAAGAGCAATAGCTCCGTTTTTCTAAGAAAGTTCTGTAGTGATTTCTTCTTTTTCTTGTCTGTCACCTAAAGGGGAAATCAGGAGCACCTAGATGTTAAATCTCAGAAAAGTCAGACAGATATTATAAGACATTTGTAAGATATTAGCAGATCTGAGAGAGTTTCTCTAAATGTTCTGGGCAGGACAACACAATTTACTGAGGGAAATCTGATTTGGCTAATTTGGACAATAAAACTCATTTGAGGTCAAAGGCATGCCCAGAAAGTTAAAGATTTTGAAAATTACATTTTGAAAAGCTTTTATTTCTTATTTCAAGTTTTTCACCATATGGGGACATGGAGCATGCGAGTCTACAAGTCTACATTTATTTACCACCATGAGTTGTAAAATAAAAAGAAAATATAGTCAAGACATTGACAAGGTAAGAAATAATGATTTGTATTTGAAATATTTATTTTTTCCTTCAAACTTTGCTTTCATCAAATGAGTTTTCTAGCTTCTCTAAGCAGCTAAACTGTTTTCAGCTGTGCTAACATGATTGCTCAAGGGTTTTCTAATCATCCATTAGCCTTCTGATGCAATGAACACATTGTACCATTAGAACACTGGAGTGTTCTAATGGTACAATGGAAATGGAGGCCCATGTAGATATTGCACCAAAACCACACATTTGCAGCTAGAATAGTCATTTACTACATTAGCAATGTATTGAGTGTATTTCTGATTAAAGTTATCTTTGTTGGAAAAAAAATGCTTTTCTTTCAAAAATAAGGAAATTTCTAAGTGACCCCAAACTTTTGAACAGTAGTGTACATGGTAGCTAAGGGCCTTTGCTGCCCTGAGAATTTTAAACAAACTATTTCCACTGTCTTATTTGTGTGTATTTGGCCATTGGACCCTTTGTATTTATTTGCCCAAACCAGTCAAAATAGGAACTGTACAGCAGCTGTAAGCTAGCTAACTTGCAGATGCCCTGATTGTGTCAATTGGAGTATTCCTGTGTGTTTATGATCTCCAGTGACTCCAGTTGTTTGTGTTATTTCCCTCTAGTCTCCTTTTCTTCTCATATATTTATAAAGTAAGCTATATGCAATTTTTCACTGCTCAAGAAACATTTTCTTCTAGTGTGGCTGTGTCTTCACATCCACTTCTGTATTTGAAAGTGTGAATCCTTATGTGTACTGTCTCCACACACAGGATTTTGCTTTGCTAAGCTAAACTTCACATTCAATGGGCAGATTCAGTATAAGTGTGGGGTTGATCTTCTCTTTTAACTGATGGCAAGAAAAAGAATAAGTACATTTGTCAAAACTATTTAAACTTAAGACAAATACAAAGCTGCAGCAGGCTTCATAAATGGTGTCACGTATCTGCTACTTTTGTACTTCGGGCGTAATCAAATCTGCTGCCATGTGTCTTACATTTCTTGGCTGTTTGGGGGTTGTTCTCTTACACCAGAGAAGTGATGAAGGGGGAAAACGTCGGAGATCCTCATGGCCACATCTTTATTTCCAATCTCTTCAAAAACACTGCCTCTTGAATTCAATTTCTCTGAAGATTCAAATTGATTTAAAGAACATATGTGAAGCATAAGCTCCTTTCTGACTTCAGGCTTCAGCTTTTCATTTAGCTTCCCTGGGAGGAAACTACAACACTACAAAAGGAAGGGACTTTACACAAAAATCTTGAATTTATTCAATCAAAATCCACAAACTGTTGAAGCCACATGTTTCCCCCCCCAGGATAATCTTTTGGATTCATTTTAATCTTTCTGTGCCCCCACTCATGCACTACTGTGAAAAAGCACTGCCCTGGATGTGTCTCTCCTCCTCAGTAGTCATTTCTGTTATTTATCTCCCCCCTGCTCTCTATCTGTCCATCTTGCCTACTCATAACTTATTCTTTTGTGTCTCTCTGATCCCTTCTCGCTCCGTCTCCCTGAGCCCCTCCCTTCCCGTTTTGCTTTCTTTGTCTTTCTTTCACTTTCCCCCCAACTTCCCTCCCTTTAATCCCTTCCTCTTGGCGTTAGGATGCAAGGTTTCTCTCTTTCTTGCCTCAAGGTCAGTTTTCCGGTTATAATCACAGCGAACGCCTTGCAGATAACAACTGCGGCGGTGACCCCGGCGTTAAGCAGATGCAGCCTGGTATCAGCTTCAGACGTAAACATGGGTCAGGGTTCTGCCTCGCCTTTTCACTGGGTTTTACGCCTTTTTTTTTTGGTGGGGCCGTGCTGCTCGTTACGTCAGTTTTGTTTATTTGTCCTCTAACGTCATGCGTCCTGGTCGACCTCGCTTTCCCTCTGGCGACGACTGTTCTGACCCTGACAACCGGGCGCAGACTCATTCCTCATCTGCATGTGTGTTCTCATGCAACAGGCTTGCGTAGAATTTCTGACGAATTTGCTCGTACGTTGGTGGATGTAGAGAACCAGGGCACTGATGGGCTGTATAGTTTTCGTTTTTTTTTAGCTAATACTCCCCAGCGCTCAGAGGAACATTGACCCTGGCGGTTTCTCGTAAGCCGGGTGCCTTATCACATCTCGCACAGTAAACAAACAGAGTTCTCTGTGCAGCCTCGCTCCTCTTCCCCAGCATCCCACACAGCCTCATTGAGCTGGTGATAGACTCCAGGGCACAGGCGGGCCAACGCTGGGCCTATAATCCTGCATTATTCAGCTATAAATTTTGCTTATACTGATACAACTTTACTACAATATACATCTAAAATAAATCTCATACAACATTTTTTTCTGTAGGCATTATCAGCACTGAAGGAAGCAGCATCAGAGTCCCGAAAAGAAAAATAATTTATTTAGGATTGGAAGTAGAGAGTTAGTTGGTTTTGAGTCTGGAAACTATTGAAAAGTCTTGTTTACTTTCTAGGAGTTTCAGAGAATCACACACTGCTCTGCAGAAACTAGTCATGGTTAAAGTTTGGACTGAACTTTTCTGGTCATTACACTATTTTAAGATTTTTATCCTTGTGAACCTGAAAATCTTTGATTTTAAAGGATTGATCGGGAGCTACTTCATGACATCACTAAATAAAGGGAGTAGGAACAAACTGAAATGGAAAAGTTACTGAATAGTTTGAATAGTTTTATAATGTAGATGGTTTATTATTATTTGTATAATATCTTAAAATTTATATGTTGACTGATGTGAAGACAGTAGTAGTAGCAGCAGGAAAGAGCAAGTCACAATAAATCTGCAGAATTTGACAAAGTGATCTCAACACCACACTTCATTAGAGAAAAAAAAAACCCATTTATGAGCAGTGTCAGGAAGCAGAGTAAAAGATGCCATCATGTCATGCTGGAAAAAACAAGGAACAGTCACTGGAACCATGTGGTAATACCTACCAAAATAAAGAATGCAATAAGGTGTGATGAGGAAAAATGATTATTAATAACCACCATAAACTTGTTTTTCATAATAACGAGATTAGGGTCTTGTTACTATGTGAAAAGATATCAAAAAGAAATCACAAGATGACGGCTGACCCAGTTATCCTCCGGGGCGCCAATTATTAAAATGCAGCCATAGATTCGAGCCTCCCACCTACATGACCTCCCAGAAGACACCACACATAAAAAAATATTTAATTGCTTTAAAGGTCGGAAATTTCAACAGCTCCACATTCAGAACACTTCTCCCCATGAGGAGGAAATCAGCATTAAAGTTTCACAAAACTTTCTCAAAGATTGGGGAAGGAGTAGGGGAAAAAAAACAAAACACTGTATAATTAAACCTGATGCAGCTACACTGCAATTAAGACTCATACTATCAGTTGTCCTTGAGAACATAATGCAAACCTTTCATTCTATAAAACTAGGCAACAGCGGAGTCGGATTCTCTTTGTGTAGGTCTATAAGCAGCGCCAAGGAAAATATAGTATCATTATTTTCTACAGCTTCCGATATGCAAATGAGGTGACCATGTTCTTTGTATGCTCAATTGCTTCCTGGGTTGCATTTTTTTTTTTCCTCTCACAGCGACGTCTCCGCTCTGTCAAGACGCATCAGCCTTGCGGCGAGAGAGACCAGCCGCTGTACCGCACACATTATTTGCACTTGCTACTCTTTCGCGTTTGACAAGATAATTACCAAAGCCGAGGCTCTGTGCAATTAAGGCGCTGGTGATTGCTGACAGTGAGGGCTTGAGTAGCGGGATCTCAATAAAAAGGTGTTCTTGGAGAGGAATTGTCCATTAATGATGCAGCTGACAAGAGGTTGGTGAATATCGGGGTAAAGCTTTACCATCCCCGCAGGACTTACAAAAACGAGATGATGATCTGGGTGCTGTCATCGCACTGTGGAATGTCCCTGAAATGACCTAATAAAGGTAAAAGAAGTGCGACACATCTACCATCAATCTCTTCTTATTAGTGTTTATAGAGAGGCAGCATGGGTAGTGGTTGTTGCCGACTTTTGGAAAAGATTTACTATTCATTATGTTGATGAAACAGCCCCATAACCCATGTAATTATGTTCATATTGGAGGATGCTTTCCCTCATGAATCATGTCCAATCCCAACAATTAGTTCTAACACAGGAAGTAGTGTGTCCTTAATTCAGCGAGGTGTAAAATAAGGTAGTGGAGGTTACGTCCCATCACAGAACGTCAATTAAAAATAATGAAGTTTTCATTGTATCTTGTCCTAACCTTCACCATCGTTGCTGGGCACAGATAGTGTAGCCAGTGAATTTAATGAGGGGTTTTGCAGAATTTGTTCAATATCGACATGCTTGCCTGGCAATGGGATTGTGATGTGATTCTGAATTGTGGGTCAAACTGAGCTGGCAGGGATACAAGGTATGTTTCAGTTCTTGGGCTGGATCATCCGAAGCATCTGGGCTACAAGGTCAGCCTAAAAAGACTTGAAGGCCGGATGCTCAATCTTCACAGGGCCTAAAATGCTAATAGCGCATTCATTCACCCTTCAACAACTTGTAAAGTCCTTTTGTCAAAAGCTGCCCTCAAGGAGCTGACAAAATTTAACTAGCAGTCGTAAATCGGGGCAGATTTACCCAACATTTCCTGGCTTTGCAAGATGACATGAATCTCCAGAGAACATAATTTGACAACATTACTGGATAATGAGTAGGAATGCACAGATACCACATTTTTCCAAAAGGAGAATTGTATGAGTACTTGCATTTGAGTACTCACCAATACCAGGAGGATGCATACCTCAGTTCTATTATGCTGAGAAGATGCCAGAATCCCGAATTATCGGCCACAGACAGTGGTTGGTCATCTAGGGCAATATACTCTGCAAGAGTATCTGTGATTTTGACTGCACATGGGTTGTCTCTGGACATTTTCTCTCAGTTAGTCAATGTCTGTTGCAAAGTTGGTTGTCAGTGTCATGAGTAAACTAGAATTTGGATTCTGAATTGTTTTTGTCGCTCTCCTTCACCTTAAAGGAGATCCACACTGCTGACATGACTCCTCATGCTGGAGGCTTGCAGCCAAGCATGTAAATCACATATTGCCCTAAAGTGGCAATTTTGACTACGAGCACTCATGTCCAGTATTGGGACGATACTGGTATCGGTATTGGGGCATCCCTAATAATAAGTTCCCATCACATTTTTAACTTAAACTTGAAGTATGAGTTTTGTGGTGCTCTGTTTTTGCCACAGATTGGTCTGGGTGTGATAAACACTACACAACTTTTGGTGAATAGCTTTGTCTCAATTTCTTCCCATGTCCGCCGCCCATCGCAGCTTCAATCAAAAATATAAATAGTATATATAGTATATATAGTATATATATATATATATATATATATATATATATATATATATATATATATATATATATATATATATATATATATATATATAAATAATGTAAAAAGTACTGAGAAAAAGTTGAGCAGGTTAAGGTTTAATAGGTTTATCCAATTTACTGGATGCAGTAAATAAAAAGGTTAGATTTTAACTGCAGTGCGGTGAGTCTAATGAGTGACACAGCCTTCCACCACTCAACCTCTCCACCGTTTTACTTTTCCACTCCGTCTGACACTGAACATAGTGAACATAGGCACCCTGTAAATCACCAGGTGTGAAACCATTCAATATGAACAGACTTTCTAATGATACTTGGCATTGCATTAGGATGACCCTGTTGACTTGTCATGATGGATTTAGTCGACAAGTGTAGACATTGTGGCATCTAGTCCTTGAAGTGTGATACAGCTACAGAGAAACCACAGTATGTAATATTGTGTAACAGTGGTGCATGGGACAGTAGGACAGCAGGACAGTCAGATTCATTCTGCTCTCATGCTACAGGTCAGATGAATCACACACCACACACACAAATTATGGTAATATGTGCAACCCATGAATCAAAAATATATTTTTTGCTTTTTAATGAAGAAAAATTACCATCTTGTGGCTGCACAGCTTGTTAGACAAACAAAATGAGTAGGGTTCCCATTGGGCAACATGGCGCCAACCTTTCTCCAAATGAGCTCTCCATCACATGTAATCAATAATTGTCAGCCCACTTTCCCCCTCCCAGAGTGCATTGGCTTTTAAATAGTTCAAACTTGGCATTGTTCTGCTGTGTCTACAGCAGAACAATGCCGGCTACAGATTAATAAGGTGTTTTGTGTCTACAGGATTACTCGAGAAAACTAATTGCAAACTCTCTGCTGTTTTTTTTTTTTAATATATAAATCAGGTAGATAGAAAATGAAAAAAATTAGGAAATGTCAGAAGCATTTGTGAGAAGAAAAAAAAAACACCTGAAAGCATAAGGTTATATACCACACACCCCAAGATCATTTAGATACTGCCAGCTCTAATTACAGTGCAGTATGCAGACTGTATAATATAGCTGGGCTGTTTTCATATAGTACGGAAGCCTAAACCATTATTTATTTACTTCAGTGCACATCCACAATTCTACAATGTCACTGCAATCTTGCATGCAAAAATCAGCCCTGAAATAATATAAATTACATTATTCCACCCCCTTGAGCCCTGGGATCATGGTGCATGCAGCAAGAAGGATGTAATAGCATTTTCATTAGCTCGTGTGCTGGCAGTTTTTGAAGCGATAAGGTATTTGTTTAATTATGAAAAAAGGAGAAAATGGCAGTTTGCGTTGTAAAACAGCTCCAGAATTGAAAGGGCAGTGAGGCATTAAAAACAAAATGTTCTGTAAATCACATCTGCCACGGTGCTAAATCATCCTTGTGTCAACAGAAAACTTTCTTGAAGTCATTTAACTGCTGTCAATACTGATTTGAGCCTTGGCTTCTTGGTCCTTATGGGCGTTTTTTTTCCAACATCTCCACAGTTGCAGAAAAGTTGCACGGAATAAGAAGAAAAGTTTTTTCAATACTAAAATCTCTGAGATCAGCACTTTTGAAAACTGCACAGATGCTTCTATAAGAGATGCTTATTTACACCAGTGGATCACTCCACTCTCTACGAAAATATCCATTAACCAGAATGCATCGCTAGACCTCCAGCACTTAGCTCTGAGAGACGATGCTGCTTAACCTAAATTTATAAGTTCAACTCCCGAAGTGGTGATAAACACAGCAACCAATGATCTGCTCTGTAGGGTTAATAGAAATTGTCTGAGAGGTGAATGTGTTCAGTGAAACAGTACACAAAGGATTAATTGAATCTGATGAAATGTCAAACGAGAACAGGGGTGCACTGTATAAATAATGAGATAAGAGGATAGATTATGTTAAAGTTGACCCACAATCAATTACTCCCGTCTCAGTTCACAGCTGTTTACGGTTTACTGTAACTGTCAGAAATAAATTTTTACTCTTTACTTTAATTTATTCAGGGAAGTTTTACTGAAAGCACAGACAACACTCACAAAGTTAGAGCCATTTACAACTGCAAGACTACTAATGATTCAGCCCTTGGTTCCAATTGTGGTTCATCCTCTGGGGACCGTGATTGTATATACAAACCCTTCATTAGTCACTGTAATATTACAGTCTGGACTAAAGTGGTGGATTGATCAGCCTATAAAACCAAAATTTGCGTCAATAAAATCTTATACAGTGAATAAACCATTACCAAAAAACAAAATGGTGTCTTTCCAAAAAGAGCAGACAACCATATATAACTACAGCTCTCATTTATTTCAGCCCCCCCCATTCCATTTTTGCATCTGAGTCATCACCTGATGGCCACCTGTTCCCTCTCCAGGTTTTCCTGAGTCGGTTCTCCGTCAGCGTTTCGTCTAAAGTTGTGGTGACCTTTTAAAGTCTCAGTTAAAGCAGCACATTGCTTTTTTTGATTGCAAACATCTGTGTAGTGGAATGACAAACAGCTAATGTACGTCTGTGTGCACTTATGTCATTTGTCTTTCAGATGAATGCATACTGCGGGAAGGTTAAAATAAAGCTGAGACAGGATAATAACTAGACTGCCATATCTGGAAACAACAGAAAGCTTGCAGTGGGTAGAGTGCTGGCTGTTTGAGGAATAAAGGCAATTTAAACCAAATCATGAATAGAGGTACACCTAATGAGGTATTGATTTAGAAATTATGATATCTGAACAAATTCTGTCATTTATTGGAAAGCAGAAAAAAGAAAATTAGATAGCTTTTCATTTTCTACAACCACTGCAATTTGCCAAAATTTGGAGTCCTCTCTGCAGATGCTTTCTCTTCATTTCGTCCATCAATTCTTTTCTTTTTAAACAGACACATCCTTCGTCTGCTTCTGATGATTTTCCTTACTTCCTCCTGTTATCTCAGCTCATCTTAAAGCACCGAGCCGTGATCAACGCAATGAGATTGAAGCAAGTCTCCATTCCTGTCAAAGGAGGTACTGGCCTCTGAAGTGAAGGGAGGGAAGGGGGATTTGTCTTTCTGCCACCCACTCTACAAATTAAAAAAATCTGATATCAGCGTCCTCTGCCTCGATAGTTGCTCCATTTGTCCTGAGCTATATGTGGAGGCTTCAGTTCAATTTGTGTGTACATGATCTTGGGAAATAGTGGTTGGAGAGGTGATTGTGAAGCTAAATTGCCTTGTTGTAGTGATAAATGTGACATATGCAAGTCAGAGTGTGGGAATGGAGGGTTGTGGGATGGCTATGAGGTCTAATCAGCACATAATATGTCTTGCAGGGACAGGAAAGAAGGCTGATCACGTATTAGCCCCAATAGTCTATTTACTAGATCTAGTAATATACTATACCATGTTCTCAGGGGGCAGAAATCTGCATGTTACAGACACCTCAATTTCAAATGTCTACATTATGTCTCATAATGGAGGTCAGCAGAAGGTTGGATTTGTCATTAAATTAACCTTCAAACGCTAACTTGAGTGAGCGCATTAGCTTCCCGAACATCCTGAGAATGTATTCTGGGAATGAAAGAATTAAGAGAGTAAAAAAATAGAAACCTGCTGTTCAGTTTTGCCTACGACTCAATGACTGCCAGACACCATTTGTTTTTGTTGCCAGATGGCTGGACCATGAGGAATTAATGTAAAGTTATTTCTGCAATGAATAATCTTAAAGGAGATGCTTGAAAAATAGTCTCATCCCTTCTGTCAGCATCAATCTCAGTGGACCCATCACAACAAAAGTGAGTAGATGTTAACAAATAAAAACCAAGAGGGAGGTAACACACATGTAAAAGTCCTGAAATCCAAGTGCTCTTTAAAAAAGGTCACTTTTGTTGCTGCATGGTCTTTTTAATGGGAGGAAGCAATAACTTGTGCTTTATTAAAGTGGTAGCTACCACAAGTTGAGGCTGTGTTTCCAGTAAGAAACCATTTACTTCAGTCCTTCCAGAGTGTGAAAGGCCCTGGCTCCAAAAAGAAAGGATGGTGCCAACAATAAGATCCAACTGCGGACTTCAAACCAGTCTAATGCAACTAGACTGGTGATGTCACACTTCACTACTTCCATTTTTTTTGTTATACAGTCTATGGTTGTAGTTTTGCAAATTTCATCTGCAATCAGGAAATGTGACTGAATTTCTGTTGGTTAATTACTCATCATCCTTTCAGAGCCTTCTGGCCAGCAATCTAAAAAACAGATGGTAAACTGACTAATAGATTTCTACAGGTGTTATAAATACCTTCATCCCAACAGATGACTAACTCAGTGTCTTGATGTCACATTACAAGCTGGTTCTGAGTGTGTCATCTTTTTACTGGTGGGGACTCAAGTGCACTGTTGACCTACACAACACAATGCAGTTCACAAAAGAAAATGGAGTTGCTCACATCTAAAAAATCATTCAAGGTAACTACAGATGGTGTTGACATAGTTCAACAAAACATTTGGAAATAAAACGAACATAGTACATTATCGAAATTCTATATTAAAAGTGAGGGGAAAAAAATCTAATTTGTTTTAGATTGATATCCCTCAGATCATGTTACCTTATCTTTCCACGTGTAAAAAATTATATGTAGATTGATTTTTTCTGTAATAACTGCATAATGAATATTTAATGATAATGAATTTAATTTATAACATACAATGAATATGTAGAATGGAATTAGGACCCACAACAACACAGTTCATTCAAACAAACAAGAATCATATCTTATCATCTCCTACATATAATCACAGGGTAGAACTATACGACTGCCTGAACAATAACATCAGGCATGAAACCATTTACACTCAGCCTGAAATAGAAAAGACTCGGTAGAGAAAAGACTTAACAGCAGTTTAACAGCTTTTGCATGAGAAAGCAACATGGGAAAAAAGTAATCGTTCCAGTCTTGTCTGAATTAAACTGAAAGTGTACCTGCACTGTGGAGTTTCTGGCAGCATCTAGTGGTGAGTTTGCAAGATTGCAACCAACTGACTACTCCCAAGTTTGGAGAAAAACCTATGGTGGTCATGAAATAACAAAACAAAACACAGAAGTCTGTCTCTAGAGCCATCGTTTAGTTATCCATTCAGGGCTACTGTAGAAACCTGGCAGTACAAAACGGAGAGGTACCCTCTCCACATGTAGAAAAAAATGGTTTAAACTAAGGTAATAAAAACACCACAGTCATTAATTTAAAATCATATACAAGTTTGAACATACATATGGGGATTAGGCCTAGATTCCATCTCTTCCAAGTATGCTCCACTAGATGCTGCCAAATCTCACACACTGCACCTTTAAGAAGTGAACAAACAAGTATCAAGAAATCCATTTCCAATTTCATATCACCCTTTAACGAGTGATTAGCCGTTCTGTGTGAGCTACCAGCCCTTCACTAATAACACTCTTAAGCCTAAGTGATGATAACGAGAAAAACAGTAAAAAACAATGTGGTTCAAATTGGCAATTTGCTAAAAATGAAATAACTGCACGCTCAGTAATGTCTGAAATATATTCTAATATAAAATATAATTTAGTTAAATATTTTCATGCAACGGTCAAAAACCAACACATTTATTCTTCCGGCATCAAACCAAGCCTTATGCTCCATGTGAAGCAGATGTGCTAGCAGCTGACTTGACTTTAATTGCCAAGCAAAACATTTAATTTCTACTCTGCAGAAAACCACTTTCCATCAGTCACTCACAAAAGAACCTTTGCATATCCAACTGTACTCACTTTTGCTCTTGTTTGCCGACATCCATTATGACGCAAGGCCCACGATAAAGGAAAACACAGAGCTTGGATGCAGCATTGATATTCATAAAGTGTACAGTAAAAAGAATGGAGGTATTGAAAAGGTTAATAGAGTGCACATAATCTATTCTTCTCAAAAAGATTGGAATTGAATTACCCTCTGAGCCTGAAGGAAAATCTAAAAAGAACAAAAGGGAAAATTACGGGTGTGCAGGTATTTGCACTGCTGTCACTTTGCACAAAGACTACTGGAGCAGGTAAATACTTTACTTCCTCCTTTTAATTTCTACACCCCAAGCCTCCGCCATTAGTTGGGCTTGACATTGTAATTTCAGCCCACAATCTGGTAGCCTGCAACGGCTCCAATGATACGTCTTCATTTATTTGCAGCTCCCTCTAATTCCACCGGCAAGTAAAAGAGAAAAAAAAAAAGACAGTCCCCCTGTGAAGGTTTTTGGGTTAAACAAGTGGTGCGATTGCCAGTAGCCATTAACCACTGCAGCCAGTTCTCTGACAGGGCACCGGGATGTTTAGGACTGGGAGATAATTTGAAAAAAGCCCTATAATTGGCTGCGATCTGTCTGACAGCTTTGAGTGGAAGACCCTGGGGCTTCTATATCGATGAATCTTCCTAGTTTAACCCGTTCACCTCACTGCTCTCTGCTAGCAGCCATTTAAATCCAAGAGGTGACGAGGAGGGCAGTGGGGAGGCTTTTGGGGAAATTCAGGTTTGGCTTTGCCTTCTCAACCGATACAGCTGCTGTATTGGGGTAATAATCAATAACTGAACCATCTTTTATGTTCTACTACATTCCATTCACATATTCACCATGATAATGTCAATCTGGCTAGAACCAGTTTGCACTACATAGTTTGTCCTATTTATGTTATATGAAACCCAAATGAATGCCAGACCTGAACAACATGTGGCAACCCCCAATACTTGAAACCAAAACGATTATTGATCCACTATCAGCTATCTCCTAGACAGAGGAGTACTGTTCCTTCTGAGGTCAAAATTAAAAACGGCATAACCATTTATGCTGACACACAGCAAACAAGACAAATAAAAACATTCAATAAAAAGAGGAAATACATTACTTGGTTAAAGTTGGTTATTCTGATCAATTCATAGTCTGAGACCCTTATGTATCTGGGAGATCCAAAAGAAAGTCTTTTAAAAAGACAAATTTATTTAACACCTTGTGTAAACAAATACAATTTCTATGAGTTTGAAGGCCATTTGACTCGTTTCATTAACTAATAACTTGGTAAATAATTCAATACGGCCATTCCTCCATAATGCAATGTGTATCTATCTTAAGAAAATATCAAGCTATTTAATAAGCTAATGGAACAGGATAAAAATACCAAACCACCTGTTAAAGGGACCAGAAGACAGGGAATGAGATCTACTCTAATAAACATTTTGATCATGCTGCTGACATTTTCAAGGCTTCCTACGTTCATGGTGGGGAGGACAGCACAGCACGGGGATGATGGGATGTAGTGGGTCTAACTTTGCATCGTGTCACACCAGAAATAAAGTGATAGTTGCATAAATGGCTAAATTATGCTGCACTGGAGTTTAAGGTTTACATGGTAATGTTACCTTGACTTCAGCAAGGACGTCTTTATCGAGATGCTCCAGCGACCAGTGATGTAGAATCTCCAGGGCAGAGCAGGATCAGATAAAAACTGTAACTAAACAGGACGGCTGAAATGCTCCCTGATGATGAAGTGCTCCTCCTACACCATGCTTTACATCGGCCTCTTCTCTCAGACAGCGTAACAAGACCCTGTGCAACTGACACCCGGACTCGTCAAACGATAAAAAATGGTCGACTTTAGCAACAGAATCAGCATGAGAAACAACGCTCTGCTCTCCGTTTAATGAGTTGAAGGATGCTGTGAAATACAACCTGTCGCACACTGCCCAGAGGATTCCCTCCTACGTTTACCATCAGACCACGAGCCAAATTTCTCTCTTTCAGCCCTGCAGCTGGATTTAAGACATTTAAGACTTTTGGTAAACTGACTCTCCAACGTCTATATGTTGATTTCACTCCTAATCCGAGCTTGGTGTTTGCTCGTGTCCCCTAACGACAGTCTGCTACTGAAATAATGTATGAAGGAGTGTAGCCTTGTGGTGTCTGAAGGACATTAATGTGCTCGCTGCACTTTAATGAAGCAGCACTCTGCCACTGAGGCCACAACAGTCCTTGATGATTAAGCTCCTGCAAGTCGACTCTGTCATGTTGCTACATGTCCTTATGATTCTCAGTCTCTATTAATATCTACTTTACACAGCAACTGCTGTGTGCCTCTTCACATTGTCAAGACCACAAATCCTCAGAAATCCTCAAAATTTTATCGTTGGAAACTTTCCATAGGACTTAACAGGAATATATGTGAATTGAAAGGAATATAGGGCAATCAACAGGAATAAATCCAAAATATGAAATTGAAGGTTGGCCTTTAACAGGGAACCTATATATAGTTGTGGAAAATATAATGTTGCATATTATTAGCTAAAACAACTAGTTTGAATAAAGTATACCCCTCAATTACAGGCACACAGCATACTTTAGAGCCCAAACAAAAAAAAAAACTAGTGAAGCCACACATGAATATACACACATAAAGTCAAGTAAGTTTTGATAATATTCTGTGATAGTATAAATGATGTACAATGGTATTAATATTTCCATATATTAAATAAAATATTTATAGAGCATTTCATTGCATTGGTGTTTTTACAAGCTTTTTATATATATTTTGCCCAATTCTACAGAAAAATGCCACATTCACCATCTGATGTGTGGAAGCATTTCCCACAAGCTAATTTCGAAGGAAAGAGTTTGTATATCTGTAAATATTGTGGAAAGATTTGTGAAGAATGCTACAAAAATACAGTAGCATATTGAAAAGTGTCAAAAATTTCCCCAAGGCTTAAAAAACTTTTAGCAGACAAGAGTTCCACTCCAGGAAAAATAATTAATCTGCTGTATTAAATATAAATATTTCCAAAAGGCCCAAGCTTAACTTCCCATGAAAAGTTTCTGGGAGTTTTCTGCCCCTTTTCAACTCTAGTCCTCCTCATTTAGTCCAGTTTGACTCCAGCTGAGACGGAGGAGAGAACCAAGACATTGAACGGCAAGAAGAGAGATGATCGTAATGTGTAGCGATGTAACAGACACTGACATTAGTCAAAGGGGACAATGCAAGTGGAGATATAAGCCCTGTCGTAATGGACCTGGTCTAGCCTCAAGTGCTACCTGTACCATTAGTCACTCACTTCCTTCTATCATCCTGCCACAGACAGACAAACAGCGCCCTGAGAAAATGAATGAATCAATAGGAAAAACAAAGAAGATCTTTCAGAGATTTCACAGCACCATGGGCTACAGAGCTACTCACACTCCATCTGAGCACTCAGAGGGTCCGCTGTCCTCATTCATTCTGACAGAGAGAAATGGGCGACAGAAGTGCTCCTGCAGTCGCTGCGAAAGGACACGGTGCAGTGAGTTGGCTGGAAAAGTTTACTGCAGTTGTGAGATACTTTCAGTGTCCAATTTAAAGTTGCACTCATTGATTTCCCTTCCAATATAAGGACAAAAATAAATCTAAAACAAGCTAACAGACAGAGTCTGATATATGGCTACAGTGTTAGTAAAAGTTGGTGTACTTGCACAACTGGAGCAACATTATCAACCCATTGGAATCATATTTTTGGCCTCCTTGGTATAGTCCATATACTTTTTCTCCTCCTATGGTTTAATTTGCACCAAGTATTCAGAACAGTTTTGGGCTTTTTCCTACCAACTAGTCACTAATATTGGTAGTTTGCTGCTTGATGCTAAAAAGGTAGGTAGCATACATTGGGTTTATCTGAGCTAATTGCTTAAGAGAGTGGTCAGCTTGTGCTAAAGACTGGGGAACTAGATCTGGATTAAAACATTGAACTAAAAACAAGATCGGTCATGCTACGGACTTGAAAATGTGAACCATATATCACAACTAAAGCCCAAACACTTTCTGGATGCACCCGATTGGTTGTAGAAGTAGTAGTGTTGTGTATAGGCTACATTCAAACTCAATCCAAGCCACATTTTTTAAAACAAAAAAAATTGTGACCAGGTTTAATGTTTTTTTGGCAGCAAATTCACACAATGTAGGTGATAATAGCTTATAATGTGGCCATAATCAACTCTTTACTATGAAGGAAAAAAAACATGCATTTTGGATGCAGTAGAGCCATCAGCTCATGCTTTTACACCAAATTCTCTCACTGTCATCAACCAAACCAGTAGTTTGACAAGGTGGCAGTTTACTCCACTCTCCAAATATCACATTGGTGACAGGAGAATAAATGTACCACTTTAGCTTTATCTTAATGCGTTTAGCTGACAGTTTAGGTGTAATTCAGGAAAGTGTCATACAGCCTGTAGCTCATAAATATTTGATTCCCTGAGTTGTCACTGTCTGCAGAAGCGTCTTCAGCATGTCTTTCCTCAGTGATCACAGTCCTTAAAACACCAGCCCTGACCATCCTGTTGAACAGCAACCCTCTGCCAACTTATTAGAAGTAAAATGTCTTTTACACAGTCTTGAGCAGTGAGCTGTAAAAACTAATGTAATGGAGCTCATAAAAAAAGAACGGTTTAATGAGGGCTAAAACTTTCACCTCTACAAAATCAAATAAGTGAACAAACATCTCTAATTGCGCATTGAATCAAGCTATTGATTGCAGTATTGACCTACATGAAACAGGTTGCCGTGAATTGATTGCGGGACCTCGGGAGGTAGCTCAAAGGATTCAGAGGTTCATTGGATGGTGATAATTTGCAATTTATTCTGCAAAAATGAGTTGAAAGGGTCGGAGTTGAATTTGTACTCTGATGAAATGAATCGGGAATATTGAGTAATACGGGTGGTTTTTAATTATGCTTATTTCCATTCGTAAACCATTTATTTAGATTTTTCCAAATTGCATTTCTATTAATTTTATATTATTATAACTGTGATTAAAAGGGGCTTGCACAGACAGCAGTGGAACAGTTAGTCAGCAAAATAGGCACCTGTTTATTCCCCCTCCAACTGTCTTAGCAAAAAAAAAAAAGATTTTGAAAGCATATGAGAGATTTTTTCTTCAAAACAAAATATCCCAAGTATTTTACACAAATTACCCAAAGTGTCCAGACAGTCAGCGGCTCCCACGGCCGAGGCTGCCATCCTCTCTGCGTCCAACGAGCTCAGCCGTCATAACACTGATAATGAATCCGCGTATGTCCAATTAAAATGTTCCTAATAACATTGTGGTTGCACTGATTCCTCTGCAAACGCTTGTCGAGATGAGAACATCTAGTGGGACGTGGTTTCAGGTTCATCGTGCATTCGCTCAAAGTACAAACAAACTGGGACAGATAGAAGTAAAGTGGCTGTAGGAGATTTATGCTCATGCATGTATGTGTGTCTGTCCATGTCAGACCACAACTGTCCGCTTTTAAACTTCTATTGCTGCTCGAACGGACTTATTATCAATAGATAATGATGTAAATCTCCAGCCTGGTGTACTCTTCGTCATCTTCATTGCTCTAATTAATGTTTTCCTGAGCTACGGAGATGCAGAAAGAAGATGGGTAGGAAGGAGCCCGTATCACTTCTTTAACTTGACAGCTTTCAAATGAAAGTGATTACTCTCGATTTAAAGACAACCTCTATCCTTTCCTTATCGTGTCCCATCCTATCTACCAACTACATTTCATTTCATTTATTCTCCGAGGCGCTATCTCGACAGAAGAACACAATGAATATACCTGCAAAGCACCCTTAACTTATTATGTGAGTGTACAACTGAAGACTTTGTTGCCACGCAGAGCGTCAATACCAGGTTGTTGTTTTTTTGTTTATCCTTAGCTTTGTAGTACAATAAATAACCGCCCCTGACGTAGGAAGGCACAACAAATAAATGCAAATTTACCGTCTCATCTGATGTTTTAGATGCACAGACTAAAGCCCTGACATGTAAATTAGCTGATTTCCGGTGTTATTAGCTGTCATTTTGAGGAGAGAGTGGACACAGCCGGTTGCTTGTTACTGACAAAAGTATTACCAGTTTCTCCATTGAGAGCCACTGTAGATGTTGTGAAGTGACTCTACATACCATACTTATGTTTTTTTCTTTTTTTGTAAATATTTCTGCAGTCACGTCTTCAAGCTGCTAAATCCATGCATAAACCTATTTTGTTTTGCAGATCACATCCCCCCAAATTATCCAATAGTAACAACTTTGGTGTTCCAATTTACTAATTCTTTTGTGTTGGTTTATAACAAAATACTTGCAAACCTAAATTGATTCTCATCAGCAAATTTGTATGATGCTATTTTTTAAGCTTACCTTTACTACATGTACTCTGTACCCACACACACACACACACACGGTAGAAACCACATTGTTGGCAAGGTCTGTCCATGTGTCAGCTCTGTCAACGTTGCCAGCTGCTGATACAAATGTGAAAAGACACTTTCAAACACTTATCTTTTGTCCTGTTTTCATAATGCCTCCTAAATTTCTGCAACGTCTGTAATAAAATGCACCTACAGCTACAACAGTCTTTTTCTTTAAAGCATATAATGAAAATGTTTTTAATCAAAATACACTTTTGCTGGGCTCTGTAGATTTAGTCTAAAGGTTGATATTTCAGTCTGCTGACCTTCAGGTCATATGACAGCTGAACTTCAACAAGGGAACTCAAGTTATAGATTCACTGAAAATCAGTCATAATCTCAACTAAACCACAAGGCAAGGGAGTCAATAATAGATTGTGCAGAGGGAGAGCGTGATACCCAAAAGCAATCAGGGGCCCCTATTAATTATGCTAATGATTTGGATTTGCTACTTCATTAAACACTATTTTGAGCTGGTTCATCACAATGCTTGCTGCGCTTTAAAAAGTCTCTGTGGCAACTGTGCGGAAACCATGAAAAAAAAAAAACAGATGGTGCACAAAGAGAGATTCTATGTGTTTGTGTGTTCGCTTGCACATGCTTCATGGCTGTGGGCACACATGTGCTAATTACTGCATCTGGCAATTAGTGTACAGACACTCAGCAATCAATTTGGTTCTGTTCTCAAATCTGTGTGAGGGTACAAGCCTTTGACTGACTCACAAATAATCATCAGTAATGCGTTCAATTATCTCTAGGAGTATTGTTTTTGTTGTTTTTATTTATAGCTAAAAATAGTGGTTGATATTATTTACGGGAAAACTTCATCAGATCCTGGAGATAAATTTCCCGCAGTTTTCCTTGGAAAACAGCAGGTGGGAGCAGAGTTCAATTGAAATTAAAGAGAGTATGTATTACTTCCAATTACTTTCAATTCTTCTTGTCAAAAGTCTAATGAAAACCATGTTAAATTATGAATCCTAAGATATAGGGAACATTCCTGTGCATTTTGGTTATCTTAAAGATAAAATGAATCCATTAAAGGTTTGGAAACCATTTATATACGCAAAATGACCACTGTGTTGCAGACAGAGGAAAACACAAGACTAAACAAAAGAACAAAAGAAAAGCTAGATCAGTGGTGTCATGAAACAGCAGTAATGGCCCAGGGAGCCTGAGGAAAAGCAATTCAAGGACTAAATGAAAATGTATTGCCGATGATTCATTTCACATTTGTCATCAATCTGAATCATAGGTTTTTTCTTTGGCAGATATGAAGATTATTTGCTGGCTTGACAAAGACGGAGGGAAAATCTGTGTCTTTTATATTACAAGAATGTCACTGTCAGCCAAGGGTAGACCATCACTTTCACCCAGTCACCCGCTCTGAAAGTAATTTAAATGAGCAGGAATAAGACGGCGGAGTCGGGGTGAGTAGGCAGGGAGATGAGGCTATTAAAGCGTGGCCGAGTCATTTTATGACGTTCGCAGTAACTGATTTGTCTTTGTTCTCGGGCGTGAGCGCACAAACACGGGGAGAGGCCTAGAGAGGCATGCGGCTGTCTGATTAACGGAGTGCCGCGACACTTCACAGACCTTGCTCGCCGCGTGTCAGTCTGCAGCTTCCCTCTGGATGTGCTCTTGTGACAGGACCTGATGCAACTCCTCACCAGCTCCGCTACCAGCTTCTATCGATTTCTCGTGACCTGATTCAACCCCATGGACTCTTCAAGTCCATCATCCCCTTGCACTGTGTGAACAAGACAGTTTTAAGTCCATATAACTGGTCAAGACCAGGAAGTTTCCAAAGAGGACCAGTAGGTCTGAATAACTGGGAGATGTTCATTTAATACTTGTGAAAATGTCCTTTTGAAGTGGTCATGCAAAATAGTACTTTGGATATGGCTAAAGGTACACAACTATTCAAAAGTTTGGGGTCACCAAAACAATTTGGTGTTTTCCATGAAAAGTCACTTTTATTCACCACCATGAGTTGTAAAATGAAGAGAAAATATAGTCAAGATCTCGACAAGGTTAGAAATAAATTGTATGAAATGATTTGTATTTGAAATATTTTTTTCCTTCGAAATTTGCTTTTAGTTTTATAGATTCTCAGCAACTGCTATTTTCCTTTTCACATTTTAAAGACCACAAATGTTGCTCAAAACGGTAACATTCACATTAAACTTTGTTTGACTAAACACAGTAAATGACAGTATATACATCTGTGTCCTCCTTAGGGTTGCAATATTCTTTTATAGTTGGAAACTATTGTAATTACCAGTAATATATAGCAATAAACAGTTTGGGGTCACCCAGACAATTTAGTATTATCCATCAAAACTCATACTTTTATTTACCACCATGAGTTGTAAAATAAATAGAAAATATAGTCAAGACATTGACAAGGTTAGAAAGAATGATTTGTATTTGAAATATTCATGTTTTTCCTTCAAACTTTGGTTTCATCAAAGGAAGGTTAGTTTTCTAGCTTCTCTAAACAGCTAAACATCCATTAGCTTTATGACACAATGAGCAAACACATTGTACCATTAGAACGATGGAACACCTCTATAAACCTATGTAGATATTGCACCAAAAACCAGACATTTGCAGCTAGAATAGTCATTTACAACATTAGCAATGTAGAATGTATTTCTGATTAGTTTTAAGTTATCTTCATTGGAAAAAACAGCACCTTTCTTTTAAAATAAGGACATTTCTAAGTGACCCCAAACTTTTAATGTTATACAAGTTTAATATAGTGCTGGAAGACATAGATACAGATTATATAGGTGTGTGTGTTCACCTGCATCTCAACAGGATTTACAGCAGTTAACATCCTAAACACTCAAAAAACACCATAATTAGAAACAAGTTTACCTGCTTCAACAGCATTTACACCATAGTAAACATTCTATTCATTCAAAGCTAATTGCGCAATAATAAGAAATAAGTTCACTGGTGTTTAACAGAGGATTTAGAGCAGGTAACAGCACAAAATTCACCTGACAACACAATTCATAGGAGTTATTTAATTAACCAACAGCATGTTAACAACTATATAGGATTTATAGCCAGTTGTCAATAAAGTAAACCTACTTACTCCAAATCCAATAAGAGAAAAAAACCTCTAACACAAATCTAAACAAAACGAGCGCAAGCTATATTAGCAAACGCATATATACTTATAAACCGAAAACATACAAATAGAAGTAGTTACTTACCGTCTTATGGGGATTTTGATGCGTTTTTTCTGACTTTGGCAAAATCCTCCACAAGTTCGTCAGAGTGTGACTTGTTCAGTTCTCTCAGCTGCTGTTAAGGAGCCTTCAGGCCATTTCACGTCATCTTAGTCCTCAATCCATTTTTTAATCCCGGAGTCACAGTCAGAGAATGAGGCTCCTGCTACACAGCTGCCGACGAACAGATTTACAAACAACCGGCGGATATAATTATAAAATATTAGGGGGGACAGATTCGGGCCTGTGGGTGTAGCAATTAGCATTAGCATTATCATTAGCTTTAGCCGCGCTGCTAAAGCTAACGGCCCAGTTCCTCCTTCTGAGAGCTCGTTGTCTTTTCCAAATAATTGGAAAATGCGACAAACAAATGCTATTTAGTGGCTTAGTTGTCGACGGTTTCATTTTGAGGTTTAGTTTTTTTCTTCCTTGCAGCGTCCTCAGGGTGACCTTTGACCCCAGAGACTACGCATTTAGCGCCACCTACCGGCCAACACTATTATTATTAAGCACTATACTAAAATAAATTAATAGTAGTAATATTTATTCATATAAATCAGTAGTCTCCAATGCTGGAGTAGCTGGAGACCTACTGCCCTCCATGTTTTAGAATCACCAGACTCAAACACACCTGATTCCAATTATCAACTGGTTACCAAGCAGCAGAATCTTGTCAGGGCTCAATAACGAGTTCATTGTTAGAACCAGGTGTGTTTGAGTTTGAGTAATCAACAATCTACATGCATGTATATACTTCTACTACTATATATTCTGTATAATACTATATAACTGTTCTAGTCACATTATATACATTATGTCCTTTTTATTCAATATCTTACTTATAGCCTATATTCATTTTATATGCATGTAGTAAATATGTAGTTATTTATTATTTTTTACTCTTACATACTATACTATGTATAGTACTATATTACTATACTATTATAGAACAGTGCTGTATGCGATGTGTTGGAGCTGCGGTTTCCCTGAGGAACCTCCCACACGATCAATAGTCATATCTAATCTAATCTAATCTAAAGAGTAGGTGGATTATATTTATTTGCTTAAACACAAATCTTAGAGTCCCATATATTTATATTATTAAATAAGAGGTGGAACATCTGCAACAACCTATAAGTCCAGTTGCTTTTCATGATTCAATGTTCTGGGGATTTTTCCCTTTTTTTTTGGTTTTTGCCGTTTCAAATAAGAGATGTGTGAGGTAAAGCCTAAAATATTTATCCCATAAAACTGAAGATACGCTGCACCTGCACACAGCGCTGCTTCTCCTCCTCCTGGGTGCCATGCCGGTGCAGGATAAAACACAGTAGACCAAAAATACAACATCCCCAGCATACACAAGGATACTAGGCCAGGCGTTTCATGTTACTGCATCAGATTCTCTCTGAAAATAAAACACGAAATCCACCAAGAGTTTCACTGGTTCAACTCTATCATCTTAGCTGTTGTTAACAGGGGGAATTCCACTCTCTCCTTTGTCTCAACGCCAGGGTGATCAGAGGTCAGAGGAATTATCAATGACGTGGACTGGTATGATTGTGAATTGGCTCAAAGATCATCAGGCAGAATAATAAAAAAACACACACACATACACACACACAAAGCCACTAATATACAGGGGAGAATCACCTTATGAAGCGTTTTACAATAACTATATTGTTCTTTGAGGTTTATGGAATGTTTAACCAATTTCAGGGTGCATTGTGGGATAAAAAGAGAAGCAGACAAAAAACAGGCACCAAATACAAATGTGGGAATTAGCTCATGAGAATTAAATTCCACTGGACTGTTTTTTTTTCTTATGAAAGTAGAAACGCTGACGACGGCACCGCTCACAGTGGTTCCACCTGTTACGACAAGCCAGAGTTTAATTTGAGCAGCGGTCACACGAAATTAAATGACTAAAGCGACTCCGATAAAAACTTGCGTTTTCCGCCTTCGGAAGTGTCCCATTATAATACGCGGCTTATTTCGGATCCAGGACATTCAGACAAATCCAGTTAGGAGTCAAAGTCGGTCTGCGGTTCATAATGAAGAAGC
Organism: Lepturacanthus savala; assembly: GCA_030544235.1. Taxonomy (NCBI): domain Eukaryota; kingdom Metazoa; phylum Chordata; class Actinopteri; order Scombriformes; family Trichiuridae; genus Lepturacanthus; species Lepturacanthus savala. Next base: position 8,594,811 of record CM060474.1, read on the forward strand.
TCCGGGCGGGAGATTGGTGTGACAACAAAGATTAGTCCGCAAAAAAAATTGCTCACATTCTTAAAAGTGGAGATGTTTTTCTTGTTCTTTGCAGTTGGATGTTTGAGCTTCACTGTGCAGAGTTTAGACGTTAAAAGGCCGTTTTCCCCCCATTCACCCGCAATGAGTGGAAAGTTTCTTTGAAGCTCGTTGAAAACACAATTTTAATTTTAATGTTGACCTCACAAATTGTTTGGAAGCCAATCCTGATCCAATATTGGACTTACACAAGGGCGATGTGGAAACCTGAGGCGTCTGGTATGTGTATATTCGTAGCTTCTGGGATTTTTAACGAGGGAGAAAGAAGATTTTAACAATTATTATTTTTTTTTTTGGTTGGAAAAACAGTAGACGATTATTCAAAATACAGTGTATGTGTCTTAATGAAGCGGAGCCTACAGGCAACGCTGCTTCAGGCACACACACACACACACACTGAGTCAAGGATAATCTTTAAAATACCTTTAATAAATTAGGGCACTTCGTCATAAAATATGCTACAGAAATGGCCGACCTTCCAAACTTTTAACTCCCTCTCACCTGAAACTCGCCACGCATTTTCTCAACTGCGAGCACTCTGCATTGTTTCTGTTTATTGACATTTTAAAACATCTCTGCAAGGACCTTTAAACCACTGATTAGCTTGCCTAAGGCTACAAGAATATTAGAAAATTACCTCAGCTTTTGGTTATTTATTAGATTCCTGTGAAAATGGGAAGTGGAAGTCCTTGTCTTGAACAATCTATTGACTTTTCTGGGTCTCTAATGGCAATGAAAAGCACTAAGTTTGCTTATAAAATAGCTGTATTTTTTCCTGTAGAACAGATTTACTGTTAAAAGTAATGGTATTATTTAATGCCTGGGAAAGCTCGACTTTAGCATAAGAAACTTTGGGGAAACTGGCTCGAGGCAGCAGTTATCTACGCCAACATTATCAGGCGGAGCTGGCTGGGATGATCGTAATCACTTCTTCCCTGGAATATCTGCATAATGTCTTCATTCGGAGTCGCACGGAAATTAATTAAAAGCACTGGGTACAGTTTACATACCTTGTGGTAAATGACACGGCGGCGATTCATCTGCAAACTCTCACTTATTTAACCCATTGAAGCCTATGAGCCTTTAAGTCTATGACTGTCATTTTTATACTGAAAATAAAAACTGAAATGTTACTCACGCAGCTTTTTTTTCCATTTTATGCAAAAAAAAAAAACTAAGTGCTTCCTGTCATGTGACGTCATCCACTTCCTCCTGAGAGCATGGCGAACACAAACCCTCCCAGAAATAGTACTTTTACTTAGATTATTATGATTTTCAACTCTGATATGTATACATCTATTTAGTTTCTAGAATAATCCCCCTAAAAAGGAGTTTTGTACATGGAATAAATAGGTTTCTGTGCAAGCAGCAACTACAACAGCCATTAAAATGCTATTTTCTTCAAAGAAAAAGAGTACAAAGTGACATAATGAGGTAGTGACAACTGATATAATTATATGCATGAAATAATCTGGTCTTAAATGGGTTAAAAGGTTTATTCTGAGTCCCTTCCCAATGAAAACATGTTCAGATGACAAAAGACACATTTTATAGATATTTTTTTTTATTTCTGTTTTTACAGACTTTTTGTCACAACAAAGTCAGCAAGAGCATCTTTTTTTGTGTCCATTACATTGTAGTAATTCATTTGAAAGCAACCGAGAGAAGACAGCGACCATTTCATAGCGTAAAAGCAGAGGCAGTTTTGACATGCAGCGAAACAGGCATTAGGGCGTCTAACCAAATCTAAGGCGAGGGGGGGGGACACCAAGCCTCCACCATCCAGACTCTAACCCCCCCCATCACCCGTCATTCAGAGCCCCGGGTCCCACCCTTGCAAAATAAACACAGTGGCTGCAACAAAAAAAAAAAAAAAGGTCTGAAAATTTCGGTCTGAAATCTCACTCCAAGGGCGACAAAATTAACTAAATTTCTAAAATTCCTTATTCTATTATGTGCTATTATTATCATTGCTTCAAAAAAAGGGGGGGGTTTTCAGTAACAGATTTCAAAACTGCAACATTCAAGTCTTTCTAGTTAGCCAGCATGGTGATTGGTCGAAGAATACAGAAAATCTTTTTTTTTTTTTCCTTTCTTTTTTTTATGCGTTTCCAACGTAAAATTTGTCAAAAAACACTATTTTGATATGTAAGCGATACAGGGCCCGAGTAGAAAAGGAAAAAAAATCTGACCTCTGTTTACCCAACGTTAACCAAAGTTTCCAGATTGGATTGGAGGGACAGTTTAGTCTAATTAAAAGAAAGGAAGAGGCCACACATAATGGAAAAAGTTAATATAATGAACACTTTACAACCTTTCTTTTCAATCTATCTAGTATAGTACAGTGCAATTACTGTTCGTGGTGAGATTAAAGCCCTGGCCGTACAATACTTATACTGAAGTTGTAAAAAATATTAACACACTATTGATCTATCATTTCTTTTTTTTTTTTAAGGTTTTAAGAGACAACTGCAAATGAGATGTGTATTTAAGTGCTAAGCTTCGTGTTCACGTTACAGAATCTGATTTTTCTAGTCTGAGCAGTGTTTTTTTGTTGTTTTTTTAGGATCCAGGTGCGAGAGCGCTCCCCCAGTGTTTAGTCCCTAAGGGAGACACAACTGACATGTCCTTCTGTTAAATGGCTACAAACAGAGGCCAAAAGAAGAGAATCCTAAACCCAAAAACCAGGGGGGAGGGTAGGGGGAAAAAAAACAAAACAAAACAAAAAAACAGGATAAAGGAAAATCACTAGACAGATAAAATGACCCTCCCCAACAAACAGACAAAAGCAGTGTTAAAAGACAGAGGTTGATCGGGGGATAAACGGGAGCGAGTCCGTCTTCTGTCAGGGGAGCACTGCTTCCGTCTGTCTGTCCGTGCACCCACCTGTCCAGCCACCTCCCGCCCTGCGGCGTCTCACTTCAGCAGAGCCTTGATGGCGGCGTCCTCCGCAGCTTCAAAGGCGGTGATGCCGTTCGGTCCTTTTCGGTCTTTGTCAGCTCCCTGTGGAGGAGAAAGAGGGGAGGGGGGAAGAGAGGGGGGGGGGGGGTGTGAATATTAAATATGCTTACTGGGCGCATCGAGTCCTCACATCGCAGCGTGGTGCCGTCGCCGATTCATCAGGACGCCGGGGTTAAGGTGAGGAGCGGGGAAGTGAATTTATGACCACTTTTCGGAACAAAGCGTCCTCCGCCCTTTGGCGACTTCACAGCCGGAGGCGCTAAGCGGCCGCATAACTGAACATGGGAGGGAAAATGTCTCCTTTTTAAAATGTTCCAGCTTCCTCTACATACGAATACTTGGGAACTGGGAGTTAATTACATTAAAACATACAGCATAGTTTTGGATGCAATTTTCCACACATGGTTGGTGGTGGTGTGTATGTGTGTGTGTGTGTGTGTGGGGGGGGTCATTATGTTTGTTCTTTGGATTTACTGTGGCGTGACAGATGTGTCAGTGAAGGCAGCAATATACCCAGTTACTGTATAGTTCCTGGAGTCATCAAAAAAAACCTACTGAGATTAGGAAGAAGAAAGAACGGTAGAGCCAAACTCAAAACATTGACATTTGTTCAATTTAGCTATGGAACAAGCTGACATTGATGAATAGTTATAGCGGGAATTTAATCAAGAGGAACACTACAAGCAGTGTTAATGGTCACTTTAACACTGAGCATGACTTTAAGCATGACTGAGGCTGCAAAATTCTGGGAATCTTCAAACCCTTCCATGAGAATTAACAGAAGTATATGGAATTAGTGGGAATATATATAGTTGGGGAAAATATATTGTAGAAAAATCTTGGATAAAACAACCAGATTTAAAGGGACAGTTCAACATCTTTTTTGGGGGGATTCATGACAATGAGCCGCGAGCTGCTCAGCTTCTGCAAGGCTAATGGTATTTTTTGGTTTCCTACATCAAACTCAGCAAAAACACAATCCAGCAGCTCCCCAAATGCTGTGGTGGAGGAAGCATATACAGTTCCATCTAGTAACGCTCCTTTATTGTTTATAGCGTGGTGAAGTAAGTTTTGATAACATTATGCTGAACATATAGTTGATCTATAATGGTATTATTGAACTTAAATAAAAAATATTAAATAAAATGTATTCATCCAGAAGCTAACTAGCTGGTAGGTTAGGAGCTAAATGTGGAATATTTGCAAAATTCCCGAGCTGAAGTTCCCATGGAAAAGGTTTTTGGAAATTTTCTGCCCCTTTGCAACCCTAACCATGACTGTCTTTATCCACACATACAAATTTGAGCTGAGGGAGAATAGAAGGAATGTGGATTACAACTGACAAAAAAAGAAAAAGATGGCTGTAAAACACAAGAAAGCAACATGTTTGGTGCAAATGTAGTGACAACGGATTTAATGGGCAACAGAGGAGTGGAGGGGCACGCAGAGGAGAGACGGCGCTTTGTTTGGCCCGCCAACTTCAGCCTCTTAACGAAAGGCTTTACAGAGCCACGGCAGAGAGAGTCTATTGTTGCGTGGAGAAGCGGGGAATCAAAAAAACAACAACAATGTGACCCAGTTCAAGTGCCCGAGCAGTGTGGGTACGGTTGTCTGGGGGCAAATTCCGTGCTGCGGGAGCAACGGAGCACATCCAGAGCGAGAGATTTACCAGAGCCGAGCTGGAAACCCATCAGATACAGCCCACGTCTCTAATTAGTCAGAGAGACCAGAGACACAGTATGGGAGATTCCTGCAAATTCATAACACGCTTTCATATTTCTAGGAAGTGTGTATCTGTGAACACTCCCGAGTTACGGTCCACTAGTTGAACTAAAGCAGCTGGTGGCTTCTTCCCTTTATTTTATATGGAAATACACAAAGAGGGTCCTGTTCGCTGTAATTTATCTTGTCAGACACAGGAAAGGACAAATTCCATCTGATATAAACTGCTTTTTTATCATCGGGGGAAAAAAACAGATGATTGTAGTGTCCGTTTAACTTTTTCCAGCAACTGCTGACTCATTCATATCAGGTAACCAATCATTTGTGCTCTCCGTCTCTGGGGGGGTTTAGAGGGTGAAGGGGAGGACGGGAGGACCGCCTCCTCCTCCTCGTCCCCCGCCACCTTCTTCTTTCCTTCTCCAGCTCTGGGGAAGTCATTAGTAGCTGGTTCAAGACCATACCTAATATCTGACTCTACAGACCTCATTTAGATGGAAGGAAACAACATTACACCTTGACCCAAGCCCATTTGCCAGCAATACCACGCTTGTCTGGGAGCAAACAAAAGCGGCTCTCGGACGAGCACAATTACATGCCTCGTGTGAACCGCCATATAAGGGGTCAAACTATTTTATAATGAGGACTCCCTTTTAGTCGCCGCACATACATGTTGCCCCGCAGACCGATACTCCCCTCGGATATTTACGGCTACAATAATAGCTCCTGTACTCTGTTACCGCCTCTCAGGATAGGCCGCGCCATCCCAAACGGCCACCCAGGCTCGGTGTCATACTCCTGACACCACTTACAATAATGAGCTTTCCTGCTACTTGAGTAATGACCCCCCCCCCACGAGCACTTCACTGTCCTCACGTATCCAGTCAAAGGGAAGCCAGCGGTCGAGCGAGACACAGTCTAATGAACAAGAATAGACTCCCAGGGTGTCTCCAGTCGAGCTGAGAAGCAGCATCATCATCATCATCCTGGATTGTGTGGAGCTGTACAAAGCAGCGCTGGAACAGTAACAGAAAGCTACTGACCTGCCAAAGTGTCCATTCATTTTCATTATGCGACTACTAATGGTGTATTAAAAATTTTATCTGGCAATATATATATATATTTTTTTATTCCATTGCTAAATTATAATTATAACAATACAAAAACACCTAAATGTGAATAAAGTTAAAAAAAATTAATTCCAAATCTGCACTAAAACAAAATAACTTAATATAATGTTAGTGTTGGACTTGTCAAAAATTAACACCTGCCACGGTTGAATTAACTTGAAATGTCTCCCATGCAAAACTCAGCAAATATTGGGCTCAAATCCTATTAAGAATGCGACGCTTACATCAGACGCTTGACCTGCTGCCACCGGTCAAACATTACCAACCCGTGAGTTCTAATTTTGCAATGCGCTGCACAAAATGGAAAAATCGATGTGTGTACCGGAGCGGGCTGTATCAGATCAGTTCTGCTTGTTATAAAGATTTTAGGATCGGTGAAGGAGCAGCTCGACGACGATGGACGGGATCATTTGGACGGAACAGGAGCTGGAATCTAATCAGTCCACTCATCGTTGGTGAATCTTTATTTAAACACGTTCATAATGAGATTGAAAGCATTCACTTCAGTGCAGATATTAAAGGGATATACTGTTCGATACAGTGGGCTATTTGTAAAAAAACTGGGGGATATTTACATCACAGTATGAAAAAATAAGTTTCTACATTGGGCTGCAGTTGAGGTGGCCCTGGTCAACCACATGCATGCTTTGGGTATGCATTGTATGATGAATAAATAATGTCCAACAAGATATCACACTGTAATAAATGAACAAGAGCCATCGGTTTAGTGTTTCACTGTATTAAATATTGTGCAACAAGGTTGTAATTACAGTGCAGTTACCATTTTTTCCCCACTATTGTTTGTATTTACAGTCCTACAGTGTGCTCACCATCCCAAAAGATATTTTAAAAATATGTCACAATCAAGTTGTGACACACAATGGAGAGAATAGCTTTACTATTAAAACTATAATTAGTTTCTATTCAGAAACATAAATGTCTCTTTTATCACCAACACATAAAAAAAGTAGGGCACCTTATGAAAGTACCTTATAAAAGTAGGTCAACTTTAAAAGACGTGGACATAATAGGAATGATGTGACAATCTAGAACCGCATAAATCCTCCCTTGTCGATGGTCACAGTGGCAGAATAGAAGGCTGCGTTTATCCATACGTGGACGGCTGTACGTCGCCTTTCATTGTTGATGTAAAATTCGGTAGCTGCGGAGGGCTGGATTTTACAGCCGGGTCACCTATTGGGGTTAAAATATCCTTTCATAATTTATCGCAGACAGCAGCTCGGCATACAGGTGTGGAGGGGTATGGGGGGGCAGGGGTCAGCTTCTGTGTTGCGTCGGGGAACCGAGCCGTTTTGTCTGCGGAATGCAAGAACGTAACAATGTGGTCCCCCTCGGTGGGCTCCTTTTTATCCGCCTGCGGCACGCGGTGCTACAGGTGCAGCCAGAAGGATATGCAGCGACTCTGCATCCATGAACGTGGCTCCGGGGGACAATCCATTCATCTCACGTTAAGACAATCGGCCAGGTTGTTAGAGCTGTCTGGGGTGGCTGCATTGAGATCGGGTCCCCGCGGTGACTGATGACCTTTTGGCTGCGGCTGGGTGTTAATCCTGGTAGGTGCTTAGTGGAGATTAGAACGGAGCAAAGAGAGGAGAGAACCTTTGGGTTCACTCGTATCTTTGCTTTCCGCTGTAATCCCCCGTTCAGATGAGCTCCGGCTGACACGCCTGTCTCAAACAATACCACCGACAATATATGCACACGTACATATAAAACAGGGCAAGTACCACCACAGTGGTGGTACTTGCATTGCATTTCAGATATAGAAGCACTTCTGGCTTACAGGAAGATCTACCGCAGCTCTGGATTTGTGAGTGGTAGCATGGGAAATAAAGATAATTTTGTCTTTTTTTTTTTTTCAGTACCGTATGCGTCTGAAACGTGTCATCTAGCACGCCACGCTTCCTCATTCCTCCTATATACCTGCTTAAAAAGGGAGCTGGAGGGCATTTCTTTGATAAAAAAAAAAAAAAAAAATCAGAAAACCCAGAAATTATTCTACCTTCTTGTCAACTTAATCATAGTGGAAAACAACTCGTATGCCACAGTACTTGAAATGATATGATTTAGCTGTTTGGGAATGAGATGTTTACTTCCATATGTTCAAACTGTCAGAACAGTAAATCTGCCTGTAACAGCTTGTCAACGGTATGTTGGCTACTTCTACAGAGAACAACCTATAGAGTAGTAAACAGGCTTTTCTTTTTTTCCCTTCCTGTTTATGTTGGCCGCTTCCTCCGGTTTATCTGCGAGCCAACGGCGCCGGCGGCCAGCAGTCAGCAGTAGCCAGCTGCCGGCCAGCTGCTGGCCGGCCCGTTGGGGCGTGCGGCTGCGTTTATGAAAAAAGTGAAGGATTTGGGGGAAAAATGAAGGCGACAATTAAGCAACGGAGTACCGGGTGAGTATCTCTCAACCTGACTCATGTTTCCTGTACAGTTTCCTCTTTTCAAATGTCTGCTTCAAAGCGTAGTTCAAAAAAAGAGAAAAAGTGTCACCTTGAATTGGTGTGTTGTACTGAGTTTCACTGGGTGTGAAGACGGACTTCCCTTTGTCGTTAGCGGGCTAGCTTGTGGTTGCCTCTGACACTCTCTCCATTAGTTTCGTTGAACCCAGATGATGCTACTGTGAAACCGCCCTATGGAGGAGCTTTCGCTTAGCCTGCCTCATTTAGCCTGGCTGGAAACTGACAGCTGCTCACTCACCCATCCGCCTGCCAAATATATCTCTCTCTCTTTGTCATATATATACACAGGACATACTGGTTTGGAGCAGACTTTAATGTCTGACATCACGCAGGCTGTACATTCCTCTCCCACAGTACTATTAACTTCAGTTTTAACCATAAACCGGCCAATACAATGACGCTGCCACATGAATAAACTCGTGTTCCGCTAAAACTCGCCGGCTGATGTGGGCTGAGATGCGGGCTGTGTAAGAATAACATCGAATCAAGACGGTCGCGGCGTGCGGTTCTCGTTTATCGCGACGAGACGTCGGATTGTTAAACGAGCAGCTATTGTGGTCCCTGTTTGTGGGACGTTGGTCGCCCACAGCAGCATCAGTTCCACTGCAGTCGGTGTAGCAAACCCTACACAAATATTGCCGTATTTTAAATTATTATTATTTTTTAAATGTATCTAGAGTTTTGCCCTGCTGCACGACGGAGCTTTATTTCACTGATTTGCTTACTCTACAATGTACCTAGTTGTGTGGTAATATAAAACGTTATGGGGGAAGTAGCATTCAGTTCTTATGCTTCACATATCTAGAAAAAATAAAAAAAAAAAAATCAGAAAACTGCAGATCTGCTGCAATCATTCTTTCAAATCAAGGCTGCAGAGATAATAAATGAAACAAAGTACAACATAAAGTACAACAATAAAATTATATTTATGTTGTGTATGTACACACACATTTTAAATTTCCTTTTTTTATAATTTGGATAATGTAATTTATTACAATATTTGGGCTGGACGTTAATATTTTGATTGTTGTCTCTCACCCCGTGTATGGAGGAGGCATTGACTTTCAAAATAAAAGCTCCTCCACCTTCAAATGAATCTATTTGACTGGGACAGAAACGCACAAATCGGTTTTCTTCTGCCGGGTGACGTGTACTGGAATGGACATTAATACGGTATGCTTGCTATTCGGTCACATTACTACAGCCTCGGCCAGCTGTGTCTGAGTATTGTCGCTCTCCTCAAAGCCGGGACTGTGCGTGCACATGCCTGCATATGTATATGTCACTGAGGTAGCGTTTAAGACCGTTTCACAGCTTTAAAAAAAACACAAACAAACGAGGTGAAGGATCTGGCAGAGATTTAGACAGAGCAAAGGTTTGTGCGCCGATGAATGAAACCGCTACAACACACACAGAACAAGTGAACAGCAGCGATACAGTGATTCTCTATGAACATTCCAGCACAGCCTCCACAGGACTGCGGTTAAAGGGCCTTTGTGTGACGAGTTACCTCATCAGCACTCGCGGCTCACATGGAGCCTTTCACGCGTCGACGTGCACCGACGGGGCGGAGGACGCCGGACGCGTTTAGACGCGCGCTCAAAAGCAGCACAGTACTGACCTTTTCTAGCAGGATCTGGACACAAGAGAGGTGGTTCTCGTAACAGGCGGAGATCAGCGGGGTGAGCCCGTGTTTGTCTGGAGCCTGTAGGCGAAGGGGGAAAAAAAATACACAGATGCAGGTTTTTTTTTTTTAGAAAAGATTCACACATCAGCAAATTGCTGGCAAAAAGCACACCCCTCGTTTTTTTTTTTTTAATCAAAACATCTTTTTAAATAAAGAAGTCATTTGAGGTAATACTTCCTCCCTTATTGAATTCAGAACACACAAGTGACTTTATCGCTATGTTTATCTCTTATGTTTCAGTAGCTGAGCTTGTTATGGAGGACAATGTCTGCAGACTGGATCGGTAGATGCTCAGATGGCGAATTGTTGCGTTCGAACAATCTCAGGCAATAATAAGACGCCCCTCAGCTAAAGTGGGTGTCTTAAGCACCAGAAAGTCTTTAACACTTATATGTCACAAATAAATATGTCAGTGTCATCCAGCCATAGCGAGGAGTGCGCTAGAGTTTTTTTTAAAAAAATCCATGCTGCTTTGCTTTGAACAGACATATGTGACCTTTAGAAAAAGCTGCAAATTACAGATGTCAATACGTTTGGATGGGTAAGTGCCCTTTAAGTGGACAGGGATCAATCATAGGTGACTTTTAAAATTCTGGGTGAGGGGGGGTTAAATGTAAGGCCTGGTAAACCTTGTTGTTGAGGGTGAGATTAAACATAGACTGTATGAATAGTATGATGTAATCCTTGTTTAATGAATCTGAGAAAGCTCAAGTAAAAGTAAAAAGGTAGGTAGACATGCACACTGAATAAAAATAAAAAATAATGGGAAAAGGAATGTGAGACGAGTTGGTTGTTGTGGCTCTTACATTGACATCTGCTCCTTTAGAAATGAGGAATTCTACCAGTTTTGTCTGACCAAAATCCGCAGCGTAGTGCAGAGGCTTCCTCCCACCTTCCAGGGTCCGGTTGGCATCATCAGCCTGGGAGGGGAAAAAAAAAGAACATTAACAGGACTGAAATAGAGAAGAATGTATCACTGTGCATGTCACTGTCGCATCACACCATCCTGACCCCTTATTTCCCTGCTGTGGTGCCACTAAACCACCGACTGTCAGCCAAAATAGAAAAGACGGATGTGCACACACTCATCGCCATTCCTCATCCCAGTACCGCACTAACCACACACAGGCCATTCTGTGGATCAGGTGCCCTTTCACAGACAATACCTATTACCTAATGGAAGACTAATCACAGCTGTAGGATCTTCCAAAATGGAATAAGATCATCTGGGGAACACCTTTTATTTTTAACAGTACTGCCATAATATGTGAGAATGCAAGGATAAAAAAACTGACCCAAACATTGCCAGCATCTGCAACAGGTGAAAAAAAACAATAGCCTAATGTTAGCCACATAGCATGACTGGCAAAAGCTCTTCTTTTCCCCTTCCTCTCTCATAAAGATAAATCTAAATTGCACAATTAAAACAAAATATGGCTAGAAAGGTAATAAGTTATACTCAACTCTTTTTATTACAACATTAAAATAGTTGGAAACATTACATGATGATTTATAACAGTAGTTAAACCAAAATGTTAATATAACATTGGCAATTTAACAAAAAAAAGGTGTAATAATTAGATTTAGCTAATAAAAGCGCAATGAATAGATGACTAATAACCCTTACTGACGGATCTTGGGTTCTTTACAGTTGGCGCAATACACCTAGTCTTAGATGAAGTGAAAAAGTGTGTGTTGTCTTGCAGCGGTGAAACGGGCAGCATTAAACACACATTTCGTCTGCTGGCAAACGTTGGGCTGATGATGGGTAATATAAAAAGCTCCGTCCAGAGTCCTGGACGGAGCGCTGACAGCAGCTGCGGCTCGGCCCCGCTCAGCCCAAGCGAGTCAATAACCACTAAATAACTCGCAACACAATAACGATCCGCGCTATACCACCGCCTGTGATTATTTGCCACTCATTTACCTTTATCACAAACGCCGCTAAAGCTCAAGTGCAACGCGTTGAAGAATATCCTTCCTTTTACACTCAATCCCCCCCCCTCCCGAATCCATTAGTGATGATGGATACCAAACCTCCACCTCGTGTAATAGTGTAAATAAATGTTGCCTTCAAGTGCAGCTCCAGTGGCTGATAAAACCGGAACGGGTCATTCCCACAACAGAAAAAAAAGAGATAAAGCAGTTTATAACCTGACATGCGTAAATAATGACGTGTCTAAGAGTTTCAACGGGATCGTGAAAATGAGGAAACGCTCCTTATGGATGGAAAATGATGCACAGGTTCCACAGCCCGAAGGCTGTTCAAAATCTGAAACTTTAATCACAACAACTTCGGGTCAATATTGGAGGGTCGAATTAGATTTAAGAGTCTTAAATCCAAGTAGGACCATTTAGGCCTGTTTGTACTGATCGGGGTGGACTGGGTTCCCTCTATGTCAGAGCCGACTTGTTGCTGGTTTTCCGGTGGCGTCATAAATGTTTCCCTCCCGGTTCATGACCACGGTTCATTAAAAACCAAAAAATACACCGGGTCCCAGTTCATTCTGGTGTTGCTATCGTTTCATCTAGCAGGGACACAACGTTCGGGAACCGTTGAGTCAGGACATTTTCTCAAGTGTCTGATATCCTATGAGGCTGAAGTATTCCCCGATCAAGTGCTTTGCCCCGGCCCGCGTTATGATATATGGGAGTGCAAAGTATAATATGTTATCGCATTATTATTAGGCCTATTAATGTTGGAATGTTGGAGATGTAGTAAAGCACTGCCAGAGGTCGTTTCTCCGGTCTGCAGAGTACGTATGAGTTTCCACTTCTGCCAAAACCAAGCAGACTATCTGTGGAAACAAATTCCGGTCCGTTTAAAGCAAACCAAACAAGGACAGTGTGAAAGCATCCTGAGAAACACTTTGCACAAAATGACACATCGTTTTTAGGGAAGATGTGGTGAATTTCATACATTTCTTTTATTTGCTTCTGGCTGATTGTCAGTGATGTCCACAAAGTATTGTTTTGAAGCCTGATGTGTATTAACACCGCTCATTAAATATGTATTAATTGAATAAACATTTACTTTGAAATACGGAATTGATTTGAATCATTTCCTACTAATATTATATCTGTTTGGACTTCTGGCTGTGCATTATCAATGCATGAAAAACCTGTCTGACCTACTATGAAACCTGTTTTTCTTTCAGAGAGAGGGGGGGGGGGGTCAAGAGCACAGAGCTCAGAGCTCACCACCTATTTCAGTTTTGGCATGCATATTTGGGATATGCCCCCCCCCCCCCCAATTTTAAACTTTCAAACACAGATTTAAACATTTTAAACCACCCAGAGATGGCACCTATGGTTATACATCTGATAGAGTCAGCATTCCTACGTTCTATGAATCAAGTTACTTTGAATAATGCAACTCCTGCACTGTAACTTATAATGGACATTTACATAGCTTAACAATATCTATAGATAGTGTGTGATTTAGAAGTTTAGGCCAGATTTTACTGGCTTTAAAAAAAGTGAAGTGAAACTCCACCCACAATCTATCTTAAACCAAGTACTGTACTACACCTGATTTTAATGCAGTGCAAATATAAAACGTATATAACCTAAGCCTTTAAACAAGAAGGATTTTACAGATACTTTTGAGCTCTGCATAGGTGAGTGTTTGCTGATCAATAGACAATTTTGAAGGTTGAAATAATTTCTATAGACATATAAAGCTTCAAACAATATTATATGTCTGATAACAGCTGTCCACAAAAAAAGTATAATTACCACATTAAAATCCTTTAACTGGCGCCTTCTTGATCTTAATTTCTGCACTAGTTGTGTCCCATTTACGATTCACCTGTATAAACCTTTATTGTGTATATATTTCTGAAGAATGTTGTTTTTATTCTGTACATTTAACTTACAGCCACTAACCCAGAGTCAAATTTCCTGACTATTTCCAAACTATTTTATCATGCTAGTTTTAAAGTAACTAAAGGGATATGGGAAATGTAGATACATCGCAAATACACTTTGTATTGTAACTTACTATTACGACTTTACATTCCACCGCTGGTGTTGCGGATTTTGCGGTAGCACAGCCTCCATCTCGACCCCCGCCCACCAAAAGCCCGGGCCCGTGTGGTCGTTCGCCTGCTAACTATTAGCCCAACTCACCAGAAACCTCTTCCACCCACAGTAACAAACACTGATCGCCATGTGTGTTATTAACTATTGTCGTTGCTGACAGTAAAATGGACGTAGCCTGCCATCTGTCCATACAGTGAGACCACATAGCAGGTCATGCTATTGTTTGCTAGCCCAACGTTACCAACAGGTAGCTCTTTGCGGAAAGAGCTAAACCTGTTCTACAGCCACATCCAAGCACATTAGATTATAATCTAACACGTGAATGACTAATGTTAAATGGTTGAAGGCGATGCAGTAGTGACTATCTTCCATGTAGGAATAGCAAATGTAGTTTAGTCGCTTACAATGCTTGGCAGACTGGTAACGTCAGGTTGAGGCTTTAACGTTATTAAAATGTCCCTTTTTAAATGTCTCGAAGTGAGTTTAAGGTGTGTTCAAGCGCCACAAACTGCACATAACGTCACTAATGTTAATTACCCAATCCCAGCTAATTTGCCGTTAGCTAACTTGCTACCTAGCCTCCTAACACACAACTAAACCTGAACAGCGAGATATTTGGGTTATCTCCACTTGTCTTACCGTTACCAGCTGGGATGTGACCTCATCCAGGTCCCCGGTCTTCAATGCCCACATCAGTTCCTTATCTCCCTTCTCCATTCTTCCTGTATCTGAATGTGTAATTCACTCCGGTGCAGGGCTGTCAAGTTAAAAGTTAGCTAGCTAGGCGGCAAGAGCTGGAAACTCTTCCTGTATTCGCGGCGGGGACGGTGGTAGAAGTCGACGGAGTGTCGTTTTAAAACTTGGGAAAGGAATTCGGTTGGAAGTGGATAGTCACCGGGACCTGGAGAGGAGGAAGAAATAAAAAAACAGGTCCAAAAGAAGTTGTGAAAGGCAAGTAGAAAAGAGGGATCCGCCTTTCTACAAGCCGGAAGTGTTTCCGAAGCCGTTACCCGGAAGTTAACATTTAAAGGGACCGCGTCATGTTTCGTTGCCGCTCCTGTATATTCAAAAGTAGAAGATATAGCAAAGAATATCACATCATGTTGACCCAAAGACACATGTGCAGCCATTATATACCTATGTTATTCACTTTCATAGGGAAACTGTGATTGTTGAAAGAAATCATGAATTGAAGACTACTCTGATGACTTAGTGTATTAGATTTTCAAATATTGAACTATATTTTCAACATGAATTGGGTTAAACAATATCTGTCTAAAATAAATGTCTGTTCTTTTTAAACTTATTATTAATATCTCTTGTGCTGTAATTACAAGTGTGAGAAACTGCTTGCTAAACGTTTCACAAGTGCCTGACACATTATATTTCTCCACATTAATTCATAATATGGAACTATCAGCACAAGGTGTTCACAAATAAAGAAGTTATGGTACATAGAATTAATAAAAGAATGGATATAACAGAAGAATAACAGTGTTATAAACTTATATCACCAAAACGGACTGTTTCTGGTAACAAAAAACAAATAAACAAAAAACATAAAGAAATTTTAGAAAATCATACATTAAATATCCATATTAATAAGCTGCATACACTTTCTTTTTGTTATATTATTATTTGTGTTTTCCATTAAAAACTAAGAAAAAAAAACTCCCATAAAAAAAAAGAGACCGTTGATTCATTCCTGGAAAATATCTTTTTAACTTTTATTGGTGGGCGACATGGTGGCGCAGGGGTTAGCATTGTGACCCCTGTGACCCTAATGAGGAATAAGCAGGTATAGAAAATGACTGACTGACTGACTTTTATTGGTGTCACGTCAATCTAAAAACATGAACTCTTGGTGCTAAATTAACAAACCAGCCAGAGAGACAGTTGAGTGATAATTATTTCATGCGTTGGGATTTGCATGTTTTTTGTACTTTGTGAATAGATCATATCTTTTTTCACCAGTTGACCTGGATGTAAGCTTATGTGACAGCTCACCCTGCTTTACATGCACAAGACACTGGATGTCTTCAGTTCCCCGAGCTCACCCTGCACTTTGACCTCGATGAAGTACCTATTTACATGTTTATGTATGAGTGAGAGGGAGGCGGCCTCAGCGAGCCGCTGGCTCTTATGACTGATGTTTAGACCTGAGCGCGGCTTATGCATTCATTATTTCCTCGCCACTCGGAGGCATCGGGACCAGTCAATGCAGCACCTGTTAAAAGCAATCTGCACTTTCAGGGTCATCTCCATATTTAGCTGTCATTTGAAGAAGTGCTCGATCGGTCCTTGATAAATAGGAAATCGTCTGCAGGAAAGACAACACAGCTAAAGAGGGGTGGGCAGAAGAGAACAACTTTACCTTGATCGGAAAGGATCAAGGGCAGAGCAGCCGTTTCAAAGGCAGACGCCGTTTCGCCACCAGAGCCTCCCACATCTTCAATTCCTCTCCCTTAACCTCGTTAAGAAATATAGACGGTGGCGGTAAAAGTGTTGCCACACCATCGCGTATTGAAATCAGCGAGCCCTTTGAAAAAACAATGATGAAGAGGGAAATAAAAGATACCATTTCAAGAAAGTTCAATTAGGCAGATGCCAATAAAAATGGCACTAATGATATTCGCCTGAGCTCCTTTTCCCAATCACTGTGTCACTTCCCTTTGCAACATGCCTCCTTCACACACCTTCCCCACACACACACGTGCACATATTACAGGCTTAGAAGCTGAAGCATAGGTATTAAAATCTTATTTTTATGTGAAAGTAATAAACTACCCTATGAGTGTGTGGTCCAGGTTTTACACAGAAGTTGTAAGGAGGCCTATAATTACTGGCCAGGTTTTCTCCCGCTTGTTATGCTAATGTGACATATATGACTGATACCGATTCCGGAATTTCAAGTTCATATGTGGTTCAGTGCAGTTGATTTAAACTGTAATACTGATGTTATTTTGAGAAGCAGCTCACCTTCCTCTCGTGTTTGGGTCGGCACCGACCCACTTTAATTTTTAAATGTGTAAAAGAACCACATAAGTTGATTAATTTGCATCAAGGTTTTTCTTTATTTTGTCAGTTACCCCAATAATTAGAGACAAAATTGATGTCAAAAATGCATTTAAAGTGCACTTTAGTGTTTGTATCAAAGTTCTATTGTTGGAAAAAAAATACTTTTAGCTTTTTTGTATTGAAGTAAATAAACGTGTGTCGAAATTGACCCATAACACCATAGATGTTATTAAATATAACAATATTATATTCAAGAGATGTGTTCCAATACCCCTCAGGAATAGTCAGATCACACATCAACCTTTTATTTATGAGGTTGTATTTATTTATTTATTATTGAGGTTCATTTTTTTTAATTGATATCAACTGATAAAAAACAAGACCCAGAGACCCACATCAAAAATATTAAACCAATATTTTCATGGTTATGGAAACTTACATTATTAAGGTAACTAAGAGATGAGAAACTAATTGGTTGATGATAAAGTTTTTAACTTTATCCCAGGAGGTGCATCCTATAGGATGTGTGCTGGGAGATTCTCATAAATCCACCTGTCATTAACCAAAGGTCTTGTCTAATATTAGCATTAGCATGAACCTGATTTGGTTCATGCTATCTTTCATTGTCTCATCAGCCTGATCAGAAAACATCATGGCCGGTGGTCGAGGAGAATCTGCTTTCTTGGCGGAAAGTAATCATATATTAGTCATATTTATTTTCAATAAAAATAATATAAATGCCTAAAATTAATTAGAACATTTGTCTAAACATTGTGATGAAAAAGAAAATTCCAACTGTATTTGTACAGTTGGAATTTTCTTTTTCATCACAATGTTTAGACAAATGTTCTAATTAATTTTAGGCATTTATATTATTTTAATAGCATTACAATGCTATTAGCTATTAGCATTGTAAATGACAAAAGAATACAACAATGTATAATTTATCTCTCTTTCAGCCGTGCTAACATGATCACACAAGGGTTTTCTATTCATCCATTAGCCTTTTGACGCAATGAGCAAACACATTGTACCATTAGAACACTGGCCTGATAGTTGCTGGAAATGGGCCTCTATACACCTATGTAGATGTTGCACCAAAACATTTGCAGCTAGAATAGTCATTTACCACATTAGCAATGCATAGAGTGTATTTCTGATTAGTTTAAAGTTATCTTCATTGAAAAAAACACTGCTTTTCTTATAAAAATAAGGACCCCAAACTTTTTAATGTAGAAATATTTTTCTTAGGGCCTAAAGTCCAAACTAACACAAGGGAAAGGTTAAGAATACTCTGGATTTATACGTGTATTATGTGTAGTGAACATTTAAACAGTGCAGTTGCACTTTCCATATGACAGTTGTAACTGTGCAGGCAGGCAGCTGTTATGTGAGTGAATAGCACACTATGACGCCTGACAGAAATGTTAAAGTAATCTTTCCATAGTCATGACAGCATGGCAGCTCCGTGTTTCAGGCTATTAGCGGCGCTCAGGCGACAGAACGACAGCGTGCAACTTTGCCCCATGGAAAGGTCCGGAGGGACCTCGACTAAAGACTGAAGCCCTCCCCGCATAGTCCAAACGCTTCAGAGGACAGTACAAAATGTAACTACGAGAACGTTTGACTTTGTATCGCTATAATTAAGAGACATAAAGTCCGCGGACATTTTTGTTCACACATCAAATAAAAGAGTTTTATGAGGACCGGTGCAGTCTGTTCTCCTCAGTGGGAGATTCTAATTGATTCGTTAAAGTTGGAACTGGTGCATTTGCTGTTGCTAATTGTTCATGAATGAGGAGGACACAGTGACTGGGACGTTTATGATGACAGCGCTGAAAACTGTGCTAAATTAAACTGATCCGAGAGCTGAAATAACTAATTACTTAAATGAACATCTGACCTGCAAACCACATGATGAACCCATAATACCTAATGTCTTTTTCTTTTTTTTTTTTTACTAGATTTTAATAGCCAGAAGTATATGGACTTGTTAAATTCAGTTTTCCAATTAAATGACACTTTGTGTACCTAGTAAAAATAGTTTCACACTGCCTGAATGATTTAACCACATAAACTCAATACTTTCTCAATACTTTGGCATGGTTCTGCTTTGTATGAGTGTTTCTTTTTAACAAAGGCTAAATCAGTTCCAACAGGAGCAGGCCTCTGTAGTTTTTTCTTTTTTTTTTCAGCAAAAAGTTACTCAAACAAGAATAAACAGTGCATCTGTTGGGGACTATTTGCATCAGCGGATGAATACACATTTGGTGCATTAATGAGCAGCTCCAATTACGGAAACAGATGAAGGCCCATGGTATCTAGTGCAACAGTGTGGCTCATTGATGTTTTTTTAAACAATGGAGCTTTATAGCACAAATGAATAAAGTATCTGAGGCTTTGTCTATACAGTCAGTGCTCATTAGTAGGATTAACTGTTGGTTTGGCTCTGCAAAAGGTATTTTTTTTGACAATAAGAAACTAAATAATACACCACCTTATCTGTCAAGTACAACTTATGGTGTATTTTAAATTGATTGATAATGAGATCTGCTGATATATATATATAAAAATCAAGAAATATGGATGGTATACAGACACAGATGCATGAGATTGACAGATTTGATGTTCTTTTTACACAATTAACAATAATTAATGATAAACCCCACGCTCATGCTTGAAAAACAAACACAACCAGTGTTCCACAGTTTACCCCCACGACAGTGTTCCTCAGACACCATCTCCATCAAGTCGATTAGCGCACTGAATCATAATCCATACCCACCAAATTGGTTTAATCCATCTATCGCCGTTGTTCACAGGCTTGTCTTTATCACGGCTGAGTGTAATGTGATTAGCGCCGCCGTCGATGAGGTGTCGCAAGACGTTCAAGGTATCCCGGCTCCTCACGGCCTCAGCACAATCCTGCGAAAGGAGCGAGACTCCTAAATGTCAGCGGCTGTTTGCTAACACAGCAGTCCCCGAGCCACCTGCTTCACCGAGATTGTCAGCACTTTGGAACATAGTCAGGAGTCAGGCTTAAATATGTCGGAGCTGTCCAAAAACTCTCCATTATTCTTTTTTTCTTTTTTTTTTCAGAAAAAACATGCATACTCATTGTGTGGGATGGTTTTTATTGCATTTATTATTTTTCTGAGAAGAATAAATGCATACCTTGCACAAATTGCTAATCAATAAATGTGCTTATATATACATATATACTACTGTTCAAAAAGTTTGGGGTCGCCCAGACAATTGTGTTTTCCATGAAAGGTCACACTTTTATTTACCACTATGAGTTGTAAAAATAATAGGAAATATAGTCAAGACATTGACAAGGTCAAAAAATAATGATTTGTATGTGAAATAATAATTTTTTCCTTCAAACTTTGCTTTAATCAAAGGAAGGTCAGTTTAGCTTCTTTATCCAGCTGTTTCCAGCTGTGCTAACATGATGGCACAAGGGTTTTCTAATCATCCATTAGCCTTCTGATGCAATGAGCAAATACATTGTACCATTAGACTGGACTGATAGTTGCTGGAAATGGGCCTCTATACACCTATGTAGATATTACACCAAAAACCAGACATTTGCAGCTAGGAATGCAATGGCTGGAATACATGTAGAGATGCTGAACAAAAACAAATGCAGTGGTCTCTTATTTTTTTCCCCCCAGAGCTTTATTTTAGTGCATTCAAGTTTTTAATGCACTAGACATATTATCACCGTATGAACTTGTTGTGGCGAATGTGTTAGCAAATACTTTCCCCCCTCACACACTCAGCGGCTATGGAGCAACATTAGCATTCATTTGGAGACGTGTTTCTGACTATGATGAATGTTCCCAATATTCACTCCCCTGTTATCTCCGTCTTTGTCTCCACCGACTCTCCTGAAAAATATCTGGCTCTGCAGCTGCAAGCTGCTCCGCTATGCGCTCACCGGCTAGTTGCTAGCTTTCTCTGTCTGGTTTGATGCTAGTAGAGTCTCATGTACAGTAGCTTATTATAGTTTTATCACTGACAGCTGCTAATTCTCTGTAGGTTTCTCAATGCAAGTGACCCCTAATTCTACATAGTCATTTAATGCCTTATTAAAGTTTTAAAGCATACTCAAAATAGTACAAGAATCCCCCAAACTAAGCCAAAATGATGTATTTTCATGTTTAAGCGCTTCTTGAGGATCTCTGGACCTCTAGAAAGACAGGGTTGTTTTGTGTGTGTCTCGTTATGTTAATTAAATATCTATGAATAGGGGTAGTGACTCTGTAGTTGTGATGTCGCAACTTCACAGAAGTTTGAATGGCCTGTTTTAAGGTAAAGTTTCTGAATGTGCGGGTTTCTCAGTGGATTATTGGAGTTTTGACACATGGGACAGTATTTATATAACACAGAGATCTTCCTCATAATGAAAAAAAAATATATTAAAATGTCACTTTTTACAATATGAGACCTTTAAGTGGTTTCATTTTGTTTTTTCTTCTTTTTTACTGGCAGTGAACTTATTTCTGCGTCGCTACGGCGGTATTGCAAAAGTACCGTCAACAACTTAGAAACAAAAGCAATTTCCGTGACTCAGACTTCAACGAGATTACGCGATGATTGATTAAACTTCCAACCTCTCAATCACAGCCGGGCCCGTCGGAACTCAGATTATTGCACATGGAGCAAATTTGGTTACTAAAGCGGGAATGTATTATGACAGAGAGCGTGAGCATCATCTGGTTTTCCGGAAATCTACCGTTTGGAAAAAAAACCCAAAAAAACCTTTGATAAAGGGACTTGCAGCCTCGACTTTTTTTTGATGAGGGGAATAAAAAATGCAGCACGGGAAAGTAATAAAGGAATTGGTAACGGCAGGAGAGCCTGTTGTGTTCCGAGGGCAGAGGAAACATTTGATGTAAATTTCCTATCCAATAGACCCATAAGCCATGGAGCGTAATCTCAAGAGAAATTAAACCTCTGTCGATGCCTGCAATGCTGAGATAAAGGAATATTACTTCATGAGGCTATGGACAGTCGTGCAAGATAATGATAACGTAGCTACTGTAGGTCGTGTTGTGGAGGAGAGCACCTGTGGAAACACCTACATTAAAGTTAATGCGGAACTGTTGTCGATGCTTTTTATTTTTTCCCTGTGAAAAGCTGCTTTGGAAAATAAATAAGCTGATTGCAAGATCTTAAGAAGGATCTCGGCCTTTAAGGAACCTAAAGCTCTCTGGGTTTTATTTTTGAGCAAATGGATGTTGTTAACCCTTTATTGCATGAAATATTACTTAGACATGGTAAAAATGTTCTGAATGTTTTTTTTATTACTTAAAATAGCCTTAATAATAGATATATTAACAAAAAAGTTGTAAGCATAGTCGTAGGGTAGTTTCATGCTATGTAATTGCACTAAATCTTGGTTTCTAAATTATAAAAACACAGAATTGACCCCAAACTTTTGAATGGTAGCCTTTGTGTCTATATGCACAAGAGAGATTCATGTTGAATTGCCTATTTTTGATATGTGATTTGTGCAAGGTATGAAAGCATGTATCCCTTTCAGAGAGATAAATGCAATAAAACCATCTCACGCAATGTAATTTCCTGCAAATAAATGCTCTGAATGATACTATTTGAATCTGTAATTTGGGGAAAAGTCAGTAGTTTATAGATTCAAACAGAAATGTCCCTTTTGCCCAAAAGGGACATTTTTATTCTATATACCTATAAATAGTAAAATCAGAAAAACTAATAATTTTGCAGTGGTCTCTTATTTTTTCCAGAGCTATATATATATATATATATATATATATATATATATATATATATATATATATATATATATATACTTAACATTCTGGTCAAGTATGTCCTTTCAAAATAAAAGCTCCCTTCAGTCCTAATGTTTTCAAACCTAACTGTAAAAAAAATAGATTTTATATCACAGCTTTTTAGCAAAGCTAGAAGGTATAAAAATGAAGATAAAGTAAGAAAAATAAATGAAGAAAAATGCAGATGAAATAATTGTTGCCATATGGCAACACTATGCAGTAGAGAGTAGTAGCAAAATCTCTAAATACTGCATCTTGTTTGGCAGGCATATGTTCGGAAAACTGTCTGTGGGTGAATTTCAAAGTCTGCCATTACAGAATCACACATTTAAATGCATTTTCATGCTAAGTTTGCGAGGGTTCAGGTGTGTCCTGAAGTGTTTGTGGGTCAGTCGCCTCCTTTCTGAGTCCTGTCCCTAAGTCTGCATGGTGTGCACACTTTCCTAAAGTCAGAGTTTCCAAAGAAACCCGAAAAGCAAAATTAAACAGCCACAGACAGAACTGCAACGACGGAATCGATAAGGAGCTTGATGTTTAAATTCAGCCTAAGGCCAAAGAAACAAATGCAGCCACGGCTGGAACAAAGAAAAAACTATAACATCTAAGAAAAATAAAACACTCATTAAATAACAATACATTCATTAAAATGTTGCCCAGTATTGCTCACTTCACTTTAAAATATTTTTAACTAAATTATTTCATAATTATCTAATTAAACAATTCCAATCTCTTAGGTTGACAATGGGCTTGAAAATGTATTAACTCTGGCTGATGGCGCCTCGTGTGGCGAAGTGTGAGTATTGTATCATGTCAAATAAGAAGCTCCAAAACCAGCGAGTGTCAACAGCTGTCAGTTGTCATGGTGACATGATATAAGTTTGCAAGTGCTGTCCCATTCCTCTTCAAACCTTTTGAGTCCTTGACCCCTCCCACACTCAATCACTCAGAGCTGAGACCCGTTAAGTCTGTGAAGGCTCAGTTTGCAGGGGAGGATTCTGAAACTCAGCCATGTCCCTTATGAAAAACACAACTGATCACTACTACTAAATACCTACAAAATAAATAACATTTCACTACTTGTTTGCTATTCCAATATGTAGTGATTTATGTAACCATTTCTAATAGTAACGTAATAGTAACGAGTAGAGAATTGGCCAGTTTTACTACTTATAATTACTACATATCTATTCAAATCTATTCAAATCACTGCAAGACTGATAATTAATTACTTCAGCTTCACTATTGCCTTTTGGGAAAGTTTCATACAATCACTATTTATTCATTCACATTTTTGATAATAGTCATATTTTCGCTCATTGTTTCCCGCCCCAGATGTTATCAAATTATTAAAAAATTATTTAAAAAATCATTAGCTTAGGAAAAAAACAAAAACCAAACAAATCTCCATGTACTCAAGGCTTCACAGAGTCTGAAAGTAACAGTACTCCTTTAACACATCAGATATAATTGACTATAAAAACTGTAATTAATGACTATTTAAAATATATGTAGTGTTTCTGAAGTGTTTCACGACACATTCGCTACTTGAACAAGTAGTAAAAAACTCTACTTGATCACTATATAAAATATGTAGTGGTATCGTAGTGTTGTAACTACATATTCATTACACAATCAAGTAGTAAAATCACTGCATAATCATTTAAATGCTCTTGTAGTGAGGCAGTAGTAGTTTAACAGTTTTCTACCCCACTACTCTATGATTACTACTCTGTATGATTACTACTTAGTGCTGTTTCACTACATAACTCTACTGTTGTGTCATGAGTATTGTATAGATCACACATTTACTACACAACTGCTACACATGACTAGGATTTGTGTAGTAATTCAACAGGGGTTTTTCATCAGGGGTGGCCTTGGCACTGCTTCCTGTTCCTCTACACAACTGCCTCCCTCTAGAGGTCAGGCTGCTGATACTGGGAGTGTAAACAAGAAGAAAGAAGCAAGATATAGGAGAGGACCGGTCTCACAGACATACTCATACAGGAACAATGCTGCTTTTTGTGATGCAAGAAGATGTTGCAAGAAATGGCGCTGCACAAAATTAAACAGATGAAACAGACATTTTTCTTTTTGAATTTTTACTTTTCTATTTTTAGAATTTCTAGTTTTTTTTGTTTTTTTTAATTAAAACGTCCATAGCTGTCCTTTTTTGATTTCTTTGTATCTGTCTTGTGTAGTAAGTGAGTGAGTTACAAGGGATTTTACAACTGCAAATGCCATTAGCTATAGCGATTTGTTAGAATTTAAATGATTTATGTGTTCAAATACAAATCACATGTCAAAACAGCGCTAAATTTGGCTGAATTACAAAAGGTATAAGTGGAGAAAACGGAGAGCCGTTTGGGAGCCGAAAGATCCGGCTCTTCTTAGTGAGCTGATCCAAATGATCCGGCTCCCTAAAAAGAGTTGAAATTCCCATCGCTAGTCTAAAGATTCACTCTCGTTTTCATGGCGACCACGGTCATCACTGTAAATCTTGGATGCTTACAACCCCCATTAAATCAAACAGAAATGCCCACTGTCCATTGGACACTTGCATCACCTTTTCCCATCCCACCATCCATCCATCCATCCATCCATCCATCCATCCATCCATCCATCATCACTGGAAGGCGTTGTCCACTACCGCCCCGGACTGCTCTGACTGGAGGCCTGTGCTTTCTGTAGTAGATGTGAGCCCTGATAGGATGTGACAACTTTATTAGGCACAAATCAGGCGTCCCCGGTTTCATTCTCTGCTGGACGTGTGAGCGATGTGTGCCCGGAGCCCTGTTTTTTTTTTTTTTGTCACGGGTAGGATACTCGTTTTCTCTCTTTTCCCCCCCCTCTTTTTATCTCTCTGTTTTTATTCAAAGCTTCCGGGCCTTTGCCAGACACTATCAGTCTCCCCCTCCCCCCGCCAGCCACCGACTCGACCATCTCGCACAGTTGCCTCAAGGGGACGCGCCTTAGCTCGGACTGTTGGTCCTGTCTTTGCCGGAAAGTGTCAAACACATCTAAACAAAAAAAACCCTACACTTCTGACCAATAATGACAGCTCACATGACATAGCTCATAAACTTACCCAAACCATAGTGTATTAATATACATATTGAGCCAGCCTGTGTGAGATTCTTCATAAAATAACTAATAAATTGTACCTTAAGAATAATACATTTCAAGGTTCCATATGGTAGAATGTGAGATTTGGAATGATTTCTGATTATAAGTAAAGTCTAGGTTACATAAATACTACCCCATGTTTCAAATGCTGCATCCTGAACCTTTAAACAATATAGTGTATATTGTTTAAAGGCTCAGGATGCAGCAATTCAAACTGTTCAGAAGTTTGGGGTCAATTAGAAATTTCCTTTTTTTTTAAAAGAAAAGCACTGTTCTCTATGAAGATAACTTTAAACTAATCAGAAATACACTCTATACGTTGATAATATGGTAAATGACTATTCTAGCTGCAAATGTCTGGTTTTTGATGCAATATCTACATAGGTGTATAGAGGCCCATTTCCAGCAACTATCAGTCCAGTGTTCTAATGGAACTATGTGTTTGCACATTGCAAAAAAAGGCTAATGGATGATTAGAAAACCGTATGTGCATGTTAGCACAGCTGATTTTTTTCCTTCAAACTTTGCTTTTATCATAGGAAGGTCAGTTTTATAGCTTCTCTAACCAGATTCTAAACTATATATTTTTAATTTAGTTTACAACTCGTGGTAAATAAAAGTGTGATAGAGGCTTGTTAACATTAAAGACACAGGCACAAAACAACCTAGAGATTCATTAAGAAGCTTGAGAGACGAGGTGTCAAACTATAGTGAGATGATTTTTGGTTCTCAAAACTACACATATATCTTGTTATGATATCACAACTTTAACCCTCATGTTGTGTTCATAGTCAAATCTAACGGTTTCAAAGTTTCAAAGTCTGAAAAATGTGGTTAATTTGATCCGATTAACCCAAAGTTCCATGACTTTGTCCACAAAGCGGATTTAAGCACATAAAATTAATTATAATTATTATATATGCAATTTTGTGTGTTTTAATCAACTTTTGTACACTCTTTGTGTTTCCGGTCAAAAATGACGGATCATTATAAATTAATGGCGGGGAGGCCAGGATAGAGAACTCAGGTACATCTCCATTTGTCACAGACACACACACACAAACAAATGTCCTTGGTAACTTTAATAATCAGCAGACTATGTTTCATCTGATTATTTCTCATTGTCAAAATAATCCAGAAATTGTGTTTTTTAGAGCTTGAAACGTTCAGATCGATGACACATACAGGTCATGAATAACAAATGGATGTTCAAGGTTTAATATATGTATTATTACAACATGAGGGTTAAATAAAGCCCAGGAAAGTGTCAAATATGGGACTTTTAAAGGCAGAGCCCTGGAAAACATGATTAACTCCAGTGGTAATAAACGGATACAAATTCTCCATATGTTCAGTGTTTGGCTTTTCTGTTGTTTGAGCAGATTGAATTGAACAGAGAAAGGAGGAATCCCCTCATCAGTGGATCACAGCGCTGGGTTAAACAGGAAATCCTGAGGAGATTAACGCAGGCGTGTTCCTAAAAGCTCTCCACGCGAAGGGGCGGAATGGAAATCATCCAATTTCTACAGGAAAAGTTTAGGCAAATTGAACAAGCGTCGCGGACGGAGAGAGGGAAGGTGAAAAAAAAGGAATTGGCACATCAACGTTACCTCTGCTTTGTTGACAGGGATAAAAGAAAAAACAACAAAAAAAGCAATGTGAAAGACGTGAGGACAGAAGGAGACGGGACAATTTCCATAAGTCTTTTCTTTTCTTCTCTTCACATGTGTTCAAGCGTATTGTCTGGAAACAGGCGAGGTGATAAGGCCTTTTTATATTTACGGCACTGGAATGTCACTATTTCTAGCTCGTGATAGGTAGACGTCAGCTCAAGTAAAGAGAGGAAAAACAACTCTGTTCTGAGGAGTAAATTCATTCCCAAAGAATTTCAATATCCACAAATTCTCCAGAGAAGCGTGCGGGACAGATTTAGCCAATAACTGCTGGATTTATGGAGTCAAACTCAGTTTAGTTCAGGGGCCTCAATAAGCGCAATTTATTATCAAGTGGGCCGGACCAGTGGAAATTAACATGAATAATAACAACACATGATTAATGGAGAGATGACATAAGAAAAAAACAAGTAAAAAATTCTTGTTTTAGTAGAATTAGTCCAATAATGATGAATTATATTGAAGTATCCTATTCCATTGGGATGTTTGGTAACTTTAGTCTTATTTTCTTAAAATAGTAATAAATTGGTGGAATTTTTATCTTAATTTTTATTTTTATCTAATAATTCAGATTTTTATCTCATATTTTGGAAAAAAAAGCAAATTTCAAGATAATTCTATATATATTGGACTAATTGTATTAAATCAAATATTTTTCCCCAGATAAGCTTGAATGTTTTGCAGAGCACTGAACGATATTTATTGGTTTAAGCAGCAGGTGAAGTTATCTCCTGCCTTACAAACCATTTACTAATCTAAACTGTAAATATTTTATCTCTTGAGCCCTTAAAAGATTCTCACTGACCGAACACTTAATAGGGTCATCCAGTGGGCCGGATTGGACCCCTTTAGCTATTCCATCTCGTAGGATGTTGATCGGGAGCTTCTTTTTTTTCCCCCCTTCTTTTCACAGTTTCCTCAAAGCAGCCACATTTGTATGAGATGGCATGGCAGCTTCCTGCAGCCAGAAATGAGAGAAAATCCCTTTTTTCTTCTGTTTCTCCATATCTCTGATGTGATACTGTTCTTTTGGGAATGACTTGAAAATGATGAAAATACTGAGTGCCCACTTTTTTTTTTAAATAACATTTTTACAGTCTCATGTCTTATGCTTCCATTTGCAGGTCTGGAAAAAAAATAAGAGACCACCGCATCTTTTTTCTGAAATCATCATCTCTACATGTATTCCAGCCATTCCATTCCAGCATCTGTTGAATTCCAACACATGCACATCTCATTCTGCTTAAAGAGGAACCAGGAGTGGAATAAAGTCACCCAAGAACAATGGTAAAGACTGTGGAGAACATGACAAGACGCATGAAATCTGGAATTAAAAGGGTTATGGCACCAAATATTGATTTCTGAACTCTAAGTGTAAACATTAGTGTCGTTGTTTTAAAATGAATTTAATCTTGTTTTTTTGCATTGTTTGAGGTCTGAAAACATTGTATCTTTTATGTTATTTCTGCAAATAAATGCTCTAAACGATAATATTTTCATTTGGAATTTGGGGGAAATTTTGTAAGTATTTTAAGTAAGTTGTTCCTTTTGCCCAAACACATACCTAGAAGTAGTAAAATCAGAAAAACGGATCATTTTTCAGTGGTATCTTATTTTTTTTCAGAGCTGTATAGATGAAAAAGTTGTAGACATAGGATAGTTTCATGCTTAAAGTCAATGGGACTCCATTAGGTTGTATGCGCTAGGAATTTACAAATTTACATATTGTTGCCATATGACATCTATACTTTACTAATCAGAAATACACTCTTGTGACCTCTGTGGTGGCCTGTAGCATTACATCTGCCCTGCTCTATTAGCAGCATGTGACCCAATCAGTGCCTCAAATGGTGACACCTGGGCTGGTTGCCTACCAGCCTGTAAAACCCAGGCCTGCTGATCACTCTGGCAGCTTCTCTTGTTCTACTCTGATCTTCCCACCTGGTCTGCCGCTCGCCGCAGGAACGGTTGGTGATGTGGAACCCTTACTGCTTTTGTCAACCTTTTGATAAGTTGGTGCATTTTTACAGCACACACCCACACCTTTCACTCACCCAACATACGCCTCATGCTTATTTTATAGATATCCACAACTCATACTTTGGTGATCCTATGTTTCAGTATATTTTCAGTTGTTTTGCGTTAAATAAAACTACTCCTGTTACATTTTACAATGGTGTATCTCCCTTGTCATGGTTGTTGAGCCAGGCTGTGACACTCTATTCGTTGCTAATGTGGTAAATGACTATTCTAGCTGCAAATGTCTGTTTTTTGGTGCAATATCTACATAGGTGTATAGAGGCGCATTTCCAGCAACTATCAGTCTAGTGTTCTAATGGAACAATGTGTTTGCTGATTGTGTCAAAATGAACATCATGGAACTTTTCATGAACGGTAGTGTGTGTGTATATATATATTTGGACACACCTCATGTAATGTTTTCTTTATTTTAATGACTATTTACATCATAGATTCTCACTGGAGGCATCAAAACTATGAATATGGAGTTATGCACTTCACAAAAAAAGGTGAAATAACTGAAAACATGTTTTATATTCTAGTTTCTTCAGACCTTTGCTCTGATTGATGAAGAAATTCTACTAATTAACCCTGAAAAGGCATACCTACATAGTGAAAACCATTTCAGGTGACTACCATAAACATGTCCGTTCATAGTTTGAAGTGAGAATCTACAATGTAGTCATGAAAATAAAGAAAGCACATTGAATGAGAAGGTGTGTCCAAAGTTTTGGCCTGTACTATGTGTGTGTGTGTATATATATGTGTGTGTGTGTCTGAGATTCATGTTTAATTGCCTATTTATTGATGTGCATAAGGTATGAAAGTATTCTTTTCAGAAAGATAAATGCAGTAAAACCATCCCATGCAATGAGTATGGATGTTTTTCTGAAAAAAAAAAAAAGAATAATGGAGAGTTTTTGGACATCTCCAACATATTTAAGCCCGACTCCTATGTTCCAAAGTGCTGACAATCTCAGTGAAGCAGGTAGACTCAAAAAAAAAAAACTAATAATTTTGCAGTGGTTCCTTATTATTTTCAAAGAAGCGACTCCATGTTTATGATTTCCTTGTTTGGTGGAAGACTAATACCATATGGGATCTGAAATCGTAATATTCAAACTAAATCGGACAACCGGATCATTTCCTCCAGTCTGGTTCGGGACATCAGAAATGCTGAGGAGCTGACAGTATTGTAGATCCACACACTGACATGTCATTTTTCAGTATTGAATTCCCATACTGAAATGCGCCTCTGCTGATTTGGCAGCGATTCGCCAATGCATGGACAGACGCTGACGGCACAATGAGAACAATAAGGAAAACGAGCGGCGCACAATTACTTTTGAAGAGTCAACCATCATACGGATAAAACGCCATTCTCAACCTCCTCTGAGATAACCGAGCTCAGTTTATTAATGAATTTCAAGTGTGAGATCCGTTGATGTTGTACAGTAAGAAGTGGGGGAAGAAGGGGCTTGTTGATGACTGAGTGTGCAGATCAATTGTCTTTGTGTTTACAAG
This sequence comes from Lepturacanthus savala, assembly GCA_030544235.1. Classification (NCBI taxonomy): domain Eukaryota; kingdom Metazoa; phylum Chordata; class Actinopteri; order Scombriformes; family Trichiuridae; genus Lepturacanthus; species Lepturacanthus savala. The sequence goes on from CM060474.1 coordinate 8,626,094, forward strand.
GAAACAGGAGTAAGGTGTAAACCTGGAGAGACAATGTGTATGTGTGTGTGTGTGTGTGTAGCGAAGGTGGGCCACCCCTGTAGAACCCAGCAGAGCCGTGCTCAGGTTAAAAAACCCTGCGGCCGGGAGCAGCTAACCCAGGCAGACAGCGCCGTGGCTCCATGGAAGAACTTAACTAAATTAAATTAACAGGAGATGGGCTCATTAGCACTCAGCTGGTTACTCAGGCAGGCTGCCAGCACGTATAGACTACTGGCAATAATACAGGCAAGGCTGTGGGAAAGCACTGCTGGGATCATGTAAAATTTGACTGCGAGCGCAAGGCCGTGAAAGGAAACCCTGTCCATCCCAAACCTTTTGGGAATGAAGTGAGATAGATTGATATGAATCATGACAAAATAAATAAAACAAAAAAAAACTGCAAACCTCTGCTAAGCTTCCATCCAAAACTGGTATCCTATACTATGCAGGTTACAAGATATCACCTCTAGGTGGACCCAAATCATGGCACCTGTTTGAAGGTCCATGTACCGCAATGTTACCAAACATCCGAAAATATAAAATGATCCAGAAACCATAACTTTATCTGGATCTTTCCCAAAATGTAATCATCTGTTCAGGGTACTATTCCCAACATTCGCTGAAAATTTGAGTAAAATCCATCCAGAATATTTATTTTATTTTTAAGTTATCTTGGAAACAAAAAGACAGACAAATGCCAGTGAAAACACAGCCTCCTTGGTGAAGGTAATAGAAAAAGAATACAAAACTGCTGTACAAAGAGGTGCAAATTACAAGGTACCCCATATAAAACAACATAACATTGTATAGCAAGAAAATAAAACAATGATGACCTCAGGCTAACATTCACATGATGGTTGGAGGACAGCATCATATAACGGAGGAACAAAAAAAAAAAAAGGAACATAGATGACTTGGGGACAGCAATGACATGATGGTCTGGGGGAACATCATGTAACAGAGAATAAAGCAATGATGACTCGAGGACAACATTCATATGATGGTCAGAGGACAACATCATATAGCAGAGAATAAAGCAATGATGACTTGACATGATGGTCTGGGCACTAAATGCCTCCCTGAAGTGCATCAAAAGTGCACAGCGACTCAGCTTACACCATGGTCATTTGCGAAGGAAACGACAATATCTTTTGACATCAGTCAAAATGTTAAGTTTCCCATTCTTCAAAATTGCTGCATTCTTCAAATGGAGCCAATAGCCATTGTTTTTTTTTCCCTGGTCCATCCCTTAGTTTATTAGGTTGATTCAGCTGTGCTTTCAGCAGTTGATCAGTTTGACACCTGTACTTTATTGGATGAACTTAGAACATGGCCTTAAACTTGAGCCCAAATTACACTAACATTCAAAAGTTTGGGGTCACCTAGACAAGTTTGTATTTTCCATTAAAAGTCACACTTTTTTTTACCACCATGACTTAATTATTGAGTTATATAAAAGAAAATATAGTCAAGGTTAGAAATAACAATTTGTATTTGAAATAATGTTTTCCTTCAAAGTGCCTCTATACACCAATGTAGATATTGCACCTAAAACTACACATTTACAGCTAGAATAGTCAGTCATTTTCTATACCTGCTTATTCCTCATTAGGGTCACATGGTCTGCTGGAGCCAATCCCAGCGCGTTACGGTGAGAGGCAGGGATACACCCCAGATGGTCGCCAGCCAATCGTGGGGCACACACACCATTCACTCACACCTACGGGCAATTTAGAGTTGCCAATTAACCTCAGCATGTTTTTGGACTGTGGGAGGAAGCCGGAGTACCCGGTGAAAACCCACGCAGACATGGGGAGAACATGCAAACTCCACACAGAAAGGTATTATAGTACCTAGGTACATAGGTAGTATAATATATAATATTATATATATAGTATATTAATATTTACCACATTAGCAATGTATAGAGTTTATTTCGGATTAGTTTAAAATTATATTCATTGAAAAAAATGTTTGGGGTCACTTAGAAAGAGGACATTTCTAAGTGACCCCAAACTTTGGAACAGTACTGTCTGTGAGCTCTAAGTCCTATTGCATTGGAACTATTTTTCTGAGATGGAGACCTGGATTTTTTTTTTAAATGTGCACTGCGGTCACACTATCTGCACTTTGAAACTTGAGTATCCATTTACGTTGTTTGTACACTAATACGACTTTATGCTGGATTCAAGATGGTGCATTTAAGTGCACCTTGTTGCAGCTGGATCTATTGAGGCTTCTTAAAGTTTTTGGTGTTGAAATACTTTGCTGAAATACTCTGTATTTTTCTTGTTTCTCTACAGACCTACCCAGTGATATGTAGAACAAGTGTTCTACATCGTCCCGAGAGTTTGCTGAAAAAAAGAAGCTGTGAGTGATTATATTCTGTGAAATATTGAATTTTTAAGAATTGAATCTGTATAGAGTTTTTGCTTCAACTCATAATTTTGTTTTGATCATATAAAGATCTGTAGTAAAACAAGAAAGTTCCGGAGCATTTCAACAAATGGAAACAAAAACATTTAAGAAACTTTGATAAATCCTGATACAACAAGGTGCACTTTGATGCACCAACCGATTTCCATTTCTCCGAGGTGCACTTGAATCCAACATGAAGTCGCATAACCGTACAAATAATGTAAATAGGCACTCAAGTTTCGAAGTGCGGATAGCATGAATGAAGTATATAAGGTTTGGCAAACAAAATCCGAAATTCTTATTATTTGCATTAACAAAACAAAGCAGCAATCCCATTCCAACTTGTATAGTTCCAATATCTTTGGTTAAGCCTAAACTGCCCAATCAGGGAAGAGTATCCCCCATAGACCAACAGAGAATAGAGATTTTTTTGAGGTAAGCATTAATTACTTAAAGCTTGTTATTTTTGCCATCAAATATGAAAATAAATCAAATGCAGTTTTGACACAGAATATGATTCATATTTACAGAAAATATGAAATGTTTGGTTCGTATTGATGTAAAAAACACAGCACCTGAATGGTACTTTCAGATTGTTAAAATTTGAGCCAGACAGAGGATAGCAATGCTCATTGGTTTTGGCTGGTAGCAAATGCACTAACTGTTCTCAGCTCACCTCTGCAAACAAGTGTTAGCTAATTTCCATGGTGGAAACATCCTAATCTACAAGGGAAATATAAATCGTAATATTGATATAATAATGAAGCTGTAGGAGCAGATTTGATTGACAGCTCAAGGCTGCAAAGGAAAACATGTCCAACCCAAACTACTTGGGAATAGAATGAGATAGATTTATATAAATTATAAATGAAAAAATATTAAGCCGTATTTTTTAAAATAGATGAACTAATAATAATAATTCAGATTATATAGCGTCTTTTATAGATCCAAGGGCACTTAGAAACCCATGGATGCTTGTAAATAAATAAGAAGGCCTATTTGGAATCGATCCATTCATTGAATTCATTCAATAATTATAAAATATACTCCATTATTAATCAGAGGCTTGCCTCAAGCTTTGAACTCTACAAAGTTATCAAAGTAAAGCTTTTTTTTTTCCACATCTATTTTCACGGACGAGATATGCACTCGTCCTGCTAGAAAAACGCAGAGGTTTTTGCGATATTATTAATGCATGTACTGATTTAGTACAACTGTTTCAGCCAATCGACATTTGTGATGTCATCTGAGAGAGCCCAACATAACAAAATCTAGGCTAAATCAGGACATGCTATTTTATCCCTTTTGAAGTGGTTCAGTAAGAGATGATCATGTGAGGGTACACCAACATGCTCAGAACCAAGACTTTGATGCTGTAGATGTTAACAAATATCCATCTTTAGTAATTACACCTGTGCTTTCTACTATGCAATGTCGAAATTTCTTTTTTTTCTGAATTTTTTGTTTTAATAGATTCCTATTTTGATATTTACCCAGGTAACCTTCATGGTCTATTGTTAAAATGATCATGCTTTTATGGTCCAAAAGTACATAATTAGACCTGCAGCAGCAATACAGTCAGTCTTCCCACACACTCATCACACTCTGTCCTGTTTTACCCCCTCCCCTTTACGCCAAAAACGCTCGCTATGCTGTGATTGGCCGAGCTTTGTTGGAAATGTCACCCCCGTCCGAGAGCCGGGGGTCAATCAGAGAAACAGAAATTCACTACATGGATTCCGGGGTGGTTACTATTAACTTCCTCTCCTGTTGTGACATCACAACTGGAGCCGTTTCTAAATGGCGTGTGTTCAAGGTTTCAGCAGCGTCTGATCTATGCATCATTGTCTTATTTGGCAATCTGTGACCTAAATAGACCCAAGCAATGAAAAAGTTTTTATTGGTAATAGGGCTCCTTTAAATATCACTGTTGTTTTCAATCCATCAGTGAACAATGCTATCGTTCTCTTTGCTAACTAACTCATGTTAAACAGCCTAATCTTGACCAAACTGTGTGTGAAGTAATGTAAGTGAGCAATTTAGATTCAAAACCCAAATTGGAAACAAACAATGGATAAAGTTAAGTCTGAATTTAACTGATTTACAGTAATGTGAGTTTGTGAGGCAGCAGAGACACTGCGAGTTTATCACCCAGAGTCTGTTCCTATTTAATCTAAATGAAGACTTTTTGCATTATTGCTAAAGGGAAATGGTGGTTAAATGGGTACATTGCACATTACTGTTTGAGATAGAACCCCTTGTTTCTTGATAGAACTTCTATAATGACTGTACTTAAAAAAAACAAACAGACTTGACAATGTGACTGAACGTTCTGTTCATCATGTTCAGTCTTCAAACATTGTGTTCATACACCACCTCACTGCAACTTGAATTTCTCGCCTAATGAATGTTAGAGAACACCTCTTTTAATGACCTGACCCTCGCGATGTTCAGGTCCGAAAACTCATCACCTCCTCCTATAGCTTACTGTTTTTTTCCCTCCCTCTTAATCGTTGTCCCCGTGGCCTTCAAGCTTCCTGCTAAAGCAATCTGTGCAGGAACAAGAATGAGGAAATTGCTGGTCACTCAGTAAATGATTCATAGGCAGGTAAAAAAAAAAAGGCTGATGACTTCCCCCTACATCACTTGCGTTGTTTATTACAATAAAATGATGATTAACTTGCCTTATTGGGTGCATTAGCGTGATAACGGCTGCGTATGTAAATGTACAGGTGAAGAGGATACAGTTTGCATATGTGGCATAGCTTTTGTTCCAGGCGCCTCATTTGCATAATTGTAATTACCTGTGTGGGCAGAAGCCTGGCAGCTGCCCCAGGTAACTATCAGATGAGCCTGTTTTTTTTTTTTCCTCCCGTTTCTTCCCTGTTCCATTGTGGATCGCTCAAATCTCCCCGTCTGAACGCGACGCCAGTCACAACTTTTGAGGCCCCGCTTTCCTTAATGACACATTTCGCTGCTTGAGCTGCTTTTCTGAGGAGGAGGAGGAGGAAGGAGGAGAACATGGGGGTTAAAAAAGAGAAAAAAAAAACAGTCCTGCTGACCAAACACTTTTTCTGACTTGATGCATTACTCCTGGTTTCCCCCTCCAATCTGCTCTGCTGTCAGTTTCCACTGAGCGTCATTATTACCCGGTACCTACCGAGCCGATCTCACGCCAAGTCTCATCCACTTCCAGCCACGCTGACTAATGAGCAAAAGTATTTTCCCTAAAGATGAATCATATGCACAAACAATGGCTTCGAGTCCCGATACCTGTCTTGAATCTCATCATCGGGAGACAAAAAAAAAAATCGATAGCAAATTGTGTAAACCTCTGATTTACTAGTTCGCCTCAGCCTTTTTCTCCTGATGATTGAGCACACATGAAAGAGAACGATTTACATTGTTTTCATGTGAAACGTGTTGATTGGGAGAAGAAAAAAAAAATCACTCGCCTCTGCGCACACATGTAACCTCTCGGCACACGCAAAGCTGCCGATAAATACCAGGGCTTCAAAAAAAAAAAAAAAAATCCATTAAATCCAACCTTTACATGTGGCGGGAATAAAACAGAAGAAAAAAAAAAGCTATTCAGCAGATTCATCACGGCTCAAAGTGAAAATCGGATGAGACCAGAGTTAACCTCTGGAATGCAAATCAGGAACTTTTGACGTGAATTAATCTGTCGGAGCGCCACGCTCATCATTCAGCGGCTCTCTGAGAAAGGAGATAACCCCCCCCCCCCCCCCCCCCCACCCAATGGGCCCACCCACTCCGACAAAAATGAGACCTGATTCATTGACACGGAGACATCTCAAATATTTACCGTGCTCCGCAGTGTTACTTGGGAGAGGACGAGATGACGAGAGGGAGAGACAGAGACTAATGGACAGATAAATATGCAGGTACATTTTTTTTTTTTTTTTATCTCGGGGCTCGGGGAGAGTCTTATCTGGTGGAAGTGCGCCGCTATCAAGCGGCCCGAGCTCCAATGGAAGCCTTTTACGTAAAGGCCTCGGACGTTTCCTGGGAGGTGGCGATGTTGCAGCGCTGTAATTTATTCACCACGCCAGCCCCTCGTCACCGAGTCCTCTGAAGTATCTGGAGAGACCGCCGCCTTTTCTGCAGCTTAAACCAATTAAACTTACACTACCGTTCAAAAGCTTGGGGTCACCCAGACAATTTAGTGTTTTCCATGAAAAGTCACACTTTTATTTACCACCATGAGTTGTAAAATGAAAAGAAAATATAGTGAACACTGCTGTTCAAAAGTTTGGGATCGGAAATGTACTTATTACTGAAAGAAAAGTACTGTTTTTTTTCAAAGAAAGTAAATTTAAACTAATCATAAATACACTGTATACATTGCTAATGTGGTAAATGACTATTCAAGCTGCAAATGTCTGGTTTTTGGTGCAATATCTACATAGGTGCATAGAGGCGCATTTCCAGCAACTATCAGTCCAGTGTTCTAATGGAACATTGATTGATTGAAACCTTTATAGTCCGCTCTGGGGAAAATCAGTTGTACAATGTGTTGCTCATTGTTAGTAACTTTTTATTTCAGCAATGCTGCTGTTTCGAAATCGCAAGAGATTCAACGATGGATCGGAATGATGATGACGACAAAAGCCAAAAAATATAAGATTGAAAAATAAATCAGAATTTTAGAACACTGGATTGATAGTTGCTGGAAATGGGCCTCCATACACCTATGTAGATATTGCATCAAAAACCAGACTTTTGCTGCTAGAATAGTCATTTATCACATTAGCAATGTATAGAGCATATGTCTGATTAGTTTTAAGTCATCTTCATTGAAAAAAACAGTGGTTTTCTTTAAAAAATAAGAACATTTCTAATTGACCCCAAACTTTTGAACGGTAGTGTAAAAATGAAAGGCTAAGCCCAGAGTCTCTGTGTTTTCTTTTTTCTTTTTCTTTTTTTTAGTTACGTGCCTTTTGTCGAGGCCGTGCGCATTTATGTGTCTCGATAGCGCCGCGGGGGGGTATACTGAAGTATACTCGCGTCGTCCCTGCTGCACCTTTGTGCAGGTTGTCACCGCGGATGCCGCCTGACGCCTGCCAAATTTAGCCGGGGCGAGAAACGCCGGGTACCTCCGCTCCCCCGCGTACGCTGCATATGCCGCTGTTCTGTTCTGTGGGATAGAGCACTCTGCTCCCCAGCAATCAATATTGGATGCACCTACAGGGACTAACAGGAGCCAACGGCTCCGGGATAGACTGAGTCCCTTCCCACCCATTTTCTATATATAAAAACCGGCCTGGCATATAATGAAAAACATTACCTGCCACTAGGGCACATAACTCTACCAGCAGCAGAGTTATGGAGTGCGGGCCAAAGAATGATCCAATTACACAAATAGTATTTTTACACCAGAGGGTCATTCATCATGGCAGTCTGTGGAGATAAATCATCACGGCGCTTTGGTTTGAGATAAAATTCCCAGAAATCACTTGATAATAGGAGATAAAGAGCCCCATTGCAAAATAAGTGAACCCCGGCCACTTGACGGTTGTGGAATTGGAGGATGTTTTTATTTCTCAGCACATGTGTGTGTGTGTTTAATGGTTCCACGACACAGCGGATACAATATGTGCAGGTATGAGGTCTGTATAATGTAAAAACAGGCCCCCTCCCCCCCTTGAGATAGAGAGTCGGCTTCCACTTAGTCAGTCTCTGGAGAGGATCTGTCTCTCTCCTGTGGTGCTGCCTTGTTTCTGAATAAACAAACAAATATGACAGATGTCAACACGTTGCCAGCCGGGCTCTGCTGCATGTCTGCTTTTTTTTTTCCCCGACACCCTGGTCTGTGTGAAGGCGTCGCAGAGCGGCTCGCAGGCCTGGCAGTCAGCAGGGAGCAGATAACGCACTCAGGGATCCGCCTGCCAGGGATGATTTTTTTTTTTTTCTGGGAATAATTATATTTTTTGCAACGTTCTTATTTATTTTTTTTGGCTTTTGGACATCATTGCAATCCATTGTTGAATCTTTTGCGATCTCAGCAGCACCGCTGGTCAGGGGTCAGGCAAGTATCGAACGAGCCCCCAGGTTAGCCAAACTTATTTGAAAGAGAAAACCAATTAAAAAAAAAAAAAATTATAAAATTTGCACCCAAATTATCTTTTGGAGATGAACAACTTAACAGACCAGGTGGGATTTACCTAAAAAAACAAAATAGTAAATAATCAAAATGAACATGCCTAATTGGCAGCTCATATATTTCTTACTCTTAAGCAGACTGGTTCCAAAATCTTTGCCTATCCACCTTTAGAACTGCTACCATTTAAAAGTTTAGGTCCACTGAGAAATGTACTTATTTTTGAGAGAAAAGCACTGTGCTTTCAATGCAGATAACTCAAAACTGAGCAGAAATACACTCTATACATTGCTAATGTAGTAAATGACTATTCTAGCTGCAAATGTCTGGTTTTTGGTGCAATATCTACATAGGTGTATGGAGGCCCATTTCCAGCAACTATCACTCCAGTTTTCTAATAATCAGTTTTATTTTTCAGTCTTATTTTTTGGTTTTGGTCATCATCATCATTCCGAACCATTGTTGAATCTCTTGTGATCTTGAAACAGCAGCATTGATGAAAAAGAAGTTTCTTACAAAACCACTGGTCAGTAGGTCATGCAAGTTTAGAAAAAAAACCCAGGCTAGCCAAACTTATTTGGAAGAGAAACCGAAGGCAAACATTTTATATAAAATTTGCACCCAAACAATATTTTGGAGATGAGATTTTTCTGTGAAATAAATAACTGTTACATGTGGATTTTACCTAAAAATGAATAGTAAATATTCAAAATGAACAGGTCTAATTGGCAGCTTATCTATGTCTTGTTTCCAAAATGTTTGTCTATCCACCTTTAGACCTGCTAGAATACTACACTACCATCCAAAAGTTTGGGGTCATTGAGAAATTGACTCATTTTTGAAAGAAAAGCACTTTCACAAGCACAAGTTTTTTCAATGAACATAACTCTAAACTGATCAGAAATACACTCTATACATTGCTAATGTGGTAAATGACTATTCTAGCTGCAAATGTCTGGTTTTTGGTGCAATATCTACATAGGTGTATAGAGGCGCATTTCCAGCAACTATCACTCCAGTGTTGTAATGGTACAATGTGTTTGCTCATTGCATCAGAAGGTTAATGGATGATTAGAAAACCCTTGTGCTATCATGTTAGCACAGCTGAAAACATTTTAGCTGGTTAGAGAAGCTAGAAAACAGGCTTGGGTCTATAGAAGTCATTATTTCTAACCTTGTCTTAACTATATTTTCTCTTCATTTTACAACTCATGATGGGATGTCTGGGTGACCCCAAACTTTTGAACGGTGGTGTATAGAAAACATGATCTAATTTGCAATAATCCAGAATTATCCTGTTAAATCTACTTCTGTACACCTGCGTATTGACATAATGACATGATTCAGACATAATGTTCTTTTCCCTTTCTAAGTAATATGTGCCATTATGGATGTTCTGCAAAGATTTGAAAATTACACTGCAGTATAAATTCTGACCGCATTAGCAGAGAAGGCAATAACTGCAGCCATATTACCATCCATTAATGGATGATGAGGTATGTCTAATGGACGCGGCTCAGCTGTGTTCATGGCTCTAAAGCTCTGGAGGCTAATCGAGAGACATTTGACCTGCGGATGCATAAATAATAAAGCTGTCTTGGTGCACTAATCACTACTGACTGAACAAATTGGAAAGTGTAATCAGCCATTTTTGGGCACAAATCCAGCCTTATACCAACGTGTATTCATTTAAAGGGTTGAATTGAACTTTTGAGTATACGGTGGATGTGCTGTTACAGAAGGATTTTCGATCTTTCTCAGGGATCAACATTTCAATCAAAGCCACATCCTTCCATCTTCAGGGCAGCAGTTAGCCTGGCTTTACACTCATATTCAGTCTGGGAACCATCCTTTCATTTGTTTTCTATTAGCGGTGCCAAACATATCCGATAATGTACCCACTTGTTGGGCAAGTTACTTAAAAACTGCATTGTTTATTACTTGCTACTGTCATTTTAAAGTAATTTGTTACATTACAATATTATTGTATTTAAAATGTAAGGCATTACACTACTATTGCATTACTTTTAAGTGACTCTCAACAAAATAACTGGAAATATGGATTTGGTGATCTAAATATAGCTCACCTTTGTCATTATTGCTGCTAGTTACAACAGGAATCTTGCTGAAAAGTTTTCAAAAAGCTGCCAATTCCACTGTTGAAAGTGGTTTTCATGTCTTCAGAAATATCCTCTGACACAAGTCTCCTAACCTCTTGATGCTGAAGAATCTCAGAGCAGGAGAACGTTAACTTTGGCTGTTTTTTGGTTTTACCTCCACTCTCATTCTCCGCTTGCTCTGTAATTGTTAAAATTACCGCTGCTGTTTCGGGAAGTGGACAGTTACCTAGGTGTAGCACGCAAAGTGCATTTGACTACGATGTTCTGCAAATCCTTATGTTTTACAAATGTAATGAGTGTGTGTCCATCTGGAGAATGTGCTATCCAACATTTTCTGCAGGTTCACTTATCTCCACAGTAATTTATTACTTTTGTTACGTTACTCCCGTTACTCCCAACATTAGCCAAGTTAGACAGCACTAGCTCCAAGCCTGCAGCTACGATCATGCCGCCATAACCAGGAAGGAACTCATATCCTGTTGACGTGCATCATCATTGTTGAAGCAGGCGAGATGGGATGATGGGGGGGGGGGGGGGGGGGGGGGTTAAGTTCAATATTCATCAGTGTGTTCTGATGTCACCAGGCTACGGAGGGTAATGAAGCAGCTCCACCACATCCAACCCCCCCCCATCTCCGCCTAATGAACGAATGAGCTGGGCCCGGGTGAAAAATGAGCTGGCTCAATGCAGCCCCTTAACACACACAAAAAAGAAAGTGATCCCTTTGCTTTGCAAAACAGCTCACATCCCAACCTACTACTGCTCACCGCCTCCCCTCCGCCAAACTCGGATTTCAGTGGGGATGATTGATTAAACTGCCCTCCCCCACCCCCCGCGCACACACATGCGCACACACGCACACACACACACACACACACTAAAAGCTCTCCACTGCTGCATCCCTAACTAATTTGGTTTGTGCTGTTGCAGTGGCTGGTGTTTACAGCTTTGTGATTTCACCTGCAGAGACATTTATGCAACGCAGTGCAACAACAGCAGATCAGGTTTCCCCTCCAGGTAAAACTGAGGTCTAGTGACATCAGGGTACAGTCAAATTTAAATTTTTCGACAGTCAGCTGAGTCAGTGTGTTTGGAGGTAAAGCGCATACTGTGTCATCACAAAAAAAAAAAGCGCCGTCCGTTGTTGTCGAGCCGTGTTCCGGTCTGAGCATCTTAATGTTAAGCGAACCTGAAGGTGAAGTGTTTGAGAGAGTTAAAAGGGAAATATTCAGCACTAATGCGACCCTGAGTCAAGGAATGCTGGTGCTTCGGACCCCTTAGGGCTCAGGCGACGGCAAGACGCGGATCACAAAGCGTTGGCGTGCCCCCTCGGTGTCCCGCCGAGGTCGTCGCCCAGCCGATGTTGTGTCTGAGGCGGCCCGGCGTGCGAAAAAAAACGGCGGCTCGCTTCGCTTCCGGCGCTAGGAGTGGGCGACGGTTCCCTCAAACCTCATTAACGGAATGAAACGAAACCAGTCAACCTGAAAATGGTCTTTAGCTCTGGTATCAGGCTTGTTATCTCCGAGCTCAGGTTGCACCCCCCTTCTCCCCTCCCCCCACTGAAAACACATCAGCCTCTTCCCTTCGATCCCAGTTGTGATGTCGGCCGTCTCGCAGTAATGTTTTTATGCGGGATGAAGCCTTCGTTAACCTAAAGGGACACTCTGTAATGAAAAAAACATCTTTGTGCCGGCCGGAAGGTATGAAATCAGAAACTTTTCTCCGATGACCAGAATGAATATGTTTTTAATCAAGGGTAAAGCCGCTATAGTGCAGTTTAATGCAAATTAAATGTAAATCAAGTGTCTTAATGTGTAAAAAAAAATGGGAAAAGGGTTTGGAGCAATCAAAGGGATCTGATTGCTCGGAGAATCCGAGGATAGAATCGTTTTTATTCATGCTTTCATGCTTAATTTTGCTTTGCCTGGCATGGACAAAAAAAAAAAAAAAAAGAAAAACATATACATGCACGATAGCAAAATGCTAAATTATAATGAACATACTTTTGGTTGCCAGTATGCGGAATTGACATATTGATGGAAAGAAGGGATGTCAGGTCAACCAAGTGAGGACTCGAGGGCAATCCCACGTCAAACCTGGACCTCCAAGAAATTCCTTTGAAACCTTATCAGTTGTTTCATTGATCAGCTCGGGCCAAAGATACAAGAAGAAACTACTCTGGGGTATAAAAACCAAGCCTCTGGGCTTTAATGTTAAATGCATACTGAATGTAGTGTTTATTATTGATTTCAGTTAATCTCATATAATCGCATTGGATGTTCCAGGCTCAGGCGTAGGGCGCCATCTAAAGGGGGCGCGCCAATGTAACAGCCCGATAGCACAGGGACGAGATGTGGTTAACAAACCGGAACCCTATGCATTTCTTCTTCAGCATAAGGCAACATGACCTCTTCAAGTATATTGATATTGGAAAAGTGATGAAGTCCCACTTAAAACAAGACATGCTGAAGAGGATCAGTTTGCCAAAGAACACACCAACTGGGCCTAAAGAGAAATTTATCATGATAGCATCATGATATGGGGATGTTTCTCTTACTATGTCAGACCTATTTATCGCATACAAGGGATCATGGATTAGTTTGCCTATATCAAAATAATAATAAAACCTCTTCAATAAAATTGATAGCTTTATGCAAGGAAATGCCCTTGAAATGTGACTTTCAACAAGACGACGCAGCAGTAAACCTCGAGTTTCCAGTAAATCTGAGGTTGAAACACTCCATGTAACAAAGATGTGAAGCAGTTCTCAGGACCTGTGGTCATAACAACTAAATATTAGTTTAGTGATTCACAGGAATGCCAAATCCTGAAGATTTTTCAGCTTATGCAGTTATTTGAGATTGTAAATAAATAAGCAGCCACTGTGTGGTGGTTTGTGTTTCCGCTTTTATTTTGGTAACCCTGTTTCCGAGGGTAACTTTTCTTGTGCTCTTCCCAGAGGCTCACTTCCCCCCCACGGCGTTGAGGAGTGCTCCACCCGTTCCCGTTTTACCATCAAGCCTCGCTACTTAAGGCCAGCGGTGACACCCTTCAACGGCAGAGTATCCTGATAACCCTGCGGTATCGTATCGGGCCCACTCATTGGTAAAACAATATTTTTGTGTCTGCCTTGACTTTTCCCCCTTGTTTTTGAATCGCACCCGAGGACTTCTGCACTTGCCTGATTTGTTGTTATGGGATTCACTCACGGCTGGTAATAAACACTTGTCCCTCGTACCGTTTCCGCTTCTGGGTCCTTTATCTCACACTGCTATTTCTTTGAACAGCCAAATATTCTTTTTTTCCCCATTTTTTGTAAAGTAATTAAAATATTGACACATTTATTTGCATTTTTATTTAGGATATAAAATGCAGTGTTCCCAGTGCATTGAAATAAAAAATATTCTTCTTATTATTAAGGATATTGACTTTACTCATGGCTTTAAACACACTGTGATTATTCTAAACACAACTGTGAGCTTGTTAGGGGATATTATCATGACTTCTATGTCAGAATAATTTTTTTTTTCATTCTTTACTGTTATTTGACATTTTCGTTTTAAAACATGCCACATGGAAGGTTTTTGTCACATTTATGATCTATTCTTGAGACATTTTTCTTGATTTTATTACATTTTAGCCATATATTGTGATTGCTTTCAGTTACTATTGTAATAAACTAGAAGCATGTTTGTGTATTTTCAACCTCTGCTGCTTCAGTTGCCTGCAGGGCACCAAAATATGCTACATGCTACAAACGAATTGAAAACCTTCAACGGGCCAATAAAGCTCCATTGAACTGTACCTGTGCCTTTTATAACAAGTATCTTTGCTCCACTCCCTCTCCCGCTGTGGTTCGGAAGGGCAGATTATGGGATGTTTCTGTAAATTAGTTTGGGGAGTGAGTGCAGGTCACAAGTGAGGAAGATAAGGCAGCTCGTAGATGAGGCCATTTTTCACCTGAATGAGAGCGAACCTCAGATCTGTGTTAGGATGTGCTACATGTTTGGCGCCTGATGTGAGCATGTTATCACAGTATGTTCTATACTTGGATAGGAAATGTGGCTACTTCAACAGATTTAAATGCTATATGTGATGTGTGAATGATTTACAAAGATGTGATGACTTTACTTCTCTTTCTAGGCCAAATTGTTTATATTTTAAAAAATCATCTACAATTAGATAATGAATAAAATCTCCAGATCAGATCACCCATCACATCTCACTATGCATTTCTGAAGATATTATCAAGTAATTGCTGGTGATAGCCTTTAATGGATGGTAAATGAGAAAAATTTGGACTGAATTGGGAAACTTTTTTGAACAAGAAACCCATTATGTAAAAATAAAACAAAAAAAAATCACATTCAATAAATAATAATCCAATTCAACTCCTAATATTCAAGTCTAGCAAAAAGTTAAGAAGTCAAGTGAAGACAAAGAAAAGAAAAAGGAAGTCTTATCCCTCCACACAGAAGAAATATTAGAAGACAAGTTAATTATCCTACAGTGTGCTTATGAAACTTTGAATTCAGGCTGTAGTCACCCTTGGGGGAATGACACAGATGATCAATATCCAAATACCCACTCATAAACCCCAGCTTTACTGTGCGGTTGATGCATTTATATGACGGCTGTATCAGTCATTGAATACATAATTTAGGAGTTTATAAGGGTCTTGGATTGTAGTCTTAACCGAGAGGATGTACCGACTTTTTATCTGTGCCCTGGCAGCACAATCACACTCCAATACATCCTGAATTACTTTGAACAAAACAAATGGCATTCACCATTCAGGGCGATAAGCAAAGTGGGCATGTGTGAAATAGACAAACAAACATTGGGGAGAGTTAGAGGCGGCAGTAAAGTT
Source organism: Lepturacanthus savala (assembly GCA_030544235.1). Lineage (NCBI taxonomy): Eukaryota > Metazoa > Chordata > Actinopteri > Scombriformes > Trichiuridae > Lepturacanthus > Lepturacanthus savala. The sequence goes on from CM060474.1 coordinate 8,641,644, forward strand.
AATCTTGGTCTGGGGCCGGATTAACCGCAACACTCGCATTCTCTTGGAGAATAATGGAAGAGGTCCTGGTCCTATGAATAACTATCCAAAAAGGAGCCACTTCTGGCCATGAAAGCTGTAGAGAGTCAATGAACAGAGAAATAAGCGGGAATAAAGAAGACAGGCTTTGACTGGTTGAGTCCACATTTTCATTTCATGGCCGGTGGGGGCAGCTGTGGGCTTCAAAAATCATCTTGGGACAGAATGCGGAGACCAAGTTCTTATTGGGACTTCTTTGGCAACTCAGTGGCTTTCTATCTGTTGTTCACACGGACTATTTCCATTCTATTTCATTTCACTGCTGTCACAATGGACAAAGCCACTTGGTTTCATGGTTTCTGGTTCAAATAATGGCTTAACTGCATAGTTTCCTGCTTCCTTGTACAACTTTTCAAGTATTTGCATCTACTTATCTAACCAAATGAGGACATATGGCACCTTATACAGAAGTCAATGGTCTTGCTGTTTTTATTCAGATGTTGTGGGAGTTTTAAAGAAGTATATGAGACCTGCTCATTGAAAAGTAATCATGTTACCAAGCGTGTTGAAAGCGATGCAGAAGAAACATGGCAAAGCTTACATATTTGATGTTTAGTCATTCTACCCCCCCAAAAGACCTCAAGTGCAATTTAAGACAAATGTGGTTCATCAATGTGGCAATAGTTTGTATATTAACACTAAAATAAGACAATTGCTTCTCCCAGTGTATTTTAGCATTATTGAGCTCATTGCTTTGGGTTTTACACCCCACTACTCTTTTGGTTGAGTCTCAATGCTCTCATCAGGGTTTATGTACAATAGGCAGCTGATGAACACAGTTAATCCCAAATGAATGCTGAAAAATAATAGTGGTACCAAGTGTGTTGAAAAGCGATACAGAAGAAATGTGGCAAGACGTCAATGTTGGATTTGATTCAGTCGCTCTAACCCCAAAAAGACCTCAAATGCACTTCAATACGTGTGGTTCATCAACGTTTCATTTACCAATATTTTGTATATTAACAATAAATTAAGACAATTGCTTCTCCCATAGCATTTTAGCATCATTGCTTCAGTTTTACACCCTACGACTGTTTCGGTTGAGTCTCAATGCTCTTAGTCAAGGTTTGTGTACAATCTTGACGCAGCTGTTGAATACAATCAGTCCCAAATGAATGCTACATGCTAATAGCAGGGTAGCCTAGTGCTAACTCTTTCCTTGTAATGATTATAGTCTGAAGTCATTTACGTGGAAGAGAAAGACAAAAAGGAAGGATATGTGCAATCCAATGACCAAACAAAGGGTTCAAGAAGGTGATGTGAAAAACAAATGATCAAGACGATCGATGTATCATCCTTCCAAAGTTGTATCTCTTTTTCAATTGGACAGTGGTGCCTTCTTGAGAAATTTCTTAATTAGTTGGAGCATATCCTATGGCAGCTTTATAATAACGGAACCCAGGAGAAATTAATTAACCGATGAACCGTCCACTCACCTGCTATCCCTTTCTAGATGATGGAAAACAGACGTGAACGAGTTCCGTGTTCTTCCCTTGGCTTGCCGTCATAAATCAGAAGGCGTGCCGTGCGCGGCTGTTGGGCCGGGTCCATTGTGCTAATTAACACACTCATCTCTGTTTTCATATGCGCCGTCATTCCTCTTGTGTAGACACAGTCTGGAACGCGCTCAAATTACAATCACTGCAACAATGTTCACCACAATAAACATTTGAAAGGTTGTTTCAACATGGGGCTCAGATTTATGATTAATTACTGCGCTGCCATATTATTTAGCACCGCGTGATTAATGGTGATTTAAATAAATAAACTCTCCGTCATTGTCGTTCGGTCAGATTCTTTTCTCGCTGTGTGCCCAGTTTGTGATATAGGATAATAAGCAGAGTGAAAAATGCCTGGGATTAAAAAGCCTTTTCCAACTAAATGAATATGAATTGTGTCCAAAGGTGAGCCATGTTGACATCTGACCATTAGCTCACCTTCTAATGACGGCGATTCAAGGTCCCTCGAGAGCTTAATGTTCTTTAGAGAGGCACCTTCTTGAGGCCTTGAGTTCTGCACTTTTATTGATGATGTGATCTTGTATTTTAATGTTAAGTAATCTGACCTACAGTGGCCTCTGTGGTGGGGAACAATGCATCTTTTCTGCACACCTTCTCATTTTTTAAGACCAGCTAGTATCAGACCTCGCTTGCCTGCATGGCCCGATGCTCCCACCCGCCAACCTGCCTTGCCATAATCATTCTAATGCCACTAATTATGAATATTGTCGGCTAATGAGTAGATGAAATAAGAGACTTAGAGTTCATTGCTAATGAGTTCACATAATTAGGCCATTCATTAACTCCAGAAGAGGTGCATTATGGGAGGGACCTTTGCTGCATATGCAGTTTAACGATGAGAGGCACAAAATGGTCAGACAGACATGTGGGGGGACACACAGAAATTGTCTTGTCCATGTCTCCATCACTTAGTCGAATCATTTCCTTTTAGATACGGTTAAACATAAAACAATATTTCACCCAGAGCTCAGTAGAATTTAAGATTGGTTTGCATGCATTTATTTAAAAAGACATCAAGGGATAATGCGGAGGCAATTCAACCCAATCCAGGTTTTTTTTTTTTTTTCCCATTTCCAACTGAAAACTGAGCGCTTTCCATGAATATCATATGAGCTCCTCAGGATTCCAGGTGTTGTGCGCCAATAAAAACTGCAAGAGTCTCACAGTTACATGAGCTATAGAAATAATGACAGCTTTCAGAGAGATGTCCACCTGTCAGTCAGTGAGGAGGCTGCAAATTAAAAATTGATGCACCAGACAGGTTTGACACATCATTTACGCAACTCAGTCGAAAGGGAGTTATTTGGGAAGTTGCAAATCCAATCACAGTAATAATCTACAGTAATTCGATTCATATGAGTGTTACTTCTTTGCAACCATTGCCTGCACTCTGAACTGTTGCATAGAGACCTACCATAATAATCCTTTACCCCCTCAGACAGTTCTAGTAGAAGGCCAGATAATTGTCAAGGGACTGCAGATTGCCTTAAGGGTCAACGCTGCTCCACGCTCGGTACAGCATTACGCTCCCTTTAATTGAATTGCAGAAAGTGCTGTTAATTAAGCGATTAACGCCGAGTACATGGAAGCTATCAGGGAGCAGTAAGGCTCCCTGATGGTGGACAGCGCAGCCACTGACCTTCTCTGGGGGAATCTCTATCTGCTTCAGAAGCAAGGAAGATGCAACTGCCGTTCACCATGAGAGCACTTTTCGAGATAATAAGCAAGAAGAGGTGTGAATTGCAACTCTAGAGATAACGCTGAAGTGGAAACGGACAAATGTTTTGCTTCTAGGTTGTTTTTTTTCCCCGACCACTCAAAGCACTTTAACACCACAAGTGTCCGTTCTCCTATTCACACACATTCATACGACAATGTCGTGGCTGCCATACAAGTGGCCAACCACTCAGGAGGATCTTATCATTCACACACATTCACGCGCCATTGATACGGCCACTTTGGTTATGTATCTTGTCCAAGGATGCATTGACATATGCATGCAGGAGCCGGCAATAAGACCGCTGATCAATGGACGACCTTGTTTTTTTTTCTAGGATTCTGGTTGTGATTGTGCCATAACCCTCTATTGCAGGGGGTGGGGCAAGCCTGGTCCTAGAGAGATACTGTGGGTGCCGATTGTTGTTCCAACCAAGCAGGAACGCAACTGATTCTACTAATCAACCATCAGGGCCCTTGCTATGGCGCTTTATTAGTATAATTAGGTGCGTTACTGCTTGGTTGGAACAAAAACCTGCACCCACAGTATGTACACAGTAAATGATCTCCAGGACCAGGCTTGCCCACCCCTATGGCACCACCATGCAAATTTTGTTGTGAAGGGCTCTTTCTATGGACTGCGACATTCAGGTTTCACTGCAACAAATGTGCCCTTGGAGGTTTGGAAGATTTTTGTCAATCCATGTAAAGTAGTAGTAAAAACAGTATCTCCAGTCGTTATTCTTTTTGTCCTTCAAAATAAAAGATGCTTTTTACAACTAAATAGTAAAACATGTTTTTTTTTTTTTTATGTTAATGCTTTTAAGGAATATTGAGCCAAAGTAATTGTTGCCATATGGCAACGCCATTAGGAAAAGACGTGTATTTTTTTTTTTATTTCGGAGGTTCGACCATCGCTCCTGCAAAAAGACTAGCAGCATGTTTATTATATACACTAAACAGTGAAGAAACAATACTAACACTCAGCATGTTAGGGCCCTTTTATGTCCCATTGAAACCTATTAAAACCACATTTTTTTTGATCCCACAGCTACTACAACATAAAGCTGTGCCATCTATTTTACAAGGCATTCAAACTGAAGCCCAGGCTCCAAAATGGTAGTTTTCACTATTTTCCAGCTGATTGAGCCATTCTCTCATTTATAACCCTTTTGGTTTTCACTAGGGGCATTAACCCTCTATTACTGTTATGGCAGCCAAGTGTATTGCAGCTCCATTGAGTTGTATGTGTCCATATGGATGTCTGAACGTGATGTATATGGAGAAATTAGTGTGCGGGTACATGTAATCCAATACAGATGATATCCATATCCTTATATGAAAAATAGGCCAATGTAAACCTATAAAACCAATATATTTTGATCCCATGGCCATTGCAGCATGAAATCAGCCTTTCAAACTGAAGCCCTGGCTCCAAAATGAGTGTATGGAGACGTGTGTGTGTGTAAGTGTGCAGATAAAGAGACAATATGGGCTGGAGATCACATTACCACTAGCATCATCGTCACAAACACTGGCATTTAAAGGGTTACAGTTTGGAAATTAAGACATTTTGGTAGTTAGGACCAGGACTCATGTTATTATGTTAGTTTTAACTCAGTGAAAGTGAAAAGTAATAGAAGTATATAATATTTTTATGGCGTTTTTTTCAATGGGGACCACACTGTAATAGCAATAAAAAATCCCCCTCACAGCGTTTTGTATAAAGGAAATTTTAAAAGGTTTGTGTTTTTTATTATTATTATTTTTATATTAGTAGTTATGATAAACATTGATATCAGATTTGAGACCCTTTAAGCCCCTGAGGTACTAAGAGGAAAGGTTTTTAAAGGGTTAACTTAATCGATAAAGAGGTAAATGTTGATTTGCAGGGTAATGGTTATAAAATAATGACACCATCAGTGTTTAGACTGGTTCTCTATGAGTGTTGCTTTCACTGTGCACTTCAGTTTGCCATCGGGTATAATCTCCTGGCAAAATAAAGGCTTGATTAACGGCACAAGATTAGATTAGACGACAGACTAAATGAAGGAACACACACAGGCCTTTTCTCCTAACGTTTTTTTCTAACATCACTCCCTCCTCCACCAACCCCTGCTTCTTCTTCTTCTTTTTGATTCTTTGAAGCGTGATGGTTATATGATGCTTTCTCATTTCTTTTGCACAGTTCTTTTGCTTTTTCTTATTGAACTCAGCGAGGTCTTTTGAGCTGTAGGGGTTAGGTAGTGGAGAGCAGATGAGGCAGCGCTCAATAGTGTGGTTGTATTCATTCTCAGGCGGTTGAGTGTATTCCACTGAATCCATGGCACTTCCAAGCGTGGAGGGAGGTCTTCAGCAGGGGGGATTCCCATGTCAGTCTCAAGCTTTTTAATCCAAAGCTGGAATATGGTTTCTTTCTTCAAACCCTGCTTTAGTTTACTTTGACACAATGTTTTTTACTATGCAGTGCACATCGTTGTACATTTAAATTGTGACATTTCCATGCTTCTTTCTTCTGTCTTAAACTACCGTTTAAAAGTTTGGGGTCACTTAGAAATGTCCTTATCTCTTAAAGAAAAGCAGTTTCTTTGAATGAACTTCCAATAACTCTAAACTAATCCAAAAATACAGTCTGTACATTGCTAATGTGGTAAATGACTATTCTAGTTGTCTGGTTTTTGGTGTAATATCAACATAGGTGTATAGAGGCCCATTTCCAGCAACTATCAGTCCAGTGTTCTAATGATACAATGTGTTTGCTCATTGGATCAGAAGGTTAATGGATGATTAGAAAACCCTTGTTCAATCATGTTAGCACAGCTGGTTAGAGAAGCTAGAAAACGGATCTTTCCTTGTGGAAAGCAAGGTTTGAAGGATTATATTTATTTCAAATACAAATCAATATTTCTAACCTTGTCAATGTCTTGACTATATTTTCTATTCATTTTACAACTCATGGTGGTAAAAATAAAAGTGTGATTTTTCATGGAAAACACAAAATTGTCTGGGGGACCTCAAACTTTTAAATGGTAATTGGCCAGATGAAGAAAAATCACCTATACAGTTAACTGAATATACTGAAAGAAATGCGTTTTTGTGTTTATTTGCTATATCTTTAATTGCTCACATCGGCAAAGTTGTAAGTTGTCCTATCGCAATTGCGATAGGACAATGCACCACACTTTACGCAGGCCACGTTCAGCCTGTTGGCGCGAAAAGAACGGAGTGCAGGGCATTGTTCTTCCGGTTCGTCTTAATCGCAGCCAGAGAGCGAAGGCAGCCATGTGCATAGAAGGAAACAGGAGAAAAACTGGCAATTGCTTGTGAAAAGGACAAAACAGAGTTGTATTACATCCACTGGAGGAAAAGTTACGTCGGCTAACCGCTAAACCTTTCATCTGGAAAGTTGCTATGAAGTCATGACGGTGTGACGGTGAGAAATGTACTATTTTAGTTACTTTGCTGCTATTGTTCCTCTGTTTTCAATGCTACTAAAAGAAAATAGTGGTGGTGTTAATGTTATGAGTGAAACAGAGTGAATAATGGTGCAATATTTCTGGCCATATTTACAGTGTGGTTATTAATTTATGCTGATATGTGTGTATATAATTAAAGGGGAAGTCTTTTAATTTCCCAGTTTAACGAAAAAAATGAGTAATTTCATATGTTGTGATTAATGTAAAACTGTCTTATTTGTACAATGAACGTTATTGAACACATTTATTATTCAGCTGAGTTTAAGGGAACTAGAGTGTCATTTTTTGTGCATTTCTCTCATGAATAGGCCTATAATGAAAGATTAAGCACACTCCTGTAATATCTCTAAGTCTTAACTCAGAATGGGTACTATCATGCTATTTGCATATAGTACTGATAAAGTTATGATACATTATATTTTGAATGTTGTTACTTACGTAATAATTATTGAAACACTAGCAGGTAAATATGTGAGCACTTTAATGCTTAGTTTTCATAAATGATGCACTTAAGACTGAATATTGTACAACTGAGAGAGTGATTTTAGATTTTAATAGAAATGAATATTTATGTTAAAATTAGATGTAAATGGATACATTCTTTTGACAAATCAATGTCCTGAATGATGCATCTGAGAATGAATGGTGTTGAATGTACATTTTCTGACCCTGTCTGTAGGTCAGGTTTTTTTAGAGGACTGATGTGGTCCTGGACAAACTTCTTGCTGAACATCACAATACAAGGATCCTTGAAATCAGGTGCAGTAACTCCTGTAAGACCTGAAACAATTTCTATTTTTTTGTTCAAGGGCCCCAACAGAGAGTTTTTATTTCCAAGTGCGCACATTTTATTTTTTTTTAATTATTTGTGTTATTTTGGTCTTCTGTACAAGCCAGACAAATTACTTTGTCTAGTGTAAACAATAGAAGAGTGGCTACTCCACTGTTACTCTTGTGCCTGTCTTGTTGTTGCTCAGTAAGGTGGCTCCTATTGAACTTAGCATCCTCTTGATTCTGGTCCAGGATTAATTATTAGTCATCATTAAACTGTAATTCAGTTATATATAATATATAAAATTGGTTACAGTAATGTATTTCCAATGTGGTATTTATCATCTCTTCATGGACCTAAGCTGAAAAAAATGGTAAGCGAGAAGATGTTTTGTCTAAGTCCCCCCTCTCATAAGGTCCCCATAGTTGGTTATGTGTAGCAGAAATAACGGGTTGGGGTTAAGGTAAATTTGGGTGTAGGTTCATGTAAGCAGAAACGCATACGGACAGAGGAACAGACTTTGCCACAAAACTGTTCTTTGCGACAGCATTTCATCAATATTTTAAATGCTGATGTGATCGGGCTCAATGGAAACTGGCCTGCTTTAAAATTACTGCTCTAATTTCACGACTGTGGTGACATTTGAACCTCCTGAATTTACACCGGGTTTCACAGTATAAATCCTAAATCTAATCAGATTTGAACATTTCTCTCATATATCTTGAATAAGACCTCTGCGTTAGTGTCACAGGTATGTGTGTCTGTGTGGGCACATGCATGATGAGTTGTCTGCTCCTTCCTCCCCCTTACCGCTTGATGGCGAGTACATGTCATGGTTGACAATCAGTTTCACCTGTCCGCTTTGAGTAAAATGGTGTGATTGTCAGTGAGGTGGGTGGTGTTTTCTGTTTAAGGGTGAGGTTTTTTTGCAGGGAACAAAGATGATCTGCAAAGGGGCAGAAGTACCTCTAAACACCTCTGTAACTACATGAATCTAGTCTGTAACAACTTAAAGGAGTTTTAAAAGTCCTCTCGTCATTAAAGAGTCAACTTAATTGTTTCTTTTTAGGTTTTTCTTTTACTGTGGACATTTGGTACATTAAGTTATTCTGGACTCAGTGTTTTCCTTAGACTATTTACTACTGGATGAACATAATTTTGAGCCGCCTACAAGTGGTGACTAACCCCACTGAAATAACCCAGTTTTTGTATTATATTCAGGTCCATCACTTGGATACAGCCAAATCCCATGAGAGCCTGCCCCTGCTTGGAACCTGGACTTTTAACCTCTTAAGACAGACTGTACTGTGAGCAGCACAGATGAGAGGTGGGAGGACATTTACATTACAGGAGAGTGGAGGGGGGTCAATTACAGCAATACTAGCCTTCAGTTGTTGGTTTCTATGTGCAAATAACACAACAATTCTCAAAGTTGTTTCACATTGATCAACACCATGCACGAGCCAACTGAAGCGTGGGGTCAGGAGATGGCCAGCTTGAAAGCCAGTGAGGACAGACAATGAAAGTTTGACCACCTTTGATTTGACGGACAGCACTGTGACCCAATGAAAATTTCCCATCCAAATCTGCTCGCCAATAGCCAGGTCTTTGAATGACACAAGGGAACTGTGCTACTACCATAGATATACATAAAAAGGCTAGATGTCTTACGGCACAGATTCAAACAAACCTTATTTGGCAGCCATCTTGCCACAGACAACAGTCCGACCTGATGTATTGAATGTAATGGAAAGTGGGGGATCTGAACAAACTCACATACTCTGATCTGGCTGAAAACATGATGGATTTACACACAGTTTGGTTTCTTACAAATGTTTTAATATAATCTTAATATAATTTAACATATATACTTAAAAAAACTACAAGTTTGCAGTGTCATACCTACATCTCTGACGTTATAACCAAACCATTTGAAAATTGGTTGAAAACTGATTATAGTCATTTTGATGGTCATATTGATTTGGTCATTTAAAAGAACATGCACCATTAAAATACGTTGTTATGGGTGAGCAAGCTGCCTGTGGAAAGATGGCCGCCAGTGTGGACATTCCATTCCATTGCCCATCAGTGTGGATGAGACATCTAGCCTTTCTTATGTATATCTATGCATACAACTACTGCTGTGGTATGGGCATACCATTTTTGCAATTAAGGCTGAAAAAGGGGGTGTGTCTCAAGAGGTTAAGAGACCTTTCCAGACCAGGACTGCTTTTAGTGCATTTCTTTATTTTAATTCAATGGATTATTCCCCAGTAGAACAAGAGGTTTAAATCGGAGCAGTTTAACCCCTGTGACATTTAGATTAATCAACATTCTGATGCTCAGCGAACCTTAATCAAGTGTATTTTCAGAGCATGTCATTTGATGTACAGGATAATGGAAACACACACATAGAGGAAATCTAATTCAGCATAGAAAATGCAGAAAGGCCCTAGTGGGGTTTGAACCCAGGTCTTAGGGTAAGACTGATATGGAAGTACCAAAAACTGCAGTTCTTCCAATAGCCATTTGAGGCTAGCTACAGAAGAAGTTTACGGGGCACAGCTCCCACCCAGCTCCAAACTCTTGTTTAAATATGTTCCTGGGAGAGATGCCTCTAGCTAATAAAAAACAAGATGGTGGCGCTGTGTCCATTATATACAGTCTATGCTTTGAACCGCACTTTTTTCTGCTTAGCTGTGAGTTGTCGTGGTAACCACTGAGCCCGCTCGAGTCATTGCACAATTAAATGTCCCAAAAATGAAAACATTAAATATAAACTGTCTTCTGCTTTATTTAGAGGAAATATGGATGGAAGATGAATGGTTTTAGATTTGCTTTAAGTGCACCTGCCAATCACTGTCACATGGAACAAAGTCTGAGAATTAGATTAAACTTTCACTTTTCTTCCATTCGATTCCACCGGTTTGACGACTTGAGTGATAAACTATTTCTTTCAGTTTTTTTTTCTTTTTACCACTGCATATAACTACTTTTCACATCCACATCAAAATTGACAATAAACCCCTTATTTAAAATAACAGCCTTATTTAAACTCCCAATTATTTTTGACAAAATGTCTGACCGCTGCATGGTTGATTTGCTGCGTCTCCTGATTGAATCTTAAAAGAATCCAATAAAGTGAAGCTCCTACTTTAAGGTAAATCAAGAAGTTCATCCCTACAAAACCTCAGTGTCATTTTGAAACACAGTCTCAAGATTGTAATTGAATTTAAGTAAGTGATATATATATATAGCTGGATTTTTTTGATTGTGTGCTGCTTCAATCCTTCAGCACTTCACCATCACTTGTGTTAAGATCCAGTCTATTGCTCCACAGGGTGGAGGGGGTTCCTTTAAACAAATTAATTCATAGGGTTTTACCTCTTATAATTTATTCCTGCAATGGGATCAACGTGAAGCTTTCTTTTTGCCTCATATAGTTTAATAATCTGATTTTGTGCTCCACTTTCTTCGGCTCCCCTGACCGCATTCTGTCTCCCCTGACAGAGTACATTTACGCTTTGTTGTTAATATGACCAAATATGTTTGGCAGTTTCTCCAGAGAGGTTTTTGGCTCATCAGATACCCGGCGCCTCTTGGGTGCAACTACGCCGAGACGTTGCTCTCTTTCTTTGCCCCTTCTGATTCCAGTGATGGATTTTAACGCCAGGCCGCAGTGGGGGTCCCATGAAGAAGAGGAAAGTGGGTTTCCAGGAGATTTCCAGCCTCCCTTGAGCTGGACAAACAGACTGTGGCTGTTGGCCTGGTGCCTGTCATTATAATGAAGCATCTAGAGAGACCATGGTACTATAAGACAGATATGAGGGATGGGGGGAATGATACAGGGTGAATGATATGGTACAGAATGAATGCTGAAAAGTTAAGACTTAATCAATTTACAGTATTATTTAGCCTATAGAATGTCATCAAATAGTGGCAACTTAGCCTGTTAAACATCTAAATGATTGTTTTCTATCAATACGCCATTTTTCAAGACTCCTTCCTCCTCTGCTCTCTAATGATGACGAATAAGTCTCGTCCCTCGTCCAATCGCAATTTCAGAGGTGACAAATTATATTGCTTGTTATATTTTCCAGGCACTTGCCTCCGCCTCCCTCGCAAGCCAAAAGTGTGACAGCTCCTCATGCTCGCCGACTTGGCTGCGACTCGCCAGCTTTTGACTGACACCTATATCATTCAGTGGAAAATCCAGTTTAAAATAAGGCCTGGTTTACATGTATAATTAATTAGGCTCATCTCCCAGTGGAGGCATGGCAGGTAATCATTAATGGCAACTGCTAGTCTGCGGAGTTGGTGTCTAATGATGAATGACTCTGCACATCATGGGTCAATGGTGTGAAAATAAATGGGTGGCATTTACAGAGAGATGGCTTCGAGGTAGCCATGATAATAAGGTGAGTTTTTGAAAAGGGTGAGCTGGGAAATGCCCAGACTTTCATGATGTAGAATAGTTCTTTTGAGACTCATTCTCAATCCAAACTTCTCACATGACTGGGTTTTGTAGATTAGACTCTTTAAATGGGGCTCTCAGGATGGCTATGCTTTTTCAACCACGGCTTTTCAGTGTGCGAGACGTACATGTGACGGGGCTGGCCTTCCTAATTAGAGAAAGGACATCCTATTCACGGTGACTCTAAGCCGGAGCGCTCGGGGGCCCAGCCGCCTGTAATCAGGGTAATTTGTCTGCGCACCCTTACATCTCCCCTATGACTTGCATAAGACGAGGGACTAGACGTCTCGCCGAACCGCCGGAGTCTTAGTGTGCGCAGAAGCTGCTGGGAAACGGGTCTGCTGACTGACAGTGAAAAATCTCGGGGTCAGCACGTTCACACATTAACCTCTCGCCTGTGGTCACGCCTCAAGATTGGCGTAATGAAGCACCATTTGCCCAAACACAATTCCAAGCCAGAGCGGGGGACTCCCCTGGGATTTTTGGATGTTTTGAGAGGAAGAGTCAGCTTTTACAGTCTACTGGCTAAGTGCTGCATAAAAATTTCAGACCATCTTTTCCTTTAGCCTTAGGCTGTTTTGGTTGAAAGGCTGGGTATGTGACGTGTGCAGGGATATCATCCAAGTGGCAAATGTGTGTTATGCCCTGTTTTGATAGTGAATGTGAACCAATATTATGGAGGTTAAGCACCATCTACACATCGCAGGCGAGTTGACACACAATAGCCCCGCTGTTGACAAGCTGTGTAATAGTAAGGAAGCCCAGAGGGCTACAAAGGAAGGCACAGGCACATTCTCCACTGATGTGTTGGCAAGTTATGAAATGGGTATTAATTTCCCACCATTCGGGTCATGCCCAAGGTTGTCATTCTGACAAGAATGACAACCTTGACAGGGTTTTTTCAGTGCTTGTAAAAAAAAAAAAAAAATCAGTGATATACAGAACATATCTGTGAAACAAAATTATCAAACATCGACATCGTCAAAACACCTTCAAACAGTAACAAACTTATTTTATCTAGAAACAAATTAAATCTGGGGCGACAGGGTGGGGCAGGGGTTAGTGCTGTTGCCTCACAGCAAGAAGGTCACAGGTTCAAGACCTCCTTGGTCCTGGGTCTGGGACCTTTCTGTGTGGAGTTTGCATGTTCTCCCCGTGTCTGCGTGGGTTTTCACCTCCCACAGTCCAAAATCATGCTGAGGTTAATTGGCAACTCTAAATTGCCTGTAGGTATGAGTGTGTGAGTGAAGGGTGTGTGTGCCCCACGATTGGCTGGCGACCATCTGGGGCGTATCCCTGCCTCTCGCCGTAACGTGCTGGGATTGGCTCCAGCAGACCCCTGCGACCATAATGAGGAATAAGCAGGTATAGAAAATGAGTGACTGACAAATTAAATCTTATCATTTTAATGTGTCACATTGACTTTGTATGTAATTGCTTTGTGTGGAAATATTTTTTTTGCATCCTTTGGTGTCAACACAACATTGCGGTAAGCATATCTCAGCCCAAATAAAACCTACAAGAGATTTGGGCCGAACATCATCAAAACACCAAATGAGCGTTAAAATCTTCTAGAAAAACACCTTCAGCTCTCACTGCAGTGGTTCACAGCCGAGTGTTAAGCGGCATGGATGAGAATCAGCACCTCTAAATCTGAGGCCATGGTTTTTGGCAGATCGGTGCAGTGTCTGCAGTAATGTGGATTCTGTATCGGTCCAGCATGGTGAAGGAGGAGCTGAGCCAAAAGGGGAAGCTCTCAATTTACTGGTCAATCTACCCTCACCTATGGTAACAAGCTTTGGGTAGGCACCAAAAGGAGAGATCACAAATAGAAGGGGCTGAAACAAGTTTCCTCCGCAGGGTGTCTGGACTCTCCCTTACAGATGAGGTGAAAAGCTTTGTCATCCGGCAGGATCTCATAGTAGAACGACTGCTCTTCCGCATCGAGAGGAGCCAGATGAGGTGGCTCAGGCATCTAGTGATGATGCCTCCTGGACGTCTCCTTGGTGGTGTTCCGCACCTGTCCCTCCAGGAGACAGACCCAGTGATGATCCAGGACACTCTGGAGATACTATGTCTCTCAGGTGACCTGCAAATGCCTTGGTCTTCCCCTGGAAGACCTGGACAATGTGGCGGTGGAGAGGGAGGTCTGAGCTTCTCTGCTGAAGCTGCTGCCCCCGTGACCCAACCTGGATAAGTGGTAGAAGGTGGATGGGTGGATGGAAAATGTAGGGCCAAATTTATTATTTCACTATTTCTTGTGTGAGTTCAGTGTTTTATTAATGACATTTGTGATTCTAAGGCTGTGGATTGGCTCATGTTACTGGTGTTTTGAATACTGTTTATGCCTATTGTGTTCTGTTGAAAGGTCGTCCTTGTCCTTGTGCTATTTCTTTTTTTTATATTCTCTCTTTGGTATTAAAGAATAAAAAGACAACATTTGTTAAAGAAAGTTTATTCCTATTCTCACAAGGGAATGAATACATTTCCACAACAGAGAATCCCAAAGAACAGAGAAGCTGTTTTGGCTGTAGTTAACATTACTAAGATGGTTAACATTGTTTACTTCATTTACAGTGTCACCCATCTGTATGTCTTCAGTAGTCTTCATAAAGTCGATAAAAGGGACGTCGGGACGTAAATTGACTTCATTGAACCATGAAGGCGACCGTTTCTGAAAGTGACACAATTGACACTAATTTGACACATCAAAATTAGTTCACTAGTCATGCAGAATAATATTGAAAACAGTTGTATAAATGCGTGTAGTGTATGGAGGGAGCTTACAAATTATTAATGAAAAGACCAGATTACAAATGGATGTTTACCAGCTAAGGAGGCTCTATCAAGGTTATTGAGTTGCATTATGTAGCATACAGCAATTTTGGAGGCAAAAATAAAATCTTGTTTTTGTCTGCTGATGCAGTAATTTTCAGTGCTTCATGTATTTTTTAAACATATCTATTGCAAGGCCTCCTTTACATTTTATGAGAGCAGTGCTAAAACACCGCAGTGCTCCTTTAACCTTAACCATGATCACACAAGTTGGTTTTGAAGCAACCGCACGGAAGGAAATGTGCTATTAATGCAACACTTATCTGCATCTCCCACTAAATAAATAACTGTCTTGATTTAAAAGAGCTCAATTGAGCAGATCAATGACAATTACAATCAAATCATTACTTTATTTTGCTTCCTAAGCCCCCTAAAAGAAAATTAGTCTTTTTAAGGACAAAGGCGAATAAACAAGCAATAGCAAAGGTGATTTATTACAACCTGCGTTATTTGCTGAGCACACTTTTTTAGACCACTATTGATTTATCACAGTATAAAAAGTGCAGCTGTAATGAAGTTAAAATGATACTGTACAACTCCTCTCTATAGGGATGCCACCACATAAGTGGAGGTATACCGGGGCTAAGGGCATTATTATACATGTGCGTTTTTCCCTCCTTTTTATTTTGAGCAATAAATCCATTTAATTGAAAACGAGGTTTGTTCAAGGTTACATTTGCTACTTTCATGGATAACAGACAAGTTATTAAATGGCTGCTGTGCCTGTACCACTAAAAAAAAAAAGAAAAAACAGCCTACTCATAAAGGGAATCGTTTGAAGTTACATTGTGATGCTCTCTCATTGTTATTTAATGAACTCAGCTCATTTTTCCTCCAGCGAAATCCATTAAAATCAATCATTTTTCCCCCACTGTTTTTCACCTCATTTTTTTCTCCCCCCCCTTCTCTCTTGCAAACCAAACTTTAGAGCGAGAGAGAGGGGGAAAAAAAAATAGGAGGCTCAACTAATCTAACCCGTAGCCTTCAGTCAGATCCAATTCATTACATGAGCGTATAGGGTAGAGGGAAGTCAGCCGGTCTGCTCATCACTTGCTAATAAACACCGGCACCAGTGTAATTGAGGGAAATATTGAAAGAGCTCGCGTTTAAAACCACAGCTGCCCCCTACCTTTGTTGTGCATGGCAAACACCGGGTGGATAAATGCTTGCCACACGTTGCTGTTTTAACCCAAATTATCCCCCCGGCCTTAGATCTCTCAATTGCCTAATTAACAGGGAGGAGAATCTGGAGCCTTTCAAGTTTTGCACTCAAACAAAAAGCCGGTGAGCAACAGCGTGTCTGTTCTTCATTTGTGCACCTTGAGCCTGGAGGGAAAGATCAGTGGTGGAGGGTTGAGGGCCATCGGATTGAAAAGCAAGACCTCCCCACGCATTCCTTCTTCAGTAGTTAATGATATGTGAGGCTGGAGGATCCCTGAGGCTTGAGGGGGGTTTGAGGGGGGGAAACCGGTGCAATCGGGTGTACAAAAGACAGCTAGAGAACGACAGGAACAACATCAAATAACGTGTACCCCTCTCCTCCGTTATCTGCCCTCCTACCATGTCTGTTTGACATCGTTTAGAAGGCGACCCCCGTCCCGTGGGATTTCATGTTTTCACATCTGCATGTTGGGGGGAGAAAGAAGGTTTCACGATCATTTCTCACACACCGGTTGGCTTTTTTTGTACGGGACAATGGAGATGAAAAGTGTGAAATATGAGCGATCAAAGGGAAGAGAGAAAAAGGAAGAAGGAAGGGGAAAAAAATCCACGTTGGGTTCATAAGGTAAAAAGGTCTTTGATGTCTCTTGACTTACACTTATTCATTCATCTTTGCTCACCAACTAGACTTTTTTTTTCTTTCATTCTTCTTCTTTTTTGAAAGCGATTGGTATAGTTACACTCTACACCCAGATCTTTCACAGACCCTGCCTGTTTTATCTGACAAGGTACAGTGCAGCTTTGCCTCAGAGAGGGAGAGAAAAGGGAGAGAACCCGATAAAGAATTAAAGTAACACAACCAAAACGAGCCAACCATTGAAAGCAGCAATGTGAGAAATGACAGAAATCAATACAGCATTTCAACTTATCCCTCCTCAAGGATGTGGGGGAAGAAATGAAGACTGAGCGACAGCAGGAGTCTTAACATGGAAGAGCGACCAGATAATTGAAGTGAAAAGAGCTCAGCATCTAATTCTATTATCTGATGGTCCCCGTGGTTGCAGACAGAGCGTTGTGCATGCGGCATCAAGGAGAAATGGAGGTGACAGACACAACCGCGTCTTTCTAGGTGTTTTAAAATATCAGAGGAACGAGTGAAGTGCAGCGCCATCACAATCAGAACTCCAAAAACAGCATCATCGGAGCATTATTACTTAATAATAAATAAAGGAAGACATGGAGGCTCTTGTCGTGTGGTTCATTTGTTCCATTTCGAGTTCACGCTTAAAAGACGAATTATCATAATTTCAAATGGACTGAGGAGTAAGTGACTCGACAGTTTGAGTTCAGCACATTTTCTCACAAACCAAATTGAAGTATAACCTACTTTTACTTTACTTTTATACTTGCAATCCAATTTAAGAGGGAAATAATACAGATTTAAGGTTTTATACGCAAAAGATAGTGAGCTTACAATGAATGTATGATGCATTCTATAGATTAAACTACTCAGAATTACATATATTATTTGAATATGACTCAACTGGCCTGAAAAAAATATAGTAATGTTACTGAAAACCAGGGCTTTTCAGAGTGAGAAGGCAGACTGCATTGGTGCTACAGGTCTAACTAAGTGCTTTCAGAGCATAAAAGCATGAAGACTAAAATTCTAAACTAAGAATAGTCCCTATAATATTAATGATATTATTATATTGAAGGGACACTTTAGTACATTAGCAATCAGGATCACAGCTTCTGTACTTTGAGTTTTTAATGCAGAACTTTTACTTTATGTTGTGATAACTTTTGAAAATAATTGAACAACACCACCTACAGACTGTAAGCAATGTATAAGGTGGACCTAGAAATTCCAATAAAAAGCTGTGAATAAAAAGCCATTATTCAGCTTTGTTAACCCTAACTGCAGTAGATAAATTATCTTTATCTCTATAAATCAGCCTTTTGTTATCTTGAGCTAACAAGATAAATTAACCCGTTATCAGAAGAAAACAAGCTTGTTATCTGCAGAGGCAAAATAATAGGCACAATTTTGAGATAATTGCCTTAAAAAAAAAAGTAATTGCAAGCAGGGCTGCTTAGGGCTTCCATACGATCATGACAGGTACCACATTCACAATGTAATTAAATAAAGTACATTTCACTCGAGCGAGACACAATCAGAGGGCGCGTGATGACAAAGCGGCGACAAAATATCACACGGAGACTCGCAGCAACACGCCAGCTCTCTATTCCTGCTCTCCTTCCCACAGCAAATAAATCCATAAGCACCATGTTGGAGCCTCGCTGCCATTTTCTGCTGTCACCACCACTTTATTCATCCGTTAATATTTCCCCAGCCCCTCCGCTGTCCTTCTCCCCCGCAGGCCTGGGTTGCCACATTTGCTCCACAAGCATAATATCCACCTGCTCCCATCATACTGCCTGCCATTTCATCCAAAATATAGGGCAGGCAGGTAGGGGCTGTAAATCCCAACCATAAAACTATGCATGTGTGTGTGTGTGTGTGTTTGTGTGTCTGAATAAATATATCGTACATACAAGCACATGCGTAAAACATACAGCTGTGTGAATGTGGGCTATTGTGCCGCACATGTATCTGTATTCCCACGGTCCCACTCACTCCATCCTAATAAAACAACAGTTGACAAATATATGCGTCACCACTGTGGGTCATAGTGCTGACATGGCCGGTAATGAGGACAGGAAAGAATAAGTGATGAGACAGGGAGAGGACAGAAGTCAGGCTGTTCTTTTCTAAGAAAAGAGCTCAGATATTCCCCAAGGTGTCACTAGGAAATCTTTAGTCCAGTTGATTTTCTTTTGTGTGTACGAAGGGAAAAAAGAAAAAAAGGAAGTCACAATGGAGAAAATGTATGATTGTTCGGAAAACTCTCCACAGGTTTGGAGTTCCTGATTATATATGGCAGGCGAAGGCAAAATCCTGTCAATTATGCGTTATTACAAGTGTTATTGTAGCACTTTAAAGCCGTGGTGTGGAACTTTTACATGCACACGAACGTCAATCCATGAAAGCACTTGCCAAATGAGATCACACAATGCTGATTAGGCCTATCACTACCAGGTAAATCCCTCTGTGTTTCACAGTAGAGTGAGTTTAATTTCACAGTTTAATCTTGTGTCTGTGGAGACACTCCCTGCTGGCTGAAATTCTGATAGTTAAACAGGTCATTTCGTGGGGGTTGTGTGATGTTATAAACAATGAGTTCGCTGTTTTATAGCTGTAACCATAACTTTTTTTTTTATCCTTTTAAAAAAAAAAACTGTTTTCCACTGCCAGTGGAGGGCGACAGAAGTCCCACATTACATCTTTACAGCTGATTATTGATGGATTAAATGACCACATGTAATGCAAAAGCATGGTTTCTTTCCCTTCACTCTCACCACTCACAACTTTACTTTCAGAGAGAAGTAGGTAGCTGTTTTCACTGAAAAATGTCTGATAAACCTACTGTTCGGCACATTTTCTACCCACTATAGATCTCTTAAACAGATATACCGGCCATTAGCCCAGATGGTGTTTAACTTTGTTTCATAAATCAAAAGCCGTAATCTCCGTAAACAGCTGTATAAATTCAGTTCCCAGGGAGAAGCGTTTCTCTTTAAAGACAAGAAAACCCCTCTGAGAGTGAGGACTTCCACCAAGCATGCAGCCAAGCTATGCAGGTGCAGGATATCACCACCAGGTGGCCCCAAATGATGGTACCTCTTTGAAGGTCCATTTACCGCAATGGTACCAAACAGATAATTCAAAGAGATCTAGAAACCAGGATTTCTTCAAGATCATTACCAAAATGTAATCATCTGATCATTGTGCCATTCCCAACATTCCCTGAAACTTTGACAAAAATCTGAACCTTTTGAGTTATCAGAGGCGAAAATCTCATTTCATTGATAGGGGAGACAATAAACAGTAAATAAGAGAATAATTTCTGGAAAGGGCATAAAATAAATACTAAAGTAGCATATGCGACCATGAATCAATGGTGAAAACTATAAAAATCTTTGGTGGACCCCACATCCCCCCTTCTCTACTCTTCTTCCTGCTCCCTCCTCCCGAGCCGCTGCCGCTATGATAACTTCCATCGTCAGAGCTCGATCATTAGGTCTGATCTTTTCTAGCAGACTGTTAAAAAAGAGGCTGATTTATGGACACATTTCAATCAAGTGGTGTGATAAAGGACTTACCAATAAGCCTTGTTTACAATGATTTTTTGGGGGGTGCTTTTCCTGTTGAATCATAGAGGAACATTGTTGAAACCCAAAGCTGAAATAACTTTTTTTAATTATTAAAACTAATGAGAAGAAGGGAACCTTTTTTGACTGATATTACTGGATCATCTCATTGAGTGAGCCACTACTGCCCCAACTGGTCCTCGTTCTCCTGGAACATCTCCCAGCAGATGGAGTCACACCTTGAGGCTTAAGATCTGCTTACACGAACGGAGAGCGCGCGTGACGCTGTTAAAAGCGTGAGTCATCTCCTAAAAGCGTCGGGACCTGACCTTGAAGCCATTAATGCACTAATTTGACTGATAAAAGCTCCCCTATAGTTGTTATCGTGTCTTAATCCTTATCGTTCGGTGTCCGCCCGATTGCTTCTCACCGGCTGGTTGCGTTTTGTTATCGAAGGGGAAGAGCGATGGAGGAGGACGAGTGACGGAGATGAATGGAGATTCCTAAAATAGACGTATGGTTTCCTTTGTGCAGGACGGTTCCCATAAGATGCACCTTCCTCGCCATAAAAGGAGGGAGTGATGACGACCACTTGTTGCTAATTCAAGACTGAGGTGTGTGGAGCTCTTAACTTTGTTGGTCGGGGGATCCTGTGGCTGGCTGCAGCTATATCGGGGCACAAAAATTGCTGCGTTATCTTGTCTGTGTGTGAGTGTGTGTGTATAGGTGTGTAGGTGCAGGCCCGTGTGTGTGAATGCAGAGATGCGAAACACACAGTACAGACTTCTCTAATTGAACCGAAAAAAGAAGAGGAGGACAAAGGGACGAGCGATGCCACCTCTTACATGCATCTGAGCTACAGCAGTGGCTGCTAAACAACAAAAAAAGGGGGTGAAAGGGTTGCGGGTGGGGGTGGAGAGATAGCAGCTTTGCAGCCAGTACAATAAAATGCTCCTTCCTGCCTCTCTTTCTCTATCTCCCTCTTGGAAAGTGGTAATTGGTGATAAAAATAGCCTATTCTATAGTAGGTCACTGTATCACACACTGATGCCTTAAATAATGCATAAATAAACCCTAAAAAGGACTTCTAAAGACTCTATTATGGGTCACAGTATGACAGAGTGGTGACCTCAATACTCTAATTCTCTCATCAGCTTCAGTTAGTCTGCCCGCAATATTCATTAATATTACATTAATTCAGATCTCAAATCACTTTGTGTCGCACGCATAATGAGGCAATCTTGACATGTTACCCAACAGTAAGAAAACGGGTGTCGTATGCAGGCACCATGGAAAGAAACACATGGAATGTCGCCATTTGTGTTTTTTTCATTTTAGATTTTCTCTATAAATGAGCAGGAACAGATGGGCTACTGCATTACAAAAAAAGATAGAAAAAGAATCAGGAAAATTGCATTTACATGTATAATAAACAAAAAAGAAGTGTAGCAGACTGAAATCGGGGGAACACTGCATGCTGAATCCAATATGCAATATACAGAAAGGTCAAAGGTCAGGATGGAAAATCGCTTGCTGGTGTGGCCGTTCGTCAACTCCGCTCTCATGTCTGGATGAGAACAGCCTTGCTAAATTGCGGGTCGTGACTTTAAAACACCAGCCATTACCAGTGAGGAGCTGCACGGGCCTACAGAGCAAGGTCAGAGCGCGCTGCATTAGTAGGCGTGAGCCCTGATATTATTGAGAGTTTTCCTTGAATCAAGGTCAGGGAGAACACAGGAATGCAGTGGCAGGGAGTAAATTATGAGAATTCCCCTCTGGCCTTAGCAGCCATAGCCCAAAGCTAACGAATGTCATTACTGTTAACAGGGGAAGGCTGAAATTATTTCTCATTCCGCACAGTACACATTAAAAATAAATCAAGGACCAGCAACACTTTACTCTGTCTTTTTAATTAGTCTTTTCTTTGTTATACAAAACATTTTTCCTAAAGTTTTATAGTCCAACGTCTACACCAACTACCTTATATAATGTAGGACCATTTTTTTTTTTTTTACCTTATCGTTTTATTTGATTCCAATTGACCAGTGGAGGCAACTTTTGATTGAATCCCAGCCTCTCTCTTTTGAAGTATGTGCACTCCATTTCCATTCCCCCATTTCCTATTCTCTTGCTAGCTTTTCCAGCACTGACGCCAGGTAAAAACTATGAAAATCTTTGGTGGAAAACATCCCATGTCCCTTTCTAATGATTGCTACTGCTAATGATAGCTTATATAGCTCATTAATGATCATTAGGTCTGATCTAAACAGCAGACTGTGAAAAAATAGGCTAATTCTGGACAAATTTTGAAGAAGTGGTGTGCTAAATGACTCACTGGCTTCTACATAATAGTTTGATTGGTTTCTTCCACGTAGCTAGCTGCTAGCTAACTGTCAAAATTAGCCGTTAGTCACTACACATTAAAAAAATAAATCAAGGAACACTTTGCTCTGTCTTTTTAATTAGTCTTTTCTTTGATGTACAAAACACCTGTCCTGTCCTCAACTTTTATAGTCCAAAGTCTACATCAACTACGTTATATAATGTAGGACCTTTTTTTTTTTTTTTTACCTTATCCTTTTATTTGATTGCAATTGACCAGTGGAGGCAACTTTTGATTGAATCCCAGCCTTCTTCTTTTGAAGTATGCGCGCTCCATTTCCATTTTCCCCATTTCCTATTCTCTTGCTAGCTTTTCCGGCGCTGACGCCACCTCTGCAGCTCTCTTGACATCGTTCTGTTCTGGATTTATCGGGCCTGATGAAGAAGCCCAAGTGGCCTTTGCTGCACGCTTGTGGCAGCCATTAGACAAAGACAAATGAGCCAGTGTGATGAGTCAAGGCAAGGAATATGAGTTGTTATCTCGTTCTATCACTGGGGCCACTGACAACATTGTGTTTACAGCATGAATAAGGAAAAAAAGGCACACACACACACATATGCCGAGGTATAGAAATAGGCACCGTGTATCATGCATTGATGTCTTTTTCGCCTCTAAGGACACTTGAGTGCTGCCATTGATCACGAACGATTAAGATGTGTAGGCGTAAACACTGCAGTCGAGAGACAACCCTGCTCGTTCCTGTTGCAACAGTCGTCTCCAGGCTAGTGATGGGAATTTCATCTCTTTTTAGCGAGCCGGATCATTTGGCTCACTAAGAAGAGAACGGCTCTCCATTTTACCACTTATACCTTTTGTAATTCAGCTAAATTTAGCGCTGTTTTGACTTTTGATTTGTATTTGAACACATATAATTTCAATTTTATTTTAATTGCTGCAGACAATTGCATTTACAGTTGCAAAATCCCTTGTCTTGCAGATAGAAAATGCCTATAAAACCTAAGCATAGAAATTTAAACATTTAAATGTTTTTATTTAAAACACACACACCTAACATAAGTAAAGTACTGAAAAAAATAGAAATTAAATACAACCAATTCAAATAAAACCAAAATGTTTTGTTATAGAGTAAGAATAAGAAGTGCTGCTACCCCCACCCTTCCCCCCACCTTGCTTGGTGGGATGACCCTTGTCAACCATTACATACTTCGTTCCCTTCTTTGAATTGGCTCGTTCGTGACCAACACACTTGAGGCGCAACAAAAAAAATTCTTCTGTAAGACTGTAGCATAAAAGCATCCATAGATGGCTCCATTAGCTGATAAAAGTGACAAATAAACAAGGATGCATCAGTTCCAGGAAGCAAAAATAAAAAGCATGCAAAGTGATAGAAAATGTCCCTTTAGAGCCATTTAATTGTTCATTTCGCTCCCTTTGGTGCATGCTCCACCCGTCTCCAAAGGAAGGACAGGTTAAGCCACAGGAAGGGCTTAGCATATGTGTGATATCACCAATGTGGCAACACTCCTGAGGGAGCAGATATAGCAGCACTTCTGGCTTCTATAGGTGGGCTGCATGAAATCATGTTACGTTAATGCATTCCATTTATGGCTCGACAGTCAACAGTGAATAAATGATGTTGAAGACGTCACGTGGCACACGCCCCTGCGCTTACGTGCTATACATAGCCTTCCAGGTTGGGTGTGTGTGTCAGTTGAAATAGGGATGAGACAAACAGATGATAGTAGAAATATGCCAAATTATTTTCAGCCAGATGTTGCTGTTGATGAATCCTGCGAGTGGCGTGTAAAGGGGAAAAAAAAAAGAAGGCTGCGGGGACGGGGAGGTTGTGTGATGTGCCAGGATGCTTATCAAACATGCATAGCCATGCAACAGAAGAACTTTCTGACTGCAAATGTTCAAGCCCTGCACATCCGGAGCTGAAGCTGTAAGGTTAGGTAATGTGTCATATAAAAAGGTTTTTCCCATTTATATTTAATAATTTAATTCAGCTACAGTCTTGCTTCATAAAAAAGCATCTCAAAGTATGCCAGACTGTCTTATTTGTCACAGCAGATTTAATCCTCACCCATCCCCCAATGCCTGAAGAACTTGCACCTCATTGTCTATTTTTTACACATTTAATTTTTCATTTTTTTTTATATTAAAAAATGCAAAATCTCTCACATAATTTCAAAGGGTTGCAAATATCGTGAGCCCGGTACAGTGGGCTGCTACTCCCATCAAACAAGCTAGCACAAGCCAAGAGTGCGACACCTGCACAGCAAGTAATGGCAAAAAATGAAAGTAGAGTAAATGAGTGGTTGGTGAAGAGACTCTACTAACATCTAGAAAGCCAGGGGGACTCAGATATTTCTTTCAGAAGTTGCTGGCCCAAAACTAAAAAGCTACAGGATACAGACGGTGGCTAATAAACAAAGGCAAATCCAGTGGGACATCCATTTTGCTTTGTTTCTGCTGTAAGTAGGCCATCGATTTTGTTACTTACCTTTTAAAAAATATATTAGTTTTCCATGCAATCAAAAATGCCACATTCTGTAGAGGCATTTTCTAATGTGATGCCCTATGTCAGCAGGATGACATAATTTATCTAGATTCCCTAATAATTACTGTGGCCTCTATAGGGCCTATAACAAAACTAAAATCCCAGTTTGGTTCTTGGTCTAGCTAACATAAATAGCTATGCACAGTTTTTTGCCAAAGAGCTGCATATATTTGTTACATATACTGTGAATTTCAGTGCAGTTAAAGGTAATATTCCTAAAAATCTCCAAAGAACTCCACAGGAATCATCCACAGTTTGCAATGAACTTCAAACATTTTCCAAAAGATATGAAATGGAAATTCAATCACAAGGGAGAAAGGGTGTCAGAAATGTGACTATAGCCTCTTTCATAATGCAGCTTCCCATGACTCTATGAGTTACACTAAGCCAGCGAAAGCATATTAACACAGCTACCATTTTATCCTTTCTTTGATTCATTAGCAGATAAGCCCCATTGACAATAAGAACAATATAACTGCAGACCATGACCAAGCAAGCTGGGTGTAGTTGGCCTCAGCCATGCCAAAGATTTAGTTATGCATCCATATGGGGAAGCATTTGTTGCTTGTTTCTTCCCCTCATCCACAATAGCATTAGCTAAACGCCTTTAAAGCAAATACTGACACCTCCCAGTGCAAGTTGGCGGGGTTTACAGATGCATGAAGAGAGGAGCATGCAGCTGGAGGGAAAAGACAGGAGGAGGCTGTAAAAGGTGAAAATGGGAAGGAACATATGTGTGAAGGTGTCGCCTCACTTGCTTGATTATCAGCCCCTTTCCGAGCTGACACAAGTTCATTAACCACCAAGAATATCTACCATCCATGCGCACCTCAGGCTAATACTCGTTCTGACTGGCTTGTGACAGTCTTGGCCTTGCCAATTTACCAGAGGCTACGTACCGAGGTGAACAGGTGGCAGGTCAGATGCCTAGCTCCTCCGCACCACAGTGGAAGATCCCAAACTTTCTGACTCGACAGATGTCAGATAGTTGACAGGATTGCTACCCAAATTCCCTTAAAGTACGTCTCCGTACGAGCAACCACTCTTTGCCAAGTATTCTCCGCGAATCTGTTTCAGACACTTTTCCCACTCCTGTCTGTTTTCACTTGGCTGGTTCCACTTTTAATAGCTCACATAGGCAAGTGAGGAAGGCAGACCGAGACCGGTGGCCGACACACTGATCACTAATGAGGGGTAGGACTCTGACTTACCCACATTCTAACTCCTGCTGGAATCACTGCAGGGAGCCTCTCAACGCCTCCTAACAATCCTTATAATGCTGTATTCAATCCGCGCTTTGTCGCTCATATATTGTCCCTTTTTTTTTTTTCCTCCTTCCCTCCTACGTTGAAAGAGCGTGTATTAAATCATTAACGGTTGTCTTAACAATGCAAATTCCCCACAAGCGGTGATGTGTCAGTGCCAACTCAAGTATGGGGGCTCATGAATAAGTGAACCTGACATTTCGCTTTTTGAAAAAAGTCACACCACCTCCATTGTTATGACTGTGTTCCCTCTGTTAATTTTAGAAAGTAAGCTTTTAGGAACACTCGACCTATAATATTCTCCTTGAACATCAGATGGTATACCAATGCCATTAAATCTCATTACACATGGGATTTGTATTTGACAATGGCATCTTTTAAAGTTTTCTGAATGCAAGCAAGTTTTTGTTAGAAGTAAACTCGAGTTCATTCGTTTCAGGGTCCCCAAGTTGCCTATATGGACAAAATGGTGTATCTGCAGCCAAGGCTGGCTGCCACTGTGTCTGTTTTATTTTTAATACTGGGATTTCTATGTAATAGGAAAAAGATTTTTTGCCCTCTCCGGCTACCCTCAACAAATGACCAGCTCCACCACAACCAAAATGGTGCCATCTGACTAAAAACACCCTGCAGATATTAGCTCTCCAGCTAATGAGCTCCCTCTGTCAACCACCACACATTTCATGGCAAAATACCACTGGCAATGACACGTCACCCACTCCAGAGTTTGCACACACAAGCAAACACACACATACACACATGTGCACGCACGCACGCACGCACACACACACACACACACACACACACACACACAGCTTTAACAAAAGTAATACTTCCTCAACAAAAGTGCAGAAAACAAGCTCCAAAGCAATGTAATAACATTGCTCGCCTCTTTTTGTTTCTTTTAATTGTAAAGTTAGTTCAATAGGGTACACTACTGTTCAAAAGTTTGGGATCACCCAGACAATTTTGTGTTATCCATGAAAAGTCAATCTTCTATTTACCACCATGAGTTGTACAATGAATAAGTTTAGAAATAATGATTTGTGACCCCATGAATGTGGTGTTGGGCGACACGGTGGCGCAGGGGTTAGCGCTGTTGCCTCACAGCAAGAAGGTCGCAGGTTCAAGACCTCCTTGGTCCTTTCTGTGAGGAGTTTGCATGTTCTCCCTGTGTCTGTGTGGGTTTTCACCGGGTACTCCGGCTTCCTCCCACAGTCCAAAAACATGCTCAGATTAATTGGCAACTCTAAATTGCCCGTAGGTGTGAGTGTGTGTTACCGCCTCTCGCCGTAACGTGCTGGGATTAGCTCCAGCAGACCCCTGCGACCCTAATGAGGAATAAGCAGGTATAGAAAATGACTGACTGAATGTGATGTTCCAGATACTCAACTTGCTCAAAGGAAGGTCAGTTTTCTAGCTTCTCTAAGCAGCTAAACTGTTTCCAGCTGTGCTAACATGATTGCACAAGAGTTTTCTAATCATCCATTATCCTTCTGACGCAATGAGCAAACCCATTGTACCATTAGAACACTTGATAGTTGCTGGAAATGGGCCTCTATACACCTATGTAGATATTGCACCAAAAAAAAAACAGAAATTTGCAGCTAGAATAGTCATTTATCACATTAGCAACATATAGAGTGTATTTCTGATTAGTTTAAAGTTATCTTCATTGAAAAATAACTCTTCTTCTTTCAAAAAATAAGGAAATTTCAAAGTGATCCCAAACTTTTGAATGGTAGTGTAATAATCACACATTTCATGACAAATAGCATGTTGCTCCCCAGTTATAGTGTTGTGGTTGGTATACAAAGCTCAGGTGGTTGATTAGCGCATATTTTTGTGGGTCGGTTTTGGCTCTCATCAGTACAGGGCACCTGGACAGCAGCCTCTGTGTGATTTCTATGTGTGAATGCAGCAGGGATGAGTGACTTGCTTTGCCAGAGCATGGTGCAGGACACTACGTTGGAGATCTTCTGAGTTATAATGACATGTAAATTGGAAAAAAAACACCTGCAATGGTCTCGCGCTATAGCACAAGCAACAAGATGCTGACTGCAACTCACTTAGGGTGACAAAGGGTGTCACTAATCAGAAGGAATTTCTGAAAGTTACACCTATTCTCTTTAATGGATAAAACCTCCAGCTACATCCTCTCACATCCTGCCTCTCATTCTCAGAATCTGCTTGAAAGTGGTGTTTTTATGAGTTTTTTTTTTCCAGTTGTCTGACCATACGTCAATTATAAACCTGGATTCTTCCTCTATCCAGGTGCTACCATGGCTCATTTTTCCTTTTCCTGGGTGTGACAGTGGCCGGCCTGAACTTCCCCTAATTGATCTGAAAGCCTGAACCATCCAAAAAAAAAAAAAATAGACTCCACTATAGAAACAAACAGAACCATGTTTTAGTTTGAACCACCAAGGTTCATCTGTTTTTCAGATCCGAAAACAGGGATGTATCTATTATTAATCTAAAATGTAATAAAATATGCTTGTAAAACAGGGAATAATAGAATAATTCATGTATCTACTGTAAGCATGTTTCAAACAAAAGGCTGTCTCTGCAAATTCTTTACTGTAAATAACGCTATCCAGCGAAAGATCGGAGAATTAATAGTGTTGGCTGTGATCCTAATGGACCGATCATTGAATCACATGCTCTTCCTGGTGCCTAATAACGTCCTTCCCAGAGCAAAATAAAAATAAAACTCTGCCTCCCCTGCAATTATATGCATGTTTCCTAAGGCAGAATCGAGTCCTAGATCCAAAACTGCAATCCCTGTCACTGTTAGATTAGTGAGCTCTGAGTTGATGCAATTTCAAAATGTACAGTGATATTATCATGCTGTATTGGCTCCTCGGCGCGATGGGAGGGGGGAAAAAAAAACGCAAATAGTTAGCGGCGTGTTCCTCCTTAGTTTGAAGAGAAGTTCCGTAGGCAGCTTCCTCCTCACCATATGCTCAGCCAGCTCAGCACCGTCCTGCAGGAGCCACCTCAGCCCTGCAAGTCTGCAGAGGAAGTTGACATAATAGCCCAAAGTCAGGAATGACACAAAAACCCAAATGAGACAGAAACTCTGCCACAACTGCTTTCAGCTACAGAGGACTTGTACGTGCTTTGCCGCTTTCACCGGGACCCTAATGTCCTGAAACATAGCATCTGTTTGGATCCATTTTCTGAACCATAATGGCAATGAGCTATGTTTAGTAACAGGGCCACAGGCACAATGCTCCTCTATGTGACAATCATCATAACTAGGGAAAGAACACCAGTACCCATAAGGAGCTGGGAGTGGGAAAGGAAAACAAATCAATAGGAAAGAAAAGAGTAACAACCCCATGATGTAGGTTTTAAAGAGTAATCCATCAATTTAGTGTTGTGGTGCAGCAGATGGTAACATGCTGCCGTTTTGTCCCTTTTTCAGGTCACACAATTCTTATTTTTAAAAAAAACATTTGTCACCTTTTTCTAAATTTTCATGTTATGAAATGTTTTGTTTTATTATGAAATCATGCAAATTATGTTCAGAGCTAAATCCAAAATGCTCCCATACTCAATACAGAGGTTCTTTTTAATTCAGGAGACAGAGGTGTACAAAAAGCTTAAAAAAAGGTGATGTGTTTCCATCATTGGAGTTGAATTCTGGAATTACACCAACAAAAATGTAGGATTTTATAAGCAGTTTGCTTCTGCCTATGCCTTTTCAGTCATTGTTCACCACATGATCATTGGTTTTGTGTTCTTACCTTGGAAAAAGCTCATCTCAAAGCCACCAAAGCTGCTGTGGAACTCTTTCTCTTTCTTTTAATGGCAGAGCAATGCAATGACAGGATTATCATAGGGAAACAATGACATCAATAGGTAACATGCTGGATTCAAACTGTGAGACTCCCTTTAACGTCCTGCGCATATCATCCACTGGAGTCCAGGAGGACAAACACAGAAAAAGGTCAGCATTGACAGCTATCTTTCACTTAAAATTAATAGCAGATACATAATAAGTGGAGTTTCCCATGCTAGTAAGTGAACAAGATGGATTTCTGGATTCCTCAGAATACATTTTGGTGCAAATGATCTCAGGAAGCAGACGGAGCAGGGACAGGTGTAGCGACAGGAGGTGTTTAACTTTAACAATTTAACAGATGCAGCAGAAATCATATTCGCTGTTAAATATTCTCTGAGGTGGCCTCCCTTGAATAAACATTAGGTCAGAATAAACTGAAATCAGAAGAGTAATTTCAACATTTACTGATCCAAATCAATGAAACCCCAGAACATCATTTCAATGCTAATGTAAAAGGCCTCGCAAAAGCATGGACAGCTTACTCTTGTGGAGAAGTGAATGCAGAAAGAACAGCACATATCTCTTCTATGAAAGGTTAAAAGAGGTAAAAAAATAAGACATTTGACAGAGGTGGTGAAGTGCAGTGAGGTGAGATTTAAGACGGATAACATTAAATCACTCCAGGCCGCTAACTCCTTTTGTTTCTCCCCTGAGTACAGCTGAAGTCCAGCTCACGACCTGCGCTTAAACTGTTTTCATAACTAACTTAGAGGGTCAGCTATTGGAAAAATTGTTAGGATGAGATGTGTTTTACTGCCAACAAGGAGTAATGTCTCCGCTTTCCTGCCTGAGCACCATCCTGTATCATTGGCTAAAGATCGCACGGACGATCCAAAAGTCATTAATCTTAAGTGCTGGTTGCTGAAAACGGGTTAATGTTAAAGCTCTGAGTGCTAAATGGGGAGAGTATGGTTTTTAAACCACCTTTCCTTGTCCCATGGGGGTTGGAATCTGAAGGCTTTGGATCCAAGGGACTGGGCTCCAAACGTTCCGGTCCGATGCTTTACGGGTGCCTGGGGAAATCATACCAAGCCATATGACTCACTTACAAACAGTGGCCTGGAAATTACATTCCGGTATGCACAAGTGAGTGATCGTTCCGCTAACATCCAAAACGCGGATCAAGGGAAACTGTAATGAAAGTCGAAGAAGCCGCACATGACTTTGAACAGGCGAATTTTACCCAAGGCAGGAAATCCAGCTCCAATCAGAAATAAAACACAAAGGATTACATGGGTCCGTTTCATGAGAGGAAGTGTTACGAGAATGCTCCAGTGTGTTTTTTTTTTTTTTTTTGCTCCTGAAATGTGCGCATTCACTCGTAATATAGTCCAGGCCGGACAGATGTAGAGAAGGAGAAAGCGAGAGAGAGAAAGAAAGAAAGCTCCGAGGCGCAGATGAACGGTTTTCTGTGCGGAGGCCAGGTGGCAGATTGCTGGAGCTGGGAGATGAAAGGCGGGAGAAGACCACTGATCTACTGTACAGTTACACTGCTGCGGGAGATGGATAGCGCCCCGGCTCTTCTATTTTCTCCCGCTGTGTTTTCTCTCCTCCGTGCCCGTTAGCGAGTGATGCATCAGGGTCAGGCGTGGTTGAGTGTTTGGAGGATCAGAGAGGAGCCGGCGCCCACTCACCGGGGCTCGAGACACACATGAGGAGGTCAGAGAAGGATATGGGGGGGAAAAGAATAAAGGCTTCGCAAAGAAAATGCAATTCTCCCGTTGTATTTTTAGTTGCCTTGTGTTTTTTTTTTTTTTGGGATAATGCAGATGACTATTTGTTAAACACGCAAGTTGTACTACAGATCAAAAGTTTGGGGTGAACCAGACAATTTAGTGTTTTCCATGAAAAGTCACACTTTTATTTACCACCATGAGTTGTAAAATGAATAGAAAATATAGTCAAGACATTGACAAGGTCAGAAATAATGATTTGTATTTGATTGTTGATTTTATAGCTGTGCTAACATGATTGCACAAGGATTTTTTAATTATCCATTTGCCTTCTGGCGCAATAAGCAAACACATTGTTCCATTAAAATACTAGAGCGGTGGTTGCTGGAAATGGGCCTCTATACACCTATGTAGATATTGCACCAAAAACCAGACATGTGGAGCTCGAATAGCCATATACCACATTAGCAATGTATAGAGTGTATTTCTGATTAGTTTAAAGTTATCTTCATTGAAAAAAACAGTGCTTTTCTTTTAAAAATAAGGACATTTCTGAGTAACTCCAAACTTTTTGACACCAAGTTGGAGTAGATAATGGCCATAGGCATAGTCCACCATGCAGATCTCCTTCTCAAGACAGTCTATCAGCCCAAGCAGCAACGTCTCATCCGTTATTTCGTCAGCAGGGGGTTGTGTTATGTTGTGACATGAAATGCAGAAGACAGCAGTTGCCTTTAGGTAAGACATTTTCCAATGGAGGTACACTACCGGTCAAAAGTTTGGCAAGACAATTTTGTGTTTTCCATGAAAGTCACACAAGATATTAAATAGGTTATAAATAATGATTTGTGACCCCACAAATGTGATGCTTCAGATACTCAACATGCTCAAAGGAAATTCAGCTTTATAGCTTCTCTAACCAGCTAAACGTTTTGCAGCTAACATTGCACAAGGGTTTTCTAATCATATATTAACCTTCTGATGCAATGAGCACATTGTACCATTAGAACACTGGAGTGACAGTTGCTGAAAATTGGCCTCTATACACCTATGTAGATATTGCACCAAAAAACAGACAATTGCAGCTAGAATAGTCATTTTCCACATTAGCAATGTATAGAGTGTTTCTGATTGAGCCCAAACTTTTGAATGGTAATGTAACATGGGTTGACGTCTGACAGCCAAAAAAAACCTTTAACCTTTTCCAACTGAGAGCTCCAGCCCACCACCATGATCCACTGCAGGGCATCAGGACACCTGCCTCACCTGCAATCATATGCATACATTTGCATAACTGTTCCCATAATCTTGCATAATCCAATAACACGTGAATGACAGGGGGGCTCCACTTTAAGGTAGTATCAGTAGTCGTCTGTCAAGAGATAAATCGGGGTGCACATTCATTTGCATTGCTGATGAGCTCTGGGACATCTGGCCGGGCAGGTAGCTCATATTTTCTGCATGAGAATGCATGCATGTTGTAAATTTTCACCCGGGATCCAGCTGCTCACCCAGTTTGCTGCATTACCCCCCACCCCCCCAACCACCACCTCTTTCTCTTATCCCGCTGTACGTTGCTTCAGTCCTGACGTGACTGGAGTTCTTTCTGTTTTCACTCACGCCCCTGTCATAAAACGCTGACACAGTCCATAAAAAGTGAAAACACACAGATATTACGGCTGCTTGATGTTTTATTTGTGTGACCGTTCTCATCAGGAAGGACCTGCAGTGATGTGTTCATACGGCGTGAAATGATTCATGATAGGTTTTTTTTTTTCTTGAGTCGAACAAGAAAGTGTCCGACTTCAGAAGTGGAGATTGGGATCTATATTATCTTTTCCTTCGACTCAACTTAATTCACACGTTTGAATCTGATTAACCCTAACAAAGGCCAATCACAAATGAATTGATGCTTCGGTAGGGAGGGGAGGGTTTTCAGAGTGAGTTTGTGAGAAAAGCAGACAGCATTGCTGCTACAGGTCTAACTAGGTGCTCTGGACCATAAAATCATGCTAATTTTGATAAATAGACCATGAAAATTAAAATATTAAACCATGGAAATGGCAAAATAGGGCATGTTTAAATTCAAGTCTGAGACAAAACAAGGCTGTTTTTGAGTCTTTTAATAAGCTTATAATGTTTAAAGTGAAACTCTATAATGTCTGCGCTGACAGAAGCTACTGGTTTCGTCTGTGACAATGATTATTCGGTGTATAATTAGTTCAGTTTGAAGGTTCAATATTAAAAGATGTGTTTGTCCATGCGTTGAACACCACCGGTACTAGCCAGACTGAATATCAATGTACATTCATATTCAGTGGGAACCATCCGTTCATTTGTTGGTATTGGAGGCATGGTTTATTAAAGCCCAAAGATGATTATTGGGTGCTACGAATATCTGTTAAATGTGTCTTTCATGGTTTATAGCCAATCATATCAAACATACTGAGATGACATACACAATACCAGTTGACAAATAGAATACCCAGACTAAGGCAGTTTTTTGAAAACATCTCTTTATCTAACCAACAACCAATGAAACTGTAAATGAAATGAAATGTCCCACCAAGAGTCAAAGCTGGACGCAAGGGCGAAGATCCTATTTCATTGATAAGCAGTGAATTTTCAGAGAATAATTTCTGGAGGGCAGTGTTCCATATTTATTCATAGTTATACATGAGGCAAATTAGATAATGAGTCAATGAGGGGAAAAAATATGAAAATTCATATGCTTCTCTCTCTACTCTTCTTCCCTCCTCCCTTCTCTTAGTCGCTGTAGCTTTCGATAACTTACATCGTTAGAGCTCCTTAACGATCATTAGGTCTGATCTTAACCAGCAAACTGGCTGATTTTGGACTCATTTTGAACAAGTGGTGTGATAAATGACTTACTGGCTTCTACATATTAGTTAGATTGGTTTATTTTACGTAGCTAGCTAATAGCTGGCTGTCAAAATTAGCCATTAGGCCCATTGGAAAACAGCATCTGGATGAAACCACTTTCAGGATAAAGAGGGGGTCATAATTTTCCGACAATGCATCATTTTACATTTAGCAGCATTTTTGTTGTGTTTATTATTCATTTCTTGAATTTTCATATTTTTTTGTTAGTGGATACGCTAATACAATCCTTTCCCTAACCAAAAAGTTTTAGTTTCCTCCATAAACCTGAAAAAAATGGCATTTCCAGCGAAAAAAACTCATCGGGAAGATTCATTTCATTCTGTTCTGACAAATTATTTTTCCGTCTCAGAACGAGAACTCTTGTTGTCTCCTTGCACTTCAGGAAAAAAAAAAAAAAGTATAATGGCTTCTGGCTGCTTTTAGAAGTCTTTGTATAAAGTGATGAGATGCATCATCCTTCGTCACTGACTCACTAGTCTGCTCGCCGTTGAGGTCGGCTCCCGGGGGCCTGTCCTTTCAGCGTTATGTCACACCGCCGTGATGAGCGACGGCCTCTCCGGGGAGCGACTGTAAGACAAAGGAGGAGAGGCTTGGAAAGATTTAGCGGGAGAGATTAAAATCTCAGAGGGACGGTGAGAAAACGACCCCGTTTGCTGTTCAATTTATCCAAGCTCGGCGGGGAACTTTATTATTTATATTCCTACTGACATTTTTATCTCCATTTCCCACGGGCCAGGCACAGCCGGAGCAACGCCTTGACCTTGGAGCGAGAAACTTTTTTTTTTCCTTTCTTTACATCACAAAAAAACAACTCCGCAAAACTGTTTTTCGAGATACCAAAACAGCAACCGGGGATCCTCTGCACCTTTCTATTGAGAGCGGAGGAGCTTATTACACAGCTGAATGACTAATATCACGGGACTGCAAGAGTCCGTCAGAGATGAGGATCACCGTTCTCCTCTTGGTTGTCTGTCTCGTCTATTCATCAGCCGCTAATTAGTAAATAAGAGCTGTGCAGTGCTAATGAACACAAGAGACATGGGAGACACAATCACAGCTATATTGCGGAGGTGGGTGGTGGAACACCAAAACGGCGACTTAGAGAGAGTTTGTGTGGGTGTGTTTGAAAAAACAAGTGAATATGTATATGCAGATATAGCACAACAAAAGGCAATTTGATGTTCTTTTTTTTTTAATCCAATGCAAGGGAGTCAAACTCTATGTAGTTCGTGGGCCATATACTGTGCAATTTCATCTCAAGTGGGCTGGACCATTAAAAATAAAATATATACATTGCATAAAAGAAAAACAAGATGAACAGTTTCAGATGAAAATCACTGTTGAAAATAACTTTAAATTAATCATAAATACACTCTATACATTGCTAATGTGGTAAATGACTACTTTAGCTGTAAATGTCTGTTTTATTGGTGCAATATCTACATAGGTGTATAGAGGTGCATTTCCAGCAACTATCAGTCCAGTGTTCTAATGGAACAATGTGTTTGCTCATTGCGTCAGAAGGTTAATAGATGATTAGAAAACCCTGATAGCACAGCTGAAAACATTTTAGCTGGTTAGAGAAGCTAGAAAACTGATCTTCCTTTGACAAAAGCAAAGTTTGAAGAAAAAAAATATTTCAAATTCAAATAATTATTTCTAACCTTGTTGTAACATTTTGCAACTCATGGTGTTAAATAAATGTGTGACTTTTCATGGAAAACACTAAATTGTCTGGGTGACCCCAAACTTTTGAACGGCACTGTATAAATATTCTACTTAAAATTGACTATTTGTATCAAATACAAGACATTTTAACCTGATAGGATTCTTGCATTTTTTTTGCAGTGTGTATAACAACACCTATAAACTTCTCACACTTTGTGCAGTTGTCCAGGGGCCGGATCGGACCCTTTAGCAGGCCAGTTGTGGGCCCTGAGCCGCATGTATAATATCTCCCGATCTAATGTATGTAAGTGCTTTAGACAGAAAGCTTATGGATATCAAGGGATCTTCTTCTAAGAGAAGGAATGCTGATTGAGAGAATAACTGCTGCTGCTGCTGGATGCCTCCCGGGGGGGAAGGAGAGTGGACTGGAGTGAGAGGGGGGGTGTTCCAGGGAGCGGAAATAGGTGATAGGGAATCTGTCAGGTATAGAAAGGAAGCAAAAACAATCGTGCAGGATGAGGAACAGGGCTGCCTGGGAGTTGACAGAGAGACATCAGTCCTTAGTGACAAGGACAGACACCCTTATCAATGAGCCGCACTCGGCGGGGCCAAGCACAGACAGGAGTGTGTGTGTGTATGTTTCTGTGTGTGTGTGTGTCGGCGGGGCTACAAAGGGTTTGTTTTCCACAGATGAAAATCAAGTCGACTGCCGTGCCTCAGCGGTATGGATATTCACTCTGGATTTTCATAGTGTTTGTCCAAACAGTCACCTTGCAGCGATGCCGTGGCATGTTGAATTTGGTCAGTTATTTCTGTCCTAAAGTCACCCGAGAAAATAAAAATGGGGGAAAATATATATATATATATATATATATATATATATATATATATATATATATATATATATATATATATATAGCTCTGGAAAAAAATAAGAGACCACTGCATTTTTTTCTGAAATCAGCATCTACATGTATTACAGCCACTTCATTCCAGTGTCTGTTGAATTCCAACACATGCACACCTCATTCTGCTTATAGAGGTACTGATTAGGTGAAACCTGAACTAAGAACAATGGTAAAGACGTGTGGAGAGCATGCCAAGACGCATGAAAGCTGGGATTAAAAATAAGGGTTATTGCATCAAATATTGAGCTCTGAACTCTTAAATGTAAACATTAGTATTATGTTGTTTTAAAATGAATTTGATCTTGTTTCTTTGCCTTGTTTGAGGTCTGAAAACATCTTTTTCTGCATCTTTTTTTTGTTATTTTGAGCATTTGTCATTTTCTGCAAATAAATGCTCTAAACGATAATATCTTTAATTGAAATTTGGGGGAAATGTCAGTAGTTTATAGACTCAAACAAAAATGTTCCTTTTGTCCAAACACATACCTATAAATCGTAAAATAAGAAAAACTGATAATTTTGCAGTGATCTCTTATTGTTTTCCAGAGCTGTATCATATCATATTGATCTGATGTATATTATATTATTGTATGCATTATATGATGCAGGCCTACAAATATCAATCTACCATAAAATGATAGGCTAGGTCTATGGTGAAGACATTTGGCTTCTGTTAAACTACTGGTTAATGATGTAATAATGTATAAATGAGTCAAATCGAAATCTAAATAAGATGATTAGTACTCAGCAAGTATTAGGAGTATTATACTACTTAAAGACTGACTTTATAGTCATGCAGCATTTTAGTACCTGATTTTAAGTAAAAGTACTAATACCCTGCAAAATATTCGCTCAAGTCAAAGGACAAATACTACATCAAAAATCTCATTTAATTTAATCTCATGGGCTGTTACTCTCTGGGCTGTGCCATTATGATACAGAATGTAGAAACCTATATATGACTCTACAGTTTTAACACTGATATGAAATAAATTAGCCCAAATTCCAATATTCGCCACCAGCAGAACTATGAGACGAATGACAAGACTAAACCCACTTTAGGCCCGGCGCCTCCTTTTTTTTTACGCATGTGCTCTCTAATGACAATCAAAACAGAATTGAATTAAAACCCTGCATTATCGTGAGCGCCGAAATGATAAAGTTGAGCAATTATTCAGCTAATTGCCGGCAACTTTGATAAACCCTAATTTCTTAACAAGCAATTACAGCCATTCCCGGGCTGTTTCCAGCCTCTCAGATGTGACGATTGACAGACTGGGGAAGGATGAGAACGTGGTTCGCTGCAGCTCTAACTGACAACCATTTGAATAAAAGTACAACTTAATGCGAATTAAAATTCAAAGGCAGCGAATATATTTTCCCTCTGTGGGCAGAAATACACGATTTTCCTGCCATTTGTGAGGCTTGTATCACAATGCTCAATTTAAATTGGAGTGACTCAGTACTCAGTCAAATGTAAGATAAACCCT
The DNA here is from genome assembly GCA_030544235.1 of Lepturacanthus savala. Lineage (NCBI taxonomy): Eukaryota > Metazoa > Chordata > Actinopteri > Scombriformes > Trichiuridae > Lepturacanthus > Lepturacanthus savala. Next base: position 8,680,556 of record CM060474.1, read on the forward strand.
GAAATAGATTAGGATTTGACGATGATCATCTATATTGACAGTGACATGATGTAGTGAAATTCCTATTTGTCATAATATTGAGAAACTGATACATTACTCAAACCACAGACCTAAACTGAAACATTTCAGTAGATTTGACAGGATGTAAAAAGGAGATCCAGATCTTTCTTTCCCCAAATAGGAAACTGGGAGGGAGTGTCCCTGCAGGCCTCGTGTGTGTGTGGACGCTTCCAGTGCAGGCGCCGCCCTCAGCACAGGAAATGCCACCAAAATAAAACAAAACGCGCCAGACTATACCTCCGCTGTGAGAAAAAAACAAACACCATACAACTTTTGGCACATCATTGCTGTTTAACATGAAATTGTCAGCGATACATATGAATTAATTCTGGCAAACGCAGTTTAATTCTTTAAATGAAAAACAATATATATTACCATTCAAAAGTTTTGGGGCAAATTTAGTTATTTTTGAAAGAAAAGCACTGTTTTTTTCAATGAAGATAACTTTAAATTAATCAGAAATAAACTCTATGCATTGTTAATGTGGTAATTGACTATTCTAGCTGCAAATGTCTGGTTTTTGGTGCAATATCTACAATTTAGCTGGTTAGAGAAGCTAGAAAACTGAAAGCAAAGTTTGAAGGAAAATATACATTTCCTTACAATACAAATCAATATTTCTAACCTTGTCAATTTCTTGACTATAGTTTCTATTCATTTTACAACTCATGGTGGTAAATAAGTGTCTTTTCATGGAAAACACTAAATTGTCTGGGTGACCCCAAACTTTTGAACAGTAGTGTATAATAATAATAATAATAATAATAAGACTCAATAATGACTAATTGTATCAAATTTTCATGGAAAAGACAAAAAGGTCTGGGTGAAACTTTTGAAAGGTAACTCATAATAATGAATTAATTAATTGAATTATGCATGCAATTCATGTGCAGTTACCTACCCTACTCACTGTAGCCTATCTTGTAACTATGCATGTCTCTTGTACTGCCTCTACTGCTGTCGCTAATGCAGTTTCCCCACTGTGGGACAAATAAAGGTTTATCTTAACTTATTACAGAATAATATTGAGTGAATAGAATTAAGAGGTAAAGGGAATACTACATGTAAGTTGAATCAAGCAACGCTGTCACATTGTGACATGTGTCTGTCACATTGTCACTTGCAAAACACTGTTGGCATTCAACGTTTTACGTTTTCTTAAAGGCAGGGCGACCCACACGGGTCACGGTGCTCCGTGGTCATCGGTATTCTGCACCTCGGCCAATAAACTGCAGACCAGTCAGCAAGTGTCTCTAATCTGCTGTGAAACCGGAGCGCGATGAAGGAAACGTCTCAAGCGTTCAGCGGGCGACGGCTGTCTGCTCCTTTTGGTAATGTCAATCTCCCGCTTGACTCTCCTCTCCCGCTCTGATGGGTATGTGAGAGTGTGTGTGTGTTACAAAGAATCGTACACACACACACACAAACACCTACACACAGACAGGAGGAAACGCACACGCGCGCACAAAGAAAACAGGAATTTCAGTGAGTCATCCACTCACGAAGGGCTTGTGCCCATGAAGGCTGCCAGTGTGACGGTGGGGAGCAGGTGGATGCTGGGAAGGGGGGAGGGGAGGGGGGTGCTTTGGCTGACAAATGTCCCCTCTTCCTTTCAAGCTCCTATGAGCAGGTGATTAATCTGAGGAGGGCCAAGGGACTTCTACTAGGATAAATAACACATAGCAAGAGAGAGAGAGAGGGGGAGAGAGAGAAACAACTGGAAAAACAGAAACCTGGCCACGGGTTTGTTGAGGTGAAACTCGTGTGATAATAAAGACAGTCTGGCTATTATTCCTATGCATTTGCAAAGATGGGGACTCAAGTTTCTGATTTGGACTTAACCCATTGAAGCCTATGAGCCTCTAAGTCTATGACTGTCAATTTTTTTATAAAATAAAAAATCTAAAGGTTACTCATACAGTTTTAATGACATGATAGTAAAAAAAAGTTTCCAACTACTTCCTGTCACGTCTTCAACTTCCTCCTGACAACATGAAGAAGACAAACCCTGCCAGAAAGAGTCATTTCATTTGGATTATTATGATTTTCAACCCTGACATGTTTATATTTAGTTAATCATTCAAGCCTCTAGAATAATCCCTGAAAATAGAATTTTGTACATGGGATGAATAGGTTTTTGTTTATGGGCAGATTTGTGCAAAGAGGAACTATCACAGCAATTAAAATGATATTTTCTGCAAAAAAAAAGACAGAAAATGGGAAAAAATAGGATAGGAAATAGGATTGTTAGGCATCTAACTTATATAAATATATGCATGAAATGTTTGAAAAAATTCTGGACTTAAATGGGTTAAGTATAAAATAACAGTCGTTAACTTAAAGGCTTTTAGGCTTAAATGGGTTAAGAGACTTCAGACCTGACTTGGACTAGTGTTTTGGGTCTCATGAACAATCACTATGTTATGTTTTAGGCAGAATAATATTGGGAAAACTCTGAAACATCTGACGTGTTCAATGTCATGACTTCATTTTTGTGACATGGCAACCATATTACACATCGGTGCATGGCTCGCGGCCTCAGTCGCTAGTACCTGAGATGTCACCATGGCGACCGTCACCTTTGGGCATAAAAACTTCAAACAAGAAGACGCCACCAACAAAAGAAAAACGCTGACTGCAAAGTCAGCAGTTACCAAGAAAAAGGAAGATGGATCAACAAGGTCAAATTTGATCAGGAACCTAAAACTCACCAGGACAGGTGAGTCACATTAGCACATGGACGGTTAGCTAACATGTTTAGCTCAGCATCAGCTATGTTCAGCTTAGCTTGCTACCAGCTTCCTAACTGAATATTTAAATAGATGAGGGAATATTAGCTTACTTGTTACACTTGATTGCATCGAGTGGCATTAACATGATGTTTTAAAAAAACTAAAACTAAAAATTTGGTTTACGTCATTCATCTGTGTTCTGTTGCTGCCATCTATGGGGTGAATGACAGCAGTCTGACTTTCCATTTATCCGACCATACATTTCTATATTTGTGCGTCTAACCCTAAGCAGTATTCACCAGATACTTTTTGCCAATAGATACAGAGATGATAATAATACAGTAAACTATGTGAATTTCTTAAATCTAGCTATGCATTGCAGTATTCTTAGTAGACTAATAGCAGCAGATGAGAGCAGGCTCATTATAACAAGAAGAGACTTTAGACTTGATTTGGATTGGCACAAAAAGACTTGTGAACATCTCTGGTCGCTATGTCATGTACATTTTTTACTAAAAATACATGTTTTTTTTCAGTTTAACGTTTTAGTTGACATGCTTTAAATAAATGTAGAATATTGTCTGGTTAAAAGTTAAAGTCCCACCTGTGAGTGTGTAAGGTTTGTTCTCCACATTTGACCCATTCCCAGAGGGAGCGGTGAGCAGCAGCGGTGGGAGTCATACGGTGATCTAACCTCCCCAAGTCCAAACCACTGACGCTGAGCACCAAGCAGCATTTTTACTTTGGTATGACTCAACCAGGGTTTGATCCCACAATCCCTCACTCCCAGGGCAGACACTCTACAACAGAGGTGTCAAACTCATTCTAATCAATGGGCCACATTCAGACCAATTTCATGTGGTGCCGGACCAGTAAAAAACAACACCTCCAAAAATGTCTTCTTTTTTCATGTAAAGAGGTAAAACCATTAATCTGAATACTCTCACATGAACCATCCGTCTTTAAAAAAAAATTCAATTTATTTATATATTATAGTCCTTGAGCATTGGAAGCTGTTTTGAATGCAACAATCACCAAGGCTTCACATTTCTGTGAAGAAATATAAACGGGTCCAATTTTTCTTTAATTAATTAAAAGATTTTTAAAAATTAAAAAACTCTGGGTCTACTTTTGTCATGCAGTGAGCTGGATTGCCCATTTCGTGAGTTGGTTTCAGCCCTTGGGCCACATGTTTGACACCCCTACACTAATAAGCGATATAGTTGTGCACATCCATGGTGGGACTGGGACAAACATGCTGCTCGATAGGTATTTTTCATAGTTTATAACCACATGCTAATGATAACTTAACAGTCCACAGATCTGGGATCCCATTTACCAAGCTGTGCTGTTCATCTTAGAAGAACGACTAACTCGCCCGGTGATCGAATCATCGCCTCGGATGAATTCCCTATAGGCGCATTCCTGACCCTTGCTTAGGCACATCCTGGAAGACAGGAGAAACTGTCGCTCGGGAGAGGTGATTCTGCAGATTGCGCACAGCTGCTGCAGCAATTACCCCCGTTATCAGTGGCCGCACCTTCATTAAAGATGTCTAGAAGCAATCAAACTGCACAATCGCTCCGCATATATGCCACGCTATGTCTTTCAGATAAAAAAAAAAGAAGATAAATTGTGCATGCATATCTCGATCCATATATTTGCATGCAAGCAATGAAACTGCATTAAATAATTATTTCTACGTTAAAGGAGCAGATCCATGTGCACACGAGCAGGCAATCTTACCAATTAGGGCCTGTGATTGGGGTTGTGATTGGAAAGATTGGCTCTGTGCTTGCGTTTTCTTCTCAGGAAATAATTTAAACCTACGCGTGAAATTGAGAGAACGTGTTTGCTTGAAACGCGGGCGAAACGACCCTTCAACCTTCTCTAACGCTGACGTGCTTCTCCGGCGGCTTAATCACCTGTAGCCGTTCCCCGCCGGCTCACATCTGCGAGTCGGGTAATGGCAGCGCACGGTGAGAGGAGCTAAAATGAAACAAAAAAGGTGTCTGATTGAGTCAATCATCCGGCGCCGCGGCTCAAAAATAAACGCGTTCATGGGAGGAATGTGCTCGTCACAAACCCACCTGCTCCTACTGATCTGGAGACATAGTTTAGGCGTGTGTGTGATTGCAGGAAGCCTGTTTGTTCCCTCACATCATATCTACTGTACCCACCACGTCGCTGTTGTAATGGGTTTTTGCAGAAGAATATTTCTCCTGTGTGTGAAAATTCCACTGAAAAGGACCTGAAACTACATGTTTAGTCATCTGGGGTTGAGAATGTGTTGTGTTCAGAATAATATCAGTGTGTTTAAAGACATGAGTAAAGCCAAAATCCTTATAATAACTTTTATTTCGATGCGTTGGGAACACACAATAAGGAAAATTGAAGAAAAAAATAATATTAGTCAAAGAAATAGCAGTGTCTGTTGTTTTCTTTATGACCTCAAATATTTACCGTATGAACTGAAAAATCTTTAGGATTTAGCTTTCCTGTGAATCCCTAAACTGATAATTAGTTGACCATGAACTAACAAAATGACCACAGCTGTGTCGACCAACGTCTGGCTCCTATTAACAGGTGTTTCAGCCTCACAATTCATCTGTATTTCTTGTTTTTGCCTCAGAAAAAGCATTTTTCTGGGGTCTTGTACCAAGATGCTGCTGGTTTACTGGTGTGTTTTGGGTCGTTGTCTTGTTGAAACCAATATTTCAAGGGCATTTCCTCTACGGCATAAGGCAACATGATCTCTTCAAGTATTCTGATATAGGCAAACTGATCCATGATCCCTGCTGCTTCACTACTGTGTTGCATGGAGTCAACCAACTTGCCCTATGAACAGGTATTTCAACCTCACAATTCAGAAATGCAAAGGCATTTTTTTGGTTTTGCCTTAGAAACACAAACAACATTTTTGACCCACACGTTTTCAGTGGTATTAAGTTTGAGGGATTGGGTTGGCCACTCCAGAACTTTAATTTTGTTGGTCTGGAAACAAGATGCTGCTGGTTTACTGGTGTGTTTGAGTTGTTGTCTTGTTGAACCACACATTTCAAGGGTGTTTCCATGACCTCTTCAAGTATTCTGATATAGGCAAACTGATCCATGATCCCTTGTATGTGATAAATAGGCCCAGCGCTATAGTAATAGAAAAATCCACATATCATGATGTGTGCACCACCATGCTTCACTGTCTTCAGAGTGAACTGTGGATTAAATTTAGTGTTTGGTAGTTGTCTGACAAACTGTCTGTGGCCCTTGAACCTGAAAAGAACAATCTTACTTTCATCAGTCCACAAAATGTTTCTCCATTTCTCTTTAGGCCAGTTGATGCCTAAAATGTATCCTCTTCAGCATGTCTTTTTTTTTTTTTTTATTAGAACTTCATCACTTTTCCTTTATAAAAATACTTGAAGAGATCATTGTTGCCTTATGCTGAAGAGGAAATGCCCTCGAAATGTTTGTTTTAATAAGACACTGACTCCAAACACACCAGTTAATGACACTTCTATTTCTTTGAACAGCCTAAAAAAAAGTAAGTATATAAAAAATTGACACATTTTCTTCACATTTGATATATAATGCAGTGTTTCTAATGCATCAAAATAAAAATCATAAGGATTTTGGCTTTACTCACATCTTTAAACACACTGCTATTATTCTGAATCCAACTGTACTTCCTTCATATAGCATATAAAATAAATTCCTAAACTTTGTAAAAAAAAAAAAAAAAAAAAAAAAAAAAGGTACAATGCAATAGTATTTCCTCTCCAGGTCTTATCTGTTTTCTGCAGATATCCACAACAGCTTCTGAAACCTACATAGACAATAAAAACACCTGGAGATAGTTGTATATTTTTTGCCAAGCCCGAGTTTATTATTTCAGTCAGTATCAAGTGTTACACATCATATGACTCGGGGGAACCTGCACTTTCTTTCTGGTGGAGTGTGATGTAATCATGATGCACTACCAATGAGTGAGCACAGCATATTTGACATTGTTTTAAAAATACTGAATACAAAAAAAGAGAAAAAACTCCATAGTCAACCACAGAATTTTTATTTTTTTCAATATGAAATATTGCATTTAGGTGTTTTGGAGTTTTAATTTACTTTGTTGCCACTGCATGTTTTCTTAGTGAGTAAAATGTATTTGATATTCTACTGGATGTTTTTTTTGTTGACAAATATGGACAATTACAATATGTTTTGATGCTGTCTTCATATTTTGGTTAATTTCACAGACAAACATGCACACTCACAACATTAAGAAACTATTTCAAACTCACTTCTATCATAAAAAGTTAAAATATTATTGACATTTTTGTAGACCAGTGATTTTCAACCTATGGGCTGCGGCCCTCTAGTGGGCCGTGGAGGTATTGCAGGTGGGCCGTGAAATCCTCTTCTAAAAATCTAAATATGATAGATGTGTGGCCAAAAATAAAACAAAGTAATATCCTGAAACGTATGTATTGCTGAGTATGTCTTTCAGAGGATATCTTTTAAAGCAAAAGGTGAGCTTGGTTGATATTGGCTGTTGATAGAACGGCAAAGTCGGGATAACTCGGGATAGCTCGGTCGTTATCGTAGCTACGCCGTCGATGTGACACAAACCTTGTTCATTCTTAGTTCTGCATAGAGGGAACGTGTGGATCTGATGAATCAATGCTTCCTCTTCACAGTGGAAACCAAACATCAGGCAAAAATACAAAAGAAAGTCCGGCAGAAAACATAAAAACAGGCATAAAACACACAAATAACACATATTCTGGACTATATGTAACAGGCTCTTTTTCCTTTTGCTGTTTTTTTTCGTTCGTTCTTGTACCAGGATGCAGTGTGTGTGTATCGGAGCGTGTTGATATCAAAGAGAAAATGCTTTTATTGCAAGTGTTGAAAAAAATAAAATAAACAGCCAAAACACACATTTCCCCTTATATAACACATATTCTGGACTGTTTGTAGAAGACGTTTTTCTTCTTTCGCCTGTCGGTTTAGTACCGGACTTTTTTTTTTTCTTTTACCAGACTTTTTTTTTCTGGTCCTAATCCTCCTATAGACAACCGGGATGTAGTGTGTGTGTTTGTAGCTCATTGGTATCAAGGAAAGAAAATATTTTATTACAAATCTTGAAGTAGAAGCAACAGAGAGGCCATTTACTGAGGCAACTGTAGACCACCATGGCTGAAATGACCAATCACAGCCCTGGAGGCGCTGAACTGACCAATCACAGCCCTGGAGGTCTCATCTATGTGACGCGTCATCAGGATTCTTTGGAGGTGACGTCAGCCTAAGGTGTAGGGGTCTGTGTCGATGACGTAGCTACGTAGCAGAAGTATAAACTAGGCTCTACGCGTCGCATCAAAGTTTTCACATTAAAATGATAAAAACGGATTGTTATGATTTCCCTGTAAATAAGTTGACATTAGTATAAAAGTGATAAGTAATATCGTTGAATAAGTTGTGAGCTTCATGCATATTCTATAATTAGTCCTAGGCCTAAATGTTGAATTTTAACAGCAAAATGATAAAAATGCCCTGTTGCGATTTTCCTGTCTTTTCATATTATCAGTCCTAAATGTTACATTTTTTTTTACATTAAAATATCAAAGTGTATTGTTTATTGGGTCAGTGGGCCACGGACATTTAGGAGATTTCCAAGTGGGCCCTGAGCTGGAAAAGGTTGGGAACCCTGTTGTAGACCATGTGGATTCACATCTCACAGTGATCTAGTTTGAAATGAAGATAAATACTCAATACAAAATATGAAAAAAAGGATGCACAATCCAATAGAGAGAGCTGTAGTGAATGCAGTTTGGTCTGTTGTGTGTGGATGTGTGGTTGCGTGTGTGTGTGAGTGTGTGTAGGAGTGTGTGTGTGAGGTGCTGGCTGACAGAGTGTGTCAGAGAAACCCAAGGGAGACTGGCATGACAGCTGGATGGAGTTAGGACTACTGTCTTACAGCCCAGTGTTTTCTCTCTCTGTCTCACACACAAGCTGGAAGAGAAAAGGCATGGATGCCAGCACACACACACACACACACACACACACACACACACACACACACACACATGCACAAACATGCACACACGGGCATTCAATGGACAGGCTTGAGGAAGTGGAAAAGTGGTAGTGTGAGATTTGAGGACAAGCGATATCCCTCGCAATGAACACAGATCGGTGCTGAAACACACTGCTGCGTTTTAACCTGCCTCCCGACGTCAAAACAAAACACCTGGAAAAGGTGAAGGAGACAGAAAGGACAGATAAAAAAAACAGACAAAAAAGGAAAAAGAAATTGATTCAGTCTTTCTAAGAAACCAATTCCAACATGAAAGCGGAGCAGCGTTACACCGCATTACATGTAGGTTAGCTATAATTTAGATTGAAGAGGACAGGCAAACCAATATTCTATACACACACACACAGAAAAAAAAACGCCTGCCCTGAAGGTGTGTGCATGAGGTCTCTGCAGACCTGACACAACTCTCCACCCACTACTGAAATCTGCAGCTTGAATTCTCCCACCTGTCATGCTGACATCAAAGGCAACTTCCCCTATGTTCATGTCATCTGAATCCATTCACAAGTATACAGCAAACATAGTTAACTTTCCAAGCATCCAATTACAGAGCTTTAAAGTCTGTTTATTGTTCTTTAGAATGTCCATGTATGTTGGTGTGGTATTCCCCATATTGTTTGAGGTCTCCTGCAGAACCAGTTTGCTGGCTGGGAGCTCTGGGAACCACTGGCATTGACCATCCACCCACATGGATCTTATGCTGTGGGAGATTGGAGCTCCGCACACTGGCCATGCTCTTCAGAGCCTTCCATGCTGGCTCCTTTCTCGATTTAAGGTCTTGCTCGGTTGAATTGTTGCTCATGGTAGATGCTGTAGGTGATGACCTATATTTTCTTGTCATTTAGCCTTAGGACCAACACTTGACCTTGGTCCGCATGATCAGATAGAAAGATTAGGTCATAGACCAGGTTCAGATCGCTGTGCTGTTCACACTACACAACTTTCTGCATCGTGATCAGGAGTTCTAGGTCTTTGTGCTGTGCTTCACCAGCAGGCGTCACAAATGGCTCCGCCCAGTCTCCAAATTATGCTTCATATTGTAAATGCATAAAACCAATTAGTAGGAAGAATTGCAAATAGGGATGTGGAGAAGAAAAGACGCCCCCAGGTTGTTTGTCTACAGCTTTGCGGTGAAAAAAAACATAGAAATAATAAGTATGATGTATATCACGCCAACTCCGGGGCTCCAGGGCACTTCCATATCATCCAAGACCTCCCGCATCTGCTCCCGTTGTTTGCAGCGCTTCTTCCATCAACCCGACACAACCGGATATCTAGCATGCTAGATATTCAGTTGGAGTCCACGACTTGGCAGTGAGCCATTGGCGAGAGCCCAACTCACGTCTTTGATTTGTTTACACTGAGTGATCCAGGCAAGATTTGGGGAGAGAATATCAGTGATCTCCAAAACTAATCAGGGAGCGGCCGATCAGGGCTTGTGTTGTGTGAACCTAAGGTGTAATGAATCCAAGATCCTGCTCCCGTCTATTAATGGCTTGTATTAATGTGTAAACCAGGACTATGATGAAGGGGAATGGGACGAGGGTGTCCCTTGTTACCCCCGCAGCTTTGACCAAAAGGATCATCCAGTCCATCTTGCTGCACTGTGCCCTCTGTTTCTTCAATAACATCACAGTCAAAAACTGATACAGTCTCATATGTGTAACCAACTGGGACAGCAAGATCATCAATCTCCTCACATCCAGACCCACAGACCTGAACACAAAGGCCATTGCACACATAGCATCCTCAATAGAACAGGACATTACACACCCTCTCAACCATCAACTCATCCCACTACCCTCTAGCCACAGGACTATGTGTTATAGGAGGGCCAGCCTAGCTAGGAGTGTAATCCCAACAGCCATAGTGACCCTCAACAATAGACCCTGATTGTTAGTGTTTATGTCCAAATGTCATGTCTAATGTGTGTGCAATGTTCCTGTATGTTGGCCAAACTGCTGCGGTGTGCTGTGAAAACAAATATAACTTCTGGGTCAGTAAAGTCTAAATTCTAAGGTCTAATCTACAAAGGAAAAGCATGAAACATTCACGCCAGTCCAGATTCATGCAACACCCGCTGAAGCAATTGGCTACAGAATTATTCAGGGAGATTTGTCATACTGACACAATGGGGAAATAGAAATATTGAATGGTCAGAGCATAGCTCCTATACTGTACTAGGAAAACTGACATTATCATTAAAGTAACCCTTTCAAATGCTAATTTACAGTAGTGGCGAATGCTTGAGTGAGACACATTTAAAAAGGAGACTTTGTGAAAAAATTATATAATCTTCCAGAGCTTGTTGCAGCCTTCATTGATATCAAGCGGCTCAGACAAGGGCACTTTCCTCTTCTCTCATGTATCTAATTAGCAGCGACTGGTCCCTGCGGCGGCGACCGTGAGGTGGTCTCAACATTGTCATTAATCCTGCAGTCCTCTTGCAGAATACCACTGGACTTAACAGAGCCAGAGGGGTCAGGGGTTAGCCCACACAGACACAAGCACACACACACAAACACACACAAATCAGCATTTGATTGGCCACAAGGTGAGTCAGCTGTGTTCCAGCCGTGTGCCCTGCCGACTCAATATGCTGCACGGTTGTAAGCAGCACCTTCATTTGCTGTGTGCTGGCTGGTGTCTGCATGATAGACAGTGCTGACTGTCTTACACATTCATGTGTAGTTGTGTTCCATGTAATAGCAGTGTGTTTAAAAACATGAGCCAAAATCCTTATAATGAACACTTCATTTTATATCCTAAATCAAAATGCAAAGAAAAATGTATCCATTTTTTAATGACTTTACATAGGCTGTTAAAAAAATAGCATTGTCTGCTATTTTTCTTTACAAACTCAAATATTTACTATATAAACTAAAAAAATCGAGCATTCCTGTGAATCACTAAAGTAATATTTAGTTGTATAACCATTGATTCTGAGAACTGCTTCACATCTGTGTTGCATGGAGTCGACCAACTTGCCCTATAAAAAGGTATTTCAGCCTCACAATTCAGAAATGCAAAGGCTTTTTTTTGTTTTGCCTTAGAAAACTCAGAAACTGTATTTTCGACCCATTTTCAATGGTATTAAGTTCGAGGGATTGGGTTGGCTTTAATTTTGTTGGTCTGGAAACAAGATGCTGCTGGTTTACTGGTGCGTTTAGGGTTATTGTCTTGTTGAAACTCACATTTCAAGGGCATTTCCTCTTCGAAATAAGGCAACATGACCTCTTCAAGTATTTTGATATAGGCAAACTGATCCATGATACCATGTATGTGATAAATAGGGCCAACACCATAGTAGGAGAAACATCCCCATATCATGATGCTTGCAGCACCATGTTTACTGTCTTCAAAGTGAACTGTGGCTTAAATTCAGTGTTTGGTGGTCTGGGAAACTACCTGCAGTCGCAAAAAGAACAATCTTGATTTCATTAGTCCACAAGATGCTTCTCCCATTTCTCTTCAGGCCAGTTGATGTGTTCTTTGGCAAATTGTTTCCTTTTTAGCACGAAGATAGAGGCCTTGAACTTGGGTCAAGATTTGGCACAACACAATGCAAAATCATGTTTTAAAAAATCAAATATCTCGGAACAGGAATAGCGAATTCTACTGTTTACCTCGCAGCCATCAAATCAAAAGTTTGGTCAGTCAAAAAGTTTCTTCTACATTTTTTTGGGAAACTAAACCAACATTTTTTAAAGGCATGGGAAATACTCTGAGACAAAGTTACCCATCCATACATCCTCTGAAAGAATTCTGACACACCTGTCATAAGTTGTCCTGAATGCTGCATCAAGTCATCTCCCCCCGTAACACACTTCATAGAATAGAAAAAGCAACTGTCGCACCTGAATTTTATGTATCACACACCAATAAAGATATTACACCGCCTCCAGCTTCGGGACTAAATAAATATTGGCAGTGAAAAACCTGTGTTCTTTTAAACGCATTACCTTTTAAAGAGTTTTAGTGTGAAATGTAATATTGTAAATTATGTCAACCGTATGTGCTCTGATAAAATGCTCGCAGGAAGGAGAGAGGAATGGATATTACAGAAATTACAGTTGAACAAATATATAAACACAACCCTTTATGTTCTCTCCTATTATTCATGAGTTGAAATAAAAGATCTGAGGCTTGTTTCATACATAGAAAAGGCTTATTTCCCTCAAATAGTGTTCACGAATATGTCCATATCCGTGTTAGTGAGCACTTCTCTTTTGCCAAGCTAATCCATCTACCTGGCAGTTGTGGCATATAAACATGCCGTTTAAACAGCATGATTATTGCACAGTTGTATCTTTATGCTCTTCTTAAAGTTTTTGCCATATTATATTTAATTGACTCCTTTCACTGTATTTTTCAAATTTAGCATATATGTAACCTTTCGCTGATCGCATTAACTCTACTCTAATTGCTGAGCCAGGCTCCCTTTTCAGGGAAATGGCCACCTGCCATTGGCTAAGTGCCAGCAGTACTTTACTGACTGATAGCAGCTGAGTTCAATGTATTTTCCTTAGTACTCTGCTTATATATAGACCTTGCTGTCTGTGAGGGTTGCTATTGTCCCATAAATCTTGAGAGCTATACCTGTGTGTGGATTTTTCTTTATATTGTCTTCTTGTATAGATCTTGTAGAGATGGATATATATATATATATATATATATATATATATATATATATATATATATATATATATATATATATATATATATATATTTCTATATGTACTCATACTATATCATATGTTTTTCTGCCCCACTACTCACTAGAAAAATCCTGAACAGAATTTAAGGGTAAAAAAAACCTTTGGTGTGCATAGAAAATAAATCATACATCTTTTATTTCAGCTCATGAAAAATGAGAGCGAAAGAATACTGTTGCATTTACAGTATGTTCTTATTCATTGTTGATATCTTGACTCCTGAGCCCTTTCCTCTACATATACAATAAAAGTTTGCACAAACAGAATCATCACGAAGTTTCTGTGAGCATCCTGGCCTCTGATCAAAAAAAAAAAAAAAACTCAAAGAAGCAAGCACTGAATAGCATGCGAGCGTGCTAGATAAGCGGTGCCAATGCTGGGTGAACGCTGGTGTATTTCAGGTTTAAATCTTTTGGTTTATGAGTAGCATAAAAGGGAGGGTCCAGGGTGAGAATTTGATGCAAGTATCTTGATTCTGTGGGCTGAAGGGCTGTCGCTTTCGCTGTGAATCTGGATATTGCAAAGAGACATCACATAAAAAACGGGGTGAGGGTGAAAGAGGAGGAGAGGCTAGACAGAGGTGGTACGAAATGAAGAAATGCTGACAGTGATGCTGAGAGGAGACTGTAAGAAAAGGATAGATGAAGACGGAAAAGTAGCTGGTAAGACTTGAGGGTATGGTTGAGATATGGCCAGAATATATAGAGCAGAAGCCGGTGTGTGTGTGTGTGTGTGTGTGAGGCAGTAGAGCCCGAGGCTGTCCCTGCTGAGAACAGTTAGACTGGGAATCAGACGGCTTGTTGAGACAGATCAGCAGACTGAGAGAGAGATACTTACATATTAACCTCAAAAGCCATGAATCCTTTTATTTTTTTTTTCTATAAACATTTAACATGCAACGTGGCTGCAATTTGCTCATGCAGGTGCAATCATAACGTGACACTGCTTTAAATAATTGCACTATTGTCCTAGTTTTAAGTGCCTATTTCTAAAAAATGCTGCCTAATATAGCTCAGGGAGGGATAAAGGTAAGGAAAGGAGGAGCAGATGGTGTTTTTGCATGCAGGACTGTGTTGGTGTGTGTGTGTGTGTGTGTGTGTGTATGTGCGTATGTGTGTCTACCCTAAAATTCCTGAGGAGGGTCACCAGATATCTGAATGCATTATTAAGAACTTGTCACATTTACACCTGTCGCACTGCTACAGCTAGAGAATAGGTGTTCTCTGCATAATACATAATTAGAGAACAATTGCGTATTATGAGGAGACACAATAGGTCTGGGCAAGTAACACTGTGTTTGAAGTGAAGTGTTTTGTCAAAATTAGCATCCAGAAAGCTATAATTAGCAGATTGGGTGCTCTGGGTAATGTAGAGGGTTGTTTATGTGCGGTTCTTCCCAGCATGTTCAGATTTCGCTTTAAAAGCATGACAGACATGAATGTACTGCATTGTTGTCAACTCATTTCATACTCTGACAAGGCTGGGCTATTTTGGTATAGGTTCTGGAGGACAGTGCGTTTATCAAAGTTCATGTCGCAGACGCCTGAATGATCAAGCTTCTCTTTCCCTCTATGCTTATTAGACGTCACTTTTCAGGGACGCGGCGCGTGAGTGCTCAATCAAATATTGTGCATTATAGAATTATCTCTATCAGCGAACTTCTCTGAGATTATCCAACCTTCCAAAAGAAGGACGCATGTAATATTCATTGAATAAAGCATAATCTGTCATAGAATTGTCCCAGTCCTCTAAAATACCTTAATAAATTATACATAGGTGGCAGCAGAATGAGTGCAAATCTTTTCACTACAGATTCAAAGTGTGCTCAGCAGTTGAGTCTGCTGTGTGTGGCCTGACAGGGTGATATTCTGCATTCAGGGCTACCACTATCTATTTGGAGCTATAATTGAGTGACATCCATTAACACCAAATGCTATCACATTTATAGCAATACTAAAAAAAATGGTTTAGTCTTAAATGAAGCAAAAAGGCACACACATGCACGCACACACACAATATCAACACGGGGTCCCACAGGGTTCAATTGTGGCTTCCATATAATTCTCCATTTACATGGATTCATCTGAATACTAATGTTGTAGATAGTAGAAATATAATAGTAATACTACAGGCGTGTGTCTCTATGATCCTCTTGCTCTTCTGCAACTACACATTGCTGCTTGTTAACTTGATCATGAAGGTGACACTACTCTAGTATATAGGTTACAATATAGTATAAAATTCATCAATCTTAGTACATAGTTTAGAGAATACTATAGATCCAAGAATAGGAGGGTGGGACTGAAAGAAAAAGGCACAATTACCAATCTGTCTGCTACTTCAGCACCAAGGACAGCTCCATGGATTCATCAATACACAGCACAGTCAGACTGCTGATATTTCAGAGCTGCGATCACAGCCTTAGAATCTAACATTTGCAAACTGCAGTCAGACAGAAGGATCAATGTCTCAGGCAGACTAGACTAATATATTCAACTAAACTGACTCTCTGCCCCTTGATCTTCTGTGATGCTAGGGGATGGAGAGGTGGGATGGCAGGTTAACAAAGGGGGCTGCATTTTGATCATTTTCCTAACAGGAGGGATGGATCCTCTCTCATATCACCTACTAGATAACCTCTGCATGAATACATAGTTTTGCTAGAAGCTCTGCAAAGCTATATCCAGCTACTTAGCCACAGCAATGCTTTGAGCCAAAATACTACCAAAAACCACTACCGTCTTGACTTATTAATGTTAAAAATTATTCATTTTCTCCATTTTTATTTCAGTCATGCAGCTAGCATGGCTAAAAACCCTGTCTAAGGTGCACTGGAGCGTCACTTTTCCATACTGAAAAATATACTGATGCCATTCATCTTAATCAGGGTGCCTCTTAATTTTCAAAGGATTATGTCAAATCCCACCATAAACTTATCACACCCCCTCTGCCCTCATAAAGCAAGCATTATTAGTCGGTGTCATCCATGGAGCCAAGCCATCCCTTTCTGCACCCTATGGTTCAGTAAAAGAGATATTTCACCTAGAATCGGGGAAGTGTTTCTACAAACTTTGATTTAATAGACATGCCATTATGGGCTGCCGGCCTGGACATAGATTTTATGAAACTCTCCCCGTAGACAAATATAACAGTCTCCAAATTAGATAGGGCTAATAAATGTTAGCAATAATAAAAGGTGAAGAATCTCTTTGCTTTATTTACTGATAATCCTGAGCCAAAAGAAATAAAATAAATGTCAGCTCTTCGGCTTTGAAAACTGGAGGGAAATCATTACAGCACAGAGAGTGTGACTAAGACAGTGCAAACTGAAAATGAAATAGAAGGATGGAAATGAGAGACGACTTTGGTGCTCTGGAGAAAAATAATTACGCATATCCCTTGTTTCCTTCTCTTGTTATACCAATTTACCTCACCTTTGACGCTTCACTTGAAATGACATTGTGGGTTTGGCACTGGCAGCGGAACACAGTGGCTTGCCACAGTGAGGAACTTTCGAAATTAAGAAGCTTGCAAACTCGTAACTAGCAAACTTCCTCAGAAGTCATGGTGACACACTAATTAAAAAGAACAAAAACTGGACTCTGAAAGAGCGCATTAACTCCACTTTCACTTGCCATCATGTCTAAATGTGTGGGCAGATGAATTGCCTGGTGGCATTTTCATGTTTGTGTTACATTCTATCAGCTCTGCCACTAACCACAAAATGAATGCATTTCAAAGTAAAGCGACAGAGAGAATCTTCTCCAGGATATTGGAGTTACGATCTGTCAAAACAACAACACTGTTTCAGTGTTTAAGTTTTCAGACTTTCTGTTCATTAATTTCTTCCTGGGTAAGAAAAGAGAGACAACCGTGACCAATCATCCAATACAACAAACTATTAAGCAAGGGGGGTCATGGTATACACACTTTCTGACATTGGAATTTGCCTCCGTTGAGCAGAAATGAATTCACAAAACCTCTTTTTTTTCGTTTGCAGCTCAACTTAAAGTTTTGAGAGTTTGCGGTATGCAGCTCTTTCTGTAATGTCACTGTTAATGGATCCCAGTGGGCTCACTCTATCCCAGTAGCTGACAAAGGATTCCTCTAAACAATGCACAGGGGTGGCTGGTCATTTCTAGTTTTACAGGGCACAAATTAATGAGTAAAAGCGTCGTTAAAGCGACTGGCGTCTAATCATGCAACACAAAAGATGTTACTGACGCGTATTAATGATGTCTGCTTGGCCGAAATGTGAACTTTCTCGAATTAAGTAAAGTATTAACTTTGGCTATTAAAATTATCCATAAAGGAACTTTTTTTCCCCCCATTTGAGACTAAAGCAAAAACATCAAAAGGCTCGAAATCTACTGAACCTTTGTATCACATTCTGCTCTATTATGCAGTTTGCTTTATTTACACATCCAAATTAATTCCCTCTTTGTTATCCTTACCACTGGTCATAGATACAGTTGGCTGCTCTCTACCAGACCAAGTAATATTTCCAAATACAAACTGCTGATACCTCCAAGTGAGTCCATGTCCACATTAAATTAGCTTTAATTTGATTTTAAAGAGCATGTCTATGTTTAAACTCCAATCAATGATTCAATATTCATGTGAACACAGTGTAATCACTGCCAAATGTAATCACATTAGTTCTTACAATTGTGCAATTAAAATAGTTTAAATTAGAAATGATTAGTAACAATTAGATGAAAAAGTGTAATAGTATACACTACCGTTCAAAAGTTTGGGGTCACTTAGAAAATTCCTTATTTTTGAAAGAAATGCATTGTTTTTGTTCAATAAAGATAATTTTAAACTACTTTAAACTAATCGGAAATACACTCTATACGTTTTTATTGTGGTAAATGACTATTCAAGCTGCAAATGTCTGGTTTTTGGTGCAATATCTACAGGTGTATAGAGGCGCATTTCCAGCAACTATCAGTCCAGTGTTCTAATGGAACAATGTGTTTGCTCATTGCATCAGAAGGTTAATGGATGATTAGAAAACCCTTGTGCAATCATGTTAGCACAGCTGGAAACAGTTTAGCTGCTTAGAGAAGCTAGAAAACTGGCCTTCCTTTGATGAAAGCAAAGTTTGAAGGAAAAAAATTATTTCAAATACAAAGCATTATTTCTAACTTTGTCAATGTCTTGACTATATTTCCTATTCATTTGACAACTCACTTTTCGTGTGACTTTTCATGGAAAACACAAAATTGTCTGGGTGACCCTAAAGTTTTGATAGGAAGTGTACCGTGAATAGACAATGTGGGTGATGGTCAGATATAGGAAATGGCCTCATTTAAGATCTTCATGTTTGGTTCATTAATGATTCTTTTTAATCATATCCCTGCAGCATCTAGTGTATATATCCTTTAGACATGTTTAGAGCTCCATCTATTGAAGACAACAGCTGAACACACCTATTGTGTTCAGCTAAAATAAACTTCTCCATGCTGTTTCTGCACCATGACAGTGATGTTCCCTGTCAGGACACTTTTAAAATCGCTAGGTATTCAAGAAAATACCTAAAATTTACTCAATTGTCTGTAGCCAAATATAGTAGCCTCTGCTTTGCCTTTCCAGGTCGCTATGATTGGACACCAATGTTCTTCAAGCTGTCCAACCATCTCAACCATAGTCCTGTTGATTTTTAGGGGGGAATAGTTCTTTTTCTGCTTCTTCCCAAAGTCCACTAGCAGCTCCCGGGTGGACTCCTTGTCTAGGCCTTTTCATTACCAGTATGTTAAAAATCAGATGATGGCTGTAATGCACATTTTGTTGTGGAATTGTTGAGGAATAGAAGGTTAAGTCAGTTTGGCATTATTGGTGGAGAGAGAAAGGTTTTTCTTTCTGACCTGGAAATGCTATTTTTTTTTTAAAATGTAATCTATCTCTGTCAATCTCTGTCTGAAAGCGATGTGATCGCCCTCAGCCATATATGATTCAACAGCTCACACTGACTTAGACTTCTGAGACTGCAGCACAGACTGCAAACAACCTAGGGGAGGAATGAGAACTCCTTCTGGCCGGTGTTTTTTTTTTTATTTTTTTACTGTCACTAGAATGTTTGCCTGTGCCAGGTCCCCCTGAGACATGCAGCATTTACTTCATTCTGATGAGTTCCGGCTAGCCGAGGTTAAAACCATCCCGATCACTTTCGCTCACATTTCTGTTCGCTCTACATGTCAGGTCGTCCTCTTCACAGATGCAAATGCTTTCAATACACGCCTTGATCGACAAACTCCTTCAGCCAATCAGGTAGGTTGATAAGTCAAGCTTTGTCAAATCTTTTTGGGAGAACAAAACCATCTTTTTTCCATCTTCTGCTTGTGCATGATATCATTTAGTCTATTTCTACAATACAATTACGCTAGTTGCTTCGGGAGCCACCTTTACTCTCTCTACGAGACTCCAATCCAGTCCCTGATTGGTCCAGGTACGTTTCAATTTCTTGAAACCATTTGCAATGGAGAGAAGGCCGAAATAACTTAATTACTTTTGCTTGGAAACATACGCCTGACTCATTTGTAATATTTCCACTTCATCTCGCTGAATGGTCTATACACCGCCCGCACATACACTCAGAGTTATGAGAAGTCCCTTGAGTCTTACAGATAGCGTTATCCCCCCGAAACACCCCGGCATGGAGATTAATCTGTCATTTCTGGCTAATGTGCGAGGGATGCTATGAATGCAGACCGAGCAGCAGATGCAGACATGTCAGTAGAGCATCTCTGCGCGGAAACTCGCTGACCCCTAGGAATCTGTAACTGCTGTCATCACTCTGCAAAGGGGACGACTTTTCTTATTTAACATGATGGGATCGTTATGGATACAGAAACCATTCCTGGGCGGTATTTTGGCAGCAGGAAACAGTGTGAGCAATATTAACAATGATGTATGTTCTATATTCAAAATGTAGATTGTAGAAAATGAGACATTGTTATTTTTTTGAATGAGCTGGCACCCTATAGTGTTGATTTCCAACAGCAGATCAATTAGATGTGAACAGAAGTGATGTTCAAATTCCCATTTTTTCATGCTTTTCTCACATATTCATATACAGTACATAAGAATTTGCTTATTATTGTGTTTTTCCTTTATATGTTTTTAAAAAAAAAACAAATTAATATTATATGAATTTCTGCTAAACCTCTGGGTTCTATTTATACTCCACATCCACAGTTTTTCTCTCCACGGTGCAGCGGAAGAACGTGTCCCTGCTGCACCGGTCTTGTATTGTTCCAAGTTTCGGTGACGCTTGCTGACACAGCTCTAACCTGCAGCATGCAAGGCGCCCACTTGAAGCTGAGCCTCAGCCTGCATCAAAGAATCACAGAGTTTAAGGCGGGATAAAAAAAAAGTTAAGCAGCGGAAAGCTTTGCAGATAAGTGAAGGGGTAAAAAGAGCATTTATGGGTTTAGCGGGGCTTTATTTTTCAAGTGTGTGTATGTGTGGAAGAGCTCTCTCTCTCTATTTTTTTTTTTAAATGGAGTACACTCAGGTGTCTGAGAGTGAGTTTTTGTAACTTTTCTCTTTAATTTAAACCGTTCTGAGATCTTTTGGGGACAGTTGCTACTTATTTATTTTATTTTTTTTTTTTTAGCTGTCACCACACTTATTGGCATATCGTTTTACAAAACTAAGCAAACAGGAGTTGAAGCAGAAGTGTCAGTGAGATAAAATGGCCATATTCTCAATTTTTCTTTTTTTTTTTTTTTTTTTTTTTGTGAAAGCCTTATTTGAAAACTGCCCACAGCTGATAAGGAAGCTAGAGCTGCCGGTTTCTGATGTGACTTTTGTCAAGCGGCGGGCAGGTATAAACCTCACCCCCGGAATTATGAAGACACCTAAAACCTGCATTTACCTTGTTTCGCCTTCTGCTTTACTTTACTTTACTTCACAACATCCTTCACGATGCATCTCCCACACTACCGACGTTGCTGACTAAACACTTCTTCTGGCAATAAAGCCTATTAATGTTTAATTGCAGTTTTGTGTGCTTTCCTGTTTGATGATAAAATGGGTTCTGACAAGATTTTATACATAATAAACAAGGCCCACAGCTTCAAGGTGCCACTACATCTTTCTATTGAGCAGGTTCCAATAATCTTTTTATGTCTGTTGTTTCCTGTCATATGGGACCTCCACTGTTTATATGCATGCATTGATTTCGGTATTCCTTGAATTTTTGCTGTGAAATATTGCATATACACTACTGTTCAGGGCGACACAGTGGCACAGGGGTTAAGTGCTATTGCCTCACAGCAAGAAGGTTCAAGACCTCCTTGGTCCTGGGTCTGGGACCTTTCTGTGTGGAGTTTGCATGTTCTCCCTGTGTCTGCGTGGGTTTTCACCAGGTACTCCAGCTTCCTCCCACAGTCCAAAAACATGCTGAGGTTAATTGGTGACTCTAAATTGCCCGTAGTTGTGAGTGAATGGTGTGTGTGCCCCATGATTGGCTGGCGACCATCTCGGATGTATCCCTGCCTCTCGCCGTAACGCGCTGGGATAGGCTCCAGCAGACCCCTGCGACCCTAATGAGGAATTAGCAGGTATAGAAGATGACTGACTGACTGACACCACTGTACAAAAAGTTTGGGGTCACCCAAACAATTTTGTGTTTTCCATGAAAAGTCACATTTTTATTTACCACCATGAGTGGTTAAATGAATAGGAAATATAGTCAAGACATTGCCAAAGTTAGAAATAGTGATTTGAATTGATTTGAAATAATATTTTTTTTTCCTTCAAACTTTGCCTTAGTCAAAGGAAGGTCAGCTAAACTGTTTTCAGCTGTGCATTGCACAAGGGTTTTCTAATCATTCATTAGCCTTCTGATGCAATGAGCAAACACATTGTTCCATTAGAACACTGGACTGATAGTTGCTGGAAATGGGCCTCTATACACCTATGTAGATATTCCACCAAAAACCAGACATTTGCAGTTAGAATAGTCATTTACTGCATTAGCAATGTATAGAGTGTATTTCTGATTAGTAATAGTGCTTTTCTTTCAAAAATAAGGACATTTTTAAGTGACCCCAAACTTTTGTTTGGTAGTGTACCTCTGTCAGAAAGTGTCATACCTGAAGGCATCTGCTGTCTCATGCATTTCATGTCATATTTTTAACCCCCTGCAGAAATAATGGATGATTGCTGTTCAGGCTGATGGACTGTCTCGAAAAGGAGATCTGCATGGTAGACTATACCTATGGCCATTATCTACTCACGACTCAGTATAATTACCAGATGTCGGATGAGCTCCCTCTCGTCACACACACACACACACACACACACACACACACACACACACACACACACACACACACACACACACACACACACACACACACAGACCGACAGGTGTACTCAGCCTTCCCTCCCCAGCTGCTCCCAGCTGAGGAGAGAATGAGCTGTGCCTCAATCAGTTTTTTGGATCTGCAGTGTTCATTTTTTGCAACAGATAAGTCGATATTATCTTGAGCCCAAAATAGGGATAGCAGTTTTTTTTTTCTTTTTTAAAGAGGAACTGGTTCCTACTTCTATGCAGACTTCATGAGTCTCAATACAATGACGAGGCTATAAACAACAACACCAGTGAGGAGAATCCCGCCGCCCCTGCTGTGAGGGAATAGATGTTTGTGTGTTTTCTCAAAACGGAGAAAATGAATCATTCAAACGGGAGGAGCTCAAATCGAGTGTTTCAAAGCTAATTCCCCTTTTGTTCTTCGGAGGGATGCAATTGAAACGGTATCAAACGCCGTTGCTAGGAGACACCGGTTGTGGTCCGGAGATAAGCGGCGGGCGAAGTAAAGTGATGAGTTCTGGTGCTGACTTCAGACCAGTATCACCCAGCGGTGTGAAGGGGTGAGGGAAAAGATTCGACGGATGGTGGGAAAGTATGTGTGGGTTGGGGGGGAAAAAAAACTCATTGATGCAAAAATAATGACAAATAATGAGGAGAACGGGTGGATTCGAGTGCGTCAGCTGGCTGCTTAATCTGCCTTTTGTACTTCACTTCTACCTGAGGAATTTGAACTTCAGTAACCCAGACAAGCATCTCCCCTCTTGATGCACCACCTTCCAATAAATCCTTCATACCCTGCAATCAAATAAACATGAATTATTCAGTGTTGCCAAACAACTCACACATAATCATTTAATGAGTTTCTATCCTATCTTTTTGCTCCGATATACATGGTTTACTGTCCATGGGAAAACTTGGCTAATTTGTCTTTGAGCAAAAAATAGACAAGTTATCCGAGCTTGATTGTTCTGTTGTTAGGCCGATGAATTTTTCTGGAGGTTTTTTAATGAAAAACAATCAGAGATTAATTGAATCAGAGATTAGCGGGATCTCTAAGCTGTGAACAAGAGACAATTAGATTGTTAAAAAAAGGCAGCCTCTGCGTCTGTCTAAATATCAGCTGACCAGCAAGAGAGTGTGTGTGTGTGTGCATGTGTGTGTTCTTGTTTTTTTCTCAGCTCTTGTCTCATTTATCACACAGTGACTGGCTCACATTGTGTGAGAAAACAGAAGAAACACACTTCATTTTGGGGGAGCTCTATATATCATAACCAAACAAAAACACCAACAAGACTCTTTGAGCTGTGGTTAAAAAAAAAAAAAAAAAACTACAAAAAAACTACAAACAAACACCAAGCAGCAGGTTTCAGTAAATATTTTTCAGTTACAGAAGGATTTTAACAAATCTATAACAGGCAGCTGTGTGACAGAACATTTCAGACAGAAGTTTTCTTATTATAGTCGACTATTGTGGAAAAATGTGTTGGACTTGTAAAGAACAAAAAAAGCCAATGTTATTTCTGCACATATTAAAAATGTAGCCGATGAAACAAATCAAATACCTGCTTTTTCGAAATGAAACTGCAATAAGATGAAATAATATTTTATGAATAGATAGATCAATGCAACTACAGAGAGATAAGTAAAACTGAGGCTAAAAGGGAGTGAAACGTTAGAAAAATGATGATCTGATAATGGCACTAGACAGACAGTTAACGGATCCGAAAAGTTATTTTAATACATCCTAAGGACGATGTTAATGTCTCTACTGTGTTTCATAGCAATCATAACAACTATTCTCTGCTTTGGAAGAAACTTGGCACAATTTTGGAGGAAAGGCTTTGGGTAATAATTTATTTATCTGGTGAGAAAAACTGTCTTTCAAATCAAAGAAAGATCAATTTATTCCTATAGGGAGGATATTTGAAGGCTATGCACTTGCAATTGGATACTACTCATTTCTGTCGTCAGTATTGACGGTTATGTGTCGAGTGGGAAACAGCTAGACATTGCATGATTAACCAGATGAACACAGAACAAAATCAATAAACCTTCATTTTCTAATCTGTATCTAAGGTCTCTTTCATGTTGCAGTGGAACATGTCTGAGGTCGATCTGATTCTATCAATCAGACCATAGCTGGATAATGTAATGTCAAATAAATCTATGCAATGATAGTTGCTTATAATACAAGTCTGCTTTGCTTTAAAACAATTTGTGTAGAAGAGCACAGGGCAAATGTTAGGTCCTAATCGGTCCTGTCAGCGGCTTATCGGGAACATCTGGCATTAACATCTGTCTCCAAATGTGCCTTGAGTGACCACTTGTTAACAGATCACACCTCCGCGCTGTATATGCAAATAAATATGCAACATTTCTCAAGCCTTTATTGCAATTTACAGTAATGTCACGTAACTTTCAGTCACTGTCTGTCTCTCCTCTGCTTTGCTCCATTAGTTTGTGTGTGTGTGTGTGTGTGTGTGTGTGTGTGTGCATGCCCCCTTGCTGAAACACACAAAGCTCGGAGTGAAGAGAAAGTCTCTACTGTGTTTTGCTGTAATTGTATGTATTTCTTTGTTCATCCTGTTATAATACAACTTGAACAGAGCCAGGTATCCAGGTTCTTTCAAATATCAAGGTCAACATTCTACATATATAAATATATAATATACAATATGCTGGCATACTGAGTCAGAATTAGGCACACACACACACACACACACACACACACACACACACACACACACACACACACACACACACACACACTTATATGACCTAATATGTTAATGCACTGTTTAGTCACAATATTCACTACTTATTTACTACACAGACAGTGGCAAAATTCCAGCCTTAGTACCACTTGATCTCAGTGCTGCATTTAACACAGTTGCCCACAACATATTATTAGACCAATTGGAGACTTAAAGACACAGCACTATACTGGTTTGAATCCTACTTAAAGGGTAGACTACTTTGTGACCATAGGTAACTACATTTCTGAACGTACAGACATAACATGTGGAGTCCCCCAAGGTTCAATTCTGGGTTCTCTACTGTTCAACATTTACCTGCTCCCACTAGTTGAGATAATGGAAATTAATAAAAAATAAATTACCATAATTAATTTTGACTTTTCCCCTTTTAATTAACTGCTTTTAAATTGTATCTTGATACTTTTAATGGTTTATGTAAATCAGGTTGAATTACCTTATTGTTTAAATATGCTATACAAATAAACTTGCCTTGCCTTATATGCATCCAAATATCCAAATCATAGCCTATTATTGATGGATAATTCATACTGTGTCTGAACATGACCATAAAATATTCATATTTATTGCATGTCTTTTCACAATTTAGCCTAGGCTACATTTACAGCAGGTTACAAACTAGCATCTCTATTGGCTACCTGTTGCATCTGTAGGCTACTTCACAATTTAGCCTAGGCTATATTTACAGCAGGTTACAGGCTAGCATCTCTATTGGCTATCTGTTGCACGCGTCTGTAGGCTACTTCACATTTTTCTCATTCTCTTACAATATATATTACAATTTTCACATTTCCCCTCTTTGCCTCGTCACCATCTGCCTTTCTTGCTGAAAAAAGAAATGCTTACATTGATTGATGCAGCTTCTTGCATCCTCTGATTCATTCAAATGTCTAAAAATAGACCTGCAGTCAGCAGCAACGTTGCAACCAACTTTACTTTTAATGAGTCAAATACACAAGCATCTCTGTCACATGGGACCACACTGATGTCATGATAATTACGTGGCCTTTGAGGATTTGTTTTTTTCGGCTTCTGTTAACATTTTTAATTGCTGAAATGTAGCCTAAGGGGAAATATTTAAAAGAAACATAAAAAAAAAATACAGAGGTCATGACCTCTGCGTCCTCAATGGTGGCTATGGCCTTAACACAGCTCGGAATGAGGATGCAAAGATCAAAGGGCAGAGATTCACATACCTGGTGGACGCCATTTCTGTCCACAATGCGTGCCATACATATATCGACAGGCAGCTAAACAATCCACTCCAAACAAACTCTGGGTGTCAATCTTAATGAAGTGTCATTTAATGATGAAGCACAGCGTGAAACTAAAGAGAAAAGTACATGAAATAACATAATTATGAATGTTGAATTTCTCAAAACAGACTGTACACTGGAGTATAGGGCACTTTACCACACACATTGACCATCCCCCTCCACACAAACATAATGTGTTTGGCTCCTAAGAGGGCACTTTTTAATGTGTTTTGGCTGCCAAGACCAAGAGGGCACTTTGGCTTCTAGAGGGCACTTTAGCATGTGTTTTGGCTCCCAAGAGGGCACATAAGCATGCTTTTTGGCTACTAGAGGACACTTAAGCACACATTTTGGCTCTTAGAGGGTACCTAAACATGTATTTTAGTTCCTAAGAGGGCACTTTACATGCATTTTGGCTTCTAGAGGGCACTTTACCACACACATTGACCACCCCCCTCCACACACACATAATGTGTTTGGCTCCTAAGAGGGCACTTTAGCACATGCTTTGGCTCCTAGGGGGCACTTTTAAATGTGTTTTGGCTGCCAAGAGGGCACATAAGCATGCGTTTTGGCTCCTAGAAGACACTTAAGCACACATTTCAGATCCTAGAGGGTACCTAAACATGTATTTTAGTTCCCAAGAGGGCACTTTACATGCATTTTGGCTTCTAGAGGGCACTTTACCACACACATTGACACCAATAGTCCTGATAGTCCTGACAACATGTGCTCCCTGTTACTACCTCTCACTTCCTGGATAAAGATTCCATTCAAACATCGACAAAAACAACCACCCCCCACCGATGTTAATACCAGGTGTGCTGACGGTCAGTTTGTCTAGAGATGCACTGCAGGTTGTGGAAAAAACATGCTGCAATAGATTAGTTTAGCTTGTCTATAGCACAGTATTGCAACATTGTAGTTTTTGCTGCAGCCCTACTCTCATAAAAATAAAGGCAATGAGCAAAACTTTGAATGCGACTCTGCATGTCAGCTTCTCACCCATCCCAACACGACTTGATCTCATTATTTCCCAGAAACGAGTCTGAGTGTCTCAATGAGGGTGGAATATTTATTTTACTCATTACAGCTGACAGTGGAATAACACATATTTACTGCCCATTTTATGATTTTTTCTCATTTATTTGGGGGAAATGTTTTAACAATCAGAAGTGGGCTTCAAGTCAAAATACATATTTTTGCATATTTCTGACTATCTAGATAGGTGCTGCTGGTGAATACAAAAGGAAGTTGGAGAGTCATTTAGAAGCTAACGTGGGGCTTGTCCATAAACCCATGACCCCAGTCCGAGTGTGTAGGTGCAGTCAGGAAAAATTAAGAAGGTCGTAAATTCCAAAACTGTCCATTTCCTTACGTGCCGGGTGGGAAGGTTGTCGTTATTTATTTATTCTTCAATTCTGATCAATGTTTTTCTGGCATCCTTCATGCCCTGGTCAGAGGTCACCACACACAGATAGATTGTTAGAATAAAAGACTAATATTATAAGGCATCATAATGTCCTGAGAGAATATTGCTCCTTCATAAGGTTTTTCTTTCCCATTATATTATCTAAGCAATTACAATGTCAGTATGCAGAAATAACAACAGAATAAAAGCTCATATCTGGGAAAAAAAGAAATCTATTAAAAAGTCATTGTTCACTTTTAATAGATTGTTGAATACACTTTGTGTGTATGTGTGTTTGTCCTGTCTGAGTGTGCATTGCAAAGTAGGTTGTGTCTTCCTGATGATAAATTCTTCTTTCACCAAAAGGATGCTGGTAATAGAGGGCAGCGATTTGAATGAGGAGGCTATTTGGCGTCTATAGCAAGGATTTCCTAAGCACTGTGTCCTTGCTTAACAATAACAGAAAAAAAACAGATTTTACTATTGTGGTTCATACAGAAGGAATCTTACGGGTAATGCTTACCGAGGTCAATGTGGATTAAATATATCTATAACATACATGAATCGTTTCAATTAAATGCAACCGGTGATTTAGTGGTGACTATACGGTTAAGCCTCTAGCTGAGGAACATCAAAAGATAAAACAATAATGAGAGAAGACAATTACACTCAGAAAAAAAAACACAATCTGAAAGTGGTGGAACAATTACACTGGTGATTTTCTTATTATCTTGGTTACAAGTTGCAGAGATGAACATGAGGTGTTTCTCAGAAAGACATTTTCTCAGACAGGTGTGAAAAATAGGAAAAAAGGGGGTAATCCTCTGGGGAGTAGGAATATGTTCTGTATATGTAACAAGACCAGTGACGAGAAAGTGATGTTTCATCGTTCATTCAGTGTAATATTACATTTGAAATGTTCTGTAATGAAAATCCAGATACATGGTCAGAATTATGAATTAGTAATCCTCCTCTGTGGATCATGAATGTGTAAAGCACCTCTCAAAGCTTTGGACCGAAGGTGATGGACACACTCATCATCTTTGTTACAAGTTGTGGAGATGAACATGAGGTTTTTCCTTAGATATTGTGGCCCGAGGTGTGAAAAATGGGGAAAAGAGGGGGTAATCCTCTGGGGAGCAGGAATATGTTCTGTAAATGTAACAAGAAAACTGACAAGAAAGTGATGTCTCATCATTCATTCAGTGTAATATTACATTTGAAATGTTCTGTAATGAAAATCCAGATAAATGGTCAGAATTATGAATTAGTAATCCTCCTCTGTGGATCATGAAAATGTGAAGTAGCTGTCAAAGCAAAAAAAAAAACTAAGAAGGAACAAAAGAAGAATATGTAAACTCAGCACAAAAAGGATGAGGGCTAAGAATATAAATCCTACTCGATTAGAGGTGACATTAGAGAGTGTAAGGTGGATTTTAATATGGATTTGAATATAGATAGATTTGAATAGAATTAAAAGGTGGGCAAACTATTTTAAAGTGGATTCACTCTCCTCTCCTTATACAAAGCGTCAGAGTTAGGACGAGTTGTTTTATGCCTACCCTGAGGAGCTATCTGTCCTCGGCAGACAATAACAAGCGTCATCAGAAAAAAATCAATCCGGTTTCCCACCAAGTAACTTATTTGATTAACCAACAATTGCGCACGAGGGATAAAATGCCATTTAATATCATAGCGTGGCTTTATTTAGCATTTAATTAACATAGCCGGCAGGTGGTGTGGCGTTTCGTACCACCTGCCTGTCTGACGTCTTTGAACATGGGCCCTGCTGATTTATGACTCAGATACTGTTGTCCAATGAAAACCTAAAAATGTTTTGATGAGTTCCCTTTTTTTTCCCCCACCACCACCAACATCTTAAAGCTCTATCTCATTCGTTTTGTGAGGATCTCTGTTATCGGTCGATGGGATCTGTGCCAAATCGTGTGGTAATTGAAGACGAGAAATCGTGATAGATAGTGTTTGAGAAAGGTATTTTATAAAATCCTCAGTAACAAGTGAAGGAATTCAGTTTGACAAAAAAGTCCTCTTATTCATATCCTGTCCCTGGAATTTTAATCACCTTTTTTCTATGAATAACCTGTCATTTTTATTTACTTGTGGAACCTTGTGGGTTATTTTATGCCACAGAGTTTTAAACCAAATGGTATCATCCATTAACCCATTGAAGCCTATGAGTCTATGACTGTCATTTTATGCTGAAAATAAAAAAAATGTTACTCATACAGCTTTTTTTGATACATGATAGTAACTTTTTTAAGCAAAAAAAATATATAATTTTCTAACTGCAATTTTGTACATGGGATAAATAGATGTTTGTATATTTTATTGTTTAAAGGCAACTATAATAGTCAGTCAGTCATTTTCTCTACCTGCTTATTCCTCATTAGGGTCACATGGTCTGCTGGAGCCTATCCCAGTGCGTTACGGTGAGAGGCAGGGATACACCCCAGATGGTCGCCAGCCAATCGTGGGGCACACACACCATTCACTCACACACTCACACCTATGGGGAATTTAGAGTCTCCAATTAACCTCAGCATGTTTTTGGACTGTGGGAGGAAGCCGGAGTACCTGGTGAAAACCCACGCAGACACGGGGAGAACATGCAAACTCCACACAGAAAGGTCCCAGACCCAGGACCAAGGAGGTCTTGAACCTGCGACCTTCTAGCTGTGAGGCAACAGCGCTAACCCCTGCGCCACAACTATTATAGTAATAATAAATAACAATAAAATGCTACGAAATAGAAAAAAATAGATACATAACATGATTGTTAGTGAATCTTTGAAAAAAATCTGGGCTTGAACGGGTTAAGGCAAATAAAAGCTCCTCTACTCTTCCTCCTCTGATGTCATTGCCTGTGAGATGCACAACAAACCTTATTTTCTTATTTCAGACAGAAGATTAAATATAATATTTGGCATTTTCCAGACCTGCAAGGCGATCAGCAAGAATGCATCATGTATCTACTTAACTTTCCTTTCAGATAAACTGTACTGGGGAGGGTGGGGGGTGGACTTGAGAGAGAGCGTTCCAGATAAAGTAGCTTTCTCATTCCTTACATCTGAAGGGTGATATTGAAGCTACAGTACGGCGGGTGATAAGAAGAACGGATGGGAGGTGCTTTATCTGTATTTACAAAGTGAAGGACATACTATGTTGGAAGATGAACATATAGATGCATTTCTAATTGGCCCACAGAAGACAAAAAAACGGGGTGTCTGCATGCAACGGAGAGCGATTTGGTGCGGCGCTACAGTGATGGATGTCTACGCCGGCGCTGAAGATAAAAAGCATACACGAAGATATAGGTGAGAAAACAGTGGGGAAAGCGATGATAGACAGTAGTTTGGCTGAGGAACCGAGATAAGGCAATGGGTGCATATCAGTGGAAATGCATTCAAGGAGTGAGAAATAACACGACTGAGAGGAAAACAATGGCTATAGGAAGGGAGCGCCGGCGCTTCTGTTCTTGCCGTGCAATTTATATTCCCTTATATATTCATAAGCACTTTAATAACAGCTCTATTTGCACGGCGGTTGTCTCAGAAGTCTCAGATCCTGACACCTGGGACAAAGAAACATCGTCACACAAGCAAAAAACGGGGTCAGTGCAAAGACGCTACACAAGTAGAACATGAAACATATCACTATCCATGAATATTAGTAGCATGTACCGCTTTGAGAAAAACAAAAAAAACAAGACAAGATACATCATTCATTATCTTTGTGTGCAGGTGTGTGTTTATCTGTGAACAGGATTATGTAAAGCCTCCTCTTTTTTTGAAACTTGACAGGGTTGTGGAACTGGCCAAGGGCGAACCTATTAAAATTTGTACAAGGGTTGTTTTTGTTGTGTTTCACTGGTTGTGTGGTGCTTGTTGACAGAACTCCACCCTGGTGATGCTTTTTGGAAATGTAGCCACATAACATCGGCCGTGCTTCAACAGTACACGTTAACGAACGATGGCTTAAATGTGCCGTTGTTAGCCAAACAAATACACTCTAACGAATTGCTGTAAATTTACAAGAAAATATCAACAGCAAGATCCTGTCTCCGTCCATCCTTTCAATCAACAGGTGAGTGCCTCACTGTTTTGTTAGTTAGAGCAAGCAACAACCATTACTTACTAAGTTTGGAGTCATTTGGAAGAAGAGCAATTCCTATAGTTAAATATGACACTCAGAGTGAGTAAATTCTTTGCTAGCTAACATTATCTTGCTTTTAACACTTGCTAATTGGAATACTGAACTGTCAGTCTGTCCGTATGTGAACTTTATTAAAAAAAGTGTCACCTGATTTGAGAAGAGGCCTGGAATTTGATAAAGATTGCAAAAAATAGCTGATTGAATCTTCCTAGAATGTGAAACTGATAATCAGTTGGTTAATGTATGTTTTTGCCTTTGTTTTAATGTCTTTTCCCGTTAGAGAATCCTTCCTGTTTGGCAAAAAAAATTCAAAGGGAGGTACAGTAAAACTTTGTTCTCAAATTATTGAGAACTCCTCGGTTGATATACATGGTATGTATGAACTTTTATTTTTGTTTTTATGTTTAGATGAGCCACCAAAGTGTTTCTTTTAATTCACCAAGTGTTTTTCTAACATTTCATAACTAATATAATTGGATTTCATTTTTTTTTTTTTTTAATTTTATTTTTTGGAGAAAGTTAGGCATTGTTTGCCATGTTTTGGCTTTAGCCAAACTTGATACATACATGTTTGCATGTTGAATGTCAATAAAATGTTTTGAAAAGACACTTTGAAGTTTGTCTTGATATTTTAAGTTCCAGTTTCAAATTCAAATAAAATTCAAATTCAAATAAAATAAAATATGCAGGAAATAAAAACATATTTAGAACAAGTTGTACACAACGTGTATATAAAATAGCCAAATAGCACAATAAGGTAAACATGAGTCAGACAATTCTACAGTGGCAAATCATATGCAATTAGCCAACAAGGCTCAATTATATACAGCAAGGCAAACATTAGCAGGTAAGACACAGAGGACATGAGCAGGCACTGGAGGATATAAGCAGACGAGACAATGTGCACAACAAAACATGAGCAATAGCAGTGAACACAGCCAGCAGTTATGACAATTGGAAGTCAACCATACAAAGAGAGGGATTAGAACAAAGAGACATCGACCTGACACATGCATTCTGCTAAACAGATGAGGAGAGACGAAGGTATGATGGCAGACCTGGTTGCCTTTGAGCCAGGTTTCCGAGGTGCGTCAAAACCAAAATCAGTATCGCAGCAAGGAGTCAAACCAGGACTCAAAAGAGGATTCAGACACAGAGCTGTCAGTAAGTCTTTTATTGTGAAACCTCTCAACGGAGTGAAAATTAAGGGAAACCTTAGTTAAAGAGGCCTGGGCTAGACAGAAGGGAAAAAAAACAACTAAAAACACTCCAGAGGAGGGAAAAGGGAATCTTATATATATAACTATAAAATTACAAAGAAATCAAAATCACTCTAAGGAGGAAAATCAAAAGGACTACAAAACATTAACTGAAAACACTCCAGCAGGAGGAAAACATCTATGATCTCGGGCTAAGAGGAAACAAAAGGGCTCTAAGCTATGGGAAAATAAACTAAAAATCACTCACGAGGAGGCAGACAGAAAAAGGCTGAACTGAAGATTATACTACAAACCTTACAACAAAAAAAATCACTCTTGACGAGGAACAATAAGGCTTACAAGATTACACAAGTGGAAATCAGGGCGGGGCAGACAGTGTTAATCTTTCAAAATAAAACAGGAAGTGACAAGACAATAAACCAAGACGAGACAAGCTCACCACACTGTGACACAAGGAGTTTAAACCTAAAACTAGCACTTAAATCTTTAACTGGGTAATTGATTGACAGGCCCTTCATGCGGTTTGGCTGGTTTGGTTACTTCAACGTTATTTGCTCAACTGTGGTGTAACCTTTGCCAAAATGACGGTAGATTTAAAGCCGGGTTAATGGTTGCTTGTCGTGGGTCGCTGCCAAGAAATGGATATTTATGTTCCACCAATAGCCACAGGATTGCTGGTGATAAAGATAAAGCTGTAGATAAAGAATTGGCTTTTTCCAAGACATAAAAAGGGAGTGACCTGATTTGATCAGTAACTGTATTTTAGAATCCCACATTATGCTCCCCACAAAATTAATGGAATGCCAGTAGCTTAAAAAAAGGGGGGGGCAAGAGTGAGTGATCTAACCTCGTGCCCTGTAATAACACAAAAAAAGGAGGAAACGACCATGCTTTCAGACTCAAACCTCCCGGCACTTTTGCACAATAGAGGAGCAGACAGAAAACCGTGGTTGTACGCCGTGAGAATTGGATTGCATCCTGGAACACCCCTTGAACCTGTCTGCTTTCACACACACACCATTTTCAAAGCAACACAAAACAGAGCCCAAGGCATTTAGAGAAATACTTCTTGGCAGGGAGCGGGGATGAGAACTCTGGAACTTCATTCCTTTTGAATGCATCTAGAAGGAATGTGGCTGTAGCCGTTATAGCTCAGGTGGGCGCCGACAAGTACACAGGCATATTGTTGCATAATAGACAGCAAATGTAAACCGGAATTCAAAAAGACAGTCGTGGGCGTTTGAGACTGGTGTTTAATGGACTCTGCAGAAACTAAGTGTAGCTTGTCTACTGATGTGCAGAAATCAAAAGTTAACTCTGAGAGGGCGGAAGCAGTTAATATGGAAAATCAGTTTTTATGGCCTAATGAATGGATCACAGTGCCACTGGGCTGCTGCTGTTTTACAATACCAAATAAAATCCGAGGCCTCGACGAGTGCAGCTTCTCGATACGTTCCGGGTATTATGTTGAGGGGTGGGGGAAGTAGAGGGTAGGGCTAATTAAAGTGTAAGGGACTGGGGATAAAACAGCATATTCTATCAAAGAATAAAGCGGAAAACAATATTTTCATTCAAAATAGGAACATACGGACCATAAAATAAACTCCATCTAGCATATCACCTAATGTTTTTGCATGATTTTAAAAAAGAAGTAATGAAGGGAGCAGAGTGAAGAAAGTAGACTATATAGGTACACAGTAGGATGTATGCATAATATTATTCGGTGAGAATGTGGACTAGACTCCCCTCTTGATATTTAGTCATGACTTGGGCCTTTTTTTTATTCATTGCTTATTACCATCCAATGAGATGAATGAAACTGCGTCCATTAAATCAATGTGATGTGAGTCTGTGACAATTCCATTACACTCAGACTGTTTTCCCCCTTTTTTTTGCCACCGTCGCCATAATTTCGCTCGGCGTCTGGTGCGCTGCGTGCACTTTGTTTTGTCATCATTTCTGACATTTCTCTCGTGCCACGTTCATTCGTCAACCGTAAGTGGCTGCAGCTTTCCGATTTCTGCTTCGGTTCCGTTGTCTTTCGTCGTTTTAGATTACTTTGTCATCTTTATCTACCCGAGACGGCTTTCTAAATAAATCCATAGTTATATATTTGTGATGTGTAAACAAATTGGCTTGTTAGGGTAGTGGCATCCTGGACATGGTTGAGCTACTTCCCTTACCCCCCCTCTGTCAGCACACGCTCCTCGTTTATCTCTGTCTTGTGATTATCTTACTGTAACTAAGTGGAACAGTTCTTAGCCAATCACCTCTCTGCCTTTTATATTAAACATTAATCATCATGTCTTTGTTGCATAGACTGTTTATGAGAGTGTAGTGAGTTTTGGCATCAATCATTGGCTTGACCACTGGCTATGACTTACTAGGAGCACTGACATAGTTTGGCTAATTGTCAGGATTTGGGGACTGTCATTACGGTTTTGTCCATGTGGGGCCCTCAGTGTGCATGATTGCAGGTCACGTGTGTTTTTGCTTCGTGTCACTGATTGTTTGATTGTGTCCACCTGAGCCTTGTTAACTTGCCTATATAAGCCACCTGATCTTTTTTGTGTTGCTGAGTCTTGATATGATGCTAGGCCATGGTCTGACGGCAGTTGCGTATCTGCATATTTATTTTTGTTCCCTGGTGACTGAGCCTTGCTAAAACTTATTTTAGTGTTTAGCCTGTTTAGTTATTTCTTTTTTTTTGAGAGACTTTGTTTTGTATTCTCTCAATCTTTTTTCTTGGATGTCTTGATGGATACCTTTTTTTTGCCTGGCTTATCAAGTAAAGAACGTTTCTAAACCTTACTGGACTGTCTCTGTCTCTGCACCTGAGTTTTCCCTGCCACCTCTAGCCTAGGGGTAAGGTTCCTGACTCTCATGCATGAGATCTGAGTTTGATTCCCCGAAGTCCTAACACTAATGTTAGCTACTTTAGCTCAATTTGCTAAAATGGCAATGATCATAGTTCATGATAGATATCATTTTGCAACATTGCGACAGTCTGCCTGTGCCCTATCAGCTCCTGCTACACCCATTTTGCCCTGCAGCTGCCAGAAACCTGTTGTTTCCCCATTTAATCTCAGTAATTATACCTGTCAGATCACCTATGTTTTCCAGATTTCCCCTGTCCCTCTGCTATTAGTTTGCCTGGTCCTGTACTGTTTTTGTTTGCCTCTGCTTTGTTGGCCTAATTCCATTTCATTCAACATTGTATAATTTTGAAATCTGAAATATGATGTTATTCTGCCTTCTGCCAATTTCTGCATTTTGTGTCCATCCTAAGCCATGGCAATAAAATCTGGCCAAGCAATCCACTCAACAGTTTTTTAGTGTCTCTGTGCTGTGGTGGGTGATTAAGGATCTGTGCTGAGCACACATAGGCAGGATATGACCACCTCACAGCATCTGAAAGCCCTCGTTACTCGTTAGCAGTGTTGACAGCCTGTCTACACAGATACATCACTTTCAGACAAATGTCTCACTCCATCCCGTGGCCCCCTCTTTCCACCATACCCTCTGAGCTCTACCGGGTTGATCACTCTGAAAGAGGGTCGGTCGAGCTAAGGAATAGGGAACATCTCTCTGGGAGACTTAGTCTCCAGTCTGCACCACCTTGAACAGTCTTACCAAGGCAATGAAGAAAAAGATCTATCAGTGAAAAGGAGACAGCATTGACTTTCACTCTCTAGCTCCTTATTACTCATGGAACTCTGATGCCTCTTTTTAATGGACTGTCTGACACAATAAATGATGGACTAGCATCTCCTCCTGTTCCTGTCTCTACCGTGGACAACCTGGGCATTTCCTTGCTACCTGGCCGTTAAAGACAATGCTCCGCAGTAAATTAGGTTAGTTTCCGTCCCCTGTCCGAGCTTCTCATAAGACATTCCCTGCAATCAGCAACTGGAGTTGGCTGGCTTCAGGGGCAGATGAGAGCATGATTAATTCTTCACACACTAGTTACTCTGGGTTCTTCAAGCCCACACTCTCAATAGGATGCTACTTTCTAAGGTAAAGCACGTCATTGGACCTGAGGGATGCCTTATTTCTAGGAACTGTGAATGTATTCCTCTAGATCTGATTGACTCTCCCCAGGTTTCCATCATTCTTGGCTACCCCTGGTTTGTAAAACATAATCCTCAAATAGACTAATTTAATGATGCTATTCATAGATGGAATCCTTATAGTCTGTCTGTACCTTTCTTTCACCCTGGGAGTTTATCTAAGTTCGAGGAGTTCCCACAGAGTATCTTGGCCTGAAACTAGTATTCAGGTCACTATGAATACTTAGTGATGCCTTTTGGGTTAACTGAAGCTGTCTTTCAGTCTTTGGTTAGTGACATGGTGAAAAAATTTGACTGTGTACCTTGATGACATCTTTAATTTCTTCAGCTCCCCGCCCCAGGAAACTGCATCATTTCTTTAATGGGATGTCAGGAGAAAGAATGGAGATGGATCTCACCAAGATCAAGGTGGTGTTGGGCTGGGCGTGGTCCAGGATCTTGAGTTTTGCAAACTTCTATCGGAAGTTCATTTGCAATTACAGTACCATTGTTGTTCCTCTATTTATTCTTACGTCTTCCAAGTCCATCCCATTCTGGTCTCCCCTGATCCTCTGCTCCAGTTAATGATGTTGGTGTGTGGGCCATCCTTTGGTGGGAACATGGGGGAAAGGATGGTGATCAATGGTGAAAGATGGTGATTATGTGTGGAGACGGGGCCAGCCCCAAACCTTCATCAACCATCTCCATCTTATGCATGTTTAAAACATTTTCTGGTTCCTGTCACTTCTAGGCCTTTTCGGATTGAGCTCTTTCTTATGAATAATCCAACACCAGTTGTGACTTATACATACATCCTTTAAGTTTGCAGTCACTCAGACTTACACAAACAAGCCAGTGAATTTAATTATGCCTTATTAGAGCCAGATTTATTAACTTTCATGAATATTTTATCACTGTTTTCCATTAATAAATGCCACAGACATCCAAGTAATTTGAAACAGCTGGTTGAGAAAAAGACTAAGGTGTTTAACTCATAAGGCTCCCTAGCATCCTGTGTTACTGTTTGCTGTAATAAATCAATTACATTAATGTAGAGTGAGACTGGTGGTTAACAACTTCATCATGCAATGTACTGTACAGCGACAGAAACTGTGTTTCTCTGATGTTTTTATAAAAAAATGGACCATGAAATTTCAGAAAAATATAGCATTACAACTGTAATTGTGAGTGTTTATTTATATCTAAATTATAACAAACTATATATAAACCACTTTTTTGTACTTCTGGGTTTAGTTAGCTTGCAGCCAGCAGGTTTCATTCAATCATGCACAAATGTTTCAGGCTTGAAGTTATGCACTTGTGGTTGAACCACAGGGGTCTTGCGTGATCTTGTGATTGATCTTCTGATTGTGAGACTGTGTTTTATCCAGCCTATGATAGTCAGTGATAGACGGATGATTCATCCAATCGCCTGCCAACTAAATGTCTGCCCTTTTCCAAAAACCTAGTATCTTTTCCTGTCTGTCAAACATTGCTTTTTTGTCATGCCCCTTGGAATAAGATATGGATGTAAAAGGTACTCTTTATTCTACATAAAATGTGCTGGGTGCTTCTTGATGAAAAGCACATGCATTTTTAAACCATTACAACTCATCTGACAATGCTGTGGTCAAGGTCTGGTTAGGTTCAGGTGCAAAAAATCACCCCACTTGATTAGGGTAAAGACAAAGATCTTTGATACATTACATTGTAAATGTAAGATGCCTGGCATGATGTCTGGTTAAAATCTGCGGTCTCAAACACTTCTCTTTCGCTGCTTGTGCAACTTTTCATGTTTTTGCAGACAAGTTATCTAACCATTCACCCACTTCTGCACCTCCAAATGCAGAGATTTGTCACCTAATCCCATTTTATACAGCCATCATCAGTCTGATTGCATCTATTTTGGGAATTTTACAGAAGCCTATGAGACTACCCTGAAGGGTACCCGGTGTATTCAATGGTGACGCCGACGGGAATGACAAAGAAGCAACATTTGAGGCCATGGGAATGACAACTGTTTCCAAACAAGCCATCTGAGGTGTCAGGCTAGAGCCTTAGGGCATGTGCAGGGCTTTTCACATTATGCAGAACAGTGAGTTCAGAGCTTAGAGTGTTACAGAGACAGAACCGAAGTAGGTGACCAGTCAGTGGGAAGAAAACTACACAATCCCCAGATCGGAGGAAGCAATCATCCTGATTGAAGTGATGGTCCTGTGGGAAAAGGATTGGAAGAGAGCTCAGAGAGGAAAGCCACCAAGTACCAGGACCTGGTCTATCAATGCAGGGACAAAGGGCGGAAGGCCTGGGTAGAGGTTGGGTGCAAGGGGTTTCCTGTTGCTGTCTGTCTGGGAGACGGTCACAACTCTGGGAATAGCTGGAAAGGGGATTAAGAGAGCAACTCACATGTTGGGAGAGGCAGCAGAAAGAGTCTATGGAATAAACAGTAGGAACTGAGCTGGAAGCTAGAAGAACATGGACAGTAACTGGCCATCATGCAACTAGAGGATGTAGATTATAGGTTAGGGCTAACAGGCTGAAAATCACAGGATTTACCTGTTATGGGGGCATTAGTCAGCAGAATGAATTTGACAAATGTGTAAGCTTCCTTTAATATTGAAAACAGGGGGGACACTATCAGACATTAACATTCTCGGATACCTTTCCCTTGCTAAAATGGACACGTTTCGTGACAGCAGGCTGTAAAATCATTAGACTTACCGCTTGTGGGGATGCAAGTCAGCACTATGATTAAGAGATGTTTATGCTTAATTTTTTATTGAACACAGGATGAGGAATATCTGATAGTACCATTCTCAGTTGTTAGGATGTGTTAGCCCTGCTCAAATGGAAACATTTAGGGAAATAATGCTGCAAATCACAGAATTTACCTGTTGTGGAGACAATCAACCATATTTGACAGATGTGTGAGCATCTTTTTTTATTGAACACATCTGACAGTAACATTCTCAGCTGCCAAGTTATATCCCCCCTGCTATAATGGACACATTTAGGCCCAGCAGCATAACTTCATTGATTATCCAAACGCACCAACTGGATTGGCCGGGATCCAATGCTATTTAATGTTATGTGTTATTCTACACATCCGAAAGGTCACACACACGCAGTTCAGGTTCACGCAGTGAAATTGTATCCTCCAGATAAATCTTGCCAATATATTAATAAATCCTGGAGCAGCTCAAGCTCAAGTATTCGTACATGTCTCCATGCAAGCAGTGATGTTACTGCACTATAAATACCATGAGACATTTAAGCACAGCAAAAATAAAACTGTAGTTTTGTTACAGTAGTATTTTTAATTCTCATTTTTTTTTTATTTACACAAAAACTAAAGTAAGGAATGCATTATAACACAGCAATACCCTTTGTGCGTCTAGTCTGCCAGACAACAGTTGGTCGGCGGTACTTCAACGTGGCCCAGGAGACACCTAATAAAAAAAGCTTGTGTTTACCTGTTATATAAGTAGGTTCAAGTGCTGCAATACCTCGCTCTCGGGTCTCTCTAAAACTCCGGCTAAATCAGTTACAGCTCTTACGTAATGCTGTTCTTGAGATTTAACTTCAAATGAAAGTGCTTGTATTGGCCTTGTTCCCGGGTCTTTGTAAGGATTCCAGTTGGTCTTACATGTCAATAAGTCTATTCAGGGACCGACCCTGTTGTGATAAAGCTCTTTGGTTAATCTGCCTCCTGCAGTATTTTCTCTCTGGACTCGGGAATAGTGTCCAAGTCTATAATGACAGCAACAGCGTTAATAGGCTGTTTTATGCAACCGCTATGAACTCACCCTTTTAACCTTGCATTTACCTTTAATCTGTTATAATTACACCACTGTTAACTGCATTATGAACGTGTCAGCTCTCATTTCTATAACGACAAAGTATGTATTCTCCACATGCATTTTCGTCCTTGGATTTCCAGAGTCACCACATCAATTGAAGTCAGCCAGGTTTGTGTATGTAGAAACACAAAGTTTATATGAAACACTTTACCAAAGAACAATGCACACTCCCTTGTCAAACTTTCTTTTTATCCATGTCTCTTCTCTTCCTCAGTGGTGTAACTATGTCAATAACCATACAAGGCGGCATACAGAATTCATGGCCTGTGACATGAGAATGTCTGGTGACAGTGGAACTCATCTATAAATGTCATGAATCTCTGATGTGTAATTCTCTGCAAAACAAACCCCACAGGGATATATGCAGTTGGTACACTAAATATGTATTTTATGATTCAAGATTCGCCCAGTCCACCCATGCCGCATCCATAAAACAAACAAAAAAATCCATATCCATATATATATATATATATATATATATATATATATATATATATATATATATATATATATATATATATATATATATATATATATATATATATATATATATATATATATATATATATACAGGGTAACATAGTGACAGGATATAAGAATGTAATAATAAAACATACAATAAAAAAGAAAAAGGAAAACATACCCTGGTGTTAAATGGATAAAAACCTAAAGAAAGGCACTAAATGGAAAATGGAAAATAGTCATAATCATCTGGGAAAAAATTAAGCTCTGGTGAGTTTTTTATATCGATTTCATCCTCATTTCATCTGCCTCCATATGAATGTTTTATTGGAGTAGGGATAAAAGTATTCAAAAGACAATGTGACATTCTTCTTGATGGTAGCTGGCTTAGTGTAGAACACGGAATGGGTCAGTTATTATCTTGTTGGCTTGTTCGTAGGTGGACTGCAGGAATGGATAGTCATATTATTTCCATGTAGTTTGCATGAGCCAGGTTGCTGTTACACATGTGTTTCTACCTTAGATATGGGATTTTTTTCACTTCCTGTATGTGTGGGTGTAACAAGTGATTATTCTTAATCACTTGCGCTGCGGTCCCATTGCATTGCCCATTCGTCCTCGGAGACTAATCATGCGTGATTAACTGATGGGTTCTGAGATTGGCTTCAAAATGAATACATTTCTAAATTTAACTCAAAAGGCAAGAGTCTGAAATGTCAGTGTAGCCGGGGCTTGCATCAGTACGGGTCATCCTCTTGCTTGAATTCAGCCCGACACTTTGGAGCCACGACGACTTACAGTTTTGCAGAATATCCTGTCTGCAAACCCTGATAATATAGTTATGATTGTCTTTTCCTGTTGGGTACAAGAGGCCTGGGAATTTCCATAAGATGCAATAAAGACACAAATGCATTAAGCGTTTTATTGTGCAAGGACACCGACCTTAGACACATTGACTCTACCTGGGATTTTATAGGATACGCAGTTTATGGTTCGTCGATCTTCCCATATTATGAAAGTAAAGGTCATTTTGATTTAAACGGCCAAATAAACACTTTATTAGTGCTCAGTCCATTCACATGAAGAATCTTGCTACTTGGTGAAGATTAGACACTTGCTTTTGTAAGGATAGCATAACAATTCTATTTCAGGTGGGAATATTCCTCCTTTTAATGCAGTAGCTACTCCACATACTGGAGCACACAGCTCTGCTCTGCTCCAGTATCAGCCCCACTGAGACAGCTTCTGTATAATTTGATTGCGGAACCTGCAAGTCCTATTGAGCGGACCTGGGTGGTCCAGGTAGAGCGATTACAAGTAACCCTGGGGCGGGATTTCAATCAATAAAAGCTACTTCAGATTCTCGCGGCCTCATAATTTGCCAACCAAGTGATCAAGAGAAGTGATCCAAAACATTATCACGTTTTTACGTCCGGTGGAGTGAAATTCAATATTGATTCTTTGCATAGGGCGGTCTGATGTGTGTACACGGGGGTCCTTATATTCCCCCACAAGTACAATTCACAGCGATATCAGTCTTTTAAATGGAGTGGTATATATGCACTGATGTACGAAGACTATAAAAGCATTCGTCAACAGCCTTATGGATTGCCCTTTGGTTTCAACTCAATGTACTGAATTAAAAGTTGGCAGTTTAAATTCCTGCAAACTTTGGTGATGTAGTTTTCTGTATTTGTTCATAAATCCGTGGCATGATGCATATAAAACCTTGACATTTGAAGTTTCTGTGAAAACAACAGAAACCTAAATGGTCCATGATTCCCTCTGGCCACTTGTTTGCAATAAATACACTGATGTAGTCTCACCCTCTCACGCACACATGTTCTCAACTGCCAGTCATGAGCAATACATACATGGTGCATTGTAAAAGATGTTCACTGTATTTCAGGAGCCACAAGCAGTCCAATCAATAAAAGACTCTTTCATTTCTCTCCAGTTCTTTGTTTCAGACACTGAGTCTAAAGTGTTGGTGTGAGGTGGCAGAAGTGAAGTTTATACAGCGAACAAAACAAATTGTACTGCTGGTTGCAATTTAGTTGAGAGGACACATGAGCCAATTGGAACCGGGCAGGTTTTTGGTGGAGCCTGTTTCTGCCTACACAGCAAGTCGAGTCCAATTAACCCATTTAGGCCTGAGGTCTATTTAAAAAAAAGCCTATGAAAACCTATGGGCGATTTTGAAAAGAACCCCTTAAAACCTTAGGTTTTCTGGAAAACAGCACCTAGTAAAAATCTGATATCTCAAACTATAAAATATAATAAAATAATTAAAATGAATGATAAATCTCTATCTGCATAGCACACTCAAATGGAAAAAAGAGGCCTAATATATATAAGTAGAAGCAAGTATATAGGAACTCTCTCACATGTATTCTAATCAGTAATGATGTGTTTGAATGGCCATGAGTCCGGAAATGGTCGGAAAAGTAATGAAAACTACAAAATGATGTATGACTACAAAACACTTTTCTG
This sequence comes from Lepturacanthus savala, assembly GCA_030544235.1. Lineage (NCBI taxonomy): Eukaryota > Metazoa > Chordata > Actinopteri > Scombriformes > Trichiuridae > Lepturacanthus > Lepturacanthus savala. Next base: position 8,725,177 of record CM060474.1, read on the forward strand.
ACCTTAAGGGAAGAAAAGCGTAACAGCGCCCCATTCTTAAAGGTTAAAATGCAGTCCCGGTTTAAATGGATTAATAACAATGTTAACTGACATGTTACTAGTTATGATTTATACTAAACAAGAAATAGTTCCTTGTTATTTTTTCTCTCTTGTTTTCATACTTCTTGAATAATGTGTTATTAGGGTTAGGGTATTCTTGCGCTGTCTTTGTCTTACTGTACTTACTTACAAAACGTAAATGCCATTCATCTTTAACTCAATTCACCTTGTGCCTTATCAGCGTTTCCATTGTTCACCTGCACCTGGGACGGCAGCTGTCACAACCCAGACAATATGCATGAGTGGATTCCCATCAGCGCTGTCCATATATCCACAAACCCGCTGGATATGACAATCGAGTCCCGGATTGGTTTCAGGAAAGAACGCAGTTGCCCAACTGTGATGCGGACATTCATAAGTCAGTATATGCTAAAACACAATAATGTTCCCAAACTACTGTCAAACACATGGGAAAACAACTGTCACAGAATTTACTTTAATAACAGACTCTCATTTAGTCTTTTATGGAATTCATTTAGATGTGCTGAGGCCGACTTTCACTGCGAGCCTCTGAGAGAATCACTGATAGGTGGAAATATAAATTATAAACATTGACTGGGATCATCTTTTTCCCGGAGCTCTGAGAGAATAAGCGCCAGTTAAAGCACTTAAATCGACTCATCTACTCTTTTTATTCCCCGCCGCAGAAGCCGGTGAGCTTCAGCTGCTGGGGATTCAATTACAGCAGCTAGATATGCACATTTGTGTTCCCCCTTTTTCTTTTTTTCCTTTTTTTTTTTATTGTCCTTCACGCTGAGTGGCTGCAGCACAATGAGGCCATCATGGTGAATGTTGAAACACATTAATGCGATATTACCCGCTCTCGTGACACACGGTGAGGCCACAGGGAAACTCTGGCCTGATATGAAAATATTGTCCCACGCGGAATGTGTCCAAGTAATCGAATCATGTCTTACATTGTGTACTCCGCTTTCGTGCGGCGCGGTGTGGAAATTTCGTTTAATGATTTGGAACAACGTTAATGCATTTAGAGCATTGGGGTATGAGAAGGCTGCTGACCCATAGGACGCCATTATTGGACGAGGTGAGATCTTTCTGAAAATGTGATCTTCCCAGTAAAACAGTAGGCCAGTAACGCCTTTCCTCAGTGATGATCTGATAGGTAGCCCAATCTAAACCAGGACACACCAAACCAGGAATCTAGGAAAAAAAATATTAAAGGCTCAATGGCTCCCAGGATGATGCTGTGATTTAATGTGACCCGACATTTTGTTTTATAGACATGGATGGTTGAATGAATTCTGGATGTGGAGTTTGATTTGTGTTCGATCACTTCTGCAAGAAATCTTGCTTTGTTGGAAAATTAAACTACAGCTAAAAATGCTACTAGATTTAAAGGTCCAATTATCAGGCACTTTTCTGGGTTTTATTTGATACGTTGATATGTCCAACATGAAGAATTTGACATAAAAAAAATCAACTCTAAGTAGTTTTACATTGTTATTTGCAGCTCCAGAAAGCACAGGCCATTTTAGTGTAATTGATATTCATGGACCTCTTTTATGATTGGCTGAACCTGATAGGCGGAGGGAGCTACTGCGTGACATCACTAAGTCAAGCAAGTCCAAATGAGCCAAAGTTTTTAAATCCTGCATGTGTGTACTTTGGGCCTTGGGGCACTTTTTAGAAAACCTCATAATTCAAAAAAAAAAAAAAAGAAAAAAGAAAAAGAAAATGGTTGTTTGTATGATATGGGACCTTTAAATATTTGATGAGTAAATATCAATCTGGAATGCCAACTATAACAGCTAACTGTGAACTCCCAAATAATAAAACTGTACATTTAATTTCCCCATAGTTCACAAGCCATTCCCTATAAGAAGACATTTTTTTTTATTGGAATGTACTTGGGCGGTTGCCTTGTTTGTTTTTTTTTTTTTTTTTTTTTTTTTTTCATAAGAAACAGAAAGTCTCTGGAACCAATGTATTAGACGTGTGGAAAGTGAAGACCAAAGGAATTCTAATCAAGCAGAAAACAGGCTGCTGGTTAGCTTTTGGTATACACTCCAGGAAAGCTATTGATGTAAAAACTCAAAATCTCTCTCATAATTGCTCTTTGCATTCTTATCAGTACGAACTACAAGAACGAATAAGGGAGGGAAAGAACAAGAGGCTGGATACAGAAGGCTCAATTATCAGCCCCTGCATCAGTTGTAGCAGCGCTATAATCAACTGTGACTCACATAACCTGGGATCTATCACCAAGAAATATTGACAGACTCTGGGGATTAGGCTGGTTTACTAAATTATGCTTTGGGTCCAACACACTTTAATTGTGTTGGAGGCAAAGAACCATTCAAAAGACAGACTCCAGGAACTGCAGTAATAACGCTCACCTCTACAGGCATGTTTCTACAACCCTCACAGCCTTTCACTGCGGCAGTTCCTTTCTCTGTTTCAATCAAATCATCGCAGAGCATCCAGGGAAATTCAACCTACTTTGCATATTACTGCTTTGGCGTCACACTTTTTTGCATTTCCTTCTGATTTGTGATACGTTTGCAGCTCGGGCCAACGCGCTATCTGTGGCGACAAAGAAACTATAGGCGTTGCAAAATTCTAATTAGGTGCCACGGCCAAAATGCAAATACTGAATGGCAGTGTCAGAGATTTAATCTGGAACGGTTGGAAACTCTTTGCCTCAACCTTTTCAATAACAATACTGTGTAAAGTTTGTCATCTTAAAATGTCTTGATCACTGTAAACATGTGAACTTCTGGCTCAGAGGACACAGGGGGAATTGTGATTTGTGTGTGCCCCACGATAGGCTGGTAACCATCTCACCTGTAACGTGCTGGGATTGGCTCCAGCAGACCCCTGCGACCCTAATAAGGAATAAGCGGGTATAGAAAATGACTGACTGAAAAAGGATATCCTTTCATATAAGATAAACATATATACATACACACATTTATTAATTTGTTCATATAAACAATACAACTAGCAGGAGCTTTTTCATATTCTTGTATTTAGTACTATGCTTTACCAGGTTTTGTTGGTTGCTGTAATCTATGTAGAAATGCAGGAAATGTCTTTCAGATTTAGTTATTCATTTATTCTAATTGTGTCCTTCTCACTTTTTCAACAAAACCCTTAGATTCCATTGACCAGTGAAATTTTGTCAGTGGGATCCGACCTTAAATTTCATGGGTTTGTCCATGGCCAATTCTACACCCTTTCACCAAGTTTCACCAAAATTAGCCCAGTAGTTGTTATGTTACCTTGTTCTTATTTATACAAACAAAGAGACAAATGCCACCTATAGAATAATGAATGATTTGTGAAGATTCGTCATAAATATTCATTTATGAAGGATGAATTGGGATTTTGTAAAGCGCTATGATGCTGATTATACAGTAAATTACCTTTTGGAGCATGAATAATGTACTAGGTTCAAAGGGGAACTGAAATCTATTGCGATTTACCCTGGGAGGCCTGTAAGTCTAAGGGTCAAATGCTACAGAGAGGTGCTGGTGGTCTTGGCTCCCTGAAATCAATCTTGCCTTTCTTAAGACCTGGCGATGAAGGATATCTGACAAAGACAGCTGCTGCTCTCCAAGCGATCTTGCTAGCCACCTTGACAACACTGTCCATTTTCTTTTGTTCTGGACATTCCAGTTACCACCAAGAGCCAAGTGAAAAGGTCACTGACTGAAAGATCTATAAAACAGCACCATTAAATAGAACATTGAACACTGAAGACATTAGTCTCCATAGAAAATCAAGTCTTTTGTTGACCTTTCTTAAAGATCGCAGTAGTGGACTTTCCAACCGATGACTTTGCCAATACTTATGGCTCTCCACCATGTCTGCACTTTATCTGGGAGTCTGGGAGCGATGCGAGTGTGAATGTAATATGTGCTGAATCTTATCCTCTGCAGGAAAACAGGTGTGTCACCAATGGTGTCATCTAAGTGACACCTAAATAGAAACTCAAGGTTTTTTAAGTTTGTCAACCTCAGCAGGTGTAGCGCTCCAGGAAACGCCTTTGATGGATATGTTTAAATGGGACTACTTCACATTTCTTTTAATTACTGCGGAGGAATTTGCTCTGGAAAGCAAAGTATGTCTATGTATAGAGACGCGTGATTGCAGATGGGACCACCACACTGCCAAAGGCTTTGTCGAGAATCTAGTCTCTGTGGATCACAATGGTTTTCCTTTAAAACTTGTTAAATGAGACCTGAGAGGTATGATGAGTGGGTAGCAGAAGAAAATGAGAGTTCTGCACATTGAAATGAGATAAGATGACTCCTTTTGTTAAGCACACTTAGTATGAACCCTACAAAGTGGCTGCGTCTCTTCAGCTTTCATGGCTTGGCAGACGAATAAAACACCAAAGAAGCAAAGCGTGAGAAATGTAAAAATGGCATCTGGTATTGGAAACTAGTATTTATTGAAGAAAACTATGAGCAAAATGAGTGTTAGCACTAACTGTATCTCACAATTAACCAAGTCTTTTTATGTGGCTGTAAAATAGCAATATTAGTCTTTTCCAAAGGTTTTATTTCAGGTCTCCTGTGTAGGTATTTTTGTGTGTGAAGTTCTTTTGGACAGACAGATCAATGGTCTAGTTCTGACTTCAATTATTTCCCAGTATATATGAAGTTAAAGGTCCCATATCATGCAAATAGCCACTTTTATGGTTATTTTTTACTCTAGATATATTCAAGGTTTTTTTTCATAAATACTGTCCCATGCATCAAACACACACTTTTTGTACTTCCTTGACTTTGCGATGTCATGCAGAAAACAAGCCAATCAGAAGAGAGGTTCCTAAATATTTATGAAACTGCCCTAAAAAACCTTTTCTGGAGCTCTAACATGTAAGAGAGCTCTGTTAAATTACATTGAGTGGATTTCGTGTGCTTTAAATTTGCAAATACAACATGCTAGGGATATCAAAACTTCAAATAAAACTCAGAAAAGTGCCTGATATAAATGTGACGTGACAGTGAAAATATGCTACTTTGTGTCTGAAAAGATACTGAAATTCAGCAGTGAAACTGAGAAAAAGAGACATCCGGATCAGTGAAAGAAAAGTTAATTTATTGTTATTCACATTCAATTACGTTTCGTGGAAGATCTCCTTCAACTGTTTTGACACCAAAACCACTACAGGCAATCTGAAGTGAAGTTATTTAACAGGCTCCCTGGATAGGATTCAAATGAAAAGACAGTGTAATTTAACACTCTCTGAAGTAACACGCTGCTCAGTGAATCACCTGGAGGGTGAAATGTGGAGGGTCTGTGCATCCACACACTGTTTTATAAAGCACATAAACTGAATAAATAAGTGAGTGTGCAGGGTTTATAGTGGTAACGGTTGCATATTTCATTTTCTTATCTCCTCAGAGGGGCTATTTTTGAAAATGCCAGCTAAGTTGGCTATTTATCAAAGTGTTGAGAAGTTGAGCGGCTCATTTGAAATTGGATGATCTACAGGAAACACACATGGGAACACACACACACACACACACACACACACACACACACACACACACACACAAAACTACAGTAGCAAAACAAGCAAACAGACCCAGCTTGCAAAAAGATACAACAATGACCCTGTTCCCCTCTTTTTATACAGAATCTCCAGCGAATGGGAGGACAGAAGGTCACATATAAAAGCAAGTTAGTGGAAAACTGTTTCACGATGCTGGGTAACAAATAAAGCTTCAGGCGGCCTATGACTAAAATGATATAAATAACTCACCAAATATGTCCATTTATTTTCATTATGGGCATTATGGTTTTGCCATCAAGACAGCAAATCAAAATTGCATTTCTTACTTCACTTAACTGAAGAATTTCTTCCTCCCAAAATCCAATACAAACAAACCCAGGAAGGATAATACTTAAATCTAGGAAACAAACAAAGCGATTAAGCAACATCCTTTCTGTGAAACTAATAAATCTTCCATTTAGGATTTCCTTAAACTTGTGTGTATTCTGCTAATAGATCTGCACCTCTGGCTTACCGCAGATGTTCTGCAAATATCAGCTACCATTTGGGACGTTCCAAATGTCACAAGTATTTGTTTAATTCCTAAAAACCTAATCAACTGGAAGATAAAATTGGCCCTTTATCAATCCGGCGTAGAAACCAGATCCAAGCGTAGAAATCATTGCATGGCAAGGTTCACGTGTGATTTATGAATGCACGTCGCAGATCGTGGTGCGAGAATGACCAAGCGTTGACAAATGTGGCATAATTCGAATATATTCAGGTTTTAGAGGCCTCAGCCCTAGAGTTTACAACAAGGAGATGTGAAATATGGCCAAGGAGAAAAACTTCTCTGACCTAGAAATTGACACCATGGTCCTACAGAATGAGTTAGTAGTTAGCTTAACTTGGCAGCCTGAAAAGGGGCATTAAAGTAACCCAAAAAAATGCAGTAGATTCAAGAAAGAAATCCCAACTGATGGTGTGGATCATCCAACTTCAGATGAGGTTAGAAGGCTGTAACAAAGCTGATGACCCGATTTCTATAAAGCATTCAAATGTTTGGGGTCACCCAGAAAATGTTGTGTTTTCTATGAAATGTCACACTTTTATTTGCCACCATGAGTTGTAAAATGATTGGAAAATATATACAAGACATTGACAAGGTTAGATATAATTATATATATATGAAATTATAAGTTTTTCCTTCAAACTTTGCTTTCGCCAAAAGGAAGGTCAGTTTTCTAGCTTTTCTAACCAGCTAAACTGCATCAAGGGTTTTCTAAACATACATTAGCCTTCTGATGCAATGAGCAAACACATTATACCATCAGAAAACTAGAGTGATAGTTGCTGGAAATAGGCCTCTATACACCTATTGTCATGGTTTGACTCCCTGGTCACCTTGCTGATCACTGAGGGTATTACCTTTTGTTTGTTTTGTTTCACCATGTGCTCCTTTTTTTGTCACCTTGATTGCCACCCCCGATTCCCCGTACCCTCGTTCTGTTCCCACCAATCACTGTTGTCCTCACTTGTATTTATACCCTGTCTAGTGGTTGTCGCTGTAAGTCTGTGTCTGAATATACCTGCCTTTGCTACCTGAAATGCTCTAGTTGATATGCTTTTTCCTGGACTGTTACTGTTGCCTCTTTCTCTGAGATTTTCCTCTCGAGCACTTTTTTTTTTTGTTGGATTTTTGATTTTTTTGTCGGAACTGTTGGATTTTGAACTGCTGTGGATTTTCTGTTGAGCTCTGCCTCATCATGAATAAAATGATTCCATTTGATCTTGTGCTGCTACTGGTTTCCTTTCCGAAATCCCTGACACCTATGTAGATAATGCACCCAAAACCAGACATTTGCAGCTAGAATAGTCATTTACCACATTAGCAATGTATAGAGTTTGTTTCTGATTAGTTTAAAGTTATATTCATTGAAAAAAGCAGTGCTTCTCTTTCAAAAGTAAGGACATTTCAAAATGACCCCAAAAATAACATTTTCAATTTAATCTAATTATCCAAACTATAAATCTGTACACCTGCGAGTCCACACCTGGATACTTAATAGAGACTTGACATGCGATTTGATTGTCCACTCAGACTGAGGAACGGTGATCTCTGCGTGGAAATGGCCACATGGCCAGTTTCCTGTTGTGTGTGTGTGTGTGATAAACGAGAGGCCGCCGTATCTGTCGTAGCTTGTTCGGTGTAAATCACCAACGGGAGTGATTTGTGCTTTTCCGCTCTGGTGTTTAATGTCAAAAGGGTTGAAGTGATGCCTTTGGTGGCTCAGTCATTTTACCACAGAAACTCAGGTCTGTGGTTAGTGGCTATAACCTTTACTGTAGTGTCAACTTTATTTTCTTTTGATAATTGTAATGCCTTTGTATGTACACTACCGTTCAAAAGTTTGGGGTTACATAGAAATGTCCTTATTTTTGAAAGAAAATCACTCTTTTTTTTACAATGAAGATAACTTTAAACTAATCATTAATACACTCTATACATTGCTAATGTGGTAAATGATTATTCTAGCTGCAAATGTCTGTTTTTTGGTGCAATATCTACATAGGTGTATAGTGGCTCATTTCCAGTAATTATCACTCCAGTGGATGATTAGAAAACCCTTGTGCAGTCATGTTAGCACAGCTGAAAACAGTTTATCTGGTTAGAGAAGCTATAAAACTGACCTTCCTTTGATAAAAGCAAAGTTTGAAGGAAAAATTTATTATTTGAAATACAAACCATTATTTCTAAATTGTCAATGTCTAGACTATATTTGTGCAGTCATGTTAGCACAGCTGAAAACAGTTTAGCTAGCTAGAAAGCTAGAAAATTTGGGCGACCCCAAATTTTAGAACGGTAGTGTAAATAGCTTTTTATCTTCAAATTGTATATATATATATATATATATATATATATATATATATATATATATATATATATATATATATATATATATATATATATATATATATATATTCATTTATAGTTTTATATATGTATTGTTAATGTAATGTTTTGTTTTTTGGCATGACAGATTTTTTTGTTGCATTTGTTTTAAACGCTATATTTGTATGAAATCTGCTATATGCATGTATTTGACATTTCAGCCCACATTGCAAAGTCTCTCGGCTCTACGTGGAGCATTTTATCATTTCTCAGCCACTCTGTGCTTTTGTCCCCTGACTTTGCAACTCTACCGCTCTAGATGGGTCTCACCACTCTCATCAACCTCACTTGTGAGTAGCTGATGAACATGATGGAGCATTTAGCAGCAAAAAAGTGGCTGGAAACCTCCCTCAGGAGGTGGTAGTTATGACAACACATCACCACATGAACTGAGCTGTAAACACCTAGGATTCAATTAATAGAACTGGCTCAAACTGGCTGGATACAGATGTGGTGGGGTGATGTAGGATTATAGTTTTTCTATAATTTCAGATTTCATAATGAAAGTCCAATGAATAGGAATTGCTAAGATCTGCTCATCTATAACACAGAAAAGGAGTCTAAGCATGCTTTCAGACACCAGATGTCCAGTGCTTTGTGCTACCAATAAAAGTGTGAACTCCATTGATCTGTTCCAAGTGTCTCAATTATTGACCGGCTTCTATTTTTCCCCCCCTTTTTTCCGGCGAGAGTTCAGCCAAGTCAGCGCCATGTCAGTGCGTCTTGTTATCCTCCCCCGCCGGTCCCAGAGCAAACAAAACTCTTGCTTAAGTTTACAACTGTTTTAAACATTGATAAGTGTGGAGGCCTCCTTTAAAAAAAAATAAAATTATGACGGCAAAGGTGGCGTTACCCGGCTCATGCTGAAACGTGGCGTTTCCATATAAACGCCCACAATTATCGGTGAGGACGAGGAGATGAAACCAACACACACACACACACATACACACACACACACACACATCGCATCAGAGAGGAGAAATGGAAGTCTGGAAGTTCGAGTGCTGGAGACGTACCAAGAGACAAACACAGTCACTACCAATTAACTTGCTGTGAGAGTTACAACTTTCTCCGGAGCTATCACGTCCTCTTCAACCTTTTGACCGCTCATCTATAACTCAGAGGCCATTAAGTGCTTGGCAAAAAAAAAAAAAGTAGGCTGCTCATTATAATTGGTTTAAATATTTATGAATTCTTCACAATCAACGGTAACTTTGTCTAAACGGTGGGATGGATGTGCAGCTGTTTTCTATCTTTTGAGCATCCGTCTGCGAGACAATTCTCGGCGCCTGGCCGGTCTTTTTGGAATGGATCGGGTGTCAGTGAACCTTAAAGCAATGATCCCCTCCCAAATTGCTTAACTTCTTGTTGCGGTGTTTGAGCTTCACTGTGCAGAATGACGCAGCTGAAGGGTTTGTTCTCAAATTCATCTGCTGATCGTAGAAAGTTTCTCATTCACTTTAAAGACACCAAGAGTTACAGTACATTTTCTTTTTAAGCTCTGTGAGTTTTAATGAGGGCGACAGAGGACCGAGCGTGCACACATCCAGGCAAACGGTTCAGGCTCAACTCTAAAAACCCACAATACAATACAAAGGAGCTAGGTCTCCACACTGTTAAACTCCCAGGGAATTATTTTATTTTTATAGGTCCCTGTCTGGAGGGGTTATTTAAATAAATTGCTGCTAGCCATAGACAGCTTTCAGAAAGGTCTTAGAAAACAAACAAAAATGAAGCTACTTGGGGAACACAACATTAACATATTACCACAAACTAGTTTCTTATGTAAATTAGTGACAGAACATTATATTTGCGGTTGTATGCCTTGGTCTATAATCACACTTTCTGTAAGGGCTAAAAAAACAAACAAAAAAACACGGTTAGATTTTGGAGAAAGATCATCATTTGGGTTAATATGATCATACATAGGTGTATAGAGGCCCATTTCCAGCAACTATCACTCCAGTGTTCTAATGGAACAATGTGTTTGCTCATTGCGTCAGAAGGTTAGCACAGCTGAAAACGGTTACCTGGTTAGAGAAGCTAGAAAACTGACCTTCCTTTGATGAAAGCAAACTTTGAAGGAAAAATGTATTATTTGAAATACAAACTATCATTTCTAAAATTGTCAATGTCTAGACTATATTTGTGGAGTCATGTTAGCACAGCTGAAAACAGTTTAGATGGTTAGAGAAGCTAGAAAATTTGGGCTACCCCAAATTTTTGAACGGTAGTGTAAATAAAAAAATAAATATTATTTCAAATACAAATCATTATTTCTAACCTTGTCAATGTCTTGACTATATTTTCTATTCATTTTGCAACTCATGGTGGTAAATGAAAGTGTGACTTTTCATGGAAAACACTAAATTGCCTGGGTGACCCCAAACTTTTGAAGGGTAGTGTACAGGCACATTTACATTATGTTTTTGGAGTGTTATTGAGGCTTATAGGGCTTTCCTGCATGTTCAAAAATGACTCCAAAGGGTGCGTTCAATAGTGATTCTGATGAGTGTTACAAAAAGGCTACATTATGCCTGACTCCTGAGGAAATATCTGGCTTTTTAGCTTAATTCTTGAACTATGGCCACTAGCTAAATGTGTCTTTTGCCGTTCTGTGCTGTTCTTTCTTTCTCACCTGCTCTTTTTTTTCATGACCCGCCATGTGCCACACACTCTCGGGCTCAGTGCCAATCCAGCAGAGCATCGCAGTTTCGGTGTGAAGGTTTCACTACGTTTGCAAACTTCTGTCTGACTGTGCAACACGGGTCAGTACAGCATACTGCATACTGTGCGTCTCATGTGATATTACCCTCGCTTGAACCAAATAACATATGAATAACTTCATTTCCTTGCCATTTCGTGTATCATCACTAGGCATTTGAAGATTTTCACGTGTCATTTATCGTGTCATTAACGTGTTATCGAGCAATGCACCCAATCCTCCTCCTAATAATCTCCTAGTTTGTTGGTAAAATATGCAGGAAAGCGCTTTTTTTAACTACAAAATGCACACGTTTAAAATTTGTTTCATGTTTGGACATATAGACCGTCAGGTTGGGCATTTTAGTGCCAATAAACAAGACATTTTCAACGGACTTTTTCCCAAATTAAAGACTGGGTTAAACCCCATAAGACTTTTCCTAGGTCATGCATCTTGCTTCTCAGAGTTTCTCCAACTTACTAAAGTATTTAACTTGTATTAAAGCAAAATTTCGACTCTGATTATCAGTTTAAAAGTAATTAATAAGGAATTACCTCTCCTTTCAGTGTCTCTCGCTCAGCATGCCTGTGTGTCTCTTACTTTTAGTTGATTAATTCCCTTCAGAGTTTGGTAACAGCGGCGGTATGTTCTGCATTGTCAAACTTTAAGCGGCACACACTGTGAAAGTGTGATTAATCCCACCAGATCCAGTTTGGATCCTCGGCTACGTCTCGTACCTTCATAGTTTATAGAGTGATAATTGTCAGAAGTGTTTGAGGTAATGACATCCTGGGAACACATGGGGACACATACAGCTCATTCGTAAAAAGAAAATGCCGTTTTAGTCCTGCTGATTTATGTTGAGTTAGTTTTTAAGGTGTCTCCGTCGAGCCAGAAGAGAGCAATAAAGGGGGGCGTCCCACAGTTTTCACAATGCCTTAAAAGAAAAAATGGTCCGAAACCATAAATACCACAATAAAATGAACTCCTAACCCTATCCCAGTCGAAAATTACTAAAGCATTTTTGTCCATCTCACATATTTAATTTAATGAACGTTTTCACTTCATTACTTCTTAATAGAGCTTTCAGACAGTGTCATCCAGCTACTACATCCATCCCGTCTTCCAGGGAGTTTCCAAGTCACTGTCAGTGTTTTTGGCTGCTCGCCAGCTGGCCCTCTCCGCTCCGACGTTTCTTCTTTCCCTTTCCCGGGGACTTCTGATGAGCTGTTAAAAGAGCATCGATGGACTCCTACGGCGCACCTTCCACATCAGGGAGATTATAATCACGGGCGGAACTTACATATTCATAGGCATAACAAATAGGATCCGGTCTGCGGTGGCCTCGTAAGAAAATTAGAAGTCAGCCGTGTGAGGAAAACTCAGTGGGGCGAGTTTAAAAGTTTAAAACATCCCAAATCGTCTACAAACTGTGAATAATTAGTTAGATATTTACTCTGGCTCAAAAAGGTTTTGCTTAAAACACTCGTTTGCTGCTGTCATGTGAGGTTTTGCTGTCTCCTCATTACTATTGCTACTGTGCAGACGCACTTAGTGATCCGGTTAATGATCCCGAGGATAGGACTGTTGACCCCGTTGACTACCTCCCGGTAGTAATAACCAATTCCAATAGAATTCAAATCTATCCATAACTATAAAATAGAGAGCTTGACCATCTCCCTGATTAATTCTGCCGCATAATTTCCCTTTAGATTTGGTTGGCGATACTTAATGTTACCGCTGAAATTTACAGTGCAATTAGTGTTAAATAAAAGGCATCCCCATCCCTCATTCTTCCTCTGGTGGTTTCTTATTACCCCCATCACAGCCAAGTGATTTAAATGCGATGCCGAGCAAGCGGCATATCTCAGCGGCCATTTTTCAATTACGCTGTCACTGTCCGTATTGCTAAACTTCACCGTGGCCATAAAACCCACAGTGCTCTCAACGCTGGAAGCAACACATAATGAGGATACACATTTGCACAGATTAATGTGTGTTTTTTGTTTTTTTTCCCAGCGCCACCTGAAAACAGTTCAGCCACTGTGACGATTATTAGAGTGCGACGTGGTTATTTTGGTTCTTAGATCACAAATTTGTGGTTGCAATTATACTTTCAGTATTGATTACACTGTATTCTTCTTCTTTTTTTTTATAATTTGGAAATCTTTGGGCATCTTTCCCAGGCTGGAGGCGCAGTGATGTGCATATGCAGTACAGTATATTAGGCTCGGGGCATATGTTTCTTATAATTAGCCAGTCTACATCTTGCAAAGTAAAGGCTGCACCCAAACATGCCTTGAATGTAAAGTACTGCCACCGTGCTGTTTCGTGGAAACTGTGCCAACTCGTGCTTAAAAGTGGATTAAAAAGGATCAAATTCGTGTTTGGATCACTCATGCATCAGTTTATGCTGCTCACGCCCTGTAATTATTATATTTAGCCATTGTTTCTATTAACCGCAATTGTGATCTTCCCTTAACTGTTAGCGAGCGTTTTAAGTTCCCAACCGGAGCCGTGCACAGCTGCTCTGGAAAGCGAGATTTATAGAAACGTCCACATTGGTTACAATCCTGCGATTCTCAGAACTGTCCAATATCAATGTTCTCATCTGGCAATAGGGTAGATTCCATTTACATGGATGAAAGCCACCGTGAACCCACCAACCAAGACAATATTGTCAAGGCGAGAGCTTTAAATTGCTTGTTCTCTATGACTAATATTGCAAAGTCCAAATACATTCAATTTACTGGAGAAAAACAGCATATGTCTAAATCTGATAAACTGGGACCAGTGGAAGTTTTGCATTTTTGCTTGATAAATAATTGAAACAACCAAGTTATCAGAGGTGTTGGGGATAAATTTGCTCCCTGTTCAACGGTGGCCGACTTGGGGGGGTCAAGATCTCCTGAGATAGATTTGAGGGATCACAAGAAAAACAAAGGGATATGAAAGGGAAAAGGCAAATGTGCTTAGTATTTTTATTTGTTTTTCATTTTCCCCCCCATTTTTTCCTTTTTTGAAAAGCTTTCAACTCCTATCACCTCACAGATATTACAAATTGGGAACTTCTGGACTAATGCATAATGCACAAAGCACTTTAGCACTGTCTTCATGTCAGGCCTGGTTTTTTATTGCTGCATCTGTATTATTTGGGTGCGAGGTCCTCTCAGAAACAGTTCATCATGGGTAACCACATGATTCGTATTCTGTGTCTGAAGTCAAAGGCTAAGTACATCCCTCCTTTTTCCACTGAGTTTTTTTCATTCATTCACCAGCAATAATTTCCAATTTCCTTTCCACTGTCTTGCTTCACTTGGCATAATCAATTTCAATTTCTTATTATTTAGAGACAAAGCGGGAGACGCTCAGCCGAGAATCATTGATCTAACACCCCATCACTCTGCAGTCCTTGATAATTTGCACCAATAAAGTCGAAGACCTTTTGTGGATGGAGCTCATCACATGTCAGGTTTGACTACAATAATAAGGAGTGTGAAATCTGGTTTTCTGGACAGAGCTAGACACACGGGCCATTTGGCAACATACTGCACAGTTACAATTTCCAGCTTGTCGTTGTTCATGTGATATGACTCTTGCAGGGTGTGGAAGCAGATGAAGATAAAAAAAAGTCACGTAAAAAGGCACTTTTATAACTCATGCTAACTGTCTGTCATTTAAATCCCTCTGGCATTGTGCGTTTGGCATTCTAACTTAATGACACACCAGTGATTGTGCCCAACTGCTCATACAAATATATATATATATTTTTTCCCTGAGATCTCTATTCAGTTATGATAGAAAGGACAGTTTTTTTCCCCTCAAAATAACGCCACCTGCTACTTGGACACAAACTCTTTTTATATTGTTGTAGAGCAATTTTCCATTTTGATGGCTTTACAACATTGCCGCAGAGAGCTTGCTTTTGCTCTGACACTAAACTAACTGATAATTAGACAATGTTTTTGTCACCATGAGCACATCTCATACACAGCAGGCCCTGCTTTTTTTCCTCAAATGACATTACTTGGGGGTGATTTTGTGTTGATGTATTTGTATGAAATAGAACAGCTTTTAACTGGAAGGCAATTTAAAAGGGAAGGGAATGTCTCCCTGGGAAGGGTTCTGGCAAGAAGGGTCTGTGGGATAGTGGACCTTGGATCCAGGAGGAGAAATGCAGTTTTCACCCTGGTTGTGGAACTGTGAACTAGCTTTATAGCCTTAGTATGGTCTGGTTGGGTCAATGGAAGTTTGCCCAACCAGTCTACATGTGTATGGTGGACTTGGAAAAGGCATTCGACCCCTTGGTATGGGCCATCTGTTCCCTGTATGCCTGGTGTCAGACCAACATTGCTGATAATAAGTCAGGTTTGTTTCCACTGGGGGTTGGACTCCACCAGGGCTCCTTTTTATCTCTAATATCGTTCATTACCATTATGAATTTCTAGGTGCAGGCAGGGTGTTGAGGGGTTGCGGTTCGGTGGCCTCAGGATTGTGTCCTTCCTCAGACCGTGACCTTCAATTCTTAATGGAGTGGTTTGCAGTCAAGTGTGAGGCGGCTGAGATGAGAATCAGCACCTCCAAATCTGAGGCCATGGTTATCAGATGAAAAAGGGTGGAGCGCAACCTCCGTGTCGGGGATGAAATCCTTTCTCCATTGAAGGAGTTAAAGTATCTTGTGGTCTTGTTCATTAGTGAGGGAAGGATGGAGCGAGAGATTGACAAGCAGATCAGTGCGGTGATTGCAAATATAAGCAGCTGAAATGAATTCTCTCTGCAGGATGACTGCGCTCTTTCTTAGACATAGGGTCAGAAGTTGGGTCATCTAGGAAAATGACTCCTGGATGCCTCCCTGGTGATGTATTCTTGGCACATCCCTCCAAGAGGTGGCCCCATAGAAGATCCAGGACACTCTGGAGAGACTATGTCCCTTGGCTAGCCTGGGAATGTCTTAGATTCCCCTGGAGGGGCTGGATGAAGTGGCCGGGGAGAGGGAAATCTGTCCCCGCATCCCAACCCAGACTAGCATAAGAAAATGGATGGATGGACAACGTAAAAAGTTAGGGAAAGGGTTAGGAAAGGGTTAGGAAAAGAACACAACTCATAAGAAAAACACAGATTTAACTTTTAAATATCCCCTGTCCGCTTGCAAAGGCAGACTTTCCATTATGGACACAACGCCAGAATCAAATACGATAACGTATTTGTCTCAGTACGGAGAAGGTAAAGGCCAAATTGCCTATTACAGTGCATTTTTATATCGAAACAGCTGTCTCTCTGAGTCACTGCAGCACAGAGCGTTTGCTGATGTAAAGGCTAGATTAACCTTTGCACTAACTCTGCTTTGCTCTATAGTTTAGTATAAATGCAAAAGGTATGAACAGAAACTGCAGATGGCAAGTGAATAGGAAGAAGGTTTCACATCACATCAGAGGCACAACTTCAAGGGCTTGTCTTTTGTTTTTAGTCAAGAATGAGGAGCAACCAGTAAGTACTGATCCTGAGTTGTAATGACTTCTAAACTTAATAGGAAGTAGGTACGGTCATGTAAAAAAGGCAAGATGGTGTGATGCTGCTGGCCCTTGTCAACGGATCTGAGGACAACTTGCTGAAGCAGGTGAAAAGCGGATAGCAGTAGTCTAGCTTGGATGATATGAAAATCAAGAATTCTCTAGTTGAGATTGTGGTACAACAGGCAATGTTTCCTAAATGGTAGACACATGTACAAATCAATGTTGTCAGAAAAAGAGGCATACAGCTGGATAGCACAACAATGGTATAAGATACCTTTAAATTTGCTTATAATATGACCTAAAGGAAATATATGCAAGACAAATAATATAGGACCTGAAACAGAGCCCTGAGGAACACCACAGAGATATGCAATGTTTTCATAGGGACCAAGAGACACAAAAGAATTCCTAATGGAGAGATAAGGGCAACCAGAGAACCACCAACCTACTGCCCAAGACTTTTAATCAAGATGCTGTAATCTACAGTATTGATAACATGTGGGTTTCCCTGGGATGCTCCTCAATAACATCAATGATTCAGAATCAGAAAAGACAAGAATAGCTTTCTCCAATGCAGATTTAGGATGAACTAGGTTCCTCTCTCTCAACATGCTCCAGCAGAAGACAGATTTCTTCATTTTCCTGTGGTCTTTGTAAACTCCACATCACAATCATCTGTTGATCATCAAACAGAAGACAGTTCCTTATCTGTGTCTACTACCTTCCACAACATATGACCTATAACATGTCTAGTGACCTGTGTTCCTTATGTGATTGTCCTTTGTAACAAAGACCCACAAGAGAGACCACACCACCCCCATTCTGGCCTGTCTCCACTGGCTACCTGTTCAATTCAGAATTGATTTTAAACTGCTTCTGTTTATATATAAGTCCCCAAATGGACTGTTCCCCACCTACTTCACAGTACATTAAACCCCTTACACTACCCCCAGATCCCTCAGGTCATCTGACCTGGGGCTTCCAGTGGCTCAGTGCTCCAATTTTAAACAGAGGTGACAATGCCTTTGCTGTTGCAGCCCCCAGACTCTGGAACAGCATCCTTCCCCATCTATCAGACTTGCCCTTTCCATTGACTCATTTAAATCTTGGCTCAAAACATACTTCTAGTCTCAAGCATTTGTATCCCCCTGACACAATATTTTAATGTCCCAGTCCCAATGCTTATTTGTACATTGATTTATGTATTTATGTATGTTTCTGCTATGGCCCTGTTTTATTATTATTCTGCTTCTTCTGTATGATTTATGTGTTCAGCATTTTGGTCAGCCTAAGTTGTTTTTAAATGTGCTTTATAAATAGAGATTGATCGATTGATTGAGCTAAATACAAGATAATCTATTCCTTAAACATATATACGGTATGGCATACAAGATTATCCAGATCTAGAAAAAGTATACTAACAAGTATCACAAGCTGCATGAAGATCAAGCACCACCAAAAAAGAGGATTCACCCACATCAGAAGACAGCTTTATGTCAGTGGAGACTCTCCAAAGAGATGTTTCAGTGGAACATATCTGACAGAAGCCAGATTGGAATTTATCTAAAATGTGTGCAGTCAGTACTGTCATGAGCTACTGGCAATAACTTTCTCTAGAATATAAAGAAAAGAAAGAAAAACTTAGATATAGGAAACTTAGATATAGGCCTTTACTTTTGGGAAAGGATGGATCGAGGTTGTTGGTTTTTTTTCTAGGAAAGGCTGAACAGCTACATGGTTATAATAAGATGGATAAGACTGAACATAGCTCTTTATTGTAGCAGATACCAGGCATGAATCAATAGCCTCCTCAACATGTCTTTTGCGGGCATTTGAGAACATATTCAGTCTCAAATATTCACGGATTTATACAAGAAGATTCTATTTTGAGTAAAAAATTAGAAAATGAAATGAAATCTGACAAACTACTGTTAAATTAGCCTTTTGGTACAGCTTTTGGAAGCTGGTCATTCAGAACACACTTGGCTAGCAGGCTTAAAGCAGAAGTAAGCAATTTATTTTTTTGGTGTAATTGCACAAAATTCATAACATTTGGTTTGAGTATATTGTAATTAGAATGGTCTGACAGTCACCACACTCTTGTGGCTCTGTAAACAGCCCTGAGAAAATGCAAACCAGTCCAGAAAGTCTAAGCTTATCACGGGTCGTTTCAGAAAGTGGACGTGTGGGGAAGGATTCAGCTTGTGCACATAACGGTTTGGCAAAAGTTTGGTTACAAAGGAACTTTTATGGTGGAATGGCGGATGCTTGTAGCAATAAAGATTCAAATAATTAAAAAACAAAAAAACAGAAGTCCGAAGAAGCCAACAAACGCATCTAAAAGAGAGAACTTTGGGACGGTTTATCTCCTGGACCGGTAAGCTGCTAACTTGACTTTTCTATCAAATCTAAATGTATTGTAAAGTTATTGTGTTTTTGATAGGTTGCTTAGGTAAAGTTACCATGAAAACAGGTGAAACTAAAAACTGTTTTCTAGCGGTCTGTTGTAGTGCCTTGCTAGCTTGCGTATGCCAGGCAGTCAGAGCAAAGGGTCGAGCTACAGAGGAGAAATACAGAAAGTAGATGGGAGTGGAGTTGCTTCCATTGGAGTTTAGTGCTTGATTTTTAAATCAAAAACCCCAGCTTTAAAGAGACAGGAAAGGAATTAAAATGTCCTGTTTCAGACAGAGGTTGAACCAACAGGCTGCATAAAAGACTGGTATAAGATAAATTAGTTAATTTACTGTAAACCAAGAGAAGATATGATATTCCAGTAGATGAATAGAAATGTTAATGATATGTCCCCTTTAATCTAAAGGCAGGGAGCCTGTTACTTTAGTAAAATCCCAAATAGTTAGATACCAGTAAAGGTAATGAAGAACATTTGTGTGAATCTTTTTGACCCTTTACTCTCTAATGGCTAAATATTACCAAGCAGTGTGAATGCATGTTTTAAAGTCTTTTAAATATGTTTAAATAGGTTTTATATGTTTCTTAAATTTTACTGCAATTGCCTTGTAGAACCCCTTGGAGAGGTAAAGCAGTTCACTGGGAGGTCTGGGCCCCGTGGGCCGGAAATGGAGAGAAGGATCCTGATGGTTGCACATCAGCACTCAAGTACAGCATTCATCTCTATCCCAATTATCCCACTTATCTAAATAACAAAAAAATGTTTCAGGCAAATGGCCACATTGCTCATCTAAAGCTTTAGCACAATAAGAGGTTGCGGGGTTTATTCTTGAGTGTCACCATTAATGACATATTCATATATGCTACACCCCTAGCAGAGGTTTTGATGCTTTGTACCCCAATCCACTAATGCCATCACTTCACTTAATTACCCTCAATTAAGACACCATAAAAGAATTGCAAAGAATTGCTAATGAACTAATTTGGAGACGTGGAAACATTCAAAAGGAGATCCTGGATCAAGGGCAATTAACCCCCGACATGATAGATAAGCCACTTCACTCTATTTCTTTATATGGAGAGAAAATGTGAGTTTGAAGTGGAAATCGACCCTAAAAAGGCCAGACAGTGCAATCAATATTTGCAGATTAATATGTGCTCCACTAACCATGAATAGGTGCAGATTCAGAATGCATATGCCCGTTGCTATGGCTTCGTTCAGAGATATAACATGGAAAATATATCCATTAACAAATAAAAAACTGCCTTATTCTCATCGCTGCATCCACAGACTAGTGCCTATTACTTTCCAATGGCATATATGGAACACATAATCTGTGCATCAATTGCCCTTTTTATGTTCGATTAGAAATCCCAAAACAGAATATATAAAGACATAAAATCATTAAATTATTCATTTAAGAATCCAACACACATAAACAAATAAAATGTGTATTTTCAACCCAGTCTAGCAAATATTTCTGCAGATGTGTTGAATGTCAATTACACGCTATACATAAAAAAGCCATTTCCGATTTGGCTTCATGGATATGTAGTTTTTTGGTCACATAACCATGTACATGTGGCACCAGAAATGGGGGAAGAAAAAGAAATATAACGTCTACAATTCTTATTTATAACTAGTTGGTATTATGTCTTTATTTAACTGTATAGCAAAGCCTCCAGTTGGAATAATTATAATAATGATATGTTACTTTTCTAAAACACCCCCTTCTGCTTTCCCTCCTTCTCTGACTAATCAGACTTTACCTGCTACTTTACGTCATTTTTGATGCGCCAACAATGCTGTCCACAACTACTGTAAGCTCAAAAACATGTTGAAATGTTCCAAACTGTGCGATGCCCAGTGGAGGGGGAAAATATATATATATATATATATATATATATATATATGGTATATACTGCTAATATACTGCTACTGCTAATAAAATTCATATCACTACTATTGTATGATTTACAAATGTAATTTGCATATAAAAAAGTGTATTTTTATCATCCTGTACATCACGCATGTATTTTTACATTATTTCACTTATTTTATTCTTGAACTCACGTGTTTATTATTAGACTGCTAACATTACTCCTCTTCTCTCTTCAGATGCATTGCTGAGTCCTACCCTTGCAAATCCCCCTGCCCGCCTCCACCTGTTATTATTAGTATTTAAAATGTTCAATTTCTTTATTTAAATAAAAGAATGTCTAAGACAAAGCTATTCAGCTTCTTGTGAGCATATGTACACTAGCAGTGGAATTTACTGCAATGCAAAGGAGACGCCGCCTAAAATCTTGCCTCGGGCACCAGATTGGTCAGGGCCAGGCCTGCGTGAGGGCCAGAAAGGCCCCTTTAAATAAAATGTATTATTATTATTATTTTCTACAGGTTCAATTTGTTATGTCTACATTTTGTGATACCTGCATATTGCAGGTGAAGGGTGAAAATTGATTCTGATTATTCTGTTCTGTTTCTTGTGTCTGTTCTTTACAGTGTCCTTGAGTGCCAGAAAGGCAGCTTTAAATACAATTTATTATTATTATCCTACAGTCAGTGTTTCTTATCAATATACTTAATATGTACTTTCACAAATGCTGTTTTAATGATGTCACATTACTGTGGTTAAGGTGTGCATATGTTTAGGCACAAACTGATTTCTGCTATTTTCCAACTCCAGTCCATAAAACAAAGCAAAAAGCCATCCACCCAACTGTTCTTCTGACACTGTCAACAATTTCCTCTGAAAACTTGGCTGTGTACTTTGTACTTTCAATTTTATTAAGAGTAACAAGCAGCTTCCTGTTCACACAAATTGAAAACATTAAATATCACCAAATCAGCCCCTGTGACTTGACCATAAAATTCAAAAGCATTAAAATCCACTATTTTTCTTTTGAATTTCTCTGAACAATAAACGATATTTTACTATATATTACCCATGTTTTCAATTTTTTTTATGACAATGATTTTCAAAACAGAGAACAGGGGGGAAAAAAGGCACGATTAATGCAGAAGTGAATGTCTCAGGGTTTCCTGGGTGTGACCATCAGCAGGTTGGATAATGCTGAAACGGAGGATTTTTGCCATGCTAATGGCACTGCCATATACAAAGACTAATAGCTCAGCAAAACACAACAGAGAGCAGCGGGCGGGTCACTAGACTCTTGTGAAACGCACTTCAAAACGCTGATGCCTACACAACAGTCCCCTTCACTCATTATCGTGCCAAAGTGTAAACTGGAGTACGAGGAGCGTTCGCTTTCAGCGAGGAAACGGATGGAGACTAAGCAACATCTGCTTTCTAAACCAACAGCAACAAAAAAGACTCCGAACGCTGTCTATTCATACTGATGCATGAGAGCCATTAATTAGTCTTCGGCTTCAGGTTGTCAATGACAGTTGTTTGGCCTGTTCCCCTGATTGCAGGTGAATCGTCTTCCCGTTCTCTCTATCGATTTGTCGTGTATTGTATTTCTTCTGCTGCGGCGTGCACTTTTCCTCGCGCCGCTCCAGTCCATTCGTCGCGGGCGGCCCTGAGGAACACCGCCCGCTTCCAAGCTCGTCCGTGACGTGCCAAAACCTGATTAAGACAAACCGGCCCTGCGCTTCACCTCGTTTGCCTCACATGACGACCGATCGTATGGATTTCTTCGGGGGTCACGGGGTCACCGAGCGACACATAACAAACCGTTCTGTCGACAGTTCTGAGAAACTGCTACTTTCGGCGATATCATTTTTTCCCTTGAGGTAAAAAAATGGCTCAATGTTGCTATTGCATAGTGTTGCCATGGACTGGAACAAATGGGCCCTAGAGATTCAAAGGACTTTTGTCGGCCCATAGAAAAAAGAGTAAATCTTTAAATTACTTTACAGAAAATTAAAAAAAAAATTATTCTGTTCAAAAAAATAGCAGTCTCATAGCATTTTTCTTTACAAACTTATATATGTACTGTATGAACTGTAAAATCTTCAGGATTTAGTGTTACTAAAGTAATATTTAGTTGTATGAACATGGTTTCTGAGACATATGAACGGGTGTTTCAGCCTCACAATTTCTCAGAATTATTTGGTTTTGACATCACTCTACAAATTTTCGATGGGATTACTCCAGAACTTATATTTTTTTTGGTCTGAAACTAAGTTGCTGCTGGTTTACTGGTGTGTTTGGGGTCATTTCAAGGGCATTTTGTCTTCAGCATAAGGCAGCATGACCTCTTCAAGTATTTTGATATAGGCTCATCACAGCTGTAAAAAAGTGAAAACAGGATTTCCTGGTCACATGATGTGATTTTCTTGTCCTTTAGAGTAAAAGAGATGATTTTTACAACTAAACAGTAAAATATAAATTTAACTTAGCTTTTAAATAAACTATTGCTTTTTAGTAATTGTTGCCATATTCCAACACTGTGCAAAAGAGGGATATTCTAGTCTAACTACCTGATGCTGCCTTCATCCGTTTATCTCTAATTTTTTTAAACTAAAGTAATCAAAAGGTCACATGTTTAAGTGGATCATTTTCAACCTGTCGCAGCACTTCAGGTTTCGTCAACAGCAATTTAAAGTCTCTCCGCAGCCGTTCACGTTGATTAACATCGATCGATGAGCTCTGTGTAAACTCCAGCAGGTCGGACAGCACTCACAGTACATGGACACGGAATGGAAATACACTAATGTTTATCACAAACTTAACTGTCCAACACAGCTGAAAAGGGAAACTGATCATTTGTGTTTGCGGCGTAGCGTTTCTATCTGGACGTCAGTTCTCGAAGGCGGGACACCCGGCGTGTTTCTCATCCACTGTGAACCACCACATGGTCGCGCAGTAGGCAGGTGTTGCATGCTGGGAGATCGAGTGTGTCCTTCACGGAGAGATCAGGCTCCGTTTGTGTGAAACCAAATGGCGGAATTATTAGACACACAGCTCTAGAAAAAATAAGAGACCACTGCATGTTTTTGTTCTGAAATCATCATCTCTACATGTATTCCAGTCATTCCATTCCAGTGTCTGTTGAATTCCAACACATGTACAACTCATTGTGCTTAAAGAGGAACCAGGAGTGGAATAAAGTCACCCAAGAACAATGGTAAAGACTGTGGAGAGCATGACAAGACGCATGAAAACTGGGATTAAAAATAAGGGTCATTGCACCGAATATTGATTTCTGATTTCTTTACATCCTAAGTGTAAAAATTAGTATTATGTTGTTTTAAAATGAATTTGATCTTGTTTGAGATCTGAAAAATATAAAATATTTTTATTAGGAATTTGGGGGAAATCTTGTTCCTTTTGCCCAAACACACACATATAAGTAGTAAAATCAGAAAAACTGATAATTTTGCTGTGGTCTCTTATTTTTTTCCAGAGCTGTACGTGTGTTTTCCAAAGCCTCTCTTAATTTCTTAATGATTTTGCACGGCCTAACAGAGTTAGGGTCACATTAAAAGTTATTTGAAGCAGTGACACCCAAAAACAATTGGATTTTAAAGTACAAATATTCATTCACCCTAATGTAGTTTTCTGTTGCTGTGCCTTGCTGGAGTTCAGCAAAGTACAAGTTGTTTTTGGTCTATCTCATAAATATTCCTGTAAGACTGAACAACTTGGGTGAGACAGTGGGGCAGGGCATTGCTCTGTATTCATACCGCCAAACGGCTTCTTTCATAAAACAGCAGATAAGTGGCAGATTTGCATTATATGGGACCTTTAAAAAGCGGCCCAGCTCATCACTTTGAGCTGAGTGAGTGGCCACACTTCACCTCTGAGACCTGTTACATTTTTATGCCTTTTATAAAAAAGAAAATCTCAGGCTCGTCATTACCGCACAGAAACCACATTCATTGTTTATCCTTTCGTCAATTTATACGTTATATAGGTAATTCACACGGCCCACTCACCCCATATCACAAAAGAAAAAAAAATGAATCGATAAACAACATTATATAAAGATTGAGCAACTGCATGCTCATTTCAGAGCAGACATGGTACAGACTGCTTTTCCCTATTAAATAGAATACTGCTGGATAACAAGTGTGTATTATTTTCGGACTTATGTAATGAAATAAAATAAAAAAGCTAGTTAATCCAGCATGCTGGAACCAGTAAATATATAATAATTATATACACTACTGTTCAAAAGATTGGGGTCACTTAGAAATTCCCTTATTTTTGAAAGAAAAGCGCTGTTTTTTTCCAATGAAGATAACTTTAAACTAATCAGAAATACACTCTATACATTACTAATGTGGTAAATGACTATTCGAGCTGCAAATGTCTGGTTTTTGGTGCAATATCCAGATTTCCTGATTCCTGCAATATCCTGTTTTTGGTGCAATATCACTCCAGTGTTCTAATGGTACAATGTGTTTGTTCATTGCATCAGAAGGATAATGGATGATTAGAAAACCCTTGTGCAAATATGTTATTACAGCTGAAAACAGTTTAGCTGCTTAGAGAAGCTAGAAAACTGAACTTTTGACGAAAGCAAAGTTTGAAGGAAAAATGTATTATTTGAAATACAAACCATTATTTCTAAAATTGTCAATGTCTAGACTATATTCTCTAGAAATTACAGACTTTTAAATTGAAACATTTTATAGAACATACCTGTCTGTGACCCCCATGTGAACCCTACCACATTCCAGACAGTAAAGGGGACAAGAAGGAACACAGAGGCTCCATTAACTCCTAAACGCCGACAGTTGAAACTAAGCACCCTGAGATGAGGAGAGAAACTACAAACATAAAAGATTAGAGCAGCGACAGGTGAAACCGGGAGCAAACCAGCAGAACCTGACAGCGATCTGCAGTAGTAAAAAAAAAAAAGGCAGCTACGTACATTAAACACCCCGTTTTTATATATGCACTTTGATGCATCTGCCATTTACAGGGCGAAGCGTCTTTTCTCCGCCGTGTGTCTCTTTCACTTTGCTAACAGTGGGTCCATTAAAATAAAAAAAAGAAAAACTGCTCCACAACTAATTGCAGTGCACTCAGGTTTGTCTTTGAGGCTGTGCTGTTCATCAGCATGACACAGGTGCACATGCAACACATGATCCGCCCGAGGGCCATTTAGGAACCTGGAAAACACACACACACACACATGCTCGTAATTATGATTATGCCATATACTGTGAGTCATGTGTTTTTCATATGCATTGTGAGCAGCAGTAGCTACAGCATGTGGTGGGTGTTTTTACTGTCACCCAATGTTGTTTTTTGGGCTTTGGCCATCAGATTTATAAAATAAAAAAAAACATTTAGTAATAAAAACAGCTGGAGGTGGAGCTCTTCTTTATCTCATTTACCTTTTTTTTATTTTCTTCACTTATACACCAATTCTCTCAGTTGCTACATGGATCACGGTGTTAAATAATTGAAGTCGACAATATGTGTGTTTCCCAAACCACTTGATTCTTTTTAATTGACAGCCTGGGTTCAGGATGGCACCGTTCAACCTGTGCTTAATGGTCCTTGTTATTGTGTTTTTTTTCCTTTTCCCTTTTTTAAACACATAAAACAGCGATGGCATGAAAGCCTATAGGAGCAGGAAATAACAGTCGTTAAATTACCGTTGATGTTGCCTGCTCATCAGTATGGGGAGCAGAGCTTGGAGGAAGAGAGATGGATGTTTTAGCTGGTTTTGACTTTACCTCCTGTTGGCAGACCTGCTAAGAGTCTTTCTCTCTCTCTCTCTTTCTCTCTCTCTCTCTCTCTCACACACACACACACACACACACACACATGAGAGTGAGTGAGAGAGCAGGTCTTCTGAGACCACTTCCCCCAGTAGATGTCAGTAAAACATTCCCATTTTCTATTTATTTCCTTCCCTAACAATCCTTGCTCTATGGCAGATTTTAAAGAGAAAAAAAAGAAAGAGGAAGAAAAAAAATAAGAATACTAAATAATATCAAATCCCACTAAGCCTTTAATGCCAGATTCAAATGCAATATGGTAATAAATCAGAGAGGAATTCTCCTTTCACACAAGTGTTAAGCGGGTAAATCTCAATATGTGCCAGTCAGTGCTGATGAAAGTCCTTCTGATTCAGGATGTGTCTTCAGAGAGAAGGGGGGGGGGGGGGGCTTCAGAATAGAGCAGGTCATGTAGAAGAGTTACAAAGCATTAGATGTAAGAAAATACCCAAATTATTCTCTAGGCTACCTTTAATTCACTTAATTCTGGGTGAATTAAATCGAAAGCTGTGCGTGATTTATTGCAACTTGCTTCAATATGTCTGTTCGTCTCCCTCCACACTAGAGGATGCGCGCCCTGTTGGGTTTCTAAGAGTAACAGTAAACTGCAGTAAATTGTCATTTTGGATCCTTATAGGAGGTAAAAAAAAAAAATGCGCAAAAAACAGCGTCTTTTTTTAAAGTGCGCTCTCCACGGTGCTGAAACCAGAAAGTGTGCGTAAAGCGATACCATCACACACACACACACACACCCTGACTGACTTATTTATCCCAATCCACGGGGGAAATAACGTTCTTCCAACAAGTTAAATAGAATAAACACACTCGGAGATGAGCGCGTGGCGTGAGTTTTGAAAGGAGCGAATCAAGAAGCTCCTTTGAAAACTGGTTATATGCCTGATTCTGGTCTATGGGTGTTAATTTAGTTTTTTGTTTTTTGAAGTAGCCTATAATTCCATTCAAGCCTTTTGGGGTGATTTTTTTATTTTAAATCACGTGTTGCTGCAGGCTGGTTTCCTCGAATAAAAAAAGGCAAATAACGACTGTGAAAAGAGACACCAGCATACTTCTTATAGCCCCCTCACCCCCCACCCTCTCTCTCTCTCTTTCTCAGTCTCTCTCTCTCTCTCTCTCACACACACACACCCTCCCTCCCTCCCCACTTTCCCTGTGCAGCCGAGGCGCTTCCCGTCTCCAGAAGCATGTCCTCAGACATGCAGCCGCGGTGCGATGAAGCGGACCAAAAGACGCCACCAGCATGACAGCATGAAAGCAGGTAAGCTGCTGCCTCTATAATCTTTATTTTTGTCCTTATACCTCATGAGCTGCGGGCTGCGTTTTCTCCAGTGAACCAAAGGAGTCGATATTTCTCAGCAGGTTTACCTGATGCTCTCTTATAAAGAGGAAAGGCGCTTGTGGGGAGCGAGCGAACGGGGCAGCGTGGTTCGTTAAAGCTGATTTTGCCCCGAGGACGTTTGGACAGGTGACGCCGGCTGTCTTCTGGGATCGACCCTGAGACCTTTATCAGGACGCGGGACGCTCTCATCAGCCGCGTCCAGACACGGTACGATGGTCCTCCAGCGCGTAAAAAAGCCAAAACATGGTTACTTTTGAATTTCAGGCTAGATTTTCGTCAATCGGTCAAAGAAAAAGTATCCAACTGTATTTTTAGAGGTGAATTAACCAAACACAGAGAAAAAAACGGTTTATTGGTGTTAAAGATTTGATCCCACATTCCGCCAGTATCTGGTTGAGATTTGCAAGACGAAGCGCGAGACGAGGGAGACGTTTTAACGCTCGGTCCGCAACAGCCTGTGCCAAATGGCGCAACGCAGACGGAGGGAACGGCGCAGAACTTCGCGCGTGGTTCTGGACGTTTCATTTTCATATAATATTCATAAAACTGCAAAATCCCACTCAAATCGCCATGTAGCATCGTTTTATGGCATCAACAGCTTTATTCATTTATATTCAATGAATACATCCAATTGCGCGCGGTTCCATCAAATATGTGGCGCCATAAACGCCTTTAACCCTCCGCGCTCTCAGGATTATTATACATCTTTTCCTCCAAGGAACCGTGGTTTATTTCTGATTACTTTTCAAAAAAATAACCGATGCATGCGCTCATGGCACTTTCCTGCGCTTTGGACAAAGGCTGGCACACGTTTATCTCACAAATCGCTAAGTAATCAAATGATCCCTTTAGATGTTTTCTTTTTTCCCCACTAAAACCTTTGATATATAATATGCACGCGTAGCTGAGACGCAGATTTGGCGCGAGTCTGTGTTTGTCCAGGTGCGCTTTACCCTCCGGTTTCATCAGTTTCCAACAGAGCGCTTGATCCTCACAAAATAATTCTGAAAACACGTGCTTATAAAGCACCGACGTCGCGAAAAGTAATCATGAAATAATCATGTATGCGCCGAGATCTGGGAATGAGCGGCGATCCCGCTTCCCAGACGCAGTACGTGCGTAAAAGCGCAACTCCAGGACGGAGAGCGGGCTCGAGCACTGTGGGCACTGTGGGTCTCATAGCTGACTCGGTTTACGCACGGGAGTGAACCTCACATGCAGAACGAGCCCGAATCCTGCATTTTTGTGGCTTTTTGCGCGCAAGATGCCTATAAACCCACCGGGAGACTCAGTCCTCCATTTATTCGGTGCTGATTAACGCGCTCTTCATCGTTGCAGCCTGCGTATTCTCCCCCTTGGAAAAAATATATAAATCAGGAGAACAATCCAGTCGCCTGCTGTGCTGTATGGGTGAGCAGGGAAGCCAAATCATGCAGGTTCCATGTATGTTGTAGTGGTTGAATCATTCAGATTCACACTGAGAGTCAACATAAGAGCTTTTAGATGGTAAAACTGCCAAGAATGTTACCACATGAGAAGGGAATGAGATTCCCCTGCTGCTATGATGGTTATTTTTTGTTTTTGCATTAAAACAGAGACAAGAATATTGTTTTTTGTTGGTATGAATGGTTTGGACTAATGGAAATATGATTATGCTGCATGCTGTAGCACTATCCTATCTGCAGGGATGTGCACTCATCTGCCATTGGAAGTGCTGCTCTGTGTCTGGACCTTGATTAAGTTGCAGGCAGTAATTGGTTTTGTTTGAAGAGATGGCAGGTAAAGAAAAAAAAGGAGAAAAAAAGGGACAAACGTCGCCTCAGTATCTGCTGTTGCCGGGGGTCTGTTCCCCGGGCGAGTGGCTGGATACTTGGGTTTTTGTTCTCGAAGGCTCGTGCAAATCCCCCAATGAGGAATTTGATTTGGTGTCTTGCCAAAAAAAAAAGAAAAAAAAAGAGAAAAGAGGTTTGCAGAGATTTGCATTTCGCTTCTGTTTAGAATCCATTATAAAGTTTCCATCGTCTCACCCTCCCATTGTTGTTTCTGAAATAGCACTGCAGGGGGAAACAAGTGAGCACTTACACATCCAGATTTTAAGCAGAGTGGGTGTTTATCCTTCAGGCGAAAAAAAAAAAAAAAAAAAAAAAAAAATCTTGATCCAAAAAAAAAAAAAAAAAAAAAATTCACAAGGTAACCAAATGAAACCGATCACAGCTGTTCTACTTGACAATTGAGAAACAAAGAAGAGAATTAAGGAAACGGCATAATTTAGGCGCTTATCTCAAAAATCTGTGGGGGGATTTTTTTTTGTTATCAATTGGATGCTAAATCTGCTCGAACAAAGGCATTACAGAGGAGCTATTTGTTTACATGCAGATAAAGATCTGGGTATTTGACAGCTTATTATGTTTCTATGGTAAACACATTTTGCAGGGCCAGAAAAAAAAGCTTTTAGGTTCCATAAATCATTCTAAAAAACCTTTTAAACCCCAGCATTGGTCTTTAGATGTGATTAATTGTCACCCTCGAATACCAAGGAACAATATAAGTAATGGTTTATAGATTGTTTGGCAGGAAAAGAAGCTCTACATGCATACATTAGGATTCATTGTGAAATGTGATTATCATGTACAGTTTCTGAAATATTATTGTCAAACAGTGTCTTTTACTTTTCTTCTTATTATAAGGACTTAGGCACTTTAACACCTTTATACATCCACTGAAAATATGCTCATTTTACAATATGAGCATATTTTCAGGTCAATATTGGGGCTCTTTGGGCCAAGTTAACACATTTTCCAATCATAGTCCGGCGATCCACCTTTCCCGCCAGTGTGTGGCGTCGCTGTGCTCTTCAAAGTTTGCAGAAGTTTTTCCCTGACTTGTTAAAGTCCGTTTCTCACTTCTCATCCTGTCCAGCAGGACGTTTGATTCTATGATTTTGATGGATGAGGACTGGAAACACCAGGGCCAATCAGATATTTGATAGGTTTTTTTTTCCTTTCTTTTTTTTTTTCGATTTTCTGCAGACACGCCTGGGTTTGCTGAGGTCACACATGTGGTTCTGTCGGGAAAAAAAGAACAAAAAAAAAACTCCTTACCCATTTCTATCCATTTCTATTGGTATTAGAGACAGAGATATGATAGAGTGTGAATAATTTCCACCAGATGTGTCGATGCACTGGCAGCAAATGATGCCATTGATTCCATACATCATGCTTGGCCGATGGCCTATTGACATAATGCAGATGAGATTAAACTAATGGGTTTGTATTATAGGAGAGATGAGTGATTATTAGTATACATGCGCTTTAATAACCTGATTGCTGCTATAAGTGAAATGTGTTGCCCCCTGTGGTTAAACAGGAAATGGACAAGTATGATCTGCATTGAGTCTTTGCTGTTTTCCTACATTTTTGATGGAGTCTTTAAACTACTGACAACATTTTCACCCAAATTCCACCCAAAATATCATCTTTCAGAACATTTATTTGCAGAAAATGACAAATGGTCAAAATAAGAAAAAAGATACAATGTACAATGTCAAACAATGCAAAAAACTTCATTTTAAAACAACATAATACTAATGTTTACACTTAAGAAGAGTTCAGAAATGAATATTTGGTGCAATAACCCTTATTTGTAATTCATGCATCTTGGCACAAGTCTTTACCTTTACCCTTATCAGTACCTCTTAACCCATAGAGGCCTATGAGCCTTTAAGTCTATGACTGTCATTTTATACCTAAGAAATTGAAATATTACTCATACAGATTTTTTTGTCCTTTCTAATGATGTGATAGTAGACAACTAAATAGTTTTTTTTTAATTTATGTGAATATTTGTGCAATCTGCAACTATAACAGCTTGTTAAAATGCTATTTTCTGCAAAGAAAATAGTACAAAATGTGGAAAATAGATACATAATAACTGATATATATGCATGAAATCAAAAAAAATCTGGGCTTAAATGGGCAGAATGAGGTGTGCATGTCTTAGAATTCAACAAACACTGGAATGGAATGGCTGGAACACATGTAGAGATGCTGTGTACTGTACACTATAACTGTGCATCATAATAAGTAAATATATACAGTATGTACACACACTCACATAGGACGTAGAAAGGAGAGACTGAAGGAGGAGACTGGTGCCAATACTCCTAGCTGCCGTGAATGCATGTTGCACATATTGCGAAATCTGTGTTGTTGGCAGCATGGTGAATAACAGTGTTGCAGCAAGGTTTCTTTTGTAAAAAAAAAAACAAAAAAGTTAAATTTAGACAGTGGGGCGTCTCATTCCATGGACATAAGCTTCTCGGTTGTAGAGCGGCTTGCACCGCGCACATTAGCGAATCTGTGTAGCTGGCACAGGCAGAAAGGAATGTCTAATTATCACGCTTTCAACCGCAGTAGGCTCCTCCATTCGCGCTGAGCCCCTGCTCTAATCGCTTTCTTTTTCTGTCATTACACACGTATTTATTTTCATTTTTCACGCAATTAAAAACGCTATTTTTCGCCACGTTTCTTTTTTTTTTTTGCAGATGAGCGCGGGGAGGTCCGGGTGGCATCGGCCTCCGGGGGCGGAAAGGTCCAACGAGACAGGAAAACGGGAGGGAAAAGAATGGTTCCGCTAATGTGTGGAGATTTTGTGGAGGAGATGAAAATGAGACCCTGTTGAAGGGTTTTTCTTTTTACATAATGGCGAACATGCCAGCCTACAAGTGTGGTTGGCTGAAAGGACAGGAAGTGGATGTGTTTTGCATTTACAGTGTAATTGTATTTGCGACAAAAGGCTCAAGAATCAATGGACTAAGCGCTACTTACAGCATTGTGTCGGTTTATTTCAGAAAATCCATTCTGTGAAATCTGCTCCCTGAAGTATATGGTCTGCGGGGACCCATATTTCAACCTGAATGCAGCTACGCCGCCGAGCGGGTTGAGGGGTTCTGACGTGCATGAGTCATGGAAGAAATGTGCTCCATTCCCGTGTTTGCAGACATTAAAGCGCCCGGTGTTTAGCTGTGATTTACCGATGCTCCGGATCAAAAGCTGGAGGAGTGCAGAGTGAGAAGGACCAATCTATAATTGCACATGAAGCAATTATGGATTGATCTTGTGAAGGAATCCACGGAATATGCTGCATGTCTATATAAACAGTACGACCCGTGATGATGTGTTTGATCAACGCAGGTCACCATGGTGACAGTGTTGCTTTAGAGGTGCTGATTAGCAATAATAACATACACCACCTGTCAAAAGTTTGGGATCACCCAGACTGTGTGTTGTGTTTTCTATGAAAAGTCACACTTTTAGAGGTTTCAAACTTTACTTTCTTCAAAGGTCGGTCAGTTTTCTAGCTTCTCTAACCAGCTAAACTGTTTTCAGCTGTGCTAACATGATTGCACAAGGGTTTTCTAATCATCCATTTGCCTTCTGATGCAATGAGCAAATCCATTGTACCATTAGAACACTGGAGTGATAGTTACTGGAATTGCTCCTCTATACACCTATTTATATATTGCACCAAAAACCAGATATTTGCAGCTATTATAGTCATTTACCACAATAGCTGGTAACACTGGAGCTGGCTGCAAATTGTCCTGATTAGTGCATCTTTACATTGTTGGATAGTTTCTTTCACCGCGTCATTGATTGTCTCTCACTTCCTGTCATAATGTAGCAGAACCACACGTCTCAGTCTTTATATGGGTCCGAGCAGTGGTCCAGTTGCAGCAGGACTCCAGCGGTCCCAGGAGACCCCGTTTGAATGTGCTCCGCTTCCAAAAGCCTCAGGTGTTCTTCAGCCACCGCTGCTCATCCAGCAATAATGTCGGCCGCCGTCCCCTCGCTCTTAATTGCTCTAAGCTTCAATACCAGATAATTCCAGCCCCTGCTACTTGGAGCCCTGGCTCCAGCCCGTTATCATTTGCTCCATAAAACATTCAGTGTGCCCGTCTGCTCTCATCGGACCTTGGCAGGAAGCAGTTATTGTAATATCCAGCAGGCCTAATTCCTTAATGATGAGAGATTGTAAGACACATAGACATAAAAAAGAAAAAGTTTGGCAATGTGAAAGTGAATTCACTTTTTTTTTGGGGGGGGGGGTTGTGCTGCAACTTCAGCACAGTGTCACAAGTTACTGTATGCCGCTAACTTGACACTGCAGATGCTGCTTTGTGTGGTTGACCAGGAGCGCTAACAAGCAATTAACCGACAGGAAAAGCTCTTTTCTTCTTCTCCTCCGTCTCATTATTATTTCAGGGTCGAAATATAAGACTACAAAGTCCAAGACTTCCTTTTTTTGTGTGTGTTTTTGACAGGGAGGAGGTTTCGCTCGGTGCCACCGCGAACACAAAAGCGGATTAAATCATTTAGACAGGAAAACAGGACCCAAGGGGGAGCGATGAACATTTTTCAAAAGAAAACACAAAATGTCCCAGCATGCATGACCTTGAATACACCGTTGAGAGTTTTTTCTTTGTTTTTTTGTTTTTTGATTTACAACAAGATACAGTATGTGTGGTGCATCAGAAGCAGCCGAGCACTAATTCATCGCCCTTAAAAGTGCAAGTCGACTTGCTCTTGGCAAAAAGGTCCAACTGCACTCTGAAAGTATCGCTGTGCTAATTACAGACCTGCCTGAGGCTGTTAAAAAGAAATGATTGTCAAATGGAGATACTCGGCATGTACACTACTGTTCAAAAGTTTGGGCTCACTTAGAAAATTCAGCATTTTTGAAAGAAAAGCACTGTTTTTTGCCAATGAAGATAACTTAAACTAATCAGAAATACACTCTATACATTGCTAACGTGTTAAATGAGTATTCTAGCTGTAAATGCCTCTATATACCTATGTGACCTCTATATACACATAGGTATATAGAGGTCCATTTCCAGCAACTAGCGTTCTGTTTGTTTGCTAATTTTGTCAAGGGGGTAATATAATAAAATTTTCTATTCATTTTACAACTCATGGTGGTAAATAACCAACGAAAATATCCGGGTGGCCCCAAGCTTTTTAATGGTAGAATCCCTCTCGTCATTGTTCTTTTGTTGTTCCGCCTGGATACAGTTTAGAACAGTCCAATGGTCAGTGGGCCAAGCACATTGGTCCAAAATGAAATATCTCAACACCTATTAGATAGATTGACATCTGTGTTCTCCAGAGGATGAATCCTAATGGCGTTGGCCATTAGGTGACCTCTAACACCACCAGTAGCTTTATATTCTTGTTTTATAGCAGCATGCCATTAAATTTAGCACAGACCTCCGTTATATTTGATGATCCCTTCACTTTTCCTGTAGCACCATCATCATGATATAAAATCATCCGTCACTTGGGTTCGGAACAAATACCCGGGAAACTATCATTTCGCTCAAAGCAGTCTCTTCCAAGTCCATTAACTCTTGGTGTTTCTCAATGATAAAGTCGTTTTTATGAGCTTTTTTAGCAGGTTCTCCAAAGTCTCATAACATGTAGCTGAATCCATATCAAATTACAACTAGAGCGGAGATCAGATTATTCAGCAGGCTGCTTTCCATTACCTGTGGACTGTGCATATAATTGTTCCCGTTCATAATATCCATTTTTAAAAAAGAGGAGATTCTCTCCCTTTAGGTTCTGTATTTGATAGACTCACGTTTTGCAAATGTACCCTCAAAAATCGTGTTTTCATCCATCAGGTTGCAGATGCTCATAAAGAAAAGATAGCTTCGCTTTGTTGTTCTTTTTACAATCTTAAACATTATTCTCTGTTAGCAAAATGTCTCCCCAGGCTTTCCTAAAAAATGGAGGCATTTTGCTGCTCCGTGACCAACACAAGTCCATTAACCCGAAAGTGCCAGTAAAAGATTCAACCTCCATTTACGTCGCATTGAATGATTTTTCTCTCCATGGGGGCATTGACATGATTTTCAAATTACATTCCACTCCAATAAAAGTGAGTCAAAAACCACAGGACCTCTTTTTCTGCCCTGCCATAGTTTTGAGAATCAGTAATTCAAAAAACTTGGTTTGCTGAAATAGATTAAGAGGTTTTTCTATTATTCCTTTTTATACACGTGTGCCAAGTGACTTTGTACACATAGCCTATGAATTGTCCTAAACTGTAGGAAACAATTATCCTCTTCACTTTCCCGGAGAGGGAAAACACCAAGTGTGAAATCAAAAGGCAGCTAGAGGCACGGCTCAGATGGACGACTCAACGCGACGCTCGATGCTGTGTACACACTCGGCAGATAAACGCGGGTTCTGACCCCAGATATTGTGGATCAAATCGAAAGGTAAACGCTCTCCTCTCCATTGCACTGAAAGAGAAAGGCGGCGGCTGCTGTGCAACCCTTACCAAACCCGTATTATTGTTATTGGGTTCTGTGCCAGTTTTCGTTTATTCCTCTGCTTTTGCAAATAAAGTTTATTGCCTCAGGTATACCCGGGTTCATCCTGTGTTTCTCATAATGCCCCGATGCAGTGTAAACTGTAGTTCCCTTTTATTTGGCCGTCCGGTTTAATTTACTGACTCTGTCGACACTGTCCTTTCTTTATTTTTTTACAAGTAAACCTGGGACAAAGCCCAGATAATGGTAGTAAATACCACTGTCGTTTGATGGCGTTTGGTGGATATCTGTCTTTTTTCGCCACCTCCCCAAAGTGTCAGTTTGATGGTTGATGGTCTCAGAAAGAGCATGAAGATTCTCCAAAGCCACATAGAATGAGCTGTGGTTTTTATAGCTTCTGGAATTTATTGCTTTTCCTGGTTTGATGAGTACACTGTGAGTGCATGAATAAAACAGCCCATGTCTGATTTTAACAGGAAATATGTTGGCAAGATTGCATTGTGTTCTTCTGTTATCAAAGGATGCAGATTCCCCTGTGCGTGCAGGTCTTGGTGTAGCGTGGTGTGGCCACTTCTGACCAACGTTTTTGGTTACTGCTACACAATGTTAATTAAAGAACGGCTTAACCCGCATCGCAAATTCGCATCATACAGTTTGCAGTCCGATTGCAGCCGAGATAGCATATGCATTCTTCCCCCAATGCTGGTTTGTTGAAAGTGAGTTTCAAAAGAAGAAACATCAAAGTCCAGCTAAGTCTATTCCAACACAGGTGGCACGTTGTTTGGGTCGCTGGCCAGTGGACGAAAGTGAGCGGCAACACCCAAAATGTAAAGGCCAGACTGTCTTCAAATGCTCAAAGTGCAATGTTGATCTGTTCTTCAACAAGAACCACAACTGCTTTCGTGAATTCCACGAGTAAGGGCCAAAGGGTCCAATTCGGCCCAATGTATGACTTTTCAGACTGTTTGACACCCCTGTTCTAATTGGTCTCGAGTTATAATATAGTAGCTAGTATATTATAGTATTACTTAGTTATAGGAATCATTCATCATCATCATCTTCCTCATTAGGAATCATTAGAGCTGCTGGAGCCAATCCCAGCACATTACAGGGGAGAGCCTATCATGGGGCACACACACCATTCACTCACCTATGGGCAGTTTAGAGTCTCCATTTAACCTCAGCATGTTTTTGGACTGTGGGAGGAAGCCGGAGAACCTGGAGAAAACCCACACAGATGCAGAGATCATGCAAACTCCATACAGAAAAATCCCAGACCAAAGTCTTGAACCTTCAACAGAGCTAACCACTGCTCCACCATGTTGCCCTATAGTGTATAGTGTGTACAATAAAAAAAATTACCATTGATTACCATTTTCTATAGACAAATTATCAATCTCTGCTTAATTTAGCATCGGATTGAGAGCAAAATGAATGAATAATTAAATTATATGCAATTGTAAATATATCCAGGCATCAAGGTTAACTCCAAATGTCAGAGACTCTTACGAGAGGCAGAGGAAATCACTGGAGTGTGCGGACATATGCTACAACTCCAAGTTGCACAGGAACCATGGTACTTCAGGGATAAACATGACAGGGTTATTTAAGAGTCAAAATATAGCCTGAGATTACATGTAGCGTGACCGAGTCATCTGAGACCTGGATGTCTCACTTCCTTCCCTCAGGCCGTTTACTATGACGAGAAGCCAGTAGACACTGTAGTGGATCTGAAGCTTTGTACAGATTCACGGTTTGGTTTGACATTCTCAGAGAAGATCCCTGAAGGTCTGTGTAGCCCCTTTTCAGGTGAATGATTTGACATTTGGAATGCCAGGAGGAAAATGCCAATAAGAGGCAAAGTAGGCACTTTGAGGTTATCCGAGGTTGTTGGGCATCTCCTTTGCATTCTGCGGCCGGGCACCTGGTTTGTGTTGCGTACATTTTCGACCAGACCCCTCCATGAACCCCTCCGCCCTCCTGTTGAGCCAGCTCTCCACGTCAGGGCGAGGAGGCTGTCTGAACCGCTGTTATTTGACTTGACAGGAGCAGGACTGCTGACAGAGTCCAGAGACTACAGTGTGTCAGTGGAGCACAAACAGACTTTGGGATAGATTCACTGTGTGAGGCCAACACCCCCCCACACACCCCCCGCCCCGATGTTCACACTCTCTAATGGCCCTTTCTGACAGCCCTCTCACAAACAAAGCAGTGATAGTGGAGAAAAGACATGTCTGATCATATAATATTAATAAAAAAAAAAAGAAAAAACCTTAAAGGCGCAGATAGAGAAAAATCCTAGTTCCCACCGTATGCCCCTGTGATGACCAGAATCATCAAACTCATCATGGGCTTAATGGGGTGAATTAAAGAGGCAACATGGGGGGAAGAGAACAGAAGGAGAAGAGGACAGCCCTGACCTGGAGCAGAACTCCTGCAAACACCAGCCGATTGTTAGCAGGTTGGAGAACAGGCCCCGGTCATACACACCGGTGGATCCCGCCAAGTCTGAACCCGGAGTCCCGCAAACAGCAGGTGAGGGGCTTCTTCACGCCGCCTGTAATTATCTGGTTTATCAACAAAAAAAAAAAAAAAACACAAAGGATGTGCTGCTCAGATGGGGGAGGAAGCTGAGGGCTAATATATTTTTTGGATGTATATGGATGAGGAAAGGTTATATTAATAGTTTGTTAAATTTGTTTAGTATTTATTTTTAATTGGATGGACATTTGAGTTATAAAATAAAATAAAATACCTACAAAGTTAAAAACCAAACCTATCATACCATCATATAGCGACAGCATTGAGTTTTGTTCATACATTACATGAGTAAACCTTAGCCACAGTATTAAATAAAGTATTTTTATCTATTTATTGGCTAGCTTTATATACATTTAATTTGGGTTGTAATATATTATTATATATTATTTTTTAAAAACATATGGATTGATAGAGAAGGGATAGGGAATGATATACAAGTTATATCTTTATCCACACCTGTTTTGGACACTGTTATGTTTGCATAAGGCAGCTAAACACCAGGCTGCAGAGTTTCACTGGCTTTATATGCTTCCACGTTGAATTAACAACGTACCAATGGCCTACACGCCTTTGTTGAAGCCAAACACCATATAGCTGTAGCCTGACACGCAGGCTAATCCCCTCATAAGTCTTTTCTCTTTTCTGCATTGTAAAAGTAACACCATTTATTAGCCCCAAACGCAGGGCAATCTGCTCAGTTTCAGTTGTCATTGTTCCCTTATACAAGAAGAAGAAACTCAATACCCACTGTATTGAGATGGAAACGCCACCACCAACTCACTTTGGCTGTCTAATTGCAGAGCAATAGCAGCTTACAAGTATAAACGCTCCCAGTGGCGTAGAGAACGTGCGAAGGCAGAACCATAAATCTGCCTTAACAGTCTTCCACACTCTACAGCTCAGAATTAACTATACATTTGCAAAGTCATATGCAGTTTTGAGGGACCCAATCAAATCCCTGTACAATTTCATGAAATCCCCTCTCGGAAATTATACCCTTCCCGGGAATTCCTTCACTCAGAAATGTCACATGGCCTAGACTGAAAGATGCTGAATACAAACCGATTCACTGTTTTAAAAGCACACATTTAAACAGGACAATCTGACAGCTCCAGCCGTGGACAGGAGAGCAGCACAAGAGACAAGGTCATCCCAGCCCAATCAATACTGCATAACATAGCTAAATGAGAGAGGACTAATTTCCCACCTGATAATTGGAAGCTGTTAGCATGGAGGGAGATCAGCTCTTTGCTTTTTCTGGCATGCGACTGATTGTTTTGTGCTAAAAGCTAAAGCACAAGTGATGGATGTTTGAAGTTAAAAGGCACTGCTTCATTTTTATCTCCACTTTACTTAGTGATATTTTTTAACCGTTGCCAGAAAGTCATAGAAATAACGATGCAATAATTTTAAACTCTTTTACTCTCAAAGTAAAAAAAAATAACATACATTAAATTTCACATTAAACCAAATACAGTCCAGTCTCAATCAATGTACTGCATAGGCATCAGTAGCAGATAACATTCAATTCAGTTCTGTTTGCAGATGACTACATAATTTACGCCACAGTGAGATAACTTAAAATATTATATTCTTTTGGAAATTTCTCAGCAAAACAATCTTAATTTCTACTCTATGTTGTAGAATAATTTAACTTTTCATAGTTTGTATAATCACCACTTAGCATCCTACTTTCTATTTAAAGACCTGCTCATTGGAAAGCTCTCAGAACATTATTAGTGTTTTATTAAAGGCAGGGCCATTGGAAAGGTTAACCAGTTTGTTAAATCATAGACATAGACGGGGGGATAACATCCATCGTATGAAAATTAGAGATCATAATCAAAGTGATTATACTGTAGTCCATTTTCAATTAGATCCAGATAATTTCCAATTAAATATAAACAGAGGTCAAATAAAACTGACGTTTTGCTTTAAGCTCTGGAGATTTACCCAGAGTAGAACTTAAAATTAATAAGTAGAAGCCTGATATTGTGTTGTTGCATGGAAATTGTGTCCTGGTGCGTGAAATGTATCTGACTAAAGCTTCATTTCTATCTGATTTAAATAGTAATAATAGTTCTTCTTCTCCTGTGATGTATTATGGTAATTGCCAAACTAACGTGAAGATGCATTACCAACCAATAGCATATATCAATAGCATATTGCATTGTGGGCCATGACCTCAGTCTGTGAAAAATGTATCATAAAGTTGGTGGCAAAGTCTTTTTTACCAACAGATTTATCCCAGAACCCTGCACGGGATTTTAGCAAAGTTTAGATGCGAGTGAAGCAAATGGTGTGCCATGAAACTGCAGACAGACACGCCGCCAGTTATAGTTGCAGGATAAGTGACCTTGGCATTTTGTTCAAAAGCAGCACTCAAGCCCTTAGAACCTCTCAGCAGTTCTTCTTTGTGTCTCTGAGAGAAACAAGGCCACCTTTTCCACCTTCAGGCAAAGGTGGCCTGTGAGCATTTATCTCAAGCCATAAGAAGTAAAGATGAAAGATAAAGAACACACTTCACGCTTTGTAAAGTATGAAAACAGCTCACCAGACAAACATAATGTTGAATCATTATTAAGCTGTGAATACACCCCTGTCATGGCTGTACATGTTAATTGCTTTGGGTCATTAGGTATCCAGATCAACAGTACCTCCAGGTCTAATTTCCTGCTCCTCAGATTGGTACATTTGTTCTGTGGAGCGAGATGCCATCATGCAAGTTAAATGATAATAACGATTCCTGCAGCCCAGCAGATTCATTACGGCAACCATCTCGCCAGGTATCACATTCCTAGAATTAATCCAAAGGGAACTAAATCCCCATTCGTCCTCTTGGAGTTAATTGCAAATCACGGTGTCACTTTTCATGGTGCAGCAACAGTCCCTTGAGAGCAGCTCGTCCAATTATCTGTTTGCTGGTGATTTATTTGGTCACTTCTTTTCTCCTCCTATACCTATGCTAGCAGCCTTCATTCACACTCCCTTCATTCCCTCTCCCCACTTCATCATTCTGCTTATCCTCTATCCTTGCTTACCTAATCTTTCCATCTCCTTTTCCTCCTCTGTCTGTTTTCGGCCTCACTCCATAGCGGTAATGGTCTGGTTCACCATGCCGGGGCTCATATAATGAAGCTGCTGCCCTAGAAAAGCCATGTTAATGTTGACTCTGGGATCAGATTCTGCTCCAAGACACACAGCAATGACAAATGAATGTGCCAGCTTGAGTCAACGGAGCCCAATAAACAACACATATAGATCCAAGGCTTTGACTGAGGAACTGGGAACTGAGATGCGTTGCAGACGGTTTATGGATATGAGAAAACAGAAATTAAAAGTGAAGCGATGTCCTCACCGGGGAATGTTCAATTGGCTTGATATTATGTGCTCATATTGCTAAACAGCTAACCGGCAAGCTAAGCCTTTTGGGGGGAATGTCCAAGTGCAGTAGTACTATGTGTTAATAAACAGGAAAGAAGAACGGTCGCTCCCTGAAGTATTAGTTCATCCATCTAGTTGTCAGCAGCATTGACGAGCTGTCTGCCTGCTCCTGCTCCGCCACTCCCTGACCTCCCTTAACCTCCCCGGTCTGTTCTGACAGCCAGAGATGTGCTCTGTTCATGGAGAGGTGTGTGAATCTGTCTGTCTGCTATTGTGCTTAGCTGCATTTACATCCCAGGACTGCCGTGACAGTGACCCCAACTGGCGTACATACAGGCGAGGTGGCGAGCAGTTTCTTTTGTCTGCCTGATGCCACGTTGGCCTGTCAGCCACGATCCAGTCTGGAGCCTCTGGAGCAGCAATGCATGCCTTCCTTCCATCAAGGAGACGTCTCTGCTGGCTTCATGCTCCTGTAGTTTAATGTGCATTTAAGCACCTGCAAACTATATTAGATGTGTTTGATCTGTCTCCTGAGGCAAACCCTTATGTAAAGCTACACCGTGATGTTTATGTAAAAATAAAGACTTGTCAGGTTAAATCTGCAGAGACCAGCATTCAGAATACATCTATATCCTATGTTGGGTTCATAACGTTTCCCACTTTGAACGAAGGATCGATCATAAATCTGCTTTTTTTTCCATTGGATGAACAAAAACCCCAAAAAGACCGACGACCCCCATACTATGCACTACTTTGCAAGCAAAAGGTGCCAATGTCATGTTTCATAAAATGAAACACTCACAAACTGATGAATTGGAGTCCAACAGTGCTCATACAATGCATCACTTCAGAACCTGTCATTGAAGCTTTGAAGTGCGTTCTTGCTATCAAATGTGAAATCTGAGAATTTGAAAATGTGAGAATGAGAGATACAAGACTCCACAAATTGACACCAGACATTCATCTTGGAAATGGAGGAGTTTTTAATTCTACACTACCGTTCAAAAGTTTGGGGTCACTGAGAAATTTCCTTATTTTTGAAAGAAAAACACTGCTTTTTTCAATGAAGACAACTTTAAACTAATTGGAAATAATGTGGTAATTGACTATTCTAGCTGCAAATATCTGGATTTTGTTGCAATATCTACATAGGTGTATAGAGGCCCATTTCCAGCAACTATCACTCCAGTGTTCTAATGGTCAGAAGGCTAATGGATGATTAGAAAACTCTTGTGCAATCATGTTAGCACAGCTGAAAAAAGTTTAGTTGATTAGAGAAACTAGAAAACTGACCTTCCTTTGAGCAGGTTGAGTATCTGGAGCATCACATATATATATATATGTGTGTGTGTGTGTGTCAGTCATTTTCTATACCCGCATATTCCTCACTAGGGTCATGGGGGTCTTCTGGAGCCAATTCCAGCACATTACCCCAGACAGGTTGCCAGCCTATCATGGTGTGATATATATATTTACACACACACCAGTGTGTGTATTTGTTTGTAGCAGTTGCAGGGTAATGGCACATGAAACCTATATGTGTGGCGCGACTCGTTCCCTGGCACTCGCAGCAAGGAACGCTCCATCCGTCATGCAAAGATCATCCCCACCCTGCCTCTTTGAAGTGATGGCTTGGATCTGGTGAGGCAACATGGCTTCATCCACACAATTTTCTCCACCGAGAGACACCAGAATGAAGGGTTTTCTGCTGCGGCGGCGCCGCTTATTGAAAAATGCATCAAACTCCCCCAAGCATGAGGGATGTGGAGTGTTATGAGACCAGGTGTAACGCAGCCAAGTCAATCAATTTCCAATTAAGCCATGCTCGTCAGTCATCTATAATTCTTTTTAGCATGTAAGTGGCTTTTTAATCTTTTCATACAGGAGGTGTGCTTAACCCATGCGCCCTCTGTGAACGACGTCAACGTGTGTGGGAGGAATTAATTAAAAGAAGCAATGTGTCTGATGCATTGGAATTTTCCCTGCAACAAATATATATATATATATATATATAGATCAGTCGTTTTAATTTAATCAATGCGTTCAATTTAGGATGGCAGTTCCATTGACAACCAACCCACTCATTTACAGTTCAAAAACTTCAGAGATTTATAGTGTCCTTTCACTTGACTTGCCCACCTTAATAATTGATTACTCAATCTCCCTAACAAAACCCAAGCAACTCCTGTTGATTTCAGCCTCTGTTGTGTCCAAAGTCAGAAATCCAATAAGCTTTAGTTAATATATTTAACTTCTGTCTGTGCTTCTGCAGGCATTTGTTTTCTTTTATATTATTTGGACTGGAAACGTCAGAGGGACAGCTAGGCAGTGAAGCATTACTCAACTAGGGAGATAA
Source organism: Lepturacanthus savala (assembly GCA_030544235.1). Classification (NCBI taxonomy): domain Eukaryota; kingdom Metazoa; phylum Chordata; class Actinopteri; order Scombriformes; family Trichiuridae; genus Lepturacanthus; species Lepturacanthus savala. The sequence continues at coordinate 8,770,006 of CM060474.1, forward strand.
CGAGGCTTGGTTTTCCGAATAAATGTTGTCAGTTTGTTCAGAATGTGATTGAGCACGTCTGATGGCTGCTTACACCATAGTCTTGCCATCTCCCTCGATACAGCCATTGATTAAGCTGTCCCCGCTGGGTTTTCATTGGCCCGGTGCCCATCCCGAGGCCAAAACACACCTGCCCGGCCTGTCAGCTACAAAAGTTATGACATCATGAGGCCCCTCATAAGGCACCTCTATTGTTTTGAAATGAAGGCACATCAATTCCATGGGCTCCACTGCCCAGCGGATGATTTGTGAGTGCCATTATCCCCTGAAATCGCTTGGGAAAATGGCTGCAGTGTGAAGACAGGAATTGGTGACGGGGATGGGGGGGCATTGCAAGGCAGATGGAAAATGGTTGGTTGCATAGAAATGGGCAATCGGTTATGTATGTAACCATTAAGCGCAACAGCAGGGTAAGAGCTTATAGAAAGACCCAAATGTCCTTTTTTTCTTCTCATTCCACGAGGAAAATTCTTATCATCATCATTTAAAGGCACTTCATGAACATCCGGCAAAGACTAAACGACTTACGGCAGAGAAGGGGGAAAATGGGAAATGGGAAAGCCAGAAGAGGGTAAAGAATGACCAATAACCTACTTACAAAATCAGCATTCAAGCGCCTCATCCTTTTCTTCTCATAGTGGCAGTGAGAGCAGGTCTGGCTGCATCCTGCTGACAGCAGAAGTTTTCATTTCCAACCTTGACGGATTCATTATGAAGCCATTTGAGTGCCAGAACGCTCTGTTGTTATAGCCAGAATCTGGGAAATAAAAAAAAAACTGCTGAATATTTGAATTTCAAACTTGACCACAGTGGATGGTAAACACAAAGTGCATCTCACTAAATATTCTCTCTACCCCATGAGCTGTTCAATTCGTCTGAAGCCGCCCCCATAGTTACAAAATAAGCCGATTGCTGATAAGAAATGCTCATTAATCAAGTCCGTGTAGCAATTGCGAATGTGCATCCGCTTTCCTTTCAAGAGTTTACTCTCCTTTATGAAACTCAAAGTCAGGTGAGAACAAAGATGCCAATCTGTTTTGGAGGAAAGCATTGCCGCATTCTTTCATTTGAGCGGCTGCCGGAACCCAATACATGGTCAAATGTTAAAGTTATCAGCGGCATGCAGAAGTGAAGGAGCCTCTTCACTCCACTCTGCTTTCCACACCTGCACTGAAGGATTTCAATTCACTGGCAAAGCCCTATATGACAGCACGGAGCCATTCTGCTGGGTTGAGATAAAACATAACACTAAAAAAAGAAGTTAAATAATCAATCCCAAAGAAATGCCTGGGTATTAATCTGGAGCGGACTGAAAGGATGGCACCTCCCAGAGGATTGCAAGATGCTTTGCAAATGGATTTATGAGATGTTTTTCAGCCTTTGAAAAAAAACTTTTATCATTTTTTAAATTCATTGTAAAATTTGTACAGTAAATATGTGCCGCCTTAAGGCTTCAATCTATTATTCAGGTAATTTACTGCAAAGAAAGAAATCTCAGTCCCTATCATTATGCTATTTTAATGTGTGGACACTAATATGAAGGGACTGTAGTCCCCAAAACCAGTAAAGATCATTGGTGGAGATGAAGATCATTGCTGTAGAAGATAAAGATCATTGCTGTAGTACATAAAGATCATTGGTGTAGATGAAGATTATTGGTGTAGATGAAGATCATTGGTGTAGATCACATGTGTCAAACTCCAGTCCTGGAGAGCCGGTGTGGGTGCAGGCTTTTGTTCCAACCAAGGAGTTACACACCTGATTTTACTAGTCAACCACTAGATCCATTGCTAAGGGCCTTCATTAGTAGAATGTGAAGGTGTGTTACTGCTTGGTTGGAACACCAGCCATCCAGGACCACAGTTTGACACCCCTGGTGTAGATGAAGGTCATCGGTTTAGTAGATGAAGCTCATTGGTGTAGATCAAGGTCATAGTAGATGAAGATCAGTGTAGTAAATGAAAACCATTGGTGTAGATTAAAATTATTGGTATAGATGAAGATAATTGATGTAGTAAATGAATATCATTGGTTTATGAGGACAATGCCCTGATGTACCATTTGTCCAGCTAACCTGAGGGCACTGCTGCTCATGGCCCAGGTTGAACAAATTGGAGGTCACCACCAAACCATGTGGTCTAAACCCAGGTGTCTCCAAAGGGGGTTTCATCTTGCTGGACCACCCATCGCTCAGCTGTTGTTGTCAATACCTATTCCCTGCAAACATGTTTCCCCAAACATTTAGTGACTCATTTGGCAGTACAATAACATTGTATGAGACATGGCCACCATCTTGGAAACGTCCAACCGTCACCACCACATCACCTTGAGAAAAAAGAAAGACTGATCACTTGTGTTGTTCAAATTTATTCATTTTACACTTGTCTAGGTATATTTAGAAGGACAGACAGAGATTCCTGGAATTACATGGAGAGATGCTCCCGACCCATGGATGATAGTCAGGTTCACTGAAATGAAATGAGACATAATTAGGCTGCTCTTTTAGTTTGCTTTGACGGCTGTTTCCTCTGTGGGTCAACATGACACGCACGTCACAGAACCTGTCAAACTCAGTTAGAAAAGGTGAAACATATTATTCAGACATGATAGTCTTCTGTTTGGGACATCGTGAAGTGTCCCAGATGTTGCATCTATGACACACATTGACATAAAATGGTGCCCTACAAAGCTAAAACTTTATACACTTGGTACTTTTGTTAAAGTTTGGTATGACTTAGCTCCCTTCAAACAACATAAATGGACAACATTACAAATGACATATTCTATCATATGCATACAGTACATGCATGTAAGATTTAGTGGCATTCAGCAACATCGAGCAGACTTGGCAGTACCTTTATAAGTACCATATTGTACACTTTTTCTGGGTTTTACTTGAAGTTGTGAAATCTGTAAAAAGATTTATTTGGTGTTTCAATACAAAAAAATATCAGCTGAATATAGTTTGAGATCTCTTAAGCTTCTGTCTGGAGCTCTAGAAAGAACAGGGTGTTTTGTGTCCGTCTTATTAATATTAATAAGCCTCTCCTCTGATTTTCTGATTTAAATGGCTATGAATGGAAGGTGGGTGGTGACTGTTTAGTTGTGACATCACAACTATAATATAGGTTTGTGCATTTCTCAGTGGATTTATACAACATCTATCCTTATAATTCCTTATAACCAATAAGCAATTCAAATATCACTTTCTATGACACAGGACTTTTAATAGAAGACAAACCGATGAAACATATAAACTCAGAGGTATTAATCCTCCTGAACTATCAGAACTTGTGCAGTATTTGGAATGTATATGTTTTGTGGCAATTATTTATTTGGTAACTTCTTTACTTGGTTGTTTTCAACTTAACCGCTTCTGTAATATCTGATTTCTGTCAGGTCAGGCCATTCTTGGGCTGAGGCTGTGTTGTCTAAATTTGGCATAGCACAGATTTCTCTTTATCCTTATCTGTGCTTGTTCAAGAAGTGTACATGAAAACAGATTTTACTGTACACGCCATGCTCTTGTTTTACCCCATGGGGTAGAGTAGTATACTGTAGAGAATAAACTACAAAGGAAAGACGGCTGCAGTGGCTCGCTGTGCTTCATTGCATAATGCAGTCGAGTCCACATTCCCTCACACAAATGCTTAGACTTCATACTAATGGTTATCATTACATGGGGCATTTGAAAACACTCCACACTCACATCTGATGAATATTTCAGTTTCAGTCATATTTGTACAACTTATTTCAATATGTCACTCATAATACTCCAATAGGATTATGGAGATAATGTGCTCTTCACCTGTTGTAAAACCCATAGAATGTCCCACAAATTTGTGCCAGAATTACAAAGATGTCAGATTTGCAAAAAAAAAAAAAAAATGACACGTTAAATCCCTGCTTATCCAGAAGGCACTAACAGGATTTTCAGAGAGAGGGAGCAAACAACTTCTGCTTAACTCATATTGTTATGTTTTTTGAGAAATACCTCCTGCTGTTTGACTTCTTGTAAAAGGAATTTATATATAATTTAAGCCGCCCCCCCAAAATGTCCTACTACATATTTAATAACAGTCCTAAGAGAAAATATCTCCACTCTAGTCCTAATTTTTACAGTACGGAAGAAAAAAAGTCAAACAGAAATGCCATGTGATGCTGTTCATTCCATCTCTTTACTTTCCCACACATGTATGATTAAAAGCCCCAATGGCATCGTATGAAAAGGTCCAGCCAGTTGCCATCAAGATAATTGTCAAATCAAAGTACAGTGGAATTTCCTCTAATCTCCATGTGAGAGATTCTTTGGAGTTTCCTGATTGGCTGCAATGTCCAAATCTAACCTTTATATGATCCTTCACCATGTACTCTCTGTAGCCACATAACCTTTACTCCATTCTCTCAGAAGTTTTCGCCCTGAAGTTTTCGCCCAAATCTTCTTTCATCCTTTTGTGAAATTCTGAGGCTGAGCAAGAAAAGCGATTTCCACGGACGAGAGGATGAACGGTGTAAAAGCACATTTTCAGTAGCATAGATTTGAAAAGCTGATAAAAACGACTTTCTATAAATATGCAAGTGGGGGATTTTGTCAAGGGGCGAGAACTAAATTGGACTGCTTATCATTTGTGCTTGCTGAAACTTCAATAAATAGATAAAGGTCTGACATTTTAACATATTTCTGGTCCATTGTAAATCTTTGATTAATGTTTTTTTTTTCCTATTCAACTTCAGTGTAGATTTTAATCCAATGAATTGATGCAGAAAAGTCACAAATTGGTGCATAGAAAATCACCCGAATGCAAAAAAATGAAGGTGTTAGGTACTTTAGATTTCTTCCGGGACCAGACTCCCACTTAATGCGACACACCTCGATGTTCAAACAAAACCTTTACCCTTGAACCTATTTGTCAGAGACCATGTACACAAAACCGCTGCAGTCCCTGGAAAGGTCAACACAAACTCTACAGCAGCTCGCCCATCACATTTTCGCATTGATGTTTAAATGGTTGAAAGATTTTTACGTCATATAACCAATTTGCTGAAAAAGGTAGAAGCAACAACTTTGTGTTAGTTGCTTTTTATTTGAAGTTGACATATGTACAACTCAAACACAAAAAAAAGAGGTGCAACAATCTTCAAGTGCAGCAAAGCATCAATCTTCATTGCATTATGATATCTCTGCAGGGACTATTTCTTGCCATACCAAATAAATTAATAATCGTGGCAATGATAGCAGCAGTAACTGCATGAATCATTAAACCACTGCATTAGGAAATATTATGACTGCCACTGGTGGAAGAATAATCGATTAGTGAAAAAACGGAATGAGAAATACTTGACCACAATGTAAAACTGTTGACATGTAATGTACTGATATAGTCTTATTTGGCTGTACTTGGGGGTCGTCATTCAGCTTAACGTTATGTGACAAGCATGAGATGTCCATTGATGTACCACTCAATGTTATAATGTGTCAAAAAGTGACAGCAGTCTTTCAAGAGGCCTCGGATCATGCTGACGAAGAGTCACACAAGAGACTAAGGGACGGACATGACATGTCAGAGATGTTCAAAGTGGAAAGTCTGAGTTGAGAGCAGCAAGAAGAAGACATGGTCAAAAAAGATTATGGAAAAGCTGTTAAATATGTATCTTAACTCCAAGAATTGAAAGAAAAGGGCTGGAACAACAGGAGAGATACAATGGTAAAGGAAGTATAAAGGTAAAGAAGGAGGTCGACTACTGATAGAAAGCAAGAAACAGCATTGGGTGTAGACTATATTCGACCAAATGACACAAAGAATTGGCGTCTGAAGGACATTCACCGTCCAAATCTTTGTTGATTAATAGAATCAGGATTAACTGCAACCATTTAAGACTACTGGGTAAACAAGATGGTCTTATACTTTTAATACGCAATCTTAATTTGCCAAGGAATGGGAAATGGAAATACTCAAGTACAAGAAGCACTTTCCCTGAATGTCAGACCCGATTCTTCATACAATTTATAGTTGACCATTATGGCGCTCTAGCATTTAAATGTATGTAAACTCATTACTTAGCTCTCTGTATTGTCAGAGGCTGACATTCCTACATGACTCACACAAGGGATTCACGGGGAACAAAGCGTGCGTATGCTGGTCCAAATTTGGAGCACAATAGCCAATGCAGGGGCTCTTAATTAGTGCACATGTATCACATAATGACATAATCTGGAAGAGCAGAACAGCCGACACAGGTGTTTTTGGTATAAGTAGAGCTGCAGCAACAATGAAGAATAGAATTCCTGTCAGAGTAGCTGCTTGAAAAACTGAACTGAAATCTGCAGCCTGTTCTATTAACCCATTTAAACCAAAAACGTCAAAGGTTTGCAAAAAACAGGCCCATAAACAAAAAATAACTATTTATCCCAGGTACAAAATTCTTTTTTGGGTTGTTCTATAGACTTGAACAATGAAATATATATATATACGTACATGTCAGTGTTGAAAATGGAAATAAAGTAAATAATAAGGGTTTGTCTTCGCCACATTCTCGGGAGGAAGGGGCAGGAAGTTGATGATGTCATATGACAGGAAGCACATGGAAACTTATCTTACACAAAAAAACTCTTTGTTGTCCAAGTTGTCTACTATCATTTCATTGAAAAATATGCGTGAGTAGATGCATGATTAGAGTTTTAATTTGAGTAGAGAATGACAATCATAGACTCATAGTTTCCATAATCATAGTTTCCGTTGGGCTTCAATGGACAAACGATTGGCACAGACTTTGAACCAACATGAGACTTGAGCAGCATTCATTGTGATGTCAAAACCCCTTGTGCACTTTATCAACATAAACTTGCAAAAATCATTCAGTGGTTTCCCTAATAAGCACTTTTAACCATGACTGGTACAAAACTGGGATGCACTGTAGTGGGAGAAGACAGAAGGATGGCAGACGGCAAAGCAAATAGCTAAGTAAACTCGCCGGCCCAGTGATGTGATTCCTCCGCCCTGAGGTTAAACAGATCCACTAATCACTGTCTTTGTTTGGTCTCGGTTTTTTGCCTTCAACAAGAGAGAGACGGACATCTGTGCCTTCGCTGCCCCGCTGTTTCCCTATCTCTCGAATGGATGTCCATGTTAGAGAAGATACAGATTTATTCAGTGCTGCTAGTACCTATGCTTGCCGCCTTGTTATTAGGATTTCTTGATCAATCAAAGCAAGCTAAATGGAAAACATTGATTGCCTTTAAATAGGCTGACACCATCCTCTCAGACAGTTACATAATCAGGCCTTTCCATCCAGACGCATGCCCCACTGCTGGGAAGCTGGCTGAGAGCAGACAATGAACGGCCGGTTTACAGTAGATGTCCACTGAGATCTATGACCAGCTTCAGACTTGAAGAGAGCTGCCGCCCCCCCCCATACCCCATAATGCTAATGTTGCAATAAAGCAGCCCACACTTGAAGAGGCTGGCAGTTGCAGTCAGGGGACACCAAGTACGAAGAAATTGCATTACGGACGTTCCCTTTGGAGTATTTAAAAATGGAAACACTGGAAGGCTTGTTTTATTGCTTATGCTTTCGAAGAGGTCTTTTTAGAGCGCTTCCGACAGTTCGTAGCGGCGAGAACATGTTTCCGCTACCGCGCTCTCAGGAGCTGGGTCTCTATGGAGATGCAGAAGTCCACAGACACAAAACAGCAATTTCGCAGAGAGGTTTCCTGAGGTGAAGCTGTGATAAGTGAGGATGTCATATGAACGGTTTAATCTATAGAGATATCAAATCGAGCTTGGCATGCACCTTTTCTCATTTTCCACAACACGCATGCCACATCTTTCTTCAGATTACACCTCTCCACCTAATGGAATTTTACTATATTGCTTTGCAGAGGTCACCCACCGTGAACTATATTCATATTTAAAAGGGCTTGAGAAGCTTAAAGTGGTGGAAGCCTTGTGCAGTAATTCTTGTCTCAGTATCGTATATCAACAGGCGAATAGTGTGACATGACGTGCTTTGCATTTGCATTAAAGCCACCCCTAAAGATATTTTCATTATCTTTTGAGCAGTTATTTTTTTGGATCAGTTTATCGATCATTTGAGCAATAAAATGCCAGAAAATACTGAAAAAAATGATCATCACAAATTAAAGCCCAAGGTGTCAAATATCTTGCTAATGATTAACAGTGCAAATCCCCCAAAAACGATGTATTAGCACATGGAGAAAATCTAAAAAAGAAAATCCTCACAACTAAATGCTGGGATAGAAACTGTTCTGCATTTTTGCTTAAGAAAAAAAGGCAATTAATCAGTTAAAACATTAATGGCCCGTTCGTTCTTTGTCAAACTAATTAATCTTAAACCAAAAAAATGTGTTAGAATATTTAAAGCATGAATAGGACCACATATTTTTAAGAGGCATAGAGTAACGTGTCAAAATGATTCAGTGCAGTTACAGCTTCATAATGAGTCATTAATACACCACAAACAAAATGAAAATACAGTAGTGGAATTAATCACAGGCCAATAACAAGCGCACTGTGTAATCTCTTCAATCAGAAACCCCATCTGAATGTTGACTCACTCAGATATCTGTAACCCTCCTCATTCTCTTGAGAAATTCAAAGTCAATATGCTTTTCTTCAGGAAATTTTGTGTCAGTTGTTTGTTTTTGTTGGTTTTTTCATCCAAATGTCTCATTAAGCAGATATCAAGGCTTAAAGTAAAGTATGTGTTTGCCCTGAACTACGTGTGGCTCTGTTCCCATTGATATTATCTCCAACCTGTTGCCAACCTCCAGAACATAAACTGAGACTGACTGAAGTCTGGAAGTCAACTAACATGCTATGAGTATTATTAGCAATGAGATATCAATAAACAAAATCATTTCCTATTTGAGCTCATGGAGCACAAATCTGAGAGCAGTTAGAGTATGAAGCATGAAATACTCACTTTAGTAAAGTTAAGGTATTAATTCAGCAATATAAAGACACCCCATAGTTGGTGCCATACAACTTATACTTATTTGTAGAGATCAATCCTAGTATACCTGCTTTTAATCTACTTAGCAAGCCTGTAAGCTCCCTTTACCTTTCTCTGGAAACTAGAAATCATTGTGTATTAATTCTTTGTTGTAATTGGTATATTATTAGTCAATCACTTCGATATATATATATACACTACCGTTCAAAAGTTTGGGGCCCCCAGACAATTTTGTGTTTTCCATGAAAATCACACTTGTATTTTTACCACCATGAGTTGTAAAATGAATAGAAAATACAGCCAAAACATCGACAAGGTTAGAAATAATGATTTGTATTTGAAATAATATTTTTCTTCCTTCAAACTGTGCTTTTATCATAGGAAGGTCAGTTTTATAGCTTCTCTAACCAACTAAACTGTTTTTAGCTGTGCTAACATGCACATAGGGTTTAATAATCATCCATTAGCCTTCTGATGCAATGAGCAAACACATCGTACCATTAGAACACTGGACTAATAGTTGCTGGAAATGCGCCTCTATACACCTATGTAGATATTGCACCAAAAACCAGACAATTGCAGCTAGAATAGTCATTTACCACATTAGCAATGTATAGTGTTCTCTGATTAGTTTAATGTTATCTTCATTGAGAAAAACAGTGATTTTCTTTCAAAAATAAGGACATTTCTAAGTGACCCCAATCTTTTGAACAGTAGTGTACTTATAAGTATATTTTTGACTTATGACAACCATAGATTTTTATTAGTCAGTGTTTGACTGTTCTGCGTCGCTGTAGATTCACTTGACTATGCTCCTCAGTTGGAAAGCTGAAATAGTCTTGCTAGTATGAGTGTACATGCCAGAGAGAAAATTCTTGCCTGAAACACATATGATAGGTGGCGCTATACCTTTTTCAACTGGTGGCAATGGAGCCATTTCCGGTTGACCTCTTTGCATCAGCAGCAGCGACAACAATGGACTATTGACAGATGGTCTTTGGGTTGGCTCTTTGAGTTGGAGCAAAATGTGTGCTTCTTCTTGAGTACTTTGTTGTTTTTTGGGTTGTCTTGGCAACAATAACACGAAATACCACCATCTCCTTCCAATTCCGGGTTACAGCCCCAGGGGAAACTCGTTTCTTCTCTTCACAGTAAACAATGGCAATGATGCATCACGCATGTTTGGAGCTCATCAATATCAAAGAGCAAATACTTTTATTGCAAATGTTGAAGCGCAGAATACATGTACGACCACTTGAGCAGTCGCGCTGAGCGGCACCAATCACAGTCCTTGCAGTTTGCATAGACTTTGGAGGTGCACGGCCTAGGGGTTTATGTCAATGGTGTAGCTATGTATGCAGAAGTATAAACCAGTCTTAAGTGAAACACTTGCATACATGCATTTTAAAAATCTGATCATAGTCAGATTAACACAATAATTAGATTTTATTGAGTGTACCGACTGGTGCGGAAAACCCGCCGTTTGATTTTAGTGGAGATGAGAAGAGACATTAAACTGGTGTCACCTATGGTATACTTAAAAGCAGAATTGGAAAAATAACAAGATAGGTTTCAAGATTAGGTAAAACGGTCATGGTGTGTATTAACATCTATCTACAAAATTAGTTTTTAGTAGTGTAATCAGATTTAAATGTAATTTAGTCGTTTGAAGGTGTGAAAACAAAACAGTAATGAAGAAAACCACATTATCCGCATGATAATTGGGATAAATAGCAGCTATCCTGAGCGTGCAATATAACAACAGTGATATTTCCGCAGTTTTTTTTTGAATAGCCAGTACTGCAAAGAAATAATAGTCCCAGCTGCTTGAGTTTGTTCACCGACAATCACCCTCTGGCGAAAGCTCAGGGTCTAGACACATTTCAGGGTTTTATGATCCGCTCCGTGGCCCGAGTGGTTCAGCAAGCGTGAACTCCGCCGAACATTTAGTGCTCCGAAGTGATGACAGTCGGCTGCACAGGTCGGTCGCTTTATTTAATAAAGCCCCCCCTCCCCCTCCCCAGACGCTGAGGTAATTCTTGGGAGATTAAGGTGATAAAGTGTGGATAAAGACAGCCGCCTGGGTCAGGCTATGCCCAGGGAGAACATACGCGCTCCTTTATAACCTTGATGGACATGTTCATTTTCACACGCTGTAAGTCCACCACTTGGACCAGCACAGAAACTTATCTTGGGTTATGGCCCCCTACAGCCAGTCAGGGCTCGGCGTATCTCATCTGTCGAAGCCTTACAGCTAATTTATTCCGAATTTTCAGATTAACTCATGTGGGAATTAACTGCCTGTTGGCAAGAGAGATTACAATCAATGTCCAAAAGCTTTATTAGCTATTTCAAACCATCATCATCTTTTAATATGGCAGAATTTCTAGCCTTTAAATCATCTTCCTACTTGATTAAGGGAGCATTGAAGTACTTTTATGTTTATGCAGTGTCTGATCAGACTAACAGCTTTCCTATTAGCATAATAAATGAATTAGAGCACCAGAGACAAAGATCATTAGGCAGATTTTCACCATGGGGAAATCATTTGGACAATGTGTTGTGAGACAATAGCAATGCGTCACGCAGCCTCAACATGTTCCCCCCCCTTCAAGCTTTTTTACCAAATCCTTCTCTCGCTAGAGCCCCGCTGGTGTTTGCATACTGGTGGAACGACCTTCGTTTCTGCAAGGCAGCTGTTCCGTCTGAAAAGTGGAGGCGCTGCCATTTCCCCCTGCATTCTGTGATTAGTCATAACAGACGGCGGGTCGAACGTGTCCGTGCGGCGACATGCTATAAACACAAGTTGCTATCACGGCACTACATCTCTTCCACTAGCGCCGACTGAGTATACTAAACACCTGAGCCGCAGGGATTAGCCCGCTATCAGATGCTACCGACTTTCCCTTCAACTTTCCCAGCTCAAGTGGTTCCTCCCCCTGAAAAAGCTTTTATTTTCAGTAGACATGACTACTGCAATGGGGTCTTTACAGGCCTCTCTAAAAAAAAAATCAATCAGACAGCTACAGCTAATTCAAAATGCTGCTGCTGGAGTCCTCACTAAGACTAAAAAAGTAGATCATATCACTCCAGTTCTGAGGTCCTTGCACTGACTTCCTGTCTGCCAAAGACCTTTAAAGGTTTAAAGCACTCAATGGTCTAGGGCAGGTGTCACTAATCCTGGTCCTGGAAGGCCAGTGGGGGTGCAGGTTTTTGATCCAACCAAGCACTAACATACCTGATTCTACTAATCAACCACTAGAGCCATTACTAAGGAACTTTATTAGTAGAATCAGGTGAGTTGGCCTTGGTTGGAACAAAAACCTGCACCCACACCAGCCCTTCTGGACCAGGGTTGGTGACCCCTGGACTAGGGCCTAAGTATATCTCTGATCTGCTGATCCCTTATGAACCATCCAGACCTCTTAGATGGTCTGGGGCAGGTCTGCTCTCTGTTCCCAGAGTCAGAACTAAACTTAGAGAAGCAGCATTCAGTTTCTATGCCCCACAGATCTGGAACAAACTCCCAGAGAACTTGGAACAAACTCCCAGCTGAAGAAAGCTGAAGACTTTTCTGTTTGCTGCTGCATATTGCTGTAATTTCTGAATTGTTTTTCACTGCACTATAACTGTGTTAAGATTTTCTTTTAATTAAGTTTAATTATTCCCCTTTTAGTCAACTGTTTTTATCAACTGGGACATTGTCTCACTGTCGTTTTTCACACGCTAAAGACATGAACGGCGGTTTGTTAAGAGTTTTGTATAATAGGCATGAAAAGGCTTTGTTAAAGAGATTTTCAAACTGCTTTGGTTCCTGTCAGGTGCTCTGGCGGAAATTTGCATTTAAACATGAGGCGCAGCCGTTAGTGGCTCATCTAGAAATATGAGCGAGAACGCCTCAGCACTCCGGGATAATGGTCTCCGAGGGCCGTGTCTTCATCCAGTGAACTTAGGTTACAGTCATTTACATCAGAGGCGCTCAGAGCCACCATCATTTCTTTTGATTGTCATGCTGGAAGTGTACATTATGTAGGTGTTAGGAGTTACAGGGCCGTGGGGATCGAGCACTGCATGATTTATAAAGGGAGAACTTGAAACTTTAATCCCAGGGGAGCAAATCATTACTGACCAACCCAGCATCTCTAGGAATTCATCCTATTTGCTGCAAAAGATTGATGTCAAAAGTTAGCATCAGCTCCAATACCAGGTGTAGATTTGGACTGAGAGGCAGAGAGAACAATCTCAATGCAGAATTTGTATTCTGCCCTTATTTTTACTAATTTAAAATAATTGCTTTATTTGCCTAACTTTCTTTCTGCAATTCCATTTATTGCCAAAACTTAAAGGAGGTAAAGTTTGAGAACAGCAGTCATTCTTGCCAAAAGAGATAACAACAGTCAATATCATTCTCATTTTTTGAATAGGACGAGAGGAGCTCAGATCAAAGAAACCATCTGTGAAACGCAAATGTGTTGACTTTACACTTTGATTTTTGGAATATATGATGCTAAGATGCTTTCTTTGGTGCCAATATGAGTGGCTTCATTCTTATTTACCTCTTTAAAAGAATGGAATAAAGTGGTTTTCTAAATGTTGAACTATTCTTCCTACAATGCAGCAATTGCCATGCACAGATGCTGTGATTGGTGATTGATATTGATGAATGATTGTAACACTTCTCTATTGACCATTCAGCATGATGGGTTCAGGTCACTTGATTTTCTATCATGACTAATGCTAATCCAGATTTACCTGTTTTTTTTTTCTCCCTGTACAGTGGCCATGGCTATTAACCATGAAGCTGGAGCAAGACAAACCCGCCACTCTCGCGTGTCAAAAAGAAGCCTCTCTGGTGCTACATTGAACACACACTCTCCAAATATGACATCCGAGTGCGAGAAAGCCCAACGGACTGCTTAACACCCGCTGCACCGTGAGTACTTACACACTCTCCCTCTGGAGCCACGGCTTCTGAGTGTTTGCTCAAGACCCTCGCACCAAGTCGAATCCATAAATAGCTCCAATTTCTGAATGAGTCATTTCCAAATTTTGCCCCTCTCTGTATGAATAGTGCAGTGAGTTTTCACAGCGCTTCTCTGCACGGGATACGCAATTACATGTGATTAAATCTATGTGAAAAATCTTACATCTGACTTGACATATGATTCCCCCTACTGTGGGTCAGTGCTCTCAATTAACTGTAAATCATGTTCACATGAATGACATCTTTACATAATACATAACGCAATCCACTAAGCCTGGCAGGTAACATTAATTATTAGAAATATATCATATATGGGCGATAACGTCTTCATCATGCGTTATGCAGTTATTATTTTATTCACATGCAGTCGATTCTGGTATATATATTTTTTAAAGGTACGGTATACCTTTTATCCTTGGATTGTTATTATAGTGTATAACATTTTTCAAAACTGTCAGCAGAGGTACAAGAGCTTGTCCTACATCAATAGATTTAAATTAGCTCTCAACCATAAAGATCCTCATACATGTATTGTGCTACAGTCACACTGAGACCTTGAACGTAGCGATAGTGCTGTGATCAGACTGAGGTTGTACAGTTCCAACGCTGAGGTGGGAGAGGTTATTTGTATAAAGAAAATTCTCATAAACTCAGGTAAGTGGTTGATTCATGCTAAACTGACAGAAGAGTGCTTTCCTGTTATATGGTCCTGTACAGTATATTTATGAATCATTTCTGATTTAACAAATTTCACTACATTGAGTTCAAAGATGTATAATCACTGATTTAGACTTTTTTTTTTCTTTTTTTAAGGAAAAAAGAGAGTTACAGCTGTGAAAACAGTGGATAATTGGCTTGGACTATCATATAGACCCTGCTAAATGACTCATTTCACTATCAGAATTTCTTCTATTTGATCTGATAATACTTACAACTGCATGAGTAAATTATTCTTCCAATGATATCTATCATATCTGAATATCTGAATATTTGCATTACAAATGAATGAGCCTATTTGGTTATTCTAACACAGTAGTAACTAGGGTGACATCAAGTAAATAGGGCCAGTATGCATTGTCATATATATATATATATATATATATATATATATATATATATATATATATATATATATATATGATTAATAATGACTGTTTCTAATCATTTCCTACAAATCTTGAAATATCCGTTGTGCCAATTTTTTTTGCATGAGCCATTTCAGGTAAAATGGGCCAGACAAATGACAAAGGGAAATTCAAATTCAAAATTAATTCATTATCAGTTTTAATTTTAAAACACAATTGCTTTCATTTCCATGAATACCTATATATATATGATCATGCCAGAGCTAGCTGTAGTGTATTCAGTAACCAGAATCTGGAGTGCCACTGCAAAAAGCCTCTGATACGGTTGGTGATGTTACTCTCTGCATAAATATTCAGGAGATTTGGGGGGAAATCCTCCCTATGAGTCTCCGAGTTCAACATATTTGATCAAAGAGCAACACAGAATGTCTGAAGTTGTGCAGCAGAAGTTTCAAAGGCCATCAGAGCAGGAGTGAGTCTGTCGGGGCCGGCGACCTCTGAAGACACAAATAAAAAGAACATCATGTATAACAATGAGGGGCCACTTGATATCAATGACCTCGCTTCTCCCCGGGAGCAGGAGGTGACATAATCAACAGACACGGAATGTGCACGTACAGACCGTATCTCGCTGTTTGATGATGTTCCACCAAACGCGCTGTCAAGAGGCCCTCCGCTTCATCGTAGCGATGCTGTCCAAAACCGTTCCTCAAATGGAGTCGCAGCTCTTTGAAATTGAGATTGCGCGCTGACGTGTGTGTATGTGCTCATATCTGCGAGTGGCTCATTTTGCCTGAGAGCACATGGCCCCTTTGTGTTCTCATGTCCAAGTGACTGTATATTTATCTGGTTGCCGAGCATGTGTTTGAGCGCAAAAAATGCCCCCAAAGCACCGTCAGGTCGGTTTCCTGTCAAGCGAGCCAAATGGCGCGTATTAACAGCAGAGCAGCCGAGCCAATTAGGGAACCAGCAACCCGACCGCCCCAGCTCTGCACTCAACCTGGCCGGTTCGAGATAACAGAGCCGACACACATGCTCGGGCAGATAGACACGCCAGGGACGCACTTGCCGCATACCCTCTCAACTCGGTGGCTAATATATATGCACGACACCAAACAGCATCCATTAGCTGCAACAGAGGTCCAGGCGCTGCTGCTCGAAGTGTCAAATATGCATGAGGGAGTGAAGGTCTGCGTCTCATAATCCTCAAGGCAATTAATACAATCGTTTGCAGGGCCAAGCGGGCTGGATGCACATATCAAACTTCTCCCATGGGCTTGTTGAATATTTAGGTCGGGTAATTTACAGGTACGTCGGCCAGAGGCTTTGCTTTTATGGATCGGAGCCGTCTGGAAGTAGGTGGTGGGCCATACATTGAGAACTGTCCACAGTGATGAATGAGGCTATGTGTTTTAAAGTTGGAAACTTTCTCTCCTGCTAATTGTATTTGGGATTGGGATGTAAATACACATTGACAGCCAGCAGGGACATAAATATCATACTTATCAAGAATAATAAAGATGCGAAAGTAGAATCTAATCTAAATGGAAAGAGACTAAGAAAGAAACCAAGGTATTTAATAGACAAATAACAACATCAACACACACCGAACAATAAATACCAGTCTTATTTGTAATTTTTATGTGAAATAACTGAAAACATGTTTTATATTCTAGTTTCTTCAAAATAGCCACCCTTTACTCTGATTACTGCTTTGCACACTCACTTTTCACTTTTCAGGTTTTCACTTCATAGTTGTGCCTTATCAGGGTTAATTAGTGGAATTTCTTGCTTTATCAATCAGATCAAAGGGTGGCTATTTTGAAGAAACTAGAATATAAAACATATTTTCAGTTATTTCACCTTTTTTTGTTAAGTACATAACTCCACATGTGTTCATTCATAGTTTTGATGCCTTCAGTGAGAATCTACAGTCATGAAAATAAAGAAAACATATGAGAAAGAAAATGAGAAGGTGTGTCCAAACTTTTGGCCTGTACTGTATATTGTAATCCAGATCTTGTGTAGTGAAAGGTTTTTCTCAAACTGACTCTTAATCACCGTTTTCTTTGCTGCTGTTCAGTCCGCCAGGGAAATTCTTTTATTCTGGCAGATTAGAACTAAAGTAGGATTATAACCAAACAAAAGCAGAGCTAGACAAAAAGGTAGGGTTTAAAAATAAGAGTCTCCCAACAATTCAGCCACAGATTTCCATAACATTTCAACAGGTTTACACAACCAAAACATATGAGCAATGTTTCGTACAGCACAAGACTTATATATAATTCCAAATTTCATGCCCACAACCATGAAAGTCATAATTTGTTATATTGAGGTGACTGAATTAGTATTTTAAATCTGGAAGACTGAACAAAAAAACAACATGGACTGTTCAAGTTTATAAGAAATGATTGTTCCAAAGGATCGACAGATCATATAGATTACAAGAAAGTCATATATCAAAACTATAGAGAATGGTAGAGTTTTTTAATACTGAAGGGTAAATGTTGAATTCTTGACAGGTGCCTTTTCTAAACCCTCCAAGGACTCAAAGCCTCCAACCTCAGTGGCCTCATGGTAAAACGGGAGCTTGAGGGATCAAACCCGGTCAAGTCATACCCAAGACTCTAAAAATGGGAGCCATCGCCTCCCTGCTCAGCACTCAGCATCAAAGGGTTGGACGTGGCGAGCGGGAGGGGGGTTGGATGACTGTATGATTCCTGAGCGTGGCACCGCTGCTGCTGCTCACCGCTCCCTCAGGGAATGGGTCAAATGCGGAGAACAAATTTCACACACTCAGGTGTGGGACTTTAACCTTTAAGGTATGACAGAATTGGGTTGGAGCCAGATCCTCGGTGAAATGTCCAGAAATAAGCTAGCAGGCGTCCAAGCAAGACCGTGTTTTTAGGGTGGTGTAAGGTGGAAGTACTGATCCTCTGGTACGGTGTTCTATTTGAATTTTCTACAGCCTAAGTAAAGATCTTGGAAAAAGTGAAATTTGAATAACATTGTTCTTTCCTTAAAGACTAGAATGTATTAAATAGACCGCCATTTGGATACATCGTTTCTGGTTGAAACCGAAGACAGATTTGATAAGTTGAGGATTAATAGTTTGATTGTGACAATCAAGGCAATAACAATACAGGCTCAGCTTTCAGAGGGATTATTTTCCGTTCAGACCGCAACCATTTCACTTTTATGCCACAGAAACACTGAACTGGTGGGCCTAATTGTCACACAGAATCAAACGCTCTCTTTAAACATCCAACTGTTTTCATCGCACTGCTGTTCTCACAGAGACGAGTCTTTGTCTCCAGTAAAGCGTTTAATTCTGCCTCTTTTTTTTTTGTAGCTTCTTCAGATGTTTTTAGCCTCCAGTCAGATATTGATTTAAATGTTCAGCCGAGTGTGAGGGGAGTGGTGTGGAGAGGGGGTGGGGGGGGCAGGTATTCAGAGGCGTTCGGTTGGTGGGGGAAGCGGTATTGATTGCACTTAAAGTGACAAGATTGAGGAGGTCCACTTTGACACGTTATCCCTATTGCTGCCAACAGACAAAGTGTGGGCCAGAGGAGAAGTGCCGATTGATTTCTGTGATCATGAATGGCCTGCGACCTATGAATCAGCTGGCTACGGCATGCTGCTCGAAAGTAAGACAACAATTTTTCATGGCATCGCAGTAATGTAAGGACCGATAGCCTGTTTGATAGATGAGGACAAGTAAATACGATGGTAATGAATAGGCCTCATGCACATTCTGACAAGCTGGAAAGTCCTCACAGCTCGGGAAATAATAATCCGGCGTGTAAAGAATGTGGACTGGTAGTATATTTGAGGAGGCAGGTAATGGTGGCAGCTGGTTCGGGCGTCAACGGGGTTTTGTTGTGCATTATTCACTGGCGGAGGCATGGAGCTGATATAGCTTCTCACCCTCTTATGATCATCCATCAGGCAGAATTGCTTTCTTCTAACATTAGGCTGTCAGCGAGAAATAACAAATGTAACCATGCAGAGCAACACATGATTACAGGGTAATAATGCCCCAAGGTCAGAGGAATGTGACCTCGTTCAGGGCGGCGAGAGATACTAGACGCGTCGGATGAAGAGTCGCCGGAGCGGCTTGTCTTCATCTGAGTTGGTTGCTGTCAGATGCTGCTGGCATGTCCCTATTTTTTAACCATTGTTGCATGTTTCATATTGTTGAAAATACACACTACCGTTCAAAAGTTTGGCGGGACTTTTATGAGAAGTTTCCTTATTTTTGAAAGAAAATACACAATGTCAGCCAGTGTATGAAGCAGTCGATGGTTCAATGTGTCAAAAGCACAGGAGAATCAACCAACCTACACTACTGTTCAAAAGTTTGGGTCACTTAGAAATGTCCTTATTTTTGAAAGAAAAGCACTGTTTTTTTCAATGAAGATAACTTTTTGGGTTTTTGATCCAATATCTACATAGGTGTATAGAGGTGCATCAGTCCAGTGTTTGGTATCCAGTGTTTTGGTATATAGTGTTTGGTGTAATGGTATAATTTGCTCATTGTGTCAAAAAGCTAATGGATGATTAGAAAACCTTGTGCACTCATGTTAGTACAGTAAGCTAGAAAACTGATCTTCCTATAACAAAAGCAATGTTTTAAGGAAAAAATGATTATGTCAAATGTTATTTCTAACATTGCCAATATCTTGACTATATTTTCTATTCATTTTACAACTCATGGTGGTAAATAAAAGTTTTTGCGGAAACACTAAATTATCTGGGTGACCCCCAACCTTTGAACAGTAGTGTATAGCCTTTTAGCATGAGCACTTCTTAAAGCCAAACGAGTGCAAAAATCTGAAAATCTGGCGTCGCCTTTGTTTCCGTCGGCCTTTTTGACCACCGCTCAGAAAACTCTCTCACCGATAGCAGGAGGCCTATTTCACGCCATCTCCATTGCTCTCATTGATATTGTGTAAAATCCATCACTATAATCTTCCAGGAAATTGCACAGGCGTTTCCAGGGGTCTAATCGAGACACGGGCAGACTGAGTAGGAGTTCGAACGAGGAGGACAATTAAGGAAAAAGGCAAGACAGATGGAGGAAAGACCCGCACGACTCAAGACGGATCATTCTGGAACCTGCAAGGATAGAGACAAATGGGGCTTTTTGAAAAAAAAAAAACAAGGGAAGGCTCAAAATTAATAAGTAAACAACGAGATACAGTAATTGAAGGGGGGGCGGGAGGGGGGGAGGGGGGTGACTTGACACGCTTCAGTGGTCTCGCTTACTTCCATCCTAGTACTCCCCATCTTTCCGTGTAGCCCGCAGGTCTCTGGTTCCATGTGCTGCATAGCCAATTACCCATGAAAATAAGAGGGAAAAGCCACTTGCAAGTGATTAACACCCAACAACAAGTGCCTTCTGGATTCAGAAGCAGAAAACATGAATGCACACACAGAGAGAGGCAAATGTTGTCGGAGCTTAGCGCCATAGTTGTATTAGAGCTGCATTATATTATTTTTTGCAAGCGTCAGAATATGACAACAGCATACAGCGAGTGCCATAACAGGAGGCTCTGCACAGCATGGCGTGTCATTACAGTACACAGTGTGTGCGCATGTGGTAGTCAGAGGGGTGGTGGGGGGGTTAGCTGAACTGCAGGGTCTAGATGGTATTGTGGTATTGTTCTTCCCAAGTAGGGGCTCAAAGGACGTTTTAATGAACGGAGCTTGGGGAATTCAGTGGGATAGGCTGTCGCAAGAAGGGGGTGGGGGGGTGGGGGGGGGATACTGTAGACTCTGAATTATTGATTCACATGCGCCACTATCTCAACTTTCTTAATTACAGCTATTTCAAGCTTTGAAGGGCCTTTTATAACTTTGGTTTCCATTTAATCTGATATACAGCTCTGGAGACCACTGCATAATTATTAGTTTTACCTGATTTTACGACTTATACCGTAGTTATGTGTTTGGGCAAAAGGAACATTTTTGTTACTACTGACAACATTTCTCCCAAATTCCAAATAAAAGCATTATCATTTTGAGCATTTATTTGCATAAAATGACAAATGGTCAAAATAATGAGTGTCAAACAATGCAAAGAAACAAAATTAATTTGATTTTAAAACATAACACTAATGTTTATACTTAAGAAGAGTACAGAAATCAATATTTGGTGCAATAAACCTTATATATAATCCCAGCGTTCATGTGTCTTGGCATGCTCTGCACCTTTACCATTGTTCTTGGGTGACAGCAGAATGAGGTGTACATGTGTTGAAATTGAACAGCTGCTGGAATAGAATGGTTGTAATACATGTAGAGATGCTGATTTCAGAAAAAAAAAATGCATTGGTCTCTTATTTTTTTTCCAGAGCTGTAAAACAGGGGGGAAAAAAGGGGCTTAATATGCTTACTGCTGAAGTGAGAATGAAACAGGTGGCTGAGAGGCATGTTCCTATTTGATAAGTTAGACGTGACAACTGACTCAGCCTTAAGTAGCAGAGTGCGAATGCGTTTGTAAAAAGGAAAAAATACTGTCGCGAACGAACAATGTGCAAAAATATTCAAATTCCTTTTGTCATGTTCCAAATTCTATGTTTGATACATTTCATTTGTTACCTGTTTTTCCTTCTCGGCTCCTAATCTTAAAGCGGGAGGCGTCGGGAGGGGGGAATTTATGTGCATACATGCATCTTTAATATTACGAGCGCCCGTTTCTCTGACATGCTAATATATTTTAATCAGCTGAGGATTTCGCCGTTTCAAATGAGCAGGTTTTCCCAGCCGGATGGGATTAGCGCTGCTCGGCTAAATGTGTGCGCGGTTGCTAAACGGTGTGTGTATGTAGGATGCTCACGCGACTGTACAAACGCCTGTACACTTGTGTGTAACCACCTGAGCATCTGACCCCGCGAGATGCGTAATGAGCACCTGACCCCGCGTGGCTCATTTCCCTCCTTTAATTAGGTTGTAAATGTCAACATGTTGAACCATTCCCTTCCGCCCGTCTTGTAGCATATGGGCCGGCGTTGTTTGCTCTGCCGGACAAGGGCCCGCTGCTCATCTTTTGTCGCACGTCGACTCGTCAAGACAATTAGAGAATGTGAATGGCTCAAACGCAGGGCCAAGAATAGCTCCCTGAGGCGCTTCTCACTTCCTGACCTCCATTCCTCGCAACATGCATCACATCCGAAGCATCCCGGCAACCACCAATTAAGGTCGCATAGCCTTCACATGAGGGATATTGCTTAATCAAACGTGGTGAGAATAATGAGCTAAAGTAAAACAGTAATTACTGGATCCAGGCCATTGATTACACTCCTGTCCCCTGACTGGCCTTTTGGGAATTTCTAGGCTGGGGAACGTCTCCAAATATCTGCTTGATAGCAACACGTGACCCACCCTGACTCGCCATACAAACAATTTATCTTGTTGAATTTGTGTAAATTTGCTGTACACATGTTGCCAAATCCAGCTGCATTCAAGCATGGAGATTGATGATGACTTCTCGCCACGAAGCACATATTCACACTCCGCCATTTATTTAGTGTGTGATGATAAATCTATTCATGGTGTCTGTTTGGCAGCATGAATTATGCATGTCATATAGATTCGCCCTCTATATGAAGACGTGGGGAAAGACCCGAGCATGCGAGCTGCATCACGTTAGAGGGTGAGATCAGTGTGGACTCGAGAATAGCTGATTTGTGGAATTTATTCCAATCTGGGGCACAATTTAATCCTGATATAAGAGTGAGGGGTCAATCACAGTGGGTTAACAATGTGGGTCAACAGCACAGACAGGAAATGTGTTCTTCTGAGTGTTTGTTTTATGAGGCTGGCCTCTGCAGAAGCTTAAAATGACCTGTGGTTTTTCTCAACAGCAGTCTCCTGGGTCATGCAAATGAGCCTCAGTAGCAAGCTGTAGGAAGTAGCAAAAGAAAGAGGAGCAGAGAAAACAGTCTTGGTGCATTCAGATCAAATATGAACCAGAGTAATCATAGTATAATTTGATGCAATTTGGCCAAATAGGGGCCAGATTATAAGTTAATATCAGTTTTTCATAGAACTTTTCAACCGTCAGTCACTATCCTCCAGATAAATCTATACAAATAACCCAATCTATACAAATAACCCACATACATTTGCAATTTTCCACCATTTTAAAACTTTGTCCAAATCTGTTTTTCATCACACATTTTGAGCAATTGTCACCAAATTTGTTATATATCAACTCGGTATCAAGCAGGAAAAAGTTAATATTTCATATAGATATACATATTTTTATATCCTCTAAAATTTTGCTGTCGCTGACTTTCAATGGGTTAAATGTTGTGGACAAGCCTTATATAAAAAAATATACATATCACCGGAACGTCGGTTCCACTTAGTGGACGTGTTGTAGTGATTTCGTCTCTTTTTAGTGAGCCGTCTCTTTCGGCTCCCAAACGGCTCTCCATTTAACTACTTATACCTTGTGTAATTCATCTAAATTTAGTGCCGTTTTGACTTGTGATTTGTATTTGAACACATATTATTTAAACTGCATTAAATTGCTGTAGCCAATTGCATTTACAGTTATAAAATCCTGTATAAATCTCTAACTTGCTACACAAGGCAGATAGAAAATGCCTATAAAAACCTCAGCATAGAAATTAAAATACGAAAAGGTATTGATATTTTCCTTTTTTTTATTTAAACACACACACCTTAGAAAACAAGTACGGAAAATAATAGAATTAAATACAGCAATCAAATAAATGTGCTCCGATAAAATAAAACCAAAACGTGAGCCAGCTTCCATCGTTCCCTTCATTCGCGACCGACACATCATTAACATGCAAATAATATGTCTAAATGACCATTACATGTTTTGTCCAATCGGTGGTGCTGTAACAGCATCATCTCGTATATGTATTCGCATATCTCTGTAAGAACTGTTCAATCAACCAACTCCTCACTTGGGGGACGTGTTGCTGAACACAGGGGAGAGCATTGTTGAGTAAAAAGTCGATTGGATGAGCAAACTCGACAATGCTGCGAGCAATACAGCTGGGGGCCAGGTATTCGGCCCTGTTCCAATGGGCGCATCTTCCGATTGACACTTCCAGGGCCAAGCAATCAGCCCTATCCGAATGGGCACCGCGCTAGCATTAGTAAACGGTCAAATAGAATGTTCCATTTCCCTTGAGAACAGCAACACGCGAAACACACCTCAGAAACAGCCCCAGCTGAAGTTTCCTGTAGTCACAGCATAGGGACTCCAACATGGCTCGCGAGAAGATTGATTTATGGTCCCGCATTGAATTGATGCCCTCACCGCAGCCCGGGGTGCGCCTCCCCACAAATGTAACTACACTTTGATGCGGACCGCAGCAGCTGTAATTATCCTGTCGCTCAGAGGCGCCGATCGGGCAGACGAGTACAGAAGGTTCACCCTCCCTCTGCCTTGACCCGGGTCAATGGTTGTGCTCAACATTTATTAGCTCCGATTCCAACACAATCCGCTCACTTTCGGTTTGCCATTGTTTGCGGTACAAGAAAAGGCCAGAAGAACCTACGGATGCATCGAAACCCCATCAATCGCATGGTAGGACATGACATGGCAGCACAAGTATAAAAGCTCACAACAGCATATAGGGGAGGTGAGATAGCTTCAACGCAGAAGCATAAACCAGCCTTAAGAGCTGCTAATTTAACACTACAGCTGTATTGTCCCTCCCGATTTTCTTTAGAGGGTTTGTGTGGGTGCGTTTGAAAGCAAGGAGGACATTAGCGGTGAGTCAATCTAATCAACACTCTTGTTGTACTGTAATGACAAAAAGGTATTGAATTATCCGTGGACACTGTTTGTCTGCAGGAGGGTACAGGGCAGTTGTAAATGGAGGCATCTGAGCATTAGCGAGAGCATGATGAGGCTTGTCCCTTAGTTCTTCACCATCCATCACAACAATTATTATTACAATACATATTAAAGCCACACATTATCCCCAGTGGACGTACATTATACACTGTACACGATCTTCCACCACAGGCCTTCCCACCGCGAGTCCCTTACGGTAAAGTTACATAGGAGCACGAATTTGCATACATGTTAGAGGCAGCCAGTTGTGTGGGTAACATGAAAAATGCAATTTTCCAAGTCACTTCCCACTCTGCAAGATGGCAGCTGTGGCGGGAGCGCGAGCAAGCGGGAACACATCACCTGTAATTGCATCGCCGCTGACATTTTTCATGATTATTTTACTGGCGGTGCAAAAAGGTTTATGATTTGTTATTGAGCAGCGTCTAATCTCCTATGCCATAAACTTGCTCTCTTTTTTTTTGGTTGTATCTGTCATACTATAGCCCCGAGTGCTGGACAATAAAGTGGGCTTTTCAATCGTAACCAAAAACAAAAAAATTGGATTCCAAAAGCTTCTTAGGAAGAATATTTTAATGACGGCAAAGTAATTATAATAAAATGACAATTGCTTGGTTATTTATCAGTAGATGTGGGTTTTTATATGTGAGTGAAAACATGTTCAGGACAATCTAATCATCTCTACATGAGATTCTGATTGTCTTGTGGACTTTTATAGAGCCTACCTATTCATTTAGAAATTTCAGGCTACTTGGGTGATTTACTCATTCAATAATAAAAAGCTCTTGGCAAAGTTTTTCCCTGCGACGCGCAAATTGTTCAACTCTACAATCGCTGACGACTTCAGATCCCCTGTAATAGAGGTCGCACCAGTTTAAATGTCCTGCGATGACTCCTTCCACGAAATAATTCAGGGAGGAATCAAGTTCAACTGTCACAGAGAACATCCGCTCTAAGTAGAAGAGGGAATGAAAGGACGTGTTCCAGGGTCACATCTGGCTCCCTGCAAATTTGTATCCAGATATTCACCCATCTGAAAAATTCACATCCTCCGAAGGGGTTCCATGATCAGCCACAGGAGTTAAATTGTTCTCTGGGGTTGAGGAAAGCGTTTTTTTTTTGTTTTTTTGCGACAGTTTTTGCTCAACACGGAGAAATCATCGGATGCCCGAAGATAGATCAATGTTGTGACATGATTATGGCCCCATGGAGAGTTTCAGCCACGTCCGATTTATGACATTCCTTGTTCCTGTGAGGGTGTCTATTCAGCACATCGATAGCACTCAGTAATTTCTAAATAGCATGAATGAGCGGTCAGCGGGGAGTCTGGACGGAGAGACCAACAACCTTATCGCGGGACGCTCTCTGTCCTTGTCATGCTGCATTTTTGGTGACAGGATTATTCCCGGCACACTGACACAGGAAATGGAAGAGTCTCTCGGTCTTTGCTCTCAGCGAGGAGGCGCACCGGCTCTAAGTGCACTTCTGAAACACATTCATGTGAATAAAACTGTAATGATGTGGCTGCGGAGGGCTGTTTCTAGCTTTTTGGAGGCCTATACAAAATCTTGCCCCCTCCCTTCTACACACACACACACACATAAGGAACTTCTCATGATTGATACTCATTATGGAAAGACTGCTGTGGATAGTTGGTTATGCAACTCCTGCAAAGCCTGATGATCAGTGGGTAGTTAAATGGATATCGGACCAGTGTCTGACCTCGCAAGGAGGGATTGAAGATGAGCATAGGACTCAATCAGTAGCCGGAGCCACAGGGTCGGCTCGATGTGCTGAAACTTTAAATTTTTAGATCTGTTCTTAGTTCTGAGGTCACTTCAGAGTTCTGGGTGCAACTGGTAATTAAAAAGCAAAGGGGTCGCTGGACTTGTAAGACATCCAATAAGTAGGTGGCTCACCAGCAGAGAATCAAGAATCCATGGTCCATTCGAGTACGGTAGTAAATCAACACATCATTAAAGTTTCCATATCCTGCAAATAGACTGAGAGAATAAACTGAGAAATACACATAGTTTTAGAAACTTAGGCTACTGCAGCCTGAAGTGACCCAAATCTGTTTTTTGACCCTGATGAAACCCGTATCTGATCTTTTAATGACAGTCTGAACGACACAGATCCGATTTTTTCAAATGTGATGCAGACCACTTAATTATTTATTTTACATGTCTGATCTTTTGACATCCGACTTCAGTCTGAACAGCCAGGTCATGTTTATGCAACCTACACGTCATCAAAAAGTGATAAACACCACTATTCCATCATGTCGTCTTGTCCTCCAGTGCGCATGCGGGACACTGGAGATCGAATATATATTAAGTCACATGTAATTGGAAATGTGAACCTTTTGCGACCTTGCAAAAAATTTGATTTCACAAAAAAAAAAATCCAAATTGCACATTAAGCCCTGCAGTCTGAACGAGGCCTTTTTTATTTTACTTCCTTAATTTTGTGACGAATATTTTTACGAGACAGACCAAAAAACGCTGCAGCGAGGTGCTTGAGAGAACTCTGTGAAACTACACGGAGCTAAATTCTGTACTTCAGATTGCAAATATATCATGTTAGAGGTATCAAAACTTTAAATAAAACCCCGAAAGGTGCCTGATATGGGACATTTAATCTCCACCACAATATGCCACTATAACTTGAAACTAATTTCAACTCTCTGATATTTTAACCATTTGAACATTTCAGAAAAATACAATTTACCAGGTGAGATACAGTACTCATTTCTTACACACCTCATTGGCTGTTCTTCATGAAGTTTCGCATGTGTAAAGACCTTTGTGCAACTTACTTGACATCTTGTATTCTGGTCTTTTGTGACCTATGGGACTCTGTATTGTCAGATGTCCTTGCAGGTAGTTAATCTTTTGCATTACTGAACGGGTGCCGGAGCCTGTGTCCTTGTCATAGTGCTTACTCCTTATCAATTAGCAATGTATTAATTAGGAGCTGATCTCTGTGCTCTGTGGGTTCAGTTTGTTTCACACATCAAGAAGGCATGCTGGAAATGCTGATACTCACATGGGATTATTTAACTATCCCTCTCTCTTTCTCTCTGTTCATTTAATTTTGTAATAAATTAACAAAGAAAATATTGGGTTGATGGCGATTAGGAAAACAGGGACAGGGAAAACGTGAATTTAAATGTGAATTGGGAAAACCAGCAACATTTTAAGTGTTTTCAGTTAAAATGCACACAACGTTGCATATAGATGCTATATCTGGTTCTCTTTATGCATCCACGATTTAGCCATTTTACCCCATTTATGAAAAAACAAACAACCAAAAAAACATTGGTGGTTAGGGGGCCTATTCCACTTATAGTACAAATAGGCAGAAACTGCCCTGCTGACATGTACAAGAGTTTTAACATGGTGTTTTTTGGATTATTTAGTTTTCCACATGTCTTCCTTTCAATAGAGCTCCTGTAGAATCCTCCAGCTGTCTCGTATTGGCGCACAGCAGCAAAAGGGGTTTTAAATTTGCTGCCAGAGAGTCTCGGCTGGAAAGTGTCCAGGCTTTGGCAAACAAAAAAAAAAAAAGAAGAGGAGAAAAAGAAAAGGGTAAATGTCTCAGTCCTGAATGTGAGGTGTCAGCATTTGATTAATGCCTGACATCATTGTGCGATTCAACTTGGGCAGGCTGATAAACTGGGAGGAATTCGCTGATGGATGGCCACCTTCCTCCAGGATGAGGCTCATTTCTTTCCTTGGGACATAGGCAATACAGAAACTGGAGGTTTCTATTTTGACATTAAAGACCTTGTGTGTATCACACTGGAGATCGTATTAGCTGCTGGTCCGCTGCGACGATGGCCTTGACTTTGTGTGCACTTTCGTGAAATGGCTTGGACACTGGATGATGAACAGGTATGTGCAGCATTCAAGGCACAGGGTAGTACTTCAGCACAGGTGATAGCTCATGTAAGTGGCAGCCTACTATGCAGCGAGGCCTCCACATGCCATATGATCGCATTACAACTTCATCCATATTGCATAAAAAATTGCACTCTTAGCATTAAGTTGTTAGACTTAATCTTCTTCCAGCTGCATTGCCTGTATGAGAGTTTCTTTACAAGTATGAATACGAGCATGGTCTAAAGTCTAAAGGCTGGACCAATAAAGGACAAGTGAAACAAGTGAAATGTGACAATCGTATTTAGCTAAGAGAACTAGAGACTGACAGCTTGGAGATACATCTCCCCTAATTTATAGCTGTCAATTGCATTGTATGCATATAACCTAATCGATATTTCAAAGATAGATGATGATTAGCACAGCCTGAGAAGAGGGACAGGTGATCAATTACATGAGCACAAGGTTCCTACAGTAAAAGTGTGTAGAAACCAGTCACAACCTGATTATCTAGCATCCCCATGTTTTCATTAAGCTAACTCTGTTTCTACCATCAAAAACACATGGGCCTCGTTTCCATGTTCCCACTGTACATATTAGAGTCACAAATTCCTCTCCAGAGGGTGAACCAGTCACTTTGATTTAGCCTCAGGGCATGCCTGTTAGGAAGATTTACCATATCTTTCAGGTGCCTGCGATTGATTTGAGGTAATTCCAGTCGGAGTCAAGTAAATGAAACGTCAACATCTATTTGACGTGATGAAAATTAATGATATCCCACATGGGAAAAGGGATGACGAGGAGGTAAAAGTGAGAGTCCAGGTTAGCTGACTGACATGTCTGGTGAGACAGGGCTTCACTTCATTGGGGAAATCCTAAGACACACAATTTAAAAAAGGTCATTTCTACTGATTTAGATTTATTTGTCAGTGGAAGTAGAATGCCTTTTTTAAATCATGCTCAGATGATTAATAATTGACTATTGAAACACAAAGTCTTACAGTGTGCTGATTTATTAATCCCTGAAACCTGAGATATCAACAATTGGCAACGACGCAAGCAGTCAGATGATCACTCTGGTTGTATATAAAGCAACATTTTTGCCACAAGCTACGACTGACAATGGGCAGAGCTAGCAAATAAAGCTAAACTTGTTCTATAATCCATATGTGTATATTAACAATTGGATCAAATGGCAGCGTGCAGCTGTGGCACATTTTAATATCTTTTAGCTTATTGTTTCAGTTTTACAGTTGGTAACCATTTTGTGTCATCAGGGTTGTTTCCAGTGACATTTTAAAAGTTTTGGTAAATCCACCATACACAACCTGTTCAACACCAAATGGCTTTTAGTTAGCTTTTAAATAGTTGGTGGAAGATTTAGCAGCGAAAAAAGCTGTCTGGTTGTTTTTCCATGAGTTGATGGAAATCAAAACTACTCCAAAGCTTCAAAAGAAGAAATCATTTTCAGACATCAAATGACAGATTTGTGTTGCCGTAGATGTTTTTTCTGGGAAATCTGCTGTCGCAAATTCCCTTAAGAATCAGCATTACTGGGAACTTGCAGGGAAGGATAATGTTTGAATATAAGCGTGAACATTACTGGAAAGGCCACGTCACACCGGTCAATTGTCACAGGTTTGAAATGTCACACAATTTGACAGGATTCCTGTAACCCTTATCCTCTTAAGATGAAACCCCTTTTCATTCTTATTTGCAAAAATGGCATGCCCAATTTGTAAGTTCTTGCATGTGACACGTCATTTGAAAGTCCTGGCTATCGGCTATCATATTTGGATGGTCTTGTCAGGGGAAATTTCCAATGGGTCATACTGCTGTCCATCAATCCAAAGGTGGTTAATTTTTGGCTTTCAAGCTGGCTATCTTCTGACCCCATGCTGTAATTGGCTCATGCACGGTGTCAATCACTGCAAAATAACTTCAAGACCATAATTGTTGCTTTATTTGCACATATAAACCAATGACTGAAGCATAGTATTCCCAAAAGTTACCCCCCAACGTTCTCCTGTACCACTCATGGTACAGTGCCTCTTAACAGGTTAAAGGGTTAATATAAGGGTTAGTCTTAAGTAAAGATTGCTTTGAATGAGAACTAATTTGCATGAATTTATCCTTTAAACAAGAAAACGCTGTTTCTGAAAAATACACAATCATTAAGCAATACTACAGTTGCGCACCCATGGAGTTTCCTTTGAGCTTGGTGGGGGCAAATTGTGAAAGGCTCACTGGAGTTCACCTTTTCTAATCTCTTTCATACACCTTCCTCATCTTCTCTCTGTAATTATGGGCTACATTCACCACGGTTGATTAGGCTGCCCTGGTAATCGCATTAAGTAATCCCGCTACTGAATGGTAGCAACAGGACATTGTTCCAGAACTTTTTCTAAGATGCTTAAACTGGCGCCGTGCCAGACATGACTCCATTCCACCGCTCTGATTTTCTCCTCTTGCTCCTGAATGTCAGTTCACCTTGATCTGGTCTGAAGTTGTTGCCAGCTCTTGTCACAATTCGTAGCTTCTTTATGAGCTGAGTGCAGGGTAGTAAAAAAGTGAAAAGTTCAGACAATATTACGGCGGATGCACTGCATTTCCAGGCATAGTTTTTGGACGTTTGTTCGCTTGTTGTTCTTAATCCTGCAAATAATTTGCCAAATGTCTTAAATCAAAGTGACTTTCCAGGGGAGCTTGACCGCGGCTATAGCAAATATCAGACAAAGGGGGAAGAGGTATTTAATACAGCATCTGTCGATTGATCCAAGGTTTGCAGGAAGATGCTTGGCTGGATATAATGTAAGGATTCATCAAGAGGAGGAGGATTGGTGTGGAATCCATTAATAGAAAAATTAATAAAACATGAGAGAAAATACCTTTCTTAATCTTTTATAAGTCATTTGTTTTCACTTGAGTAGTCACCAGTCGATCGTTTTGCTTCTCTCCACCTTCATTTACTGAATGCATACAAATGGAGAAGGAATGAATGGAAGAATGGATGAAGGAAAATATTAGTTCTGCGATTCGGCCACGGTACCAAGTGTGTCAATTTTCTGATTCAGAGACAACGGTGGTTTTACATTGAAGTAGCATTTCCTGCTGCAGAGTTAAATGGTGCTATGCTGTACAAAATTAGCCTTTCAGCATAGCAGCTGTTGCAAAAATGAACGGATAGATGGGAAAATAATCAAAAACACAGTATGAGGTGTAAACTAAAGGAAATTTAGATCCTGGGACGATATTTAGAAACCACTGATGAATACAGAGAAAAACTGTCAAACTTCTGGACACCAAACATGGCAACATTGAGAACGCATTAGTATTGAATTAATTTCTGCGGCTGTTTAGTTAAGAATTACTGAGTGCCATCATGTCCTGGGTGATTGTGTTTCTGCAGAAGTCCAGTGCAGGCTAGGGGAGAGCTGAATTAATTGGATGTGATCAGCATTGCCTATTTTGGTCATTTCTCAGACGCCCTCCTCTCTTCTCTTCGACTCTGGCATAATGGAAAATCACTGTTTTACTAGAGCCATTACACTACAGTCCCATTCATTTCAACCATTCCAAGGGTCAACAGAGAGGAAAATCTTCTATCTGATCAATATTCCAACAGGGACATAAAGTATGCTCAAATATGCAATGCACAGACGCATTCATTTTCTCCTGCACAACTCTGTTCCTGCTGTCTATCAGGATAATTACAAATGACCACAAGTCTATCAATAGCAATTACTGTTTGATTTAGGATTAACTATATTTTAACATTGCCGCATTTTCTTTGGACGTGATATTTTGTGGGATTTCAGTTGTGGGCCAGAACATGTTACCTCCCTCTCATTACTTTTTAAAGCCTTCATGTCAGCGAGGTTTATAATATCCACTATAAATACAGGCTAATAGATTGGTTGTACTCTTGTCAGGAATCCAGCAGTACAGCAGATTCTCATCTGTTTTTGTCACCAATAGTTCGGGACTCCATATTTCACTGTCAACAAGCTGGAATGTTTGAACACAGAGGTAAAACTTTAAATCATTCCCTTTATTTCCCCCCCTTATTGGACATACTAATGCCTGTCTGCTGCTGAATAATTCAAATGACAGGCTGATGAGTGACTTTAATCATTCTTTGGCTGTAAAACAAGAATCAGAGGCCCCAGACACAATCATCGCATCATAACTGCCACATAATTGCAAATTATTGTCCTGAATGGGACTAAAATTGCCTTCTGTCTATGAAAAAAAAATGTTGCCAAAGAGAGTAAGATGCTGGATTTAACTAATTGTATTTCATATTTTGAGTAGTCGGAATGGAATATCCATTTCAGAGGCACTTTAGACATATTTTTTATTTATTTCTTCCAAAGTTTTAAAGGTCTCATATCACGCAAATCGCTACTTTCAGTTCGGTTGTTTTTACTCTAGATAAGATTTTAAATAACAACTTTGAAGCAAAAGTTCTGCAAATTACCTCAATGCTTGTGAATTGGTCTACAGCAACTAGATGTAATCCAATCCAGTGCAGAGAGAGGGGGAAAAAATCAAAATGCAAAAGAGACACAAATGCCAAAAAAGGACTCAACTACCTGAATATTGACACAAGCAGATCTTTTTACAAGTTGAAGAAGGAATCCAAAACTTTACATTTATTCCAAAAGTTGCATAAGAGGACCTAAAGACAATCTATAAGTCCAAATAACCATCTTGGGGACATTCATTACAGGATTTAGTTAGGAAACAGAGGCACCACAACTATATATTTGAAGAAACCCAGTTGGATACCTAATGAAATGTAGCCAAACCTTTTCACCCAATCTTTCTTACCTGCATAAAGATTATAAAGAGAAATGGCCCATTATCTCCCCATAGGGGGCAGTGCTCCTACATACCAGCCCTCAACAAAAGTTAGAGGTTAATTAAACAGCTCGATAGGTTACTGAATCACTGAGGATGTTTGTGATAAAACAGGGAGAAAAATCATCGGTCTGCAGCCAAATCAGCAAATGCTGAGTGCAAACTGCATTTGAGATACATGAACTGCACAACAGGAGGAATCCAAATATATAACCAAGGCTTGACCAAATCCACTCGACTGTATATTACTGTAATACAATCAGGAGGAGTGCAGGAAACACTGCTTCTAAGATCCTTATCAGGTTTAATCTAACATCCATTCAGCCCTTTTCCTTCCTAGTCACTTTCTACACAACCCTCCAGGCGTCCATTGGTTGACATATGATACACCAGCAGAAGGAAGAACTTTTTTAAAAAGAATCTACTAACTAGAAATTGGAACAGGAAACCCATCAACTGAACGGTCAATCACCAATTACCTCTATGTCTCAGGAATGTACAAAAACGTCTGAGCGTTTGCGTCAGTGAAATCTGCAGCGAGAAAAACTGGATGAAAGAAAGTGAGGATAAGCCTTGAGAGGATCTCTCTGCTAAGAGTGTGCAGTGACCCCTTACTGAAGTCTGGCCTCCCTGGCAGCTCGCTATCGCCTCCCCAGTCTCTCACACACAAAGATGGTGCTAATATTGCCGCAGGGGTCGTCGATAATGGTCCTTTCACGGCCGTTTCCGAGCGCTGCCTAGTAACCACGCTCTACCTGTTCATCTCCATGCATGCATTGACACGCGATGAGGAGAGATTTCATATGCATAATAGACTTTCTACAAACACACATATAAATACTGGCTCTTAGTCATTGTTGGGCAAGTTACTTCAAAACTGTATGCGTTATTACTTGTTACTGTCATTTCAAAGTAATTTGTTACATTACAATATTACTGTATTTAAAATGCAAGGTATTACAATACTATTGCATTACTTTTAAGTTACTCTCACCAAAATAACTGGACATATGGATTTGGCGATCTATATATATATAGCTCACCTTTGACATTATTGCTGCGGGTCGCAACAGGGATCGGGCTGACAAGTTTTAAAAAGTTGGTGATTCTACTGTTGAAAAGTGGGTATCATGTCTTCAACATCACAAGTCTCCTAACCTCTTGACGCTGAAGAATCTCAGAGCAGGAGAAAGGGAAAAGGAAGTGAAACATTTTTTGCACAGACATTTCAC
The DNA here is from genome assembly GCA_030544235.1 of Lepturacanthus savala. Classification (NCBI taxonomy): domain Eukaryota; kingdom Metazoa; phylum Chordata; class Actinopteri; order Scombriformes; family Trichiuridae; genus Lepturacanthus; species Lepturacanthus savala. The sequence goes on from CM060474.1 coordinate 8,804,910, forward strand.
TGCTGGTGATCTTGCAGGAATTTTAGAAAATTTGTATGAAGAAAAACTAAAAAAATAAAAATACCACTTAAATCCAGGTTAAAAAGTATTGTAATGTGACATTTGGAGTAATATATTACCATTTTTTGCCTCACATGAGGCCTTACAGCAAGAAGGTCACAGGTTCAAGACCTTGGTCTGGGACCTTTCTATGTGGAGTTTGCATGTTCTCCTTGTGTCTGCATGGGTTCTCTCCAGGTTCTCCAGCTTCCTCCCACAGTCCAAAAACATGCTGAGGTTAAGTGGACACTCTAAATTACCCATAGGTGAGTGTGTGAGTGAATGGTAATGTAATGCGCTGGGATTGGCTCCAGCAGACCCCCGGTACCCTAATGAGGAATAAGTGGGTATAGAAAATAACTGACCTTACATTACTGCATTACAGCAAAAACCAATGCATTACAGAAATGTATTACTTTTGTAAAGCCTTACTCCCAACACTGCTCTTAGTTTAAATTTAACTTTGTTCAAAACCGTCCTCATTCCCTAAGAGCATCTCTCTGCAAGAGGATGACAACTTCCAGCCTACAATGCAGCTGCTAATCTGGGTCTATAAATCAAATTGGCAAAGCCACTCCCTCTCGGTCTCAGCCACACGAAGGCGGCATATAGCTCACCAGTGCCAGCCCCCCGGAGTCCGTAGCCGAGGCCGTCCAGCTGGACCGGCGCCTGGCAATGCTTCCGCTCGCTTCCTGCCTTCGCAGGCGCACAGTGCTTAGCAGTGGTTTATCAAACCCGCTGTGCCATGAAAGCATGACAGCGTGAGGCCTGCAGATTAAAACCACTCAGCGCTCCGTCATTGCAAGGGGGAAAAAAAAAGAAAGGAAAGGGGGAAAAAAAACACTAAACACTGCACAACAATAGATTTGACAAAAGTCATAGCTTTGGCTGACAGCCAGATTGAATTATCTTTTCCATTCCATTTCCCTCTGCTGAAAAACATGGAAACAAACAAAAAAATAATAAATATTTGCTCCCTGACCACTGGCGGATCATTTGAATTTGATTTGCTGAGTTTGGTCCCAGTGGTTTGATGTTGCACTGTTTCAACAATGACACTCAGACATGCTAAAACAGTGAGTCAGACAGTTCTTTGCATGCATTTACATCAATAATACACACATATATTTATCCCCCAACTTAAATTCAATAAACATATAAAGAAAATCTCAAAACTATACAGAGTAACCTAAACTGCTTTAAATTAATGAGATATTACATACCTAACCAGGCTGCTCTGTTTTTCATGCACACTATGATATTTTCCCCACACATCTCATACTGCACAACAGCAGCTCCCACAGCCACCAAGCACATTTGTTCCCTGTATAATAAAACCAGTCAATTACCACCACTGCCACATCCTCAGAAAATAAATTCACTAAGCTTCCAAAGCTTTAGTGATCTTTGTTTTCTCAAATTAATGTTCAAGTGTATAAATAACATTGCACCCGAGCCTCTCAGTCGATATGTTGAGAGACAAAACAGCACCAGAAGCTCCTCAAACCACAATTGCAAGATCCCATTCTTCAGGACAACTTTCAAAATGTCAGCCTTCTCCTATAAAAGCTATAAAATCCACAATGTTTACCTGCAGAACAAAAACCTAGTAAAGAAACAGCAAAGTTGTACATCTTTGAATATTGTCTAGAGTGAGTGAGTGAATGTTTTATATCATATAAGGACAATACTGGATTATTGAATATATTGTATGTAGTATCACATAATCACATACATACACACAACCGTTTCAAAGTCTGTTTTTTGGTGCAATATCTACATAGGTGTATAGAGGTTCATTTCCAGCAACTATCAGTCCAGTGTTCTAATGGTACAATGAGCTGTAGCTTATTGTCAGTCAGTCAGTCAGTCATTTTCTATACCTGCTTATTCCTCATTAGGGTCGCAGGGGTCTGCTGGAGCCTATCCCAGCACATTACGGCGAGAGGCAGGGATACACCCCAGGCAACAGCGCTAACCCCTGCGCCACCATGTCGCCCGTAGCTTATTGTGTCAGAAATAAAATAAATGTAATAAATAAAGATGTGACTTTTCATGTAAAACACAACAATTGTCTAGGTGACCCCGAACCTTTGAACGATAGTGTCAGTCAGTCATTTTCTATACCTGCTTATTCCTCATTAGGGTCGCAGGGGTCTGCTGGAGCCAATCCCAGCGCGTTACGGCGAAAGGCAGGGATACACCCCAGATGGTCACCAGCCAATCATGGGGCACACACACCATTCAATCACATATTCACACCTACGGGCAATTTAGAGTCTCCAATTAACCTCAGCATGTTTTTGGACTGTGGGAGGAAGCCGGAGTACCTGGTGAAAACCCACACAGACACAGGGAGAACATGCAAACTCCACACAGAAAGGTCCCAGACCCAGGACCAAGGAGGTCTTGAACCTGTGACCTTCTTGCTGGCAACAGCGCTAACCCCTGTGCCACTGCGTCGCCCTGAACGATAGTGTATATACATTAAATTGTGATGTGTATTTTATATTTTGATTTATTTCTTATATGATGATGTATATTTTATATTGTACTGCAATGCTGTGGAAGAGCCCAACTAGGGACTGGAGTTGAGAATAATCACTAGCTATAAACTCTAATATGCATCTCATCAGTTGCAATCCTTTAACTATGTCTGACTGCATTGTCATTGTTAATTTGGACAATCAAAACAAAGCCTGCAAGGTCATTCATTTGCATTAAAATGTACCAGCACATCATTGTTATCAAGCACAGGATTACTTTGTCAAAACAGAAAGAAGCAGCAGAGATGTGGTTATGCAACAGAACAGCAGCCCTTTAGAAGCATACACCCCTTTTAGCTCCTGTGCGGCGCTACAAGTCCTGCCAGCCCATGTGGGAGTAAACAGATCAATAGGCTCACCTGAGAGATGGATGCTTGACTCCTCCGAGTAGCAGTGATCAAGCAGATTCGGCAAAGCCCCTTCTTTCAGCTGCAGCCTAATGACGCTAATGGGCAGCAATGCTCTCAGAGGCCCTTTATTACACTGATTAGGCCAACAACCTCAAATATAATGTCCTAATCTGATTAAGAGATGGACACAGCTGAGCAGGAGAGGGACCGAATAGCCGGGGAGAGAGCGGAGTAATTGAGATGGGTTTCTGCTGTTCGTAGACCCGAAGGCCAAATTGCACAGAACTGGCAGTCCCCTCATGTTGATCTATGCTAAAATGTCATATGTAAGAGGTTTACAGTCATCAAGTGTTTTGGGGTTTTTCTTTTTTTTTTTTTTGGAAATTTAAGCCAGAATGCACCGCTGACACAGACAGACTTCTGTCTGGAACTGATAGGAGTCCTGCAAGTAGCGGCTGCAGTTCACAGATCACAGTGTCTGGAGTTGCATTATCGGGCTTCTTCGAGGTCCATCGGGGACAAGACGGCTGGACCAAAGCAGGCCTCAGACTTACTGGAAACTCGGCTCTTGGAAAACGGACTATCCGCCGCGTGAAAAATCAGTTTATTGGTCATAAGGAGGAGGATTCAGCCTGCGGAAGCTGTAAGGTTGTGTAAGTGTTGTGTAGCCCTGCAGGGAGCTTTTGTGGAATCATCAGGGTTTAATGCCGCCTTCTGCAGAAAGCTTGCTGGCTTTAAATGGCAAATGCATTGACATTGCAAATATGCTATTGGTTTGTATTGGGAAATGTAGGATACAGGATTTTGGAAGTTTTAGCCACAGTAAGTACAATACAGCGGGTTAGCTGATACACTACTATGTTTTCCATGAAAAGCCATACTTTTATTTACCACCATGAGTTGTACAATGAATAGAACATTGTTTGACGCAATGAGCAAACATATTGTACCATTAGAACACTAGTTGTTGGAAATGGGCCTCAATACACCATTGTAGATATTGCATCAAATCCCATTTGGAGTAGTGTATAGTGTATTTCTGATTAGTTTTAAATTATCTTCATTGAAAAAAACAATGCTTTTCTTTCAAAAATAAGAAAATTTGTAAGTGAACCCAAACTTTTGAACAATAGTGTAGGTTGGTTGATTCTCCTGTGCTTTTGACACATGGGAACACCATCAATTGCTTCATACACTGGCTGACATTGTGAGAAGCTATCTTAAGTGACAGAGAGCAAAGGGCGCAGTGGGGGTGTCCAATCCATGTACAATACCAGCCGGTCTCCCCCCAGGGGGGCTTTTGTCCCCACTGCACTTTGTCCTTTACATTAACAGCCTGGATTCACATCTGCCCCCTGCCGTTGTCTTGTTGATATATGCTGGTGACCTTATATTCACAGAGCTCCTGATGGGGGTCGCTACCTGGTCTGACTCAGAAGTATCAGATTCTGTGGCTGAACGGGGACTGGAGTTTTCACTGATAACGATCGGAGCCAAGATCATGGATATGCCCTCGCCTCCATATTAAATAAATATCTGGACAAAATATTAGTAAAGTCACCTTTAAACTAGAAGTTTAGATATCACCTGTCATGGCCACATCAAGTATACAATACCATTCAAAAGTTTTGGGTCACCCGGACAATTTTTGATTTCCATGAAAAGTCACTTTTATTTACCAGTTGTAAAATGAATGGAAAATATAGTGAAGACACTTACAAGTTAGAAACAATGATTTGTATTTGAAATATTTTTTTTTTCCTTCAAACTTTGATTTTGTCAAAGGAAGGTCAGTTTTATAGCTTCTCTAAGCAGCTAAACTGTTTTCAGCTGCGCTAACACGATTGCACAAGGGTTTTCTAATCATCCATTAGCCTTCGGACGCAATGAGCAAAGACATAGTTTTGCAGCCGGAACAGTCATTTATCACATTAGCAATATATAGAGTGTATTTCTGATTAGTTTAAAGTTATCTTTATTGAAAAAACAGTGCTTTTCTTTGAAAAAAAAAGAACATTTGCAACTGACCCCAAACTTGAATGGTAGCATATGTTCTTAAAGACATGACCGAGGATCAATAGTCATAGTTGGTCGACCATGTGACGCTTTAAAATAAATATACCTCGACTAATACTGGAGTGACTGTGCCAGCCCGGTCTGGTGTGGGCTCATAACCTTTCTAAGGGGCTAGAAAGGGTACAACAACACTGCTGCAGGATCATCAGCATTCTCCGGCTTCTTCTCTCCCATCGCTGAGTGAAATGCATGATGAGGCCACCCTGTGTACCCTCACCAACACACTCAAGGACAGTTTATCCCCCCTGCACAGTTTCCTGCCCACACCCTCAACACCCACTTACTCACGGGGAATTCATAGTGACCATGAGTAGTGCCAGACATGATTTTTTTTTTTTTATTATCTTATATTGTTTTACATATTTATTTCATGGTTTATGCTTTTAAAATCCTGCTGATTGCTGTTGTTTTTGATGCACGGTCCATTCTCTATTGTAAAAACTGCCTTTGGAAAAACCTTGAAATTTGACAGAATATTAAGTACGTTTTTATTTGTATACCAACTTTTTTAAGTACACAAAGTATTTCACATAACACAGATAAGCAGGGTAATTACAACAGCAAGCGTATCTCAGTTTTGGTGTGTTTCATAGACATGAATTGCAGCCTCATGTAATTTAAAAGTTGAATATGTAGAATTTTTATTAAACGCTATATCTAAAAAACTAATAATCCACCCACAATGTGTTTCATTTTCGGGGGAACACAGTTTTGACAGGTTTGACAATGAATTTATGTTTACTAGTACCAGCAAATTGTGACACAGGCATTCTGAGTTGCCAGATACCTGGGGGGGGGCTCATTTTACCTATTCCACCTTTAACTGTATGACCACAGGTGACCACATGTAAAAATGCTTCCTTTCTGGAGCAATGATCACTTTCTGGACTGGATCAAATAAGTCAAATAACTACAGCTGTATTTGAGACACAGCCTCTGGAGCCAGAAGCTGACCAATCAGCACAGACTTTTCTCATCAGATGGGTGGCATTAAAGGGACAAGGGCTAAATCAGCCTGGGGCTACAGGAAAAAAAGCCAGTATAAGATAAATAAGGTGTTTGTTTTTTTTTACTGTAAATCATGCAAATATATACCAGCAAACCCGAAGAGTTGATGTATATGGACCTGGAAACATACATATGTTCCCTTTAAAGTGGAAGCAGACGACATCTTTGGTTTGACTTATCATTATGAAGCAAATGTTGATTGCACAGTGTAATGGCTATAGAGTAATGACACCATCTGCATTTAGATTGGTAGCTTGTAAGCATCGCTTTTACTATGCAATTCCGTTTGCCACCCAGCACGATCTCCTGGGAGAGTGGAGGCTTGATTTACGGCACAAGATTAGATTAGACTATGAACTAAATGAATGAACAAACTCAGGCTGTTTCTCCCGATGTTTAATTCTAACGTTACTCCCCCCCCCTTCAACCGAGCCCCTGCTGAGGTTACTGCTTCTGCGAGGCAATAACGTTACTCAAACTCCGCTATTGCTACATGGCGCACATCATCACACTAGCTTTTGCCCGTTCCCAAATTCAATTTGAAATTGTGACAATTTCAATTTACCTCTCCAGTGAACATGCTTATTTCTTCTCTCTCATTTCCAAAGTGGTGTTGATCATTCCAGAACTGCAGAAACAACAGAAAGATGCCCGGTGTTGTGTTGAACTTTGTTCCCGTTCGAAGCAGCACCCACTCTGGCGGTTGGGTTCCGACTTGTTTTTAAAAAAAAACAAAAAAAAAAACATGTCATTATTTCTGTCTCTTTAAACTGACAAAAGGCTAAATAATGCAACTTGTCTGTGAAATTCATCGTGTGATCCCGGACAACCTAAAAATCAATCATTTCCCCCTGGGATGGAAACTGCAGTGATGGATACCACCCCTGAGCTCGCTGTGAGACAAGACTACCACTTTGTGTGTGTGTATGTGTGTGTGTGTGTTTGTGTGTGTGCGTAGTCTACACCTCATTTGTCGCTGCCCCACAGGGGAGCCTAGGGAAATCATACAGACATGGAACAGACATAAAGAAAAAATAAACAAACAAATCAAAAGCATTAAACTAAGCAAATACAACATATGAGTCTTTTTTTTTTAAGAGGGGGGCGGGCTTAAACCTCCTTTATCCCCTTCAAATTAAATGTCCTATTTGATAGACTTTGGTAAACTAGCTGCCGATAGCTGTGGCTTAAAACAGATCAACCGGATATTAACTGTAATCTCATTTTGTCTTATCGCAACTCTTCTCACATATTTATAGTGAACGGATTAAAACGTGTTGTTCCCTAAAATAACACGTCCTTTATTTTCAGTCTCCGAGTGCCTGTGACAGTTTTACCAATTGAAAATAAATCTTTCCACTTCAGGCCTGCTTCAATGTGCAGCTATGCCTCAATATGTGTGTGTGTGTGTGTGAGTGTGCTGATGTCTCAACTCTCACAGTCTATATTTATACAACCCCACCCACCATCTCACAGCTGCAGGCACTCAGTTGTTAGATGATTGAATTAGATACAAGCTACCTATAGAGCTTGGTGAAGGGGATCTACAAGATCTACTACAGTGGCTGATCACATGACAGATTCATCCGTTTGCAGCCAACAGAGACAAAACCGCACGAGGCCAAACGCAACAAACGCCAATGTACGTTACTGCAGGAGCTGGATTTGTCAGGATTGTCAGTTAATATCTGCTCCGAATGGCCACAAGGCCGCCGTCATCGGATGTGACGATCGTTTAAACGGTGATAACGGTGCGTTTTTGGAGGCTCTTTGCTCCAAGTCATTTAGCGTCGCTCTCAGTTGCAAAAGTTTCCCCATCCCAATGTCAAATGGTGTGGGACTAATGGAGTGTGCGGTTTTGTTACTCCCATCAAAAGTCGCTTAGTAATTTATAGAGAAGTGCTTTTTCTCCATAATTGCTCAAAACAAAAACACGTCCTTCGAGTCGTTAGATCCGACCTTGATCCGCATTCGTCTTTTCCTGTCTCGCGAAACGAAGAAACCCGGGAACCTCCCTACTCCAACGCACCCCATTCTGATTATTAACGAGCCCTTGACAAGCTCTGGATAGTTGATAAGGAGTTGCTAATTAGAATCAGGTGTGTTGGAGCAGGGCGATTCCTAAAAACAGGCAGGACGGTCGCTCTCCAGGAGCAGGGTGGGAGACATCTGGTTTAGACGCAGGGGTTGTTGGTGGGTTGGCTTTCAACCCATTTAAACCTCAAAGATTTCATGCATATATCAGTTGAGTCAATAACAGTCATGTTATGTTGTGTTTTCCCCACTTTTTAGTATTTTCTCTGCAGAAAACAACACTTAAATCCCTATTATAGTTGCTGTTTACACAAATATGTCCATAAACAAAAACCTCTTTATCCCATGTACAAAATTCTTTTTTGGGGGATTATGCTAGAGACTTGAATGTTTAGGGCAACACGGTGGCGCAGGGGTTAGCGCTGTTGCCTCACAGCAAGAAGGTCGCAGGTTCAAGACCTCCTTGGTCCGGGGTCTGGGACCTTTCTGTGTGGAGTTTGCATGTTCTCCCCGTGTCTGCGTGGGTTTTCACCGGGTACTCCGGCTTCCTCCCACAGTCCAAAAACATGCAGAGGTTAATTGGCAACTCTAAATTGCCCATAGGTGTGAGTGAATGGTGTGTGTGTGCCCCATGATTGGCTGGCGACCATCTGGGGTGTATCCCTGCCTCTCGCCGTAACGCGCTGGGATTGGCTCCAGCAGACCCCTGCGACCCTAATGAGGCCTAATGACTGACTTGAATGTTTAAATATATACACATCAGGGTTGAAAATCCCGATAATCTAAATAAAATGACCTCTTTCTGAGAGGATTTGTTCATGTGTCTAACTTGTCTACTATCAATGCATTAGAAAAGATAAAACTGTATGAGTAACATTTCAATTTTAAGTATAAAATGACAGTCATAGACTTATATAAGGGGGTTTGGGTTGACTGGACGGGCAGAGAGCTGTAATTTGGCTCTCAGATGCTCTTAGATATGGCAGGTCTGTGACACTGTTCTTTATTTAATAAAACCCTTTTTATGCAAGAGAAGAATGTCAGGAAGGGACTTCTTTCAAGAAACAATATCGTCAACACTTAAATTTTTAATCGAGCGTGTTGGGCGACTGTCGTATCATCATAATTTTCTATTTTCTAACAGCATTTCTTGTGTTCTGCATACAACAAACTTCTTTATAAATATTAAACGGGTGTTTAAGACCACAGGATGCAGACTCAGTACAGACCTGAAGGTTAATTTGAGGATCCGCGACGCAGAGTTTAAGGAGAGCCGATGAGTCACAGGAGCGGAGCTAATTAATGTCAAGGAGGGAGCGGCGCGCAAAACCGCGAGCTGGGGAATGAGCCGCTGTTTTATCCTGAAGCAGTGTAGGCGGCTTGATTGCAAGATGTGGAACAGGTGGGTAATTACCGCAGGTGTGCCGACCCCCTGACTCCCCCCCCAGGTCTAGACAGACAAACCCACAGGGGAGAAAACACAGGGCTGCGACAATAAGACCCAATATACTTTTACTTGGGGAAAAAAAATTATGCAATTTGTATTTCTTTGTCTAAGTAATTCCATAATTTACTTCTTTTTTCTCATCTTTTTAGCTTTGGTCACCTAATTGGATCACTTGCCTAATGAGAGTTTGCAGCTGGTAGATGGTGGGTGGGGTCAGAGTTGATCTGTTTAGCACAGGGAAGTCTCAGAAATATGGAAACATATGTCATTTATGCAGCATTGGTTTGAGTTTGAAGCTCTCAACAGAAAAAAAAAAATGACACAGAATTGTTTTTTTTTTCTTCTACATATATTGAACTCTTGCTTCTGTTACAAAACCATCTGTCATAAACTCCTCTGAAACTCATAGCTTAGGCTGTGTGCCTGTGCATTGTGAAACTCAATAGGGAATCCCCCTTTCCAAGTGCAAAGTAGATACAATATCCCAGGCTGACATTTCCAGCTGAAGGGATAGAAAATGGCAATAGAAATTGTGAAGGTTACAGTCTATAAATAGAAAAGAAAATCCTTTCTCCCTCTGGACGGCGTATAGAAACTGAGATTTAGATGTAGAAAACAGATAACGCCACTAAAAAAATCAACAGGCGCTATCGCACAAGACGCTAACGTGACCTGAAGTCCGATGAGCACGCGCCGTCTCCGTGTAGCGTAGCAGCGGAGGCGGCTGCTGTCAGCTAGCGGCTAAGCTAGCAGTTTCCGGAAGGTTTTAAAAAAAGCCATCTTCTGGTGTCCGCTTAGCAACTATGTTTAATGCTAATGCTAATTATCACCACAATGATCTGTGCATGTTTTACATATGCCTTCAGGGGGTGAGCGTGACATAATGGGGAAGCAGCATTCTTCAACTCACTCGGAAAACAACTGGCAACATTTCTTAGGCGCGAAATATTTCACCTCAAATCCAGTTATTTTCAGCAGGAGCTGTCAACAAATCCATACAAATGTAGGAGAAGTCAAATATATTCCACACATAGCACTGTTGGGCAGAGAAAAGTTTGCCCTCCGGCACACGGAGAAAAAATGTTTAATTAGTCATTGGACATTTCTTTAATTGTGTATGACTTATGTTACACACAACAACAACAACAAAAAAGATTTTTAATTAAAATATGTATTGCCCAATTGTAAATCTGGGTCTCTTGTCTCTACCTCGCACCTTTTTTGTTGTTCGTGTTTGGCCTCCTGCGTTTCTAATTGTGTGTAAAAATCTCATCAAAAGCAAATTGCAGGACGCTTTTAATGGACCGCCCGTCCCTGGTGACATTACAATTAATATGTATCTCCATTTTGAAGCAATGCAAAAAAAAAATAATTAAAATCCACCACAATGGAAGCTATAATGGGGCCAAATGTTGCTAAACTATTTTCATCAAACTCAGCACAGTGCAATCCTACTTTCCCAGAATTTCATCATTTCTTTTGCTGCAAACAACCTTTTAACCCCTTAAGCTCTAGGCCTATTTATCAGTCTACCTCCCGAAAATTACATGCCCATACTTAATGTAGTATATCTCCACAACTACAGGGGTTTTCTGAATGATCTTGGGCTTAAAATAAAGCTAACACCTGTGGGATAGTTGTAGAAGTCCCAGAATCTATTTAAAATGTACAGTGTTAAAGTAAATCCAGGTAGAATGAAGGAAAAAAGTGAAAAAACTTGCTCCTTCAAAAACAAAAATCATCTATTTGGGTTGAAAATTACTAATACTGAAAGCTAATAATGGTTAAAATAAATTTGTAGCTGAGTTTCTTGTCGACATTTTGGTGTATTACATGAACATATTGGTGATTATTAGTCAGCGTAACAAGAAGGATTTAAACTTTAAAACTCCAGGGTCCCCCCCTGGGGGGACCTTAGAGTTTAAGAGGTTAAACCAAACAAAGAAATGATCGCTAATAGCCTTGAGAACGAAACAGCCTGCAACACTGGCGCAGTTACGTTGCCGCGTGCCATCAGATTATGCAATTTATTGACACAATGTATGGGGCAGAACAGGCAGTAGATGGAAACCAAACCTGATTAAAAGTGAGTCATATCGTGAGTGAGATATATTCGTTTTGATCCGCTACAGGAAACGTTCAGGCAACGCAATCTCTCATTGTGGCGGCAGAGAATATCACTCTTTTTTCTTTTTTTCAACAGACTTTTTATACCGCGGCTTTCAGTAAGGAGCTCTGCTCTGCTCCTCTAATTCACCCTTCTTTGTTTGACTGACACCATGATTGTTGCATAATGATGAGCTGAGACTTGTATCTTTCAATCCGCCAGAGACCGGGGTTCTCGCCTTTTCAGTCCGGTCAATTATCCTTTTTGTTTTGTATAACCGGTAGTCATCTGAATTGAATTACAACAAAGGGTATAAAAAAAAAAAAATTTAAAAATCACACTTTTCCTATAATTATATTTCCTATAATTGGTCGACCATGTCACAGTTTCAGCAGAAATGTTGGGAGGAATTCACTCCAGTTAATCACAAGTCTTCATCTCTAACACTCAAAAGCTGGGCCTAATGTCTCCTGGAGGTTTTCTTTGGGAAATCTGAAGTCAGATATTATACCGATAACCTGGGAACAGGAACAAAAAAAAACATGAGGCTTATCATAAAATAATCACTCATTATTTTAGCGGATTTCCTCAGTTCCTGATTTCCCATGCAGCCACTCATTCGGCTCCACGATGTTTTACCCTAATCTCCTGATTAAAATATTTCTTTCATTGCAGCCGAGACAGAATCGTTGGCTGGCTCGGCGAGGAACGACAAGTCCTGTCTTTTAAATAATGCATCAGAGCAAACAGTAATAAATTGATATTATGCTGCTTGATACACAGTCATGATTAAAATGGAAGTGGACCGACGTAAATTAAAAACTGTGACACGTGCAGGGATTACGGACGGTGCGTGTCACGGATCAGCTTGGCGAGCCACTGCGTGGTGAACGCGACATGTCCGAGCTGATGTATTTGCAAAGCTTCATTTGCCGTGAACGCGTGTGGCCCCTGTCTGTCTTATTTACTCGCGCCGTCCTGCTCGGTCTAACTTAACGATTGTTACCTATCGGCTGATTACGCCGATGTTTATTTCTCAGCAAATATTCCCCCGATATATCCTCGCCGGCTTCATTAACTTCCACATTTCCAATCAAGATAAGGGGGATGAGGGAACAAAGCAAATACAAACATAGGGACACTGCAAACAAAGCCCGTTCTTGCAATCGAGTTATCAGCGCGTTGCATTATCATATACCATTACATTTTCATTCATTGCCCGTGGCCATGGAATAAATAAAGGGATAGGCCGTGTGCTTACTTAAGAAATAAAAGGTCCAGTAGACTGTCTGTGATTTCGTGCGCATGACAAAATTTCCCAATGTCAGCAAACCGCAGCAGCAAATCTGAAGCGCAGTAAATCCAAACGTGGCAGCAGAGACCTCTGAGCATCATTATACGATTTTATTCCAGACTGGCAGAATTCTCAGTATGCTTCTTTATGGCCTGTAGTGGAGATGACGCTAAGGCCTTCATAGGCTGATTAACATGTAGGCACCGTGTTTAAGGGAGATGGCCCATCAAGATGATTGACAGCGCCGGCACTCGACCGACGGAGAGGAAAGTGGGCAAGGCGATAGCGATTTCCCTTTTGGAGGGCGCTTTGTCGGAGAAGGAAAGGCGCATTCTGTTGCTGTGAATGTATACAGCGTCTCAGGAAGTTTCAGCAGCGAAGTTAATTAAGTTGAAGCGACGCACTCCAGCGGGTTGACGCAGGGGGATGTTGAGGGTTGATGAAAGAGGGTTGCAGAAAAGGAGCTAGGACCACACAGGCCCGCTGGAGTCCTTGGGGGCAGCTACATGTGCTGCATGTTGTTGAGATTTCAGTGTTTTTCAGCAGTATATCACATCTGGTAATGTGCCATAATCTTGTTTGCAGCAGAACTGCCAACAAATTCATTCAGCGAGAGCTGATGGGCCCTGAAAGCCCAACTTCACTGAACTACTTAGCGACTGAGACATTAACTTGGCCTGTTAGCATAATTGGGTAAATGTGGCAAACTGGTGTGTGTGTGTGTGTGTTGCGTGTGTGCCACTGTGTTAACATGCAACACTTCATTGGTTTATTGTTCATTAGTTGGCATTAACACACAAAATGCAAAAAGAAGAGTGTAATAATGTAGTTTGTCCTGTAAGAGTGCTGGAAAGCAATTTATATTTTGGTTAGGTTACTGCTCATTCAGCATTACTATGTGGAAATGTGCCTTACTTGATTTTTTTTATTTTTTAAAGTAAAATTTTAATTCATTAAATGTGACAAAATTAGCATAAACTTAGAATATTCCAAGGCTTTATGAATCTCATCTCATCTTCTATTCCTGCTTATTCCTCATTAGGGTCGCAGGGTTCTGCTGGAGCCTATCCCAGCGCGTTACAGCGAGAGGCAGGGATACACCCCAGATGGTCGCCAGCCAATCATGGGGCACACACACCATTCACTCACACCTACGGGCAATTTAGAGTCGCCAATTAACCTTAGCATGTTTTTGGACTGTGGGAGGAAGCCGGAGTACCCGGTGAAAACCCACACACACACACAGGGAGAACATGCAAACTCCACACAGAAAGGTCCCAGACCCAGGACCAAGGAGGTCTTGAACCTGTGACCTTTTTGCTGTGAGGCAACAGCGCTAACCCCTGCTCCACCGTGTCGCCCGGCTTTATGAATCTGCTTCTTAAATTTAAAAACTGTAGACAAGAGGAAAAAGGAAAGACACTGAACTGCTTTTTGTTTGTTGACTTAATATATTAAATTGTATAACTTTTATGATTCACTGAGCTATGTGTGAGTGGCTGAAAATTTTAACTACATCCATCATTGCACTTACAAACCTTACTGAACATTACTTAAAAATAACACAGGACCAACACATGACCCCTGAGATACACCAATGTTAATGTTTGTTTTGTATGAGAATTTTGTGTTCACTGAAAATTTTTATTTATTTTTTTTTATCACAGATAGCTTATACTCAAAGCTGCGAGGGTCCAAAATTAAAAAAATACAAATATATCAAACTACTGAATTAATACTAAAGGCTCAAGTTCATTCTTCTGTGGACATAGCTACACCATCAACGTGACGCAGGAATTGAGTGTTTGAAGTTCTACGTTGGGGGAATGCATTGCTCTGCTGAATCCTTGCTTCCTCTTCATAGTCAAGAATGGCAACTATACGCCAAGCAAAATATAAAAAAAATAAAAATAAAAGTACCTCATGAGAAAAAAAATGACAAAAAACATATTCCTTTAAATAACATATATTCCCTTTTCTGCCTGTTTTCTTTTCTTGTACCAGACCTTTTTTTTGCCTGTTTTTTTCCTTTCTTTTGTTTTTGCCTGACCCTAATACCCCTTTATACAACCAGGATGTCGCGTGTGTGTTTGGAGCTCATTAACATCGAAGAGTAAACACTTTTATCGCAAACACTGAAGCACAAGCGACAGAGAAGCAGTTTACGGAGGCGGCATGTGAAAATGCTAAATACAAAATGTTTGATCAAACAGTTTATCAAATCTAAGTGTAGTTTTTAAAAAAAATACTGTTTAGTTGTGAAAATGATGATGTAAAAGTACTGGACCAATTTTTGTAAAACGTGGTGGTCGGGTGTAGAATTTGACTAAGACAAAACCATTAAATTTTGGTGTGGATAATAACTGAATAAATTTCCATAATCACAGTTTTAGTATTTTAGCGCCTAATAATGGCTCCTGCTGGTCAATGGAATGTTAATAGCTGAATGAGCACTTGACAGCTCTCTACCCTGGTGATTGGCCTTGGCAAAAGTATGCACGCTCCACGTGCCCTTCTAGTTCAATTTGTTATATGATGGAAATACCAGAGTCAATGAAGGATATGTTCATTAGTGGAAATGGGTCAAAGATTGGCCTTTTCAATGGATTTTGACTACAGGCGACATGATGTCAAAACTCACCAGTTAAGAGAATCAGAGATGACAGACATTTTCCTTGAGCTGATTTCCCATTTTGTGCTCTAATATCAACAAAATAGCCGTCAACAATGTCGGGTGCGCTAATGAATGTTTCGTCGGAAGGATTTGATTGGCTTGGGGCAACGTGTTTCGACGAAATGTCGTTTAGGTGCACTGATGTTGCTCCGGCAAATTTTTAAACGCCAATTAGTTTGAGCAGCGGAAGGGAGTGCTTTTGAGCACAGAAGTCCAGTGGTATTCTTCGCCTGAAATATATAAAGCTGTCAGTCAGCACACAAGGGAACGAGATACTGAAAGCGAGGGGAGGACAGAATAAGAAGGGCTAATTAGTTAGCTGACACGTCCTGCCTTCAAACATCAAATTCACACATTAATTTCAAAATCGAGGCTTTGTTTGGGTATGCATGACTTTATTAAAATCTCGCCCATTAGTCTTAGGATATTGCTTCATTAAAACAGACAGAAATGATTGTGTTTACTCTATGTATTGAATGTATTGGTTGAAACACAATGTTGTCAGTTGTTGCTACTGTAATATTACACACAGAACATTGCTTGTCAATACTATCAATCCTTCCTGTGTGTCAAGACAGATGGTATAAATAAGTCAAATATGATGCAGGAGCATGCCCCTCGTGTCAAAATGCATCATGCATTCTCTAGCATGCCTCTCAACCAGCAGCACTTCCTCGTGTGGTGCTGTTTGACACTCAGAGATGATCATTTATCATTTAAAACTTAACAAACATTATTTTAACTAAGCAGTCACCATTATGGATGGTTACACAGTATCTCAAGGAAATGCAAATAAGAGATAGGCTGGAGTATTTAATATACTACATGTATAATTGATGACAACGGCTGTGAAATATAGTGCAGATTGGGAGGGTGGGATCTTATTATAATCTTTCTCTTGGAAGACGCTTCCAACAATGTCCCTTTTAATGTTTTTTTGTGGCTTTAAAATAACAGGATTAGAAGTTATGAGAAAACTGTCAAAAACACGACAGAGATCCCTGCTAGAAAGAGCAGTGAGGCGAAACGACATAAAAAAAAGATGAGAAATTGCCACTCAGGTATTACATTACTCCGCTACTAATCTCTTTTCATCAGCGGATAAATGAGAGGCGGTGACATGGTAATCAAATCAACAAAAGGCACAAAATTGTGTCCTGTCGAAAATTGCCTGTCTCTGTGACAACATGGGCTTGACAGGCAATCGGGTTCCGACGCTTTGAGTTTGGGCGTTATTTGGATCAAGGTTGCCGCCGATGGATTAGCATCTGTCAGCTTTATTTCCAGTGACACCAGCAGGCTTTTCGGAATGGAGATTACCGCCGGAGGAGGCTTGATGGCCACTCGTGACTGACTGCGGCACATCGCGTTCCTTGTCTTATCTGACACAGCTGAAGTTGCCTCTTTACGAGCGAGAGGCAGATCCCCTCCTCAACTGAAACCACCACGGAAAGCCTTCATACGTCAGTGGTTCTTCGACCGCCGGTCCCATCGCTCCCATCATTCCCATCGCTCCGCCGAAATAGACAGTTGGTTATAGTCTCCCGGCTTTATGGTTCGACTGTTGCGTTTAAAGAACGCCAGAATCTAGAGTTTGGGACAAACTTTTAAAAGAATATAACCCACTTCACCAAGCTGAACATAATCCTCGCTGAGTGCTGTCGGGACGAATGTTAATTGCAATGTAAATAATTTTCTGGCCAAATGTAAGAGGAGAAAAGTAGAACAGGTGCTGGAAATAGAACAACCTGTCCAAGGGCAACACAGCTTTGCTTTTTTATCACTAAACTCTGAATCGCAGGAGAAAGACAAGCGTACGGGGGATGGGGCGGCGAAACACAAAAAACAATGAAGCGGAACAAATCCAACAGGCACCCCGCTTTATCTCATTCCTTTCGCCTTCCCCTGCCTCTCCTTTTTTTTTTCCCGTTTTGCTATCTTTCTCTATCTTAATGAGCACCACAGCTTTCTATCGAGGGATGGTGCCAGCGTGATACATCACAGACAGGACACAGGGGAACGAGGACAGGACAGTAGCAGGGTGACAGCGTTGCTGGCAGAGTGATTAAGAGTGCTTAGACAGGCATGCTGATTCACAGTGTGTGTGTGTGCGCGCACACAAGTGTGCAAAAGAGCAACATCATGTTCAGGGAAATGGCAGACGCTGTCACCCTCTCCTCAAAATAACAATGTAAGGAGGACTTGAAATTGTGTTGTTTTTTTGTTTTTTTTTTACCACCCGAGAGAAGTCAATTTCAAGACTAGTTAAATTTTGAGTATTTCATGGTTGCATAGGCGGAAAAAATGTGAAATAAACGCACAGCACAAATGCTGCTACGTTTAAAACGATGCGTTTAATTCCAACGGGCCTAACAGCTAATTTTGACAGTTAGCTAGTAGCTAGGTAGCTAGCTACATGGAGGAAACCAATAAAACTAGTATGTAGAAGCCAGTAAGTCATTTATCACACCATTTGTTCAAAATTTGTCCAAAATCAGCCTATTTTTCACCAGCTAACAATGTAAGTTATCGTAGCTACAGCGACTAGAAGGAGGGAACAGGAAGAAAACTAGAGAGGATGTGGATTTTCAAAATTTTTCCCTCATTTTATGATCTCATTTTCCTTACTATAAATATAAATAATTATGGAATACTAATATAACTACTATTATTACTTTTAATACCATTATTTAAAAAATATGAACATGCTGAGGGTTTAAACCTGCTAGATAAGTTGCAAAGGAGAGAGAGAGAGAAGACTAGAAGAATAGTAGTCTTAATTTTTTTATTAGAATTTAATACTCAGTTTTTTTGTCCCCTTCAGAAATTATTCTCTGCAAATGTACTGCTTATTGTCCTCCCCATCAATGAAATAGAATTTTCACCCCTGCATGGTTGAAAGTGTGTCAGACCATTAATGCAAATCTGATTTGTAATAATAGACCATTCAGTTGCATTGAGAACTACAGCTTTTTGCAAATATTGGTTAGAATGTTTAAGCTCTGTCTGCAGTCAGTGCATTAAAGGTTGGATTTTACAAGTAAAATCTAAAGAATTTGAACTGTTCCTGTTTTGGCGACCTCTAGTGGCAGCATCAAAAGAGAAACACAAGCAGACGGCAATGCACACTGCTGCCCTCCTTCCCTCCTACAGACCTATCCCAGGGAACAAAGATAAATGGGCTGATTTCAGCTTCAGATGGGCTGCAACAACTTTATATAAATACCACTATAGTGTCTTAAAATGGGTTTCGACAGATGAAATTACTTCCATTGTCTTAGTTTCTTGAAGGAAAAAAGAAACAATCAGCGATTTTCACATTTTTGCGGCAGAATCTAGACAGTTATGAGACTCTGTAATATCAGATCCTCGTCTCCTGAATACAAACCTGGCAGCTTTTTGAGAAGCAGCGTCTTTGAGAGAATCGGCATGATTAGATAGATTTTACTGAGGCTCGTGTCTCAGTATTGATCTGCTGTGCCAGGATAAAGTTTTCACTTTTGAGTTATAGTAGCCTTATATATTTGGCGGGCGGGGGGGTTAGTTAAATCAACAACAATACGTGATCCACAGTATCGTCAAAAATAGTGCAGTTTAACTCCAAAATATAAGATTAGACTTGCAGTAGGACCCTTGTCCATGGACATCTGGCAATGACAATGAACCAAGGCAAAATCACAGCATGTGGTGGGATGTAACAAAGTATTTTGACTTGTACTGTACTTGAGTAGTTGTTTTTCTATTTGTACTTTATTTAAGCTTAAGTAATAATGCATACTTTTACTTAACATCTTTTCATTAAAATCTTGCATGAAAATCTGCTTCCTGATTGCATTGCGGCGTTA
The DNA here is from genome assembly GCA_030544235.1 of Lepturacanthus savala. Lineage (NCBI taxonomy): Eukaryota > Metazoa > Chordata > Actinopteri > Scombriformes > Trichiuridae > Lepturacanthus > Lepturacanthus savala. Next base: position 8,824,330 of record CM060474.1, read on the forward strand.
TTTGCAACTTGTAACCTGCCGTTCAGGACACGCCCACTCAAAGTGGGCAGGCAAATGGAAAGCGATGCATGACTATTTATTATTATTTGAGTTACTTGAGTTCACAAGCGCAAAACCAGTAACATAGCCACAGACAGTGCCTCTACTTTAACATATGTTAGGCTACATTAGTTGTGATGTTGGCTAGCGTAAATGACTTTGGAAAGCAACTTAAAAATTCAAAGCACTCGTGTGATTAGTTGCTGTTGTGTTTTCCTTTTCTGCTCTTAACAGAGCACAGTGTTGTGGCTATGTTGGCAAGTAAATGGCTTAATATATATATATATATATATATATATATATATATATATATATATATATATATAATCTAGTGAGTAAATAGTAAATAACTTGTCTTTTTCAGCATGCATAGTATTGCAGAGAGCACACACCAACATAACTAATTAAATAGAGTCTCCTATTGGATAATTTCTGCATGGGTGATTTTCTTTCAGCTGGCAGTAAGTTATTTAACCCTAACTAATGCAATGACATCCCATGGTTATGGAAAAGATGTTATTCTGTTCAAGAAGGGTCAAATCATTGGCATCAAGCACAGAAAACCTCTAAGGAGATTTCAGAAACTACTAAACTGTCCAACGCACTATTAAAAACTGGAAGGACAATGAGGAACCAGAGTGATGGGTGCATCAAGGCAAGGCAGGTTTATTTGTATAGCTCATTTCAGCAACAAGGTAATTCAAAGTGCATCAGGGTAAGACGAGAAGCAGATGAAGTGAATGACCAGGTTATTCCATCAATGGATCATTTCTTCCCTGATGGCACAGGCATATTCCAAGACGACGATGCCAGGATCCATCAAATTGTGATGGAGTGGTTCAGCGAGCATTACTTTCACACATGGATTGGCCTCCGCAGAGTCCAGACATTCATCCAATCGAAAATCCTTGGTGTGTGTTGGAGAAGATTCCGCACAATGGTCTGACTCTACCATCATCAGTACAAGATCTTGGTGAAAAACGTGTGCTGTAATCAAAGCTAAAGGTGGTCCAATGAAATGTGTGTCTGACCTACATTTCAGGTGTGACTTTTTTTTGGCCAGGCAGTGTATATAGCTTGTGATCACTGAGCATAAATAAGTATCTACATTCTGTGTCATAATGGCACAACCCAGGGACTGACAACCCATTGCGTGAGTTCTTGTACTTTTATACTTTAAAGTAAATTTAAAAGTAAGTACTTAGTACTTTTACTTTCTTAAATTCTTGATGCAGTACTTCCCCCCTGGCAGCCACTAAACAGCAGCGTGACTAAGTAGAAAGTATGTTTTTAAGTAGTGTTACGCCCCAGTCTAGAGGGCCTAGGGTAACAACAAAAGGTTCCTATCTCAAAAGCAAAAGGATAACCTAACCAACTTAAGAAAAACAAATGACACAAACCTTACCTCCCCACCTCATTAAACAAGAGAAAACAGGAAAAACAAAACTGGCAATCCACCCTTACTTGCTCTTAACAAAACTAAGAAAAACACAAAACACCAGAGTAGCCGGTTGGGAAAAGAGGAGGATAAGGTATGTCTGCTGCTGTTCCCTGAAGACTGCCATCTTGGCCTCTTATATCTGGTGGTTCTCTGTGCAGCAAATCAGAAGCCAGGGTGAACTCTTCCACCTCTTTGCATAGGGAATTAAGGAAAGACACACACAACAGACCTACCACAAATATGACTACAATCATAACAGTCGTCTAATAGGCTAAAAATTCACTGAATACTGATCAATAGTTCAGTATTAATGAGTTGACTCATTATCACATTATTACATCATTAACCAGTAGTGGTTTACCAGAAGCCAAATGTCTTCACCATAGATCTAGCCTAATTTTACAGCAGCAGCATGTTTGTAGGCCTGCATCATATATTGCATACAATGATATATACAGTGGGGAAAACAAGTATTTGAACACCCTGCTATTTTGCTATTTCTCCCACTTAGAAATCATGGAGGGGTCTGAAATTTTCATCGTAGGTGCATGTCCACTGTGAGAGAGATAAACTAAAAAGAAAAATCCAGAAATCACAATGCATGATTTTTTAACAATTTATTTGTGTGATATAGCGGCAAATAAGTATTTGAACACCTGTGTGTCATCTAGAATTCTGACCCTGAAGGACCTGTTAGTCCGCCCATTAGAAGTCCACCTGCACTCCATGTATCATCCATAATCAGATGCACCTGTTTGAAGTCGTTAGCTGCATAAAGACACCTGTCCACCCCATACAATCAGCAAGACTTTAACTTGTAACATGGCGAAGACCAAAGAGCTGTCCAACGACACAAGAGAGAAAATTGTACACCTCCACAAGGCTGGAAAGGGCTACGGAGCAATTGCCAAGCAGCTTGGTGAAAAAAGGTCCACTGTTGGAGCAATCATTAGAAAATGGAAGAAGCTAAACATGACGGTCAATCTCAATCGGAGTGGAGCCCCATGCAAGATATCACCTCGTGGGGTCTCAATGATTCTAAGAAAGGTGAGGAATCAGCCCGGAACTACACGACAGGAGTTGGTCAATGACCTGAAAAGAACTGGGACCAACGTTTCCAAGGTTACTGTAGGTAATACACTAAGACGTCATGATTTGAAATCATGCATGGCACGAAAGGTTCCCCTGCTTAAATCAGCACATGTCAAGGCCCGTCTTAAGTTTGCATATGACCATTTGGATGATACAGAGGAGTCATGGGAGAAAGTTTTCTGGTCAGATGAGACCAAAATAGAACTTTTTGGTCATAATTCCACTAAGCGTGTTTGGAGGAAGAAGAATGAAGAGTACAATCCGAAGAACACCATCCCTACTGTGAAGCATGGGGGTGGTAGCATCATGCTTTGGGGGTGTTTTTCTGCACATGGGACAGGACGAATGCACTGCATTAAAGAGAGGATGACTGGGGCCGTGTATTGTGAGATTTTGGGGAACAACCTCCTTCCCTCAGTCAGAGCATTGAAGATGGGTCATGGCTGGGTCTTCCAACACGACAACGACCCAAAGCACACAGCCAGGAAAACCAAGGACTGGCTCCGTAAGAAGCATATCAAGGTTCTAGCATGGCCCAGCCAGTCTCCAGACCTGAACCCAATCGAAAATCTTTGGAGGGAGCTCAAACTCTGTGTTTCTCAGCGACAGCCCAGAAACCTGACTGATCTAGAGAAGATCTATGTGGAGGAGTGGGCCAGGATCCCTCCTGCAGTATGTGCAAACCTGGTGAAAAAATACAGGAAACGTTTGACCTCTGTAATAGCAAACAAAGGCTACTGTACCAAATATTAACATTCATTTTCTCAGGTGTTCAAATACTTATTTGCCGCTATATCACACAAATAAATTGTTAAAAAATCATGCATTGTGATTTCTGGATTTTTCTTTTTAGTTTATCTCTCTCACAGTGGACATGCACCTACGATGAAAATTTCAGACCCCTCCATGATTTCTAAGTGGGAGAAATAGCAAAATAGCAGGGTGTTCAAATACTTGTTTTCCCCACTGTATATACATCAGATCAATGTTATATGATACACTACCATTCAAAAGTTTGTCATTTAGAAATGTCTGTATTTTTTTCAATGAAGAAACTAATCAGAAATACGCTCACTATACATTGTTAATGTGGTAAATGACGATTCCAGCTGCTGGTTTTTGGTGTATATGATACAAATGCATCAGTTCAGATGGTTAATCAAAGCTCAACAACACAATCTGATCTAATCGTATAGTTTAAAACACTATGTTTAATTATTGATAAATAAAACACTAAAAATGTCGCACCTCTGCTTGCATAATTTATCTCCCCTGGGTCCCTGTGCCCCAGCACAGTCTAACGTCTAACAACACCCCTGTTTGAGAGCGTCATACTGAGGATGACAGAACAGGCTCATGTTCTCCCTGGTAAGCACACTCTAGTGAAAGAGGTGGCTGGTAATTGCTCATCGGCCTGAGTTAAAATGTCTGGTCACAAAGTCAGGCTGCACCGTTAGCCTGCGTCATGATCAGAAACACTCACTGTACAAAGTCTGAGAGCTCCCTCGCATAATACCGTCTCATTATTCAAAGGCAACGTTGCGGCACATTACTAAAAGGTGACCTTTCCGTTTGTTTGCAGCAGATGCTGCCCCCCATTATATTTACTCCTCTTAGTCATGCAGACTCAAACTCCTCATCAGATCAGAATTGACGTATGCATATTTCCTTAAAGGCCACCTTTTCCTTCCCTATAAATTTCTGTGGTGGCAGCTAAAAGCAGGGTTTAATTGAACAAAGCCTGCGAGTGGAAACTCCAGACCATCTTTGTGAGGCGATTACTGAGCTGCTGTGTAAATGTGGAGGGCTCGATAGAGAGTCCATCCATGTCTGTGGTCTATGTGAAATCTGTAATGAGACAGCAACTGCCAGAAGAAAATAGCAGACCAGCTCATTGCCATGCACGGCATAAAAGAAGCAGGGACAGTAGCAGGGGGGTCCCAGGGGCAATATAGAAAAGGAAACAGGCTATATCGTCACTCTCAGGGGGGGTACATTACTTGGGAGATGCTCTTCGAATAGAGTAAGACACTATATTTCCATATACACTGTGGGACATGATAGTTTTCCTGGTCAAGTGAAACATCGTAGTGTATTTATTCCCTTTGAGTTTTCTGATTCATAGCCTGAAAAACCGCAGCAGGTCTATGGTACATGAGCCAAGGCGGAAGACGTGCACTGTACCCTGCAAGAACAATCATCAATATTCTATTTTTTGCCGAACCGAGACGCAGATTAGATAATCAAAGGTGGGCACATTTTTATGGGAGAAGAAATGGCAACGTCAATATGCTTATTCAAGCTGAAAGGAAGTCTCCCTGCAACATTAGATCACCATGAACACTGTACAGAAACAAGAATGCAACGCTTTAGTTTTTTTTTTCCCAATCAATTCATGAGATGAAATAAAATATGACTTCTTTCTCTCAAACTTTGTTCACAGAGTAGTTTAAGTCATGTTGTTCAGCCTTCCTCTGCAAAGATAATCCGTCCACCTGACAGGTGCGGTATATTCAGGATGTTAATTAAAAAGTAGGATTATTGCACAGGTGTGCCCGGGGCTGGTCACAGTAAAAGGCCAGTTTATAACACAACATGATGCTGCAAGATTAGAGGACTTAAATCTAAATTTCATTTCATAACTATAAGCCATCATCGACATCCCATCCGAGAATTTGGTCTCACGACTGCAAACCACGTCCAAAAAAGCAGCCCAGGAAAGCCACAACAAGCATCTTACCTGCAAGATCGACTGAGATCAGCCACGACCGAAGAGTTTTCTGCACAAACTGTTAGAAACAACCTCAGGGAAGATCATCTGCAGACTCATTACCCTCACCAAAGCCTCGACCTGATTGCAGATCTTCCGAAACCAACTTGAATGAGCAACTGCAGTTTTCACTATATCCGACTGTGTGTATGGTGTCGTGTGGTGAGATCCTGAGGTCTATTGTCATGCCAATGATCGACCGCCATCACCTCATGTTGCAGCATGATGATGCACAGCCCATGTCGTAAGGATCTGTACTGGCAGCTGTGGTCTTGAGTTGTGTGATAAAACTGCACAATTTAGACCAGGGGTGGCCAATCCTGGTCGTTGAGGGCCGGTGTGGGTGCAGGCTTTTGTTTCAACCAAGCAGTAACACGTCTGTTTCTACTAATCAACCACTAGAGCCCTTGCTAAGGACCTTCATTAGTAGAACCAGGTGTGTTACTGCTTGGTTGGAACAAACACCTGCACCCACACCGGTTCTCAAACACCAGAATTGCCCCCCCCCCCCCAATTTAGACCGTGGTCTTTTATTGTGACCAGCCCATGGTTCAGATGTGCTATAATCATGCTGTTTGATCAGCATCTTGATATGCCACATCTAAGATGGAGCTCGGCAAACACAACATGTGAACAACATTTGAGAGAAATATGACTTTTGTGTGCATAGAAGAAATCTAGAGAAAGAAAGAAAGAAAATGAGAGCAAAAACAGATGTTTAAGTTTTTGTTCAATGTATTTACATTACTGCTTCCATATGGTAAAAGTGGTGCAAACATATGAATGCTGGATCTATTCTATTAAAACCCTTCACACATATTCACCAGGAAAACTACCAAACAAAAGCAGACAGATACAAACCATGCACATTAAACATGCAGAAACACAACACAAAGATAACCACACACATATAAAGTGTTATTATTGAAGCGTGAGCTGGCAGTGTCCCGCAGCATTTCGCCGGATAAATGACTCGCCTGCCAGATGTTGGATAATACGTCTGTCTGTTGATTATAGTTTATTTCAGAGCTGATGCAAATGTCATTGATGCCCAGTGAAAAAAACGTCATCCATCAGCTAGCCTGGGAGGGAAAAAGGCGAATCGGGCAAAGTTTTAAAACCAACGGAGCAGAGACTGTTGTAACAAATATAAATTTTAGATTTCAAGGTTTCTGACAAGAGCGACTATTTCTGCTGATATCCGATGCTAATTAAACTATAATAAAACAATAAAACTCTCCATTGAGACTCATGAATGGGACTAATGAAAGTGTACAAGGTGCGACTCATACCACCGCTTCTACTCTTGAGAAGCAAATGTTCTAATTAAAGCCAAATCAACAGAGGGTTCTTCAAGCAGGCTTTTTCAGCTCTATGTGAATTATTTGTATGAGTATAAGTGAGTGTGATAGCGAGTTGGTAGCGTGACAGTGTGGTCAGTAGCTGCTGTGCCGTCTTTCTGTAGAACAGGAGAAAATTGACTCATCCCCCGCCTTAATGTCCCAGCTTGCACGTTCATTCATTACTGGCTGAGCTCCAGTGTTGTTGCATGCCATAATGCAAGTGATATTTCCCAGACAGCCTAGATCCTCAACTGTCAACTATGGTTAGGACTGTATGAAGATATTTCCATTGCTGCTGAAAAACAAGTTGCCATGACTCTTGTCGGCGGTTTTAATCTGTGCTCAGCACAAGGCCGAAAGATGCTTCCAGTAATCTTCGAAATGTGTGTGTCTAACACATTTTTTGGGGGGGGGGTTTGAATGTGGCAGCTTACAGTGAATCAGTGTTGTTGGCCAGGCTGCTTGGCAGAACAGCAGAGGTCGTATGTGACACTGTCATTTTTCACAGATGGTGTAGAGGCTGCAATAGCAACTAGCTGGAATATCAATAGGCTGATCTGAGCATTCGCTGAAGAGGAGAGGAAAGGAGATAGCTGAGTAGAGGGCACCTCAAAATGACATTCCTGCAGTGTTGGAGATAATTTGCTGTAAATCAGGATAATATAAAAAGTGAAGTGGCATCTAAAGGTCACTGTGAAAGAATTGTGAATCTCTGGCTGTAAAGGCTCAAGGCAGTTCTTCAACAGAAATAAAGACGGAGTGGATCAGTCACTTGGTTTTTAATTTGGTTGACCAGATTAGCGACCGAAACGGGAAACGGGACAAAATGTGTATTCACACACACACCCTCACTATCACATGCTAAGAGTTGATCTCTTTCCCCACACTTGCCGCTCAGTGACACGAGGCCACCTACAGGTTGTCTAGATAGTTGACTCTGCAGATTACTTTTCCATCCGCTTGACTGCCATTTCCTGCTTGTTAACTCTCAATTAAGGTCTCTCACTCCATGTCCACTTTACACAAGCACAGCCAGAGATGTCTAGGCCACAACTTGCAAAGGAGTCTTTCCTTGTAATTACATCATCTCATGCAGAATGGTACTGTTAAGTCTTAATGAGGCCACTGTCAAGTTATTCCATAAGGGTTAGATACTCACAGTGATTCAGAATCATTGTGTTGGAGGTCAACTTTTGGAGTGATTTTAAGACCTTTTTGGATCATCTTTAAAAGAAACATGTGACCTTGCACAGAATAGGCTACCCTTATTGGAGAGAGGACAACTACTGTCTACTGTGCCAGTCAAAATTTCTTAGATACTTTCTCATTCAAATGAATACCAAGGTCTATCAGTAGGGGTTCAACACATGCTGTGGAGACAGTAGCTGAATAGGAATTTGATTTTTTGGAGTTGCCAGTGGCGATGGGTGTCAAACAACTGTGGCCATTTGTAGACTTGGGTATGGAACAAAGCCAGTTTAAGTTAAGTTTTAAAGCAATGTTTTATTCCAGCAGTTCAAATGTCAATGGACAGGCAAGACTTCCAACAAAGAACAGTGGTGGGCAGATAAAAATCTGTTAATGCAGTTCAAGTGGGAATGGATCAAGGAAGGAAAAGGGGGGAAGGGGAAGAATGGAATGAAGGTGGTACAGCACTGGTGGGTCCTCCTCATTCCTGTTTCTGCTGCTTCCCTCTTCCACTGGTCATCGACATACATCATTCAGATGAGTCGCTTCAGGTACCTCGGGAGGAGGATAAGGTGCAAGCACCAGCGCTTTTTCACACAGCATGGCATCAACAAGTGTGCGAATTATTGTACTCACCTCCTGGCCCAGACAGCGGGTCCTTTCTCCTTCATGCTCTCAGTTCTGCATGCATTTCTTTTGCTGTGTGTGTGCCTGCTGGGCCGGTTCCCTCCAGCTGTGCTTTGAGGCCCTATTTCATAGTCCGTTTCAGCCAGTCTCTGCATAGCAGGTTAATTCACTGCAGGTGTGCCGATTGCTGCTGGGGAGGTCCTTCAGACTCAAGAGACTGCATGCAAATCAATTCAATTAATAGGTCACACCCTACTACAATCATAAAAAACACATACAGTGCAACCACACACAAACAATGTCTCTTTGTGACACATTCTTAGGTGTTAAACTAGCATGGTCTCTGCCTAGTTATCAATGTTGTGTTTTTCATGGATAGAATCTTATTCTTGGTGACCTTTTCCTAAAGATGCAGTAATCCAGATTCCATCTGTGCATGACCTTCAACGTGTACTGAGGTGGTTTGTGGCCAAATGTGAAGCAGTTCAGATGAGGGTGATCAAGTAAAGGAGTCACTTGGGATCCAATTGAAGAAGTTCAACTATGTTGGGGCTCTCTTTTATGAGTGAGGTCAAGACAGAGCAGGAGAATGGCAGGAAGATGCAGACATTGTGCTGAAACTTTGTGTTTACACGGGAGTTTTGCTCTCAACTTACTTGTTGATTGACATCCCAACCCTGAGCTACGTTCACAATATTTAGGTAGTGACAGAACTAAATTGAAGTGATAAACAGCCAAGACTGTCTTCAGAGATAAAGTAAGATATTTATAAAAATCAGAAGGAGTTTTAACATCAAATTCTACCCCTTTAAAGTCGACGATGCCATCAGGCAGCATAGCATCATGATGCTACTGTCAGTATCTTACTTTACATCTTTAATAAATCAAGATTCAGATGTTTAGGTGCTTTTTACTGGAAGCCAGATTATCTGTTAATGTCTTTTTTTCCTCTCCGAAGGAAAGAATTCCAGTGACTAAACAATCTGTGTTTCCCCAAGAAAAGATTTTTGTGACTAAAATGTACGAAGTATAAGTGTAAAAAAAAAAGTACTAAACGTAAAAATGTGGCTTAAAACTGGGTGAAATTAATTCATTACAATGTTGGAGGGTCAACCACAACATTAATACTAACCACTTCAAAATTAAATAAAATACCCAATTAAATAATCCCACAAACAGCTCAAATCTAATTATAGTAAACAATTTTCTTATTGTATTGATGGTGTGGATATTGATGATATACATTGATACTGTAACAGTAACATTGTGTTTAATTACAGATATATATGAATGCAATATATGAATAAAAGTCAATGCTGACTCTATATCAGGGTGTTTTAGATTTTAACAGGTTAAGTTCAAAGGAACCTGCTATTCTGACCTGTGGGGAAATTCCCTGAGGCTTTTGAGAGGATACATATCATTTATTAACAGGAATGACCCAGGTTATGGACAGGGAGGAATAATGTCTGGTCTTCTTCACCCAGACATTTTCTGTAGCTGATAATGGATAACTGGCTTTGATCATTCAGAGTAAATATTTACACTGAATCTCTACAGGCATCTGTCAAGATCTATCCCTCACCGTCTGATACCCATGAGACAGTAGAAAGGGCTCTAGGAAATGAATGCAAATCTGTGATTATGCTCTACCTCACCACCAGCTCAAGATTCAGATTTGTGTCCCTGTTTCATGAGAACGCTGAGCTGGAGTGTTTGTTTGATGGTTATCAGAACCGTTTTCATTTCCTGAGGAGCACTGCTTCAAATATTTGTATGTAGTCGTATGTCTGTCTTGTCAGTGTCTCTGTCTGGCAAACGTACAGAATAATACCTAACACACTTTGGATAAAATGAGCCAACATTTACCGAAGGGGGAACTTAACCTTATGGTAGAGTCCAAGAAGAAGTAAAAGACTGTCTTAGTGAAGGAATGCTTACCAATGTTCCATGATATGAATGAGTTGGAACCCTCCAATATTATCATATTAAATTGAAACATTTGTAGTAACACCACCTCAATAGCATTAATCAGATAAATGGCAAACTGTTCCTTTATGTCTATAATAGGAAAGCCTTGAGCTTAGGTTGAGCAAGTGAAGTAGTGATCCGTAGCCATGAACTCTAATACCGTGGAGAGGACCGTTGAATGGATCTGAACCCCCTGTGGACCAGATGTACTGCAGCAATGATAGCTTTTGCATTCCAGTCATGCTTCTCTGCAAACACCAAGTAAACGAATGTCTGAACCTGCATGCTCTCATGGCGTGAGCCTGCAATGAAAATGCATGTAATCATTGAAAGCAGGGGGCAGGTGCCCTGGGCTTTACCTTGGATCAGCACTCAGAAATGGGGAATGGGAACCCGGACACTCAGGAGGCAGCCAAATGCCTTGGATTTATTTTTATAAATAATGTCTCAACAGCACAAACCCAACACCTGTTGTTAGTCTCTGACTGGCCTAGGTGGTTATTTAACCTTAAATGGGGGGAAAAAAAACATGTATTGTCATTCAAGCAGAAATGCAACAAAATTTGTATTGCTTCAGAATTTATTGGCGTTTACACAGTGGTCATGCGACCGGCCCTGGAGTCAAGTACAAAAGACATAGCGAGGGCAGAAATTGTGGAGAAAGGGTGAGGTTGGGCCTTTCTGCTTCCCAAAGGGCATAAGCAATTTTCAGCTCTAGTGAGCCAGGCCCGGAATACCTAAATCTGAACACAGAACAATACCCATAGCTCATTTATTCACATCCTCCCATGGCAGCAACTAACTTCACTCTTTATTTTTCCCCCCCTAATACACCAAACACGTTTAACGAATGGTACCGTGGAACTTGGATAAATCATGATGACGCCTTATCTTGTGTTTTACGTCTATTGACCAAGAAATCTCAATGTTCATCTCTCTTGGGATGATTGTAATGGAGGTGCCAATCATGGTTCTGATTAAGCTCTGTCACATGAACTGGCCCCAACTGCACTAGAGCTGAGACTTGCAGGTAAACTCTATGATTGATAGCTATGCTGAAACTGCCACAGCTGCTCCCATGCTCAGCAGGCTCAGATGGCAGCATTTCTGCTAGTGTCAACACTGAAGTTAAGACAGCTTGTTTCTATTTGGTAAAACTTATTATTATATGATAATCAAGCAGGAATCCTACAAGCTACAATTACATCCAAAAATATGCCTTCCTTAGGAGCAGGAGTGTCTTATTTTGCAGTAGGTTGATGCTAGTATGACTCACAGTATGTGGATGGAAGCTTTAAACCCAAGTTTTGCATCCCTTGAGTCATTTTTTTTTTTTTAGAAAATCACAGCTGTCCACTTGCAGCTGAAAAGGATTTGTGCATCTTTAGTTGACTGTAGCCAGTGCACAGCTCTTGCTGTGTTGTGGCAAAGATTTCAGGTGTGGGATGAGGCTTATGGCAGCCGGAGGTGGACAAAGAGCAGCAAGGGGGGTTAACTGCCTCCACTGTGCTATGACCATCTCTACTGATCCACTTTATTTCTCTAATCCACTTGTCTCAAGTGAGTCACAAGTGTGTCCCATTTGTATTGTTGGTGTTTTTGAATATAAATCTGTGGACTTAAACATTTTATGGGGATTAGACCAGCTTAGCTCCATGCCTAATGCAATGATTAGGGATTTCTGGCACAGCAGATAAGTGAATGTTCACTAGTTACTCTAGCAACTGCGCTCAACTGTTAAAGACATTAAGCCGAAATGGCTAAGTCTTGGACAAGGCATCACTCCAGCTGCTGTTGTCTGTCACCAATAACACTTCATTAACTTTGGCTACACATGAGTTTAACATTGTTCATTGGCCATGAAGTCAACAAGCTACCAAGTGAGTACACAGATGATGGAGGTGAAGATGGGTGAAATGTAATCTGTTGTAAGAAGGAAAAAAAGAGGCAGAAAAAGAGGAAAAAGAATTCTACTGCTTTTTTTTAGTTTTATGGAAGCCCTAAGCTGCAGTGCTCGCAATTATGGTTTTAATGCTGTTATCTTGAGATGACAGAGCTTGTTTCCTTAAAACAACGTGTCAATTTATCATGTTATCTTGAGATATTTCTCAAGATAATGATAATTTATCAACTGCAGTCAAGCCAATGACTTTGAACCTGGCTTCTTGTTCACTTCTTATTGAAATTTTCTGCTCCATGGGAAAAAAGAGCACCTTGCATATCACCAAAATGTAACAAATAGGGTAGGATGCAATGGGAATAAATAAATGACTGAAATTTTAAATCCCAAAGTTTGATAATTTAAGTCGTAGAATTGCTTTTGTGTTGAAAATGAGAGAGAATGTGAAATCACATTCAGGAATGTTTCTTTTGTATTGAAACTCCATTCTTAGACATTTTGATCATAGATCAAAGGCTGGCTTCAAGTTGACAAGTTATGTTGTTCTTGAGAGAATTCGGCCTTTTAGCTAGGATAGCTAGATAATAAAATAAACAAAAAAATAGTTGCAAACGAGGCCACCTCGGGGATCTTTAAAGTCTTTATCTCCCAACTGACAGATGTTCTGATTCTATCTTGCATGATTGACCTCCAGATGTTGTCTGAGCAATTATACATTTTCTAGTGGTGGGAGATTTGTAATCACTGCAGTGTCAGGAAACATGCTGGAATGAATAAAACAGCCTGAATGATGTTTGATTAGTTATTTTGAAAAAAAAAAATGGAGCTTGAGGAAAAAGCTGAAGCAGTACTGCAGTCTGATGATATTTATGTCAGACTGACAAAGTGAAAAGCCACCAAAGTGAACATAAAATCTAACCTACGGCACCTGAAACTGCTCTAAGAGTTGTGACCCAGCTTAAGATGCAGCACAGACAAATCACTTTAGTCCTAATATCAAAGGCCTATGAAGCAAAGAAGTGAATGGTGTATAAATCATAGTAAGGTCTACAACACAGTCAAATGTTTAAGGTTAAATGTGAGATCTAGCGGGTCACTTGGCATCAAAAGAATTTTATAGTGCTGCATGAAGAGAATTTTTAAACGCAAGTTGGAAATGGAGCTTTGAAGATAAAATGTCAGGTCCAATTTTGTCAATAATTCATTTTTATGTTTTTTTATTAAACTCTTGGTAATAAGAACTGTGTGTAATTACATTTTACACTCTCTCTTTAAGAATATATGTGCTAGCATTGCATAGTTTGAAGAAGGTAGAAGGAAGATTAACATTAAAATGCTCATCAGCTGCAAATGTAAGGGTTCGGGGGTTGCATGCTGAAGATAAGAAGGAATGAAAGGATCATTTTTCAATCCAGAATCTAACGAATTGGCCTTATGTGGTCCAAAAATGGATCCCTCCAAAGTAGACGGAAAGGAAAACACACCAAGCGTTATTTAATAATCATCGATTTAATAATCCTATAATGATTAATAATATTTGAGTTTGATCTAGTTTGTGTGCAGCCAGAATTGTCAGTGTTATTTGATGAAATGCTTTCAGACTGACTAAGCTGAGATAACACAGGAAAGGTCACACTGCTCATATTATTGGCTTAGTGAGACAATCAGTACACATTCATATTTTATAATCCACCTCTGAATCATCATTATTCAACATGGTGAAATATAGAATTGCATCATTTTGTAGGCAACTGAATATATTACTGAATGTGACACATAGAGTGCTAATGGTCTCCAATTTTTATTATATTAAAGATTTCTGAAAGATTCATTCTCTTAAATGCATTTGTCCCAATACTTAAGTTAATGGTAAATGGTTAATTTCTTTTTTTCTCTCTCTCTCTTTTTTTGTTCTGTTTTGTAGGTTCCATCTGAGTAGGAGGTGGCACCAAAAGACCAAATGCCATGGATGTATTCAGTTTCACCCTCTGGAATGCCTCTGAAGGCAATGACACGGAAGTCGTGGAAGAGAGCGAAAGCGCCTACAAGACTGTGGAGGTGGTGTTCATTGTGTTGGTGGCCGGTTCCCTCAGTTTGGTTACAGTTATTGGAAATATCCTGGTCATGCTCTCTATCAAAGTTAATAGGAACTTACAGACTGTCAACAACTATTTTTTATTCAGCCTTGCATGTGCTGACCTAATTATTGGACTCTGCTCTATGAACTTGTACACAGTCTACATAGTGATGGGGTACTGGCCCCTGGGGCCAGTGGTGTGCGACTTGTGGTTGGCCTTGGACTATGTTGTCAGCAATGCGTCTGTCATGAATCTTCTCATCATAAGCTTTGACAGATACTTCTGTGTCACCAAGCCTCTCAGCTACCCTGTCAAAAGGACCACCAAGATGGCAGGAATGATGATCGCTGCCGCCTGGGTCCTGTCTTTCGTCCTCTGGGCACCGGCCATCCTCTTCTGGCAGTTCATTGTTGGTGGGCGGACAGTGCCTGAGAGGGAGTGTTACATTCAGTTCTTCTCTAATGCCGCCGTCACTTTTGGCACCGCCATCGCCGCCTTTTACCTGCCTGTCATCATCATGATCCAGCTGTACTGGCAGATCTCCAGAGCGAGCAAGAGCCGCGTGAAGAAGGACAACCGCAAACCATCAAGAGCCGCCGCCACAGAGCCCTTGTCCCCTGGCCAGAGTAAGAACAACACACCAAAACCCAACAATAATAACGTGCCAGGAGAAGATAAGGGGCGCTCTCAGAGCCGGGATACTGATGATGGGGCGAACCAGCATGATGGGAAACTGCAAAATGGTAAAGGACCTTCTTCGACCACTGCTGAGGGGGAAAACGAAGGCGACGATTTGGCGAGGGAGAACTGCGCTGCCGGAGAAGAGAAGGAGAGCTCCAATGATTCCACATCCGGTAGCGTGGCCGCGTCCAACCAGAAGGAGGAGGAAGTGGGGCCTTCCGACGTCAATTCCACTCCCGGGACAAGCCAACCACTCACACGTCAACGAGCCAAGGCAGGGGGATCCAAACTGACCTGCATCAAGATCAAGACCAAATCGCCCAAAGGAGACTGCTACACGCCATCCAACACCACCGTCGAGATCGTCCCATCCTCAGAGCGGCAGAATCACGTGGCTCGGAAGATCGTGAAGATGACTAAGCAACCTCCCAACAAAAAGAAGAAAGCGCCGCCATCGCGAGAAAAAAAAGTAACCCGTACCATAATGGCGATCCTGGTAGCTTTCGTGGCCACCTGGACTCCTTATAACGTGATGGTGCTTATTAACACCTTCTGCTCCAGCTGTATCCCCAACACAGTGTGGACTATTGGCTACTGGCTGTGTTACATCAACAGCACCATCAACCCGGCCTGCTATGCCCTGTGCAACGTCACGTTCAAAAAGACATTCAAACATCTTCTCCTCTGCCAGTATAAAAACATTAGGTCAGCCAGATAAATTTGGGCCACTTGGGAGGAAGAGTTTTAAGTATGAGATAACGGAATGTGTGTGCCATCCATGTAAGTACGTGTTTGTGTTTGCGCGTGCGTGTGTGAAAGAGTTTTGCGAACATGAATCATAGACTGCAAGAGTGCATTCGAAATTACGTTCCGCCATTGCATCATTAGTTTTCCAGTTTCTCTCTCAATAACCGGTTGTAGCGCTATACACAAATCCAACTGATGCCAGTTGCATTGAGATGTGTTGTGCCGACGCAGCGCAGATGAGGAAGGCTGTGGAAAGTTATACAGAGATGAATTTTTCAGAGTTGTGAACTCAAATAAAAAAAAGCAGAGGAAAAAGAAGGGTGTGAAAAGCAGGGAGCGCTTGGGAATAACACTGAGCTGATAAAAAATGGAAAAGTTAAAAAGAGCGGAGGAGGATCTGCGCTGTGCGAAAACACAAGGAAACTTCAAAATGGGAAAATAGGGCTGACTGAATTTACAAACATCAGAAGTTTGAAGTCCAGTGAAGAAACCTGTAGATAACTGTACATATCAGTGTATACTCAATATTTATGTGAGCACACATACGTGTGTGTGCAGGGTTGGAGTATGTGTGTACACCCACGTGTGCCCCTCCGCCTGCCTCTTTTCCTTGTGTCTGTGATCCACATCATGGCACTTCCAACCAGGAACATGTAGAATAAAGTGGGGCAACTCCTGTAGATGCCTGCGACATGGTCGCATCAGGGCCGGAAGCTATCTCATCCATGAATGGAGCCCCTGTGGGAATAAGGAGTCATCAATACATAATAGACATGTAAATATATTAAAGCTACACTTGCAACCGGGCCCAGATGGTCGCCAGAAATAGTTTTGAACTTTAAAGGGTTGGTTCAACCAAATTACAGGAAACCGAAGGTGGTTAACCATGCAGACGGTGAGGTTGATTTTATTTGGACAGGTTTTGAAATATCCCCCGAAAACCGTTTCCATGAGTTTGCATCAGAAAATGTTTTAAAAATTTAGTAGCAACATGTCTTTACGGAAACAAAATCCCGGTTACACACTTCACTTCATTGGATTTGAACCTTCTAACTAAGAAATGCTACTTATGAAAACAATTGGCAGTTAGCGCAATTTTTTGTTTTTTTGTTTTTCATTTTAGCGGATGCTAATTTGAAGTACATGCAGGCTATTGATGTATTTTGTTAATTTACCCTCCTTCTCAGATCCAAATGAGGTATTAAATACCATTCTCATATCTGTCTGTTAAATATAAAGCTAGCCAGGAGCCATGAGACTGCTATCTTAGCTTAGCATAAATGCTAGACACAGGGGGGCTCTCCAAAGGCTAGCTAATCTCCAAAGGTAAAATATGTAAAACACCACTTATAAAACTCACTGATTAACATATATATATATATATATATATATATATATATATATATATATATATATATATATATATATATATATATATATATATATATATATATTGTTTGTGTGATCCATTAATGACATGCTGTAGTTTAATGGGGGAGGGCGCTATGTGCCAGTAAATAATTATTTACGAAATCATCACCTTGAGAGCATCGATACACAGGGCCAAGATATAGCTCCATGGAAAACTATAACTTGTTGTTACACTATTGATATTGGGCGGATTAAAATTTCATAAAGGAAAACTCACTGAGAGCATGCTCCCCTGTTTTACTATGGAGGATCCTTGATTCTGTTTGAGATTGTTCAGTCAAACTCGTGATTTATCAGACGTTCCTTCCACATCCCTTCAGCTCCTACAACCGCTGACAGGATGTCTGATATTTATTTCATAGTGGCTTTTCATGTTTTGCTGTTACTCACCACTGCCAGGAACCCTCCTACACAGTGAGTGAAACAGGTGGTTGGAGCTCAGAGCTGCCGCATATTATGGGCAGGCATTGTTTTCTGTGGTTTTTGTGCGTGAATGTGTGGGAGACGTCATTTGATCCTCCTAATTAGTGGGTTGATGTCACAGCATGAACTCTACTGCACTGTACTGATGATGATTGTGAAAAACTGCATGTGCGAGGTGTGGATGTGTGTGTGTGTGTGTGTGTGTGTGTGTGTGTGTGTGTGTGTGTGTGTGTGTGTGTGTGTGTGTGTGTGTGTGTGTGCGCATGTGGGTATATATGCTGAAGTGTGTGTTTGTGGGCTCCGAGAATGGAGTTTACTTCTTATCACAGGTCACGAGCTTGTGGTTTAAATAAGGGCTATTACTGCATCTCTATCTGTTCTGTACCTTATTTCCTTTTTTTTAATGTAGAAAATGTACATGAGTTAATTAATTCTATATAAAAGAAAATCCTATTCTTAAAATAAAAGTAATAAATAGCTGTGCTTATTATAATGATAATGGAAAGAAAATATCAATTTACTGTAAGACAATGTTCTGTGTATTCATGCGTGTCATCCATCATTTCAGCCCAGTCGACGATTTTCCGTTACATTAATATGCGCTCACCAGTTGGAGCGATGATGAATATGCAGGAGCATTCGCCATCAGGAGCCACAGTGGTTGGTATCGGGGGGCTCCGTGCAAGAAAATGACACCTGCACGGAATCGCTCCTCACGGCTGTCTCCTTAAAGCGAGATCTGGGACAGATCCTATATCAAAAAACTCACCATGAGGCTGATCACATTACGGGACTATGTGGAACACCTACATTTGAGATTAAAGATTGCCCATTACACGCTCAGCTTGCGCTCGCACGCTTTCGCGCCCATGCCCCACTTAGTGCTCCGCTCAGTCCTGATCCTGTTATAGTCTCTACCTCATGGTGAATGTAACGTAAATATCACATGTTAATTCAGTAGCTTCCTCTTTCATTCATACTCGTTTTTGCTCTTTCTCTCGCACCCGTTACCGGTTCCTTTCCTGTCGTATTATGTCATGCTATATATTGTGCTGCGCAAGTGAAAGAATTTAATCCACATTCACAAATTGCGTAGTTGTAATGACAGAAATAAATCACTTTTTTTTTCTCATTAAGCCGGCACATTAACATTTGCGTTTGGGCTATCTTTGCTGTCAACCAGTAGCAAAATGGTAAATGTGTTCTTTTCATGTATTCGGATTCTACTTATTCGACAATATGTAGGGCCACATCTCAGTTAATCTGCCATTTTCTCAATTAATCCTTTGGTCTATAAATCATCGGAAAACAGTGAGAAAATTACCACCACACTATGAAAGAGAGAGCACAATGTGATGTGTCCATTTTTTCATCCAACCTAGAATTCAAACCCCCGAAATATTCAATTTGATGAGATATACACTACCGTTCAAAAGTTTGGGGTCACACAGACAATTCCATGAAATGTCACACTTTATTTACTACCATGAGTTGTAAAATGAATAGACAATATCATCAAGACATTGACAAGGTTAGATCTAATGATTTTTATTTGAAATGATAATTTTTTTCCTTCAAACTTTGCTTTTGTCAAAGGAAGATCAGTTTTTTTAAGCAGCTAAACTCAGCTGTGCTACAAACATAGCATAGCATCAAGAGATTTTTAATCATCCATTAGCTTTCTGACAACAAACAAATTGTTCCATTAGAACACTGGACTGATAGTTGCTAGAAATGGGCCTCTATACACCTATGTAGCTATTGCACTGAAAAACTAGACATTTGCAGCTAGAATAGTCATTTACCACATTAGCAATGAGTGTATTTCTGATTAGTTTAAAGTTGTCTTCATTAAAAAACAGTGCTTTTCTTTAAAAAATAAGGAAATTTCTAAGTGACCCCAAACTTTTGAATGGTATTGTAGGACAATAGATCCCAATAGATCACCCGAGTATACTCTTTATAGAAAAAGTACATGAGAATTATAAGACAAATTGAACATCAACACAGCAGAATTGCCCATTTCAGAGTAGCCTGGCTAACTCCAGACCTCATATTAATTGGTATGTAGTCTGGGAACCATCAATTCAATTGTTTCTTATTGGAAGTCTGGTTTATGAAAACCCAGAGCTGTTTATTGGGCGCAAATATGTCTGTACGTAGCTTATAGCCAATCATATCAAACATACCCAAT
Source organism: Lepturacanthus savala (assembly GCA_030544235.1). Classification (NCBI taxonomy): domain Eukaryota; kingdom Metazoa; phylum Chordata; class Actinopteri; order Scombriformes; family Trichiuridae; genus Lepturacanthus; species Lepturacanthus savala. The sequence goes on from CM060474.1 coordinate 8,844,255, forward strand.
GACTTACCCAATACCCAATAGTTTACTGCAAAAAGATGCTCATATTTCAAAATAAACTTGTGGTCTAAATTACTTAGAACACTTTCTAAAGCTGCATCACCAGGTAAATTACCCTCTGCCACCATGTTGGATCCTCAGTTATATTAACGAAGTCGCTTTGTGTTTCATCATTGTTTTGCTGCACTCTCCCCCGTTCTGTGATTGGCTCCCTAGATGAGGGGAAAACTGGTCCCTTGGTGTCCAGGCTAAAATTCACAGCAAAGTTAATACACATGCAATGTAGTATAGGTATATCGTGTCATATAACAGGATTAGTTCCACTGGTACATAAGCAACATTCAATAATGCTCATATAATATTTCATCTTTTCATAGAGTGATTCTATGTTTTATATGTAAAACGTGAGTAGTGTAGATGTAAATGTAGGAGAATAAACAATGTTTTTCTCTGAAATAGAGGTATAAACTATCCAAAAATGGAAAACTGAGAATTGAACGTTCGCACTGTGGAAAACGTCTTTCATTCCATCCCACCACACACGGAGGGTCAATGTTTATTAATCCCAGCCGTGTCAGCGGGAGCCGAGGTATTCATCCGAGTTCAACATCCAGCCGTCCGTCACAGTGATTAGCGGCGCCGTGTCTGTCTGACATCTGTCACACATCTCGGTAGTGGGTAAAGAGCCTTCCAGAATATCTGATTAATCTCCGGTCTGAGCTGTCATTTGAGTGATACCAGTGGGAGCGTAAGTGGCTCGCCGTTCGAGCCGGTGGTCCGGGGGGGTCCTTCGGGTTTGATGGGCCGTTTTGGCCATTTCATGGGAAGCGATTGTGGTTTTATAACCTTCTTGGAGTGAAACACATTTTCTAAAACAATCAATGCTGCGCCGTGCATTCCGGCGTCATGGACAAAAGGTTTTAATTAGCCGTTTCAACCCATCGACTCTCATCGCCAAGCCGCTCAACGGGTGAGAACAAAGAGACGGTTCTCGTATCAGGTGTTGTCTTTTGTGTTGGAAACCAACGGTGAGGGGGTGGAAAAGAACGTGGTGACGCGAGAGACACGGCGCTTAAATGATAGAACGAGAGCACGCCGCTCAGTGACAGTGAAAAAGAACAGCTGTCAGGCATGCGAGGGACAGAGGCAGCCTGATAGCCTCAAGGTGTACACTTTTGTAAGTACCAAACAGATAAGCTTGCCTTTGTAGTCATGGTTACAGGGTAAAGGGGGGGGTAAAGCAAGAAAAAAGGGATATGGAGCGATCGGGGGGGGGTGGGGGATCTGGAGGTCTGTCACTGACAAAACCCAAAGCTAGTGGATCGCGACCATGTTTGGAGAAGTCGCAGCCATTCTGGGCAGGTCAGCCAAGGGTTTGCTGCAGGAATTCCAGCGTCCCAGACAAAAGTGTCCCGCCTGGCGTAAACACAGTGAGATACGGCGCCGTCCGCCACTTCCACAGCTTCCTCGCTCGCGGTTACCGCCGCCGTAACCTTCACGTTTACGAGCTTTCCCGAACGCACGCCCGCCCGCTCACGTCCCAGGGGCGTCCGCATCGTAACGTCCATCTGTCTCGTATGACTAGGATAAACATTGTCTCTGTTGTAATCGCCAGATCATAACGTGCCGTCTGAGCTAGCTGGGCTCCTCGTCATACGGCTTATGTCAAAGGGCTAAACTCCTTTTTTTTTCTTTTTAAACGTCTATCAGAGATTAATTACAAATTTTTAAAGGTTTTTTTTCCGAGAGGAACCTCTGCATTCTCGATGCTGCAGGAGTGAAAATTGCGTGAGGATTGCAGCAGAGAAAATATATATATATATATATATATATATATATATATATATATATATATATATCGCCAGATTGTACTGAGCAATTTGAAGTGCCTTATACCCAGAGTGACATAAACAAATTGCTCTTTTATCCCTAAAATCCCTGTTGTATCTCCAGTGTGTGAGCGTGCTGAGAGTTGGAGACAGTGCTGCAGTATGATGTGCATTAAAGAGCCTGTTATTCAGCCTTCTCTAAATGTCTCTTTTTTTTTTCTTTTTTTGTTAAAATTACATTTTTTTTTCTTTTCAGCTCTGAGCTCCCATTACTGTACTTCTACCATTTTAACAGCCACTGTCAAAACCATTGAGGCAATGCTACTCTTGGAGACTGAACAATCTGAAATCATCATCTTAACGCCTTTTGGGTAATTTATCAAAAAAAGTGTACAATATGCAGCCACAGCAGTGACATATTTCTATACAATCCTGGAGGCCCAGCGGGCTGTTTTTGGGTTGATTTTCCATTCAACGTGTGTGTGTGTGTGTGCGTATCTGGTGTGTGTGTATGTTCCTGTTTGTCATATGGGAAAATGGCTTTTCCTGCAAACTCTGCAAGTCTGTCATTATATCGAGATCAGTGCTGTCATTTGCGTGTGTGAGTGTGTGCGCATGCAGCTTGCTGTGGTGTTTTTTTTTTTGTTTTTTTTTTTAATATGGCATTCTCAGCATAAAGACATCAGATTGGACGAAAAATATGATGGCACACATCAGGGACGATGTGCACGGCTTGGCTGTCTGTTTTATCCGTCATCGTTCATCCTTGTTTCAATAGCAACAAACTTCCAAAGACTCACATAGACACAGCTTCGTGTGACACTGGAAATACATATATAAATGCATTATATTGTACATTTTCTATCACATTTTATAAACCTGTTTCTTTTATCATTGTACAAATGTAGTATTACAAATTAGAATATGATCCATGTACAGAAAAATGTTTTATTCTGAAATTTAAAAAAAAAAAATGAAATGTTTATGTAAGATCTATTATATAAATATAATGGGTTATGGATTTCCATATGGGTGGAAAATTAATGGAGTATGAATATCTGTGCATTTCTGGAGGCAGGATTCGCTAAGAGATGGATTCACACGTTGCAACAAACTTTGAATCTAAACATGGACATGCAGGAGGATTTGAAGAGTGACCTTTACGGCCCATGAGGGGGTTTGAACAACAAAAAAGAAAGAAAGAAAGAAATAAAGGAAAAGGAAAACCTGAGGAAACACAAGGGACGGAAGCTAAAAAACGAGTTTCGGCGTGAGCTACAGGCTGCGAGGCCTTCATTTTGATTTCACCTGTAAATTTATGAGGGTCCACACTCACCTTGGAAAGAAACTGGTTGCCTGCTATCTTACTGGATACTTTATGACTTTTGCAATTTTAACAGCCTGGGGGAAAAAGGTGCTTTTTTTTTCGCTCTCTATCTTCTCTTTTTTTTTTTTTTTTCCCGGAACAACCGACACGTCGACGGTTTGAGATCTTTCTCGGGTTCCTTCGAGGGTCGCGATGAACTATTTGAAACAAAAATGGCAAATAAAAACAGAGGGGGGGAAAAAAAAAAGAGAAAAACCAGTAGCTTGCTGCAAGTGTTAAAATGTACATACGATGTTCGTTTTTCATTTGCTTATATATGTAGATGTTCATTGTGTATTCACTCACTGTGGCTTGTGGCTTCTCTTTGCAATAGGAAAAATGAATTTAACAGTCTATTGTTTGCATTGTATATATCTATATGATATACATTATATGTAATTCGGATGCGGTACATTTGAAATGTACATACACGTGTTCAATAGCTACTATCTGAATGTTTCCTCCCCCAGAAGTCCCTCATTTATTCTCCTCCCCCTTACCCCTCTATAATACTTCCTGTACAGTAACAATGGTATTGATTTGACTTTTTTTTTCGATGCATTCTTGATGGATTATTTCTTCTGGACAATAAGTGTTAATATCACTGGCCATCTATGACTCTGTAAAATGAACTGCATTAAGTGGTTACATTGTGCCATATTCTTTCAGAATGAAATTCAAATAAAAATATATGAAATGTGGTTGATTTTTTTTTTTGGACCGCGAGGGAAAGAAAGAGAAATGCTTTCTACGTTTTTTTAGAATTTTATTGATTTTTTTTTCTTCATTTTTGAAACGTAACAGGACACAAAGAAAAAAATGTTAACTCTGAGGACTAAATAGTGAGGCCTTTTTTTTTTTTTTCTTTTGTAGTACAGCCAGGAGCTGCATGGAGAGTAGTAATAATCAGTGGGTATAAATTGAGGTACAAAAGAGCAGCAGGAGAAAAACAAAGTTACACAGTTTGAACACATGTACAGTAGCTATTTCATGCAGCCTCCAGATGGAACTACAGCATGTTTATTGTTACTGGAATATAAGAAACAAGAAGGAATTAATTCATTAACTTGAGCCACTTGGAAATTTGCATGACTTTTTTTTTTTTTCCCGCTCAAATTAATTAAGTGAAGATGTTTAGAGCTTCACTTTTTCGCAAACAGCTTCATTAAGTCAGGGCATGGACCAGAGAGTTTTCCAAATTAGAGTTAGACACTATGAAACTCCAAGACAAATCCTAACCAATTTGTTTGTTTTTTACAGAAAATAATCCTAGAAATAACATCATTAGGTGAGAACACTAGAAAACAAACAGTCATTAGCTATATTCATACCGCTGAGTATTTTTTTTGTTTTTTTTTATATCTCCTATCGCAACATACGAGTTGGTTCTTATCAGGTGCTAGAAAGAAGAAAAAAGCAAAACATGTTGCCAACTACAAGTCATGTTTCCACTGGTTTCGTCAAAGCTCTATAGGCTCCTACTGTCGACCTACAGGATATACAAAGAGGAACCGTGTTGGAATGGGGCAGTGAGGACGTCTTTCTTCCTTTCCTCCCTATAAGACAAACGTCAGCTTCAGTCCATTTGGGCGCGCTCCCGCTTCTTGCTGTCTTTCTTTTGCTTCTTTGCGTCTGCAAGACAAAAAAAAAAAAAAAAAAAAAAGTTACAACAGACAGTTTACTTTTGTTGCCAGAGGCTGTTTGTCTTTGGAAATAAAACCGTTGCCTGCATAATATGAAGAGCACCAATGCTCCAGACAGATTATAGATTGTAATAAGCGATGAGTTTGAATTATTTATTTTTTTGTTGTTGTTGTTGCACAGGTTTCGACGCTGTGACACAGTCCCTCCTCTGAGGATGCTTTTTTCTGCTTTTTTTCTGATCTTCCTGTAACAGCGCCCTGGTACCTGGCAGCCGTGACAGAAGCCGCAGCCAGTGGCTTCCCTTTCTGCTCCGTGGCCTCTCCGCTCCGGTGAACAGGAAGGGAGCACAACCTGCAGCAGTTTGTAATTCTGGCTGAGCCGTTTGTTGGGCTGTCAGTCTGCCCGAGCTGTGCCGTGTCTGGGTCTGTCTGTTTCTGCTTTTTCCGTCTCTGAGCAAACAACCTCTGCGGGCGGATATAGGGAACGCACCAAAAATCATACCTTGGACATTTTTTTTTAACACGTCACAGTGAAAGCGCGGGTGACGCTTTCAGCTTCAGGGTCCTGGTGTTGAGCCTACACGTTTCGGCACCGATCTACTGAGCCGGTTTTATGCTAGGTGTAGATTTGCCTGTTCATTTTGATCAGATATCGGCACGAGATGTGGTGATATCGGCCCTGATTCTACTGCAAATGGAGATATAAACTTAGCTAATCCACAATATGCAATATGAAAATATGAAATAATAGCGTAGTGCTTTTATCAGAGGATCAAACAGAAGGTTGCTGCTGCACCTATTAGGGCCTTGCTAATCTAAAACAAAAAAACTGTCTTTTACAGTGCCTCGTTCAGGTGCAACAGGAAATTTAAATAAAAAAAAATAACATAACAAAGAGTTAATTATAAGAACTCACTATAAACTACACTACATCTCAACTCTCCAACAGATACCATTTTCTTTTTGTAATTCCCAATTACCGCCACCTGTGAAAGGGGAGGGACAATCAATCAAATGCACAAATCACCCACACCTGTGTGGTAGGAAGTCATCATTACGTTTCCATGGAAGCGCTTATTAAAGCAAAAGCAAGAGTGTGACAGGTTATAATAAGACTGTTGAAGCTCATATTGGGAGGAAATATCGGATATGGTGAGAGTCGTGTTGATGTTGTCATGTTTTGATGATTTGTGGTAAGATGGTGTTGGCGATTAGGAATGTTAGGAAATATGCTTTTGCTTTAATTAGTGCTTCCATGTAGATTTAATGAGTGCCTCCCACTGTACAGGTGTGGGTGATTTGTGCATTTGATCGGTTGTCCCTCCCCCTTCACAGGTGGTGGTAATTGTGCATTACAAAAAGAAAATGGTATCACCGTTCTGTTTGATCCTCTGGCGAAGACACTGTAGGAGCCAATAGTAGTAGTAACAGTCTATTTTATAGTGTGTTTTTATCATTAATTCTTTGTTATTATTGCCTTTTTGGGTGTAGATTTTTCTTTGTAGGATGTGATCTAAGGACGGGGGATGTTGTATTGTACAAACTGTAAAGCCCATTGGGGCGAATTTTGGGCTATACAAATAAAATTGACCTTACTTAAATGAAGCGATGTAAAAGATGCAACAGCAATGTATTCACTTTTTATTCTACTGTAAATTAGTCAGATGCAATTATAACCTTTGTGAACTCAAAGAAGCTTGGAGCTGTTGATGCAATGACATTAAATAAACCCACAAAAAGGACGACCACTCTGAAATTTGTGTGTGGAAGAGCAATGTACATGAGTCAAGCCCATTGTTCTGTGCTGTTCTTTGCTAATCCCAATGGATTTAAAAATACATTAAGTCAATGTTTGCCACTATGCTGAAATGCCCTAAAATATCTGTGCATTAATATCCTGCAATCTTGTTCTCTAGAAAGCTGCTGCTTCCATCCATGTGGTGTTTTTTTTTTTTGAGTGTAGCTAAGCCCAAATCCATGGAGACAGAAAAAAACTCACTTGTCCTGTATCTCATTGTGTTGCTGAGCTACAGTTAGTGATGGGACCATTTTGCATTTTACCTGTATTACCTTGGTACATTAGTAACAAATAGGAAAACAATAGGTGATCTTAATCCTTTGTGAATCTGCCAGTATTTGAAGTTACAAAATATGGAGGGGGAAAAAAAAAATCATCCCTACAGATGAGATGTAACCGGTGCAATCTTGGAAAAACCGAATAAAGCCCAGAATCCACCATCTTGCACACATCTTGAATATTTACAACACAGTTTTGCTCTGTCTCATCAAGTGTGTGCAGCATCACAATCTTCCTGTTCAATTCCCGGCTTGGTCGTGTTTCCGTCCCGATGGTCCCCCCCACCCCATCCCCCCCTGTCTGTGATTGATTGAGTGGAGACAGGTGTGCTGGAGGCACAGCAGAGCCCCGCCAGCTGCATCCCATCCCATAATCAAGACCTCTACCCCACTAATGAGCCACATCAGCGCCGAGTGGAAGAGTCGCCACCTCACATACGAGCCGCCACTTGTGGGGAGTCACCTCCTTCGCCGCTGCAAGCTCCGAAACCAGAAGGTCCCTGCTTCCCTCTCTAGGGTTCACCGACCACACGGAAGACCATCAATCTCTCTGTCTGTCGCAGACTGTCTGAGAAGAATACTTGGTACTGGTTTTAATGGACTAAATTTGGCGGGAAAAAAAATGTTTTAATCGATTTTTATCATCGAGCACAGTTCTTGATTTTCTTACGTTTTGGGCTGAAACTTGGTCAGACCAAGATAACTGCACAGCTGTTGTTGTTGAATCAGGCGACCCCTCCCGAATTCAGCTTTTATGAGCGAAGCTGGGGTGCATAACGAAGGAGGTGGAGCCGCCATTATGTTTAATGATTCCCTCCGATGCGAGCAGATGTCTTATTGAAATTCCACTTCTCCGGTTGAATTACTCCTCAAGAGCCATATTTCTACAGTACTACAGGCCATCTACTGTAAACAGCGGGCAAACTTTTTTGATGACTTCGCTGAACTGCCGTCTATGATCTGTATCGACTTCAGCTCCGTGAGTGAGGGATCGCCAACTCTGGTCCTGGAGAGCCACTGTTGGTGCAGGTTTTTGTTCCAACCAAGCAGTTACACACCTGATTCTACAAATGACCACTAGGACCATTGCTAAATTCCTTTATTAGTATAATCTGGTATTACTGCTTGGTTGGAGCAAAGATTCTGCCCCCGCTAATGGGACTATAGAACCGGGGTTAGAAACCCATGGTCTAGGTATTGATAACCTCTCTGTATTTTCCCAGTCCTGTATTTTCTTACATACTATACATCCCTTATATTCTTTACATACATACATCTCTTCAGGGATCCCCACAGTGAACCAGTTGCCTTCATTTAACGTCTTCTGTCCTCATCTCTCACACCAATTACCTTCATGTCCTCTTTCACTACTTCCATAAACCTCTTCTTTGGCCTTTCTCTAGGCCTCCTGCCTGGCAGTTCAGAACTCAGCATCCTTCTACCAATAAATTCACTATCGTTCCTCTGGACATGTCCAAACCATCTCATCCAGCCTCTCTTGACTTTATCTCCCAAACCTCTAACACGTGCTGTCTCTCTAATGTACTCATTCCTGATCCTATCCATCCTGGTCACTCCCAAAGAGAACCTCGGCATCTTCATCTCTGCTACACACTGCTGACACTATTTGTAGCCCAAACAGCATCGCTGGTCTCACCACAGTTTCTTACACCTTTCCTTTAATTTTAGCTTATATCACACATCACATCTAACACTTTTCTCCACCGGCTCCAACCTGCCTGTGCATGCTTCTTCACCCCTTTCTCACACTTCCCATTGCTCTCGACTGTTGACCATAAGTACATGAAATCCTCCACCTACTTTATCTCTTCTCCCTGTAACCTTACCCTTCCACTTGGGTCCCTCTCTTGGCTAACCTTCATTGCTCTCCTTTCCAGAGAAAAACTGCCAACAGCCAATGTGATGAAAGTGCTTTAACATCTCTCAAAAACTATATGCCATAACTGGTTTTGTTGCTACTTTATACACATGGGCTACATTGATTTAGGGTACCATGGTGTGCTACAGTGGTGTGGGGCTAGAGGAATACTTCTTTCCTACAGGCACTGCACTAGTATATATAAATTATGATGTTTTAAATCCATTTTTTCCATATTTATGTTCAATATGTTTTGTGGTGTTGGTCTACTGTGGGACAGACCCTGTTCACAGACCCTCAGGAAATCCCAGCACTATCACCTAACACAAAAGAACTTGGCCTAAACTCATTTATGTATAAACACATATAACAATATAGCTCTTTTGTCACAATTCAAAGCTCAGTTGTCCCGTTTCTTCCTGCACTGTTCATGCAGCCAATGTAATGGAAGTACTTTAACATCCCTCAAAAAAACACCATAGGCGGTTTTGCTGCTACTTTATTCCTCTCGCTAACACATGCTATATCGATTTAGGGTGCTGTGGTGCACTACGGTGGTGTAGGGCTATAGGAATTCATACTTCCTACAGGCAATGCACTAGTATATGTATAAATTATGATGTTCTATATCCATTTTTTCCATATTTATGTTCAATATATTTTGTGATGGTCTACAGTGGGACACATTCACAGACCCTCAGAAAATCCTCGCACTATCACCTAACAGAACAGAACCTGGCATAAACTCATTGATCTATAAACACATATAACAATATAGCCCTTTTGTTACAATTCAAAGCTCAGTTGTCCTGCTTCTTCCCGCTCTGATAATACAAAGTAATGAAAGTACTTTAACATCTCTCAAAAACCATATGCCATAGACGGTCTTGTTGCTACTTTATTCCTCTAGCTAACACAGGCATTATTGATTTAGGGTGCCGTGGTGCATTATGGTGGCGTAGGGCTATAGGAATATATAGTTCCTAGAGGAAATGCACTAGTATATATAAATTATGATGTTTTAAATCCATTTTTTTCCATATTTATGTTCTATATGCTTTGTGATGTTGGTCTACTGTGGGACATGTTCACAGACCCTCAGGAAATCCCAGCACTATCACCTAACAGAACAGAACTGGCCCTAAACTAATTTATCTATAAACACATATAACTTTCTTTACAATTCAAATTTCAGTTGTCCAGTTTCTTCCTGCACCACTCGAGCAGACAATGTTGAGAAAGTACATATGGGGAAAAGTACGAAGATGAGATGAGATCCACGCTTTCAACATAATTTGTAGCCTGGCTCACTCTGTGTGGATGTCTACGCTGGATGTCCTTCATGTTATAGTAGTTTCCTCACTAAGTCCTATTTCTCAAGTTTTAACATGTTGGTCTCTTCTGCTTTCAAGCGTCAGCTCTTCACTTCTGTCTTTGCATCATCTGGGGAGTCAATATCCATTGAAGGGTGCTGTGGTGCACTACCGTGGTGTACGGCCATAGGAATACATACTTCCTACAGGCACTGCACCAGTGTATATAAATTATGATGTTCTAAATCCATTTATTCATGTTCAATATGTTTTCTGATGTTCATGTGTCATGTATCACACAGACGTTATACTGCACTGATGTTCTATGCTGGAACCTGCTTACTGCAAACTGCACTGAATAACCCAATTCAACCAGCCTGGCTGTTTGGTCATTAAAATATATAATCAAATCAGTTTCGCCCTGGTCCGACCCTGTCTCCTGTTCCCTGCAGCCCCATCTGCTCTGTTTCCACTTCCTGTCTCCTGTCCCTCTTCCCGTCAGCCCTGGTCCACGGCTCTATCTGCCCAGCTTCCCACTTTCCAAAGCTCCCTTTGCACCCAGCTCCTTATTCCCAGCACCATCCCAATCTTCCCCTGGCCTGCGTCCCATCTTCCCTTCCTCCTCCTTGCACTAAGTACCCAACAAGTCCCCGTCTTCTCACTTCTGTTTATACAGGGTCACCTTCTCCGCCTACATGCAACAATCCATCCCATTTGTTTGCTTGTTTTCATTTTATTTGCATATTTTCCTCTCTCTATTTTCTTTTTCCTCCCCTCCGTCCTTGTTTTTGTCAGCATTTTCTGCTCCTCGGGGAACGAGATGGATAAAAAGGATTCGCTTTTGTTTTGTTCTATCTGCTCCATATATGAGACGGGGACTCTCATACCAGGCTGAAGTGCTTTGTGCTGCATTTGCACATGCCGTCGCTCACTCTCCTGTTTGACTTTGACACAGAGTCATAATGAGGCTGTTGCTGCCTTCTCCCATTCAAATCTGCCCTAAGCCAAAACACAGTAGCCACATATTTGCTCAAAACCGAGTCAAGAGCAGAATCTGACTTTGAAAAAGTACATTCGCTTGAATACATTGGTGCTTGTGGAATATAAAATGTAACTTTCTGAGGAAATGTAAATTTAACTGCTAGTTAAATCATTCAATTTCATACTCATATTTTTGCATCTTAAGGTTTTGCGTAGAAAACATGATCAGATTTCTTATGGATTCAGCTGCGAAACAGTAAATGAAATTAACTTTCATTTTTCAGATATTAAATTAAGTACTAAATAATATATTCTTTGGAACATGTCATTTTCAAAACCACAATGCTGTGCTTTATCAGCACATATATTGACATTTTACTCCTACTTATTTATTTATTTTTTTTATCTCTGTATTGTCATGTCTATTTTGTTCAAATTATATAGCCTCAAATTGATTTCTGAGTGCTTTGTATTCCAACACTCTAGCTCAAGACCCTTGTATTGTTGCCCTGGCTGAAGTTATTGCACTTTATCTTTGAGCTATAAAATGTGCCGCCCCATTCATTACACTCCCTGTCACAGGAAGACACACAGCCACTTAGACAAAAGTGAGAGAGTTAATTTAAATTATTTATGATGCTAATTCATAAATTCAAATGGTCCTAAAACAGGTTTTCTATGAAGAAACTCTCCTATATGTTACTCGTGCATGGATCTGAGATGAGACTTTTGGTTAAAGGAGGTCCTCCAACACATGGAGACTTGATGGTCTATCATTATGTATTGCCTGCTCAAAAAGGCATAAAATGAAGCTATTACAACTTAACTATCTGTTTCACAGTTTGGCTTGTAGCCACAAAACTTAAAACCCTTTTTCTCGATTTTATACTTTTCTGTAATTACTGCTGTCAGCCGTTTCAGGGCAGATATATCGAGTGTCCTAACACCACGTGTGACTCTGAATGTCTTTGATTTTAAGAGACAAAAACGCACATGCATATCTCGACACACACACACACACACACAAAAGAAAAAAAAATCGCTTGAGCCTTTTGTCAACAAAATCAAGCCTTTTGTTTAACCTCGGATCAATTCTGGCATCCGAACGCTCCCTGGCACTCTACCGGCTCCTGTTCTGCTGAAAGAGAAGGTGGGGGATGGGGGTTGGGTGGGTTGAGGTTTCTACAGGCATTCATAATGTTTCATTTCTGTCACTCTTTGTTCTGTCTTTGCTCCGTAGGGTCTGTGTTTCACCTGGGCCAGACAGCAAAGACACGCGCCTCTGAATCTCCGATCGCTCCCACGGCGCCTCTTAGCATTGTCTCCTGCAGAATCTGCAAATGACAGATGCTACCTCCATCACACCGACCTGCTGCAGTCAGGGAGGGGGGGGGGGGGGGGGGGGGGGGGGGTGCCTATCTCCGGAAAAAACCCAAGGCGGCTGTTCAGAATTGCAGATTCGGCCGGGCAGATCTCCGAGCCGGTGGGTGGGGGGGGGTTAGATAGTCTCTCCTCTCTCCACCTCAGTCACTTCATAGCAAAACATTTCTTTTTTTTTTTTAAGCCTTCTGATCCCGCTGCCGTGGACTGTATCTCTTCCATCCCCTGGCACACACAGAAAAACACACACGATTCCCCCTTTTCCTCTGCACACCTCATTGTGCACAGCACTCCCTCCCCCCCCCCTTTTCTTTTTTTTCCCCCCAGTAACTCTTCTGCTTTCCAGGGGCTTATCTTCCAACTGGCAGACATGAGAAATCGCACCTCGCTTCAGATAGCGGGTCTCCCTTTCCCCCGACTGCCTCCCTTCATCTCGGCCACTGTCATCCTCGCCCCGCTTCTCTTTCGCCCTCAGCTCTCACACCGCTTCGGCTTGTCAGTCCGAATCCGCACATCTGGCCTTCATTAGAAGTGATGTGCGCAGGTATGTACACAGCTCTGCACACACGACTGCCTAACCAAACACATTTTCACACACACACGCGCGCGGCGCGCCAAACCCTGCAGGAAACATACATTTTAATTTGCATTCATTAACACGATCAAGTTCATGATCCGCGTTAATATTGCACACATGTAATTGGATAATTAAAGATGAGGAATGAAATTGGAATTAAAAAAAGTGTATGCGGATGCAAACCATAACCCACTCCACATGGCAGAGGATCTGCTTAACTGTGCTATTTTTAATTTACAGTTTGAAATATAATTGAGGAAATCATTTATTTATTTTAGCCATACTTTCATAATTATGAAGTGCCTGACGAAGGTCAAAACGTTTTATTGCCAATGAATATTCTAGCAGCGAGCGGGAAGGCGTGCGGCAGCTTTCTTCTGCTTTTTCAGATTGAACCTTCCGCCGACGCACCTGTCACATCTCGGGTGTGCGGGGTTTTTTTTTTTTTCGTTCCTTCACATTATTATAAAGTAAAACTATCAAATCGGCTTTGAATTGCAGCAATTTAATGAACGGTTGTGTTCAAAATAATAGCAATGTGTTTAAAAACAGGAGCAAAGCCAAAACCATTATAATTGCTATTGTGATACATTGAGAACACAGCATTTTATATCCTGAAAGAAAATACGAAGAGAAATGTGTCCTTTTTTAATTGTATAACCACTGTTTCTGAGAACTGCTTCACATCTTTGTTACACGGAGTCGACCAACTTCTGGCACCTATGAACAGGTACAATTTCTCTCAATTTAATGGTTTTGCTTCAGTAACATCATTTTTGACAATACCCCACAAATTTTCTTTGGGATCAAAGTCTGGGGATTGGGTCGGCCACTCCATAACTTGGATTTTGTTGGTCTGGAACCAAGATGCTGCTGGTTTACTGCTGTGTTTTGAGTTGTTTTCTTGTTGAAATAAACTTTTCAAGGGCATTTCCTCTTCGGCATAAGGCAACATGATCTCTTCAAGTATTTTGATATAGGCAAACTGATCCATAGTCCCATGTATGCGATAAATAGGCCCGACACCATAGTAAGAGAAACATCCCCATATCACAATGGTTGTGCCAGAAGGGCTTCACTGTCTTCAGAGTGAACTGAATCCAGTGTTTGGTGGTTGTCTAAAAAACTGTCTGTAGCCCTTGGACCCAAAAAGAATAATCTTACCTCCATCAGTCCACAAAATGTTTCTCCATTTCTCTTTAGGCCAGTTGATGTGTTCTTCACAAAGACAAGTTACCATGGATCACTTTTTCTATATCAGAATTCTTGAAGAGGTCATGTTGCCTTATGCTGAGGGGAAATGCCCTTGAAAAGTGTGTCTCAACAAGACAACAACCCCAAAGACACAAGTAAACAAACAGCATCGTAGCTCCAGACCAACAAAATTTAAGTTTCAGAATGGCCAATCCAATCTCCAAACCTTAATCCCATTATGTGGGCTGGCATCAAATATGTTGTTTCTGAGGCAAAATGAAGAAATTCAGGGGAATTTTTGAAGCCGAAATACTTGTTCATAGGTGCCAGAAGCTGGTCGACTCCATGCAACACAGATGTGAAGCAGATCTCAGAAACCATGGTTATACAAATAAATGGCACTTTAGTGATTCTCGGGAATGTTAAATCCTGAAGATTCTTCAGTTCATATAGTAAATATTTGAGTTTGACTTAAAGAAACATGCAGACACTGCTATTTCTTTGAGCAGCTTAATATTCATTTTTCTTTATTTCCTGTAAAGTAACTAACAGAATGACACATTTTTCTTCACATTTTGATGTAAACTATAAATTGCAGCGTTCCCAAAGTGCATCAAAATAATTAAAAGAAAATATTATAAAATAAAGAGTTTGGCTTTACTCAAATTTTTAAACACTGCAATCTCATATATTTAGAAATGTATATGTGGTCAGAGAGAGAGATGCACACATCTCTATGTATTTTACCAGTGGCATCCTTTAATTTATAATTAGTGAGTCACAGGCAGCAAGTAGGCTACAGTACAACTCCTTAAGAAACCTCCTGTCACAATGCATTAATGATGCGCTACCCAGTGAAGAAATTCCTCGTCCTTCCTCGTTTGAAATTCAAATAGAGTTTGGCATGAAATCTTAAAGACCAACAGCGGAGCAGACAGACAACAGGGCAGCGCTCACACTGTCGCACCATTGTAAAACCATGGTGTCGCCCAACAGTAGCTGTTTGATTAAGCAACAGTAAGGTTAAACAAACTCCATGTGCAAACCTCATGCGCACATGTGTCATCTGCCGGGTGCGATAAGGGCACAGTTTATGATGTTTGGCAGCAATTCTGCACTTGTTGTAATCCTGTTTGGACAATGGGAAATTCACAGTTGGTCAATTACATCCTTGTGTACAAAATTAACAAAGGGCATTGACTCACTTGGAATCAATCAATGGCTTCCTTATCGTTGGTTTTACACCACTGTCTCCGATATATTCCACGTGTAGCACTCCCCGTATAAATTTAAATACTGTGTCAAGTCCGATTTACGATAGCTGCCCATTTTACAGAGAATATGGGAAGTAGGGGTAAAAAAAAAAAAAAAAACTCCCTACTTTAATGTTTTTGACATGACTGAAGGAAGCTAAAAGCATGTAATTACAATGAATAGTGAGTTAACCTAAATCACCTTTGCTTTAACACTGTCACCCGCCGCTTCACTTCACCACTTAAGTGGGCGGATTTCCATTTCCATCACGCTGATGGTGAATTGAATATTAATGTGAATCACAGCCGACAGGCTGAAATGAAATAACTTGAAAGGGTTTTGCTGGATTCCGCAAGGATGTAATCAGTCTGAGGTGAACCGGGAGACGAGATAAATATCTACTGAACTTACACAGTAATTATAAAAAAAAAAAAAAAAAAAACACATACAGGATAGAAGAAAAGTTCAACCTCTTATACACCTTGTACTCGTATTGATTCATCGTTGCTAATTCAACCCATTTATGTTCAGTGATTGGCACAGAATATAGAAAACTCGTCAGAAGAAGGATCAGCAATCTGCTAATAAAACAAACAGCTGTAAACATCCCTTCAACTATGGTTAATTAAACAGACCCAAGTTTGCAAGTTATAAAAAGAAAGTCCTGGATTGATTCTTATTATAAGTTATTAATGTGTTGCTGTCTTACTTTTGATCCAATTCTTTTGGGAAGGTATATAAGGAAAATACAAACACACTTGTATTTTTGCCTCATGTTTCTGAGTTGGAATAAAATATCAAAGACTTGTTCTAAGCATACAAAAAGGCTTATTTCTCTCGAATTTTGGTCACAAATGAGTTTCAATCCATGCTGAAAACTTCTCCTTTGCCAAGATAATCCATCCACTCGGAAGTGTGCCTTTGATTTGCAAGGTTTTATTGAAAAGAACAGAAGATTCAGGATAGCAGGCTTCCTTGATTTCATCAATACAATTTATTGTGCCAATGTGTGCTTAGGGCGCCTTTTTTGCCAGAGCACACAAACAGTCCTCCGAAATGTGTCGGCACACTCGAAAATATTGAACTACTCAATCCTCGACTTCAATGTTATATCGCCCGAGAACTGAGCACTCGCACAGCGGCCAGGAGAAAGCTTTCTGTGATTGAGGTGTCAGCATCTCTTTGAAATTCATTCCAAGTTGTATATTCGCTTTGACCGCAGACCAGAGAATCACATTTCTGAAGACATTCGTGGACTGGGTCTGGATTTCAGCTCGTACCGCTGTTAGCTGACAGGCTTGGCGTGTCCAGCGAGAGTTAGATTTCTTTTCTTTCTATCAAGCGATGGTTCAGTCCTCTGGTCTTACCTTGCAGCTTGGTCTTGGGGATTTTCCCGCACGGCTTGGTGGCCGTGACGGTGGAGGCGCAGGTGGCGTCCATGAGCGCCCGCTTCAGCACGCCCGTCCTGTTCTTTTTGCCCGTCGCCAGATCGCACTCCCCCCAAGCCTGGAAGTCGTACTTGCATTCCCCTACGACACGGGCACAATCAGATACTTAATTAGACACTTTTGTTTGGCAGAGTCCCTCTTGATGGTACTGTATAGAAGCGATGAAGCAGAAAAACCAATGGAATGACACACTACAGCCTCTAAACTTGTTTCAGAAAAAGCAATTGCAATCAGTCTAATTATACAAGCCTCTTGAGACCGAGAGTTGGGAGTCCCTACACTGTGAATGGCTGTTTGATGAGCAGTTTTTATTCTACTTGGATATAATCATCTTCTTCTCAATACAAAACTGTCCGAGACCCTCCAGCATACGCTGTTTTTAACAATAGCATGCTTATAGATTTTGGTTAACAGAAGCAGATGGCGCGACATAGTTTTAATCTTATGTTTTCCAACTTCACCGTGACGCTAACAGATGAATGCAATCAAAAAGACCCCGGCTGCTGCTCAGCCTGAAAATAGTGGGCCGATACAATCTTGGCAGCAGAGTAGCGAAAAATACATTTGGCAATGCCTTAAATACATTTTACATATATGTGCTGCCTTTCATTTTATCATAAGTTTAACCCGCCTCAGCCCCAGAGAATGCAAGATTTCTCCAGAAAATGGCAGCATAGAGTATGCTGTTGAAATGTGTGTGTGTGTGTGTGTGTGTGTTTAGGCAGTGTATGTCCATGTCTCTCATATCTCTCTCCATTATTTTGTTGCCACTCAAGCTGGGCTTCCTCGAGGCTGTGACATTCATTCATCAGCTCCCTCTCACATGAAAGCGTCGGAGCCCCTTGTCACCGCCTCCGAGATCCCAGGGTGCTCATCAGACGGGGGGAGGGAGAAGGGGTGAGGTGAGGAGGGGAGGGGAGGGGCGGCGCTGAGGGAGGGAGTGACAGGGCCATCGTTGTAAGAATCCTACAGGGACTTCCTGAGCATCCAACTTTAAAAACCCTCCACCTGCATACCTTATACTCGGTCTCCCCGAGAGCTTCCCCCGCTGGCTCCTGGGAATCCAGCAGGCAGCCCTGTCCCCTTTAAGATGTAATATAACAAGTCAGCGATTGTGTAGCCAAATCTTGTATCTCTGAATATGATTTTGGAGCAAGATCTGTTCTTTTAGAGTGACCTGATTCTTGCAGCCTGAATAAGCTTCCTCGACAAGACTGCAACAGGGCATGTTTGAATATGTTTGAACTGTTTCTAATCAAGAACATGACAGAGAAGGAGTTTGAAATAGCCCCGGCATTGTCCGACCTAGGTGGAAACAAATAGCCGACAAGGGCCAGATTAGTACAGGACGCACCTTTTAAAAACTCTGCTGATAGACACGCCAGTTTAGTGGATCCCTGTAACACTGCTCGGGGAGGGATGGTGCTGAGGGAGGGAGTGACAGGGCCATCGTTGTAAGAATCCTACAGGGACTTCATGAGCATCCAACTTTACAACCCCTCCACCTGCATACCTTATACTCGGTCTCCCCGAGAGCTTCCCCCGCTGGCTCCTGGGAATTCAGCAGGCAGCCTTGTCCCCTTTAAGATGTCATATAACAAGTCAGCGACTGTGTAGCCAAATCTTGTATCTCTGAATACGATTTTGGAGCAAGATCTGTTCTTTTAGAGTCACCCGATTCTTGGATCCAGAAAAAAAGCTTTGTCTAAAAGACTGCACTACCCTACTCTCGCTCATCACACACAGTTTCTAATCAATAATACACTACCACCAGACAATTTAGTGTTTTACATGAAGAGTCACATTTTTTTACCACCATGAGTTGTAAAATGAATACAAAATTTATTTTAAAAATTCTATTACATTAGCCCTCTGATGCAATGAGCAAACATATTGTACCGTGAGAACACTGGAGTGATAGTTGCTGGAAATGGGCCTCTATACACCTATGTAGATATTGCACCAAAAAAACAGACTTTGCAGCTAGAATAGTCTTTTACCACATTAGCAATGTGCAGATTTTATTTCTGATTAGTTTAAAGTTATCTTTATTGTAAAAGTGTTGTTGTTTTTTTTACGTCAGATAAGGACTTGGAAGCAGCACCAGCGTTGTCCGAAGTAGGTGGAATGAATACACAAAACTACACTAAATTGGTCAGTTTTGTTACTTCTATTTCTCAACCGATGCTGAATCGGCCCAAAAATCAGCCAACAGGGGCCAGGCTAGTAGAGGACGTGCCCTTAAAAACTGCGCTCATAGACAGGCCGGTTTAGTGGGTCCCTGTAATGCAGCTCGGTAGCATATTTCGTCAGCCTTTGTGTACCTGGGTGATGTGGACAGTTCTATGAGATAACGCTATTTCCTCGCAGATCCAAGTAATTCATCCTCCCTTGTAAACATCATTACTTTTCCGTTTTGTGGTGGTATGTTTGTGCAGCCTTTGACAGCGCTGGGTATTTTTGTGGTCTATTGAATAGAGACCCATTAGCTCTAATGTCGGTGACCCACGTCATCTTCCCCACAGAACGAGTCGTGCTGCTGCAACCCTCACTGTACAGAATGTTGCACTTCCTATTTTAAGCACAACATTTATCCTTTACATACATATTTTTTTAAAGATCTTTCAGGTTATTAGACAGATAACAGTTTTGCCAAATGAGATGTCAAATCCAGATATGATAAATAGCACCTAGCACCAAGAGCAGTAAAACATTGTTGTCTGTTGCTAAATGCCAGGCTGTCATTATTGGGTCTTTAGTAACACTTTACTTGAATTGAGCTTCATAAGACTGTCATTACACTGTCAGAATCATGACATATCTTACATTGACAATAAACTGTCATATATAGTTCATTTTGACGTTAGTCATCACAGGGCCATTATAATTGTGTCCTAAATGTTGTGCTTTTCATTATGTTATAAGCTTAATAGTTTTTTAAAGTTTGACAGTAAGGTCTGTTACGTCATGTTTATGATATATGATGTGTACATATGATGTGTTTATGTCTTATGAACCTCTGTTCAAGTAAGTTTCATCATTCCTTTACACATTAATTCTGATGATTTCTGTGTGCTGTGTGTTCCATAAATGACAGTATGTGTCTTTTTAGCTGCAGGAATATCACTGGCATTGTTTTTTAACAACACAAGAGGGCTTTACTTTCCCCTATTCATTTAGCCGTTTTACATTTTGTCTCCTCCAGTACCCTTCGCGACGTAAATGCCAGAGTTAACTTTATGCCATTTTTTTTTCCCCAAAAAAAACTTTTGCCACTATGATCTATATAGCCAGTTAGCGGGACCATTATTTCCTGCGGTGTGTTCATCAATTGTGACAGGCTCATTGCAGAGCAGCAGGCTCCTGCCTTACAGGCCTTACTGGGGGGAACAAAAGTCCCTCAGGCTTGTCATTGCAAGCCATTCCAGCTCTGAAGGCTGCATGGTCTCAAGCCCAAAAGGCAAATGACAAAGCCTCTAATTAGCTGGCTTACCCATGCCTATTGTGAAATGGGGACAATTGTTTGCGTGAATGACAGGCCGCCATATATCAACGAGGGGAAGGGGAATGGAAGGCTTACCCAAGTACAGTTTGTTTTGCTGTAATTCCTCTGGGTCCTTTGGTGCTTAGAAATTCAAAAAATATTTATACTTAGTTTCTGGATTTCTACAAAGCAACGTCTGAATTTTGTTATCTCTTACCTCCGAACTTCTTCTTCCAGTTGCAGGGGATCTTGCAGCGTTGGGTCTTCATGGTCTGCTTGCAGTCCGTGCCGGTGCGCGTTCCCTCCCTGGTGCCGAGTCCACAGTCACCCTCGTTGGCTACGCACACGCTCCACTGCCACTCCCCGCAGTCCGACTTACGCTCCTTCTTTCCTGGGCAAAGAGGGCACATGGAAACAAGGCTTAAGCCGGAAGCAGGTCGGAATTTCTTCTCAAGTTCGTAAAGAGACAAAATTTTAAAAAAGGTGCAAGTTACACAATGTCAAGCTTCAATGCTCAGCTCTGGTTAGAATAAAAACTGGTGTTATTTCTCCAAACCCTGTGAATAAAAACTTCAAATACACTATCGTTCAAAAGTTTGGGGTCACCTAGAAAGTTTTGTGTTTTCCATGAAATATCACATTTTTATTTACCACTATGTAAGTTGTAAATTAATAGAAAATATAGTCAAGACATTGACAAGGTTAGAAATAATGGTTTGTATTTGCTTTACTTTTGTCAAAGGAAAATCAGTTTTCTAGCTTCTCTAACCAGCTAAACTGTTTCCAGCTGTGCTAACATGATTACACAAGGGTTTTCTAATCCTCCATTATCCTTCTGATGCAATGAGCAAACACATTGTACCATTAGAACACTGGACTGATAGTTGCTGGAAATGGGCCTCTATACACCTATGTAGATATTGCACCAAAAACCAGACATTTGCAGCTAAAATAGTCAGCCAAAGTGGCAATGTATAGAGTGTATTTCTGATTAGTTTCATCATTCATTTAAAAAAGTGACCCCAAACTTTTGAACAGTAGTGTATACAAATGATAACTGCTCCTAGCAGTATTTATAAAAGCATTCCCCCCCTCTTGTTATATCTGGGTAAATGTAATGGGATTTGCCTTACGCTCATTTCCAATGCAAATTAACTGTTTATTTATTTATTTATTTATTTATTTTTATTGAATTCTAATGTGCCTGTTGTTGTCTTTTTCCCAAAGTGGGACTTAGAGAAGACATATTTTGCCATTGTGCAAGATATTGCTCTTTGTTTTCTGTTAAATCCCCACAGGAGGCTTTTTTTTTTCCTGCTTTTTGCATTTTCAGCTGTTCAGCTAAACGGTTACTGTAACAGGGACATGTGTAACGCCATTCAGGTACAGCCAATTGTACGTTTATGAGGTGTGAAACTGCAGAAGAACTTTCTCAATATGAGGAATTAGCACCTGACAGCCCAGCTGACTCAGCATTTAATTGGAGCTGTCACGTCCATGTGAGCACATTTAAGAGCAGTGTGCCACCAGGACTCATCTATAGAAGAACGTGTGCTAGTGTTTAAAGTTCAACCTTGTTTCTCCGCTTTTCCTCCCTCTGCCGCCATCACCGTTAGCACCAGGAGCGTCATCACGGCCAACCGTGTCCACTGCTGCTGTCCATGCATTCTGAAAGAGACAAGACAGTCGTCAGAGGACAATCCTCCCTTTATGCTGTTTAAATGTCAGTCCGCGCTGTTCTCCACAATCAGGCACTTGTTGAAACGCAGGAAGAGTGTCTCAGTCTGCCTCGTCGACCTCTCTATTAAAGATTCCCTACAGCGTGCTACACAACACTTCCTTTTCTGAACTCTTGACTTTCTGCGAACTTCCCGAAAATGACTGACACATTCGGTTGTTTGGCGGAACAGAGCGAGAAGAGCAGCAGTTGTCCTTGGTCTCATGAGACCAGGAGGAACAGCCTGGGAAATATTCCTCTCTCATATTTCATGTCATTTCCACCACACTGGTTTGGCGATATCAACATTTTGATTGTCTGCGCCGCCGCTTCACACTCAGACATGGACGTGTTTGCTGTCAATCTCCGAGAAACACTGTCACAGGGAGATGAAGTTACTTTCCCCCCACTTCATCCTGGAACAAGAAGAGTTGAAGTTTTTCTGATGAAGTCATGGAAAGTTGAGTCAAAAGTTGCCCACAAAACATGACATTGAGGCTGCCTTTCTCATCAAGGGTATTATCGATAAAGAAACTGATCTTCCCTTGTAGGACTTCTCTTTGTGGAACAACGGGGCAAAATTCCAAGTCTTTTCAAAGGAGGCGTTTGCTCTTGATTTGCAAGGGATTGATGCCCAAACTTGTTTTGTGCCACAAAAGCTTCAATGGGGCTGCTTGTCTTATTTAATAGGCGTAAGAAATAGAAATGTTTGCAGATCATTGAAAGTGTTTGATTGCGACGATTACTTTTAAGAATGCGATAGTATAGATGTGAGCTATGTCCAAGTGGCATTTAGGAAAGTTAATGATGTAATTCCTCACTTCATCCTGCCAGAAGGTGCCAGTTGGCTTACTGAAGCCTTCAATAGATGCTTAAGAAAAGTGGCTGCAGCAAAGCAAGACAGCCTCTGTTATATAGTTCATCGTTTGCACAGAGCTGCTGAATTTACAGATGACAAATGTAGTTTTTTTTTTTTTTATTTTGACAAACCCAACTAGTCCTCCCGGATCAGCAGAAAGCCGTTACTGTCACTATCGCCGGACTGATGCATTGCAATGAAATCACTGGGCAGACAACCCACTTTCTTCTCCAGCTTTCCTGCCTTTTCTTTTTCTTTCTCTTTTTTTATACCATTTTGAGTGAAATCCTCCAGCAGACACTGCACAGAGACTGAAGCAATTACCAACTGTCTAACACCAAAAAAAAAAACTCTTCTTCTCTTTCTCCGGTAGAAAGGTTGAGCCTGGCAGGGAAATAATATCCATTTTTCATTTTTAATTAATCATGAGCTGGCTCTGAGCCCCTCACCCCATTGTGTAATGGACTTTATTCCCAACCTCATTTCACTCACTTAAAACTTAAGTCTGTTTAGATGACAGTGAACGCCTCGGAAGTTTAAATCAGGTATTCAAACCTGGTGTTTAATTATTAGTTGTTTGATGCGTGACTTCTAATGGGTGGCTGCAAGGAAAAATCTGCCTGGCAGGAAAAAGTTGTCTGGATCCTTCACACGATTGACTTCTACTTTTCTCACTGACAAACCCGCTTTTGATTAAATACTTCAGAGTCCATCTCACAATTTTTTTTTTCATGGTGACTCTTTGTTAAAAGATTTCAACCATTCATCTTTATAGTCCCCCCTCCTCCCCAAAAAAAAGAAGAAATGAAAGGAAAAAAAACATTGAATCCCAACTGTAATAAGTGAGTACAATGAGTTCAAAGAGTTTCAGACAGAAACTCCAATGAAAGCTCCCAGATAAAGATAATTTTCCAAGAAAAAGGCGCTGCGGCCTTTCATGAGATAAGAAAGCCTTTCCCTCAGTTAGTCACACAGAGTGATGGACTAGCAGCGCAGTGCAGACATTTAAAAAAAAAAAAAAAAAAGTACCGGGGTTGATGACTTTGAATGAGCACTCGGTAGGTTGAATAAAGAAATATGTCTTGGAATTAAACTGATTTTACTACGTAGCCGGAGAATCCTGCAGGAAGAGAGTCTTCTCCTCCTCCAGCGGTCAATAAATTAAATAGAGGTCTCTCCCAACCATGTATCTCCTATTTCTTGAGCATGACAGCACCTATAATGGATGACTGGGAGGATCAGAGCATTTGACTATCATTTGGACATGTGTGGTGCCTGTGTAGCACTTTGATAAGAATGCAGGGGACTGCCAACTTAAAGGACGTCCACTTGTGCTTTTTCCATAAATACCCCCCCCCCCCCCCCCCCCCCCCTGCTCCCTTCACTTCATCTTTCTTCAAATAAACAGACAGGCACACACCTACTGTATGGCTCTACATTTCCTGACAGCTAGAAGTGGTGTTTTCTTTTTTGGTCTCATCCCCTGGCAACCACAACATGACTCAGACCACCATAACTTGATTCCCCAA
Source organism: Lepturacanthus savala (assembly GCA_030544235.1). Lineage (NCBI taxonomy): Eukaryota > Metazoa > Chordata > Actinopteri > Scombriformes > Trichiuridae > Lepturacanthus > Lepturacanthus savala. The sequence goes on from CM060474.1 coordinate 8,868,781, forward strand.
CAGGGGCTAATCGGCTGAATTTGCAGTCACCTCAGTCTCAGTCAAGATACTCAATTCAGGACATTATCTACATGCTGTGGTTGATACTCAAGTATCTGGACATATTATTGGATATAATATTTACCAATACTTTGTCGCCAGATATACACTACCATTCAAAAGTTGGGGTCACCCAGACAATTCTGTTTTCCATGAAAAGTCAGACTTTGATTTACATGAGTTTTAAAATGAATTAAAAAATGATATTGCATTAGCCTTCTGACGCAATGAGCTAACACAGTGTAACATTAGAACACTGGAGTGATAGTTGCTGGAAATGGGCCTCTATACACCTATGTAGATATTGCACCAAAAACGTGACATTTGTAGCTAGAATAGTCATTTACCACATTAGTAATGTATAGAGTGTATTTCTGATTAGTTTAAAGTTATCTTTATTGAGAAATTGCTTTCCTTTCAGAAATTTCTAAGTGACCCCAAACTTTTGAACAGTAGTGTATGATGCAAAATGTTGCCCTATCATTAGCCTCATAGCATGATTGCCTAACATGTAGTTTATACTTCTGTGTGCGTAGCTACGCTGTGGACATGAAGCATAAAGTTCTGTGTTGGGGGAACACGTGGCCCTGCAATTCACCACCACACCGCAAGGCCGAATTCTTGCTTTCTCTTCATTTGTTTTTGGAGCTCATCAATATCGATGAGCAAATGCTTTTATTCCAAATGCTGAAGCACAGGTGACAGAGAAGCCATTTGCAGAGGTAGCATTGGGAGGTGCACATCAGCCTACAATGTAGAGGTTTGTGTCGTCTGCGTAGCTACTGGTACCACATAGCTACCACATACCTACACGTGTAGAAGTATAAACAACACTCTTGGGCAATTATGCTATGAGGCTAATGTTACCTTAAAATGGGCCCTTGTATGAAAAAAGGTCTCTGGTGTTTCTGCTACCACATAAACTGTAAAATAAGACCACCCAATGAGTAGGTGGTTTGTTGTTGTCTGAACTCTGAACACAAGCTGTTCAGAAACAGCTCCTGTTCTGATGTCACAACAGGAGTGGAAGTTAATAGAAACTGCCAACAAAGTGGGTGTTTCAGTAGGGAGTGGAGGGAGGGAAACAGCATTCTACACAGTGAGTGTTGCAAGAGTTTCTGGCATTCAGTGTGGGAATTCAAGTGCCCTGAAAAATGTGTTGTGTAATTGACCAGGGGTCATCATGTTGACCGAATCTGTGTGCATTGCACAATGTCAGGGGAGGTTTGTATCCATTAGGATCAGAATGATAATACACATTTGTACCGAACAGATTTCCTGTTGAAATTAGGCAACAGTTGTTTTTGAGCACATACTGACCATCCATTGATCATGCATTGACCATGTTCTGATCCAAACAGGAAAAGCAATACACACACACACACACATTCTAGACCCTATAAAAAAGAAAAAAAAAAAAAAAACACCTTATTCAGTGTGATTCTGGAAAATCTTCACGATTGTCCTTGTCAACCATCAATATAGCAAGTATTCTCTTCTTGTGATCGGCCTGATGTCTTCTCCCTCTGTCTCAGTGTGTGAGAAGGCCGACTGTATTGCTGCTACAGGTCAGGTTAGTCAGAGTAGGTTGTGTGGCTAAACTTGGCTAAACTTGATGGACTTTTGTTTTGAATATTACATCGATGAGCCTTTTCTGAGGCAGGCTGTTCTCATTCACTGTTTGTATGTATTCCTATGAACAATGATGGACTCCTAATTCATGTATAGGAGTTATATTCGCAGACACATGTGGCTAAAATGCAAAGTAAAGTAAAATATAACATCTAGGTTCAGATTCTAATTTTGATGGGTCTTTTTCACATGTTTGAAATACGATGGACATTTATAGCTCTAAATTGCAATATTAGAAAAAATACTGTATCTTCCAGTGTGTGAGAAGGCCGACCGTATTGCTGTTACAGGTCTAACTAGGTGTTTTTGGTTATTATATATATATTGGTCTATTGGTCTATATATTGGTCATATATAGACCACCAAAATTAGTGAAGTGAAATTCTTCAAATGAAGAAGGACAATTTAAGGCCTCAAAGTTTTGGACATATATAGCTCTGAAATGCAATAATATTTGTTTTTATAATGCTCTTTTTAAGTACATTTCCAATAAATGCTGGGAGGCAATATACAAATTCAGAACATAATTAATACAACCATAGAGCCAAAGGCAAACCTTGCAAAAACAACACATGAGAGACCAAAAATACATCAGAGGAGAGGAATTCACGTGTTCTGCTCCCAATTAAGTACAGTAAAGTAAAGTCTAGAATTAAGCGATAATCCTAAAATCGAACACAGTTCCCCCTTAAACTGTGAATCGGGAGAGTGGTACATTTGCAAAGCTTCACCCATGAGGGGGGTCACTTTAGCTGGACCATCAGCAGCTTCCAGTGGTCACTGTGGTCCATGAGCCTGTGAGAATTAGTCTTATCAAACCCTCCATTTGGTCCATTGATCCAGACGCAGCTGTGGGTTCTTGGTGAAGGGAGTGGAGGAGGAAAAAGCCAATAATGGCCACAAATCGATATATATCTTCAGCGACTCTTTGTGCTCCGGCAAATATACACACAAGACACTCAGACCTGAACCCTCTGGAGTAGACAAACAGATGCAAAGCGCTCCTCATCACTCCACTGTTTGCCATTAGGAGTGAGGTAATCCCTGCTGAGTACATAAAGGAGGATCTATCGCATTCGTCGCCTGATACAATCATAGAAGGTGGAGTCGGTAGCGCAGCATTAAAAGACAGGGATCTATAGGGCTTAAGAATAAGGAGAATCACTAGGGTTATTAGCTGCACTGATGGAGCGAAGAAGATTTCCACTGTGGAGAATGGATTTTGTTTTTCTTCAATTTGAACACATTAACCTCTCAAAATCCACTTCTCAATCAGAGAACTTATCTAAACACATGCGTGGAGCATGTAATTAAACAACAACCCCTCTGCTGGGTGTTAATGATGAAACTAAATATCATCGCGGAACACATGTATGCTTTTAAAATCACTTCGCTGCATATGAATTAAACAGGTTTTTTTCTTTTTTTTTTCTTTTTTGTAATAACTCTTTAGCCCTGGAGATAAAATCAAATCAAATCGTGTTTGCAGAGGCAAATTTTTTACTCAGCTCTATTGACTTCTAAATGTGTTTTTTTTACATTAATTATGCAGGCTGTTAAAGCACACTTTAAGCAATATAAAAAAATTGGAAATGAACATTAATAAAAAAGGAAATTTAATTCCGGTTAAGTCATCTTTTTCAATATCTATAATTACATTTCTATCCACCCTTGAATCGTTATTGTTATTTTTTTAAAATCAACTAGACTCAATTTAAGTTTAATGTTGAAGCTTTAGCTGTTTTTTTATTTATTTATTTTTTTAACATCCATCTGCTGACGGGAGAACATTTCTCTGACCTTATTAAAAATATGAGTTTAAGGGGCATGGTCTATGAGCATGAGTTGTGACATCACAACCAGCTTATCCAGTATTCAAAGCCTCCAGTGTACATACTGTTCAAAAGTTTGGGTTCACTTAGAAATTTCCTTCTTTTTGAAGCAAAAGCACTGTTTTTTTTCAATGAAGATAACTTTAAACTAATCATAAATACACTATATACATTGCTAAAGTGGTAAATGACTATTTTAGCTGCAAATGTCTGGTTTTTGGTGCAAAATCTACATAGGTGTATAGAGGAGCGTTTCCAGCAACTATCACTCCAGTGTTCTAATGGTACAATGTGTTTACTCATTGCGTCAGAAGGCTAATGGAATACAATTTTCTTTCTAAAATGTTTGTGAAATCTGGATATAAAAATAACAATTTTCACTATAGGTGGAGCCCTCTAAAGGGTTCAGGTTTGGGTTCAAGGGTCAACATGAACTCATTCATCTAACACATCTTAGTGACTGGTAAAAAGGGAGGTAAACCTAAAGGGGTCCTGCACTGAGCCTAGAATTGACAATGCAGCAATGGCTGGACCGTGTTATGAAATGCTAGCGGGTTCTTTAAATCTGAAAGGATGGATGCAGGAAGTGGTGACAAGTCCGCCAATGAAATTGCTGTAAACATGCTGCAATAAGCAGCTGCTTTGTCTTGTGCAATAAGCTGTTCTTATCCAAACTCTCCCCCCTGGCGTTTCCGTCCTTTCATAGTTTAAGAGGTGCATTTCACATGAGTGTGCAATCAGAAGAAGGGAGAGGATGAGAAAGTCACTCTGGTCAGTTCTAAGTGCAAAAAAAGAACCTGGAAAAGGAACTGTCTTCATCTATGTGTTTGCTCTGCAGGACTTTAGCATTCCAGTCACATGTCTGTGGCCTATAAGCACCAGGCCTGGAGGGGAACACACCAGGCCTTAGGGTCAAACAACACAAACCTTTCAATCTAATAAGACTGTACGTGAATGTCTGCTGAGACAGGAGTTTCAAAAAAAAAAAAAAAAGGCCATTTCACTGTATTTTACCTGCATGTTCACATGCCAGCACATGCTTGGAGGATAAACAAGGAAAATAACTCCTGTATCCTGGGTCAACATGAACTGCTGCTGGCCCCTAAACATCAAAACCGGATCAGGTAACACGCCTGAAGGTAATAATAATAGCACTACGTCGGATTTGTATGGGGCTTTTCCTAAGTACCAAAAGACAATTTACATGGAGAACAGAAGCTATATGCCATGGAATGGAGGGAAGGGAGAGAACAGGAATGTGGGGTTGAAGAGGTGGGTTTATGATGTATTGAACTGACCTGGCTAGTCTGGGAACCATCCATTCATTTGTTCATATTGGAGGCATGGTTTATGAAAGCCCAGAGCCATTTATTGGGTGATTCAAAGGTCTATTAGTTTCGTCTGTACATAGCTCATAGACAATTGTAACAAACATACCAGATGATGTACCGATACTGGATGAAAATTAAATAGTTTAACGCAAAAAGTTGCTCATTTTTCAAATTAACCTTGCAATCTAAACTACTTAGAACACTTTCTAAGGCTGCATTAGAAGGTAAATTTCCTTCTGGTGGATCCACTTTGGTTATTCACTTCAGATCCTCCAGTTATCAACAAAGTCACTTCTGTGTTTCGTCATCGTCTTGCTGCCCCCTCCCCCGTTCTGTGATTGGCTCCCTAGATGAGGGGAAAACTGGGTGTTACTGTGTAGTGGCAACTATGTAAAATTGCAATGCTTCCTGTGTATGCGAAATGTATTGAATTAGTGCTTACATGTGCTGTGCTTGTGTCTCACCAGGACAAAGGGCCAGAGGCCACTGATTAGAAGATTGGGAGCACCTTGGGATGGTTAATCTCCCTGCAGGGGCGGGGCTTTGGGAGCCCCCCCGGAGCTTGGTAGCATGGCACGTTATTTGGGGCTCCTCCCCTAGGATACTGGTCTTGTGTACTAGGTACCCCAACCAAAAGGGTCCTATGGGACTGGGACACAAATGCTAAAAGAATCATACCGTTCAGCCCTGTACTGTAGTGGAAATGGGGCATAAGAGTCTACAGGAGCCAGAATTTGGTGCTACGCCCCTGGTTGGGAGTCTGACAGATATGGGTGGGGTTCCAGATTGAGGGTGCAGCAACTGAAGAGGCCCTGTCGCCCCCAGGCCTGGAGCTTGGTCCTGATGGTTTTGAGAGTGTTTGTATTGGCGGATCCGAGGCGATGGTTTGGGTGGGGAGGCAGGGGGACGACATCTGAAAGGGAGGGGGCCAGGTTTTTTAGGGCTTTGTAGGCGGCGAGTAATATTCTGAAGTCAATCCTGTATTTGACCGGGAGCCAGCAGAGTTTTGCGGAGGACCGGGATGATGCGGTCACGGCGGCGGGCGGCGGTGAGCAGACTTCTGGCCGTATTGGAGTTTATTGAGGGTTTTTTGTTAAGGGAAGCCGTGGAGAATGGTGCTGCAATATTCAAGTCTGGAGGTTATGAGGGCATGGATGGGAATTTCATTGGTGGCAGAGGACAGGGAGGGCCGGAGGGCTGCAATGTTCCTGAGTTGAAGGCAATTTTAGTGATGTGGTTGGGGTCGGAAAAAGAAGGTGGTTTCACTGAATGACTCTGGGGGCGGATGGGATGAAGTTTGGTACTCCAAATGAAATGATCCAATACAGGAAAGAAATTCAAACAATAATATAGCTGCGAGTATCTTTCTGATTAATGAAATATTTGTTTGTAAAAATGGCACATAGCCCTTATGCAAACAATTTCATTTTTGAGACCTAACATAGATAGAAATCTCTTTTCTGCTGGCCTCTACTGGTTGGAGTTAGATGTGTTGTAGGCAGGTGCAACTTTTCAGCTCAAGTTACTTTTAAATGAATTTGAATGCATTTGTAGGATAAATGATGGTAAAAAAAGAAAACATCTTGACTTGAACTTATTTTTTGATATTTAGACAAAAACAAGAATTTCAGAGAGTTTTTTTTCTGTTTAACTGCAAACAGAGAATAAAACACCACTGTTCTGTACAGTTTATCTTTGGGATTAAACAACAATCCACTTCTGAGTGGCTTTTCCATCTTGGTTGTTGTTCTAGAAGACACAGGACATATTAAAAGGATTTCTCAGTCTCTGTGTTGAGCTTTTTTTTTTTTTTTTGACTCGACGAAGCAAGCGAGCCAGCGTGTAAAGTCAAGCGCTTGGCTCCCGATGCATTCACGGGAAACGGCGAATTACAGAATAAAAAGGTATAAAGTGGTGCAATAGGCTGAGGAAATAGATAGATTCGCGGTGAATCACAGGAGAGGCGCGAAGTAAAAAAAAAAAAAAAAAAACGCCGCAGCCGCATCGAGGAGTGACTCACGGGGCCACACGGTGCCTTAATTGAGGTAGGCCACCATTTGTCATGTGTTTAGGTGCAGATGATTAGAGGAAAATGCCAACCATTTTCTGACTTGTGTTTCGTAAAAGGTCAGACAGTGGGGGAGAAAGTGTGTGGAGAGGGTCCCCGCTATCTCTCAGAACAGCCCTGAAGGAGCCCCCGGGGAGGCGCGTACGGAACAAAAGCAGCATGTGTGGTGCCCAGTGTGTGTGTGTTGCATTCGAGGCCAAGACTTGAAAACACAGCTCCATTTCAACAGAATGACAGTCTTGTTTAATGATAAAAAAAGAAAAAACACACACACAATAATAAGGATGACAAACAATGGCTCTGTGGAGGCGATGGGGGCCCGAAAAACAGCCGAAATTGAAGACCTCTGTTTCCGCATGAATGCCTCCATTACGCTGATCATATTATATCTACGCCTCCAAGCACCCACTCAGTCACTTATCCTCCCACTCGTCTCGGCGCCTCCTTTTTTTTTTTTTTTTCCTTCAGCACCCATACGAGCCCCAGCGCTATCACCGTTGCAATTCCAGTAGTTATCTATTAGCCTCTTTTAGGATTACGGAACCGCAATTTCCCCCAAACGCCCGACCGAATCCGACTCCTTTTGTTTGTTTCGCTCCCTTATATTTTAGCCGCGGTTACGCGGTTAAAAGCCTCTTCAAAGAGAGTCGGGGGAGGGGAGGGGGATTAAACTTTCAATAAGAATAATTCTTCTCGGGTTAGACAGGTTGGTGAAATACAGGAAAAACAACACGATTTTAGTCATGGCTCAGGGGGTAAACATTTCAAAACGACCGCTGGAGAACGTTCAGATTTAGGAAACTGTGAAAGATAATATCAGCTGACATATTAATGGTATTAATACAGGATTTGACACGAGGCCCCAGAAGACAGGGCTGAAACAAGTTTTTAATTGTGCTGTAGTGGTGCATATTACGCCAAAAACATCTACTTTAACGAATCAAATTACCGTGAAGTAATTGCCTTTTAAACAACTTGGGACTTCCAGGGCCCCAAGGATGTGTTTTTTTTTCCTTTTTCTTCAGCAAATCTTTAAAATGTCATTTTTTTAGCGCTCAAAAAAGCCTTGATGTGTGAAATGCCTTTTGTTGTTGTTGTTTTATACTATAAAATAAAATAAGTTGATCTAATTTAATGACTTTCTTTTTTAAGTGAAGACAAAATCAAATCAAAATATTAATTATATAAGATATTATTTTTTATTTTATTTTGTATTATTTATTTTATTTTGAACAACTTCTTAATATTAGTTTCAACTGAATGAAATGTGTATATTTCAGAAACTTTGTTCTGAGAGTATCAAACTTCCTCAAACAGTTTAGACAAAATGAGAAAATGTGATGGAAATTAGATCTGATAAAAATATAAAGAATGTTTGTTTTTTTTTTGGGCGGGGGGGCGGGGGGGGGGGGGGGGGGGGGGTTGGGTTGTAATTGTTTTGGCAACTATACTCAAATAAGTGAATAATATGATCATGAACGATCAAAAAGGATTAAAAAGACCTTTTCATTTCAGGAGGACCTTTAAAGCTCTTAATTCTTGGCCACTGCATGTAGCAGATTAATCTTTTATATTGATATTATTTTTTATCAAAATGAATTAGGTCATTTTTTTGGATCACTGTAGCCTAACATCACTTAATTTATAGCCACTTTTGGAAGAAAATGCACGTAAATGTGTGACAATGTTGTGTAATTTTGCAAAATGTTAATATTTAAATATCTGTTTACAGAATTGGAATCTAAATTCGATCATTTATATCAAATTTAGGTAGGAATTGTAAGATTGCAAACATATTGCAAGAGCTTGGTTATACATGCGTTCATCTTTTGCTGCCACAAGGTCACAAATTCATTAACCTCTTAAGATTTTTCAGTCTTTTTTGTTGGCGAAAGTGATATGCCCAATTTGGAAGTAGCACAGTTCCCACATGTCACATGTCATTCAAAAGCCCTGACTATTGGCTGTCAGATTTGGATGGTCTTGTCATGGGAAATTTCCATCAGGCCGCACTGCTGTCTATGAAACCAGAGGTTGTCAAACTTTCTTAGTCGTTCCTCAAGCTGTCTATCTCCCGACCCCATGCCTCGATTGTCTCGTGCATGGTCGAATCGATGAGAAACAACTTTAAGACCGTAACTGTTTTATTTCCACATAGAAACCAACAACTGAAGCGTAGTGTTGCCGTAAATGACCCCGCATCGCTCCCCTGTACCGCTCATGGCGCAGTGTGTTTTGAGAGGTTAAGCGACTTCCTCGTTCTCAAAAAAACTCCCATTAGGTTTGACTCCGGCTGCAATAATATTCAAAAGTATGAGGTTTCTCCATTTACTGAATGTCAGAGCTAAAAGGCTAAACGCTGATAGATGCGGCGCATTGAGAGAATATGCTGAACGAGGCTGCACGCTGTGAATATTTTGAGTCAGCAGGGTTTAATCGTGCTGATACGGATATGCTCCATCGATACAGTTTTCATCCTGACCATTAATCTCCATTCCGCCCCTTGAAGAGCTCCGAATGCGGCCGGATCACCTGTGTACAAGGCCCGGGGGCTTCAAGGGACGGTCTTATCACCGCTCCTCATCCTCCCCGGCTTTTCTTTCTGTTTGGTCGCCTTTTAGGAGCTAGAAATAGCCGGGGTTTGTGTACCGTCAGATCCCGGCTGTCTGGACTCTGTGAAGTCGCTGACAGCTCACAAACACGGTTCCATCCCCAAGCCACACACTGTTAGCACCGCCACCTCACCTTCTGAGATATTCTGTCCTCCTCGCTCTCCAAAGGTGCCATTTTAGAGACATCTGTCTAATTGAATAGGCAACATTTATCTTTATATGTGTGCGTCTGTGTTCCAGCACCCACCGAAAGCACCTTGAGTCACTTGTTCATTAAAGTATGTCAGATGAGAAAGTCTTTCCACACAGCGTGAGCAGTTTTGTCTGTGTTTTGATTAAGCCATTCGTCTTTTCTTCATTTTTTTTTCTCTGCCTCCTGCCCTCTACCCGTTCCTTTCTCCATTCCTTATTTAATCTCGTTGGGCAGAGGAATGTACAGCGAATTTGTATTCCTGTCCACGCGAGCATATCTCCTTGTATTTAATTTTGTTTGTAAACAGACTGTGAAATTTCACATTTTCGGGAGTGGAAAGGCAGTGACAGTGACAGCTTATTAAAGAGCCCGGCAATAACCGTCTCCTTGGAAGTGAGAATGCACTTAATGTGCAGTGGATTAAGGCAAAAGAAGGCTTCTGCAGATACCCCACTAGTCACGACTCGCCCATGAATAATACAGTAAAATGCTAAATATGAATAACAGCCTTTGGTTGGGGTTGAACTTCAAAAATCAAAGACTGTCTTTTGAATACCAAACATTCATCCATACTAGGCTTGAACATGCCTAGATACACTTATGATTATTATTATCATTATTTTTTTAAATTATTATTATTCTCATTCCTGATTCAAATATCGTTCACTTCATTGCAAACATTTTCTGGCACTTACTAATTTTAAGTTTTATATTATGAATATGGAAGACAGAAACAAATAAATGGAGGAACAATATCTGTAAATCATCAGTGGCAGATGGGATACATCCTGGGATCATAAAGTAATTGGCTGGTGTGAGTGCCACATTGTAAAAATAGTAGTAATAGTTAATGTAGTGTTAGGTACTAGCGCAGTGCAGTGCCCGTAGACAGTATGCTTCCCTGTACAATTACAGAAGTGAAGTACTGACACTTGAAAGCAGATGAGAAGAGCATAACAGCAGAGTGAAACTTGAGAAATTCTACTTACTGATGAGATTACTGTAACATGGAGGACATCCAGCGTAGGCATACACATCCACACAGAGGCTACAATTTATGTGGAAAAAGCGGATCTCAATCTACATAAACATTTTTTAAAATTTATTTATTTTTGTTAAATTGTGTTGATAGGCTGAATAAAACTAGACAGGATACATAAGTCTACGGGATTTTAACTTTAAATGATCGTAATAATGTTTTTAATACCCAACAAAAAATTCTACAAAAAGGGATGTGTGCCATGCGCGAGCTACATCTGAAAGCTGAGGCTGACAAACAGTCAGAGAGATATGCAAGCCACAGACACACCAACGCTCGTTGCTTCATGGATAGATGTATGTGTATAAAGGCCACTTAATATATATGAACTTACAAAAAGCTTTTGATAAGTTTGTTATTTTTTACATTAAAAAACAGCATATGATTGTAATTTAGGGAACTTCTGAATGATAACCAGTAGTCCCTGGAGTTCCACAAGGTTCTATATTGGATCCTTTGTTTTTTTATATAAAGTATTATATACAGAAAAATGTAAATGTTAACATATTGGGGAAATGGGGAAAGCAAATAAACAGTTGGAAATTTAGTGGTTCAGCAAGTAGATGAGGAAAATGATATAGATGTTCAATCAAAATTCATACACATTTTGTAAAAAAAATGTATGTAAGGAAAATGTTTCATCATTACATAAATCTTTGGTGGGATCTCACCTTGAATTGCAAATTGAGGGAATTCAGCTAGAGCTACGACATGAATGAAGAGATGTCATGTGAAGAGAGTTTCAGCTTACAAGGAAACATAGGAGACATGATTGAAGTGTATTTGTGTATTAGTTTTTTAAAAAACTATACGATTCCGCATCAGGGCCTCTCATCCACTTTTTGAAAAATTAGGTAGCAGATAAGAGGGAATTCCTTAAAACTATACCCACCGAAGTGTAATGAAAAAACAAACAATTTCTTCATACATCGAGCTTTAAGAAAATGGAACAAACTCCCAGAGGATGTAGTGGGTTAAGGCTTAATACATTAGATCAATTCTGGTCAACAAAAAACTTTTTATACAACTGTACACCTATAGTGTAATTACTATGATATCAGTTCGCTATTGTTATTATTTATTTATTGTTATTGCTATTGCTATTTTTATTTGTAAGCTATTTGGTGGCATCCAGTTTGCTTTACTTGTCAGGTGTGTGCATGTATTTATTTAATTATTGTATAGGAGATTATTTTGAGAGGTTCATATGGTTCTACTCAGGGGTGTAGCACCAAATTCTGGGGCCTGTACACTCTTAATGTCAGTGGGCCCCTCTAGAAGCATGTGAGCAAAACAAATATTTAAAAATAAAGAATGGGGTTTTAAGCTACAATCAGATCAGATTATATTAATGACCGGTTGTTTCATTCACCATCTGAATTGATGCATTTGGCCTCCATTCAATCTGGGTTCATTGACATTTGTCACCAGCCACTGTCTGTGGTTGGACTAAACCATTTTGCGTCTCCAAGCGGGGGCCCCCCGAATGTCCAATATAGCACAAAGTTCATTCTCTCATGACGTTATTAATATGTTTGACATCTTATTAAATTATGATGCTGATTAACTGGAGGGCCCAATTTAATCATTCATTTATTAAAAAAAAAAGAAATAATGGTTTTCATAGGCCCTTTCCCCCCGGTACCACACCCATGGTTCTGATAACTCTATTGCTGTGGTTGCTTTGATTTTGTTGAGTCTGGTGTAGAAGATCTGCATCCTGTACCAGACGTCTTCATTAAATTTCATCAAATTTCATTAAATAATCTGATTTGGGAGCCCCCTCGTGGCTGAGGGACACTAAGCAGGAGCGTAGTCTGCTTATTTGGGCTGGTTCCGGTGCTCATTGAAAACAGCAGCGCTTAAAGTCTTGTATAGAAGTCTAGTATAGAACCTCAAATTCAACACAGACATACGTTCTGTAGGCCGCACACTAGAGAGCAGAATATTGCTCATCCTCCAGATTTAACCGAGATTCTAGTCTCAGATCACCTACATCTACCACCTACACACACGCCAACATTTTCCCAACAGCTATTTCCCACCCACTTCCCCCCAGAACCAGACGTCACACTGCGAGGCTGAGCGATAAAGCCTCCAGTTACCTGTAATCCCACCAACTTCTCACACACACTGCATTTTGTCTGACAGAATGGGACAGGGATTAACGGCAGACTGAGAGCACGCTGTAAGAGCCACATACAGTGGATAAGACTGTGGTGGTTGCGCCATTATACGGTAGCTGCTGAGGAGTTTTACAAGCAGATCACTACAGCAGGAGAAATTGGTGTGGCAGATGGCTATTGAAATTAAATATATAAAAATGTATATATTAACATATTGGGTGAAACAAACAAGTGAATACTTGGAGATCTGGTGGTCCAGCCAGTGGAAGAGGATAAGGACACTGATATTCATTTGAAATTCACACACACATAATAGCATAACAGCATACTGATACACACATACATGTCTTTTTTTTTTTGTTTTGTTAAATTGTGTTGATAGGCCAAACAAAACCAGACATGATAGTGCTGTGATACATAAGTCATTGGATTTTATCTTTTAATAATAGTAATGCTGTTTTGAATACCTGAATACCAATTTCATGGAAAAAAAAAAAAAAAAGATGCACACAATCATGCCTTGCGGAAGATACAGCTGAGGCTGATCTGACCAGTCAGAGAGATATGCGTGACACAGACACACAGATTTATGTGTACAAAGGTCAGTTGATATATATGGACTCATTTTTTACATGAAAGGAAACAGCAGATGGTCGTAAATGGGAGAACTTCTGAATGATAATCCTCTGACCTCTGAGGTTTCACAAGGTTCTGTGTTGGGTCCTTTGTTTTTTTTTATTTAAATGATTTATGTCTGTGATCCAATCTGATGCTTATCTTTTTGTGAATAATATAAAAATAATTGAACAACGATTAAGGACAGATACAGCCCATCATCAAGCAGATCACTAAAGTAGGAGAAATTGTGTGGCAGATGGCAAATTAAATACAGTATAATGTAAATATAACTATACCTACCAAAGTGTATGGAAAAAAATATTTCTTCACACTTTGAAGTTGGCGACACGGTGGAACAGGGGTTAGCGCTGTTGCCTCACAGCAAGAAGGTCGCAGGTTCAAGACCTCCTTGGTCCGGGGTCTGGGACCTTTCTGTGTGGAGTTTGCATGTTCTCCCTGTGTCTGCGTGGGTTTTCACCGGGTACTCCGGCTTCCTCCCACAGTCCAAAAACATGCTCAGGCGACTCTAAATTGCCCGTAGGTGTGAATGGTGTGTGTGCGCCCCACGATTGGCTGGCGACCATCTGGGGTGTATCCCTGCCTCTTGCTGTAATGCGCTGGGATTGGCTCCAGCAGACCCCTGCGACCCTAATGAGGAATAAGCAGGTATAGAAAATGACTGACTGACTTTGAAGTTCAGAAGATGTAGTGGATTAACTATAAATAAATCAGATTGAGGAGGATTTTTACTTCTCGTTTTCTAAAGTTTGCCGTTGGTGCACGACAGCTCAGACGCGTGCCTGCGCCATCGAATTGAATTGAATCCTGGAACTTCCGGGAGATTTGGGATGATGCAAGCTATAAACATAATATGGTTTTTACACATAATATGTGTAAAAATGGGGCACACTTGTGACTACCCAGGCTGTAGCAACAGAGATGTGCCTGAATTTCCTGATGGATTTCATCGCTTTTCTGTGACGGACGTAGCTCTGGTCGTCTTGCAGCAGCACGCAGAGATACGAAGGGAGAGAAAGTAGGGCCAAGTGATTACAAGCTGGGACTTTTTGTTTTGTGATGCAAAACATTGTGATTTTGTTGATCACATGCTGTATGAGAAGAAAGACGTTTTATTTTAGTGTCCCCCGGAAACCTGCCGGACTACTTTGGTTTTGACCAGAACCGGACCAGAACTGGGCTCACACTGTTGGAGGTAAGTCAGTATGAGTGTATGACACTGATGATAGGGATGCTATACAGATTCATGTCAAAAACACCAAACTATCCCTTTAATACACAGGAGCATCAACGTTAATGGTTGCGAATTTGCAAGTGGCAAGAAGACGGATGTGGATGCAGGATACAGTATGTGCAGAATAATTTACTTTTATACATTTGGTATTCCGGTTTTGCCATCTGGAGCACTGCAGTGCACTGCATGCCAGTCAAGAGGGGGGGAGACCGTCGAAGGATTCATTAAGGATCCTCTCCCACCTCGTCTTCCAACTCCTCCTCCTCTCGCGCCCCGGACCACGCCGCTCGGGCATCTTTGAGGGAAGCGGTGACAGCAGCTGGTGACATTAGCGTGTGAAGCATGCTAACCTGCGCCATCACCGAGATAGTTGGAAAAAAGAAGAAAATAAATTGTGTTTATTTACTTTAGCGGAACAAATTGTGACGGACAGTTCTGTGCTTTTCCTGCCATTTTAAGATGTAAGGCTGTGTTTAGAGTGTTAGTTTGACATTTGACATTACTATTATGGCAAGTGGAGAATATATATACTATATCTATAGAGTTCCCTACACATTGTGTGGCACAATAGGAAAACCTAGCGCCTCAAATTAAATGTTTGTAGCACATTTTAACAACAGGGTAATTCATAGAGCAAGAAAACAATAAAAGATATAATTAAAACAGTCGAATACAAGGGGAAAATCTAAGATTACAAATTACCAAAAAATTAAAAATAAGAAATTAAAATTAAATAGGATTAAAAATACAAAAATTGAAAATTGAAATTTTTAAAAACAGTTGATTAAAAGGGGAAAAAATCAAAGATTTAAAATAAGAAATTTAAAAAAATTAATTAAAATTAAATAAGATTAAAAATCCAAAATTAAAAACAAAAACAAACAAGATAATAATAATGATTATTTTTTAAATAAGAGGAAATAAAAAATGAATTTAATAATAATAAGATTAAAAATCCCAAAATTGAATTTAAAACCAAAAACAAGGAAGATATGATACAAAAACAGTTGATTAAAAAGGGAAAAATCTAAAATTAAAACTAAAAACAAAACAAGAACAAAGTTACAGTACAGGGAAAATAATTAAGAGATGTTATCAGACACAAAGAGAACGAGCGAGTGAGCAAATGAACGTGTGCAACAGCTGCACACACGTGAAAGGCATGACACTTTCAATCAAACACAGCACATATATAGCTCATATATATAGTATATAGTCTCCTGAGCCCACATGCTGTGAGTCAGAGGGCTTTTATGTTTGTTTCTTTAAACCTTTTCAAATAGACTAAAGGTCAGGCAGAGAAAGATAGTTACAGTTCTCACACACCCTCAACTAGTCAAAGTCAAGCCTAAAAAACACTATTTTAACACTATTCATTTTTAATTTCTTCTTATTTTCTTATTTTAAATCTTTGATTTTTCCCCTTTTTATTTCAACTGTTGTTTCCTCACTTTTTTCATTTTTGGATTTTTAATCTTATTTAATTTTAATTATTTTTTAATTTCATCTTATTTTTTTATTTTAAACCTTTGATTCTTCCACTTTTAATCAACTGTTTTTAAAATTATATATATTTTCTTATATTTCTTTTTATAAATTATATTATATTATTGTTTTTTATTTCCATGTTTTTATTTTTAATCTTATTTGATTTTAATTAATTTTTAAATGATTCTTATTTGATTTATTGATTTGATTTTTGATTTTTCCATTTTTAATCAACAGGTTTTAAATTATATCTTGCTTGTACTTGTTTTTATTTCAATGTTGGGATTTTTAATCTTTAATATGAATTCATTTTTATTTTCTTATTATTATTTTATTTTAAATCTTTGTTTTTTCCCCTTTTAATCAACTCTTATTATTGTTTTTTTATTCAAATTTTGGATTTCTAATCTTATTAAATTTTAATTATTTTAAAAAAATTTTATTTCTATTTAAATCTTTTTGTTTTTAAATAGTTTAAATCATTTTTTTAAATTTTAAATATTTCCCCTATTAATGAACTTTCATTGATTTTAAAATGACATCAGTAGTTTGTCCCTCTGGCCCTTTGAGTTTCATGTCTTCTAATCACTATGTGATTTGAGGGAGGAGATCATCAGTGGCCATTTTTTTTTTTTTTTACTCCCTCGGACGCCATTTGCCATATGCATCCAACACACAGAGGTGTGGATTCTCTAAGGTAATTAGCGCACCCACGTCTCTGTTTGATCTTTATCTCCAGTTTTGTTTAATTAATATTCACTCACACACTGCTCCCAGGTCAACACACCCGGATCAATGACTCATATCAACATAATTATCTGTGTGTGTACACCGGGTGTGTGCTTTTACACAGAATACTGTGTATTTTTCTTCATTTCTTGTTGGTTTTATCGACGTCTTAATTGCACAGAGACTCTCCGGGTGATGTGAACTTAAATAAAATTGTTTGGTTGGGGATGTGTTTTCCCTGCAGCCAGAAAACAGCTGAACTGATCCTGGAGTTTGGCTTGATTTCTTTTAGTTGTTGTTGCTGTTGTTCTTCTTCATGTCCTTGCAAACTTCTCAAAGTTGACGCCTGAATGCATCATGTCTGAGCGGATGTCAGCATTATTATATATTTATTATGAAATAACATTGCGCATATTGACACTTTGCCCCGCTGTAAAAATTGATTGGGATGCGAAATTATGCAGAACGTGACCTTGGAATAAGGAAATGATATCGTCTGAATCTCATTTTTATATCAAGTGGAAAAAAAAGAGAAGACCTCAATCGATTCCAATACAGAATTTTCCTCTCTCTCGTTTTGACGCCTTTCAGAAAATAATCAGAAAACGAGTGAATGCGTCTCAGAACAAGAACAACCCCCCAAAAAAGTCCATCCTATTAAACCCAAGCAGAAAAATCTGTTGAGGTTTTAAGAGCTTTCTGCAGGTTCACACCTCAGAAGATAAACTGCACAGCTTCAATGACAAATGATGGAAAGCGACTATAACTCAGTGGTCACTCCTCACTGTTAACAGGATATATATTTCAGCATATTCGCGCTTTATCTCTTCCACAGCTCCCCTCAGATCACTAAATCATTACTTCATTTCCTTTACAGCGGAAGGTGGGTGTTTGAAATAAGATTTTAGTGCTAAACGATGATAAGGATTTTCCCCAGTCCCACGCCTCGTGAAAAAAAAAAAAAAAAGATACCATATTCCTGATGACTCAGTTATTCAGCAAAGTCTGTATGTCTTCTTATTGGTTTTAAAGGGGATTCTTTTGATTTAGCTGTCAGTAGAGGGCTCTCCTGGTCTACCCATAATGGCCCTGACCTCTGCTCCTGCTCTGTTGCACTGACTGTATTTAAAGGCGTCATAAAGGTCCTTTCTTGTTCTTTTTTTCTTTTTTTTTTCTCCCCCATTTTCTACCTCAAACAATGGCAGTGGCGGTTTACCTTCCCCTCACTGTCAAACTCCATTTGTGTCTTCGTTTCCTAATGCTCGATGGCCCCATTGATTTTTTTCTTTCCTCACAGTGATTCTCCTGCTTAAACTGATATCCATGTCCTGCTCAAAAAGCCTTTTTTTTTGCAGTGTAGCTGTCATATTGAGAGGACGACCTCATCAACTACACACTGGCCTCTACCGGGTGAAATAAGTTATTGCCTGAGGAAATGGTTTAGAGATGGTTTTTGGGGAAGGGGGGTATGATAGGGTCATTTCACCTCCTCTAGATAAGAGATGTCAGCGGCGTTAAGGGTTCTTTTGAAAACATCGTCCATGCTGATTGGTGGTTTGAGAGAATACCTCGGGTTTTTTTTTCCCCGCATGTCTTCTCATCTGGCCCCAAAACACCCTTTTGGCAAGGCTTTGAATTACCTGGGCTCATCCCATGCTTAAATTGTTCAAATATGTTAGAAGATGATCAAACAGAGAGGCTTTTGGAGCGCAGTGGTGGACAGAGCCTACCCCCCTCCCACCCCGCGGGAGCTGTTGGGGATCAGACATGAAAACGGGGAAAAGAACAAAGTCTTGTCGGGACTGTTGAAATCACGGCAGCACATCAAAATTCACTCAGTGAAACAGGCATGAAATATCCAGAGCTGCTCTCCAACATGTCAGAACTCCACTTCTGTCTCACAGGAAATATGGAAATGGGAAGATACCCGATGAACTGATTTACACTATGGTTCAAAAGTTTGGGGCCACATAGAAATTTCCTTATTTTTGAAAGAAAACCATTGTTTTTTTCAATGAAGATAACATTAAACTAATCAAAAATACACTCTATACATTGCTAATGTGGTAAAAGACTATTCTATTAAATTCCCTAAGAAATGGGGACATTTTACCTCCATGAAAATAGCCTCTGTTGATGGTATAGAATAAAACTGAGCCAACGTATGACACCAACTGATCAATTACCACCTGACTCTGCAGTTGCTCTCTAGCTCTAATTTGACCATTTCTCAGGCCATTATTTTTTGTTTTACAGCCTAAATATGACTGTTTTAGTTCTTATAATTAGCAATTTACAGCCAACAGCCACAACTGTATTTGGCTAAAAATAAATAATAATAATAAAGATCAGATAAACTCCCTGTAGCCACCAGTACACCATAAAATAAATAAATAATAAAAAAAATAACCCACGGACAAAAAGTTATTGACTACCTGGTGAAAATAGCAGTATTTTTTGGAGACTAAACACAGAGCTAAACACTATTCCATCCATATGAATGCTAGAGCGGCTCCTTGTAAATGGGCCAATGCTTTCTGACATATTTGCCATTACAATTTGACAAGCCTACAATATGCTAATGTTGCCTTTGCAGCCTGTTCTGCTGCCATTTACATTTTGAACTTTACATTTGCGACCATTTCCGTGAATTAAGATGTATAGGAGCGAATGTATTTTGTTTTATTCATGCTGGCCGAGACATAATTAGGATGGGAAAAGGGCAACAAGTCAAGTCGCGTTTGCGGTTAGCGTATAATAACCTGTCTATTTCTTTCTCTCTGTGCAAAAAAAAAACGTGAGGAGAAACAGACATTTCTCGGAGGCACCCTTCCACTGCGGAGAAAGACTATTTTTAACTTGTTTACTCCGGTTTGCAGTGATAGTGTCACTCAGTTCCTAGTCTGCCAGGCTCCGAGCGACCCTCAATGAATCAAACATAGCGTGCGACAGGCCAGATGCGCTATATTCCTGCTCTTATTTCCAACAACCAGGAAGCGGGAGGAGGGGGGAAAGTTATTTACCGGGAGGGGAGGACTGGACATCCCTGATCTGTCATGGACGTGACTTTTGGCCGAGGAAAATCCTTCACTTTTATTGCATTGTCTTCGGGGGCCATTTGGCATGGGAAGATGGAATCAGGGAGGCTAACGCGGCGCATTGTTTGGAGGACAAAGATAAAGCCCCGTCTACCTGCGGGAGTCTGTAAACACTCAATCGATTCCTCGTCGGGTCTGGGCCTAACCAGCCGATCTGAGGCGAAAATTCATTAGCTCAAACCAGCGTTGGACGGAGACGATGATGATGCACTATCAAGCAACTTAAGCGATCGGCTTTAAAGCGTTTCTGACGCCAGCTGCCGGGAAGCTAATAGAACACCTGTTCTCAGAAAGTCTCAAAGTCTATTACCTAGCTAAGATCAAATTTCAAGGGTTGGGCAGCATGAAAGAACAATATGTGTTGAGTAATTATTAAAACAAAATCTCTTATTCATTTAACGGTCAAATTAAAGCTTCTTTCCCCCCCTTTTTTTTTGTTCTGAACGTACACTACCGTTCAAAAGTTGGGGTCACCCAGAAAATGTTGCATTTTGCATGAAAAGTCACACTTTTATTTACCACCATGAGTTGGAAAATGAATAGAAAATATAGTCAAGACATTGACAAGGTTAGAAATAATTTGTATTTCTTCAAAGGAAGGTCAGTTTTCTAGCTTCTCTAACCAGCTAAGCTGTTTTCAGCTGTGCTAACATGATTGCACAAGGATTTTCTAATCATCCATTAGCTTTCTGATGCAATGAGCAAACACATTGTACCATTAGAACACTGGAAATAGGCCTCCTTCACCTATGTAGGTATTGCACCAAAAGACATTTGTAGCTAGAATAGTCATTTACCACATTAGCGATGTATAGAGTGTATTTCTGATTAGTTTAAAGTTATCTTCATTGAAAAAAAAATTTGAAATTTCTTTCAAACATAAGGAAATTTCTAAGTGACCCCAAAGTTGTGTACTTGACTTGAAATGAGAAAAAAACAGGAGAGAGAAAAAAAAAGAAATTATAGTAATTGGCATGTAATTGGCATCCAGGTCCCAGGAGGAAAGCAAAGCTTGTGTGTGTGTGTTTGTGTGTGTGTTTGTGGAGTTTTTAAAGCGACGAGCACGTCGTCGCTGAGTGGAGCACGTGCAGCGCCGCAGAGCTTCACCGCCTGAGGTCCTCTGACGTCACCCGGGGAGGCTGATGGGAATTCAATAAACAGCATCCACACCGCCTAATTTAGTCCACAATAAAAAAAGGAAAAAAATCGGCTCCTGCTGGTGTGCTTGTGCGGACCATGAAACTTCGCTGAGATTCTTTCGAGAGGTTTGACTTGAAAACTCCCAGTTTTCTACAAAGTTGCCTCCCCCCCCAAAAAAAGTCTTTGTAAACACAATAAATACTTTAAAGAAATGTTAAATAAACGCATAACACAAATTCTGCTAAATGTAAATCAATGTGTTTCTTAATTGTTGAAAAATTACGCCCCCCATTTTATTCCTCAAAGTGGTTTCCTCCAGATGCTAGCTACCAGCTAGCTACCAATCAAATTGATATGTAGAACCCAGTAAATCATTTATCACACCACTTGTTCAAAATCAGTCCAAAATCAGCCTCTTTTTTTAACATTCTGCTGGTTAAGATCAGACCTAATAATAATTAACGAGCTCTAACGAGGTAAGTTACCATAGTGACAGCGACTAGGAGGATGAAAGAGGGACAGGAAGAGGAGTAGAGAGAAGGATACTTGTATTTTGATATTTTTTTCCCTCATTCATTCTTGATCTCATTTTCCTTATGTATAAATAAAATATAAATACATATTGAACATGGATATAACTACATTTATTACTTTTAATACCATTGTTTAAAACATGCTGAGGGCTCAAACCTGCAAGACAAATTGCAAATAGGGCCAAATTATTATTGTAGTATAGTAGTATAGTAGTTTTATCTTCTTTTTTTTTAAATTTATTTAGTATTAGTATTTAATATTTTTTTCATGTCCCCTCCAGAAAGTATTCTCTGAAAATTGCCCCCTCCCCATCAATAAATAGGATTTTCGCCCCTATAAGTGCACTCTAGGCAAAAAAAGCCTGTAGAAGCAATGAAGTTTGAAACAGGCTGGTTGTCACTGACAAACGCTCTAGTGCTAAAGAGAGTTTTCAAGGTAGCAAAAGTACGTCCCAGGTTTTCCCTCCTTTTCAAAGTGTGGCTCAGACCAAACTCATTTAATCTCCTCGCTCAGACACACAATGCAGTTTCCCCTCACATATTTATTCCCATTCACGTCTCCCAGCCGCTGCAGTGGAAGCTATTTCTACATCCAGCAGGAACACACATGTTCCTTGTGCTGTCATTGTCCACATTCGTCCGCGCGAAAAACACCATTTTTGCCGTAAACGTGGCCACACTGTAGCCCATTATGCTCCATTTACAAATAAATAAGGGAGGCCTATTTTTGCTGCGTGGACAGATTCGGTCTCTGCCGCTCGGAATGAGCAAAAAAAAACTCGGGGAGAGAGAGAGAGAGAACGCCCGCAGCCCTTCGATGACACGGCCTGTGCTCAGCTGTGGGGGTTAAAGGGTGGAGGAGGCAGGAGGAGTGTGAAGGGTGGGTGGTGGTGGTAGTGGGGGGGGGGTGGAAGTGCCTCTTGCCCACAGTTGCGGCCCACGGCGTCGAACGCGACCTTTAAACTTGCCAGTGAGCATTAGAGGAGTCGGGAGGAGACATTCAGTCCTCAACCTACGAACACTGCAGGGTGTGGAGGCGCTTCTGCTAACACCCTCTTTCACTTTAATTCGCGTCACACGAGCCGCCGCAGTCGAGGTAGATTTTTTTCCCCAACCTCGCGTGAGACAGGGAAGTGAATACACAAAACCAACATACTGTTGACTTTTTATTATATATATATATATAAAGTGCAAGAGCTGGTTGTCTTCACTGTCAGTACACAGTCACACACACACACACACATATATATATATATATATATATATATATATATATATATATATATATATATATATACAGATCTGGAAAAAAAAGACCAAGAGCCCACTGCATTTTTTACACCGACACTACCGTTCAAAAGTTTGGGGTCACCCAGACAATTTGATGTTTTCCATGAAAAGTCACGCTTTTATTTACCACCATGAGTTGTAAAATGAATAGAAACTAAAGTCAAGACATTGACAAGGTAAGAAATAATGATTTCCTTCAGATTTTGCTTTTATCAAAGAAAGGTCAGTTTTATAGCTTCTCTAACCAGCTAAATTGTTTTCAGCTGTGCTAACATGATTGCATCCATTAGACTTCCAATGCAATGAGCAAACACATTGTTCCATTAGAACACTGGACTGATAGTTGCTGGAAATGAGCCTCCACCTATGTAGATATTGCACCAAAACCAGACATTTGCAGCTAGAATAGTCATTTACCACATTAGTAATGTATAGAGTGTATTTCTGATTAGTTTAAAGTTATCTTCGTTGAAAAAGACTTCAACGCTTCAAAGACTTCAAGGCTTTTCTAAGTGATATACAATATTTCTAAGTGAGCCCAAACTTTTGAACGGCAGTGTAAACCCTATTGAAAACCAAAAAGCATCAAACAAAGCTGTGATATTCAGTTCTTGCACCAGGAGTGGAATAAAGTCACCCAAGAACAATGGTAAAGGCTGTGGAGAGCATGACAAGACACATGAAAGCTGGGATTAAAAATTAGGGTTATTGCACCAAATATTGATTTCTGAACTATTCTTAAGTGTAAAAGTTAGTATTATGTTGTTTTATAATGAATTTGGTCTTGTTTCTTTGCATCGTTTGGTGCAAACTGAAAACTTTTTCGTTATTTTTACCATTTGTTATTTTCTGCAAATAAATGCTCTAAACGATTGTGTTTTTATTTGGAAGGGGAAATGTTGTCAGTCATTTATAGACTCAAACAAAAATGTTCCGGTTGCCCAAACGCATACCTATAAGTAGTAAAATCAGAAAAACTGATCATTTTGCAATGGTATCTTATTTTTTTCCTGAGCTGTATATAGAAGACTTAAGTTTTTGTATCAGAAATGTCTCATTTGTTTAAAAATTCACCTTATATTTATTATTCTGAACCTCTTTTCTCTTGAATGACAAAAAAGAACCATTTTTTAAAAAATCAACATCTATGCTACAACGTAGATTTTGAATTAATGTTCCTTATTGATAAAAAAATGTGTGTTTCCTGATGCTTTTAGGTACAATTTTACTCATTTAGCCTGAGGTATATTGGAAAAAGGCTATTAATTAAAGTCATTTAAGGAAAGGCACAGAATCAGTGGTCCAGAGAAAACAACAAAACATTTGTCCTCTACTGCTTTCAAACTGACCTCATGGAACACTGAGTAGGCGCAGAGCTGGATTAAATGGATGGATTACACTAGGCAGACTTTATTTTTTTGCCCCCACCCCTTTAGCCCACAACTGCAACCCACATTGTAGCTACATAAACAGGCTTTTTTGTTGTTTTTAACCCAAACTATTGTGAATATAGAAGCATTAGCGAGGCTACAGTGGAGATACAGCGCTGTTGTTTTTTTTTTTTTTTTGTCATTCATCTTCAGATTTTCAAGAGCGCAGGAAATGAAGGAATCCAACGGATGTGGAATTGTCTGTTCAAATTAGATTTTCTGAGTGTTTTCCAAATAATTATGTTTAAAGGTCACCCTGGGCGGATGTTAATAATCTGACTTGCATGAAAGGCCAATTTATTGTAGCCTATGTGTTAGAGCGCTATCCCAGGGACAAGCTTTCGAGATATTTTCCCCTGGTAATCTTCCATCTCTCTGTTTTTAGGCCAATTTTATTTTTTGTGTAAAAAGCCGAAGTGGAAATGGTCAAAATTTCACACAAGAAAAGCAGAAGAAACCATGCAAAATAAGTGCTTATATCAAAAAGTATGCATATGGTACAACCAGAGAGACAGCTGCTGGTGGCTAGTAGCTAGGCCAGATTTACAAAAAAATATTGGTTGATGGCCACTTAGCAGCTTGGTTTATGTCACACAAACAGCATGAGTCAGAAGAGAACATTTAATTCATTATAAAATGACAAATGCCGTCTTAGGTGGGAAGCAGCAGTGAAATGGCTTAAAGTATCAGAGCTGCAAAAGCTGCCTTAATTATATAATCTTGTCTTCATGAATATTTCCACATGCAAACATGCAATGATGAATGCTTTATTTACTATGAATGTATTAAAGGTCTCATATCATAGAAGGGAATGTTCATAAATTCTATAAATACTGTCCTGTGTTTGCATACACACAGCCAGTATTCAGAAGCTGTGCCTTAGAATGAGCCATGAGGACTCATGTGAGGTTGTGATGTCACAACTATACATTACCGCTCAAACATTTGGGATCACCCAGACAATTTAGTGTTTTCCATGAAAAGGTCACACTTTTATTTACCACCATGAGTTGTAAAATGAAAATGTTCATTTTACAACGTTTTACAATGTTAAAATGAAAATGATGCAATGAGCAAACACATTGTTCCATTACAACACTGGACTGATAGTTGCTGGAAATGGGCCTCTATACATCTATGTAGATATTGCACCAAAAAGCAGACATTTACAGCTAGAATAGTCATTTACCACATTATCAATGTATAGAGTGTATTTCTGATTAGTCAGTCAGTCATTTTCTATACCTGATTATTCCTCATTAGGGTCGCAGGGGTCTGCTGGAGCCAATCCCAGCGCGTTATGGCGAGAGGCAGGGATACACCCCAGATGGTCGCCAGCCAATCGTGGGGCACACACACCATTCACTCACACACTCACACCTATGGGCAATTTAGAGTTGCCAATTAACCTGAGCATGTTTTTGGTACCCGGTGAAAACCCACGCAGACATGGGGAGAACATGCAAACTCCACACAGAAAGGTCCCAGACCCAGGACCAAGGAGGTCTTGAACCTGCAACCTTCTTGCTGTGAGGCAACAGCGCTAACCCCTGCGCCACCGTGTCGCCCATTATTTCTGATTAGTTTAAAGTTATTTTCATTGAAAAAAAACAGTGAATTTCTTTCAAACAGGGAAATTTCTAAGTGACCCCAAACTTTTGAACAGTAGTGTACGGTCCATTCAAATCAACCAATCAGAGGACAAGCTAGTCTAAAATAATAAGACAGGCACAATACAGTTTATTCTAGCAGAGAGAGGCTTGTACAGTATACAATGTGTGACCTTTAAACTCAGGCACCTTTGTAATAGAAACATGGCTCCTTTCGGTTTTTCCCCACTTGTTGCAGAGCAACAGTACAATTATGTCTCCCTGGGATCGGCGGAAACATTCAGTAATAAGCTGATGAGGACAGAAGGTGGCGGCGGTGGACAGAGCGGACGTCTGAAGGAGGAAGACGCCGCTTTGACCGGACGACGTATCAAGCCGTAGAGACGCTTCAGGCCTAATTGCCCGCAGGACTGAACAATATGAATTCACATTGTGTCGTCGCTGTCCTCTCCCAGGATGTTGCCTTGTACTGTAATGTCCCCAGCATGTACCGAACAGCATGTGAATTGTTGCTTTACTAGCCCCGCTGACATCTCTAAGGCCCTGCTGAGACAGAGGTCGAGACCACAGCCCCGGCTCGGTGTTTATGGTCAGATGGAATGTGAACTCCAAGCGAGAAAAAAGAGAGGAAGTTATAATGAGGCGTCCCCCCTCTGCTGGTTGTTTGTTTGGACAGACCGGCTGTCTCACAGCACAATCTGTGGATGGAATACTAATGGATATGACTAACGATTCTCTCTCTCTCGCCTTCGTCCCACTCTGCCTGTCCTTTCACTCCTCCTTCCACTTTTAAGGATGAAACGCTTAACTCTCATGTCAGAGATTCCAAAATGCATGATTCGGTTAGAACTACAGGGACAGCTGTCGCATGCGGGCATATTTAAGCGTATTTACTAGGTCAGAACATTTTCTCCCCTTGGGTTTTCTCGGAAAGAAGCACCCCCACCTTTGCTGATCCGTGTTTTTAATCACTTATTTGTAGGCGGATATGAAACAATCCTTGGTTTTTGCAACCATAAAGAGTGGGCTTACCTAATTCTCTCCCTGCAACCATCTTATAGGTGTTTAACTTTCCAAATCAGGCATTTCTCCTGAATGTAACACCTTGAGGGAGGAACGGGAAGACACCCCAGAGCCGCAGAAAACTCTCCACTGGGCTAGATTAAAACCTGCTGAGATTTAACCAAGGATTAGACACCCCCTTTGGCATTAGGAGGTTGTATAAACGGTTTTAAAGTATTTCAGTTTTAAGTATTGAGGATTTAGCCCCTTGTGCTTCCTAGTAACCATTGTTTGACCTGATAAAAAAAGAGCCGCAAAGGGTAAAAGGCAGAGATTTTTTTTTTCTCCCTAAAATAAATATATTTGAGGAGAGTGAAGAAATCAGAGCTGTGTGCGTGTACTTGATTGAATTTCACGGTAAACCATTCAAACCCTTTTAATAAGAGGAGTTTGTCACCCCTGTGCAACACAACCATTAGCAATCCAATTAGCAGTGGGATTGGAATAGAGACACTAAGTGGCAGACAGTGTTCCACAGTGTTGCTCACGATCAATTTAACTTTCCATTCAACAACAAATCCCTGCGTCCCAGCGAGTATCAGCAACCGGCTACAGTCTGACTCTCCATGCTTTTTCCTTTATAACGCAGTTTACATCTCTCTGTAGAAATTATTACAATATATCTCATAATAACTCTTCCGGCAGGGTCCAGTCCACTCCTCCCGGCTACAAAAGCACCCAACGCGTGGCTCTAAATAAAATGAGATTGCATTGATTCAGCCAATAGAAGCATTTAGGTGGAGCTATATTGGCTGTTTTGCAGCTAATAGTCCCCTCAGGGTTTTTAGCTCTGAGCTATTTAACAAGGTTCTGCATTTGGGAGAAAGTTTTCCAAGCTGATATACACGACATGGCTCACGTTCATTACTTCTGCCCCTGTTATCATCACAGAAAAATGACCAGATGCTCATCATTATGGCAGTGTCAAGTAGCTACCACTGTCATATAACGTGAACGTCCAGATGTTTCCAATATGCTCCTTTTTTGCTTTGTGTGGTAAATACGACTTAACACCGTCGTCTCCCCAGCTGTCCTCTTTGTCAGCCTGAGTTTTGCGCTTCACCTTTTTCCTCTGATGACAAGGTGCTTGAGAGAGACAAGATCGTCTCTCAGTTCATTAGAGCAACACAAACACTACATGCTCCCCTGTGCTTCACACTCTGAAGCCTGTACACATACAAACTAGGAGTGGGGGAGCTAGAGCACCTTAAGGACCTGTATTCCCTCTATAAAATCTCATACGCTGCAGGAACTGTGTCAGTTACTGAATAACATTAAAGCAAATACAGTATCTAAATGAGTAAATGACCAAATTGTGCATAGTTAAAGTTGATCTATTCATTATTTTTATATTAGCCGTAAGTCAAATAACTACTGTATGAGTACATAGACCCTTGATTCTCGTCATTGTTTGGGTTCAATCTCATGAGTAGCATTTTTAGCCAAAGCTGTTCCCATAGTTAAAAAGGCATATACATAGCGCCAAAAGGTATATACATAAAGTTAGCAAATAAGTGGTAGTGCTAAAGGATGAGAATATTAGATTTATTGGTCAGGTGGAGACAAACACAACTCCACAAGGATGCTAATGTTGCTCTCTGTGCAAGTAGCTAACTGTTTGCTAACGATTTAGTTGTGCAAACGTCACAAAGCAATGTCAATGTTGTAATTATAGCTTACAGTAGGTGGACCAAAAAAATTCTGTTAACATTTTTGCTGCCCTATTATTTAATCAATGTAATTAAATGTTAGATCAGACTATTGAGACTTGCTTATGTTGTGTGCTAATGTTAATTGAGTACAGAACATTCCCCACAAGTCCCTTACAATGTAAATTTGGCAAAAAAAAAAAAAAAAAAGATAATGCAGACCTGGAGACCTCTCTATTATGATTGCATCATACTTCAAAATACCCCAAAACACATTAATATGATTTGTCAAATATTTAGCTGTGATCAAGTGATTTGTAATAAATTTGCTAAAACTCACAAAACGACTTTTATGGTAATTTAATTCCTAATGTGCTTCAGACCTCCACTGAAATCAAGAGCATCCAATTAAGCACAGTCTCTCATTGCACCCAGTCTCTCAGAAGGTACAGTACAAAGTAGGTGGCCTTTGCCCTCTCTACTTTCATTCACCTAGCACCAGGCCTGGACTGTTTGTGTGTGGGTGGCTGTGACTGACAGAATGGGATACTAATGAGCTGACTGATTAGAGTGGAAAGCCTCGGGTTATCATTAGCTCCCCAAGGATCAATCACCAGATCAAGCAAACAGCAGGGCAGTACAGATCACAATTACATAGACTATTTGTTTTTCCACTGGAAAAGTAGAATTTCTAAAAATGTACACCTTTTATTCAAACATAATTCTGGGAGGCATTCTTGTTGTCTTCAATAGAACTCCAATGCCAATTTGACATGCAACAAAGGTCCTCCACATTTATAAAGACGCAAAGCTACATAGTAGAAGTCTGAGTGATCAAAAGCGAAATTGAGAGATTCAAAACATGCCACAACACTTCTGCACATACACATACACTGGCTCGTGTAGTTGAATTTCACCATAAAAGGCATTAGTGGCACCGTCAAAGGGTTCCCTACCAGACAATGGGGACCGACGCCACACAAGAAGAACATTCTCTCATCGCCGGCTTAGAGGTTTTGCGGACAGCTTTTGATTGTCTCAGCCTTGCCTGTAATGAGATAGCTGCTTAGCTTGACGTCTCCATGAGAAAGTCGGCGTTTCCACACGTGACTATTAGCGCAACAGCCCATTGTGGTCACTGCTCAATGCCACAGCCTCACCTCAAGCATTGTAGTGAAAAGATAATTCTCACAACTGGTTGAAGAAATTTGGGCGTTAGTTTTACCTTCTATAATTGCAGATTGCTAAGCTCTTGGAGGCATTTTAACTTACTACAACTAAGGGCAATGAGTTAAAGATGAGCAACACCAAGGTACCATAAATACCTTGGAGGATACGCTGAGTTATACCATTACAGCAAAAATACAAATTGGTCAAATGCAGTTGGATCAGTAAGTTGAATGTTGCTGGATGTTTACAACGCTCAGTTTGGGAAATCATATCATAGTTTTCCCTCTCAGTTCCATCACTTTTCATACATACAGACAAGTGCAACACTGTGAATACCTTGGAGGAGCAACTGTCTGAAAGTATCCTCCGTTATCTGCGGTTTAACCATTATTGCATCTAGTCCCTCTCGAAGGTGTCAATCTTTTTGACCATTCAGAACACATTTGCCTTCGGATGCGGATGTTTACAAACTTTATTCTTGTACAAACTTGTACGAGCTTTATTTCGAGCATACCCTGACCTTAACCTTTGGAAATCTTGTATTTCTTAATATTAATGACGTGCTCCAAATCTCAGAAATTGACCTTGCGAGTACACCATAGACAGTGACAGTGAATACTGTGAAAATAGGTACAAAATATCATTAGGTTTCCCAGCTTTACTTCCCCGCTACTTGAGCGCAATGATGTCTAGAGCTGGATGCAGTTCCTTGACAGGCCTCTCCTGGCATCCTTCCCCTCCTCTTTTCTTCTATTCCTCTCTTTATCCTGTCCTCCCTTTCTTTGGAGGCCCTCTGGACCCCATCAAAGCTCATTCTGTTCATCCCACATGTGAGGGGTCAATGCGTACCCCACAAGAATAAACCAGCCACTCAATGTGAGGATCTTTGTGTATGTCCTCATCCCCCTACCCGTTCTGTCTCCCTCTCTCTCACTTACTTGTGCCCTATAGACCAGAATTGTCTCCATTCACTGCAATTCCCTCCCCCCTGGAGCGGACTTCTCAGGGCCCTAACAGCGCAATTCTATGCCTTATTGCTCCAGCTCCTCCATGGAGAACAGTCTCGTCAAAGCGTTTGTGAGGACACAGAAGGAAATGAACTGGCTTTGTGCTTAGTCTTGACATATAGGCAGGATCACGTGGGGGGAAGTCTGTGGGGCGAGCGTTTAACAAGAGAAAAGGGCAGAATGTGTAAAATGTCTCTTAAAGGCCTCCAAGTGGCCATCTTGGAAGGAAAATACTAGGACCTGTTTAGAAATGAAGCGGTTTTTATGAGTTTGGCCCTGCTGGCTGTCATCCAGCTTAATCCACATTGTGTTCCGACTTCCTACGGACCAAAGCTGGTTTCTCAAGCTCATCTCCACCTCATGTTTAATCTCCCCCAGCTCTTTTATTAGGACCACACCATGTGTTGATTCTAAAGAAATGAAGCGGACACCTCATTTCGGGCAAGAATGAGCCGGGGAAAGCTTTTGTCTGCGGCAGGAATGCCCATAAGACAGAGGGGAACACTGTTTGGTCTGACTCGGGTTGCTATACCAGGGCTGAAGAAAGCCATGGCAACGCAAGCAGAAGGTCTGCCGGACAACATAGCGCTGATACAATACGGCAACCCGGGGTTTGTCATTCCAGTCAGGCCTGACCCAAATTACGACATCCTGGGAAAAACTGTCCAACTTCAGCCGGCACACATGCACAGACATACTTAATTGGACTTGCATATATTTAGCTGACAGCGATAATAAACAAAACATATGGATGTTTGAAGTCTAATCACTGAGGAGACGCTTCTGTTAATGATTTAACACCACAGTCCGTAGCCTCCAGTGTGGGTGCTGGATTATTGTGACTTTTCAATTGTTTACCCAGTATGTCTACAAGCCACTTTCCCATCTGTGTTTATAATTCCCAGCATTTTAAGCTTAATAGTCTTTTATGTTTTCATATGTTTATTATCTTCTATCAACAGCCTCAGGGACAAATCTGCTTAAAATGGGAAGAGCAACAAAGAAGCAATTAGAACCATGTCTACAGAAGCATTTTTTTTTTTTTTTTAGATTTACCGTTTCATATTTTACCAAAAGGCAAAATATCAGGGAAAATGCACAAATGCAAATTATTGTTTTAATCACCACAGAAACCTTTGCTGAGCTTGTTGGGCAACTTTACCAGAAGTCTTCTCGCTGTGATATTTAAAAATAACTCTGGACTCGACAGGGGTTCTGGAAATCAAATAAATCCCACACTTTCAGCACACGCAGAGTAAAACTCACCCCAAAAAATGGCCTTCATGCCATTAAAATGGCCTTCACATCATCCGCACTAGTGAGTCTTTCCGCCCCGGAATGTTCAGCGCCAGGCTCCAAACTTTTTTCTGCTTTCCCGGCCGCTCACCTCACCATCACATCTCACCTACCCCACGAAAAACCCATGCATTTGTAAGTGTGCCCGCAGAACAGGAAAAAAAAATCCACTTACTTCAGTTTTGGAGGTCTGGAAGTTGTATATCAGAGCTTGAAGAAGTAGTTTCTCTAGGCTCTTTTCATCTGCACCTCTGCCCCGCTGCCCTGCCTCTCCAATACTATTTCTTTGTGGGCTGAGCAAACGATAGCTGTGTAGTTTTTTTTTTCTTTTTTTTTTTTGTGTTGCATGGGATGGGGGGTGGAGGAGGGGGGGAGGGTTGGGTGTCGAATGCTGGGTTTCCTGACTCGTGATCAAGAGCTCATTACCCTCAAGGTCACTCCAGGGACATCCCGCCTGGCACTCTCCGAGACACCAGAGAGAAGATGTGAGATGGAGGATGAGAAAGGAGAGAGAGCAATTAAGTGCCCGGGACATCCGTGGGGACACGGAAAAGGAGCTGAGAGAGAGAGATGAGATGGGTAGATACGTATAAACAAAAAAAAAAGAGAGAGAGAGGAGGGAGACGGTGATCCAAATGCCAAAACAAAAACAGAACATGTGGCTGTGTGCTTTGGGCAAACCCACAGCTCACAGCCAACCTGGCAACAGCAGCCCAGGCAAACCACATAGACTTCTATAAAATATTGTGTTGATCCATGGAAAAGTGATTCCAACCACAGAAATCAATAGAATATTGGCAAACACCAGCTGGACTCTGGATTTTTTTTTTTCAACTCTATATATGAGTCAGCATGGCAAAGACATATGTTATGAGTAATGGGAATCTACTAATGTACCAATCTACAAGTTGTATTTAAAGTGTATTATATTTACAGTGTTACATGGTTAACTATGAGCAGATGTGTGTTTACAAATTGAATTATTCATGTATTTACACGTTTGAATGTTTAATCAGCCACTTTTGGAACTGTCACAATAATTTGGCGCGTCTGCCTCTTTAGTTCTTGCATTTAATTGAGACTCCTCCTTGCTTCTGATTGGCCAGTTCAGTCACATGGGAGTTAGAAGCAGGCGGTGTTGCCGTGACGTTGATGGATTGCGGGGAGCAGTAAAGTGGTGCTGAAAGGAAGAGAGTTATCTGTCTCCATCTGTTTCTTCTCGTGAGGAGTTATCCAACCAGCACATATCGAACCCACAGTTGGCAATA
Source organism: Lepturacanthus savala (assembly GCA_030544235.1). Taxonomy (NCBI): domain Eukaryota; kingdom Metazoa; phylum Chordata; class Actinopteri; order Scombriformes; family Trichiuridae; genus Lepturacanthus; species Lepturacanthus savala. The sequence goes on from CM060474.1 coordinate 8,902,293, forward strand.
TTATTAGGGCTCAGGCTAAGTGTTTCTTTACTATTGATTAATTATTTTTTCAAGCCACAGTGCGGAACTCTTAAATATAATTCAAAATCTGTAGACTTCTTTTTCTACTTCCAGGTATAGGCCTGTGCTTACATGGATTGTGAATGAATTAATGTAAATCTATGTCCCTTAGGCTCTTCAGGCATTATTATACCAAATGGATATATAAATATTCATTGAAACAAGGCAGTTTAGGGAGGGTGTGTGGCGGTTTATCCACTGTTTTACAGCAACAAATGGATGCACGATTTGTCGAAATAAAATTCCAATGTCAGCGTCATATGTCCTTACCACCAGCAGATGGAGACAGAATTCCTGCACTACAGCTTTAAGACTATTGAAGAAAACACAAAGGCATGGCCTTACTGCATTTTTTCAGTATATTTTGATTCAAACCAGATTAACACAAACAAGGAACATGTGATTTTCTTCTTGAGTAGAGGGAAGAAAATCCTGGATAAAATGCTATAAAATATCCATCCATCCATCACAACACAACACTCATTTTTAAAGAATAAAAGAGGCTAGTTTAAATATACTTACAACTATCTAAATATATTTCCCTCTTTCTCTCATGTTTCTGGTTAGATCCATTATAGCTCATTTGTGGCCAGATGTCCTTTAGAGGGAGTGTCGTAATATGCTTTGGATACACTCAGGGTGTTTTGAACGGCAGATGGCTGGAGATGAACCAATAGAGCAGCCCTGGTCCTCTGCCACAGCCGGACAAGCCTGGATTGACAGATTACAGCACACAAAATCAATAAAGAGTACCATTAGTTCTGTCCATAAAACCCTGCACACAATACTGATGTCATGCCGCCTCTGTAAACTCTCTGTAGTACAAACACACAGAAATGGCCTTATATTTCACCTTGTAAGGCTGTCTTTTCTTGCTTGGTTATTGATTTAGAACCTGGCACAGATTGATTCTGCACTAGAAACAAGATAGCCTAGTATTTGGACACAGGGCCTTTCTCAATACTAAATTAGGACTTGGCAAGTTCAGTTCGGGAGTATGAACTTCTGATGATGGGAAGACGTAGTGATGTCATTCTGCAATTGGAACAGTGGCGTACATGCTGACAGCAGACCAAAACTCCATGACTATGCTGTGGCAAAGTAATTCCAACTCAAAAAAGGCTTTTTTTTCCTCACACACAAAAAAATGATGTTATTAATGTAGCTATAAATAGAAAAGCACAGTGAGGGTGCATATTGTGATTGAATAGACCCAGGCCGGAAACAAATGCAAAAGTTGGGTCTGTAGGTGCAGGTGCAAGATATCACTACCAGGCGGCTCCAAATGATGGCGCCTGTTTGAAGGTCCACTTACTGTAATGTTACCTCAAACATCGGAAAATTCAAAGTGATCCAGAAACTAGAATTTCTGCCAGATCATCATCAAAATTGAATCATCTGTTCATGGTGGAAGTTTCAACATTCGCTGAAAATTTGACAAAAATCCAGCAAAAACTTTTTTGAGGTATCTTGCTAAAAGTCAAACAGACAGACATGAAATTTGCAGATACCTGTATATGATGTAGATGCATGTATAATCCATTTTAAAGCCAAAAACTGCTGCCCAGGTGCTGTTCAGAGCCATTCACAGTGATTATAATGCGCCGTTTAAGTAATTTAATGCCCCAAGGCTTCAACTGCAAGTCCAAGACAAGTGGAATGGCTGTATTTTGGCAAGATGCAAGTTTGGGGGTGTGTCCAAGTCATTTCAGGAGTTATCTAACTTGCTAACCAAGGTGCATGGTGCCAAAGAACAGTGCATTGTGCTTTTTGTTTGCTTTAAGTCACAATTCAGAGAAAGAACACTGACATATGCACATTTTAGCTTTGCCTGTGTGAAAAAGTGAACATATTACATTCATTTACACAACGTGGGTCCTGGGTCCTGAAATTGACACTTGCGCTGATGAAAACTAGCAATTACAGTTGTGTTTGCGTTGCAGTAGAACCATTTTACTGCCTATAAAATATAGCCCAAAGTCTCTAAATGATAATTTTGTTTTTAAAATAACACTGAATTTGAATATTTTATTTTCAGAGATGGATTAAATGTTAGGAAATTAATCTCACCATGAGATCAATTTAGTAGCTTTGGTGGTTTCAAACATTAAACACGATTACAGCGTCTCATTCCGTCTTAACACTTTTTCTTATTCTTATTGGCCGAAATAAAAATCTAATGTTAAAAGTTTATTTCTAACCTTGGAAACAGCAGGTGGGAAACCAACCTCACCACAAGGAGCTTTCAATCACGTCTGAGACAGGTGGATTGAAAGTGTTTTTTCTTTTCATTGAGACAAAGTATTCTTAGTGCACAGACCTCATCATTAAATATTCAAGGACTATGGCGATTCAACGGCTGCTTGTTGCATTTATTACGTTTGCTTTAGGGTGAAAATTTCAGCGAGACTACAGCGGTGAATTTCACACCCAATATCTGTCTCAATATCTGATTTCTCCTCCAGTCTAAAATTCTTTCAGCAACGCAATGTGCAACCTCTGGAAGAAAACAGCAGAGTGGTGAATGAGAATTGATCAAAAGCATTAAAACTTTTGCTTCAAAAAAAAAAAAAAAGGACGACAAACCTTTTTCCTTGCTCCTAATAATATATTTGAAAAGTCATTAAAGAGGTGCAAGGATGAAAAAAAAAAGTTAAAATTGATGAGTAAAAGTTTTTTACACCGCCCATAGGTATGCAGCAAAATAATAGATTAGGTTATAAGATGCCTTTAGGCTGTTTGCTGTGTCTGCCTGGAAAAGATACGTCCCCTTCGGAACTCTTAAATGAGGCAAACACTTGAAAAATAGAGGAATTGACTTTTTGAAGAGAGAGAAACAAAAACGAGTGAGGACATCTGGAGCATCACATCTGTGGGGTCACAAATCATTATTTCTAATCTTGTCAATGTCTTGACTGCATTTTCTATTCATTTTAGAAACTCATGTTGGTAAATTCAAAGTGTGATTTTTCGTGGAAAACACAAAATTGTTTGGGTGACCCCAATCTTTTCAACGGAAGGGTACACTACCGTTCAAATGTATGGGGTCTTTCAATTTCCTTATTTTTCAAAGAAAAGCACTGTTTTTTCAATGACGATAACTTTAATCAGAAACACACTCTATACATTGCTAATGAGGTAAATGACTATTCTAGCTACAAATGTCTGGTTTTTGGTGCAATATCTACATAGGTGTATAGAGGCGCATTTCCAGCAACTATCAGTTCAGTGTCCTAATGGTGCAATGTGCTGGTAAATAGTGTGACACAAAATTGTTAAATTAATAACCATTTTTGTTTTATAATTACCCACCAATTTATCCTATTGTTCTTACATGTTGCCCAGCCCTTGAATCTCGATGTTAGCTATGCGATGGAGCTCATCTTTCACTGTATTTCCACATATTTCGCCTCATGTTGCACTGTTGGGGATTTCAGCATCAGCCCGAGCGATGGCCAGTAATTAGTCTGACTCATAACCCCCCCCCCCCCCCCCCCCCCCACTTATAATGATATACAATTTCATTGAACCACTCCTGCCGTCTCATATTCAACTCATTAATAATACATTTCATCCATTTCCACCTCCCACCCCTCCTCTAAGTGTGGGGCTAAGCTCTCGTGCTGGACGCAAAGAGCTTCTCCAATCATATCATTTCAATCGTTTGATTAAATGAGATGTGACAGACGATGAAATAAAGATGATGGGGGGAAAAAAAAAGATGGCGACGACACCCCTGGACCAGACGTGTGATCCAGGTGTTAATTTACTGCCACGCTGGCGGCAGAGGGAGTTTCCAAAAAAAAAAAAAACAACAGTTTACCCGGATATATAAAGGAGTAAAATGTGATTTTTATATCATGTCCAACAGCTCCCTCATTATTTTCACTCTACTTTTTACAAGTTTAAACTGGCTGCTGTCACTGTGATCCTGTACAGAGCCGGGGATGAAGTCGCTGTTAAGCCCCACTAACCCCGCTTGTTGAGTACATGTCCACCGGCCTGTCTGCGGCAGGGAGAGTCTGATGAAACCAAATGAAATCGGCCTGTCGAAGCCAGCCCCGGAATTTCTGTCTGTTTTCTTCTTCTTTTTTTTTCTCAACCTCAGCCCCATCGGTTCTGCTTTCACGTCCTACGGTTCACTTACACAAACGCCACAAAGTGTCTGCAGCGGCAGGAAATGGAAGAAAAGTCTTCTTTTTCCTTCTTTTTCTTCCACATCTTTCTTTTCCCCTTAAAAAGCGAGTATTCAATTTGTGCATCATGTCTGGGGGGGAAATGGAAGACTAAATTTATGGCTATAGGAAAAGGGAAGAAAATAGCTCCCCCCCCCACAACCCCCCTAGAGCTAAAATGCATTGAAAAAAATGTACAGTGTGATTCACAGAATGTACCCTGCCAGGCTGCAAGTCATATCAGACACAGCATGCACACGCACACACACACACACACACAGATTGCACATCTGCGGGGCCGTGACCGTCATTTAAATCGGTATCCAGCTGAATAGTATATGCAGCTGTCTGAAGTGGACCTAATGAAAGTCACGTTTATTTATAGCAACCTTAATCACAACTTTGTCTCTGAAGTCTTTACTATCTGTCCTTACACCCTGGATCTGTACAAGGAAACACTCCACAAAACACTAAACTTTATCAGTGCCAGTGGGGAGAGAGAGAGAGAGAGAATAGAATAGAATAGAAAGCCTTTTTTGTCATTATACAAGGTGCAATGAGATTTACAGCTTCACCATAAAATGCACACATAAACAAACAAAGGAAAAATATATACAACTAATATAAAACTACTAAGAACTATAGATAACGTACATATACTCTGCATAACTTGTGGAAAGCTAAAAGTACCAAGGCAGATTGAGAGTAAACAGGTACACAGGTTAAAACAGATTAAAAGTGACCAGCAGCAAGTGATTGAGGTAGCAATGGCATTTACACCTATTTTCAGTAGCAGGCAACTAACAGCAGATGGACTGACTTAATATGATATTTCAAATGACAGTTTACAGATAGATATGATATAACAGTGCAAATATGCTATAATATAGCAGTGCAAGTATGGCAATTTACAGTATTCGGACTAAAAACAGATGGACTGACTTGATATGATAGTGTAAAATGACTGTATACAGATAGATATGATGTAACATAAGTGTTGAACATGATATAACATAAGTGTTGTACATGTAGGTACTACATGTACTGGATATACAGAAATAGCTGCGGTAGAATTTAAAGGTAGAGAAGCAGAAATATAGCATAAAATCAATAACGGACAGTGTTTTCACCTTAGGGTTTGCACCTTTGACCTTGGGTATCTATATAATACAAATAAAATTAAATCAGAAAAAAGTATTCACTGAACATAGCACAACATAGCTCAGTGTTTAGAGTAAATGGGTGTTGTGGCATCGTCAAGGTATCAAAAAAATGATGTGTTTTTTTCGTATGTAAAGCAGCTTGGATTACCTTGTTCTTTAAATGTTCTATACAAGTAAACTTGCCTTCGGTAGATGTCTCTGAAACCCTCATTGACATAACATCAGAAGTGTTATTTTTCAGCTTTGGTTGATTTTAGTCAGGTTTTCGAATGATTCAAACCAAAATCTCAGCGAAACCTTCTGTATTGCACCTTTAAATAACTGGCTGATACAGTATATAGCATTGCAGGGAAAGGAATAAATTAGCCAAAATTGATTTATTTCAGTGGGCAAAACCATTTGATTCATTTCCGAGGTGGAACTGTCCCCAGCTTTATCCCTGAGGGGATGAGGTGGATCAAACAGTGGCAGCAGGTATCAAACAGTGGATTCTGCTCCACAACTGAGATGGTTTGCACTCAGCATTCATTTAAACATGCCTATGTCCATTTCCTGCTTCCAGAATGTTAATGGTATAGCTGAGCACTCCCCTTTTCTGTGATTTCCTTAGCTACAGGATAAACTATGGCCGCCTCTTCTTGTCAAGCAGAGACAGCTGTAATTGAGTTTCCATGACTTTCCAAAGCATGAAATCATCTGAAAGGCATAGGTGAGGTTAATTAGGAGGGATGAAGGGCCATTCTCTGGGCTAGCACCTTTGTCTGGAGTAACATGCACCAAAAAGCTCAGCTACAAGTCTGTATCAAACATTAGTAGCTTAACAAAACATCATGTCAGCCCCAAGCAATGATATGAGCATATAGCTACAAACACATCAGTACGTTTCTGTGTTATTGTGGTAATATTTTTCCAATAGTGTGTCATTTGATTTGTCATTTGAAAGAAAGCCCTTTTCTTTTTACTGATGAAGCCTGCTGTTTTTCAATCTGCTACGCTGCAATCTGCTACTTCCAAACCTTCTTTGTCACATGTGCTAATATGGGGTCAAATGTTTTGTACTTTGAAAAAATACAAATTTGATACTGAATTTTTTTAACTTTAATTATGATGTATTTAAAATAAAAACAAGTATAAGTTAACTTTAAATATAATTATTATTCACTCTGTTAATTAGTTTGAACAAATTATTCATTTTAATTTCATATATTTTAACATTCGGGATCCCATTTCTCTCAGTTGCATGGTTTATCTTTTTAAATTAAGATCTTTTTTTCAGTTTCAGATTTTGCTTTTTTAATTTCAGATCATACTTTTTCAGTTTGGGTGACATGGTGGAGCAGGGGTCACCAGCCAATCGTGGGGCACACACACCATTCACTCACAGATTCACACCTACGGGCAATTTAGAGTCTCCAATTAACCTCAGCATGTTTTTGGACTGTGGGAGGAAGCCGGAGTACCTGGTAAAAACCCACACAGACACGGGGAGAACATGCAAACTCCACACAGAAAGATCCCAGACCCCGGACCAAGGAGGTCTTGAAGGAGGAGGTCTTGAACCTGTGACCTTCTTGCTGTGAGGCAACAGCGCTAACCCCTGCGCCACTGTGTCGCCCCTGAAATTTCAGTTTCACTTAATTTTTTCCCAAGTACAAAACATTTGACCCAATATTAGCTCCATATGAAGTTACTCCATATAATTTATCTTTGTAAAACACGTCCTGACGACCTGACTTGATTCTATTAGCTCTGATGGTCCTATAGAGGTGTCAATCATCCAAACTGACCGATGGCTTCTTGAAACATGGCTCTTAACCTGGATAATAACTCTCTTAGGTTCACTGGTGTCACTAATGCTGTGTGTTTGATGTTTGGTGTTCGACAGGTAGCTGCAAACAATGAGCTGGAATGCGCTAAAATGCTAAGCTTGAGGGGAACTGCAGTCAATAATTCTCTGAGATTTCCTTTAACTGAGCAATCCATGTCACTCCTTCAATTGTTAACACAAGTGGCCGCTTTAAGATATTAAAAGTCTCTGATTCTACCAGTGAAGTCGATTCCTGTCACGATCCAATCCTCATGAAAGCACAACCTTTATCTCCCGATGAAGTTTATGGCTCTCATCTATTCAGCATGAGGTAATGAATGGTATCCCATTATGCCCATTTAATTTCACAAGAAGCTCAGTTTCATTAATAAAGCATACGCTCTTGGTTGAATATTAATATTTATATGCTCATGCCCTATAATAAAAGTAAAGAGATTTTTACTTTGCAAAGACCAGCCCTGGCGTTCCCTGTGGAATATGACTGGGACATTTTCTTTTTTTTTTCTGTTGTAGCAACTTCGGGGCGAGACGCTTTCTCTCTCTCATTGCAAATTAGCGGCGTGAGAAGCAAAAGTTTACCTTTTAACACTTCCAACTCTGCAGCCGCATTTGTTATTCATGCGCTAATGCACTGTTTAATCTCCATTTAAAATTAATTTGATGCTAATGAGTCGTCATACACGTTTAAGCATCGGCGATGCACTGATGAAAATCGATTGATTAGCGGGATCAGACTGAAAATTTATTGGCCCGATGCTTTTATATGATAATGCGGTTGATCCCCCCGACTCAAACATCCCCACGGAGGATGTTTGAGTTTTCAGTCGCCGTTGGATGCGACTCGAGCCGGATGAATCAGGCGTGTCTTCGCCTCCACTCGTGTATGTGTCAGTGGGAGCCCTCCGTCCTGGCCGTCTCAACACTGCCGAATTTAATTTATGACTGACAATTAATCTGAAGCATGCAAAAACGCCTCGGCGTGGCCGGCGGAGCGTGACGGCATCGCCGAATAAAACAGCTCTCGCCCGATTCGTCTCCCAGCCGACAGTCTGGCCCCGTCACCCAGCATTTATCTGCCTCCATACGCTTCCCCCCCAAAAAACTCATTAATCTCTAATGGCTTAATGCTGTGTTCCCAGTATGGCCTGTGTATGTTCTCATTAATAGCTTTTCAATCTCATGCTATAGAGCAGATGCAAGATTATAAAATGTCTTTATAAAAAAAGAAGAAGAAGAAAAAAACGGATTGGATTGGAAATAGAAAAACGTACGAGACGCCTCTTAGTTATTTGATGCCGAACACTGCAGATAATCAACGACGAGATCCAGAAAGGAGGGATGATGACAGGAAATGAAAACATGAAAAACTTCAAGCGATGTCGTGGTTCAAAGAAAAATTAAGAACTCACGAAAGACAGTGAAAGACACGGGATGGACTAAGTTTATAGAGGGCAAAGGATTTTTCAATGCAGCGCATGAATGTCAAACAGTAAAAATATCCATAACTGGAAGAAAAATGATTTTTTTTGGACGGGGGGAGGTGTGTGTGTGTGGGGGGGGTCTCGTTGGCTCGCTTCACAAAAAGACATTAACTTTTCACATTTGCTGGATGAGCGTAGTGAAGCATGACAAAAAAAAAAACGCCAGAAAAGTTATCATCCAGAAGTCAAAGATTTATCCAAACACTGCTCCATTATGCCCTCGGTGTAGAGGCCAGCCGGCAGAAATAATGCTCTGATTGTGTCCCAAATCTCTCCACCTTCTGGATAAGTATGTTTTTTAGCTTTTAGTGAAACGGTGATGAAATTCAATTTGACCCTTGAACCTGCCCCTACGCTCGGAGGAATCCTGTGCTCTAAACAAATGCTGCAGTGATATAGCACTTTTATCCGAAAGGCTTTACAATTCTCCGCTGCTCACTCACCCATTTTCACACACACACACACACACACACACACACACCAAGGTGGCAAGTGATAATGCGGGATGCTGGCACAGCTATCAAAAGCAATTTGGGGTTCATGGATGTAATGTGTTTCTTAAATGCACTCTCAAAAGGTCTTCTCAAACAGGCCCTGTTTTTATCATTTTCCCCAGTTTAATATTTTTTATTTTCATGGTTTATTTATAAAAACAAAAGAAAAATGAATGATTTATGATCCAAATGCACCTAATTAGCACTGTAGCAGCAATGCAGTCTGTCTTCTCACACACTCAGTCTGAAAAGCCCACTCTGTTGGCGGGATCAAGTATAAGCATTCCGGAAGGAAAGGGGCTTTTATTAACTTCCACTCCTGTTATGACATCACAACAGGAGGGATTTTCTGAATGACTGGTTTTCAGCCACACTACAAAGGAAGCCACAGTTTGTGTGTTAGCAGGAGCAACAGAGACCTAAATATTTACACATGCAGTGAAAGAAAAGTGATTTTTTTTTTTTCATAATAGGGCCCCTTTAAGATATGGAGGTCCATTCAGGACCATTATGATTCTCTATAGAAACCCCTTTGATAAAGAGTAGAGTGGAACCATAAAGCGTTCTATTCCAGCAGTGACAATCCCCCCCCTCACACACACACACACACACACACACATCTTTCTTTTCCTTTCATCCTCTCGCTTGGGTAATTACGGTTTTTGGATTATCTCATTTTATGTTTCCCTCCTTCACCTAAATGTGCTCTCTAACCTGCGCAGCCTCCCGCCCATCCTCTGGGCACCGGGATGGGAAATGGGGGAATTCAATTTGCCAACATGTCTGATGAATAGTGCTTCTTGGTATTGGGGGGAAGTGAACGTGAATTGCAGTAAAAAAAAAAAAAAAATACATGTGTTTTGTATCTTTTTTTTTCCTCTCGTGGGGATAAAAACTTTGAAAATCAATAAAACATATTTACACAAATAAATAAATGCAGCTCACTGCTGTTTTATTCAGTTGGGATTATGGAATCTCTCTCTCTCTCTCTTTCCCCTTTGGGTATTTGTGCTATGGCAAAAAAAAAAAGAAAAACAGCCTGTTCTTTTTTTTTTTCCTTTTTTTTTCTTTTTTAATTTATACAGCTCTGGAAAAAAATAAGACACCACTGCATTTTTTCTGAAATCACTATCTCCACATGTATTCCAGCCATTTCATTCCAACACCTGTTGAATTCCAACACATGCACACCTCATTCTGCTTAAAGAGGAACCAGGAGTGGAATAAAGCCACCCAAGACAAAATGGTCAAAATAACAAAAAAGGTAGAATGTTTTCAGGCCTCAATCAATGCAAAAAAATCAAATTCATTTTGAAACAACATAATACCAATGTTTACACTTAACACGGGTTCAGAAAGCAATATTTGGTGCAATAACCCTTATTTTTAATCGCTGCTTTCATGCATCTAATATTTTATTTGGAATTTGGGGAAAATGTTGGCAGTAGATTATAGACTCAAATAAAAACTGATCATTTTGCAGTATTCTCTGATTTTTGTCCAGAGCTGTATATTTATTAATATTTATTCTTGCCAAAAGAAAAAAAAACCCAAGCCTCAAAAAGAAAGAACACTGAATGTATCCCTCACACTCGGTGCAATAGTGTTGAGGCCAATTATTGAGGGAATTGATGCGAAACAGCAACACGGAGACAGATTCGGGGCTGGAGTGAGAGGTGTAGGTGATATATATCATCTGCCTGGTTCCTGTAAAAGTAACTCTGTCATCATCTGGGGGAAAAAAAAAAAACACATGGAGCTCTGTGCTTCAACTCAGGAGCGTCCCAGTGATCTCTCGCCAGTCACCTTTAACAATGGGATTAGTGGCGCGCTGGGTAGCAGAAAAGCCAGGGGAAGGTGGAGGATAAAAACTGCCTGGGATCAGCTATCACTGATGGAGCCTGAACCCCTGAGGGAGCACTCGTCTCTGTTTGATTTGTTCTCTGTCATCTAGTCTGCAGCCAGTGGACTGGGGGCTGTTTGCTTGGCACCGCGCGGCCCTTTTATCCTCCGATGGAGAGACGGAAGGGAGGGAAGCGGCTTTGAACAAACGCCGGAAAACCTCCCCCCTCCGAGGAGCCCGGGAAGGAAAAAGCGGCGGCGTTGGCCCGAGGAGCCGTCGCCGCACACCTGGCACTGCAGCGGCCGTCGCCTTTGTCTCGAGACGATCGACCTGCGGGCACTTCAGTGAATTTAGATAGAAGTCAATATCCTCCATAATAAAACACCAGCTGTCAGTGTTTGGGAAGGCTCGCGGTGGCGATCGATGGGGAAAATCTATAAACCGCTGGCAACCTCGCCAAGAGCGCCGAGGAGGGGGGGGGGGGGGGGGGGGTGGCGGAGACGCAGCCCGCGGTAACGAGGCGGTGTCCGAACCGAGAGGGAAATGACCCCGCTAGCCTCCACGCCGTCTGGCCTCTCATCCCTAAAGTTGCCGGCATACATTACCGTTCAAAAGTTTGGGGTCACCCAGACAATTTTGTGTTTTTCATAAAAAGTCCCATGAAAATATAGTCTCAAGACAATGACAAGGTTAGAAATGATGATTTGTATTTGAAATAATATTTTTTTCCTTCAAACTTTACTTTCATCAGAGGAAGTTCAGTTTTATAGCTTCTATAACCAGCTAAACCAGTGATAGTGGCTGGAAAGGGCCTCTATACACTGGGGTGGGGTGTCACAACTATACACTTCCGTTCAAAATTTTGGGGTCACACAGATAATTTTGTGTTGAAAAGTCACACTTTTACCTACCACCATGAGTTGTAAAATGAATAGAAAATGTTATTACAGTAGCCTTCTGGTGCAATGAGCAAATACATTGTACCATTAGAACACTGGCAACAACATAGTTGCTGGAAATGGGCCTCTATACATGTCGATATTGCACCAAAAACCAGACATTTACAGCTAGAATAGTCATTTACCACATTAGTAATGTATAGAGTCTATTTCTAGTTTAAAGTTATCCTCATTGAAAAAACAAACTCTTTCTAAAAGAAAAATAGATTTTTCTAAGTAACCCCAAATCTTTGAATGGTAGTATAGGCTGAAATTTCCCAAACGGCTTTATAAACACAAACAAATATTTTGTATACTAAAGAAATGTAAAAAAAAAAATTGCACAAAACACAAACAATGCCAAATGTAAAACACTGCGTTTCTTAAATGTCAAAAAATTATGACGCCTAATTTCGTCAGCTAGCAGCTAGCAGCTGGCTATGTGGAAGAAACCACTCACGCTAATATGTAGAAGCCAGTAAGTCATTTTGTTCAAAAGTAGTCCAAAATCAGCCTCTTTTTTTTTTTTTACCAGTCTGCTAAATAAGACCAGACCTAATGATCGTTAACGAGCTCTAACGATGCAAGTTACCATAGCGACAGCGACTGTGGAAGGGAGAATGGAACGGGAAGAAGAGTAGAGAGAGGGGAACGTGGATTTTCACATTTTTTTCCCCTCATTGATTCATGATCTCATTTGCTTTCTGTATAAATATAAATAAATACTATTATTACTTTTAATACTATTGTTTAAAACATTTGAACATGCTGAGGGCTCAAACCTGCAAGACAAGTATCAAGGAAAGGGAAAGAAACAGATAGATAGCACCAGATTATTATGGTAGTAGAGTAGTATAGTATTTTTATTTATTATTTATTGATTGATTTAGTATCTAATATATATTTTTTCATGTCCCCTCTGTCCTTTCTGAAAATTTACTGCTTATTGTCCCCCCCCATCAATGAAACAGGATCTTTGCCCCTGGTTCTTTCCGAGTCACCCAGGTGTACATGTACGTTAGCGGCCGCCGGTCCAGGCCCGGGTGCTAGCTGTCAATCCAGTGGTAAAGCAAATTAAAAATGTCCGCCTGATAACGCGTCCCCGCCCTTGGCTGATCGCGCATTCCGTGCTCATCCCACGAAGTACCTAAAAAAACAAAACAGCTTGTCAGTGAGGTATCAGCCTTTAATTAAAGTCGAGGACTCGATCCAGACTACCTGCGGGAATTTAATTTGCGCGAGTTAGCCAAAAGTCAATTCATCCCGCTCGCTCTGGCGAACGGAATCAATGTTGATCGGACGTGACTCGCTCGGTCAGTAAATAAAAGGCGCGTTCATCTACGCGTCGGCGTCGGCCCGTGACGGAGGCCCGGCCGTCCAGTTCCTAACGAGACGACGTGAACTCCCTTCAAAAGCGGGACTTCCATCACCACACTCTCAGCTCATTTCGGTTAATTAATGAAACGCACGCGTGTCACATACAGCAGCCTCAGTAGAAACGTGCTCCAGCAGCGATTAATGCGTCGAAACTGCCATTTCTTTACAGAGAAAGTGTAGGAATTAGCCGCCGCATTACAGGGTCCCATGTTTAATGCTTACTGATGAGTTTCCATCCATCACCAAGGTATACCGAAACTCTATTCTCATTAGCAAGTATTAAATGTCCTGAATTACAATGGAGCCTCCCTGATGGTCTCCATTACAGTAATATTAGATGCAATGGGTTTGGAGGTTTAACTACGAAGGCTTTTACCATAACTTTTACACACTTTCAACGTCCTCTACAACTTCTATGAATGCTTTTTTAAAATTCCTTTGAAAAGATAAACGCTCAGCTTAATTCTGGCTTGCATCAGGCATATGAATATTGATTACAGCATTTAATCCATTGAAGCCTTTAAGTCTAGGACTGTCATTTTATACTTACTTATACTCATACAGATTTTTTCTTCTGACATGACAGTAGAAAACCTTTAACAAAAAGAGTTTCCAAGCGCTTCCTCTCATATGACTTCAACTTCCTGTCCCTTTCTCCTGAGAACAGGGCGAAGGAAAGAGTCCTTTCATTTAGATCATTATGAATTTCAACCCTGACATGTATAAATCCATTTAAGCATTCACGTTTTTAGAATAATCCCCCCCCAAAAAAGAATTTTCTACATGGGATAAATAGATTTTTGCTTATGGGCATATTTGTGCAATAAGCAGCCATTAAAATGCCATTTTCTGCAAAGAAAAGAGTACAAAATGGGAAAAAAAGAGATACATAACATGATTGTTAGTGACTCAACTGATATAATTATATGCATGAAATCTATATACCATCATATATACCATTTTGAAGCTATTTTCACTCATAGGTTTTCTAAAGAAGCCCCTGCAGTGATATGTGCCTTTAGATGGAGTGCCGGCCACCTCGGCGTCTGTATTAGTGTCTCCTGGCACACGGATGTGTCTGGTCCGAGAGGACGTGTGCGATTTCCACTTAATGAGGTTGAGAATAGCTCCACTCAGACCAGGTGAGGCCAGGCCCGCGTTGGCCTTTACAACCCCATAACCATCCGTCTCAACGGGCATGACCCCTCGCAAACAACTGGCCGAGGCGCTGGCCACTGGACATTTTTTTACTGTGAAAAGTTTGGAATCTGTCAGCATGGCAGCGAGGACATTAGAACAAAGTACATCTCCATCTGTATAGCCATCAATCTTACCCGGCTATTTATCTGTCAAGATAAATAGAAACAATAAACTGCATATACAAGCATTTCAATTAAAATTGACAGGGATATGGTGGCACTTTCATTACTTTTATGCTATAATCAATATTTTTTATAATAACGATACGTCAAAAGACAAAGGGGTAACATCGGAGGTGTCACTCCTAAAATTATCAACCGACTCAGCTTTTATGGCCAGTTTGAGGCAGATTTATTGAGCGCTTTTTGCATGCTCCCTTACTGCTGGATGTGTAAATAAGAAACTTTTTGCCAACAAATGCAAAAATACAGAGCAGGATTCACGAAGACAATGATAGGATTTAGCAGTGAGTCCATTTTGCAGCGGCACCAATCAATCAAAGCTAGAAAACGTTAGCTAACATTAGCTACCATAAGCTATTGGTCATACCAGACTGAGTTAGTCGTGTATATTATCATGTGAACTATATACTCTATACTGTATGTCCATTACTGCAGAAAAGCTGTAAGTTGTGTAATTATTTATAGACTCTCTCCTGTCATATATACAGAAAAGAGGGGGTTAATGGATTCTATAAGGTCTCATCGGACATGAACTACTTGAACTATGTGTTCTTTAACTTTTGAACGGCAGTGTACCTCCCTATATCATTTTAACATAATCATGAGACTTTACTTGTTACATGTGCGAGAAAGGCCAGAAAATCATTCCTCACAGCTGATGGATTTCTATTGGTCCTCAAGCTCTTAAAAGTCGGCGATCATGAAAACCTTTTCTCTGTACGTCCATGGCCTTCTTACGTATGTTTTATGACACGCTGATCGAAAGCTGCGGAGAGCGCCGATCGATAAACGCCGCGACCGTCGCGGCGCCGAACACACAACGAGGCCCGACCTTCTCTCCGAAGGGGCTCAGCCGTGGTCAGGGAGGGAACGACCAACAAAACAATTATCTCAGCCCGTCCCCCCCCCACACACCATACATCATTGTTTTATCAGAATTGAAGAGGCTCGGCTGAATGCAGACACAGAGGACTCCTCTCTCCCCGCCGATCGATGAGCGATTATAGCCCCCGCTGTGGTTAAAGCGCCTCTCATTGCAAGCCAAGTACTTTTCCTTACAGGAGCGCGAGTCAATACTTGATAGTCGCCGCGTTATGGGCACATTATCGCCGTCATATTAATGCAGCGGGTTAAGTTTGTCCCCGTCGTGAGCCCATATAAAGAGACGTTTTATTAAGTCAGCGTTCGGAGGAAGTCGAAAACTCTGTCAGGCTTGAGGACAGTTTCATTATACGAGCGCTATCACCAAACACGGCCAGTGGGGCATCACTTAGAGTTGTCGTCTTGAAAAAGGTCTCATCAGCTTGTTCCACAATCTCCCGTTTTCTAGCTTTTTTTTTTTTTAAATCCCCTTCTGTAAGCACATTAAAACATGGCAAAAAAACAGTATATGACATTTAAAATGCAGCTGATTCTCAAATCATTTGAGCGCGCGGGCCTCCTCCCGTAGAAATGTCAGACTAATAAGCTACAACCAGCCCTAATCTGATTTAGTGTACGTCTCAAAGCAGGAGATGCAATCAGTGCATTCAGCCCTCCGGTATCCCAGCAACATCTGTGTGTGTGTGTGTGTCTCTTTTCAAACACAGCCGAGTTGTTCCTGCTAACATGAGGGAGGAGGAGAGAACAGCCTGGTTACCGGCAGGAATGTTGTTGTTGTTTTTTTTTTTTTTGTTCATTTCTGCCAAGCAGCTCCTGACGGTATTAACGATGCAAGAAAAAAAAGGGTGGGGGGGGGGTCATGGTGTGATGAGGATCGTAATGAGCTCCATTCATCCTGGATGTTTATTTGGTCTTTTAAAACTTTTAAAAATACTATTTATGTCTTACAGTTACGACCTTTGACTTTGAAATAACCTTCCTGGCGACATGAGAACAGCAAAATATGTCCCTTCATTTGAGTCTCCTACTAAAACACACTTTTTACACTCTAGTCTTCCTGTGCGCCTTTATCTTACCTTTCCCACACCATTTGTTTTATTGTCTCATTTTTTACTGTTACACCTATTTTTTCACATTACCTTGTCTGTGTTTTCTTTTGCCTTCTGCTTTATTGACGATGCTATTGTTTTTATATCATTTTATGATATCCTGTAAAGCCTCCTGTGAACCTTATTTTTGGAAAGGTCCTATACAAATAAAGTTTATTATTATTGTTATCGGGTTAGCCATTGTTTTCACTTCTGTTTGTCTTTCTGTCAGTTTGTGAACAGGATTACAGAAAACCTAGGATGATTTTTGTGAAACTTGGTCTTAGGATGTAAATCTGGCCATGGATGAAGCCATTACATTTTGGGGCAAATACTATTACTGAAATCTGCATAATGATTGTTTTTTGTGTGCTCAACAGCCCCATAGTTACCATGGTAACAGCACCAACTGAAAGTCCATGAGATGGCGACACGCACTTGTGTACAATGATGTCTACTGAAACCTCCAAAAAGAGGTGGTCATGCTAATATCAGACATCAGATTTTTCTCACATGCCCACAAACAGCTCTATGTTTTGTAGTGTTTGTCGCTAATGTTTTTTCTCTAGTTGTTCACATTGTCCGCTTGTAGATTTCAGATCAAGAACGGGAAAAGAAGTGAAATCTGAAACTATTGTTTGCTACCGTTGTAGCCTCTAAAACCACTGCCTCAAGGAGCTAATCAGAACAGCCCTTAAAGAGACAGGAGCTAAAAAGGGCCTGTTTCAGACAGAGGTTGAACTGAGGGTCATGAAGGATGTTTGTTCTATTGGTCCACACCAGGCAAAACAGCTTTTACTATGTAGCATTGTAGCATATAGGCTCCAGGGGGGGGGGGGGCTATTGCCTCACAGCAAGGAGGTTGCAGGTTCGATCCTTGGTCTGGGACCTTTCTCTGAGGAGTTTGTATGTTCTCCCTGTGTCTGTGTGGGTTTATTCCATAGTCCAAAGACATGCTTAGGTTGGTTAATCTGAGACTCTAGTAGTGAGTAATGGTATGAATTCCCTATGATAGACTTGATTGTATTGGCTCCAGCAGACCCCTGTGACCCTAGTGAGGAATAAGCAGGCACAGAAAATAACTGACAGACTTTTCATCATCTTATCTTTAAACAAACGAGGAATTAAATAATTAACATACCCCATACTCCCATGACACATCTTCTAGTTTGTTTGGACTGGTTTGTGTTCTCTCCAGAGGAACCGTACCAAAGTTTGCCATTTAGTGCGGAGTCATATGGATTGAGACCGCCTCTTTTTGGAGGGCTCGGTCTGCTGAATTTAGGGTGATTTTTAAGGGTGTGAACTAAACTTCCAATTTTGATGTGTTTGTAGATGTGAAAGTGGACCACGCTGGAGTCTGTATGCTACATCAGGGATTCCCAAGGTGTGGTGCGTGCACCTCTAGGGGTGCGCGGGTGGCCACTCTGTGGTGCGCAAGCTAAGAAATGTGATGGCGGTCTGGAGTGTTTTTTTCAAAGTGAGATTTTCAGACACAATAAAGACGTCCAAATAAACGTTTTATTTGTCATATTTAATATCAAAAGCTTACATTTTAATAGATTAATTAATGAATTAATGCAGGCTATTCAAACTGTGTGTGTGGCTGAGATTTAGGTTGTTTTCACGCCTCACCAAGTGGACTCGCATGTGGAGCTGAAAGTTGCAGCACTGCATCATTTATCTCTTGGTTCGGTTCTGATTTCACACCGGACACAGCATATGAAGCAGCTGTTGGGATGATATTTGCAGTGGAGGAAAAGACGGACGCTGCTGAGATGTTGAGTTGTTTATCCAAAGTAGAGCTAATATATCATAAAAAAACTCCTGATGTTCAACAGTGAGGGCTGAATTATCTCAGCTGAGGCGGAGACAGTGTGAAAACCCCTCAGTATCACATCCTTTTAACAAGATGATGAATAATCATTGATTCAAAAACATCAACCAAACAGCAGCTATAACATAATATCCCATAATATCCTGTATCATCAGACTAGTGTTGCTGTGGTTTAAATATCCTGCTTCCTCCAACATACTTCCTGCTAAGCCTGTCATCTCCTGATTGAAACTTTACTGTGCTGTATTATTTTTAAACTTTGGTACATTTCAATTTAATTTAGATGCTCTTTTGTTAATGTGATCATTAGATGATGTGTTCTGGTTGAGCAGAATTAAACAGCTGCCTTAACACATTTTGTTACGTTTTATGGAAGGTGTAGTAAATAGGGGGTGTGTCAACCAGGTTGGGATATAGATGGGGGTGCACAGCTAAAAAGGTTTGGGAACCGCTGTGCTACATAGTAAAAATTGCATTGACTGATGCTTTCACACCAATGAAAACGAACCAAACCAAGCGTTTGAATTGATAGTTTGATGGACATCAACTGCTTCTTTGAACAGGTTTTTTCAACTTCAACTCATACAAAGATAGAGAGTATTGACCATAGAGGACACAATGTCTTCTTCGTAAACTGCTATACAATTATTATTTATCCATATTATTTGTCCACAGTTTCTTTGCTTAAGTCTTTTAACCAACCTCAGCCATTATCAGATCATATCCATTCATTTTCAGAATGTTAACCCCATTTAATGAAAGGGTCTTTACATAATGTCACAGAAAATGAATGTAATTGTTTGTACAGTGTCTGTCTTTTGGCTACACAGACACACCAGCACACACATACAATTTTTTTTTTTTTTTACAAGGAATACACAACAGCCAAAATGCATCAACACGGTCAGAATGATGGCAAAAACAAAAAGGAAAATAGACAAAAAACGTCTTCAGGGGCGCATGAAGGACAGAAGAAAACACAAATATCCGACAAACAGAAGAAGTGAAGAGTGTTTAAGTCCCTTGGAAAGCAACAGTATTTTTCCAGTGATCTCCCTTTGCAGCCTGGATGATTTCATCCGAAGACAAAGACTCGCTGGGATCAAATGGAGCAATGCGATGTGGAATGTGATGACAGCCGTCATGCTGCTGCTGCTGCTGCTGCTGCTGCTGCTGCTGCTGCTGCTGCTGTAGCCGAGGCCTTAACGTCTGCGCCGTATCCCCGTGTTGTTACCGTTAGCGGGGACCTTTGCTGCTGACTGCCCAGATTACAGGATTACCGCACTCGTGGAATGTTCGACACCTTATAAATCAGGCGAAAGCTCCAATCCTTTTTCCTGGCAATGGGGGTGGGGAGGGGATTTATATCATCCAAATCCTCCCTGCGGCCACGATAAGAAAACATTAATATAATCGCATGGAATTGTCACTAGCTGGGATCATTTTTGATGTGCGCAGCAGCTACGGGGATGTCAATTAACGCTGAGGTCACCACAAAGTGCAGAGATATATTTATATACTATATTATATCCTTTCTATTCAATATCGTACTCACAGCTTATAATTACTATACTTGTATTATACCCCTTATATATGTAGATAATTCATTATATACAGAATAATTAAAAGTATGTAATTTATTGCTATTTTTCCAATAATTCCATGTGCAATAATCTACTCCCCTACCTCAGACCATGCATACTGTACAATAACTATGTAGCAATAACAAAGGCATTTTATTTTTTCTTATTTGGTAATTATTTTATTTTCTCTATGTTGGTGATCGTATTTTACATATTGCTCATCTATAAATGTGTCTTAAGTTTCATAACAATGCTGGATGTGACGTGTTGGAGCTTCAATTTCCCTGAGGGAACCTCCCAAAGGACCAATAAACTACTATCTAATCTAATCTAATCTAATCAAATCTGATCTAAGGATGCATCACATGGCTTAAAAAAAATAACCCAAGCAAACCTTGTGTGTCTTTAAAGTTGGTTTTGCATTCAGCATCTGTTTTGTACGGGTCATGGCTCACAGGTCATTTATCACGTGTGCATGTGCATCACACCGCTCCATGTGTTGTTTTATCACAGTCGCAGTCGAAACTCACTCCCACAAACACACACAGAGGACTCGCAGGGGTCAATGAGGGATTGTACCGCTACAGCCAGCAATCCATATCTTATAATTGCCTCGGCATAATGTGTACCGTCACGTGACAGGGGGGTGGGGGGGCCTTTGGGTGTCATACAGCCAGAGCGAGCACATCCATCCGAAGTCCTAAAGAGACCCCGGCTCCCCCTTCGGTGGATGATGAAACGGCCGGGGGAGGCCGGGGGGGCGCTTTATTTCCCGTAGAACAAACCCACATGCGGGATTCTTCCTCTATAGTCCACATAATACGGCCGACAAGGTGATGATCACGTTTAATGGAAGCTTTCGGGCTTCAGGCTCAATAATGCCCCTCTTTGAGCGTGTGTGTGTGTGCGGTTTCAGGCCCCGAAGCCTCGCATGTCGCACCGCGGCTGATTTGACAGATCGGCGGTGACAGGCGGCCGTGGCCTGAGCCGAGCCGAATGACCCACATAGAGGATGGTCAATGCGTGGTCCTGCTGGTCCTGTCACGGCTTCATCGGAGCAGCCGCAAAGATCCGACTTATCGGTCGACGATTTTCATCTCCCCCCCCGACTGCCGTTAGTCTCAAGGGAATTGGAGCGATTCATTTATCATCCCTCCGTCTTTTCAAGACAACATTAAATGCTGAGGAGATAAATAAAAAGAAAAAAAAAGTAACATGTAACTCAATTCCGGTAGAAAATGAGAATCTGAGCAATTCCCTGACACGGACACAATTTTCCTGACACTTTTTTTTGGATAGCGACGGGAAAAAATAAGAAACAATAAAGATTTAGGTCATCACAGACATCAGATTCATCCTCCTGAAACAAAATTGGCATCGCTCTGGTTTGCTGAGCTACAGTTTAAAAAAAAAAAAAAAAAAAAGGTAGGAAACCGGGAGGGGAAATGGGTTAGCGGAAGAGATGGAGAGAGCAGCTGTGTTGCGCTGTACCTGTCAGCAGCTGCCTATTGAATTGATGTCATTCCTTTAAACTTCACTGGGTTTGGTTTTGTGTGTATGTGTGTGTGTGTGTGTGTGTGTGTGTGTGTGTGTGTGTGTGTGTGTGTGTGTGTGCAGGTGTGTGTGAAGGAGAGAGGGAAATATTGATGAGTGAGGTTTTTCCTGTGAACCTGGAGGGTTTGGGCGACTTTTCGGTCTGAAGGAAGTTTCTGACTTCCAGCAGCTAAAGTCCCATGTCATCCAATTTATTAATTAAAAAACAGATGATTAAAAGGAGAAAAATCATAAATGTAAAAAAAAAGAAGAAATTAAAAGTTTAAATTAAATAGGATTAAAAAATTTTAACAATCAAATTAAAAACAGGAAAAAGGAAGATGTAATTTAAAAACAGTTTATTAATATGGGAAAAATCTAAATTTTTCAATAAAAATATATAAGAAGCAATTAAAAATTAATGACAATGAAATAAGATTTAAAAATTTGGAAAGAAAATATAATTATAAACAGAAGAGTTATATAATTTAATAACAGTTAATTAAAAGGGGAAAAATCAAAACTCTAAGTGAAAAAAGAAACTTCTCGACTTTAAATGGGAAGAAATAGTTTTGTCAGTGTTGATCAGATCAGACAAACAACCGTCCACGTTGGAGAAGAGTTTCATTTACTCTGGTTCAGCTGCAACGATTAGTCGATTAATCGATTAGTTGACAACTGTTACATTAATCTCCAGTTATTTTCATGACAGATTTGAATCATTTTAAAGAAGAAAATGTCCAAAACAGTTAGTTCCAGCTTCTCAAATCTGATTATTTTCTGCTTTCTTTAGTCTTCTATAATAGTAAACTGATCAATCTTCAGCTTTGGGAAACAGTGATTGATATTTTACACCATTTTATTAATAATCAATAGATTAATCGACTCAGAATAGTTGTTAGTTGCAGCCCTAGTGGAGGTTGAAAGATGTACAAGGAAGTTAATGTGTTTAAGGTGTTAATGCTTCATCATGTTTTAGACATTTATATGAGCAGTTACCTATAGTTAGTTGCCTTGGTAACAAATGAGGGGGATCCAAATGTAAACACTAATACTTAGTAGTGTTGTCAGTGTTACATTCTTGAAAGTAAACAATTTCTTTACAAAGTTCATAACTGAGCAGA
Source organism: Lepturacanthus savala (assembly GCA_030544235.1). Taxonomy (NCBI): domain Eukaryota; kingdom Metazoa; phylum Chordata; class Actinopteri; order Scombriformes; family Trichiuridae; genus Lepturacanthus; species Lepturacanthus savala. The sequence goes on from CM060474.1 coordinate 8,925,081, forward strand.
TTTCACACGGAGAACAGCATTTGTGGGATTCACAGCGGAACTTTGACAGCAAGAGATTGATTTCAGAAGTTGGATTACTTTCATGATAAAGACTTTGGATCGTTGGAGCAGTTGAATCATCTTGGAGATAAACAGCGACAGGATTTGACCAGTTGGATTTTCAGATCACCAACCAGCACAGAGACGACTGAGCAGAGCCCAGATGGTAAGATGTTCAAACCAGAACTCAGCACTGCACTTCTACACTGTGTTTAACAGGATTTCAGCTATTTCATATTGTGTATTAACGCACTTTTGATCCTATTTGTAATTTATTGTCACACTTCTAGTAAAATGGTAAACATTTGTCTCTACATTGCTCCACTGTTTCCACCAAATTCCACCAAATCTTAATAATGTTAATATTGTAATAAGAATGTTTTCAGAAAACATTATTGCAGAATATTCTGGGAAATGAATCAAACCACCCTGTTAAAACTTACTAAACATAATGTTTCAAGCTAGAATTTGAACAAGCACATGAAGCATCAACTCTTCACCCACTTATTCAAATGATAGTCTGTACTATATTTATACAAAAACATCATTTTTAAATGGAGTTTGATGAGTTTTGCAGGAATCGGTTGCTTTTGCAAGAGATGTCTAATGTTTTGCTGGTGTGGTGAAAGGTTTTAGGGTTAGTGTGTAGAGTTTATTCATAGTTTCAAAAATAGTGTCAAATGAATCAGAGAAAAAAAGTGTAAACTCATTTTTTGGATATCTGTGAATATCTGAACTATCTCAGATTAAAATAAATATTCTACATAAAAACTGCTTGAAGGATTTATTAAAGAGCTCTAGTGTGAAATGGAAATGTTTAAACACATTTACAGAAACTGTGGCTCATTTATTGAAAACTAAAAAGACTTTTTAAACCAAATCTCTTGGAAGAATCAAACAAAGAACTCAAAAAAATAAAGATTATTTCTCTTCTCATATTTGTCTATTTCCATCAAAGCTATCCACACAAATTCACCAGTGTAATGAATCTAAAACATCATTAAAATAATGTTCATGTAGATTTTGTCTTCATGAGGCCATGTTACATATTCAAACATAAACAAGTACAGTTGCCATGTCATTGTTCATACAATATGAAGTCTGATGCTATGTTGTAATACTGAGAATAGATCTGATAGATTGACACAATCATTGTATCAGAATAGGATAAAATGCACATTTGTCTGTTCAGTGAGCTCCAACAACCAGCTTCACAGAGTCAGACCATGAATTTATTGTTGATACTGAAAGTTGTTGAGGTCTGAGACACTAATGTTAGTTTTTGTCCACAGTAATTACATTGATTAGCAAATTAAGAAACATTACATGATAATACAATTTTTATGTAGAGTTTTGTACAAATTTGATTTAGAATATTTAAGTAATAACAGATTTGGGCGACACGGTGGGGCAGGGGTTAGTGCTGTTGCCTCACAGCAAGAAGGTTGCAGGTTCAAGACCTCCTTGTTTCTGGGTCTGGGACCTTTCTGTGTGGAGTTTGCATGTTCTCCACGTGACTGCGTGGGTTTTCACCGGGTACTCCGGCTTCCTCCCACAGTCCAAAAACATGCTGAGGTTAATTGGAGACTCTAAATTGCCCGTAGGTGTGAGTGTGTGAGTGAATGGTGTGTGTGCCCCATGATTGACTGGCAACCATCTGGGGTGTATCCCTGCCTCTTGCCGTAACACGCTGGGATTGGCTCCAGCAGACCCCTGTGACCCTAATGAGGAATAAGCAGGTATAGAAAATGACTGACTGACAACAGATTTGTGCTTAGACTTTAACCGTTTGGAATCATGTTCATGAGCTTCAAGTTTTCAGAATTGTGTGCAAAGCTTCATTTTTTTGCGTGTGTATACTTTATGACTATAAAAATACAGGCATCAGATATCCTGCTGTCATAGGAAAATGTCCACATGGATTTCTGTGTTTTGTGTCAGGATAACAACCGAGGAGTCGAGTTGAGAAAATCACTTGATGTGGTGCTGCGACAAAAGGATGAAGAACTTGAGAAGGAGAGAGAGCAATGGAGAGGCCATGTATTAAAACTGCTGGAGGAAAAGAAGATCACAGAAAGGAAAATGGCCGCCCTGGAAGAAAAGCAGAGTAAACTCTGTGAGCAAGAACATCACTTGGTTAAAGAACTCAGAGAGAAGGAGCAGAGCTACGTCGTAGAACTCTCTGCACAAGAGCAACGCCACCTTCAAGAACTCGCAGAGATGGCGCAGAGCTACGACGTAGAACTCTCTGCACAAGAGCAACGCCACGTTCAAGAACTCGCAGAGATGGCACAGAGCTACGACGTAGAACTCTCTGCACAAGAGCAACGCCACGTTCAAGAACTCGCAGAGATGGCACAGAGCTACGACGTAGAACTCTCTGCACAAGAGCAACGCCACGTTCAAGAACTCGCAGACATGGCGCAGAGCTACGACGTAGAACTCTCTGCACAAGAGCAACGCCACCTTCAAGAACTCGCAGAGATGGCGCAGAGCTACGACGTAGAACTCTCTGCACAAGAGCAACGCCACGTTCAAGAACTCGCAGAGATGGCACAGAGCTACGATGCAGAATTTTTTGCACATGAACAACGCCGCCTTCAAGAACTCAGAGAGATGGAGCAGAGCTATGTCGTAGAACTCTCTGCACATGAATATGGCTTCCTTCAAGAACTTGCAGAGAAGGAGCAGAGCTACGACGTAGAACTCTCTGCGCAACAACAACGCCATGTTCAAGAACTCGCAGAGAAGGAGCAGAGCTACGTCATAGAACTCTCTGCGCAACAACAGCGCCACGTTCAAGAACTTGCCGAGAAAGAGCAGAGCTACGGCGTAGAACTCTCTGCGCAACAGCAACGCCACCTTCAAGAACTCGCAGAGAAGGAGCAGAGCTACGTCGTAGAACTCTCTGCGCAACAACAACGCCACGTTCAAGAACTCGCAGAGAAGGAGCAGAGCTACGACGTAGAACTCTCTGCGCAACAACAACGCCACGTTCAAGAACTCGCAGAGAAGGAGCAGAGCTACGTCATAGAACTCTCTGCGCAACAACAGCGCCACGTTCAAGAACTTGCCGAGAAAGAGCAGAGCTACGGCGTAGAACTCTCTGCGCAACAGCAACGCCACATTCAAGAACTCGCAGAGAAGGAGCAGAGCTACGACGTAGAACTCTCTGCGCAACAACAACGCCACGTTCAAGAACTCGCAGAGAAGGAGCAGAGCTACGTCGTAGAACTCTCTGCGCAACAACAGCGCCACGTTCAAGAACTTGCAGAGAAAGAGCAGAGCTACAGCGTAGAACTCTCTGCACAACAGCAACGCCACCTTCAAGAACTCGCAGAGAAGGAGCAGAGCTACGTCGTAGAACTCTCTGCGCAACAACGTCACGTTCAAGAACTTGCAGAGAAGGAGCAGAGCTACGTCGTAGAACTCTCTGCGCAACAACAACGCCACGTTCAAGAACTCGCAGAGAAGGAGCAGAGCTACGACGTAGAACTCTCTGCGCAACAACAACGCCACGTTCAAGAACTCGCAGAGAAGGAGCAGAGCTACGTCGTAGAACTCTCTGCGCAACAACAACGCCACCTTCAAGAACTCGCAGAGAAGGAGCAGAGCTACGTCGTAGAACTCTCTGCGCAACAACAACGCCACCTTCAAGAACTGAGTGAAAAGGAAGAACAACACCAAGTAGAAATCCAGCAGCTGAGAGATGAAATCTTCCAACTTCAGGTTTGTTGCCTCAGCTTATCTTTTTCATTCTAACAACAGATTTCAGGTGACTTTAGAGCTTTGAATTGAAAGTATCTTTTCTTTCCACTTTTAGGAGATGAAAAAGACAAAGAAAAAAAAGAGATTCTGGAAATGGAGTCGCAATCCACCCAAAGACCAAATCTCTGAGCCAAAACATCACTGCCAGACAGAAAACACCAGGATGGAACATGGTCACCAGAAAGCTCTCTCTCAGCAGAAAGAAGATTCCCAGGATGAGATCCAGCACCTGGAGGAGGAGAACCTCCAAGTTGAGGTTTGGTGACTCAGCTGATCTGTTTCATTCTAACAAATAACTTCAGTTGACTTAAGAGCTTTGAACTGAAAATATGCTGTTTCCCCCTTTCAGGAGAAGAAAAAGAAGGAGAGAAAAAAATTCTGGAGTGGCAGAAAATCACATCAATGATGCCCTCGGATGACCCTGTACAGTTTCTACCCCCTCCACCCTTCACCCCCCACTCTTCACCCCCTCCCCCACCCCATCCTCATCCCCTGTGACCATCACCCTCATCCTCACCCCCTCCCTTTCTCTTTTTTATATTTTTCATATTGTATATAGTTCTAAGTTCGTTCTGTTGAAATAAAATGCATTCATTATTCATTTCTTACTCTTTTTTTTTTAAACAAATGATTTGTTCACATAGACATAGATAGTTCCAAAACAAAGAAAATTGTATGAAATTACATGTAGAGAAAAAATGTTGCTATGGATTTTTATTCTCATTTAATTTCTACACGTTATTATTGTATTCCATTCATTTTTTCCGACACTTTATGTATTTTTTTCTATTAATCGATTGATCGATTAAGTGTAAGTTGGTGCATTACACTCTGAAAGAAGACGGACACGACAAAGCAGAATATACAGGAAGTCATAGATATACACTCACCGGCCACTTTATTAGGTACACCTGTCCAACTGCTCGTTAACACTTAATTTCTAATCAGCCAATCACATGGCGGCAACTCAGTGCATTTAGGCATGTAGACATGGTCAAGACAATCTCCTGCAGTTCAAACCGAGCATCAGTTTGGGGAAGAAAGGTGGTTTGAGTGACTTTGAACGTGGCATGGTTGTTGGTGCCAGAAGGGCTGGTCTGAGTATTTCAGAAACTGCTGATCTACTGGGATTTTCACGCACAACCATCTCTAGGGATTACAGAGAATGGTCCGAAAAAGAAAAAATATCCAGTGAGCGGCAGTTCTGTGGGTGGAAATGCCTTGTTGATGCCAGAGGTCAGAGGAGAATGGCCAGACTGGTTGGAGCTGATAGAAAGGCAACAGTGACTCAAATAACCACCCGTTATCAACCAAGGTAGGCAGAAGAGCATCTCTGAACGCACAGTACGTCCAACTTTGAGGCAGATGGGCTACAGCAGCAGAAGACCACGCCGGGTGCCACTCCTTTCAGCTAAGAACAGGAAACTGAGGCTACAATTTGCACAAGCTCATCGAAATTGGACAATAGAAGATTGGAAAAACGTTGCCTGGTCTGATGAGTCTCGATTTCTGCTGCGACATTCGGATGGTAGGGTCAGAATTTGGCATCAACAACATGAAAGCATGGATCCATCCTGCCTTGTATCAACGGTTCAGGCTGGTGGTGGTGGTGTAATGGTCAGTCAGTCATTTTCTATACCTGCTTATTCCTCATTAGGGTCGCAGGGGTCTGCTGGAGCCTATCCCAGCGCGTTACGGCGAGAGGCAGGGATACACCCCAGATGGTCGCCAGCCAATCGTGGGGCACACACACCATTCACTCACACACTCACACCTACGGGCAATTTAGAGTTGCCAATTAACCTGAGCATGTTTTTGGACTGTGGGAGGAAGCCGGAGTACCCGGTGAAAACCCACGCAGACACTGGGAGAACATGCAAACTCCACACAGAAAGGTCCCAGACCCAGGACCAAGGAGGTCTTGAACCTGCGACCTTCTTGCTGTGAGGCAACAGCGCTAACCCCTGCGCCACCGTGTCGCCTGGTGTAATGGTGTGAGGAATATTTTCTTGGCACTCTTTGGGCCCCTTGGTACCAATTGAGCATTGTTGCAACGCCACAGCCTACCTGAGTAGTGTTGCTGACCATGTCCATCCCTTTATGACCACAATGTACCCAACTTCTGATAATAGATGCAGGATAATACTCCATGTCATAAAGCTGGAATCATCTCAGACTGGTTTCTTGAACATGACAATGAGTTCACTGTACTTAAATGGCCTCCACAGTCACCAGATCTCAATCCAATAGAGCATCTTTGGGATCATGGATGTGCAGCCGACAAATCTGCACCAACTGTGTGATGCCATCATGTCAATATGGACCAAACTCTCTGAGGAATGCTTCCTCAGGGGGGGTCCAACCCGTTACTAGCATGGTGTACCTTTATATATATATATATATATATATATATATATATATATATATATATATATATATACTGTATTACCTAATCCCACCTAATCCCACTCATTCTCCGTGAATTATTGATAAATAATTGTTTAATTGTTTTACTTCCTCTTACATTACTGTTTGCTCAAATATTATATAATATATAAACAATTCAAACAAAGAATCAAATCAAAGAACAACAATCAAAGAACAATCAAAGAAGATATTATATATATTCTTGTTCATTAACACATCCATAACAATATTTATTTTACAAGTTACATCCATCCATTCATGTCACATCCATGACACTGAAATTACTGCATTAATCCAAATTGTTGTGAAAAAAATTAACTGTCATTCACTTTATTAACTTGAATTTATTTGTGTGTTTATTTCCACCCATCAAAACAGATTCACACATGTGCTACCTAGGCTTCCTACCGATCAAGATGACCCTAAAATTCAGGAATACTGGAGTCCAATCCAGTACTTTTCACAGTACATCAATGACATAATCTTTGAGGATCAGTTTTTACAAATCAAACACAGATGCGAACTACAGGAGTGTCACTGAATACTACTGCCCAGGAAATCAAGATTTGTTTTGGCATCTCAGTGCACATGGACTGCCTTGGCTATCCCACAGTCAAAATGTTGTGGGCTAAAAAACTAAAGTGCCACTTATTAGCAGGGAAATGACAAGGGATAGACGTGTTTTAGTTTTTGCAAGCAACAAGTAACAGTAGAGTGATACAGAAATGTATTTTGTTTTTGTTTTTTGTTCAAATTGAACACGTTGAATACCACTCTAAAGATATAATCTGCTCCTTTTTTCCTTATTTTCTAAATTCAGTTCTATTTTCACACGTAAATCGTCCTGTTGTCGTCTGCAGTGGACGTGCTGTGAAATTTAAATAAAAAAAATATTCAGAAAAATTTAAATTGGAAGTTGTATTTTTAGGCCCAAATAGATAGAAATTACACAAAAACAGAAATTTACAGAAACTTTTTTCTTTGGTTTTCCTGCCACGTTTGAGAAAGAGAGGTACGTTGAGCCAGTGATTCTTCTAAGGACTGTGACCAGCGTGCGTGTCCATCAACCTGCGAGCCTGTGACCCGGACGCATCCTGTTTGCGTTTCCTTGGTTACCGATCAGATTTTGAAATCTCCATCACTGATATACTACCAGGGTAGTGATTTAAAAGGCCTTGTTTTCATTTTTTCTTTATTCAGCGATACAAACTATGTAAAGAGAAGATTCCTTTTTTTTTACATTCTTCTACTTTAATTGAGGATTTAAAGGAAACATTGAACTTTGAACTGAAACTATGAGTTTGAACATTAGGATTGAACATTGAACTTTGGGCTTGAACTTTATTACACTTTATTGAACATTTGGTAATTGACTGACAAGATGCCAGAGGTGGAAAAAGTACTGAAAAAATGTAATTAAGTAAAAGTATCTTTTACTTTGCTTAAATCCTACTCAAGTAAAAGTACCTGTCTTAAAATGTACTTGAATGAAAGCAAAAAATTACTTAATTTCAAATTTACTTTGAGTAAAAGTTACTTAGCTTACTTGCAAAGCTCTTGTTCAGTTTTAGCAGGAGTTGATTTTCAAAGTTTATAGCACTAATCCGTGCTCTCTTCACTGTGAACAACAAACCAGCAGTGCTGAAAAGACGCTCACAGGTGGCTGAGGCTGGAAGGCCTGTGTTGAGTTTTAGAGACAGTTTTTGATATCTGGAAAAGAGTTCAAAAGATCCATATTTTCCGAGGCACAGGCAAGGTAGCCGTCTAACTCCCCTGAACCCTCTGACCTTCTGGCCTTCATGGTGGTGAAGAAATCCTCTTCATCAGATGAATGTTGTCTTTGTCCACCGTGCTCCTCTTCTGTCTCCATTTGGTCGAGGTGATGTCTGACATAGAGTCGACCTGTTCAATGAAAAACAGCATCGGGCAAATTAAGCTATTTGTTATTTGCTCTAAGTTTTTTTTATTTTTATTACTGACATTACATATTGAAACCACACCTGCTTCAATGACTTCAGCATTGTCAGTCCAGCCAGTCTTAAATTTTGGAAGGAGGATTGCTGCAGAAATAATTTCCTGGTCCTCCATCATCCCTCCAAAACGTTTCTGGACACCTTGCTGAAGTGCCTTGATGAGTGGCAGACACACCTTGGTGGACACTTCCTGCCTTCTCAGTTTGGACTGCAATTCATAAATGACTGGGAGCAACCCGCCAAGGTGTGTGTTGCTCTCTGACTGGAGGATGTTCAAGGCCTTTACCACTGGCCTCATCACGGAGCAGAACTCGGGACCAGACAGCCCGTGTCAACGGGTCCGGAACCCCATACTCCCGGAGTGCCCCCCACAGGACAAGTCCACAAAACACATGTAGACTGGTTGGGTGAACATCATCTTTCAATTCCGAACAGTCCTGGTCTGACTCTACATCCTCATCCTCCGTCTGGCTTTGCTCACCAAAAATACAGAAGGCCTTCACAAAATTTGAGCGACTCTCTGTGGTGGTTCTAACCACTTTCCCCCGTATTCTGTAATTGCAGTGGATGTCATCCAGCACACCAGCAAGCACATCAAATGTGTGTGACCCTCTTAACCTCCTACATGCCAACACAGCCGATTTTCTTTCAAAGGTCTCCCCGTCAATCCAGTGGCATGTCACACCTATGTAGCCTTTCTGGTGGACGGACCAACAATCTGTTGTAGTGGCGACATAATTCACATTGCTGAGGTGTGATATCATTTTGGTCTTCATTTCACAGGCAGCTTCCGCAATTTTGTTTTTAACTGTGGGTCTGGAGAGCACTTTGCATTGAGGATTGAGTCTTTAAATGCTGGCTGTTCAACCAAAGAGAAGGGGTGGTGACCTTCACTAATAAACCTCAAATGTATCCTGTCAACTGTCACTGAGATAGACGCACTGCACCACCAACTGCAAGTTTGGCCTAGTTGCCTGGTAGCTTGCTCTTACTTACTTGTACACAATACAAGAGGGTAGAGAATAGTCAGGTGATAGTAGGCACCCTCACATTTAGAAATAATAGTTAAGATTGAAGAGCTACAGTGTAGGCGTGTTCTAGAATATTTGGACCCTTGTGAAAAAAATATTATAACGGTGGCACAGGGGTTAGCGCTGTTCCCTCACAGCAAGAAGGTCGCAGGTTCAAGACCTCCTTGTTTCTGGGTCTGGGACCTTTCTGCATGGGTTTTCACCAGGTACTCCGGCTTCCTTCCACAGTCCAAAAACATGCTGAGGTTAATTGGTGACTCTAAATTGCCCGTAGGTGTGAGTGTGTGAGTGAATGGTGTGTGTGCCCCACGATTGGCTGGCGACCATCTGGGGTGTATCCCTGCCTCTCGCTGTAATGCGTTGGGATTGGCTCCAGCAGACTCCTGCGACCCTAATGAGGAATAAGCAGGTATAGAAGATGAGATGAGATATAAGTATTATAAAATCTGCAGTTTTACTGTAGTAGTACTATAGTTTTTGGCAGTGGTCAGCATTTTGGATACAAAAACATTGCAAACATACTCCATTATGCAGAAGTTTTGCAATGCTGCAAACAAAAAACTACAGTAAAAATGCATTAAATTTCAATAATGTTGCTGCACATAAATGCAATCTTAAATAGACATAAACTGAGATAAACTAAATGTGACAACACCACCATTTAATTCCTCTAGGAGCTGAAGATAGGAGCTGGTGTGTTGCACTTTTCTTGTTTTGTTTCCTAATTGTGTTATACAAGTTGACCAGTAGGTGGCAGTCTAAGCCCAGATGTAATTCTGTGTAGCCGGAAGCAAATAGGAAAAAAAAACAAAAAACTAAAGAGGAGAGAAAATGGTGAATGCAGCAGTTCTGTGTAAGTGAGAATGTAAAATAAATTCAAATCTTTATTAGTACACTGTTGAGGACTCTCATTTCATTCAAGTGTGCAAAACATGGGATAATGAATCTGAGCTGTTGAATGTTGGCAGTTGCACGAAACCCTGACACAAGCCAATGTAATTCTGTGGTGATCGCTCAGCTGCCAGGACATCACCGAAAACAAATTCTAATTAACTGTTGTGATGTTGTATAGCCTATTTATGTAAAATCACTGGTGTTATCTAAAACCATCATAACATTCATTTCATTTAACCATGGACTAGCACTGTCCACTCGAAACTAGTCAATAGTTCAGGCAATAACCCACAAACTATCCTATAGCCAAAATAAATTAAGATGATTTATTAAGTGAACGATCGCAAACTAAAATCCTGCATTCTTATTATTTCTGACTGTCCTCTACAGCCGATTTTAAACGTTAGGTGATTTTCCCTACTCTCAGCTAGTTTGCTTGAATGATCAGGATGGAAAATATTGATATAATGAAGCCAGATTGCGTTAACCCAGCGGTTCCCAAATGTTTTTAGCTGAGCATCTCCATCTTTATCCCAACCTGGTTGACACCCCCCTATGTCCTACACCTTCCAAAAGACAACTAAATGTGTTAAGGCAGCTGTTTAATTCTGCTCAACCAGATCACATCATCTAATGATCACATTAATAAAAGAGCATCTGAATTAAATTGAAATGTACCAAAGTTTTAAAATAATACAGCACAGTAAAGTTTCTATCAGGAGATGACAGGCTTAGCAGCAGGAAGTGTGTTGGGGGGAGCAGGATATTTAAACCATAGTAACACTAGTCTGATGATACAGGATATTATGGGATATTATGTTATAGCTGCTGTTTGGTTGATGTTTTAGAATCAATGATCATTCATCATCTTGTTAAAAGGATGTGACATTGAGGGGATTTCACATTGTCCTGATTTGGTGGCTTTAAACAGAATAAAGTTGGTTTCCTTGGATAGTCCACTTTGTTTGTCCAGTTGTAAAAGCTCATAGAACTCTGGTTGACTTGAAAATGGCGGGTCTCCGTTTCGTATCAAGTGAATCCTGGTCTGGTTCTATACAGTGTGAACGAACCAAACACAGGACTAAATGTACATTTTATATTTATTTATATTTCAGAACCAGCATCCACTGGTGTTCACTTTCTCAGCGTCTCCGCCTCAGCTGATAGAATACAGTCCTCGCTGTTGAGCCGAACATCATCATTTTTAATGATATATCAGCTCTACTTTAATATGAACAACTCAACATCTCACCAGCGTGGAGTCTCTGCTTCAACAGCAAATCTGCGGAAATATGAGCGTGACTCCAGTGACTGGACTCGACTTCCGCGTGTCGCCTGACGCAGGAATAATGACGCACCAAAAAAATAAATGAAATAAAAAGCGTTAAACCAGCATGTCTAAACAGAGAGAAGGCTTATAACGGGATGTTGAATATCCATTTAATATAACAAATAAAACGTTTATTTAGACGTCTTTATTCTGTCGGAAAATCCCACTTTGAAAAAACTTTATTAAAAACACTCCAGGCCGCCATTACATATTTTAGCTTGCGCACCCCCTAGTGGCCGCTAACCAAACAACAATAAATATACCGTATGGGTAGAACAGGTAGGTCTATTTGTAGCCTACTTACCACCACGTGCTTTCATAGGTTGGATGTTGAGGTGTTGTATGCTGAAAGTTTGGTTCGGCAGGGCAGACACATTGTATGTTGCATGATGATGTCGCTGCCTTTTTTGCGTTTAAACGCGAATAGGTCGTCGAGGTTTGGCCAAGGGTTTCTTTGGCTTTCCTCTCCAGAATCAAATGCATCTTCATCCTCCATGACCTCCATACCTAGCTCCACACTAGCCATCTAGCTCCAACGCCGTGACCCGGATTGTGAAACCGTGGAATTGCAGCACAATGCAATTTCCTTTCAGTTCCGGCTGATTTTTTTATTTTTTGCACCATCAATATTATTTTACTCAGTAACGTGATCAGCTTTCAATATAGCAAAATAAAATACTTGCCTTAAAATGTACTAGAGTAAAAGTAAAATTACCTATTTCAAAAACTGCTTAAAAAATCACAAAGTATCCATAAAAACAACTCAATTACATTAACGTGAGTGAATGTAATTCGTAACGGTTTTACTGTTTCTATTGTGGTTAAAAGATGTGTTTAATAAATGTGTCTGCCTTTTTCTTCATCTAAATACTGGTCGTGGCCAATTCTCTCCTTATAGCTGAACCTAGCTCTGATTTCTCTGGTAATATAATGGTCTATATATTACATTAACTAGGAAGTGTTACACTTCTATAATAGTAAAGTGATCATCTTTGGGTTGTGGACTGTTGGTCTGGACAAAAAAAAGACTTTTTAGGTTGAATCTTCAGCTTTGGGAGACTGATCAACATTTTACACCATTTTCTTTAATCCAACAACTAATCGATTCATCAATAATTAATAGTCAGTAGATGAACAGAATCTCAAAATAGTTGTCACAGTAGTTTCATCCCTATATTAACCATCATTTCACTGCACCAAGGGACATTAACATAATCCTTAGGTCTTTAGACACATATTTAGATTCTGGGGATCATAAGTAGTGTTGTTCATTGATGACAACATGAGGAGTAAAAAACGCTTTCAGCTTCTAGTGTCTTCAGTGTCTCTGGTCATGAGATTATATGAGAAGAGACATTGCTGAAGAATTGATCAGACAACCAACCCTCCACATGGGAGAAGGGTTTCATCTACTCCCGTAGAGCTGCAACGATTAGTCGATTAATCAAGTAGTTGCCAACTGTTACGTTAATCGCCAGTTATTTTGATAATCGATTCATCGGTTTGAGTCATTTTTAAGAAGAAAATGTCCAAATTCTCTGGTTCCAGCTTCTCAAATCTGATTATTTTCTAGTTTCTTTAGTCTTTTATATCAGTAACTGATGATCATTGGGTTGAGGACTGTTGGTCTGGACAAAAAACAGAAGATTCATGTTGAATCTTCAGCTTTGGTAAACAGTGATCGATATTTTACACCATTTTATGAATCAAACAACTAATCAAATCATTTCAATAGTCAATAGATGAACAGAATCTCAAAATAGTCGTTAGTCAGTAGTTGCAGCCCTATACTCCAGTATAGTAACCATCATTTCACTGTGATGAGGGACATTAACATGATCCTTAGTCCTAAATTCATTTGGTTGGAAACAGTGACCAACATTTTGTTTCATTTTATGAACCAAACAACTAATTGATTGTTTCAATAATCAAGTGATAGAGCAGCTGATGTCATTCCTTTAAACTTCACTGGGTTTGGTTGTGTGTGTGTGTGTGTGTGTGTGTGTGTGTGTGTGTGTGTGTGTGTGTGTGTGTGTGTGTGTGTGTGTGTGTGTGTGCAGGTGTGTATGTGTGTGCAGGTGTGTATGTGTGTGCAGGTGTGTGTGTGTGTGTGTGTGTGTGTGTGTGTGTGTGTGTGTGTGTGTGTGTGTGTGTGTGTGTGTGCAGGTGTGTGTGAAGGAGAGAGGGAAATATTGATGAGTGAGGTTTTTCCTGTGAACCTGGAGGGTTTTCGACTTTTCGGTCTGAAGGAAGTTTCTGACTTCCAGCAGCTAAAGTCCCATGTCATCCAATTTATGTCCGTTTCATTTCACATTTGTGTTTTCTGGTCAGTATTTGTGGTCAGTGGTGTTTAGGCAGGCAGGTTTATTTGTATAGAACATTTCAACAACAAGGGAATTCAAAGTGCATAAAACATTAACAGCATCAATATACAAGAGGGGAAAAGGGGAAAAATCATAAATGTAAAATAAAAAAAGAAGAAGAAATTAAAAGTTTAAATTAAATAGGATTAAAAAAATTTAACAATCAAATTAAAACCAGGAAAAAGGAAGATGTAATTTAAAAACAGTTTATTAATATGGGAAAAATCTCAATTTTTCAATAAAAAAATATAAGTAGCAATTAAAAATTAATGACAATGAAATAAGATTTAAAAATTTGGAAAGAAAATATAATTATAAACTGAACAGTTAATTAAAAGGAGAAAAATCAAAACTCCAAATGAAAAAAGAAACTTCTCAACTTTAAATGGGAAGAAATAGTTTTGTCAGTGTTGATCAGATCAGACAAACAACCGTCCATATTGGAGAAGAGTTTCATTTACTCTGGTTCAGCTGCAACGATTAGTCGATTAATCAATGAGTTGAAGTGTTACATTAATCAAATATATAATAATAGTTATTTTGATGGCAGACTTCAGTCATTTTAAAGAAGAAAATGTCCAAAACAGTTGGTTCCAGCTTCTCAAATCTGATTATTTTCTGCTTTCTTTAGTCTTCTAAACTTCTAGTAGTTAGTCTTCTAGTAAACTGATCAATCTTCAGCTTTGGGAAACAGTGATTGATATTTTACACCATTTTATTCATAATCAATAGATTAATCGACTCAGAATAGTTGTTAGTTGCAGCCCTAGTGGAGGTTGAAAGATGTACAAGGAAGTTAATGTGTTTAAGGTGTTAATGCTTCATCATGTTTTAGACATTTATATGAGCAGTTACCTATAGTTAGTTGCCTTGGTAACAAATGAGGGGGATCCAAATGTAAACACTAATACTTAGTAGTGTTGTCAGTGTTACCTTCTTGAAAGTAAACAATTTCTTTACAAAGTTCATAACTGAGCAGATTTCACACGGAGAACAGCATTTGTGGGATTCACAGCGGAACTTTGACAGCAAGAGATTGATTTCAGAAGTTGGATTACTTTCATGATAAAGACTTTGGATCGTTGGAGCAGTTGAATCATCTTGGAGATAAACAGCGACAGGATTTGACCAGTTGGATTTTCAGATCACCAACCAGCACAGAGACGACTGAGCAGAGCCCAGATGGTAAGATGTTCAAACCAGAACTCAGCACTGCACTTCTACACTGTGTTTAACAGGATTTCAGCTATTTCATATTGTGTATTAACGCACTTTTGATCCTATTTGTAATTTATTGTCACACTTCTAGTAAAATGGTAAACATTTGTCTCTACATTGCTCCACTGTTTCCACCAAATTCCACCAAATCTTAATAATGTTAATATTGTAATAAGAATGTTTTCAGAAAACATTATTGCAGAATATTCTGGGAAATGAATCAAACCACCCTGTTAAAACTTACTAAACATAATGTTTCAAGCTAGAATTTGAACAAGCACATGAAGCATCAACTCTTCACCCACTTATTCAAATGATAGTCTGTACTATATTTATACAAAAACATCATTTTTAAATGGAGTTTGATGAGTTTTGCAGGAATCGGTTGCTTTTGCAAGAGATGTCTAATGTTTTGCTGGTGTGGTGAAAGGTTTTAGGGTTAGTGTGTAGAGTTTATTCATAGTTTCAAAAATAGTGTCAAATGAATCAGAGAAAAAAAGTGTAAACTCATTTTTTGGATATCTGTGAATATCTGAACTATCTCAGATTAAAATAAATATTCTACATAAAAACTGCTTGAAGGATTTATTAAAGAGCTCTAGTGTGAAATGGAAATGTTTAAACACATTTACAGAAACTGTGGCTCATTTATTGAAAACTAAAAAGACTTTTTAAACTAAATCTCTTGGAAAAATCAAACAAAGAACTCAAAAAAATAAAGATTATTTCTCTTCTCATATTTGTCTATTTCCATCAAAGCTATCCACACAAATTCACCAGTGTAATGAATCTAAAACATCATTAAAATAATGTTCATGTAGATTTTGTCTTCATGAGGCCATGTTACATATTCAAACATAAACAAGTACAGTTGCCATGTCATTGTTCATACAATATGAAGTCTGATGCTATGTTGTAATACTGAGAATAGATCTGATAGATTGACACAATCATTGTATCAGAATAGGATAAAATGCACATTTGTCTGTTCAGTGAGCTCCAACAACCAGCTTCACAGAGTCAGACCATGAATTTATTGTTGATACTGAAAGTTGTTGAGGTCTGAGACACTAATGTTAGTTTTTGTCCACAGTAATTACATTGATTAGCAAATTAAGAAACATTACATGATAATACAATTTTTATGTAGAGTTTTGTACAAATTTGATTTTGAATATTTAAGTAATAACAGATTTGGGCGACACGGTGGAACAGGGGTTAGCGCTGTTGCCTCACAGCAAGAAGGTCGCAGGTTCAAGACCTCCTTGTTTCTGGGTCTGGGACCTTTCTGTGTGGAGTTTGCATGTTCTCCCTGTGACTGCGTGGGTTTTCACCAGGTACTCCGGCTTCCTCCCACAGTCTAAAAACATGCTGAGGTTAATTGGAGACTCTAAATTGCCCGTAGGTGTGAGTGTGTGAGTGAATGGTGTGTGTGCCCCACGATTGGCTGGCGACCATCTGGGGTGTATCCCTGCCTCTTGCCATAACGTGCTGGGATTGGCTCCAGCAGACCCCTGTGACCCTAATGAGGAATAAGCAGGTATAGAAAATGACTGACTGACAACAGATTTGTGCTTAGACTTTAACCGAATCATGTTCATGAGCTTCAAGTTTTCAGAATTGTGTGCAAAGCTTCATTTTTTTTGTGTGTGTATACTTTATGACTACAAAAATACAGGCATCAGATATCCTGCTGTCATAGGAAAATGTCCACATGGATTTCTGTGTTTTGTGTCAGGATAACAACCGAGGAGTCGAGTTGAGAAGATCACTGGATATGGTGCTGCAACAAAAGGATGAAGAACTTGAGAAGGAGAGAGAGCAATGGAGAGGCCATGTATTAAAACTGCTGGAGGAAAAAAAGATCACAGAAAGGAAAATGGCCGCCCTGGAAGAAAAGCAGAGTAAACTCTGTGAGCAAGAACATCACTTGGTTAAAGAACTCAGAGAGAAGGAGCAGAGCTACGTCGTAGAACTCTCTGCACAAGAGCAACGCCACCTTCAAGAACTCGCAGAGATGGCGCAGAGCTACGACGTAGAACTCTCTGCGCAACAACAACGGCACGTTCAAGAACTTGCAGAGAAGGAGCAGAGCTACGTCGTAGAACTCTCTGCACAAGAGCAACACCACCTTCAAGAACTCGCAGAGATGGCGCAGAGCTACGACGTAGAACTCTCTGCACAAGAGCAACGCCACGTTCAAGAACTCGCAGAGATGGAGCAGAGCTACGACGTAGAACTCTCTGCACAAGAGCAACGCCACGTTCAAGAACTCGCAGAGATGGCGCAGAGCTACGACGCAAAATTTTTTGCACATGAACAACGCCGCCTTCAAGAACTCAGAGAGATGGAGCAGAGCTACGTCGTAGAACTCTCTGCACATGAATATGGCTTCCTTCAAGAACTTGCAGAGAAGGAGCAGAGCTACGACGTAGAACTCTCTGCGCAACAACAACGCCACATTCAAGAACTTGCAGAGAAGGAGCAGAGCTACGACGTAGAACTCTCTGCGCAACAACGGCGCCACCTTCAAGAACTCGCAGAGAAGGAGCAGAGCTACGTCGTAGAACTCTCTGCGCAACAACAGCGCCACCTTCAAGAACTCGCAGAGAAGGAGCAGAGCTACGTCGTAGAACTCTCTGCGCAACAACAACGCCACATTCAAGAACTCGCAGAGAAGGAGCAGAGCTACGACGTAGAACTCTCTGCGCAACACCAACGCCACATTCAAGAACTCGCAGAGAAGGAGCAGAGCTACGACGTAGAACTCTCTGCGCAACAACGGCGCCACCTTCAAGAACTCGCAGAGAAGGAGCAGAGCTACGTCGTAGAACTCTCTGCGCAACAACGGCGCCACCTTCAAGAACTCGCAGAGAAGGAGCAGAGCTACGTCGTAGAACTCTCAGCGCAACAACGCCACGTTCAAGAACTCGCAGAGAAGGAGCAGAGCTACATCGTAGAACTCTCTGCGCAACAACGGCGCCACCTTCAAGAACTCGCAGAGAAGGAGCAGAGCTACATCGTAGAACTCTCTGCGCAACAACGGCGCCACCTTCAAGAACTCACAGAGAAGGAGCAGAGCTACGACGTAGAACTCTCTGCGCAACAACAATGCCATGTTCAAGAACTTGCAGAGAAGGAGCAGAGCTACGTCGTAGAACTCTCTGCGCAACAACAACGCCACGTTCAAGAACTCACAGAGAAGGAGCAGAGCTACGTCGTAGAACTCTCTGCACAACAATGCCACGTTCAAGAACTCGCAGAGAAGGAGCAGAGCTATGTCGTAGAACTCTCTGCGCAACAACAACGCCACGTTCAAGAACTCGCAGAGAAGGAGCAGAGCTACGTCGTAGAACTCTCTGCGCAACAACAACGCCACGTTCAAGAACTCGCAGAGAAGGAGCAGAGCTACGTCGTAGAACTCTCTGCACAACAACAGCGCCACGTTCAAGAACTGAGTGAAAAGGAAGAACAACACCAAGTAGAAATCCAGCAGCTGAGAGATGAAATCTTCCAACTTCAGGTTTGTTGCCTCAGCTTATCTTTTTCATTCTAACAACGGATTTCACGTGACTTTAGAGCTTTGAATTGAAAGTATTCTTTCTTTCCACTTTTAGGAGATGAAAAAGACAAAGAAAAAAAAGAGATTCTGGAAATGGAGTCGCAATCCACCCAAAGACCAAATCTCTGAGCCAAAACATCGCTGCCAGACAGAAAACACCAGGATGGAACATGGTCACCAGAAAGCTCTCTCTCAGCAGAAAGAAGATTCCCAGGATGAGATCCAGCACCTGGAGGAGGAGAACCTCCAAGTTGAGGTTTGGTGACTCAGCTGATCTGTTTCATTCTAACAAATAACTTCAGTTGACTTAAGAGCTTTGAACTGAAAATATGCTGTTTCCCCCTTTCAGGAGAAGAAAAAGAAGGAGAGAAAAAAATTCTGGAGTGGCAGAAAATCACATCAATGATGCCCTCGGATGACCCTGTACAGTTTCTACCCCCTCCACCCTTCACCCCCCACTCTCCACCCCCTCCCCCACCCCATCCTCACCCCCTGTGACCATCACCCTCACTCCCCTTCACCCTCACTCCCCTTCACCCTCATTCTCACCCCCTCCCTTTTTCTTTTTTGTATATTATATTGTATATAGTTCTAAGTTAGTTCTGTTCAAATAAAATGCATTCATTATTCATTTCTTACTCTTTTTTTAAACAAATGATTTGTTCACATAGACATAGACAACATTGTAATTTTTCCCAATGAAATTCCAAAACTTCAAAGAAAATTTTATGAAAGTTACATTCCCTGCGTAGAGAAAAAATGTTGATATGGATTTGTATTCTTATTTCATTTATACATGTTATTATTGTGTTCCATTTATTTTTTAAGTTTTATTTTTTAATCATTTCAATAATCAATTGTGTATCAGACTATAAAAGTAGTTGTTACAGTAGTTTAAGCCCTACACTCCAGTATAGTAACCATCATTTCACTGCGACAAAGGACAATGACAATTTGGTGGGAAACAGTGACCAACGTTTCGCTCCATTTTATGAACCAAACAACTAATCGAATAATCCTTTCAATAATCAAGTGATAGAGAGAGCAGCTGCCTATTGAATTGACGTCATTCCTTTAAACGTCATTGGTTTGGGTTGCTGTGTGTGTGCAGGTGTGTGTGAAGGAGAGAAGGAAATATTGATGAGTGTGGTTTTCCTGTGTGAACCTGGAGGGTTTTTGCGACCTTCCCGTCTCAAGGAGGCTTCCCAACTTCCAGCAACGAAAGTCCCGTACCATCGACCTTGCATCGCGTTTGGTTCACATCCGTGTTTCATAACGTCCGTGCGTCTGAGATTCGGCCTCGCTGGCGTCATGAACAACACACGAGTCGACCCCCTTCCAACACCTTCAAACACACACACTACTGAAAACAGCCGGCAGGGAAAAGACCAACGCCATTACTGATTTTCTCTTCCCTACAACATCAGACATGCCTCACGGTGTCTGTGGGAGATTGTTGTCATAAGTTTCTCGAGAAAAAAAGGAAGGAATAAGGATATGACTTTGAAAAAAGCTTCTGTGGTGGGGAAATCGTGCATTTAATCCAATATGGAGAACCCGGTCGGTGTGAAAGATCCCTGAATGAAAGTCTCCTCTGACGAGATGGATGTGTTTTCCTTTGAGTCGCGGGGAGCGTGAAAACGACCCCCCCCCCCCCCCCCCCCCCAGACGTGCCGCAATTATTTTAATCTGAAAAGATCAAATATTGATTCGGCAGAAAGCATAACTCAGTTCCGGTGGCCTTGCCCCCGCTGCTCCGTGTCTCTTGTGTCTCGGGGGAGCGAGTACGCCAAATTGATCTTATAATGTCAAGCCCATACCCACGGTAATATTTTCACTGCAGCAATTTCAATAAACTGATTTTTAGCATCTATCAAACATTTACAGAGGATGAGCACGGTTAGAGACAAAAGGGGAAAAAAAGATAGAGAGACTAATGCAGTCAGTCGAACATAAAACTAACATTTTATCTTGTTAATTAATCATTTTAAATGCCGTTAATTACATTAATAGTGTTTATCTTCCTTTAGCAGAACTTTGTCATTCTGAAGTCCCTAAAAATGTGGTTTTAATCAATGTTTTTTTCTATTCCCAATGGATCACATGATTATTTGAATGTCAAACTTTTCAAATTAGAAGATAGACATACACTACCGTTCATAACTTTGGGGTCACAGAGAATATTTTGTTTTCCATGAAAAAATCCACTTTTATTTAGCACCACGAGTTGTAAAATAAATATAAAATATAATCAAGACATTGACAAGGTTAGAAATAATGATTTGTATTTGAAATAATAATTTTTTTTTCCTTCAAACTTTGCTTTCAGTTTTCTAGCTTCTCTAACCAGCTAAACTGTTTTCAGCTGTGCTAACATGATTGCACAAGGGTTTTCTAATCATTCATTAGTCTTCTGACGCAATGAGCAAACACATTGTACCATTAGAACACTGGACTGATAGTTGCTGGAAATGGGCCTCTATACACCTATGTAAATATTGCACAAAAACAAGACATTTGCAGACTGCTACCGCTAATGCTACCGCTAACTGCTACCGCTAGCATTAGCTGTAGCAGTTTAGTTTAAAGTTTAGTTTAGTTTAGTTTAAAGTTATCTTCATTGAAAAAGTGTTTTCTTTCAAAAATAAGGACATTTATATGTGAGCCCAAACTTTTGAATGCTAGTATATAGATCCCCTTTTTTATTATCCAGAGATAATGTTTGCATTATGAGAAAGTGACAAGAGTACGAACAGGTCACGCCTTACTACCTGAACAGGTCTGTAAGCACACAGCCAATAAAGATAGCGGATTCCGGGGTGAAGTACCTGCCAACGCCATCAATCCACACAATAAAACTCTCCTTCTTTACTTCCCCATCCTTTCTCCGCCCTCGTTCCTTCCTCTCATGGTCCCCCCATAACTCACAGATTCACTTTTTTACTGTCCAGCTTAGCCGCGTAGCACAGCAGAGTAATAGACTATTGACTCATATTTGTGGGGGGAATTTTGCCATTTATTTCAGCGTTAGTTCAGTAGGAGAGTTAATATGGAAAGCTGTGCGTGCATCTTTAAGCACTGGGGCCACCTTGGCTGCCGCCTTTTTATTTATTTTTTGTTCCGTATTTGCAAAATATGGCTTGTGCAAGGGTGAGATAAATATGAGACTGTCGTGCTTATGATGACAATGGCTTTTTATTCACCTTCTCGGCTGCAGACTTTCCTCGACCTGAGAGAAGCTCCAGGGACAATGTCAAAACTGTCCTGTGGTTTAAAAACTTGGTACCAGACAGTATAACTCTTAAAAAGGTTTAAAGAGACACATGCTATCAACACATTTTATAGTCTAGGTAGATTAAATATTTAAAATGTATCTTTCTTTTCTTTTTCGGTTACACCGTTTGACAACATTTTTTTACTTTTTTTGATCTTGCCATGATTTGTCACTGATCCTCCGTCTACAAAGAGTTCAGTTCCATTAACCCTCATGTTGTGTTACCGGGTCAAATCTGACCATTTTAAAGTTTTTGTCTCTGAAAAAATGTGGTTAATTTGATGAGATTCACCTAAGATTCCACGTCGTTGTCCACAAAGAGGATTTCAGCACCCAAAATAAATTCTATTACTTTACATACAATTTTGGGTATTTTATTCAACTTTTGTACACTCTTAGTGTTTCCGGTCAAAAACTACTCATCCATTCATTTCTAATGGCCCTCATTAGAAATGAATGGGGGAGACCAGACTTAATGTAAGAAACTGAACTCAAGTACATCTACATTTGTCAGATGGACACACACATATACACACGCACCACATTTTTAATGGTTTCCTTGGTAACTCAAGTAGTTCATGATAAACAGTAATCTATGTTTCATCTGATTATTTCTTATAGTCAAAATAATCCAGAAATTGTGGTTTTAAGAACTCAAATTCAAGATGTATAAGTTCAGATCAATGAGACACACAGGCCATAAATAACAAATAGAAAAGAAACTGTCTTTTATTTTTTTCAAGAAAGGATAACTTTATACATCAGAAGCTAATGGATGATTGGAAAACCCTGAAAACACTATAAGAAGCTCTAAAACTAACCTTCCTTTGGGTCAAGGGGTTTAAAAGTAGGCAACTGGACTTTTTCTTTGAGCTTGAAGACGTTTCACCTTTCATCCGAAAGGCTTCTTCAGTTCTAGCCTGACGATGGAAACCAGGAGTTATATCTCTGAATCACAGAGGGTGGAGCTATAGACCACACCTCCCATCCCCTTCACCATCTTCACCATCAGAGCAGGACTCTCTCTCTGGATCATGTGACCACGACTCCCATTCCAAGTCACACCTTGAATTGGAATGAGAGTTGTTACCACAACGACTCTCATCCAAATTCACACCTTGAAGGGTGACCTATGTGACCCTTTGTTATGGGATGAGGATGTGGTCTATAGCTCCACCCTACAATGACCTGGATGAGTGAGAATCTACACAGTAACCTTCCTCTGAGCAGGTTGAGTGTCTGGAGCATCACAGTTGTCGGGTCTCAAATTATTATTTCTGACCTTCTTAATGTCTTGACTATATTTTCTATACATTTTACAACCCATGGTGGTAAATATAAGTGTGATTTTTCATGGAAAACACAAAATTGTGTGGGTGACCCCAAACTTTTGAACGGTAGTGTATGTATTGTCACACTTTTTATGATGAGTCTTAATGACCACGGAACACCAAACTGATTAACATGAACCCAAGACAACATGAGGGTTAAAAGTGAAGTCAGAGCCGTCCCAATTCTCCCTGCCAAGTATCAGGCTGTGAGACTGGAGTGTGACTGTGGCTGCCTCCATTCTGCGTTCCCCAGCCTGTCCTCATTAGACGCTGAGAGACTGACACAGCCATCCCTCCTCCCTCACTCGCTTTTTTTCCCCCCCTTTTCCCCTTCAGCCCGATGAAAGCTCCGTGAACCCTCGTAGGGTGTGAGCCATAATGAATCACTATTAGCCCGGGTCACACTGGCTGACAACCAATTTACAAGGAAGGACGAGCTGGACAGTGACATCCAGTTAAATGTGAGCGCTTCATCCCTGTGTAATACAGATACCTTCGAAGCAGCTATCGCGGGCGAACAAACCAGATTATATCTTATCTCCTGATATTTGTCTGTTCACCTCGGGTCATCATGACACTCCTGCAACAATCCTTGCAGCGTGGGTTCAGGATCTCAGCATTGCTACTTTGCCATAGGTGGGTGCATTCTGACATCTAGTGGTGTTCATTGATAACAACAAGAGGAAAAGATGCCTTCAGCTTCTAGTGTCTTCAGTGTCTCTGGTCATGTGATTAAGTGAGAAGAGAAATTGCTGAAGAATTGATCAGACAACCAACCCTCCACATGGGAGAAGGGTTTCATCTACTCCAGTAGAGCTGCAATGATTAATCGATTAATCAAGTAGTCCAAATTCTCTGGTTCCAGCTTCTCAAATCTGATTATTTTCTGGTTTCTTCAGTCTTCTATAATAGTAAACTGATGATCTTTGGGTTGTGGACTGCTGGTCTGGCCAAAAAAAGATCTTTTAGGTTGAATCTCCAGCTTTGGGAGACAGTGATCGACATTTGACATCATTTTATGAACCAAACAACTAATCAATACATTAAGGCCTGAGGCCCTTAGACAAATAGTTAGATTCATAAAGAATCATGAGGTAGCACAAGCATAGTAACAATGCTTGTGCATTGGGTGTTTTATTACTACAGGAGAAATCAGTGAAGTCACCTTCTGCACATATGGGTCAAAATGAAAAGATGAAAAGTTTTATTAGCCTCAATATCCGTTCCTTTAGGTAAGTCATTGACCCCTACCCATTTACCATAATGGGTTAATTCTCATCAGTTCAAATGCAAAGTTAGCATGAGCATCCCTCCATATGACCATTAAAACCACATTTTATGTGGCGTGCTCTGATCAGACAGCAGATCGGGATAATAAAGCCGAACCCGGCTCGTTATTAGGTCTGAGCTCAGTGGTGAAAGAAGCTCCCGTGAGGAGAAAATCAAAAGAAGGATCTCCTATTCTCACTTAATCAAGTAGCAATCAGACAGGCCCAGAGCTGAGGACAGCTGGTCTCTGAATGGACAGAACAAGTCTGCACACTGTCTGCTCAGAGAGTTTCCGGACAGTTCCAGCTGATGATCAAAGAGGGTGAATCCTGAAAGAAATATGAGTTTGACTCAGCTAAATGATGAATTCACTGGTATCACCATTAACGACATAATAATATCAATTAAATATCTGGGCCGAGTTTGGAGAACACAGGGCGCTCTGCTGTAATTTGGTGTTAAATTGCCAAATTAAGTTCGCTGACCACTCGCTGCATAATGAACCTTTAATAAAAAAAAGCATGAGCTGTCATTAACGGACCCACTCAGCTATATAATACTCTCCTCTTGACATTTGGGATTAGTTGTGCCCTGAAACAGCCACTAGATGGCGTCATCTACTGAATGCTTGTAGCATTTGTGTTTCATAATGAATGTTATTTCTTTTTCTTTAATTGTGGCGTGTTATTTGCATTTTGCGCTTGTAAAGTTTGCTTGTTAAAGTGAATTTTGAGGATGTAGTGAAGGATTTTATTCTTACTGATTATGGAACCTCTTTAGCCTTTAATTGGATCAGTAGTTTACAACTTTTCTGGTGTTCTGGACCCTCTACTATAAATAATAGAAAATTATGATAAAAAATACAAATTAACAATTATAGAAATGCATTTATTGAAAAAAAATAGTAAGTAAACACAACAAAAAAAACTATTTATGATGCTTCAGGGGGCTCAAACATCTCTTATTGCATAATACAATCAAACTGTTCTGTGACTGTGATATTTTCCCACTAAGAGTTTAAGATGAACAAAGAAAACATTGTATATGAGATGTTGGAGTCAGTAAAGGGTTAAAAGACTAAAAGCCTCTGAGACTCCGCCTCTTTTGAGTGACTCAGCGGCACAACAGGAAGCAGGAAGTGCACACACACAGATAGACACACATAGATACACACACCCACACACACATAGAAGCACGTCTCCCCGGCACAGGACTTTGTGTGTCAGGTATGTGTGCGTCTCTTCTTGCACGTAACAGACAGCTCATGTGTTTGCATTTTAAAGATTTTACAGACTGATCTGTGTTGAGGAGTCTTCACGAAAGTGAACAGAGCAGAATGCAAAGCAGGCGAGAGCCAGGATCAACTTCCACAGTAAAAACAGCCCTTGCACCTTTGCCCTACTTTCGTTTCCAGGGCAAGAAAATCGGCTCCGGCGTGACAATGGCAGGCAGGCTGTCTCTCCCTGAGGTGGACCTCTCCTGCCCCATATGCTGCGACATCTTCCGGGACCCGGTGGTCCTCAAGTGCAGCCACAGCTTCTGCGCGCCCTGCCTGCAGGAATACTGGGCCCCGAGGGGACACCACCGGGACTGCCCCCTGTGCAGGACCCAGTCCCTGGACGACCCCGTGCCCAGCCTGACCCTGAAGAACCTGTGCGAGTCCTACATCCAGGACAGCGAGACCCTGGAGGACAAGGCCGGGGAGCTGTACTGCGACCCGGGGGAGATGTGCCCCCTCCACGGGGAGAAGCTGAAGCTCTTCTGCCTGGCGGACCGCGAGGCCATCTGCGTGGTCTGCCACACGTCCAGGAAGCACAAGCAGCACGACTGCTGCCCCGTCAGCGAGGCTGTCATGGACGTGAAGGTAAATTATCCCCAACTAAGCCTGAGTATTGACGTACTGGGGAACAAAGTGTACTAATCAGCTTCTATTTAATATTAACCCTTCCCAGGAGAAAATCAAGTCTGCTCTCAGCTCTCTGCAGGAGAAGAAGGAAGCTTTTGACAAAATCAAGAAAAACTACGAGGACACCGTGGTGCACATTGAGGTTGGTTTTTCATGCCACGTTCGCTATATCCAAACCATGTATATTCAGGTTTTTATTGTCGTTTTTTCCTCCCTAGGTCCAGGCTCGGTACGTGGAGGGACGCACGCGCCTGGAGTTTGAAAAGTTACGCAGCTTCCTCAACGCCGAGGAGGCGGCCAGGATGGAGAGGCTGAGGCTGGAGGAGGAACAGAAGACCGTCGCCATGCAGCTGAAGATCCAAGAGATCACCAGGAACATCGAGTCTGTGACTGAATCCATAAGAGCTTTGGAGGAGGAGGTGGCGTCAGACGGCATCTCTGTACTTCACGTGAGTTTACGAACGTGTGGAATATCCAAAAAAAGAAGGCATGCACGCTGCATCAACGAATCCTCATGAAGCCTGTGTTTTCTTTTATAGAAATGCAAGAGCACGCTGGAAAGGTAAAAAGGAAGTTTTGAATATCTTCCCTTTTTCTTAAGATGAGATGCATGTGATTTGAAAAGCGCTCGTTTCCATTGTCTCCAGGGTGGACGGCTCCGTTGAGGACCCGGTCATGGCTTCAGGAGCCCTCATAGATGTGGCCAAATACCTGGGCTCACTTTCCTTCAATGTATGGGGGAAGATGCAGGAAATCGTCAAATACAGTGAGTATAAATCCTGCAGGCACACATACAGGAAGGATTCTGAGTGAACAGTCAGGGCAGGGGGCAACATGGTGGTCCGGTGGGTAGAGCTGTGACCTCACAGTAAGAAGGTCACAGGTTAAATACCTTGACCTGGGACCTTTCTGTGTGGAGGTTCCATGTTCTCCGCATGTCTGCGTCGCTTTTCTCCAGGTTCTGCAGTTTCCTCCCACTACTGATGTGTCTCAGGTCTGTCCACAAGGTGTTTTTTTTTTTTTAAGTACCTGTTAGTGCTACAGTAGTTGGCTAGGGGTGTCACATGCATGCTATGCAACCAATCATCTAAGGGTTGACAAGGGTCATCCCATTAAGCAGCGTGCTTATTATTTTTAAAAAACATTTGGGTTTTATTTTAACAAAGCACATTTATATGATTGAAAAAATTAAATGTAAATAGCTGTCCTCCTTTTAATTTCTAATACTTGGGTTTTTATAGGAATTTTCTATCTGCCTTATGTAGCAAGTTAGAGCTATATATATATATATATATATATATATATATATATATATATATATATATATATATATATATATATATATATATATGATAATTTTATATATATGATAATCATAGTGCAGTGTATGGTACAGTAGGAGTTCACGACTGTAAATTGCAATTAGCTACAGCAATTTGTTGAAATTTAAATGATATATGTGTTCAAATACAAATCACAAGTCAAAACCGTGCTAAATTTGGCTGAATTACATAAGGTATAAGTGGTAAAATGCAGAGCTGTTTGGGAGCCGAAAGAGCCGGCTCTTCTTAGCGAGCTGAGCCGAATGATCCGACTCTCTAAAAAGAGCCGAAATTCCCATCACTACCTCCCACAGTCCAACGACATACTTTGGTTATTTGGAGACTCTAAACTACTTATAGGTATAAAGGTCTGTGTAAAAGGTGTGTGTGGTGACCTGGCGACCTATCTGGGGTGTGTCCCTCCAGCAGACCCCCACCCCATGACCCTAGTGAGGAAGTAGCAGGTATAGAAACTGACTGAATGACAAGTCAGAGCATTGTCAGACAGAACATGTCTGACAATCTGCCCTGTTTTCCCCCCAGCCCCGGTGACCCTGGACCCCAACACGGCCGCGCCATGGCTGGTCCTGTCGGACGACCTCACCAGTGTCCACGACAGCGAGGACAAGCAGAAGCTGCCCGACAACCCGGAGCGGTTCGACCCGGACGCCGCCGTCCTGGGCCGCGAGGGCTTCTCCTCGGGCAAGCACGTGTGGGACGTGAACGTCGGGGAGAACACGGCGTGGGTGGTCGGCGTGGCCAAGGAGTCCGTCGCCAGGAAGCAGAAGGTGTCCTCGGTGCTGAAGAACGGCTACCTGTCCGTGTACTACTACCACAAAATGTACTTTGCGGGCACCTCGCCCCTGACCAGGCTCAACCCCAAGAGGAGCCCGCAGATGATCCGGGTGCAGCTGGACTGCGACAGGGGCAGGGTGTCGTTCCACGACGCGCACGACAACACGCACATCTACACCTTCAAGCAGGCCATCACTGAGAAGGTCTACCCTTACTTCTGGGTGGGTTGTCAGCAGTGTCCTTTGAAGGTGGAACCGCTGGAGGTTTCTGTGAAAGCGGTCGATTATTGCTGAGGGCACGTTCAACGCAAAAAATGCAAAAATCTCCCCAGAAAACTTTTGAATTTCATACGTTTGAGCTGAATGATCGGAATCTAGAACGGAATTGCCTCATTTTTCTGGCTCTGGTACAGAATCCTGCAAGCTTTTCCTGGCTTTAACTTAACAAATATTTGTACTTTAACTTGATTTCTGCACTTTGATACTTTAAAAATCTTGTCTGAGCTGTTGATACGTAACAAAGCGGCACAACATTTAGAGTTTGATCAATTTCAATCAATCATGTGCGCTGTTGTGTGAAAAATTAAAGCTTGAAAAATGTTTCTGCATTTGCATGTTCAAGGTCTAATGTTAGCCGTTTTATGACCGGTTTTGTTAACAGCTGATGATGTGGCAAACAACACTAAATATGCTTTTGTGCTACTTCTGTGTGAGCATTAATCTAAAAATAAATTATTTGCAAATAAGACTCAGTGGTGTGTGGTCTACGACTGGTATTGTGCATATTTTGACAAAAAATCGATGCTTTGAATAAAAATATTCAGGAACGTTCTGTGAAAATGCTGAGCAGCGGTTTGCTCCAGTTGACCTTATGGGAGTAAATGAAGATGAAAATGACATTTAAATAATATTTCCATATGAAAAGACTACATGTAAATATTCACTCATGGTTGACCTTTGAGCAAATTAAAACTACTTGAACACATGACCTCCAGAGCAATAGAGAAATGTCACAATTTAAATGCCTATGAAAAACTGGCTTATCAGCACTTAACACACTAAAAAAGGCTGTAATTTAAAAAAAAATCTATATTTATTATCCACATTTAAAAATATAAAATTCGTTGATATCCAAGCATATTAAAAAAAATATCAAGTTATTTTTTCAAATCGAACAGGTGAGCTTATATTAGGAGTGATTCCAGAATATTCTCAGAGAACTCCAAGCAAGGAATGGACAAAAACTCTTATCTTTATGGGGAGGTGTGGTTGGCCTTGTTGCTCGGTAACGGTATGACTCATTTAAAAAGATGTGAATGGGTGATACCGGCCCTAGAAGGGACTACGAAATAAATAGACCTAATCATAGGATCTAATTGCTCACATGCTGATATGATAGATTTATTTGCATGGCCGGTGTTAACAGGTGTAAAATGGCTCGGCTCACGTCAGATCTGAATTGCTGGCCTATAACAAGCAGTGTTGGATGGACTCAAATCTATCAGAAACATGCTTCCTATACAATAAACTGTCATGTTTAACTCATTGGCATTCAGGGTTTGGGGAATATTTCTCCTGCTTCTTCTTTAGCTATTTTCTGCTTAAGAAACTCCCCTCTTAAAAGTCCTCATCCCTGCTTTTAGCAGATTTCAGCTCAGGAGAGCTCCTGGGAGCTAAAACTCTTTAGTAGTAGCTTTTATCTTTACTGGGATTTAGTTTTAGCTTTGAGGGGAAATTCTAGGAAAATGAGAATTTTCTTCGAATTCAACTACTGGGAGCAACTCTTAGTCCATCTTTAGTAATATAACCCCTGATCAACCTATTTTTTTAGTTAGGCTCAGATGACCTCTTTCAGCATAGTGCCTTCACTATCACTATGACGCAGGTGTGTTCTTTTCTTTAAAATATATCTATTGTCTACTGCATGGACATTTGTCTTCATCTTACCAAAAACACAAGAAACTAGCATAAAAACAGATGAACACATGCATATATATGATAATCATGAATATAAGGTCAGTTTGTTTGAATATTCCCAACATTTAAATGCTGCCTACATGCACACAAGTATATTTTGCATATGTGCATATTTTGACTTAAGTAAGATTTGAATGCAGGACTTTAACTTACAAACATATTTTTATTTTTAATGTGGTATTGTTACTTTAAAAAAGTAAAGGATCTGAATACTTCCACCACTAGCTGGGAATCATCTGGTGAGGTTTTTTAGCCTGAATCAGATGTAATACTATGTCTTCATGTGTACAATAATTTAATTTAATTTAAAACAATAATTGCAGAAACTGATAAATCAAAGACAATGTATTGTCTATTTGAATATTTTTTTATCAATAATGTAATTATAATTGTTAAATTTATTTTTTTTTTATTTTTACTGTTGCATATACCAAAATAAAATATATTTTTTAAATATATATATATATATATATATATATATATATATGCCTTTTTTTAAAGGTATTTTATTTTGGTATATTTATTGATACTATTGACACTATGTTGAGGCCCCTCCCCTCACCTGCATATGACGTCATCCCCAATTATTCCTTCTCCCAACAGCAGCAGCAAGGGCCCGAGCAGCACCGACGGTAACGTTAGCTCCATGCTAATTACCAAGTCGTTAATTAGCATTCAAAAACCGGGTTATTAGCCACTAGTCGCAGTGTTTGACTTTGAAGTTCGACAGAAACGTTTAGTTTGTGTTAGTTAAACTTCAGTAGAGTTGCATTTGACATTCTGTCGGTGGAAATACACCAAAATAACAACAAAAAGTATAATTTAAAGTATCATTTTACTTTGCTTGTTTACCCTTAACGCGTTTAATGTATGATGCATATTTCCTGTCTGTGTAAAGCACTTTGAGCTGAAAGGCGTTGTACAAATAGTTTATTATTATTAATAATACTATTATTACATGACTTTGATTCTTGACAATGATTTTTTAAATTTTTTTTCATTATTTTTTTGCAGGTAAAAGCTGATAAGATACCAGCCAAGACGGTCAAGATGGCCTCCAGCAAAGAAATGAAGAGAAAGTCGCCTGCAGGTGTTTCGGCTTCGGAGCCACATTCCAAATCTTCCAAAGTCACCTTGCTGAGTCCGTCTCTCCTCCTCCTGGAAATCCCCGCCGACACCAACACCAGCCTCCCGGTGTGGGACGCCATGAAGTCCCAGCAGGTGGAGGTCACCTGGACCGTCAGCCCTTACAGCGTCAACGTCCGCCTAACCCCCGGGACCAGCAAGCTGGAGAAACCTCCCAGGACGAGCAAGGGTGCTTCCAAAGCGGCGGCGGCGCTCCCTTCTGACGCCCCGCGGCCTCAGATGGTCATCCAGTCCCTCGCTCAGCAGCAGAACGCCGGCTGCGTCCTGCTCACCTTCTCCCAAAGCGCCTCACAGGCCCCGCCCGGCCCCGCGGGTCAGACGCAGAAACCGCCGAACCAAACGCGCCCGCTCATCGTCCCCTTACCTGTCATCATCACCCAGCCGCCGCCCACTCCCCAGCTTTGCCCCCCTGTCAAGAAGGGAGGTTTACCCGCCATCCAGACCCCGTCGGAACACGCCACAGAGTCTCAGGCGCCCGCCCCCCCGCGGTTTCACATGAAAATCTCGTATGAATTCCTTGAAGATGATGTCATTTTAAGCCCGTGCGAGGCGGGGGAGGGGTGCCAGATGCGCCACACCCACCACCCCTTCCACTGGCAGCTGCGGCTCATCATCGGTTGGCGTTGGGTCGACGTCCGCCCCCAGTCCCAGGCCACGCTGGAGAGGATCTACTGCGACGTCAGCAGGGAGACCATTTCCCTCAAGGACAGGTGAGTCCGAGGGCAGATTTTTGGACGTAATGTAAAAATGGGCTTCGGTTGTAATCTCACAATTATTTTTTTCGTTCCCTTCAGCGACGGCAGCTACACGCTGAGCTTTGACGAAATGGAGGTGGAAGACAACATCAAATACGACAGCGTCAGGCGGCTGAGTGTCCCCAAGAGCTTCGTCAGCACGTACGTGATGTACTGGTGGAACAACAAGAGCTGGGAAAAGTACAATAAGGTTTGGTTTCCTTCTTTTTTCCACTGTCTTGGCGCTCAACGGTTCCCTATTTTTTGGGCCAGTCCCATCTCTTCTTGGCATCTTCGTAGGAGACGTCGGCCCTGCTGCTCAAGAAGATGAGCGAGAACAAGCCGGATTGTACCTTCCATATCGGCCTGCAGGAATACGTGGTGGACTTCACTGTGATGATCCAGACCAACACCACCACCGGGTTCAAAAGGGAGGTTCGCTGCAGGCCCATCTACCACCCGCCCGATTCCATGCAGCCTCACCCGCGGTTGGTATCCCGCCTCTTTGATTCTGTCCTTCATTTCACAGCGACACAAACCGACCATTTTAAAACTAAGAGGGTGGAGCTTTCACCTCTTTTCCTCTAATGTGCAGAAGAGCCTTCACACACAGCGACTAAAAATACAGGCATGCCAACAGCAGAAAGACTTTAAATGCACGTAACATGTAAAGTAATATTAATATATAAAGGGGTTGATATCAACCATATCCAAAGCCAAAATAGTTCTTTAATAATCAGAAACTGGCTAATATCATCCATATGATGCAGAATATTTGATGCTAATCTGTTCACATTTTCTATAAATTACATAAAAATAGTCGTATTGATTGAAAATGTTGACTCATTAACTGTAAGAAAAAGCCCTTTGAAATGGTTGTGCATCTCTTTGTTTTAATTTTAGATTTTTTTCCCCTTTTAATCAACTGTTTTTAAAATGAATGATTTTCTTCTTCTTTTTTTACTACATTTTTTATGTTTTTTAATTTTAAATTTGGATTTTTCCCCTTTCAATCAACTGTTTTTAAATTATATTATAAATTATATCTTATAAAATTATATCTGGTTCTTTATTTAAATTCCAAACCACTTTGAAGTACCTTGTTGTGTGCTATACGTATAAACTTGCCTTGCCTTCTGCACCGCATGCACATCCTGTAACTCCCCACACACACAGGACGGGGATCCAGACCGTCAGCGACCCCTCTGTCCCTGACTTCAGCCTGGACCCTCTGGAGGAGTTCAGCTGTTGGTATCCTCCGGTGTGGAGTCTGACCTCAGAGCAGGACTACAGCCTGGTGGACGTCCCAGCTGGTACCCAGACCTACGGCAGCGTCCGGAACCTTTTCTTTCAGAGCCTCTCAGACATTGCGATGGACATCGTCAGCATCCAGCAGGTCCAGAACCTCCTCCACTGGGACAAGTACCAAAGGTCTGAGTGTTTTTTTGTCTAATGTATTGTGTGTATTTGTAATATCTAAACTAACAGGAGCAGCAATTAGCAGCCACTTCAGTCCTCAGTGTACACAGGATGCATTCAGGTACTGGGTTTTTGTGAAAAACAATTGAAATGCAAGGAAATGAGTTACTTTTGAAAATGTTCAATTATTGCTTTAAGATCTTGTTCAAAGGTGTGTGTGTGTGTGTGTGTGTGTGTGTGTGTGTGTGTGTGTGTGTGTGTGTGTGTGTGTAAAATATGTCTCACAGTTGCAAAGAAAGAAATGCATTCTGACATTTCTGACATCCTTTTACCTGCAGTTTGATTGCTGGGTTTCATACTGAAAAAATACTTTTATCTATTTTTTCAGGTCAATTTGACCCAGAACATAACTGGAGCTAAATTACCTGTGAAATAAAAAAAAATGTTCCCTAGAATGAATGGTGACATCATATAAAAGTCCAAAACATATTTATTTTTCTTTTTTTTAGAGAAAAATATCCAATCCTAAACTGATTTTAAATTGTTTACCATTTTTGTTTGGTAAATAAATTAATAATAATAACAAATTAAATTAATTGTTTAAAATCATTTCTATCAATGGAGTGTTTCTTTAAAACCCTTAAATACAATTTTTTAAATGTCTAATCAGACAGATATTAGTTAAAATATCATGTGTGAACGAAATAGAAAGACAAGTTGTAATAATATAATAATATTACAACATACATGATTACATAATAATATGTATTGAAGCATGTTTGCGTTGTCCTTCCAGGCACAAGGCGTACATGGAGAAGCAGCACCCTAAGTCTAAGGAGCCGCTGGAGAGGCATCTCTTCCACGGGACGACCAGAGAGGCCTCGGAGGACATCTGCCTCAACAACTTTGACCCCCGCGTGGCCGGCGTCAACGGCGTGTCCTGCGGTTACGGCTGCTACTTCGCCACGGCCGCCTCCACGTCCATCACGTACTCCAAGGCCGGGCCCGACCAGCTCCGACACATGTTCCTGGCCAAAGTCCTGGTGGGGAAGGTGAGTCTGGGAGACAGCACCTACCGCCGCCCGCCGCCGCTCAACTCCAAGACCAAGAAGTACGTTCGCTACGACACCTGCGTGGACGCTGTGGAGAAGCCCACCACGTTTGTAGTGTTTGATAGCTGTCAGTGCTACCCATATTATCTCATCAAGTACACGTGCCTGCCCAGAGAGATTGATATTTAACGATGACAGCTGCTGATAACAGAGTGAGGGAGTTGATGTTAATTGTTCATGAAGCAAATCC
This sequence comes from Lepturacanthus savala, assembly GCA_030544235.1. Classification (NCBI taxonomy): domain Eukaryota; kingdom Metazoa; phylum Chordata; class Actinopteri; order Scombriformes; family Trichiuridae; genus Lepturacanthus; species Lepturacanthus savala. The sequence continues at coordinate 8,960,160 of CM060474.1, forward strand.
AGTTATAACGTGACCTGAAACGTTATTGATTTCTCAATCATTTTATCATCAGGTGCCACAAACGTTCGGTTGTCCGAAAACATAGATTATGTGCTATAAAGATCTACTTGACAGCAACAAGAAGTTCCAAATGTTCAATTATGTTCCACAACATATGAAGCGCTTTTTTTTTCCAAAATGTTTTTATTTTGGTTATTTAAATATTTTACATGGATGGAAATACGACAAACAAGTACTTTTTGTTTCTCTCTGGAAAGTTTTTCTGAACCTAGTTGACATCAGCCACGTTCTCCGAATACATTCATCATTCAGAATATTAACACAAGCTTGATCATCCATCCATATTTTCCACCTGTTGAAATACAGCCATATATACCCCATTGTGTTTTTTTTTTCTCCAAATGTTAAAAGACTGGAATGTGTTTCACCAAAGTCTCTTGTAATAAAAGCATGTATATGTATATATTTCAAAATATGTTCTATAAACTTTTTCATCTCTCTTCAAAACTCTATTGCGCCCTTTCTTCCTCGAGTACAAAATGACAAAAGTCGATTTTCATAAACTGCTGGCACGCAGTTATTTTTTGGAAAATACCTGTAACATCATTGCAACGAATAAGATATTGGTAGTTTGCATGTTGAGGATTATAACTAACAGGCCATTCAGAGTAGAAATATCTACTGAAATAGCAGTTATCACTTTATCTATTAACCCCTGATAACCATCTTCAAGCAGGACATCCCACTGAAGGACCCAGATAGGGTTGTATTAAAGTTACTGCTGCTTAAAACGATACTAAAACATTACTACTGGCTCTGTAGTAAAGTAAATCCGTCAACGTGTATGTACTATACAGGTGTTATCACTTCCATTTTCACAGGTTGGTCACATACATTACACTGAAAGGATAAAAAATATTGAAGACATTTAGTTGCGTAAAGGCGACAATCCCTTATTGATTTCCTCACGATTCAAAGGAAAGGAGAAGAGACACAGGCAGTTACAGAAGGCAGAACAATGGACTGTACAAAAAAAAAAGGTCCAACTCGATAAGACGGCAGATATCTTATACAATCAGTGTGGATACAGTAGATTTAGTGTAGTTTCTCTTCATGAGAAAATCTTTTGTCCCGTTTTGCTGCTGAACTTCCACCCGCTATTTAAAAACACGTCTTAAAATGGCATTTAGTATTTAATGCTTAAAGACCGTTAGATTAAAATGAAAGAAGGCATTACATTGTGTTTTATATACAGTATGTATATCTTATTTTTTCATTACATGTGCAATTTAGCAGTTTTTCTTTTGTTTTTACATTATTTCATCCAACTTGCTAAGACAAAGAAAAATCACAGTCACGAAATAAAAATTACACTTATTCACAAAACAACACAATGAACATAAGACAGGCCTGTTTTTTTTTAATAATGCACCTTCCACGTTAGAAATAAAAGTGATGATAATAATGAAATTAGTAGTAGATTGCAGATTAAATCATACTGCCACGTTTAAAGATGTAAACAAGATTTACATTCTGTAGCCATGCTAGCAGGGAGACTGTAATGTAAAAACAATGAATGCTGGATGGATGAAAATCTATTTTTCTTTCTGTGGAAATGTGAATTTTGGACTGAAGGTGGCGCCAGAGGACAAGACACACGGTTTGTGATTCCAACTAGTTTATTCTCTGCAGAGTGAGACCTCAGACCGGATTTGTCGGGCTCGGCCTCGACGTTGTCAGGTTTGACTTCATCGGTCCGAGCTGCATTTTCTCAGCTTCGGGTGTCTGGCTCATATGTCTCTGCTGCGGGGGGCAGTGGATGTCCGCATCAGACTCCATGGCGATCCATCAAATGACTTGGAAATACTGCAGCCTGGACAAAGGTCTCGGGCTAAAACACCATTAGAGTCTCATCGCTAGCATGGCGAAAAAAAAAAAAAAACACTGAAATCAAATTTAAAGGCAACTGAACCAACAAAAAAATACATGATTAATACACTGCTGTCCAAATAACAAGTCATACATTTCTTTCTTTTTTTTTTGCACTAGATGTTGGACAGTGATGAGTTTCGCTTTTTTTCTTTTTCCCTTTTCGGTTGTATAAGTGCACGGATTCTGCGCACAACTAGTACAATGATATTGAAACAACTCCCTGTGAAGTGGCGATGAGAAAGAAACAAACCAGGATTGGTTTCTTGATTCCGGGTGACGTAAGCGGTGTCGCTGCCTGCTTCCGAATGATTCTGCGAGGGGAGGATGTTTTTTGTGATGAGATGGGAAAGATGGCGGTTCATTCGCAGGCCAGCTTGCTGTCGAAGCTTGACAAGCCGATGGCGAAGGCCTGAAGGGCGCACATGGGGTAGTTGTAGTCCAGGGTGAAGATGTCTTCGGCAACTCTGCCGAACTGCATCACGATGTAGTCAGCTGGATAGAGAGGAGACGGAGGGTCAAATATAAAGAGTATTTATCGCTAATATGGGCATGAAGAGTGGGAAATTATGTGGAGAAGCGACATGTTGCACAAATTAGTTATTAATGTTCCCGGGAGGAGACTTACATCCCGGTGAAATTTAATTATTTGCAGTTTGAACATTTGGGGGGGTTTAAATCATCAAATCCTAACATTTGATTGGACAAGAAAGTGGACAGAATTCAGCGTGCAGCTCAGTAAAAGTTAAATGTATTTTTCAATTCGTGGGGCTTTTTCAGACTCTTCATGCGCTCTGTTAACGGTAATCCTGCCCGATCCTGACCTACTTTCTACAGACGTGCGGAGAGAGGGAACTTACGGTCGTTGTCGTGAACTATCTGAAAGTTCTTCACTGAAGCTTGGGTGACGCGGCCGTGGAAGTTGAGCACGTAGGACTGGGTGTCGTCGTTCCACACGGGCGCCTTGTTGTGCAGCTCGATCAGGTTGTCCAGGGAGTGGTTCTGACACCTGCTCAGGAGGCTCTCCTGCTCCTGGAATGTGCAATTTTACAAACGTCACTTTAGCTACAGATGAACAGAAACGTGCCAGGTTTGTATAGGTTGTACAAAACAGTAATAGTTTTAATTCAGGGTCATCAGACTCACATTTTGAGGCCTGACAGGAACTCTTTCAAAGTTCATGTTCATGCCGGGGATGATAACAGTCATCTTACGTGGTCCTTTGAATCCCAGCACGTTGGTTTCCTGCCCAATGGAGAGAATGAGACTTAATGAATGAGCTCGGGATGCAGCGAACACATACAGTAGCCTGTGTGTGTGTGTGTGTGTGTGTGTGTGTGCCTGTTACTCACGTAGCAGATGGCAGCCAGCTCCTGTCGTGTGTTGCTCTCCTCCAGCAGCGCCCCAGGGTTTTTGCAGGGATTGGTGCCGTTGTCGTACACAGTGAATTTGGTGCCCATGAGGTTGGACCTGGGAGAAGAAGAAAAAGCAGAAGTGTTCTACTTGATTTTCTACACAATATCACCACTAAAATCATCACAAATCATTTTCCTAGGCAGTAAAATGTAATAAGAGTCGTTGCTAAGTGAGCATGTAACCCTCCATTGATGAAGACAGATAACAAGAATAGTAGTTTTACCTCAGTTTACCTATGAAGCTCTCTCCCTCTCGTGACAGATCGGTAGCATCCACTGATATAAGGTAGTTAGATGTTTTACTCTTCTTTCTCTTTCTTCCAGCCAACAAAAACACCTGAAAAAAAGAGGCCATGATGTATTTACTCCGTATCCATAATGTCCTGGGGTTAGTTTCTTACCTCTAACCTCTAAGTGGGGGGGTCATTTACAGCAATACTATGCTTCAGTCGTTGGTTTCTATGCGCAAATAACGCAACAATTATGGTCTCAAAGTTGTTCATTGACACCATGCACAAGCCAATTGGAGCATGGGGTCACAGCTTGAAAGCCAATGAGGGCCGACTACAAAGGTGAACCAAAGGATATTGGTATATTAATACCATTTCTGCAAATAAGAGTGAAAAATGGGGTGAGTCCTAAAAGGTTAAACGTAGGATATTCAAACTATTTCTGAGCTATTTTTTTCGGTGTGTTTTCTCCCTACCCTCTTGCCGTCCTCTCGCTCCATGTGCATGAAGTAGGTGGGGTAGAGGCCGCGGTCCATGCCCTTCTTGTCCCGGCTGATTCGACATTTGACGGTGACGCCGCGCGGAGCCGGACGCAGGACGAACTCTTCTAGATTGGCCACGTCGATCAGCGAGCTCTCTGCGCTGGGCGATCCGGGGGATACCACCTCCTGGGTAGAAGCAGAACGTAATGTCGGTTGAGGAGGACGGTGTATCTATGCTTTTAATGTTGGGATCTTATTAGCGAGCTGGTTCGCTACTCACTGGAACGTCCTTGCCACTGGCAGCAGAGGACGGCCTTGTGGTGTCTGTGTTGGGGGACAGAGAGCGTGACCGCTCTTCCTCGGCGTCGTCCTCGTGGTCACTGGCTTCATCGAAGTTCATGCTGCCAGACAGACCTGGTGAGGAGAAGACACGAATGAGCAACGCGTTTTATGGTTTTGCTTATTTATTTATTTGGTTTTTACCGATTTCTCAAGACTTGATGTAAAAACTGATGCAATACTTAAGATATTGAAGCAATAAAGGGCATTATAAAGTTAGGGTTTCACTCATCGGCGTCATGTCTTCATGTCTGGCTTCATGATGTCTAAAATCTCCCTGCTAATCAACAGCAATGCCCCTGCTTCAAGGAATTGTTCATCTCCAAAAAAAACTTCTAATGAAACCTCGGCTCTGGAAGCACCAACCTTCTCCTTCCCCAAAGGAGAAGCCCCATGTGAGGAATCAGGCTTCCCCATGTGGAAAGTCTCAGCATTTATTTTGATCTATTTATTTTCCTAATTTATTTAGCTCATTATTTTATGCTCATGCTAGTAAGATTTGCCTTGAATATAAAGTGCATTACAAATTAAATGTATGGCTATTATTACTCATTCTATAGTTTGAAATAATACATAAAATCCTTGAATCACTTGTATAAAACCCAAAAAACTCTCAAGACAATCTGTCCTAAACCCTTACGTTTTGTTTTTTTTTTCTTTGGTTTGCATGGTTTTAGATCCATGCACAGTACAATCTCTGCCATCACATTGGTTGTGTATGATACTGTAAAAATCATTGGATAAATTAATCTTTGTTATCCAGAAACTATGTAATATTGGGTTTGACTCATCTTCAGATTTACCTCTCAGAACGCTGTGTATAAAAGCTGGAAACATTCACTCAGAAGTCCCATCAATAACAAAAGGTGTCCCACAAGGTTCAATTCCAGGACCGGTCTTACTTACAATTTATATAAATGACATTACTTCAGCGCTTGTTAATTGAAATGCTCATCTACATTCTGATGACACTGTTTCGTATTGTTCTGCAGACACTGTACAACATGCAATTGAGAACCTGCAGCTCCTTCACTGCTCTCCAAAATGTCCTTGTTGACCTTCAATTAGTTCTCAATGCAACCAAAACAAAGTACATGCTCTTTTCTGGAGCCAGAGGCATTGATTTTAACAGCATGCACCTCTCAACAGTGAATGGTTGTCACAACCAACAAGTACAAATACCTTTGTATTTAGCTCGATGAGTCATTTACTTCAACATCACATTAAAAAGCTTGTCATAAAACTCCAGCAAAAACTATTTTTATACAGAAATAATCCATTTTCCTCTTGCACTGTAAAAGAAAAGTATATTTGAGTAAATATTTTTATCAGTATTGATTATGGTGACATAACCTATAGACATGCTGCTGCTACTTCTCTCTCTAAACCCCTCACCCACCACTGCTCTTTGTGTATTAATGTTAGCTAGACCACACTTATGCATCGTTTTATTCACAAAACCCTTACTGGACGCTTACCATAGTATATATCAGCCATGCTGAACTTACTAAACCCATTCAGATGAACCTCTTTTGCTTCAAGTTGACTCTGACTGGTAAAAACTGCTTTTTAGTTGCTGTGCACCAACTACATTGTACCTTGAGTTCATTGCAAATGGGGGAAACCTCAATGGCATTTAAAGCTAAAATAAAGCTATGAATGAATGAATGAATAGTTCTATGGAATATTAATAGGGAGGGATTCCTGTCTGTAACTAGGAAACAAAGCCCTGTGAATAACTGCAGCTCATCCACATGATTATTTTGTTAAACTGCTCAACACTCATACTAGTAAAGGTCACATTCAGCTTGTGGCCGTGATTGAAGCGCTACCTGCTACAAACTATGTGTCTTTTTTCAAAGTCACTCTCTGCGAGGGGGTGATTAATGTCAAGAGAAGACACTGACGGCCCCTTCCCGTGGCTCGCATCTGTTTCCCTGTGAAGAGACGGCTCTATGCGCTCAGGCGGAGGTAAAACGGGCATAGAGGACAAGCGAGCTAGTCTAGACTGCTTGAGACATCTGTCTCTTCGCTGATAATTAGATTTATCAGCCGAGAGTAGCGTCTGGCGAGTGAAGCCCATTTTAATGCGCTGTCAGAAGATGACAGTGGCACGGAAAGATCTCAGTAAGTAGGGAAAAATCCTGTTTCTTCAAAGCGTTACAGTGTCTAATATATGTAAAATTTAGCCTGTGAGAACATTTTTAACTGAGATTAAAAACGTACAACTTGTGAATTAATTTTCTTGACAGCAAACAACAATAATTATGTTAATAATGGTGATGCTTTAGAAATTATGTTGCACGAGTCTAATTACATAATAAATAGTCGTTTTCCACTTGGCAGATGAGACAGGCAACTCTCCCCCCTCCTCCTGGCACAGACAGCCTGGGCTAACATATCCTGTGGTGGTTGGAGGGTGTGCAGGGTTGGAATACCGTATTGAACAAGATGAATAATGTGACAGAAGACACAGCCAAACACAATATTTATACTGGGGGTATTTGCAAGAGATGAACACTGGATATGCAGCAATCCCTGTGAGAAAGTGAGAGCTGTCATGAAATACAGATTGCAAATGTTAGCCTCCCTCTAACAGTGACTCCAGGGCTCCAATTAAAACAGCAAACAAACTTGTGTAAGCCAGTGGGGTTATGAAATCAACCATCTGGAAACGTCAGAGAGGATTTATAATAGGGTATCCGGCAACCTTATAAACGAGCTGATCAAATATGTATCAATGTGCCTCGAAGTCTCAATTTCTTCCACTTGCTGAAGGTTTTGAGGTTATTTGGAGTGACGGGGAGCCAAAAATACCTGCCTGTGCTCCTGAGGTCATGGTCCTATGCTAAACTGTGGTGACATTAACAAAGGGGCCTTGTATTATCAGGAAGGACATTCGCTAGGGTGGCGTCACCTCACATTCCAGAAAAAGAGCGGCCCTTGATAGTTTGACCCCGATGTTCATTTGAAAAAAAAAAAAAAGCCAAAAATCTTCTCCGACCTCTGAGCGAAGAGAGGCGTCGACCTGTTTCTTGTGATTTAACTTTTAGGATTGAGAATTACACAGGAGCTTGAATTAAACACGTCTTCCATAAACTTCATAAATCCCTGCCATCTGCCTGGTGTAGTGTGGGTGGCAATGATGCCATAGATGAGCGCTGCAGTGTGAACAATGCCGCGGCCTATTATTAAATGACCCATTTCTCAGTGCGTCACCATCAATCACGCCACCGTCCCTGTTCCATGCTACAGGCTGCGGATTCCGCCGATTGCCGCTAAAGTCTCATAAGAACCGCTCACCTGGGGATTTTGGATCTTTATTCGGGACTCACCTTGTTTCTGCAGCAGTTCGTGGATGTCTGTCTTGGGCTCGAGCAGCGTCTCGGTGTCTCCGTCCCTCTCGGGCTCCTCGGCGGCGAGAGGCTGAGGCTGAGGCTGAGATTGAGGCTGAGACTGGCTCACCGACAGGATTTGAATCTTCATCCCCATATCAGGGGCTTCTGATCCCAGGAAAGCTGCCGGGCCATCGATACCTACAGCAGGAGAAAAAAAAAAAACACTTGTTTTTCACCCATATTCCTGCCTATTCGTGATAGGATCACTGAAAAGCAATTTCAAGCATCTTCTCACAACCTCATTACAGTGAAAATCAGCTCTCCAATCCCTACTATTGCTAATAAGGCTTTTATCTGCACAGTGTGGGATTCATCCCGATGAATGTGCCCCTCCAACCCGGATTATTATTGATTTTTTCCCACCACCTGTCGGTTCTCTTACCCCCGATGATGACGTCGTTGATGATGCTGAGTTGAGACTCTACCAGCGGCGCCTGCTCCTCACCTCGCCGCGTCCTGGAGCGCCGGGGCCGCGCCTCCGTGTTGGGCTGGACCATCAGCGGCTCCTGGCGCTTCCTCCGCTGCTTCTGTTCCAGCAGTGCCCTCTGCGGAGCAAAGCTCGCATTAAAATTACATCCTACGCACAAATGCAACACACTTCCATGGCACGTGACTGGGGAAAAAAAAAAGAAGGCCGTGTGAGGTAATTCAAACCGAGCCGGAGAACGTCGGCTTTATGAGATGAGGATAATTACATCAGTATGCATGGTGGGTTACAGCTGGTCAGTGCTGCTGTGGGTAGGGATTGCAGATGGGCAGGAGGATAACACGGGAGGTAACATCCTTGTGAAAGACACGGATGAGAGCTGCGCTGCACGGTTTGCATTATCACAGCACAGGTGACATTTAAGACAAGGCAGCAGTCCCTCTCATCTTCTCATCCGCGCAGAGCTCAGATGGCTCAAGAGCCCGTTCAGCAGCAGACTCACCCAGCCGCCGCATCTCAAAAGCTCTCACAGAGGCTCCTTCATGCCGTCAGGATACACAGCATCTAGTACCTCCTTCTGACACACACTCATGGTTGAATACCAGACATATTGCACATACAAATATCGGGGGTTGAAAATGTAAGTGGCCAGAGCGAAGCTTATTGTATGAATACAAATATATATAGTATTGATTGTATTTTTATTCCTTATGTTTTTAATGCAAGTGTTTTTCTTTGACATTAATTGTATCTGCTTGCGCTTGTTGTACCTTATCTTTGAATGGGGGTTTATAAGACTGTTATAATCATGTCATGACCATTCATGAATGCTTATGACAGTTTATATTTTACACTGACATTAAACTGTCATATAGGTTTATAGCCAGGACTAAGACCTGCACACTTGAAACGCCCTCCCAGAACATCTTAGGGAGGGCTCCACAGTCAATAGATAGATATAAAAATGGTCTTAAAACCCATCTTTTTAATCTGTAATTCTTTCTGTTTTATTTGTCTGTTCTTGTTTGACTCGTGTCTGTTTTTACTTCTTCTCAATTGTTTTTGTAGCACTTATACAGATAAAGTGCAATCGAAATAAAACTGTAATAGGACCAGCATGATTGTGTCATAGTGACATAATTTACCGAATGACACTTAATGACAACTGTCATAAGCATTCATTAACGTTCATGACAGGTGTCCTGTCATAATTACAACAGTGTTATGAACCCCCATTCAAGTCAATTCTTATCAACTTATCAGGAGCAAAAATCAGGATTTACTCTCCGGAGACCACAAAGATTTGTACAAACTGCACAGTCATCTATCCCATACTTGTCAAGATATCAACACAGCAGCCCCACAGCTAGAAGAGTTTAAACACTGATCTAACCTGGACATAGTCAGTCATTCACACTACAACATTCTGTTTTAGAACGTAAGGAGAGAGTGGTCTGATCCTGCTGGACAGTGGGCTAAATCCTGCATAGCTACATAATGGAATAAGTGACTCCATAGTGTGTCCATTTAAGATAATAGATACGTCATCCCTTCAGCTCCTGTACACGGATCCCTGCTTTATTCAAATAATAAATACTCCATGAAAGACTGAGTGAAGCCAAATGAAGGGGGGGAAACACCTATAATCAAACCTAACAATCATGCACTGGAGGCCAAAATAATGGGTGCTGTGGAAAATCTCTGCTGCTGTATGCTGCGCTCCATTTTTCAAGCTAATATTCCACACTATCAAGATTCAAATGAGAGAGGTCTCTTGAGGTGAAACTCAATATAACTGCACAGGATTGATATACGCAGCGCAGCAGCTAGGTGCTGTATATGTAGCGGAAGGGAATTCATACGATTCCCCCAAGTGCTGCTGTCTCCATAGTCAAAGCTGGATGGATTACGCAAGAGCGTTAATTAGCGCGCCAAACGCACAAGTTGTGTTTAGTGAGCCGGAAAGAAGAGCAGGAGGCCTCGTTTACTATTAGACAGAGCGAATGCTTTCATAACCCATCATTCATTGTGCTGCTCCTCTAAAAAATAACAAATAACATCCACTCTACATTGTTCTGACTTGTGAATGGGAAAGTGGATCGAGGCGGTGCATTGACGAAGGAAGGGAAAATCCAACCACGTGACCCTACTATTACCATGAACAACCTACAAAAAGGTACGAAAATAAATATGCAGAAGCCATGGTTAACTGTATATATGTACGTTGTTGTTTTATGGAAACTCCATCATCCACACAGCCGTTTGTTATCATTTCAAAAGGGTCTTAAGAGGAGCAGGATTTGCATTTCTCACATTAGAGGCTATAAATAAAGGCGACAAATGAATAAAACATGATTATCATAATTAACATAATTAATGTTAGCATAATAAAGAGATGTGGAAATAGGGCCAAGGGCCTGAAGGCACAAAGCAAACAGTGGAAAAAGAAAAACGCACGTGTGTGAAAGTGAATGAAATGCAAAATCTTTGTGGTCTACAGCGTGTCTTTAACATACAGTAATGTGGGAGATTTTCTTAATTCGCAAGTTGGTTATTCTACCTTTTGTTAAGTTGCTGACTACACTGCAAAATCTGAAATCTTAACAGGTGAAAATATGTTGTTTTTGATCGAATTAGTGAAATATTGAGTATAATTAACTTATTTTACTGGCGGATAATTTAGCTTATTTCAATTTTTTTTTTTTTCCTGATTTGGGTCAATTTGGTATTGTTTAAAGAAAACAAGACTAACATTTTCTAACTATTAAATTGATTAAAATCAAGGGAAAAAAGTGAAATAACATACATTTAATAAAACCTATTTCTGTTTTTTTTTTCTTGAATTTAATCAATTTAATCTTTAGCCTAATCTCTAACACAAATCAGGAAAAAACTTGAATTATCTGCCAGTAGAATAAGATAATTCTACTCAATATTGGACTATATATTGGACAAAAACAAGATATTTTCATCTGTTAAGAGTTCAGTTTTTCCAGCGAGCTGACTGAACTAAAACTGCATCAGCAACAACTCTTTTTGAATGAAGATAATGTCTAACTACTGTTTAATGACCTTTCATGACTGATATTTGCTTGCGCTGTAGGTTTTCCCACCCGCTATGTTTTGTCTACCCTTCCACTGGGCTATTTTAAGGCAATCCATAACATCCCATTCTTTGTAGACTTAGGACTTGGAATTTTCAGGCTAGGGTGTGACTTGGTGCAGCTTTCACGGTTTCTTCCTGTGTCGGCCAAAACATGGAAAAAGTGAAAACTGAAGGTATAAAGAATACATTCGAAATAACACGACATACATGAGATGTGGGGGGGGGGTGGTAGCTCATGCGTAACAAATCACAAAGTCAAATTTGAGAATCAGTAAAAGTAAAATTTGGATTTCTCAACAAACTGATTAAATAACACATGTATCACTCAAAACTCCTCAGACAGGTGAGAAAAATAAATGTATCAGAGAAAGAAGTAGAAGAATTTACCAACCCATTCCAGTGACATCTTGAGAAAAAAAAACGTAAGCCAAATTTTTTTTTTTTTACAAGTTTCCCCTACAGAAAAGACATCACAGATCCTGTGTTGTCTCGAGTCCTGATGAAACTACGTTCTCCCCCAAAAAGAGCGGCTCTCCTGCTGGGTCCGTCTCCGTCTCCCTGTCCCTCATTCCTCCGCTGGAACGGAGGTTTTGACCGATCGGGGAGACAAGCAGCAGCCTTTTCTCTTTGCGCTACGTGGTCCTCGGACATGAAAAAAAAAGAAGGGGTCTGTCTCTGAACGCTGGCGTGTGTTTGTGCATGAGTGTGCGGCGACCGTTGCAAACTGAATAAGCAGTCATTAGAGCTATGGCAGAAAGGAGAGAGAGAGGGAGAGAGAAAGAGGGTGGGTGGGGGGTGGGGGGGTGACGGAATAGCTGTGAGGTGCGCTCAAAAGTGGGATACAGTCACAGTCATGAAATGAATGGATGCTTTTGGGTTATAGGGTAGTTGCACAGGGAATAAAGCAAATACAGTAAACAAAAAAAAAAAATTTTTAAAAAAGAGGGGATTAGTGTTTTTATTTTTTTATATTCAGACTAGGCAGGATTTGGGAAATGTGCTTATTTGAAGCCCTGAAGGCATTTCATGTTAATTTTTGGCTTACAAAATTTTTAGGGGGCTTGAAAAGGTGCTGGAATTCAAATCTTAGGTATGCCAGGCTCAAAAATGTCCCATAATGCCTCAAAATAGAGAAATCAGATAATAAAAATTAGTAGATTAATAACTAAATAGGTAAAAAATACATAGTAAATAAATAGTTAAAATATAGATAAATAAGTAAACTACTCACAATAAGTTGTTATTTCATTAAAATTCAGGCCAAGTAGTAAATAAGTTAAAGTTCCCTTTGATATTATATACTAATAATGAATGAGAAGAAATGCCATTTTCATTAGTTAAAAATTTGTTACCCCAAAAATCCACTGAGTTACTCAGACTATCTCTAACCTATTGTGAATAGTGTAAATAAATAGTTAAAATACTGTCATCTACTTTGTTCATGAACATTTTTCAAGTAAATTCTTCAGAATCAATGTGTTTCATAGTTCTCTTTTGTTTATGAAATTCATTTCCTTAAGTCTTGATCTTAAATCTGAGCATGTCATTGAATTCCCCATGTGTGAAAACATATAAACGCACATAACATTCACCCAGTAATGAACATGAAACGCCTTCGGGGTCGATCTTTTTTTGAAATCTGACCCTGAATAATTGATCGTATTCTTCTGCCCCTGATCTCCTGCTGGCTTTAAGTATTTGTGAGTTATGTACGAACAGACGAGGGAGGATGTGTAGACTCGGATGAAAGTGTGGAACACATTCACACACACGCTTACGAAGGCAGACACGGCACACCAAATCCTCCTCTCTCTTTGAACTCGCCGATCTGGCCCTCCTGTTGTCTAATGTGTGAGATAGCTGCGCCCGGTTTAAATCAAAGCGCCGTGCACTAAGGACGGGTTTGGGATAAAGGCTCTTATAGACACTCGGGGTTGGGGGGGATGAAAAGAAAACAAACGTGTGACTGTGAAGGGCTATGCCGGGTCATAGTTAGATAAAAGGGAAATAATTCCACATCAAGAGTAAATCAGCCTTAAAATTCCAAATAACTGCAACAGGTGAGGCAGAGATTTCCAAACCGGACAATATACATTTGCAAACCACCGCAGTGATGTTGAAGCTGCTCCAAACAGCTGCAGAGTGGGAGAACACAGGCTAAAATCTTTATGCAGGTGCTTATAAAAATAGGTTAGAGCACAACTTCAAACGCCATCTATTTGCGAGTCAAGATGCGTGCAGTGTAAAAGCTGTAGACTACAGAAGATGTTCTCTGAAAGTGCAGAAAACAAAGAGGGAATAGGAAGGGGTGAGAAAAAAAACAGTGACAAAAGTTAAAGTTAATTTGTAAATAAGGCGTAACTACCCACCTGTTTTTCCAGTTTCTGCTGCATGAGGCTGGCGCTGTCGTCTTCGATGCCACTGCAGAGAAAAAGGGAAAAATATTTTGAGATTTGACACATAAAGCTCTGGAAAAAAAATAAATAAATAAGAGACCGCTGCGTTTTTTTTTTGTTCTGAAATCATCATCTCTACATGTATTCCAGCCATTCGTTCCAGCGTCTGTTGAATTCCAACACTTGTACACCACATTCTGCTTAAAGAGGAACCAGGAGTGGAATAAAGTCACCCAAGAACAATGGTAAAGACTGTGGAGAGCATGACAAGACGCAAAATAAGGGTTATTGCACTAAATACTGATTTCTGAACTCTTCTTAAGTGTAAAAATTAGTATTATGTTGTTTTTAATTGAATTTGATCTTGTTTCTTTGCATTGTTTGATGAAAACAAAAAAACATTGTGTCTTTCTTATTATTTTGACCCTCATTTTATGCAAATAAATGCTCTATTTTTATTCAGAGCTGTGTATTTCTTAAAATGTCTACACTGAGTGTGATTTTACTCATCGTACCAGTAGAGGTCACCACTGCTGTTGCATTAATTATAAGAACTGCTATCTTTTACAGACTTTTATCAGTGTGCCAACGTGTTAATAATGAGTTGAAACACTTATGCAAATGTTAAAAGTATATATAGTTGATGTAGGGAGGATTGAAACAATATTGTCTCCAACAGAAGCCCAAATGATAATATTCCAGCCTAGAATCTATCAAAACCATCATCTGAATCTAAAGGGCAAACTGACTTTCTGATTCATTCTCTGAGATTTACTGAAAGACCAAAAGAGAGATTTGGAAAGAAAGAGGTAGAGAAGAAAAGGAAAAAAAAGAAAAGGACAAAGCTCCAGCTGAGAGAAGGCATTGTAGTCAGGGTCCTCTGGGCATTTATCGTGGACACCTATCTGAAGGGACGGGGCCCATGTTGCTTAGCTACAAGCGAGGAGGGAGAAGGGCAGCAGCAGGCGGCTGCGTGTCCACAGACCTACAGTCTCTGAGCGCCGCGCTCTATCAAACACACCAGAGTATCGCTATCATGTGACGTGTGGGTCACCCACTCCGTTTCTCATGTCTTTAATCTTCTTCTCCTTTCAGAGAAAACAAGAAATATACATTTCCGCTGGAAATAGAAAGGATTAAGGATGGGAAAGTCTTGAGATGGCGCTGCCTATCGCGCCGTCGGGTGAGCTCATCAGATGTCTGACCAGCTCCTCACGCCCTATTTCCATCTCCTTCAGTCGCTCTCACATCCTTTCCACATCTCGAGTGCGTCAGTAATGACACACACACACACACACACACACACACACACACACACACACACACACACACACACACACACACACACATACTTTAAGCACCTCAAGTCCAGTGCTGGCTGACATCACAGCTCATCTTCCGAATGCCGGAAGCTTAATGTCCAAAAAACACATTTGCAGTGGGTACGGAAATTATTCAGACCCCCTTACATTTTTCACTCTTTGCTAAATTGCAGCCATTTGCTAAAATCATGTTAAAGTTTCATTTCCCCCCTCATTAATATTCACATAGCACTCCATAATGACAGAAGACACACTAAATTGTTAACATTTTTGCAGATTATAGTCTTCATGCAGTTCCTTTGACCTCCTGATTTGCTCTGACGTGCACTGTGAGCTGTAAGGTCTTATATAAAAGGGTGTGTGGCTTTCCTAATCAAATCCAATCAGTATAATTAAACACAGTTTTACTCCAATGAAGGTGGCGAACCATCATTAGGGTGATCAGAAGAAATGAAATATACGAGTGTCACAGCAAAGGGTCTGAATACCCATAGCGTGTATGATATTTCAGGTTTTCTTTTTTAATAAATCTGCAAAAACATTTTAACAATTTCATATTTTTCTATCAATATGGGGTGCTGTGTGTACATGTCCTGCTGGCGTGTGTCATATCCTCGCTCATAAATCCCTCTCCTGTTGACACTGGCTGACAGATGGCCCCCCTGGGAGGCCATAATGGCACCTGAGAACAGGGGAGGCTGGAGGGCGATGGTCGTTTAATTACACGTCTGGGGCTGTCGTTAAGGACGGTGAGGAAAGGCTTGGTGGCTTTTACGAAAGTCAGTCACACATTTACAAAAAGATTTGTCTCCATCTAATGTGATCATGGACGATAACTGGTGGAAAGCCACAAATAACTGGTTCAAATATTCTCTGGAAATTCTCTGGAATGGTCAAAATACCAAAAAAGATTCAATGTTTTCAGACCTCAGACGATGCAAAGAAACAAGATCAAATTCATTTTAAAACAACATAACACTAATGTTTACACTTAAGATGAGTTCAGAAATCAGTATTTGGTTTACCTCTTTAAGCAGAATGAGGTGTGCATGTGTTGGAATATGACAGACGCTGGAATACATGCAGAGATGCTGATTTCGGAACAAAAAAAATGCAGTGGTCTCATATTTTTTTCCAGCGCTGTATCTCCCACCGTTCAAGCACAGGACATTAATAATATTGGGTCCATGTTACAAAGCATTCACAGTCTGATTAATGGTTAAGATGCAGCTGCAACATTTTAACATTTCCCTGTTGAAATCAAAACCAAACTAATATTTTCTATCACATTTGTGGTGCATACTCACACTGTTTCTTTTGTTTTTGTTTATTATTATAGGAGCAGAGGTTCAATCCAGATTGTGGATGGAGGATTGTGTGGAAGTGTGTGTGTGTGCTTTGGGGGCGTGTACTGCTGTTTACCTTGCGGTTGAGTTAGAGGTGAAGCTGGCAGAGCTGGAGGGCCTTCGGGGGAAAATAGCAGTTTGGCACCAAGGTGGCGAGAAGCAGCGGACATGTGGAAAAAACGAGAGTGTGCGACAAGTTCAGCAACAAGACGAACAAAGAACAAGTGATCTATGGGACATTAGTAACACTCCATTCTCCTTATGATCGATTTGAAGCTGTAAACTAGGCGCGATGTGAAATAGAAGTTAAAGACCTCAATATGTTCTTGGAAAAACATGGACACTCACAAACCCACCGGCTGCTTCATCACAGCTGTGAGTGTTCAATGTTTCATTAGTCGGTGACAGCTTGGGTGACAAGAGAAGGACACGCCACTGTTGTCCCTTTCTTGTGTGTCAGAGCGGCGTAACCATGGAGACGTTGCCTCCGTCAGCGGCGGCGCACCTCCGCCAGCATTGATTAAAAACCTGCGGCCGGCTCCTGTGTAATCGGAGGCCTTCTGCACTGCGCTGCCCAGATTTACTGACCGACAGCGAGGGGTCTGCCAAAGGCCGGACGCGCGTCACAATCAGAATGTCCATTCAGACGACATTTGTGAGGCAAACATGTTGTGATCGTTGCCATCGGCGATGCTTTCTTTGAACTATTGAGCAGCAGAGGTAGGAGAGCATGTGTAAGAATGGTATGAAAAATGGTCCAGTGCTCCACTGGTGGTTCACAAAGAGGACAAATTGACCTGTGATGTTTTTACAGATATCAAAGCTAAGTGATAACCAAATGATCTTATTATTGGCTCCATTTTGTCCATTCATTTTAACCTACCTCTTGTGTTAGGGTTGGCATCGGCCCATTTTAGATTTTAAATGCATAAAAGAACCACCTACATTTTTTTATTTGCATCAAGGGTTTTTTTTTTTAAACTTTATCAGTTTACCCATAGTTGAAACAGCAAACTAACACAAGGACAGTTGATTAAAAGCCTTCCAATTTTCCACTTCAAAAAAGTCATTTTTAAGGAGAATAAGGTGATTCATACCACAGCTTCTGAAATCTAGAGGATGCAGAAGGAAAAGAAGGCACTGATAAGATGAAATGGTGAAATCCCTGTGGATCCTGGGTGTGGCTCCCAGAGAGAGAACGTACAGCAAAATATATTAACTAGTGGAAACGGGTGAAAGGCCGACGTGCAGCCGGACCAGGGTAAAACAGACCAGCGTGGGTCATCTGCTACGGCTGGCTGGCGCAGGTTTTGGTGTAGGTCTCTACAGGAGAAATGTTACCAAACCTGGCAACTTCACCGTGACAACAGGAATCAGCACACACTCACTGGGCCTGTTGTTCAGCAGGACATGGCAACATCAACCCCCCCCCTAAAACCACACATTTGTATTTCTCACATGTCTCTGAGGCAGATTATTCAAACTAAACTATTCAAACTAAGCTAAAGTTGATGTTAGAAGGTGTAAAATCTTCAATCATATATCCTCATAGAATAAAGAATCAGCTATTTAATTAAAACATAACTTTTTAAAAAAAAAAAAAAGAAAACAATCATATTTCTCAAAATGTTATCTATTGTCTTTCTTCAGCATTACTCAAGTTTTATTTCTAAGGTCTAAAGGGCAGTTCCACACATTATGTTTACAAGAGTGGAGTTAAAGTGGTTGTGCATTTGACAAAAGGTCAGCTGACCTCTTCCCAAACTGCATCATTATTAAAAGTACAAGTAACCCTACGAGGACGCAGCTTTTTTTTCAGCTGTTCCAGTAATCAGTTGGATGGATATTCCGAGCACATCCTTAGTTACGCGACTGTTCCAATCGAGCGGCCAACGGCGTCCGAGAAAAGAAAGAAAGAAAAAAAACCCTAGCTGGACGGACGCAAATCACCAACTCTGGTTACAGCCCAGTCACAGTCTGACGCTCTGAATAAGTAACGACATGGCGGCAGAAACATGAGCGAGTGGAGAGGCTCGTCTCAACTGGGGGAATGACTGGAAGAAATATTATAGTACGCCGATCTGCGTTCCGGCCATTCTTCAATCATCTCTATCTTGAAAAAACAGCAAAAACAACAAGGACTTGCAGAACTAAAGCTAAATTTTGACGGTAACAACTCCTTGCAGCACCAAGACTGTGATATATGCATGTGTTTGTACCTGTATGACCAGCGACTGTAGACGGGCTGAGATCCTCCATTCTTAACAGTGTCCATGGATGCTGCTTCGGGGGGGAATTCTAATCCAGGCCTCTCTCCTATCTACGGAATTACAAACACATTCATTCACACCGGAGCCACTGTGCAGCCCTGCTGAACGACAGCAAAGACCTGCTGCAAAGGCTCCAAGATCTCCGCTGTTATGTCACTGAGACGGAGCGTCCCACCCAGGGGAGTTACTCAGCTACTAGTGCTGAGGCGAGCTGAGGTCGGAGGCTTGGAGCGGTTACCATGACTTCGCGCTTCACGCAAAAAAGCACAGAAAGTGCCGAGCTCAAACTACTATCCACAAATATCAGCTTTAACAGGCCTGACTGTTCTTTGGTGCAAAGTTGCCAATAATGTTTGAGCATTTTTCAACAGCTGGAAATACCAATAAAAAATAAAAAATACTAGTTTAACAAGTCTGCGTTCCAGTAACTTCCTGAAAGACATTCACAGCTCATTGCCTCTGACTCATAAGGAGGCGCTGCCTATATCAAAAACCACACACACATGTTGTGTCTGGAGTCTCTGCAATATCCAATAGTGGGGATTTGTTGAGCTTTAAATAGACGAAATGTCAACTAAAACTGACAGCCATGTTACTGCATCATGCTGCAGCAGCATATGAGTAAGATATTCCAGTCTGTGCTCCTCTGATGATGCTGAAAAGCACATTTTTTTGTTATAGAAAGGTAAACTCAATAGTCAGAAACCTATGGATCGCCCTATCTAAAAACAGACATGGTGTAGTGGGGATCATAATCTAGTTGCTAGGAGACCAGAGCCTCCCAATCTTTTTTTCTTTTTCTTCTTTTGTGCCTATTGCGAGAGCGAGAGGAGGAAAGCGCAGAGGGAAACGGAGTGCGTGTTTGTGTGTGTTTGTCATGAGAGGCGGCCGTAAAGTGGCATGCGAGTCGACTGATGATGAACGGGGGAATCGTTCACCAGCGGGAGTAATTATTGAGCTCAAAACAAATGATGGAAATAAGCTACAAGAGTTGATATAATACCACTTCCCCTGAGGTGCAGCTGACATGTCCTCTTCTCAGGATTCTAATCAGAGGTGGACTCCTCCGCTAGGTTACCTTAGAAAAGGTGATGCACCCAGATAAAAGGGCACCAAACAGCTAATAGATTAGAGATAATAGCTAATAGCTTTATAGATTTATGTTCCTGCTATTGTAATTTTAAAAAAGACCCCCAAAGCACTACTTCTACAGTGTTTTTACAGTGTGGTATAAATAGTTTGAGCTTCCTTCAGAAAAAAAAAAAGCTTTGAATACTTTCTACTGCCAATACCAACATTCCATTTAGAGAAAGGGCAAATAGAAAGGGTTCAAATACAGCGAAGGCTGCAAGATCCAGGAAGCGAGACCCCTCGACTACAACAAACGGTGATACGGCTTTTAAAAGGCATGAGTGGCTTTCCTTGCGGTTTGAGGGGAGGTAAAAAAAAAGTCAGGATTCGCGCTGATCATAGGAAACGCTAAATGAATCCGTAAACACGCTCAACAAGTGCAGCAGACGCAAAAGCCATGTCGAGGTGAGCATTCAGAGAGCAGGGCCCGGTGCGAATACCAGAGATGTGTTTTTTTCGGGTCTTCCAGTGCTTGGGAAACGGAGAGCATTACTCAGGCCAGCTGGCCATATGTGTCTGGAATCCAACCTCAGTAAATCACATCTCAGCCACAAGCCGTCCTCGCTGCGACGGAGGTCGACCACTATACTTGTGGTGATTTTATTTTTATTTTATTCAATTGACTGATTTATATCGATGGTGTCAAGATATAGGCCAACATGTGTCTAAGTGCTATTCACTAATAGAGGGTGAACTCTGTTATGTAGTGTGTGTCAAACTCCAGGCATGCGGGTCCAGAATCCAGCTCAGCACCTCATTGCCTGCGAGAAATTGCAAAGAATTGCACAATGAAAGATGGGAAAGAGAGTATATGATCGTGTTTAATGAAGACAAGCTGTTCGTGTCTTTTTTCCCTCCACTTAGACGCTTAAAGATTTGTTGTGCAACATCGCTCTGAAAAGCATAAACATGAGGGATTTGTGTCTGACTAGAACGATGCGTTCAGGTGTACCTCGTAAACTCCAAAAACTATACTTAAATGACCATGGAGGTTAGTTAAAACAGAAAAGTTGTTTTTTTTTTATTCTCCTTCATCACAAGGAAAGCAAAACCATATCATTTTTTAAAATGTATAACAATCAAATCCGCATATTCCACACTTGAGTAGTTGATTCTCTTTGTTTTACTGCATACATACTATATTATTAACAATTAGAATTCAACAAATTCTATTAAAAAATATATTAAATAGTCATCAGCAACTAAATAATTATTCATTTATTATGAATGTAGATGTATAATGTATGTCATATTATGATAACAGGTAGTTAAATTATGACACCCATGCTGTATAAGAGAGATTTGACTATAATAAGCAATACTATTGTGATTTTGACACTTTTGGTACTTGTTGGTATTAAACTGCATATGTGTAGCATGTAGAATGAAAGCAAACAAAGCTATTTTTGATGAGTATCAAAGAGCCTCAGCAGAACGAGCAGGTGGTGTCTGGAACAATAACCTTTAAATGTCTTAGAAACCTTCCATCTGATAATTCTGGGACGCTACAAAAGGAGCAGAAAGCGTTATCGGCCTCCCGCTTTTCAACAGCACACTCACGTAACCGGCCTGCGCGGGATTACGCTCGGAATGCCGTGATGAAAACTGTCACTCCTCAGATGTGTCAGCTCTAAAAGCAGACTCTCGGATATGAAAGTGCTACCACTCTGCCAAGTGACTCAACAGTCAGCTGGGAAAAAATGTGTGGTGACATACAGTTACTAGAAATAAAACAGAAGAAGAAGAAGAAGAAGTAGTAGAGAAAAATACCCTTTTTAAAGCTTCTTCTGAAGTTGATCATTACAAGTGTTGAGCAAGCCGTCTGTGAACTTTGCCGGTAACAAACCGGTGGGTTGAGCCTGCGGAGAAGCGTGAATCACAGCTGGTGTTCTGTTCGGGATGAGCCTGTCCCCGTCGGAGCTCACGTTACCAAACTGACACATTTACAGAGCCAAGAGTTTTCCTTCGGTAACATGCCAGCGTTTGATAAATATCTAAGCAGACTGCCCCGTCATTTCCTAAGTCATGAATCAACTGACCTCAAGTGGCACGACCTATGGACACAGATCTATGTAGTACATTGTATTCCCTGATACAGCAAGCTGCATACATCTAATATAATCAATGGCTAAACAGCTTTCTCTCTCATCTTTGCAGGCAGCAGGAGTCGACAAGCTGATAAAATCAAATAGTTGGACTGGGAACAACAGGAAGGGGTGTGAGCTACTACAGATTTTTATCTCACTGCGCAATAAAAACAGACCTCAGCTCCAGTACTTGAAATAATGTAAAAGCAGCTTATATCATGCACACACACACACACACACATACTCGACAAGCCTTATGTCCTATGCTTGTTTGCATGATCCGTGGATCAGAAGGTTTGCTGAGGTGAATGGGTTTTATAGGATGCAACACCACTTCTTCCAATACATATTCCCTGATGATGGTGCTGGAGATCGCTGTCTTTCAAACAAAATCTTACATAAGTCTTCAAAATGGTGATTGCGAGGGTCACAGCATGAAATTCACATCATTTTCATACTTGTCAAACCGTTCAGTGACCCCCCCCCCCGAGGGCACAAAAGACCATTCATGTCGATCATTTTATCACAGGCTAAAAAACGATCACTCACAGCAACTCTGCGTTAATTGGCAGTGATCCATTCCTGGTGACAAGCGGAGCCAAGCCATGCCAGGGAAATACCCCCCAGCGTGGCATAAGAGAGCCACCGGATCCTATCACCGGAGGGGTCAAGCATTCAGACCTGTACCCGTTGTCTTGGCCGCTCGGTCCTGTCCCGACACTGACACCCCAAGGAAGTGTCCCACTTCTGTTTTTTTTTTTTCCCCCCTCACACATCATCACACTCGCCCAAAAATGGGTGCTTACTGCTGACCACAATTTCTGACCATATTAACTGACATCTGACCCACAGATCTAAATGCAGATGTCACTTTAGTCACTGTTCCAACAATGAACTCTCTTTCAAAGTCACAAGATCTTTCCCCATCATCATGAATCATAATCAGCATTTTTATTCATCCAACAGAGCATGAATAGATGTGTAATTGCTTGATTATACCACACAGTGCGCCTGCCTGCATTTATTATGCTTCCCCACTGACGTATCCAGGTGTTTCTGTCCATTTGCCACCTGTCTGTGTATCTATGACCATATACTTTGAATTAACTGACTTGCTTAGTCACTAAGGTGTTGAGTCAAGAGCTGAGGTGTCTTATTTGCTCCCTAACAATGACAGATGCTTTGCAGGAGGGTTCTGACACAGAAACGACAGATGGTACAGAAAGGCATGTTCAAACATGACATGCAAACATTTCTTTCTCATGCCTTCTCACTTCCCTGTATTCCAGACTGAGCCTAGTCACGGTTTAAAACGCGGCTACAGAGATCCATGTTGGACGTTACCTCATCTACGTTGTAATTAAACAGAGTGCTGGACTCCGTCGAACATTCCAAAACATATTACATTATTTAGCCAAGAGACGTAGCTGTGACACTGTTATAACGCAGAAAAACATCACAGAAAAAATAATAATGAGCAAATGGACGAGTTAAATAATTAAAGAATGATTGCTAACACGTTCATACGAGGTTTGAAAAGATCCGGCGTTAGATAAGATCAATTCGCCAATTCTATTGCCGTAATTAATGGAAAACACGATTAAAGCAGTTTAACGTACTCGCTTGCGTTTAATGACGAATTCCTTCTTTATTCAGGCCTATTTTTCAGGTTTAAGTCATTTGTTGAAGCAATTTCGTACTGGAAAACCACGGTTCGCTTACGCACTCACCCAAGCTCGACATTCACGCAAGTTACACCGTTAAATTAAGAGAATTAATACACGATAAGTGTCATATCTGCGTATAGCTGCCAGCTGCTGGTGTTATAGCAACCTCATTACCGTTAGAAGCTAGCGTTAGCCTTAGCTGCCTCAGCCTCTACTGTAACGTTAAGCAATGGTGCCTTTAGTAAAAGTTGGGGGGGCGACAGTGAAGTTTTTTCGGGTACAAGTTTGTCGTACGCGTCCCATTCAACAGCAGCCCACATAGAACACACGCTCACATAACGAACAGACAGTGTATATGGTTTATTCTCACCTTACGCTGTAGTAACTCATGTTTATCCACGGTTGCTAAGGAATATCCTCGTGCGGCAGTACACTTTTTATAGACGCGGTGGAGAAGAAGTCTCCTCGGGTCCTTAGTTACCGAACACAGGAAGAACGAGCGCTCCTATTGGTCGGCGGTTTTTTTTTAGGTGGGAGGTGATTGGCGGACTATCTTCAGCGCGTGAGAGGCTCTTGATTTTTCGTTTCACCTTGAAATCTGCCACTGCTACAGAAACAAATGAGATATGAAAAGAAAAGCATATAAAAAAAAGGAGTTAAGACGGGTAACCATGGCAACAATTAGATGAAGAAACTCAATGAGCTCATAAAAAATGTCCCTAGACATTGGATTTTTAATTTCTGAAAGTATGGCACATACATATATACTGAATCTTATTTATTGGGTTGTATTTTTCACATTATTTATTAGATTGTGGAATAGCTGTTGTCTCAATCTGATTTTTTTTCTATCCCTGCCATCCCATCACTGAAGAATAGAGCTTTTTTTCACAGCAGCCATATTGACATAGAATAGTAAGTAAACACAGGTGTTAACAATGGCGCTAATTACGGTGAAGTTCCATTCAGGTCAAACAGTCTGGTTGCAGCTATTGTATTCTGCTCTGCTATTCTTAGTGAACAGAACCTTAATTAGTATTATTGGTAACACCTGTGTTTACTATCTCATGTCAATATGGCTGCTGTGAAAACACTCTGCTGTAATAAATTAACAATTGAATAAATTAATCTATCACATATTTATTCATTCATGGGTAACAATCACCTACAGCAGCATTCAGATCATCTTTCAGCAGCATTTATGTTAAACCAGTGGCCAAGAATTCCTATTAGTGACAAAAAATATATGTTGGTTGTGTAATATCTAGTACAGTAGATGTGGGAAGTGTTATTTTCTCCATAGATTTGCCAATATGACACACAAGCACATGAATAGCAAAAAATAGCCATTTGCTGTTATGAGGATTGCATGTGATTTACAGTATAGTCCATGGCCCTGCTGTATCACTCAGAATTCTCAAACCACACTTTTGTATTGATTTGTTATTTGAGTGGACATACATAACTAAATCCAACAATGATTACTCCCAGAGTTGTGCGAGTAATTTAATGACGTCCTCAACTAATCATTATGACGATCAACCCGAGCTAAAAATAAGTCGCCTGCCGCTGAACTGAAAAGTGACCATTATTTTAGATGCGGCAGCTTCTTTCATTGTAATAATACAGTTCACACAAAGGATTCTGGTCACAGAAGTGTTCAGATGAATAATCAATGTCCCCTTTTTTGATGATGCTGGTGCATGATCCTCTTCTGAAGGACTCTCCGTGACATCAGCTGGGAATTAGCACATCTGAATCGGAGAGCTCGCCCCTCTCTTTTAACAGCAACATCAGACCCCTCCTCCTCCTCCATGTCACCTTCACCCCGTAGTCTCTCTCTGGAGTGTCAGCCACCAAAATGTCAAGCGGCTGATTGCACGGTGGTGTACATGACTGAGCCAGCAGCAAGTGTGGAGAAGGGGAGGAGGGGGAACTACTCCCTTCTTGTACTGCCTTTGGAGTGTCCACATCAGGTGGTGCACAGACACTGCTGACATCAGCAGTGTGAAAACCTTGGGAGGCAGGTGTTGATGTACCATCTGCTGGAATTCCACATTCCCCCGTCACTCGGACAGGTGGAGAATCCTCCAAACATCTGCTGGAGGAGGCAGCACCGTCAGAATATAATTTTCTGTCTGAGGTTGACTGTCTCTTTGGTGTGTCGAGGCACTCTGTGCGAGAAACAGCACTTTTGATTTGGCATGATCCCGATGACTGCTTCCCCGCATCAGGCACAGCGACAGACTCTGCAGCTTTCTTTCTGCGTGTACGCCTCGGGTGATGAGCCTGGTCCCGTGACCTTGTCTCAAATGATAATGAGGGGAACTTGCACACACTGTTTTTCCTGGACAGCTGACTGCAATTGTTCAGAATGCTTGTGGCAGAGTGGTATTTTCTCCTCCCTCGTCTCACGGGAGGCGCAGCTGCAACCGAAGTGTCAAACTGGGGGCTTACCTAAAAGATTGAAAGTACAGTAAACAAGCAGCTAAACAAAACTGGAGTCAAGTATAGCAGTCATTATGCTGTGAAATAACTGTACAGAAAGCTCAGAGGAGATTAGGGCAGAAGATTCACTGGAGTACTCATGGAGATTTCAGCACTGTGTTGCAAAATGACACTGTTTTCAACCACAGAGCCACATAAATGGAGACACAATAGCGATCTTACCCAAGAAGCAAGAGTTGAGCTGTTGTGCGCTTGTGGCTCTGAGAAAAACCCTTTGGGGTTGTCTGCTGCTCGGACTTCAGGCACATTTTGGAGTCTGGCTCCACACACAGGGCGCTCCAGGAACAGCAGTGGAGGCTTCTCTGTCTTTATGGTTTTACGGGGCATTAATAGAAATCATGCCCGAAGAACTGGTGGGTTGAAAAAAAAGTCAGTGAAATGTCTTATTAAAATAGCAAAATAACAATCTTTGTGGGTCCGGTACCCACAGTCATCTGGCCTAACGTTTACATTCGTAAAGACTTGCATATGAAACTTACCTTAATGAGGTTCTACAGGTAACACATACACATAGTTACACACGTGTTACGTACGTGCAAATACATTGCATAAACGATATATAACGTTAGTTATTCCATTGTCTTTGTATACTCGGAACTTTTTTGGGCTTTCCGTCTTCTTGTTATTATTTCCCGGTTACCACTGCTGCCGGGCCCTGATTGGTTCCGTCGTGTA
The DNA here is from genome assembly GCA_030544235.1 of Lepturacanthus savala. Lineage (NCBI taxonomy): Eukaryota > Metazoa > Chordata > Actinopteri > Scombriformes > Trichiuridae > Lepturacanthus > Lepturacanthus savala. Next base: position 8,986,888 of record CM060474.1, read on the forward strand.
CTTCGCTTAACTGCCATTGGTGCGTTTTGATATCACGTGATCAACGTGACAGGGGCATCACCCACAGCGCCAAAATTCAAAAAACCTTCTCCGAGTCACCCAGACGGCAAAATATAACACTGAGAGAAATATTGTTCTTCGCTTTTATACTGAATATGAACCAAGTGTTTCAACTGCTAGTAGGAGTCCAGCCAAGCGGGTTTGCCTGAGACATCACAGTAATATGAAGGTTTGTCCATAGCTAGCTTTACGCGCAGTTAATAACGTGGGCTAGCAACCACTAAGCTAACCTAGCTTAGCCTCCAAGCTACACAAATAATGAAACATTTGCTAATAGAGTTGTAGCTAACTGGTATTTACGGGTGGTTTTGCAACACAAAACAAACATGTTTCCCCGTTAAGCTTTGTAAACTTCACTTTGTAAGGTTAGCTCGTTGCAAGGAACGTAAAGGCAGCGTCACACAAATTCGCTTAAAAATGTGACAATGGAGGTTTCATTAGTAATTTCTTAAATGTCGGTCAGCGTTGGAATAAATACAAGTTGTTTAACCGACATTAATAACGCTCTTTAATTCGGCACTAACAGTTACAGCTTGTTGTTACAACACTGGACGCCTGCCAGAGAATCATTTAACGTTACTAACTTAAACGTTACAAACGTTATGCAACGACTGTTGTTGCCAAGCAGCACAACGTTAGCAACTGCTGTCTAAAGGTAACGTTGGGCTGTTTAACACGTATAAAACACACTGGAAACGGGCAGTGAGAAGTTTAATTTCATCTAGAGGTCAGTAACATCTTATCCATTTAACTGATTATCATATTCTCATTGTATATTAATCGATTTATTCGAGTCAATCGATTAGCCTACAGGAGAACAATCAGAACTCCCAACTGAATGACGAGCTAACGTTAGCTACAGTAGCAGTTAAATCCTAACGATAATCTAACTGTTAAAGTTGCTGTTACTTTAGATTAACATTATTTGTTAGGATGATACTAAGTAGACAAAGCTACGAGCTTAATGTTTAACTTGATGTTGTTACAAGTCAGTTATGTGTTTTTATTTGTCATTCCTGTCTAGAATACCAAGGGACATATTCAGTGATTTGAAGACCATGAGACAGAGCCCAAGGAGACCCCTGATCCTCAAAAGAAGAAAGTTGCCTTTTCAGCAAAATGACTTGCCAGCAGCGAAATCACATAGTCAGTCCGATACACCGGGCCCCAAAGAACCTCCAAAACCCTCTGCCAGTCAGCGCTTCCCCGATGGCATCCGCATCATGGACCACCCTTCCATGTCTGACACACAGGTGGTCGTCATTCCCAAAACGGCCGACCTCCAAAGTGTCATAGGGGCCCTCAATGCTAAGGGCAAAGAGTGTGGCGCCCAGGGACCGAACAAGTTCATCCTGCTGGGTGGGAGCGGAGGCAATGATGGGTCCTTCTGTCAGCCGGCTGCTGAGGAGAATGACGTCTCTACAAGAAGTGCAGTTGTACAGCCGGTGAAACCATCCAGTGTCCTCAACTCCCCGGATGCTAAACCTCTCACTGAACTTAAACCATGTATGGAAATCTGACTTTTCACTGTTGAATTATAATGTTATGTATTTATAGAGGGTTCCTGCAGGGTTTTACAAAGTCTTAAAAGCATTGAAGTTATGAATTTCAAAATAATACCTTGAAAAGTCTTGATTTTTGAGTTTTAAAATTTGTGCAGTATGTAATTTCACCATGAGGTTTTAGTGAAAAACATATTCTTTAATGGATTTTATATGGATGTAGTATGCATTTAATACATGTAAATATTTACTAAAAACCCATTAATAGACTTTTTTAATGATTCTGTTTGATGTACTTAATCATATTCACAATAACCTAACTACTATAGGTGAGGTTTTAGTGAAAAAATGTTATATGGATGTAATATGCAATTAATACAACTATAAATTAACACTTCTTTGCTAGTAGGTATTGTTTTATACAAATTGCGCAAAAAGACTTTAATTTCAATTTAAGGAACCTGTAGGAACCCTGTTATAGCACTTACATAGTAATCTATTTTAACTCCTTCCTTTTTGCTTTAAGCTATAATGTTTGTTTTTTGTGTGCGGGGGTGTTCTTTACCAGTGAATAAGGACCTGGATTGCGACCCTTTGGATGACAGCCTCACCAATATTCAGTGGCTGGGCAAAATGAGCACCTTCGAACCAGATCCCGCTAAGCAGCAGGCGGCCAGCAACAGGGAGAACCAAAACACAAATTCACAGACTTTGCAGGTCAGCTCCATCTCGTCTGTAGACATCTTGTCGCCTCAGTGTGGTTGTTACTGTTCATGTGTAAACAGATGCTTGTGTAGAGGAATCCCTGATCTCAAACATGTCTCAACATGTCCCCTAAACACCGGTCTGTCTCACTTTAAATGACACATCAGCATGAGTTACAACAACCTGAGTTAAAGTCATAGGCAGATGGTGATTATTCACATAGGATTTCTTAAATAGTGTAGATGTGTTGACTAATAACTGTGAGGAAAAATAACAAGTGCTGCAAATTGTCATTTGAAGCTTTGTTGTAAATTATTGAAGAAATTTGCAGATATAAGAAATTAATCTGTATCACATCTGCACAATATTGTAGCTGAGTGAATAATATTGTTGATCACTCCATTAGAATTCTGGAAGGAATTATGTTTCACGTTTTTAATGTAAGCGTGCCTGTGTGTCCTCTGCTTGTACAGGCACCCGTGACACAAATGGACCCAGAATCCAGTCTCAAACAGCCCATGTCAGAGAGGCCGCCGTACTCCTACATGGCTATGATCCAGTTCGCTATAAACAGCAGGAAGAGCAGGATGATGACACTGAAAGACATTTACACATGGATCGAGGATCAGTTTCCCTACTTCAGAGAGGTGGCCAAACCAGGATGGAAGGTAGTGGGGCCGAGGGCTGTGAACTATAGTAGTAGTAAAGTACTAGTAGTACTGTAAAAAAACAATAGGATTAGATTAGAACAGATTACACCTTCTGAATATCACTTACAGAAAATAATTTTTGCTTATTTATAATTTGCAGAACTCCATACGGCATAACCTCTCCCTGCACGACATGTTCATTCGTGAAACATCACCAGATGGAAAAGTTTCTTACTGGACCATCCGACCGGAAGCCAATCGATATCTCACTCTTGATCAGGTGTACAAGGTGAGTACAACTGATTCTGTTTAAAACAAAAATGAATTGACTTGAGGTATTATTGTCTTCGCCTTCATGGGTTTTTTTCCACATGACATTTCAAGAGAAATGCCTCCTATCACTCTGAATCATTTCCTGTGTGGTCACGTCCTCGTGTGTCATTTCCCTTGTCTTCCATGTTCTGTTCGCCTGATATCATTTACCCTGATTTTGAAGAGTTGTTTTAGATTTCAGTTGTGTTTTCTTCCTTCTTGTTCCAACATCCTTGTCTACAGTCCGAGTGCGACCCAATGACCGCTCCCGCTCCCGTGCCAATGTTTTTATTTCGCCAACAAGTAAGACGGATTTCCCTTTCTTTGAATTCTGTAGGAACAGTCTTCACCTCTGCTGAAGAGGGACAGACAAATGAGGCGTACAATGCAGCCGCAGCTGGAGGTCTAAGGTCTTGATGCTCTTGTGGAGGGTGAAGGGAAATCTTTTTGTTGCAGGAGATTATATGAGCAGCAGAGGAGTCAAAGTCACACTGAAGGACTAATCTGCCTTCAGACCATAATCTTAGTCCACCGTGGACAAGAAATATTCACACACACATCCACTGTGTATAGTTCAGGGACAGTCTTTGGACATGTAAAGGATATTCCTCAGTTTCAAGCACTGCAAAAGAACTCAAGCTTTATGCTGTTTTCACAGGTTGTGACTCAAGCAGTCGTGAGTTAGAGAGCACAGTAGCTACCAGGGTTGTGTTATTTAACTGTAAAGTGATGTTTACGCCTTTTGTTCACAGCAACAAAAGAGGATACTTCCTGATGCAAGGAAAACTCCAATTGGCTCTGGTGAGTTCATATAGATAGAAGGAAGCTGCTTGACTTAAAGTGGGATTGAAAATGTCCATATAAATACAGTTTTTACCCCTTCTATTTAATTTCTTTACTTTGAAATTTAGTTGCTATGCTTTAAGTTTTGTTTTGGTTTTTGTTTTGTTTTTTGTCCTTCCGTCGTCTTTCCTACATTCAGAGCGAAGGATGAAGCCTCTCCTCCCACGGACTGACTCCTACCTAGTCCCCATCCAGCTTCCTGTCGCCTCCCCTCTCTACCTGCCGTCCTCATCCTCTCAGTTCCCCTCTTCTGGCTCACAGCAGAAACGCAACACTCCACGAGGAACCAAGAGAGTCCGCATAGCTCCAAAGGTAAAGACCTGCAGCTGAATCCGTACATGCACTTTGATATGATTTCCAAATATAAAGTTAACTTTACGGGCGAAATAGCAGTCAATCTAATTTTGTTTTAGTGGAAGAAACTCATTATCTACAGAAGTTATAGGTTAATCTTTGAGGTGGAAACTTAAGAAGGTGACTGTGGTACAGTGGTAATGTATGCGTGTGTTAGTTTGAGGGCACACACACCTCTATATTTGCGTTTTTTTTCTGTCAGGTGACTCAGAGTGATGCCCCCGCTGTGGTACCATATCCTCCAAAGAACCAAGAAATCAAAGCAGAGATGAAGGAGGAGCCGCTGAGTTTCCCAGTTAAAGGCGACGCCCCCGAATCTCCCCCGAGAAAACAGGCCAGCAGCTCCCGGCGTAAACAGCGCCTGGTGCACTCCGCCCACGAGGAGCCCGTCCTCCTCTGCCCCGACAACACTTTCTTCGACTCGGGCGTGGTCACTGACCTCTCCACCGTCCTGGAGCGGCGGGACACCGAGCCGGACGAGCAGCCCAGCCCCGACCGGGAGTATTCCTTCAAGACCCCCATAAAAAGCAGCAGCCACCTGAAATCCTCCACCCCCAGCAAGCCGCCCTCTAACATCCTACCCGAGCCCTGGAAAGTGACCCCCGTGGGCAAAGGGAGCCAGAGCATCCTGGACTTCAGCCCCATCCGCACGCCGGGCGGCCCCGCCGTCACGCCACGGCACGACTACACCACGCTGAGCTTCAACAGCACTCCCTTCAAAGACTGGCCGCTCTTCAGCTCCCCCAGGGAGCTGCTCACGTCGGCTCCTCCCCGAGCGGCCGACGAGCGCCTCCAGAGCGGCTGTTCCAGAGAGCTGCTGCAGGCGGGCGGGGCCACGCCCACCAACCGCTCCATCACCGAGGGGCTGGTCCTGGACACCATGAACGACAGCCTCAGCAAGATCCTGGTGGACATCAGCTTCACCGGCCTGGACGACGAGGACCTGGGGGCGGCCAACATCAGCTGGTCAGAGCTGATCCCTCAGCTGAAGTAGGCAGAGGGACAGGAACCATTTCAAATTTACATGCCAGTGTCTTATGTTGTAAAAAAAACACTAAGTGAGAAATCCCTCAACAGTGAGGCAGATGCGAACGTAGGAGAATTACAAGCAACAGAAAAATAGGTATATGGTCAAAGTTGGAAAAAGTCTATGCAACTGCAGCAACTGGGTTAAAAGAAACATTTAAACTGTTGACATCAAGTGTTAGCATAAGCTCAAAGGAATGGATCACAGCCTTAATATTAATTGTATAATAATGACTGTGCCTTTCCATTCAGTTGCTGCAGTTCTTGATTTTTTTTTTTGCTTTTAAACACTCACTAAAACTCATGTAAGCATCACGTCCATCTGCTTCACTGTCTACTGGACAATGTTTCTGCCAGCCAATGGGAATAGAGTAAATTATTTTAATGAATGACAGGGATATTTGTTACCGGGTAGAATTACCAAGCTGCTCTCTTGTTGTCCTTAATTACTGCCTTAATTTCACCTTCTTTTTTTTTTTTTTACTTTCTCTGATGAAAACTTCAACCAATTTAGTTTCTTTCATCCTACCTGTATCATATCCTGTCCTGTGCTCTCGAAGGAATTGCTAGAGAAGAGAAATATGTCAAAGTGTATATGTATGTTGATTTGCACATTTTAATATATAAGTTTTAGCTTTTGCATATGCAAACGTAAAGGACAGTATATGTTGTCGTGATCGGCCAGCGAGATGCTTCCGATGCGTCTCCTGGGATAGATTTTTAGGTTGTGAGGCAGGATTGTTAGCAATAAACGGCAAAGTAATACAAAAAGTAGCACTAACAGCGATAGGATTGTCTGTATGTTAATCATAGAACCGCCTTCATCACTCGACTTGATGAATCCTCACAGTGATCGTTCACCAACTTCAGGGCTTTGTACCAATGAAGAGGGATCTTTTCCATGCAGTGACTCTTCATGTCATATCTTTGATTTATATTGCAAACAAATACAAAATATTTAGTATCCACAGAACTCAACTTGTATTTGTTTCGATAAAGACGCATGCAGCCTTCCATTCTTCCATTCCAGCCTTTTCCATTTTTATGAAAGCACAAATGGGATGTAGGGAGAAGACGTTCCTTTCCCAGCAGAACAGTTAGAAGACAGAATGGGAGCTGTACCTGGTTTTTTGAAGATGCCACCAGAATAATGTATGGCTTTTAATTCCGTTTCATAGCGCGTGCATGTGTTTTTATATGTGAGAGGAACATGGGGAATGTTGCGATTTCTTACCGTTTTCAAACATGTGCCTCGTTCTGTTTGGTAGAGTGTGTTTCTATGACTGTACAATAAATCTGTTGGTGTTGGTGTCTCACGCAGAATGGCCAGATTTTAATTTGTTATATATCAGCTCACGTTTATTCATTTGTTAAACAGACATGGTGCAATTTTTTTTTGTTTGTTTTACAACCTGACACAAAGTACAGCACATTGTATCTACAAAAGCTACGTGATAGATGGCCTATTTATATTTCAATAAAAGTAAGTAGCTAAAGATTGTCTGATTCAAAAATGAATTATTGCTTTTTACAGTACTTGGTATAAAAATATCTAGTATATTTCTGTTGAAAAAGTTATTTCAAGAGAATACAAAAATTCAAAGGACACTAGAAATATTCTCCTTTTCTCTGGAAAATGATTGTACGATGTTTTAAGGTGGAATCAGCTGTTTTCTTCAGTATGTCTGGACTTCCTGTTGAGCCACTTCCAGGAGGATCTGCAGCTGCTTGCTGCAGTGGTCTGGGAACATGGATGAAGAATTACACTTGAGAAGCTCTAACAAATCATTTTGTTTTAAACTCTTCATACATTTCCTTAGAAAGCTTTCCAGCTCGTGACTCACGGAAGACGTGTCTCCATCTCTGGGGCAGTCGGAAGCGGTAGATGGTCAGGAAGTAAACGGGAACGCCGGTCAGTGTGAGAGCGAAGCTCCGGCCTGTGTTCCAGGGATCAGAGTAGAGAGACAGGCCCACGATGAAGAAACACACCACCGTGAAGGCGACGGCAACGGCCAGCGGCACCTTTAGGATTATTAAACAGAGGAAATGCAAAACAGCAACTACAAGACTTTATGTTAGAGTGTCAGCTATGACTTTGATTTTCCTATTTGGTCTGAATTTTAATGAAATACAATAATACTTTCATAATCACAAAGTTATAACCATGCTTAGATGGTGGGTTTTAACCAAACAAAACAGTATTTTATTTTGAAAAACACACTCTTGTACAACTCAGAATTTGTTGGTTTCCTGTTTTACACTGAAAATTATGAAAAGATCAGTGAAAATGTCTTTAAATGAATTTAAAGAATATTGTTAGTATTGGAATTTTGACACTTTAGGGCTAAATAATTTATGTTTAGAGTTAAACAATAAAACAGCAATTACAATTCCCTAAAAGACTATTCCTTTTTATGTTCATCGAAGTGTGTGTGTGCCCTAAAAACACCCATATTTATAGTCACAAGGCTATATAACTATGCTTAGATGAGTAGGAATATAAAAATTACATTTTTATAATTTTATATTGAAAATCATGCTTGATGTATCACAGGAGCAACTCAAAAAAGTGCTGTTTTTTTCTGCCTTACACTGAAAATAATGAACTTCTAAAGTTCTGTGAAAATATCTTTCAATTTATCCTTTGAGGTTTGATTTTGTCTCTGAGTCCACAAGAAAAGAACATTCTATCTTGTTGCTAACGCTAACCCAAACATGCCCTGAGTGTTCGTTCCCAACTAGCTATGGGATGAATTTCTACATTTAAAAACAAAATGCCATTAGTCTTAGAATTTTGACAATTTAGAGCTCAATGATTTCCTAGTTTGTAGCGATATTATTATATTTATATGTATTTATCTTTTTGTTGTCACGTCTTTGACACGAGTTTCTCAGTTAAGTGCATGAGGATGAAGGACGTTTTGCTGCTCAGCAGAATAATAACCACCTTAAAAGGCCTCGGGTGGAGGGGGAAGCGATATCGATGGATGAGCATCCCCAAGGTTGCCAGGGCGATGAAGAGCCAGCGAGCGAAGGAGGCAAAGTTGATGAGCTGGTAGATTTCTCCGGTGATTAACATCAACACCACCAGCGGATACTGAGGACACAAACCCAAACTAATATGTCCCGCTTCTTACTGGAGGGGGAGGAAATCTGTTCAAAACTGATGGGAGAAGTCGGAATTTTACCAGCAGCAGCACGGCAGGTAAAGGTGTGTGTCTGCGGATGTGGATCATGGAGAAGATGTGTGGCCAGTGGCCCTCCCTGGCTCCTACAAACAGCATCCTGCAACACACACACACACACACACACATTCAGACTTCAGGATCAGGCCCCTCGTGCTCAGTTCCGCGACCTTTGTGTACCTGGGTGACCCGAAGAAGCCGCCGTTAAGCGTTCCGAGGCAGGACAGGGCCACGAGGACGGGAATCACGGAAGCCAAACCCTGGAGGGCACGGTTGGCAAACGTCTGCAGACACACACACACACACATACAGGCGGCAGCATTAGACCGGCCTTCAAACATACAGGGCACATGATCTAATTAGGAAAGGAAATTAGGAAAAGCGGTGACCACGGCGACGGCGTCAGACAGCAGCAGCTCAGCGGGGGTCATCACGGCGTAGTACGCCACGTTCACCAGCACGTAGAACACCGTCACTGTCACCATGGAGCAGATTATAGCCAGCGGGAGGGTTCTGACAAGACAGGAACACACACACACGCATTGTTTGTCATTTTTTCAATGACTAGATTAGCGACTAGATTTTTTTAACAGACTGACTGTATAGCAGATGTGTGTGCCATACCTGTTCGGGTTAACGACCTCTTCTGTAACGAAGTTCAGATAAAACCTGAAGAATCAAGAAGTTCTGTACATTTATCAGCAAAATTAGCACATGCTTTAACCCATTGAAGACTGTGGGACTTTAAGTCTATGACTTATTATATACTAAAGTCTAAATTTGACTCATACAGCTTTTTTTTTGGTTGAATGACACGATAGTAGACGACTTAGACAAAAGGTTTTAAGCAAACACTTGCTTACCATCCTCCATACGCGTACAGCCCGTTATAGAAGGCCAGCGGCAGCCTGTCCAGCGTCAGCGAGTCCACCTCAAAACCCTTCTGGAAATTTTCCGTCTTTCCTGCGTTTGGAGGAAGATGCAGAGATCGAGTGATTTGCTGGATTTTTAACCAGATGTCAAAAGCCTGAATCTCTTATAACCAGCGGCATCAAACTCAATTTCATCCCGGGCCACATCAGCGTTCTGGTTTCCCTCAAAGGGCCAATTCTAAAGATTATATATATATGTTATTATATTAGATAATTGCCTCTCCACTCATAATAGTTCTGATGACAATTTGCTTAGATTTTTAAACAGACTTTAAAAATATACTGATGCAGAAATAATGTTATATTGTTGTTAGCGTCTAATTATTAAAAATGCTGCAGCAAAACATGTCAAATCATCACAGATATCTAGGGACTCATTAAAGAATATGCTGATAACCACTATTTTATTTATTTAATTGGGTTTTTCAGAGATTGGAATCTGTGGTTTTGTGTTTCTATGCTAAATATTAAAGAACAGAAAGTACGAGAAAGTAACGACAGATGTACTTAAGGAAAATAAGGAAAAATGGAAACTTGGAGTCTGTGAAGCTCTTGAGGGGCCACAGAAAACGAGGTGGCGGGTCAGATTTGGCCCCCGGGCCTCGGGTTTGACGCCTACGTCTTACGCTCTCCCACCTTTGGCCAGCGCGATGACACCGGGGACGATGATGAGGACCAGGGCGAACATCTTGATGAAAGTCAGGGTGACCTGGGTGCGGGACGCCATGGCGACGCTCCAGCAGTTCACCGCCACCACGAACGCTGCAGAGGGAAGAACGAGAGCATGAACAGCTGGTCTCCTCCACCTTCAGGTGTCAGGTGACGGTTTACGGAGGCTCACTCACTCACTCCGAGGACGCTGACCAGCTTGACGAGCACGGCGGGAGCCTCGCACGGCGCGAAGAAGGGCTCCACCACGTAGCGACCGAACGCCAGGGACACGTAGGACGCCACGGCCGGTCTGGAGACGGGGAATAAAGCAGTTATTCGGCGGAATCCGACTTTAAATCCTTGGATCTGACGAATAAAAGTGAACGAACGGATGAACCTGATGAATAAGAACTCAGCCCAGAGTCTTAAGAAGGCCGGCAGAGGCCCCAGCGTCTCCAGCAGGTATATGTAGTGGCCTCCTGACTTTGTAAAAGTGGTGCCCAGTTCTGCGTAGCACAGGGCGCCTGATGGAGCAGAAAGAAGAGTTATGACAAACACACCAGCCGGAAATCAGGTTATAAATAGGTGTGTTTCCAGTTTATAGACAAAATCAATGCTTGTTTTAGAATTAAAGACGTTTATTCCAACATTTCTGAAAGAATTTGCAATTATTATTGTTGTGTTTATATTTATTTATTTAATTAATTATTTTTTTGGCTCCATAATACAAAAGCAAGGGAATAAAAACAGCAATGCAGAAGATGCTGGAGAGGTAAAAAAGAATAAAAATAAATAAAACATAAATAAAATCAATTCATAAGCAATTCATAATAAATAATACAAAAATAAATAAATACAATAGAAAATAATAATAAGTAAGACATAAATTCAGTATTTAAATTACAAACAGCAAAAGTAACAAATACCACATTATATTATAGCAACAACATCAATAATTAAATTAAGTAAAATTAAGAATAAGAGAGAAATAGAAGTTATAGATTATTGTATTAAATGCACTATATGTATTAAATGGGAATCAATGATGTCGATATTTACAATTTACATAAAACATTAAAAGCATCAAGATACAATTTAAAAAACAGTTGATTAAGAGGGGGGGGATTAAATTAATTAAAATAAATACGATTAAAAATCAAGAAATTGGGTTTAAAAAGCGAAAAATGTAATTTAAAAACAGGTAATTAAAGGGGAAATAATAATTTTAAAAAAATGTAAATAAAAATGTGATAAATGGACAACATTTTTGAAGATGCGCATGATTTTGGTCTCCTGCCTCAGGTACGACGTCACTCACCGAACAGGGAGAGGACGCCGCACAGCGCCCACACCAGCAGGGAGAGCCCCACGCTGCCGCTGTTCAGCAGGACACCCTTGGGTGCGATGAAGATGCCGCTGCCCACCACCGTCCCCACGATGAAGGACACGGCCGGCAGCAGGCCGATCTCCCTGCGGAGGTGCACCACCTCCTCCTTCTCCTCCTCCTTCTTGTCGTCCTCCTCTTTTCTCTCCATTCCTGCCGCGGCTGTGACTTTTCACCTCCTCAACCGCCCTCTGAGTTTGAAGTTTGCATCCAGTTCCCAAACAACGAGAGGATCCTCTCTTCTTCACCAATCGACTCCTTAAAGCTTCTTTTTTAAAACTTTCTGGACACTGGATTGTTTTTCTTGCACGTTTGCAGGACAGGCTGCAGAGAGTTGGACCCCTCTCCCCTCTCCCCTCATTGGCTCCTGTCCCCGCCCGCCCAGCCGGAGCAGGCGAACAAAGCCAGCACTCATCCGAGCTTTAGCCAGTAATTACAACAGTTTAAAGCTACTAGTGATGTGGAAGTTGCGAACGAGTCGGTTCTTTGAAGTGAATGATGGGACCTGGCTCACATCCCCTGGAGAGCCATTCTTTATATTTTAATTTTATTTTATTTCGGATGCTGCTGTTTTGTACATTGTACTTGGTACATATTTATTTGTATTGTATTTATTTATTATTATTTTTACTCTATTAATTAAAAAAATCACATTTATTTAATTGCTTTATTTAATTTCCTTCCCCCCCCCCAGTACTTTGTTTTGTTAGGCATATGTTTGAATAAAAATAAATAAATAAATGAATAAAATGTCAATAGCTGCCCCTTTTTAATTTCTATCTGCCTTTTGTAGCAATTTAGAGCAATTTTACGACTGTAAGTACAGTTTGCTACAGCGTTATATTGAAATTTAAATGACATATGTGTTCAAATACAAATCAGAAGTCAAAGCTGTGCTAAATTTGGCTGAATTACAAATGGTATAAGTGATGAAATGGAGAGCCGTTTGGGAGCCAAAAGAGACGGCTCCCTAAAAAGAGCTGAAACTCCCATCACTAAATGTTACACCCTTTTGTTCTCCCTTTCTTTCTGCATGTGTGTGTGCGTAGATTCAGAAGAAGCCTTTTTTGGCTCAAGGGGAGGAAAAAAGACAAAAAAAAATGGACAGGACTTTGTAGAGTCAGCTGCACAGACTGCAGGAGGCCTCCTCTACACAACAGCAGGCCTAACAGAGGATCAACAGTTTAGCAGCTCCACTTTTAGGATTTCTTTTTAGATTTAGGTGATACAGCTCTGGAAAAAAAATATAAGAGACCACTGTATTTTTTCTTTTTTACTTTATTCCAGCCATTTAATTCCAGCATCTGTTGAATTCCAACACATGCACACCTCATTCTGCTTAAATGCACAATCCACCACTGCAGTCACTTTATAAAAACTTGCACAAAATATTTATTACACTATATATATTTATGCATACTGTGTATGCTTGTACTGGTACTATTGTACTCTCTGTATTTAATGTGTATTTATTATTTCTGCCTATATATATATATTCAATTTAATCTCAAGTGTGCAGGATAAGTACAAATTAACATATAAATGACGACACCTGTGAATTCCTCCCCTGCTTTTTATATGGAGAAACTTAACCTTCAATTTACAAAAAAGGAATGATGACATAAGAAAAAAAGGCATTTTTAACACTATAATAACCCAGTTATTCCATATTGGAATGAATTAAACTGATAATATTTCATTTATTGCATTGCACTGAATGATATTTAGTATTCTAAGCAGTTACACATAGCTATAAGTAGTAAAATCAGAAAAACTGATAATTTTGCAGTGGTCTCTCTTTCGCTTGTCAGCCAAATCTAAAATATCGTGACATGTTTTGCAACCAGGCCTCGAGAAGGTGCGGCTCAGTGTGACAGGCAACAAAAGCGGGGGGACATCAATTAGCCCTTTTTCCTCCCTCGTTTTCACTCGACTGGCTGCGGCCTGCCTGTCAGTTTCGCTCCATCAAGCGATGGCTCTGCTTGTTAAAATTCCTACGTACTCAGCGAGAGGTTCCTCCGGTCGGGATTTCGCAATCGAGGCTAAAAAGTAGACGTTTGTAAGATGCTGCTGGAAAAAAAAGGTGCTATTTTTTCAGCATCCGACAGGATATTTGCTTTCTTGGAAGGGTCAAGCAGCTGGGAGATGTGAAAGTGGGGGAGTTTTAAGGAATTTCCTGCTGTTCAATCTAACAAGAACGTGGAATTCTAAGAATTAAACACCCCTTTTTTACACTTTAGGGATCCGCAGCATATTACAACCTTAAAGAGAAGTTTCTAGTTTCTCTCTAGTGTTTAAAAAGACAAAATCCTTATAGAAATGTTGGCACAATGAGTTTTATATTCTGAATCAAAATGTGGAGAAAAATACATTACTGTAAAAAAATGAAGAAAAATTATTATTATTTTTTAAATTCATTAATAATAATGTCTTCATTTTTGCAAACTCAAATATTTACTGTATAAACTCAAGAATCTTCAGGATTTATCATTCTAATGAATCACTAAACTAATTTGTAGTTGTTATAACCACAGTTTCTGAGAATTTTATTATATTTACTGAAATCTATATTCCGAACATATCAGTTTGAAAATGTATGGCGATATGTAAGACATCTAGTATTTGCCCCGAAATGAGAATCTAGGTTTATTACCATGTTACGAAGCAATTTCAATCAGTGTAAAAATCACATTGCTTCAATAAAGAGGTGGACGAGTATAATAACCTGAAAGGGGAAACAACAATATGTCATCGTTTTAGAGGTCAAACCATGGGGGTCAAACATGCGGCCTGGGGCCCAGAACCGGCCCTGCTTAAAGGGCCAGATCAGCCAAAGTGTGACAACAATAAGGAGATAACTTCACCTGCTGATTAAAATATGAAATATTGTTCAGTGAGTAAATGTTTTTGAATTACAGAATACAATTATAGAATAAGTGAGACATCGTCTTGTTTAAATTTGCACTTTATTTGTCAAGATAGCTCTCCTATTATGCAAATTATATTATGTAAAGTAAATTAAAGTTATAATGGATTTCAATACATAAAATGCAGAGGAGAAATTTGCCGGTTGTTATTATTTGTCCATAAATTGTGACTGGTTCGGCCCATTTCAGATCAAATTCCACTGATTGTGCCCATGAAGTAAATTGAGTTTGACTTCCCTGATTTTTAAAAGCTGCATTTTTTTTGTTTGATTACATAACACTGTTCAAATGTCCCTGTTCTATGATGTGTCACCCTTTAACCAGCAGATGGGGCTCTTTTACTTGCTAAATGTTCACTACTCAGAGTTGCTGAGCTTCTCATGTCTTCTAAAGCTGGATATATAATTAGAGATACTTATTTGTGTATTTTCTCCAGGATTACAACCACTTAGTGACTTCAGCAGGTGCTCAGTCTGAATAGAATCCAAATTATATCCCATTTCATCACTGGTCCTAACTGCTGGATCTGAATTTATAAACTGTTATAGGTAGGAGCTGGTGTTTCCTCCCAGGCGTCACTATGGGACATCTTGAGCAACTCGATGTGATCCTCCAGGGTCGGTTTGGAATTAGCACCCTGTCTCAGCGAGTGACGTCAAACACACACACACACACACACACACACACACACACACACACACACACACACACACACACACACACACACACACACACACACACACACACATACACACTCCCCGACTCCCCCTGCTGTTTTCCACCTGACCTCCCAAGATCCCAGCGAAGTCAAGTGGAGGCCGAGCCTCAGACATTTGTCCCGTAAGCTCATCTCTCCCTCCTCAACCTGCAGTGCAGGAAGGTTTATCACAGTACACCAAGGCATATTTTGATCTATATATAGAATTAAATGGTAAAAACACCTGAAATCATAACATATAGCTCTCTGAGAACATGCCATAGCCTGTTAAAATAAAATAAAAAGCTTTTATGCAGGGGCAGCATTAAGTTGTATGCATATTTTTCATGGGAAAACCTCAGGTGCAACAATAAATGAAGTATTTTTCATCTGTTCCTGTTACAGGATAAATAATAATAATAATAATAAAAATGCAAATGCAATGACTTAAAAGCTAAGGGGTCAAAAATCAATTATTTGTTTATAAAATCATAGAAATCACACTTGGATCATTATAGAACATGAAGAATATATTCTGTAAAATGTTAAGTAATTGCACAACAGCTCAAATGTAAATTAAATATCAAAATATTGGTTAGTTGCAGCTCTTCTACTGATTTCTACTACTCTTCTACCTTTTTTTTGCAATATTCTAGCTCTACTCTATCTGTCACAGTAACATAAATTGATTCTGACACTTCTGTAGTCAACTCACATGTTGTAGATTTCTTTTCATACTAGGTTTAAGCGCATAACCTTCGTGGTTGTAGAGATATTCCATATCTATTGAGATTTACAGCAGGGAAACTGAAAAATAAGCCTTGGGCTGGTTAAGTGGCTAAATTCATTCACGCCTCTACTTATAGATTATCCCTCTAAAGGTAAACAAGTTATCCTCCATACTGCTTTCATGGAGACATCACCCTTGGCAACCAACTGTGCATGCACGGTGCCTTGAATCCCCCAATTACAGACATATATAATGTATGTGTGTGTGTATGTGTGTCCCTGTCCTATGAATTAATTAACCCTCACTCACTTACAGACCACATGTATTATATGCATGCACAAACAGGACTCGTGACAATTCAGTGATGCAAACAACAAATGCTCATACATTGCAGAGGAGGATAATGAGTTTCATTAAGACCAGTCAGTCATATGCTACATGATTGGGCTGAAAATAACAGTAAATGTTGGAAGTGTGAATCCATTTAAATGGCTTGGATGAGGTTTAAAGTTCACTCTTGGAAACAGCAGTTTTTATGCTGAAGATAACGATAACAAGCATTTGCAATTAAAAAAAAAATGTATTAATTTATTTCTACTTTAAATGTTATTTATTATTTTTTACTATCATCTCTATTTCAGACGTGTGATGCCTTCTATATTTCTACACATTTTCCTTTCGAATCTGTTTTTTATGCTCTATTTCTATGATTTATTTGAATTGTTTGATCGTAACTCTACATAGTGAGGAAGGTATTAGCCGAGACATGCATGCTTATTATTCCTCTCCTCCATTATGAAATGAATAAATACATTGCTGGTATTAATCTGCTTCAGAGCCTTGGGACAAAATTGTGCTTTTATTAATCCCTAGATCTTCCTTTTCTGAAATTTATACGGTATTGCACAGCCTCGGGTTTGTTGTATGGTAATTTGTGCTGTGATGTCAAAAGTGGAAACACATAATGACTTAAGGAATATGCACCAACATCAGCTAAAACTAATGGAGGTTTTGACTGGAAAACTCGATTTTGACAAAGGTCCCATACAGAGCATTGAGTTCAAAGCAGGACCAGACTTTAAAGCACAATTTGTCATTTTCTCAATGAAAGTAGTAACAAACTGGAGTTGATGACATCATAAAGTAGCATCTGCAGGTAGACATTTTCATGGGAATTCCTTCAGTGTACAGAGTTCAGGAGGTTTTTACTGGGAGCCAATTTATCCTCAGAGAAAATATTCAGTTTCTTTGTGCACACAGAGCTAATGCTAAATGTAAGATTCCAGACATTGTTGACTAAAACCCTTTATCAAGTTTGAGATTATTAAAAAACACAATTACCAAGATGCATAAAAAAGAAAAGGAGTGTTGTAAAATTGCGGCTCAAAACTGGATAAAAAGCTTTTAAGCCGCTGGAAATATTTTGGGATAATAAAAGTTCACAATTCAACAACATTGTTAATGTAGGTTAAGTCATGTTTAAACATTGTATCTAAAATATGTTGCCTTTAAAGCCCATATCCTGCTACTATTTGGCTTTACTAAACATGGTGATACAGACTTGTATAAATAAACAACACAGAAGATTTCTGAAAGATTAAAGAAAAAATTAAATAATTTTGAGTGCAAATCAATTTGTTCCTATCTCAGCAATTCTCATAAGTCTATATCACAGAATCTGTCTGTATTATTTAAGTGTTATAGTGTAAACCTCAGTGAACTCTTTGAATTAGCAGTCAGGACGCAAACATGGCCACTGCTTTATCACACCTGACGGCCCATCTGTTATTACTCTGACACTGGGAGGACACACACACACGCACGCACACGAGTCAATTTCAGCATTATTTCTTGTGAGGACCAACCAAAATGTCCTCTCAGAAAAGGATGTTTCTCAACACTTGGCCCGCACAAGTACAGCAAAACCCACACACACTTCACCTTATAGTTTTAAATATGGCCTGTGTTGGGTGTGTGGATCAGGATCATTACATTACACGGCATACATTACACATGATGGATGAGGTGGCTGATACTACACGGATAAAAATCAATTGACAGGTAACAGCAGCATACTGGAGCGTGCTGTTTGATTAAGTATAGCTTACAACACCTTCTCAAATTACAGTTTTGCACAAGAGAGAACAACTTATACAGGCAGAATTGAATGTGGAGAGGAAGCAAGGTCAACATGTTGTGGTTATTTCGTAATTCTGTGACCTTAATGTTATAGAAAAACAAAGAAAGGAATCTTTGGGATTTTGGGTCAGATACTGGGTCTAAATAAACACCACTGGCTCTGTAGCATGGTGATACCGATGCCTACTGTCCAGAAGCCAAGATGCTAAGAACAATATCTCATCATCATCTAACTCCCAAAAGGAAAAATGGCTTCCATCTAATCTCTGATATAATTTTTTTTCTTTATCGTTTTTTTTTTTTTCCTTTTCTCTCCCCATACAGACTCACAGACACATCCTGGGTGCTTAAGGTCCTGTTCAGACATTCACATCTGTCTACAGCATGTGTAGTAAATAATCTTGCATTTTTTTTTATTATTATTTATTAGTAAATCACAAGAAATACATCTATAAATAGAAAATCAATTCTGCCCAATAGTGAAAAATGGTGCAATTAGAACCTGAAGAATCCTGATTAGGTCCTGGCTCACAGCAGTTTTAGGATCAAATAAATCTTCCAGTTTTATTCAATTGACTAAAGAGTGTGTCTGTTCATAATAATCTGCTGGATTCACAATTCTTTTCTTCTCTAACATGTTTGCTTTCTCCACGCTCCAAGTAGTATGGAATCACAATACAATAACTTTTCTGAGAGACCTTATTTAGGCGACCATGATGAAAAAAATATATAATGTCTCACATTAATTTTGCTGCACCAGTAAACTACTAATGTAAAGAAAACAATCTCCAATGAAATTAGGATTCGACGAGGGATGGATCAGAAATAATGAAAACGATTAATAATTCACCGCCTTCACTAAGAAATGGCTGCTATTGACTGCAGGCATTTGTTGTGATGAATGTACATTTGCTGCCATGTGTGACACTGTGAATTATAGATGTAAGCTAATCATTACAAAAAGCCTCAGCAGGGCTCTGAAACTGACACACATCGGGTATGAACTATGTTCATTTACTCATATTTGAATGTATTTGTTTGATGCATGTGCATAAGCATGGAGTGTCTCCACAGACACGAAATACATTTTTAAAAAATGCCTGTTGATGATAGGCTTAATCAGCAGACATTTATTTCATTCATGTAAAAGTTCTGCACTGCAGCTTTAACTGAGCTGTAATAACTTTATAAAACACAGTAACATTGTTAATCATAAGCTGATATAAGTACTTGTGACATTCATGCATTTAAAATTCATCAAAGATTGTTTCTGCAGTTTATGGTGTGAAAAGAAAAATAATAAGACTCGCATTTGTGAAATTAGATTTGAGGGAGCACATGATTTATTAATTGTTTGGCTATTCATGTAAAATCACAAGGTCAAAATGATATTTTGTATGGAGAAGAATTTAATTTCACAGCAGATATTTGACTGTTTTCAATGTGCTGATAACCTTTAGGAACCTTTAAGGTTTGCATAAGTGCTTTGATTTGTTATTTTGTACGTGCTCTTGTGTGACATAAAACTACATAAAAAAACAAACAGAACTCATTTTCTTCTCTGCATGTGAAGGAATTGTTCTCATCATGCGTTGCATTCCTCAGAGGACGCCTTTATGAATTTTACAAGAGCATTACAGCAGGAATGAAACCACTGTGTCTGTTCCATCATAACGCAATTAATTGCTCGTTAAGGCCAATTCTCATTCTACAGATATTGATTCGGGCTGAGTAAAACTGTAATTATATCTTATTAGTTACACTGCTGACCTCTTCTTGTGCTGTCAATGCCAAGCGGTGGTGATAAACTGTGAGTAATGTAAGTTATCTGGCTTGATTTCAAGGTATACACACACACACATGCTCTAAAGCGCTGTAATAAAAATGGAATGCTGCAGCATAAGCTATTTGTTAGCAAAGTGGAGAGATAAAATCTGTGTGCTTGTACAACTCTATACTCTCCCCTGTAACGAAAACGCTTAATACAGACCTATAGATTTTAGTGCAAAAGCAGCCTTTCACGTCATAATTTGCTTCATAAGTGAGTTAATTTACTGCAGAAACTCTCACAGTGATCGGCGAGATTGTTGTATCTGTCACACTGCCATGTCTGGTGATAAGAAATGTATAATTTGCATTGAGTTTCCTGGAGATCACTTGTCAGTTACATACAAGGCCATAGACTGCACTGATGGGAATTTCAGCTCCTTTTAATGAGCCGGATCATTCGGCTCAGCTCACTAAGAAGAGCCAGCTCCCGAACAGCTCTCCATTTTACCACTTAGAACCTTTTGCCTTGACTTGTGATTTGTATTAAAACATTAAATAATCTAGTTAAAAATTAAAATGAAAATATAAAAAACACTGATTCAAAATAAAAAAATAAAAAAAAATGTTGGCTTGCGGACCATCAGGAACCGGCTCCTGTTGTTCACTTCAAACCGATTCGTTTGCGACCGCCACATCACTAATAGACTGCAACGTCCTTGGCGGCAAAACAACAGCTGGACGCCCTCCTTTACTGATGAGGGAAAGGTGTAGAGGTAAAGTGAGCAGGAAGGCAGAGGAGATGAAGTGCCAGACTTTATTTTCCTGTCGGAAGCACAGGCAGCCCACCTGGATCTCTATTAGTCATTCATAAAAACTCACAGCTCTCCAGACTGTATTATGGATCAAAATCATTTTTTACCATCCTGTTCTGTCCTGTGACTTTGCCTGATGCCAATTACACTGCATGGATTAACAATGGCATGTGACAGTTTCACTAATCCAATGGGCAATTAACAACAAGGCTCTTTTCTTGCTTTTATTTGAAGTTTTAACATCTCTAACATGATATATTTGCAATTTAAAGTTCAAAAATTCAGCTCAGTGTAGTTTTACAGTGCTCTCTCATGGGCCTTTTTTGGTCTGTCTCATAAATATTCATGATCCTCGCTTCCAAAGTCACATGACCACACATGCAACTCAGATTTGGGGTGCGTGGTCATGTGACTTTGGTTACACCCAAAATCAAACATAGGACCGCCCACTCTGGGTTTAAATATTCAGGTTTTATCACATCAGTTTCAGAACTGTAACAAATAAGCTAAAAACAAGAACAAGATGACCTGGATGACTGAGAACCTGATCCTCCCTCCCTCAGGGGGAGGGAGCTACTGCATGACATCACAAATTCAAGGAAGTACAAACGAACCGTGAAGCAGCATAGTTTCTAAATCCAGGCTGTGTGAATTCCTCATGTTTTGCTGAGTGTGTAATGCATGGGGAGTGTTTTAATATAACTCTCTATTAGTCTTATCTAGAGTAAAAAGGAACATGAAAGTCTGATTTGCATGATGTAGGACCTTTAAATGATGAGTTAACAGTCTATCATTTCCCTGCAGGGCCGCTTAGATGTTGTTCTCACAAGGAAAAAACAACAGGATATTTTTGGTCTGTTTCTATTTCCTATTGTTTACACGTATCCCTCTGTCAGTAGCAGCAGTAAAGTGATGTTATTAGCACAGTGTAACCTTATTGGAAGAGGTCAGAGTTAATTAAAGGGCTGACATGCAGTTCGTGTTTATCGACAGTCAGTGTTTCCTTTTATATATACAGTCTTTTTTCAACCTCTTTGTAATGTCTAAACCTATAAACATTAAGCACACGTCAGACAGATAAATCATCCAGAAAATGTAACCGTTTCAGAAAGCTATGACGAGGCTGTTTCTGCTCAACTGGGTCAGAGAACAGTGTTAACCTGCGTCATTTTGGAAGCCAATAACATCATATTTTGGTGGTGGATTGGAGGTGTTCCTGCTCCTCAAACATCAATATCATTGCCCTAAACTTGTAGTCTAAGACCAAGATACTACCAAGACCAGAGAGTATCAAGACCAAGACCAAGATCAAGACAGACAGCATCAATACTAAGACCAGTTGAACAAAAACACTAATTACACCATATTTCTCACTCGAAGGGGACATGTAATAATGATATCCAAGGAAGAAAAATAAAAGCATGTCTGTCTGCCAAATACCTCAGAACTGCTCTGCCAGTCCAAGATATTGCGAGTCCAAGAGACCCAAGACCAAGACTAAAGGCTGTTGAGGCCATGGCAAGACCAAGACAACCAAAAATTGGTCTTGAGACCAATCTTGGTCTTGAGGCCCATCTCGATTCTCTCTGTTGCCCTAATAACATAATGGCATCAGTCATTTTTGGACAAAAGTGAGTTTTTGGCCTAAATCGTCTCTTGATGCTGCTGCCATGTCTGGCAAAATTACCTTAATCCTGAGTTGAAAGGATTATACTATAGAACGATAGCCATTTTATTTTTGGCCTAAGTCAAAGTTCATGAAATGAATACATTGAATACATTTCTACTGGTGAGTGATAAAGGCTATAATGTTTTATAGTAATTTAGTCGAGTTATACTTCAATAATAATTGAATATAAAGTGCTGTGCATATCAATAAATTAAATAAATATGTAGCCATATATAAAGAAAGGAAGTAAGTTCTTGCATCTTCAGTCCATTAAACATGTAGAGTGTCATCACTTCATTGAAAATTTGCCACCTCTCAGGTTTCAAAAAGTCATCAAAACTGGATGTTGGAAATAAGTTACATTCAATTAGTCAGAACTGCCTTCTGACTAATTTGATTTTGATCAAAATAATTAATAAATATAATATTATATGCATTTAATTTTTTTGTGTTTTCCCAAAAACTTGAAAAAATGACGTTATTTTAATAGGGTGATAACATGTACCCAAGCAAATCCATCATAATCCCTTTAACAGAGATGAAAAACAGTTATCTTCTATACCTGCTTATTCCTCATTAGGGTCGCAGGGGTCTGCTGGAGCCTATGACAGCGCATTACAGCGAGAAGCAGGGATACACCCCAGATGGTCGCCAGCCAATCGTGGGGCACACACACCATTCACTCACACACTCACACCTACGGGCAATTTAGAGTCTCCAATTAACCTCAGCATGTTTTTGGACTGTGGGAGGAAGCCGGAGTACCCGGTGAAAACCCACGCAGACACGGGGAGAACATGCAAACTCCACACAGAAAGGTCCCAGACCCAGGACCAAGGAGGTCTTGAACCTGCGACCTAACCCCTGCCCCACCATGTCGCCCTGAGATGAAAAACACTGAAGGAAATTTCACATGAAACCAAGTCCGAGCCCATTCTGAAAAGCGACCGACTTCTATTACGTAATATTCTACCTAGTTTACTGCTGACCTCCCCTGCTGTATATAAATAACCGTCGTTAAAATGGCTCATTTATCACCATTTTACGGCGACTCCACGTCCACGGTGATGAATGGCTGCTTGTGGAAGCCCCGGAGAAGCCAGACATCATATATGTGTCAGAAAGCAGCGTGGCTACATGGGTGTTATATGTACAGGCATTATACAGCGAACCATGCGTGATTCACAACACACAGGCAATAAATTCAGAGTGCTGTAAAACACAAGATCGCTCTAACCTTGTAAATACCATGAGCGCCACAAGTGTGACACTTGACTCACGCACCTCAGGATCAGATATGATGCTCACATTTAATGAAGGCATTCTGAAAATCTTAACTTCAATAGATTGGATCAGTGGTTTTCAAAGTTGGGGCCCCCAGGGGTCTTTGATGTTTGTGTATACAGTAGTGTTCAAATTATTATCAGTCCAATGTGACTAACCAGATGAATCCAGGTTTTTATTATATTTTTTTAATGCCACATGGCAAATAATTTACCAGTAGGTGCAGTAGATTCTCAGAAATCCAGTAAGACCCAGCATTCATGATATGGAAGCTCTTAAGGCTGTGCAATTGGGCAATTAGTTGAATGGGGTGTGTTAAAAAAATAGCAGTGTTCACTGTTGACTTTACAAACTCAACACAATTTTGTACAAACTTCTGGGATTTAACAATCCTGTGAATCATTAAACTGATATTTAGTTGTATGACCACAGTCTGCTTTACATCTGTGTGGCATAGAGTCAACCAACAGCATTTTTGATATCACCCCACAAATTCTTGATTGGATTAAGGTCCAGGGATTGGGCTGACCACTCCATAACATTAATTTTATCGGTCTGGAACCAAGATGCTGCTGGTTCACTAGTGTGTTTGGGGTCATTGTCTTGTTGAAACACACAGTTCAAGGGCATTTCCTCTTCAGCATAAGGCAACATGACCTCTTGGAGTATTTTGATATATGCAAACTGATCCATGATCCCCGGTATGTGATAAATAGGCCCAACACCCTAGTAGTAGAAACAAGCCCATACCATGATGCTTGCAGCACCATGCTTCACTGTCTTCAGAGTGAACTCTGGCTTTGTCTGTAGCTCTTGGACCTAAAAAGAACTATTTTTCTCTCATCAGTCCACAAAATGTTCCTCCATTTCTCTTTAGGCCAGTTTATGGATTCTTCGGCAAATTGGAACCTCTTCTACACATGCCCTTTTTTAACAGAAGGGACTTTGCTATTTTTTTTAGCCCTTTCAACTAATTGCCCAATTGCACAACCTTAAGACCGCCCATATCATGAATACTGGATCTTGTTGGTATAGTCAAATTTAATCTGGTTAGTCACATTGGACTGCTATTATTTGGAATATTACTGTAGGAAGATTCTCCAACTCTCTTTTTGTCAGAGAGTTTTGTCAGAAGTTTGCTATGTGGAGGAGACTGCTTGTGTGACATCTCTCTTATTTCATTCATCTGGACGCTGCAGCAGGTCTCTCTGATGGAGGACGAGTTCAGGACGACTGTCTCTCGCTGGGGTAGACTCGGGGCGGACTGAGCTCAGCAGGATTGTCTGCTGCTGCTGAGAGAGTCCACTTTGGCTCCTTTGAATGAAGCTCTCAGGACATAGTTGTTTTTTTCACTCTGGATTACACCCAAATAACACTTGCTTCTGTTCAGAATCTCAATAAGCTTCTCTAAACACTCTTTGGTAAAAATCTACCCCTGATCTCCTACTAAGAAAAGTAGACTTAATATGGACATAAAGGACAAATCTGCTGTTTTTATATCATTAGCGAACTAAGCAACTTTTAACAGGATGTTGATCGTCAAACTATCAAGCAATGTAAATGGGAATTCTATAACTTCTGGAACTCGATGCAATCTCTCTTTCTTTCCTGTTTCTACAGGTTTTATATTTGTATTCTATGAAAGAAAAGAGTACTAACTTGCTACTAGAATTTAAAATGTATTATAAATCACTGTAAACCCCCCCCTCTCCTGGCTCACCATAAATGTCATCCAACTTTTTAACATAGCTCACTCTGTGTACTTGCTTCATTAAAGGAATAGTTAATAGGAAACGTGTTCCTTTTTTTTTTTCTTTTGTGAAGAAGATCAATACCACTCTCATATCGAGCCAAGCTTGAGAGGTGCTGTTTTTCTTTTTAACCTCTGGAAAGAACCGTGTTCTTTATTTGTCCCTGTCCAGTCGGGAAAGAATAACCTTATTTATTGAACATGCCTAATAATGTCTAAAAACAACTACCAACTTATTTTCTGACACGAAGCGTCATAAAGTAAATGAGCATGAAATTCTGCATATTTGAACTGACTCTAATAATGAGGGTCAACTTTTTCCAGTCTCACTTTGTATCCCCAAAGTTTTCTGAGCCCTTGAACACATCACATTATAAATGCCACTATACTAAAGTCCCCTGGCTTTGCTGTCCCTCTCACCTCACGCGGGCTCCACATATCGCTGCACAGCCTACAGAGGAACCTGATGAGAGCCCGATGGGTGATTGACTGTGGCACTTTATTACCTAAAGGGGCGTATTCAGCTCATCTCAGTGTGCTCAATCAATGTAAATCTGTCTGGCCGTGGGAATTTATATCCCAGATGATGAAGAGCTTTTCTTTACGGCGCTGCATTAATTTGACGGGGCTGTAATGTAGTGAATGACACCATTTTCACTCATTGCCAGGGATAATAAGCGAGATGTTTGAGTCATTCAGAACACTATCATTTGTCCAGTGCTTCAGTTGTCTCCTTTAAGTACTCTGAATGCCTTTGCTAATTTTAAAGTGTTCCTTTTCTTTCCTTCTTTTCCCCTCTTCACACTTTATCTCCATGTAGCAATGCATTGTGTAATAACTGTGTAATAATGTAATGAATTTTCATCTCATTATGTAATAACACTGCATTTTATAACAACACATTATGTAATAATATGATATGTAATAAACTTTGCCACATTTTGCAATAATTTGTTACATCTTATTGTTTCATATTTATAACCCAGTTATTACAAAATGCAGGTGATGCATTATTTTCATGGAAACAAATGAATTAGGAAAAATATCATAACATCAGACTCACACCCCAACATTGACTTTAAGCATGAATCTTAAACAAGAATTCATTTTAAAAACTACAGTAGTAAGTTGTTTCATTCATCAACCTAATTAAAATATAACAACAATCTATTCATTAGGATATAACAGAGAAAGCTCATAGAGACAAAAAACATTGAATACATTTTATTTGACCTGAGCATGATGTTAGAAGACTGTTAGACTGTAAAAATTATGGAAAATTTGTATTATTTGTATATATTATGTATTTTGTATCATGCTGTTATCTAATATTATATGAAATATATCATGAAAAAGTGCAGTTTTTTACAAACTGTAACAGTGTGTCTATTACAAAATGTGGCAAAGTTTATTACATATTGCCTTCGATAATTTTAGTCCATAATGTGGCAGGTTATTACAAAATGCGTCCTTATTACATGATTACATATTGCAGCGTAATTACATAATGCATTGCTCCACTCCAGCCTTGCGTCAGTTCATCAGAGCCACCACAGCGCTGTGCCAGTGTTCTCTGCCCCTAAAAACACCAGCTGACCAAATGCTTCAGCTAAGAAACAGTTGCTAGGAGACACCTCCTCCCTGCCCAGCAGATGGTTGGGTTGCCCATTGTAAAAGCGTGTGTGTGTATGTGTGTGTGTCTAAACTGACACACACAGATTCTGAATTCAAACTAACAATACAATTATATATATATATATATATATATATATATATATATATATATATATATATATATATATATATATATATATATATAGAGAGAGAGAGAGAGAGAGAGAGAGAGAGAGCACTATATATCTTATTGCTAAATTGAAGTATAAGAAACAAATAAGTTATATAGTAATATTATATATATATGTATATAAGGACGTGGCAGCAATTTATCAAAAAAGTTATATATGATATATCATATCATTTATATTGTTTCTAAACCTCAACTAAGCAATGAGTTATATATTGATATAAATGTATATATTTAGAGTTGAAATGTCATGTTTGATATTGTTGCAAAAGTTATTCAGAAGCAAGTTGCAAGTTATTTAAAGGATGTGGCAGGCAATGTTTTTATCATTGAATCTCATATGCAGAGCCAAACCAACAATGGATTGCTTGTGTATCGTGTGTGTACCCCGAACCTGATATATATCTTATTCCTCTGTGCCATAGAGACATCTATTAAAATCACATCAGCGACATGTTCTTCTGCCGCAGAGAGTTTTGGGGGCTGTTAGTTGGATCCCGCTTTCATTCTCCTCCCTCTGTGGAGAGCAGTTCTATGCGAGGCAGGCGCCTCTCAGCGGGCCGGTGGGCTGTTTACAGAGCTGGTTGTGCTGCACATCACAACCTCTTGACTTTATACCGAGGTTCTTTGAGGGATTCGTGATGCGGTGTAAAAGTCAAGAGCTTGTGATGTGTAGCAGTATTATTATCCTTCAACACTGAAAGCAATGTCTGGACGCTCACTGTGAGTCATCAGGGAGAAGAGAGGACCGGCCTCAAAGTGGACGGGTCCGATTTACTGTTTCAGAAGATCCGAGGAGAGCAATTCAACAGCAGGAAAAAAAAAGCAACATCTGGAGACAAATCCACCGTTCTCTCAAAATTCATACGTGCACTAAAGGAAACCACAGCATTTGAAATTCAGAAAGTGTTACTTATCAGAAACTGATCTGATCTTGTATAATCAATGATTAATTATGGATTAAAAATTGGACACAATAGTGATTAATAACGTTATGTGGTCAGCCACAGCACAGGCCTACACACTCGTGACTCTCTGGATTCATGTGTATAGGCAGCATCTGTTCCTTCTGTACAGGAAGAGGTTTTACTCTGACAAACGGCCTCTGCTGGATTAACTTCATGCTCCCAAGTCGACTCTCCAAAGAGTGCATATGGACGGTAGGAGGAGGTGCAGACGTGCTGTGGGCTGTTGCTGCCGTCATATGTGACCTCTCGATTCTGCCTTATCCAAAAAAGAAACTGATGTTGCTTAGACAGGGCCCAACTTACCAACACAATAGGTTAGTAGACTCATCCATAAGTCTAAATATATATATTACAAACTGCAAATCCCATTAGGGTGAATCTGTGATTTGTGATTTTGGTCTATACGAATAAAATTGGCTTGACTTGACTTTTATAGGCCATGTTACATGTCTTTCCTGTTATTTTCTACTCTTTTTCTCTGTTGTTTTTCATCTGGATATATGTATTTCACCAATGAATTATAAATCTCCCCTATGGGGGGGATTTTCATCCAGCTCAGCAGTGGTGCTGCTGGTGTTTTGGTTTATTCATTAATTTTCTTAGGTATTGTTTTATTTATTAATTTTTTCATTGATTTACACCATCAACCTGAGTTATTCTCCCTGGTTGTGTATGTTAAATATCAGCTGTTTTCTCTGCTTTGCCATTGATATTCTATTTTAATATGATAGATAGATAGATATAGATAGATAGATAGATAGATAGATAAGATATCCTTATGTATAAAATTAGTATGGCACTATTTATATAGTTCTGTTGTCTAAAAATTAACATGTATACTGATATACATTTCAATAAAATAAAAAACAAAAATAAATAAAACTAAAATAACAGTAAATAAAATAAAAAATAAAAAATAGCTAAGCAGTCGTTACTTCCTGATACAGCTCTGATTGGTTTAAAAGCATCACGTGATACAAATTGGACGGGTCCAGTATAAACAGAGCGGAAATGCTGATGTTTTGGAGATAAAAAAATGGATAAGAAAGGGCAAAAAGTTAATATTGTTGTGGATTTATGGTATAAAGTTTCCGGGAAGACACTGCATGTAAAGGCTGGATATCAAAACTTCTGGAGGAGATATAAAAACAGAAAGAAAGGTCCAAGGCTCCATCAGGACTTAAAGGTAAGTCCCTGGCTCATTTTATCACAGAGATCTTCCTGTAATATATCTCGGCGGAGAATTCGTGAATCCCCCAGAAACTTCTAATCCTGTTGCTGCTGCAGGTGCAATTAAACACATTGTAAACACATTTCACCTCATCAACTTTAAAGGTGATACTATGCTGCATTAATAGTTCTGCTGCCCCCAAGTAAATACAAATAATTGAATAATTTTATGACTTGCTTTTGGATACACAGGTCATGTAGCCTATTATTTGGCTAATAGTAACCACTATAACAAAATACTTTACTTTGTTTTGAAAAGCAAGCAAAAAGGTTCATCATACTGAAATTTCTGGCAGCTTCTAGTTGTGATGTTGCAGACTGCAACCAACCAATTGCATCTCAAATTGTAGGAGAATCCGTGGTGGTGTGAAAGACAGAACAGCCCGTCTCTCAAGCCATTTTAGTTTAGTTTGTCCACCCTGGGCTACTGTAGAAATATGGCAGGCTTCGTGGAGGGGGACCCACTTCCTATGTAGATAAAAAACAGCTCAATCTAAGGTAATAAAACCACATCAGTTCTTATCTTGATTGAATTATATCCTAATAAACACACACTAATGAATATTATCTTTCATTTCTGCCAAGTCTGTTCCACTAAATACTGCTGAGTACTACTAAATCTTACACACCCTATCTTTTAAATACTTAAAACTGCCCCTGTGACTACATTGTATGCTAACACATGCAATTACATTGAGTGACAATACCATAAAAGTAATTGTGCAAGATAAGAAAAGAATAAGTCCTAGCTAGAAAGGATATTTGTAATTATGGCAGCCTCCTGCATATGTCTTATGATCATACACTTGCACACTGACCTACAGTGGACTGTCCATCTCTAGATTTGGTCTCACACGCTGACAAGCTGTCACCAAGCCATAGTTACAGATCAATAATGCAGCTGTTTGAACTCCATCTCTGTCTGATGTGCCTCGGTTGATGGACTCTGTATCCGTCTACCTGTCCATCTTCACTGTGTCCAAGTGTCAGTCTGAGAAAATAAAGCGCAGCGAGACATATTGACAATCAATACTTAATGTGAGCTGTGGGTAGTTGGGATGAACGGACCGATCGCCGCCATTGTCTTCCAACTATCGTGTTGCCTTGGACCGACCTGACAACCGATGTCAACTTTTATTATAAAATATGAATTCTCTGTCTCCTGTTGATAATTCTGCGAGGCTACTTCTCTCAAGCTGATCCACCTTGAAGTCAGATTTCCTTGAGTTTCTGTGAAACAGCAGAATATGCTTAAGCTTCAAAGGTTTGCTATGAACCTACATTGACAGACTTGACTATTCTAGATGCAAATATCTGTTTTTTTGGTGCAATATCTACATAGGTATATAGAGGCCCATTTCCAGCAACTATCACTGCAGTGTTCTAATGGTACAATGTGTTTGCTCATTGCATCAGAAGGCTAATGGATGATTAGAATACCCTTGTGCAATCATATTAGCACAGCTGAAAACAGTTTAGCTGGTTAGAGAAGCTAGAAAACTGACCGACCTTTTGAAGAAAGCAAAGTTTGGAAGGAAAAATCAGTATTTCAAATACAAATCATTATTTCTAACCTTGCCAATGTCTTGACTATATTTTCTATTCATTTTATAACTCATGGTGGTAAATAAGAGTGTGACTTTTCATGGAAAACAAAAGGTGTCTGGGTGACCCCAAACTTTTGAACGGTAGTCTATATATAATCAGTCACACACAATGGGATGTGAATCAGAAAAATTACACTTGCATTTGTATTCTGTAGTTGAAGCAGGCCCCATTGACTGTAAACTGTATTGAACAGAGTCCTCTTTCACATTTGGATGTCTGGGGAAGATAAGTATAATCACATCTGTTTCAACGGATCTGTTCCTTTTTAAAAGAAAACATTTGTGTAATTCATTGGTGAAAAACTGTGAAACCCAAACCAGAAGAGCCCAAAGGCTAAAATTACTGTAGTTCAAGATAACACTGTAAACTCAATTTACTTTGACTGTTGTGTAAGCCAACATCAAACTTCAAGTCTCTTCTCTGTATCGGTTGCTTTGGAATTTCTTTTCACTGTAACACTTACAAACAAATGTCTTGTCACGAAACAAACCAAATAGCTCTCGCAGGTAAGGGGATGAGGGATCCTGAGTCCAATAGCTGATATAATAGAACATGTCGAAAAGAGAGACATAGAATATGCAGAGTAAAGAGAGAGCTTTTATTCTTGCCAGCTTCTATTGATTCTGCTCCAGGCCTTCCTGTGAGGATGGCCCGACCAGAAAGTAGTCATGAATAAATCATGGGGCAGCAAAGCATGAAAGAAAAAAATTGAAATGAGGCCTCAAATGTCTAAAGGTGAACTGACAATGCCAGATCTGCAATCTTTTCCCTTTCTTCTGTTCATACTAAGAATATTTTAATGTGCCAAGTGTGGGTTTCCCAGAAATTTCTACAGTTTCCTTCTTCCTGATTCACCTGGTCATATCAGTCCATGGATCCTGTCATTTGGTTAATATTGAAAAGTTGCTTTAGCTAACATTGTGTCTTTTGAGGTAATTACAGCAGACATTCTCTATGAATGTGTTCAGCAAGCTTCATTTGGGGCCTGGACAAGTATTTGGGGATGGAGCATGCTGTTGGGTAGTTGACATTCGGCTTGGCCACTGTAGCTGACCTTTGTTTCTCCATATGCTATTCTGCTACTAATAATGAGGAAGTCCATTTCATCCCATTACCAGAGCCATGTTTTCACTTGGTGAGCAGTGAATCCCTGCATAACTTTGAAGCAGAAAGCAGATCAGTGCCCAGAACAGGACGACTATCAACCAAACCTGGAGGGTGAGAGATTGAATGTTTGTACATCATATGTGGGTCCCAACTTAATACTTTGGTGTAAAACATGGTTGACATGATTAGATGCTGAAATACAATCTTAAATGGGACATATGCTGCTTTTTGTTATTTTCTGTTATTCTTGTAATGTTGAGGTGAATTTGGGTCAGTTCTGTAGACGTCGCTAAAGTTGTTCACTTCATGTTCATGTTGTCCATTCGTGTCAAATCGCACATTTGAAAACGGATTTGGACTCAAACATATAGGGATGTATTTGAGAGGTTTTCATTTCATGCAAAGAATTAGAAGTGTTTTCTATAGTTTATTCTACTACTATTGTTTACGGATTATGGAAAAAATACTAGGCTGATTTTCATGAAACTTGGTGGTAGATGGTAGAATTGGGCAAGGACAAACTTACTACATTTTTGGGGGGATTTTCACAACAATATACATTTTTTAATGTTTTAGTGGCTATTAGTACCCCCTGTTGGTTAATAGTTGAATGAGTAGAAGGGCTGTATGAAGTATCAGTATAAGAGTTTTTTTTTATTGTAAATCATGCAAAGATATTCCATTAGAGCAATACATTGTGCTTGACACTATACCTCCCCTTTAATAGATTACCTCAATATGCCTCCTTTATCAATACCAGTCAGTATCTAATCATATGTAGTTTGATCACAGTAGGACTCTGTGGGAGGTACAAGCCAATAGCCCATGTAGTAAATCCACTGGAACAAGCCTGACCCTGGTCAAAAGCCACCACAGGTCATTGGAGTCTTACCCATTACGACTGAGTGGGAAAGGCCTTTAAATGTATTTAGCATTGGCTCCTGTTGTGTTCCTGAATGCTCTCGAGGGAGGGACTACTAGACGACGATGCATTGTCCTGAGGATTGGGTCTTTCCGCAATTACTTAAAGGTAAGCATTTTGGGAAACAAGCTAATTCTCTTCCTTGCATATTAGATGCCACCAGTATTGGTCTTAGCATTAAGTCTGCAAACATTAGAACAGCCTGGTCCAGTTCTTGTTTGTAAAAACTGTATAAAAAACCAAAGTGTATCACGCTTTGCAGTTTCACGGGGGGTTACATGCTAGAAAAAAACCTCGTCCGGCTAAAACATTTTAATTTTCTTGACTCTTTGCTGGTTACCAGGCCCAGAAATACTCCAGCACATTACTGTAAAACTTTACAAGATAGAACATGTTTAATGGGAAGCTTCAGAGGTGGTGGTAGTCCGATTTTATTACCTTTGAACTTACTGTGTCCCTCATGAGAACGGTATTGATCCTTGCATCTCAACTCAGAAGGTGAAAAAGCATTTCCCAAACTATTCCTTTAAGCAACACAATGCATTTGTCAATTAATTCCTTCTTCTTTTTTTTAAATGCTTCGAAGCGACCATCTTATATTTGTGAAGTAGCCTCTTCAAACCACAGCGAAGCCTGCAGAGAGCGAAGGGCCGTGTCTTGGTTTCCAATTGAACAGAACCCCTAAGTGTTCTTGCTCTTTAAATGGCACCTCCAGCACTTCCCACATCTTCAATCACACAGGTGAGAGGGGAGGAAAGGGAAAGTCTCCTGTGGTTGGGAGACTAAATTAAATGTACAGGGACTTGAAATGCAGTTGTACGAGGGAGAGATCACCTTGACCATGAGGATCAGGGGTGTGTCGGTACGGCTAAATGAGAAGACGAGCGGTGGCAACACTGTCAGGAAGAGCCTTTACAGGCATGTCTGTCATCATGACATATAAATATAATGTTCATGTGATGTTATAGCTTGGATGCATCTGGCTCGTAAAATGAACAAATCAGATGCAGGCTGCTGCCACTGTCGTTGTCTCCTTAAGTGGATCCCTTTTCTGAATTATTGCGCCCAATGGGATACATGGTATGTGATGTATTTTTCTTGAATGCCATTGCATATGTTTAACGTTTGGGCTGAGTTGAGATTTAGACTTTAAAGGGTATATGATCACATAGGTTGATGTAGAAACTGAAATTCTATAATTCACCATATCGATGGCAGAGAGAAACTGGTTTAGACTGGGAAGTGACTGATAGAGTGGAGTCCTAGGCTGTAATCTAAGCCAGGGTATCGTTCAGATTCTTGGCACAGACGGCCACCAGAGCTCTGGAGACAACCGGAAAGAGACAATCACAGCTGTCATCTGGACAGCTACAGTATTCAAAGAAGGTTCGCTGCAGACAAATGGCATAATGGTCTATATGTCAGAAAATGGTGAAAAATGTCAATTTCTGTTTCAAGTCCAAGGTGACATGCTCAAGTGTCTACAACCCCTATTTGATAACCAATTCATTTATTTTAATCATTTTATAAAGAAAATGTCTGAATGAAATGTCTTGTTTTCTTTAGTCTTCCATAGCAGCAAACTGATGATCTTTAAGTTGTGGACTGTTGGCATGCACATAAAACATATTTTAGTTTTGGGAAATGGATCGACATTATACACCATTTTAATGATCCAAACAAGAGTAATCAATAGATTAATCTATCAAAATAGTCTTTAGACAGAGCTGTAAGCTGTACCATAAGTAATGAATCATGAGTCCTTTGCCAAGGAGGTTATGTTTTCTCCCGTGTTTGTCTGATTGTTAGCAAAATAACTCAAGAAGTTTGGGCAGGATTTTCTTCAAATTTTCAGGGAATGTTAGTAATGGTACTATAAACAAATAATTTGATTTTGGTAATGATCTGGAAGAAATCCTGGTTTTTAGATTACTTTGAATTTTTATTGTTTGGTAACATTGCAGTAAATTGACCTTCAATCAGGCTTGTTGGGGCCATCTGGTGGTGATATCTTGCCGAACAGCCGTATACTTAGGGGAGATCTGCATTCTCAGACTGCTTTTCTAGTTTATATTTCTTTCATTGAGCTTGGACTCTTGTATATTTTAAACAGGAGTCAATAAAACCTGGCATAGTCTGTTGCTGTATTTTTAAGCACCACCAACAAAATGTCTTTCAGAGTCGAGAGACGGATATTTCAAATGGGCAAATAAAACCAAGACTTATCTCCACAGTGGGTTAACACGGGGGATAAGTAAGAAAATATATTTTTGGAACTTAGTCTTTAGAACTCTCAAACCCAAATGGAATTGGGGAAAAAACAGTCTGATATTTACCCAGAAGCCTACTGGCCTCTACAATAAGAACGGACTTGCTTGTTTGCTCACCGTCACTGCTGATCACCCTCCCAGCCGATATCTTCGTTGATTACATGTCGACAGCAGTTTTATTTGCACGCATGTGCTGAACCACAGACTGTACAGGCCTTCACTCTCATTTCATGCCTGAAGGCCTTGGCTAATTAGCCTTTCCTTTTTAATTCTAAACTTTTCCACTCTCAAGAAGACTTAATCAGCCTGCCTGGGTGTATTATTTATACTTCCGCTGAGAGGACTAAATATAGTGTCCAGTACTGCTGATGTTGGAGGAGGGATATACGTTTTAGGTCCGTTGGAGGGGAATCGAAGCTCCTTGGCAGCAGATTTGAGGAATGCTTCCTTGGTGTTATAAATGAGTCATAATTATCAACTCATTAATTTATTTGGTGACTCATTCAACACCCCGTCACTGTTTTCCTTGGGTATCTTCATTTCTTTTTTTAAATCTCGGATGATGATTTAATGTCTTGACCCACCTCCGTTTAAGATAAGATAATAATTACCTTTATTGATCCCACACAGGGGAAATTCATGCATTACAGCAGCATCAGGGATACTAGTATGAAAATATATATATAGATTATAGAATAAAAAAAACAAGTAAATGTATTTTCATCAGTCCCTCTGGATAGACAAAAGGCATTTTTGAAGACCAACTGTCGCTTAAGTTTCTCGTCAAAAAATTCCAACTCGTATCCCTGAAGCAGCATCTGAGCTCATGTAGGTCACCTCTCATCTTTTTTCTGTTTGAAACAACCTATTCTCCGTCTAACCCCAACCAATTACAGCCTCAACGGAAGCCACAGCTCTTACTCCATTAGCGATCTCCAGATTCTCAGTGTAATTTTCATCCCATAAGTCAAAACCTCCCAAAGGCCTCGGAGGTAGACGTCGAAGCTCCCCCCCACCTCACCACCACCAGACTAAATAACCAGTCTCGCAC
Organism: Lepturacanthus savala; assembly: GCA_030544235.1. NCBI lineage: Eukaryota > Metazoa > Chordata > Actinopteri > Scombriformes > Trichiuridae > Lepturacanthus > Lepturacanthus savala. The sequence continues at coordinate 9,023,230 of CM060474.1, forward strand.
TGGCGAGATTTGCTGGTTTCCAGTCTCCAAGGACCCTATGTGTATCCTGCCCTTGCTAGCGCCTGACTTATTTATGTGGGTTGCCTCTCTGGCCTCCCAGCAGACCCAAGACGCTTTGCCTTTGAAATGGAGAAAATAATGCATTGTTCAGAAGACAGCAGGCCGGGGCCGCTACGGCATTTTAATCATACCATCTGTTAAGAAGAAAAATAATTTCCTGTCAGTTAGATAAACATTTATAGGCAGTTTAAGCAGACTTAATAGCATTGGCATTATTAGCAGATAATCAGGGTGGTAATTTTTGTTGCAGTACATTAAAGACCCTGAAATATGTCACATGGATATCGAAGCGGCTCCAGTAGATAACTATTCATTCCATCACTTCATATTCCCAGGATAAATCAGACAGGTGGTACATCATTTCTCCGAAATGCAGGAATCACTGCAGGTGAGAGTACAAGGCCCTTTGACATTGGCCTCATAAAACCTTTATGGGACGCCATCAATCAGCCGTCGCCCTAGAGGGAGCGCCGAAAGACCTTCAGGGAAGGCCCTTATCTATCCAGAGGCCCAGCGATCTTGTTTATACCACGTAACAAGATTCATTGCATATGGAAGATGTCAGATATGATGTGAATAGCTGCTTTCTGTAGCATGGGCGTAGGGCCCTTTTTTATGAAGAGAAAAACAATAAAGAGCAATAAAAAAGAGAATGGAATGCACTATGGCTAGTTTGAACCTAGAGCAGTTATTTAAACATGAGGTTGACGCATTTCTTATTGGATTTCAAATATTCTTTGGCATATTAATTACATTTCTAATGCACTGCACAGAAATACAGCTACAAAATAAGAGACCACTGTAAAATTATCATTTTTTTCTGATTTTACTACTTATAGGTATGTGTTTGGGCAAAAAGAACATTTTAGTTTGAGTCTATAACCTACTGACAACATTTCCCCCAAATTCCGAATAAAAATATGATCATTTAGAGCATTTATTTGCCGAAAATGACAAATGGACAAAAGGAAATTGAGGAAATTGGTGCAATTTCACTTACTTTTAATCCCAGCTTTCATGTGTCTTGACATGTTCTCCACAAGTCTTTACCATTGTTCTTGAGTGACTTTATTCCACTCCTGGTACTTCTTTAAGCAGAATGAGGTGTACATGTCTTGCATGGAATTCAACACATGCAGGGACGCTGGAATGGAATGGCTGTAATACATGTAGAGATGATCATTTCCGAAAAAGATGCAATGGTTGCTTTTTTTCGAGAGCTGTGAACAGAACAGAGGAAAGTAGATGTAGGAAATTATTACATTTTTGGACAAAATAAAACCCAACTATTTTCTCTTTTACATTATCTCAAAGAAGTGTTTGTATAATCTCAAGACATTTTCCCGCCCAGCAGCTACGCTAATAGCTAAGTTGAACTTTGAAGGTCTGTGTTGCAAACCTTCTGACAGAATGCTTCACATTTCATGGCCACTCACAAAATGGATCCCTGCTCACAGTGTCAATCATGCTGACACTGATGTGGCTCAACAGATATAGAAGGTCGGTGTCAGTCGGCCATCGAACCGACTGTTTCGCTCAGGATTTTCTTCCCCCTCCGCTAGCTAAGTGTTACCGTCCCAATTCCGCTTTTATGGTCTGGCTATGAAAGTCTACGCTAACTCCCCATTTATTTATTTCCATCTTTCAAGCTGTTCACCACTAACATTCAGCGAAACCTTTTTGGTGGGAATCTCCCAGAGATCAGAGCTTTGCTTCAGGCAGTGAGTCACTGTGGGCCTGTTGTTGTTCCGGTGGCTGCTCATGCTCCGCAGCGGGATGTTGGGAGGCTACATGAACAGTGTTTTATAGGCCATCTTAAAAAAATGTCACAAGTTTTAAAAGCACAGAGAAACACTTCAGGGAAAAGGTATAACATTAAAAAAAATGCATTCAAACTACTGAAAACCTCCCATTTTTGGTAGATTTAGTAACTGGACTAACTGAGTTTCTCTGAGTGTCTTGTTTTCAGTGTTAGGAGTCACAAAAGTAATAAATTACGATAATGCATTGATTTTTGCTGTAACTAACTAATTTTTGCTGCATTAATGTACACTACCGTTCAAAAGTTTGGGTACAACCAGACAATTGTGTTTTCCATGAAAAGTCACACTTTTATTTATCACCATGAGTTGTAAAATTAATAGAAAATATAGTCAAGACATTGACAAGGTTAGAAATAATGATTTGTATTTTAAATTTTTATAGCTTCTCTATCCAGCACAAGGGTTTTCTAATAACCCATTAACCTTCTGACGCAAGAAGAACACTGGACTGATAGTTGCTGGAAATGCGCCTCTATACATCTATGTAGATATTGCACCAAAACCCAGAAATTTGCTGCTAGAATAGTCACTTACCACATTAGCAATGTATAGAGTGTATTTCTCATTAGTTTAAAGGTATCTTCATTGAAAAAAGCAATGACTTTCTTTCAAAAATAAGAAGATCTCTATGTGACCCCAAACGTTTGAACAGTAGTGTAAGGCATTACAAATTTGCTATGTCCACACAAGATAGCACATTCTCCAGCTGGACACACGCTCATTACTTCATGTTTGTGAAACATAAGGATTTGAAGAACATCATAGTCAAATGCACATTGTGTGTTACACCTAAAGAACTGTCAACTTCCTGAAATAGCAGCAGTAATTTAACATTAACATTTAACATTTACAGAGGTGCCATAGTAACATGAATTGAGAAAGGAAGCAAGCGGAGCATGAGAGTGGAGATAAAACCTCAAAACAGATAAAATGAATGTTCTCTTGCTCTGAGATGTGTTGTTAAAGACATGAAAACCACATTCAACAGTGGAATCACCGTTTGTTTTTTTTTAACTTGTCACTAAGATGCTTTTTATGTCTCAAAGCATTAATGACAAAGGTGAGCTATATTTAGATCACCAAATCCATATTTCCAGTTATTTTGGTGACATTTTAAATGCAGTAACATTGTAATGTATCAAATTACTTTGAAATGACAGGAACAAGTAAATAAATAACGCATTACAGTTGTGAAGTAACTTGCCCAACACTGTTTGTTTTCAATCCTCAGCGTGTCCAAGCTGATTTAACAGGACAGCAGCAACTCAGGATCTGTATGTGTGACCTGAGCGTGACTCATACGCAGCAATCAACACCCTGCTCCGCGGCTGTCATGTTTGCGTGGCCGCCATCTGTGTCTTTACACTTCCCGGTTCCTCCATTTACAAAGTCTGTGACGTCGTCAGGTGGGAGGGAAAAAAAAAGCTTGATTTGCTCCCTCAGAAACCTTCACACAGTGATTACATGATGCAATATGCAATTCCGTCCTTGGCTGGGTAAATATTAGTCATCGGGTGATATGGGGGATGGTGACGGATAAGACGTCGGGGGGCTGTTTAAGACATGACTGCATTCGAGCAGCTGATTCTGGCACCAGTAGGAGGACTCTTCACACATACAGCTCTGGAAAAAAAATAGGAGATCGCTGCATTTTTTTTCTGAAATCATCATCTCTACATGTATTACAGCCATTCCATTCCAGCGTCTGTTGAATTCCAACACATGTACACCTCATTCTGCTTAAAGAGGAACCAGGAGTGGAATAAAGTCACCCAAGAATAATGTTAAAGACTTGTGGAAAGCATGGCAAGATCCATGAAAGCTTAAAAATTGCGAGTTATTGCGTCAAATGTTGATCTCGGAACTGTTTTAAAATGAATCTGATCTGGTTTCTTTGTGTTGTTTGAGGTCTGAAAACATTGTTATTTTGACCATGCATAATTCTTTTACAAATAGATGCTCTAAATGATAATATTTTTATGTGGGATTTGGGGAAAATGTTGTGAGTAGTCAACAAAAATGTTCCTTTTGCCCAAACACATACCTATAAGGAGTAAAATCAGAAAAAAACTGGTAATTTTGCAGTGATCTCTTATTGTTTTCCAGAGCTGCATATCACTTCTGTGCATTTTAATGTAATAAGTTAGTCAATCTGGAGCCAATTTTAGATACTTTGGGTAGAATAATAGTAAAAGTACTGCATCACAGTATATTACATAAATGTATAATGCATAGCACTAACACAAGTATATCATTAAACAATATCATTCTGTCAAATCAGCTCATATCTAAAGCTATCGAATACATTTAGTGGAGTAGATGTCATTTTCTGCAAATAAATGCTGTGTGTGTGTGTGTGTGTGAGGGTGTGTGTAGGGTGGGGGTCGTATAGCTTTATATCGATGTACCTGTGTGTAGCAGGACCCTGGTACGTGTAAGGAATGATAAAGGAGGTTGGACAGCCCCCCCCCCCCCTTTTTTTTTCTTCATTGCGCTCCCCTCTGCCCGCCGCCCCGCCTTCATTAGCAGCTGTCTGTCTGTGGAAGGCCTGTACACCGCTGGATGGTTGCCTGGCAACTGGGACCCTGCTCGGCCAATCAGGACCGGATGCAACAGGAGTTCTTCTCCTTGACACATAAAAGAGAGAGAGAGTCCCCCCCCCTCAGTTCAATTGATTTAGTCTCAGTGTCATTCACCACAAGGGCAGAGCCGGTGCGGGGCGCCGCCACCAGGCAGGCAGGTCAGGTTTCTGCAGGTCAACGCCAGGTTAACGGGGGGAGATTCTCTGGTAGAGTCGCTACGGTTACAAGCGTTCCTCGTAGAGATGTGTTTGTTGCAAATGAACAAGTGAATAATGGGAGCCGGCTCACGTCCATCCACGAGAAGTTCTTTTTTTTTTTTTTTTTTAACTTTTTACAATTTTTTTAAAATTTTAATTTGCTGTTTTTATTTTTTTTATTATTATTTATAATTTAATATTGAATCAGTGTTTTTAGTGTTTTAATTTTAATTTTGAATCAGTAATTTTAATGTTTTAATTTTTATTTAAATTTTTAACTAGAGGATTTAATGTTTTAATACAAATCACAAGCCAAAACACTACTAAATTTGGCTGAATTACAAAAAGTGTTAAAATGGAGAGCTGTTTGGGAGGCGAAAGAGCCGGCTCCCTAAAAAGAGTCGAAATTCCCATTGCTGCCGTCTATGACAAGCGATCTGAAGTGATCTCTGGGAGATATTTTCATTTTGAATCTGTGGTTTTAGTGTTTTAATTTTTATTCTAATTTTGAATCAGAGGTTTAAGTGTTTTAATTTTTATTCAACTTTTGAATCAGAGGTTTAAGTGTTTTAATTTTTTTTTTAGTTTTGAACCAGTGGCTTTAGTGTTTTAATTTTTAACCGGGGGATTTAGTGTTTTAATACAAATCACAAAACAACGCTAAATTTGACTGAATTACAAAAGGTATAAGTGTTAAAATGGAGAGTCTTTGGGAGCCGAAAGAGCCGGCTCTTCTTAGTGAGCAGGGCCAAACGATCCGGCTCACTAAAAAGAGCTGAAATTCCCATCGCTAGTTCCTTGTAACCTTCAGGAAAGACGTCTTCTGGGGGTAAAAAGCTGAGAGAAAAAGCTGCAAATCCCCCCGGCTGCTCTTCTCACCAGTCGGATGTGAGAGCAGCTCCGCGGCAGCAGAAGCAGAGGGCGAAGCGTCCCCGCAATTTTCATCTGTGACTCCTGGTATTAAATAAGCACCCGAGGCCATTCGCTCCAGATAATGCACCCGCAGATAATACGGTAAAGCTGACCATTAGAGGAAAGTGTCCCCACGCTCGGCGGATCATTTCCAAACAAGACCAGCGGCTAATGGCCCGGGTGGAGGAACACAGGCTTTCTTACCGCTCGCCTCATTGATCCAGCAGGTTCTGTTCTCCTGCCATATTCTCCCCCATGTGAAATGGCTGCAGATCTTTTCCGAGGCTGCTATGTCACACTGGGCGTTAGGCCTGAAATTTCGATTGTTTTAGATTGAAAACCAGGATTTTTAGGCAGTTTTGATATCGTCAAAGCTGTCTTCTTTTTTTTTTTTTGCTGTTTTCCTAACCCAGGTTTTGTTTTCGTAAACTATTTCACACGTGTTTGCCGCCTCTCTGACCTTGCTCTACTTTAAGTTCAAAGACTTTTTGTTCTACTTTAAGTTAAGGCGTACACTACCATTCAAAAGTTTGGGGTCACTTAGAAATTTCCTTATTTTTGAATGAAAAGTAGTGTGTGTTTCAATGAAGATAACTTTAAACTAATCAGAAACACACTCTATACATTGCTAATGTGATAAATGTGATATTCAGGCTGCAAATGTCTGGTTTTTGGTGCAATATCTACATAGGTGTATAGAGGCCCATTTCCAGCAACTATCAGTCCAAGTGTTCTAATGGAACAATATGTTTGCTCGTTGCTATAAAACTGACCTTCCTTTGATGAAAGCAAAGTTGAATGAAAATAATATTATTTCCAATGCAAATCATCGATCCTAACCATGTCAATGTCTTGACTATATGTTCTATTCATTTTACAACTCATGGTTGCGTGACTTTTCATGGAAAATGCTAAAATATCTGGGTGACCCCAAACTTTTGAACAGCAGTGTAGACGTTTCTTTTAGTTCTTCAGGTGTAAAAACTGCTGTTGCTCAACCACTCGATATAGCATAGCTTTCATTCTTGCATTAGAGTTATGGCATTTACTGTTTTAATGGTATGATGTAAGTTTCTGTGATGCTTGTAAATGTTGTTGCGCAGTGAACTGGATTTGAACAAAATCGTGTATGAAATCGAAAATGCTAGAAAAATCACAAATCAACTTTTTCTTAAATCGTTCAGCTCTACTGGAGGTTACAGTTACATATAGGACGGACCCATAAATCTTCATTGTTTATAAAGGTCTACTAGAACTGAGCGGCAGTTTGCCTGGGTCTTCCTGTATGTTTCATCATCATGTGACTCTTTGCTCTTCTCTTTATTGTGTGATTGCTGAAAACAGATATTTAAGTGACACTGAATTAACTTTAAAATTAATTGTTTGTGAACATGATGCCACTCGAGCAAACTGACGCGGAATAAATCACTTCCATCTGATAGCATCCGGAGGGCTAGCAAGAAGTTAGCCGGCCAGTGGAATGTCACCACAGACACCACATTTGCTGTACGTCTGTGTTAAAATCGTAAATCGCTAAATAGCACAACAAGCCTATGTAGAGAAATCCAGCCGACCCTACCGTGCTGCTACCGGAGGAAAGAAGTCACAGGCACACATTTAATGGTGTGGAGGGTTTTTTTGGAATAAAACAAGACAATGAAAGTCAAAAGCACGTATGGTTTTGCCATAGCAGCAGCCCCAGAGGATCACCTTATGAGTTTTATTGCATCACACCGTGCAAGTGCACAGAAACTAATGTTATCTGCTCAAGAGTTGTGTATGTTAGAGAAGACAAGAAGCTGAGATTTACAGTTTTAATGTTCACTGACACTAAAACAGAGTGATTCCTCTGTTGTTCAAAGTTGGAGCTGCTCCTACACCAGGCACCATCATATATCCTGTCTTTCCCTCTTGTATCAGGTAAATGAGTCGTTTGTATTGGGGGGGGGGTAATTTAAAAAAATCGTGATCTCACTTCAAAGGAAAAACTCAGAGATCGGTGGTTCTAGGCTTAATCATTGATGTGTGAACTCCTTCGTTAAGGGCTTGAATTTAACAGACTGTTAATTTATTTATGTCTGACAGCTTTACAGCAGTCTTACCGGCGCGTCATAAGTTAGAGGAACTAAATTCGAGACGTCTCACTCCCCCAGTTTTAACTCCAAATGTTGCCACGAGCCGTCTATCTCTCTTTTTCCTCTCCCGCTCAAAAATGTAAATACGTTTCCTGGAGGAGTTTTAGTTTTTTAAGATCTTCTCTGTTCTCCTAAACATCATTGCTCTGCTTGTTTCTGATGCACCATCACGCTGTGCCCCGCCAGCTCAAAGCCAGCGCACGCAATTTCATGCAAAATTGCATTTTCTAGTTACGCTTTTTTATTTTTTTTTCCCCCCATACTGTTTGCCTGAGTAAACCTTGTACATGAGGGATAAACCACTAGACTGAGCTCTCACACAGGTACCTGATGAATAATGAAGTATGAAGTTGCAAATATCAAAATGGGGCAGGAAAAAAAGACTGAAGTAGCTCTTTTTGTAGAAAAAACGTTTAAAAAGATTCATTTATTTTTCAAATAATTTGCACAGGTACAAATCCAGACTTGTTTTAGCCTTAATCATTAGGGCCGGGATAAATTCATCTAAACAATTAATCTAGCAATTATTTTCTTAACCTAACAATTCCTTTTTTCAGTTCAAATAAGTTATTGATTATCTCTTAATAAATTGACTATTGGCAATTTATATGGGTTAATTAACATAACTGAAATGGGGGGAAAAAAATGAATCCCTACACCTTGTAATATATGTTAAAGGTAGAGTAGTACAGGAACAGCATTTCTGTTTGATAGACAGATCACCATCCCATAATGTTCAACCTAACGCTTGCAGTTTATTCAGTCCCGCCCATCCCACAGGTTACTAGTTTTTTTTTCTGTATGTGTTGGAGCATTTAATTAATTGGCTGCATTCTGGGCGTGGGTGGGGATTTTAAGCAATATGATAAAAGAAGCTCCGTTAAAGCATAATCCGCCCAATCTTTAATTGATCTTTACCTCAAAATTTCACGTTACAATCACATGTTGACTTTCCTCGCTTAAGCCTGTCATTTCAAACAACGTTAGGTGTCGACAAAGCTCGAATAAAATGCCATTTCAGTCTCGCAGAGACGACAGATAATGGAATCACTTCCTTTTAATTAAAAGTAAAATAATTCAACTTTGGAGACTTGGAGGAGCCTTTACTCACTTTCCTACTTATTGGCATCGCCATCTTTCTTTTGAAATGTGTTTAATGGGAAATGTGACAATTCCATTTGGTCCAATATTCACCAGTGTTTTAGTCCTAGTAAGTGAAATTGTACAAGTAATAAGGTAAACCATATATAAATACTTAAACTGCTAAATTTATATTCTGACGTGAGCTACAAGCAGATGAGACTTCGAATAGTCTAAATAGATTTTTCAGGCTTGTTCCATGTATATTTATCAGCCTATTGGAGGTGGGAATGAGCTGCCCTTCCTTTTATTTATATATATACTGTATATATATATATATAAAAAACTCTCACCTAGCGTGTGATATATTTGTCATCATCAGGCACTAGTGTTCCTCTTATGTCTATAAATGTCTCCTCTGTTTCTTTGTATAATGTAAGTTGTATTCCATTTGTGTTTTTAAACGCAATTTTACAGATTATTTAGAGCCGTGTTGAATTTATTTTCTTCTTTTCCCAGCATGGTTCACGGCGTCTTTTGAGATACGAACAGTAACGTCCTTGCGTCGTCACAATGTACCTCGACGAAAGGCTGGCGGCGTTAAAAATTGATAAGAGTTTGAACAGAAACGCGGCGGCGTACGAGGCTGTAATTGCTCCCGGGGAAAACGGCATCACGCCGGGGGTTGCTGTAATCTCAAAGCTCCACTGATCTCTGCTGCAGTTCAAGGCAGAGCTATCTGCTCTAACAGCCGCGGCCCCCTCCGTCCTCCTCCTCCTGCCGCCCCGTTACAAGGAGTCAATTGGATTTCAAATTGTGGAGGAGCGCACTTGATTAATACTTAATGGCTGCGGCGGCCGTGCTCGTCTGTCTCCGTCCGTGCCACCGTACGATGAGGGCGGCGTGTAGCCGTGGCGACCTGACACTGACTTCCTGGCCCCGGCCAGGTCTGAGTTGAACGTCCTCATGGTGACGTTTCCATGACGTCGGGCTGCTTTTGGCAGGAACATAGATGTTGTGAAGCTGAATCTAATGTAATAATCATATTATGATTAAATTATTATTATTATTATTAGATAATATATTATTATTATTATTATTATTAAGATACAGCTGTGTATCAAAGATGTGTAGTTGATGAATTCCGTGGATGAACGCAGCTTGGGCGACCAATGTGACAAAAAAAATAATAATTTTATTGTCAATGAACATAGCTTGTACAAGGAATTAAAATTAAATAAAATCAACAAAATTAAAAAAAGTGACATTCATTAATGCAAGTTAAAAACTTCTAATCATAAATTAAATAAAATAAAAAAAAATAAGTAAAATAAAAAAACACACACAGTGGTACCCACAGTCATCACACAATCCCATTCCTGTACATATGCACTTTATTCATATGGCCATATGAATATAATGCATTCATATTTCACGTGCCATTGCATTGAGGGATGTTATTGCTATTGGCTAGAAGCTATGTTTGAGTCTATTTGTGTGTGATATGAATGTCAGACATAAATAGACTCAAAAATAGCTTCAGTCTTTAAATATATCGGTATCCAGTCGTAGTTTTCTCTTGTAGCAGAAATGAACAATTCCAGGATGAAAGTGTTTCTTTTCATTGGCTGTTGTGTTAAGATTTACCTAGATACCGTAATGCTTCTCTTTTTTTTTTACTACACAATAGCTAATCTGAAGCTATTTTTTATTGTTGGGTGTATATTTTCGGCAGGAGTGCTTGACTCAAGAAGAATGACTGGGAATCCTGGTAATAGACCTAAAAAATGTTAAAAAATCACGGATGGTGGGTAGGTGTGTTTTTTTTGGTAAAAATAAATTCTCTTTTTTTCTTCTTCTTTTTATTTAGTGTAATATTAATCAAACTATGAAACCTCTGATGAGGTCAATGCCATTATTTCACTTTTGTGACGTGGCATCCGCATTACATATCGGGTGCACAGCTCGCGGCCTCAGTCGCGAGTACCTCAGATGTCACCATGGAAACCGACACACGTGCAGCTGCTGCTGTAGCCTTTGTAATCACCTTTGCGTATAAAAACTTCACAAAAGAAGACGCCACCAACAAAATAAACAATGACTGCAAAGTCAGCAGTTACCAAGATTAAAGACGATGGACCTGAAAACTCACCAGGACAGGTAAGTCACATTAGCACAGGGACGGTTAGCTAACATGTTTAGCTCAGCATCAGCTGTGTTTAGCTTAGCTTCCTACTAGCTTAGTAACTGAACAATTGAATAGATGAGCGAGTGTTAGTTTATTTGTTATACTTGTTTGTATGGAGTGGAATTAACATGATGTCTTTAAAAAATAAAAAGTTGGATTTATGTTATTCATCTGTTTTTTTTTGCTGCCATCCACTGGGCAAATGACATCAGTCCAGCTTCCCATTTATCCGACTATAGATTTCTATGTTTTTGTGGCCATTAGTTGGACCCCCCCATTTTCAGCAATTACCACTAATCAGTATTGTACTGATACTTTATATAGATGAGCAGATAAGAAGGCTCGTTATAGAGAAATGAGACTTTTAGAGACTTGAGACTTGACTTGGACTCGTGACCAAAGAATTGAGACTTGATCAAGTCTCATCTCCAAAAGACTTGAGACTTAAATTTAGATTAATATTCAATAGAAATATCAATAAAAGATCAGAAATCAATGCAACAAAAACACATTTGAAGCTATGCTAAATCAAATGACTCCTGGTAACGTGGGAGATGTATTCTACTGAGAGTCAGAGACACGTGTTAGCATTTGCTAATTAGCCGTCAACATAAAATACAGCTGAGGCTGTTGGGGATTTAATTAAATTTGCATGGCATTTGGTCTGATTATGGCAGCGTTAGGGGGATCACCAATGTCATTATCATTCACCCTCCGGGGACCATGAATGTCTGGACCGGGTCCAGTCATATTTCACGTTCTGGTGGCGCCACACGAAAGGTCAGGTGATCACCGGCGTCCTCGGGATCCGTCCTCGGGCCACTGCAAATGTCTGCAGATCAATTCATGGCTGTTGAGACATTTCAACCCGGAGCGAAGCGGCAAGCTTGACCGGTTGATATCGCCGTTGACCTGATGAAATGTGGCTTCAAGTAAGACTTCTATCAACTTTAAACTAATCAGAAATACACTCTATACATTGCAGTTTAGCTGGTTAGAGAAGCTATAAAACTGACCTTCCTCTAAAGAAAGCAAAGTTTGAAGGAAAAAAAATATTATTTCAAATCCAAAACATTATTTATAACCTTGGCAATGTCTTGACTATATTTTCTATTCATATTACAACTCATGGTGGTAAATAAAAGTGTGACTTTTCATGGAAAACACAAAATTGTCTGGGTGACCCCAAACCTTTGAATGGTAGTGTATTTGTGGAGCTCTATTAAGCATATGGATAAATGGTTAAATAGTAACATTCCACAGCTTCTGGCTTTAATAAATCTTTTTACACTGTTTTTTTCTGGATAAAATCTCACACTTTCACATATTTATCAATGACATTTGTGACATTTTTTCCATCTGAATCGGTATTCAACATTAAGAGGATGGGACAATAAGCGACACGCAGCGGCAGAGAAAGGCTCGATCGGTCCAAGCAAAGAAAAAAAAAACAAAAACGCGTGACATCTATCAACGGGTCTTATCTGAAGCTGCTGTCTGTTCTGTCCCACAATAAACTGCTCATTCAACCTGTCTGATCTTTATTCAAACACTTTAACATCCTACTTAGAGACATTTTTTTTCTCTCTCTCTTTGTCACCAGCAGGAAGAGCGTTCGCTATAACTACATAAATAAAAGACCGCTCACGAGGGCCGTAGCTCAGCTCTCTCCCACCCACGTTGGGCGTAATAATTGTTACGGTATGAGCCGCTATGCAGCATATAGCACAGGCGTCACTGGTAGATGTATAAGGTGTTGTTTGTTTACAGGCTGCGTGTGGGAAATGAAATCTCTGGCTACAGACGGGGAAATCTCAATTTCTGGCAGGGCGCGCTTTAATATTTATCGGCTTAACATCTTATCCTATTAACGTCCCCGAACATGTCAAATCCATTTGACTAGTCACAGGGAGGACTAATCTGCCTGCGAAAACATATTGTCCTCTCTGCTTTAGAGGAGCTTCACCAAATCGGACATGTGATGTCACTAAGTCTCAGCCTGAAAGTGAAATAATGTTAACAGGAAATGTACAATACAATAAAGCATGTGTTGCATTGTGGGAAATGTAAGATTTGGTGTTTTTTATCTATTTTTTTTTTGGACCCAATGCTGTTGCCATCTGTGTCAAATCCAATTGACTGGACCACATCTGGAGGAGGTACAGTTTGCATTTTGATCAGATCTCAGACAAATAAAGTTCTTAAGAAAATTTTTTTTAAAAATCCATGGAGATAAGAAAAATAGTTTTTTTTTCCTTTTTGACTTTATTTGACAACACAGTGTAGATAGACAGGAAGTGCTCAAAAATGATGTTTGAATATTTCCTTAAAAAGAAAAAAGAATATTCGAACATCTGGTTGCGCATTTTGTCAATGACCTGCATTATATCAATAATAATAACGGGATAAATTAATACAAAGAGACACTTTATTGAAGTTTAAACATATTTGACAATGTGTTACCTGCACAAAAACAAGTAAATCAAATAAATGCCACTCTCGCTTGCTTGCTCACACTCGCACACACTCTTTTTGTCTCTATCGCCTGCACCCTCATGCTTTCATACTTTCTTCATACAGGTGTCTTCCTCCTCTTAGAGAATTATTTTCAACAAGCTCAATCTGAAAAACTCAGTCAGTAGTTACATAATGGAGCGTAGATATTAACGTTAGCTTAATGCTATCGATTGGTTTACTCACGTTAGCGACACTAAGTCGGCACCGGGCCAATTTAACTTCAGCTAACGATATGTTACGGAGCTTTAGCTGGCATCAATATATTTTGAACATCTGTTTAACTTGTAAAATCTATGTGAAGTTATCTTAAGCTAATAATTTGAGTTTTTAACCTTTTCTCTAGCTGTTAAGTTGCTGCTTTACACTCAATGTAGCAGCTGTACTCTCTCTTGTAGAACTGTGTAATTTTCAGAAATAAAAAACTAAATATTAGCTAATACTAGCTCAACATGCTAACTAACCAGGAGCTCAAGCTTACAAAAGGTATCAAACAATCCTGTAATATGTAAAAAATAATGTGAAAATAATTACGGAGATGACGTGGGCCTACCGGGCAGAAGCTTGACATGCTTAATGACCACCTAATATTCATTTTTACCTTCAAAGTTCTGTTTTTTTTAAAAAGTATTCAAACATATCTTTGAATTTCGAAAATACGTTGAGATCCGTACGCTGTTCCCACTGCTCCACTTGCTTCCCCACAAGAATGAATATTAATACTGGACGTAGATGTTGATAAATGATACAAAACTCTTTCTCCCCCCCTTATTTCTTCATGCATAAATTAGCATCATAACTGTTTGGCAAATCAACCCGTCCGGTGAAACGCGCATATTTTTCTAAGCTGTTCGCGGATGCATTCCCAAATCAGACATGTGAAGGAAGTATTTGCGTTTAAAGATGATAAAGATGTGATTCCTTTAAGAATCCGAAGTGGCTGCTAGGCTATCCATGTCTGTGTATGAAGCAGCCGGCCCGTCTCCTGACAGCTCGTTAAGCCTGAGAAACAACTCGTATTCTCCTCGTTTCTATCTCGTCGTGTCTATGAATCAGTTTGTCACTTTTATGAACTGATTGATCATTTAATCATCTGCTTAGTGAATGCGCTTGTTCTCTGTTTTATATAATAGTAAATTGAATATCGTGTGCGGTTGGTTTGAGGATGAATAGAGGGGTGGTGTAGCTCTCCACCACAGGCTCCCGCAGCTTAAAATAGAGTATTAAAGCGGTTTAACGCGGGGGTATGGGATGTGTGTTTGGTGCGTTCATGCCGTCAGACAGACAGGACGCGTTAAGGCGCAATAAAGACAAGATACGACGATTCCCAGCGCTCGGTTCTGTTCCCCTAACGCTGCTCGCACCCTGGCCCGAGCTTCATCTCCGTTATCGTGGCATCAAGCGGCAAGAGGTTGGCAGCCGGCTCCCTTCCTTTCTGACTCCAACCAGGACTTAAAACAGAGGTTCAGCAAAGTCAGGACGATAGCAGACGTCTGGCAGCTCCGGCTTTGTACTCGCTGTAGCTGATACATGTCAGTGTGTGTGTTTTTTAAAAGGGGGGGGATCATAAGAGGCTTTTTTTGGCTTTGAAAAAAAAGGGTGTGACAGGCAGTGTTGGGAGTAACGTGTTATAAAAGTAATAAATGACTGTAATGCATTGATTTTTGCTGTAATGCAGTAATGTAAGGCATTACAGGAAAAAACATTTTACTCGGTGCAAATGTCAAAAATGTGCATTACAATTCGCTAAAATCACCATGAGATTAGCTGCAGTATACGTTTCACTTGCTTTTCCTTCGGGCTCGTCGGACAGAGGATGGAGATGAGAAGCCTGCAGATGACGTTGGATAGCACGTTCTCCAGATGGACACATGCTGATTATTTTACATTTGTAAAACATAAGGATTTGAAGAACATCGCAGTCGGACGCACTTTGCGCGCTACACCTAAAGAACTGTCCACTTCCTGAAATAGCAGCGGTAATTTAACATTTACAGAGGTGCCATAGTAACGTGAAGTTAGCAAGGAAGCACGAGAGTGGGGATAAAACCACAAAACAGACTAAATTAACGTTCTCCTGATCTGAGATCCTTCAGCATCAAGAGGTTAGGAGACTTGTGATGTTGCTGAAGACATGAAAACCACTTTCAGCAGTGGAATCGGCAGCTTTTTAAAAACCTGTCAGCGAGATCCCTTAAGATTCCTGCCAAATCCATATTTCCGGTAATTTTAGTAAGAGTCACTTAAAAGTAATAGTAGTGTAAGGCCTTACCTTTTAAATACAGTAATATTGTAATGTAACAAATTACCTTGAAATGACAGGAACAAGTAATAAATAACACGTTACCGTTTTGAAGGAACAGGCTGAAATACACATGTTAACAGGTGTGAAATATGTCAAGATTTTCTAGTTCACCCTGAAAACCCAGCTGTCAGGTGACTGTTTACGCTAACATTTATTCATCAGTTAGTCCCTCCATCATTTTTTTTTTTCCCGCTGCCCGCGCGTCTTTTTAATTGGCCGCAACAGCTTAGCCTTTTGCGATCATCGGGGTTTTCGCTGTGTGAGATTTGCATGCACAAACCCTGCATGTGGAAGGAGAAGGGGGCCATTTGCGTGACGAGCATGAGGGAGGGGGGAGGGGCGGACATGTTTAATGACATTCACACGTTTAACGAGTCAAGCTACGAGGAGGAGGAGGATTAAATCCGAGCAGTGTCACAGGTCCCCCCCCCTTTTTTTTCCTTTTTCTTTTTATAGCCGTCTTTTTATAGCGTCCTCTTGATTCCTTTTATCACTTTGATCATCGGCGGTTAACTGGAGCCCGATTTAGCATCATTTCCATCGCGGCGCAATCAAAAAGAGCTATTATACAAATAGCTTTTTTCCCCCCTGTGTAAACCAGTCGGTAAATCAGACTCATGCTGATAGTTTCCATCACCTGGAACAATTAGGTGATTTGACACCAGTAGTAGTAGCATATGGGGGTCAATATCGTGGGTGGGGTGCATTATAAACAGGAAATTGGTTATGCTTAAACCAAATTTCCTGTTTTAACCCAATTTAACAACCCCAGTATATCAGATGATTCACTAACAATCATATTAGGTATCTATTATTTGTTTTTTCTCCATTTTTTACTATTTTCTTTGCAGAAAATAGCATTTTTATGACTATTATAGTTGCCGTTTGCACAAATCCGCCCATAAACAAACATCTATTTATCCTATGTACAAAATTCTTTTTTGTGGGGTTTATTCTAGAGACTTAAATGACTAAATAGATATCTACATGTCAGGGTTGAAAATCATAATAATTTTAATGAAATCTCTGAAAAATCTATATGAGTAACATTTCAATATTTTATTTTAAGTATAAAATGACAGTAATAGACTTAAAGGCTCATAGGCTTCAATGGGTTAAATGGAAAGATTCTTCATTTGTCACAGTTGGATCCTCCAGATTGAACTGATCATCATGCATCAAGTTCTGGACGTGTCTCGTGTCTACTCCACTGTCTTTTTTTCTTTTTTTTTGCTGTTTGATAGGGGCAGAGAGAGAGAGAGATATAAAATCCACTCCGCCACTTAGCGCCACGTTTGGTTTTTGGGTGATTTATCAGATGAAAGCAGGAGAAGAAGGGGAAGCAGGAGCCGAGGCATCTGAAAGCATTTCCCCCAGGTGGGACTCGGTCCCGGGGAGGGAAAGAAAAGGAAAAAAAAGAAAGAGAGAGAGGCAGGAAACACCAAAGAAGTGTATAATGTATGTTAATTAAATATCTCAGCCGGTGGCAGGCAGGAGGGGAGATAAATCCTCCAGAATGGACCGTTTCCCAGAATCCACAGATAGGAGATCAGGAAGCAACGATATGAAGTGACGACGCAAGTCGGACGCAACGATTTAGTTTGGGGAAAACGTGGATATGTTGAACGCAGCCTCCACAGCCAGCACACACACACACACACACACACACACACACACACACACACACACACACACACACACACACACACACACACACACACACACACACACACACACACACACACACACAGCCACTTCAGCACCATGGACAGGGACATCAGTCGCTGCTCAGTCTGCAGGCAACAATTTGTCACGAGGCCATGTTGCTGCTGCTGTGTGTGTGTGTGCGTGTGTGTGTGTGTTGCTTCAGTGGAAACCAAATTTGTGATGTTAGACAGGGAGAGTGAGGAAGATTCTTCTTTTTTTTTTAAACATTTATTAATCCATTGGGTTGTTTCTTGCCCTTCCTCCCAGTTTATACTGTATGTGGGTGGATTGTTGAATGGTCACTTAGAAATGTCCTTATTTTTGAAAGAAAAGCACAGTGTTTTTTGTTTTTCACTGAAAAGGAAACAATGAATATTCATGGGTTTTCTCCAAACCAAGTTTCAGTGAACAACATTTAACAAAAACATCTAAAAGCATCAGAAACTTGCATCATACCATTAAAACAATAAATGCAATAAATCTAATGCGTCAAGAATTGATTTCAAATATCGTTGTATTTATTAACAAAAAACAAAAATGTTATACACACACAACCGTTCAAAATTTTACAGCCACTTTTTCTTGATTTTTGAAAGAAAAGCACTAATTTTTTCAATGAAGATAACTTTAAACTAATCAGAAATACACTCTATACATTGCTAATGTGGTAAATTACTTTTTAAGCTGCAAATATCTGTTTTTTGGTGCAATATCTACATAGGTGTATAGAGGCGCATTTCCAGCAACTATCAGTCCAGTGTTCTAAAGGAACAATGTCTTTGCTCATTGCATCAGAAGGTTAATGGATGATTAGAAAACCCTTGTGGAATCATGTTAGCACAGCTAGAAACAGTTTAGCTGGTTAGAGAAGCTAGAAAACTATTTCTAACCTTGTCAATGTCTTGACTATATTTTTATTCATTTTACAACCCATGGTGGTAAATAAAAGTGACTTTTCATGGAAAACACTAAATTGTCTGGGTGACTCCACACTTAGTAGTAGTATCTACAACAGTAGTAGATATCTTTAGCTTCTTACTCCTTAGTATCCTGCTTTTTTGTTTTGTAAAATTAAAATGTAAAAAATATATTATTTTTATGATAATATTCAGTGGTGACAACTCGGTTGCATAAAGAAACAAAGAAAAGAAAAAAAACAACATTAAAGGATCTTTGAATAAAGGCTCCACCATTGAAACTAATGACTGTTTTAAATTTTTATTACTATTTTTTGGACCACTTAAGTTATTTAGTTCATAACCTTGCTAAACCCAAAGCTCACAAGGATATAAAAGCAGCAAAATCCTCCCATTGAGAAAGCTGAATCCAATTTAATTTGGCTTTTTTGTTTAATAAGTGATATAAATAATTAATCAACTAACCCAAATTGTTACTTAATCTTCTGTAGATTAATTAATGATTAATGAATCCATAACGTTATAATTTCAGCATTAAATTTGATAGAGCCGATATAAGCAACTAAAATGCTGCAGGTACTTTAATCAGGAAGGGGTAATCATTTTTATATTGGATACTTCAGCATGACTGGAGGTCACTTTTTTCATATCATCACCCTATTAAAATAATGGCCTCGGCCATTTTTTCAAGGTTTTTGGAAAACACACAAAAAACCTTTATCAAATGCAGAGAATATATTTAATAATCCTTTCAATCAAAAAAGGCCTTGACAGTGGATGACTGTGGACGTGATTCTTTAATGTCACTAATGTAACATTAAAGATTGAAGTGACAAATTTTAACATTCTTGTGTGACTTTAGGTGACTTTAAACCTGGTTTAAACTGCTCTTTCATAGTGCGAACTCAAAACTTACATTACCTGGAGTTAAATTCCAACAAATGTCAGGTAATTTAAATTGGTCGGGAGGCAGTTTCCCCTTTTTCATCACTTTTCTATAACTTTTTCACCTGTTTTTTTATTGAAGTAACTCATTTTCAACGTCCAGTTCCGATGACTTTTTGAAACCTGAGACGTGGCAAATTTTCAATGAAGTGATGACACTCGACATGTTTAATGGACTGAAGATCCAAGAACGTTCCAATTATAACGTGTGTAATTTAGACTAAATTACTATAAAAGATTATAGCCTGTATCATTTATTACTTTAATTCAAGAATCATGTTTAAAGCTTCTCCTGCACCATAGAAGCTTCTTGAAGCAGCTGCCATCATGAAAGTGTGTTAAATTGGCTTTTTAACCTGATTTGGGGAAAAACCTTTGACTTAGGCAAAAAAAATAAAAATGTCCGAAGTAAAATGGCCGAGTATGATCCTTTCCACTCAGGATTAATGTGATTTTACCAGATGTGGCGGCATCAAGAGATGATCTAGGCCAAAAACTCACTTTCGCCCAAAAATGGCTTTGGCTCAATTATTGAGGACTACTTCACCCATTAACTTCCTGTTATCACACTCTTCCAAGAGAATAAAGAAGTATCTGACATTAGAATAAAGGTTGATTTAACAGTTTTGATCAGGCATTGCTGAAGTATTATTTGCAAAATAATGTAGTATACGACAGAGACAAAGCAACACGAGCTTTGTTCCTCAGCTTTTCTAAGACCCGGTTATAAATTCCGCGGCGTCCGGGCTGACTTGTATATGTTTAATCACAAGAAAAGCTAAAACACATCCAGGGAGGAAATTGGTTCTTACGGGCGAGATTAAGTGCGGGCCGTTGGATTGGTGACATTTTCCAGTGTTTCATTGCCTCCGCGGTGCCAACGCTGTCCATTTAGAAAGCAGAGAAAGACGTGAGTGATTCAGCGTCGCCGTCCAAATACCAATCATGAATCTTTCAGCAGTCTCCTCGACATTCGTGAGACTTACATTAAAATACAGTGAATTTACACCCTGATAAGAAGAAATATTAGTGTCCTTTAGTGCCTATTTCTTGTGTTTGAAATAAAGGCGGCCAATGCAAGGCGGAAATGTTGCTTCGCCTCCATTACACAGCTGCTCTGTGAGAAATATTTATTTATGAAAATGTGAGTTTGAATATATTACCATGTATTTCATTTTTTTTTTCTCTGGCTGGATCCATTCTTGCACCCTGTGGACACGGGGAGCCCTGATGGGGGCTGGGACGTTGCTGTGGTGCGTTCAGGGCCCATTTGGAGTTCCTCCGGGAGGAAGCACGTATTATCCAATAAGGAAGAACGGGCAGCTAAATTTGGCTCCACAGTAATGCAATACAACATCAAAATGCTCTCATGTCTTAAATAAATATAATAACCAGGGCCGAAAAGCCTATTTCTATGATGGGGTGGATCAGAGAATAAGAGAAGCATTTCTGGAGGGGATATGGGTGGGGAAAAAATTGCAATTATTATTATATATATATATATATATATATATATATATATATATATATATATATATATATATAATACTGATAATAATAATTGCAACTTCTCTGACAGGTTTGCGCCCTCAGCATGTCCATATGTTTTAAATAATGGTATTAAAACTAATAATAATAGTTATAGCAGTGTTCCATATTTATTTATATTTACACATAAGGCAAATGAGATCAAAAGTAAATATATATATATATATATATATATATATATATATATATATATATATATATATATATATATATACGGTAACTTATATCGTTAGAGCTTGTTAACGATCATTAGGTCTGATCTTAACAGCAGACTGATAAAAAAGAGGCTGATTTTGAACTTTGATTTTGAAATTTTGAACAAGTGGTGTGATAAATGACTTACTGGCCTCTACCTATTAGTTCGATTGATATTTTTTTCATGTAGCTAGCTGCTAGCCGACTGTCAAAATTAGCCGTTGGAAAACAGCATCTGGACGAAACCACTTTGAGGAATACGTGGGGGGGGGGGCTCATAATTTTTCAACAATTAAGAAACACATTTCTTTAAATAATACATTTGTACTTATATTTAAGGAACACTTTGAATTGAGGACTTTTACTTTTGATTGAGTATTATTAGCGACTACTTTTTTCTTAAAGATCTGAGTACCCCCTCCACCACCGCTCCAATATGACTGCAGCTGTCAGTTCATTTAATTCATTAATTATCAGAATCGCTTACATTTTGCCTGAAAGGAATCAGCAGGTCCTGATTTAAATGCTTCTTGATGTGACACTTGCTCCTCTCTTCCCGCCCCAAATACATGAAGGAGCAGCACACAACTATAAATGCATCTGTCAGCCACTCAAAGCATTTCCAATTCCAACACTTGGAACCTGGCAGAGACCATCTGCATGACAGGAGAAGGTGAACAGCTGCTTTACAATTAAAAATAGAATATATCAGGAACAGCGTGATCACACTGGTTATTTGGAATTAAAATTATCTGTGCACTTTTATACCTCCAAGATTATAAAATTAAGACTATTGCATTTTTTTTTAATATTCTGTGGTAAAATTCCTAATCCCGTGCATGTTTGAACACCAGATTTGAATAAACTCGGCGTTTAGACGTGATTATTCGTGTGATTAAGCTGTTATAATAATTGCTAATTCCAGTGTTAAACCTACACCCGGAGAGGAGGGGAGAAATGCACAGCTGCAACTTTAAGACTCCGCGCGCCTCCCCTCCGCCAGCTCCCACAATGGTCTTTTCCAGCTCCAGCTTATCACAGCAGAATTTGTAACGTGCCATAATTTCCCCCCCTTTAACCGGCGCGCGCGCGCGCGTGTGAGTGACTCCCGGAAATCCAATGTTACATTACCCGACGCGGCTAATTCGGCGACCGCTCGCGCTGCTGCTGCTGCCGCTACCGCTGCCGTTTCTGCGCGTCCGGACCATGCGAGCGGCCGCGGCGGCGGGGACCAGCCGCACCTTCACCACGAGCACCGGACCCGGCTCGCGCCGCTGAAGGAAGCCCCCCTACCTCCCCCCCCCATCCCGGAGGATCCGGTTCGGTTGGTCGGAAGGAGCCTCGCGGAGACTGCAGTCGTCATTGATCCGCCGCCGGAGTCGATAGTAAAAGGAATACATTGTGAGTATGCACGCGCGCGCGCACGCGCTCACGCACTGTTGCCCGCCGGTATTGCGGTGACCTACATTGCCCTGTTCCTGCGGGGCTCAAGGTGATTTTTTTTTTTTTTACCCCTCTTCTTCACATCCTCAACTCTCAGCTGATGGGATGATGATGCTCCCGCTGCGCGGATGGATGGATGGACGGATGGATGGATGCATCATGCATGGTGGAGCAATAATACATTTTCTGTGTGTGTGTGTGTGTGTGTGTGTGTGGTTGACATTGCGAGGCTCTGCAGGGAAAAAAAGAAAAGAAAGAAAGAAAGAAAAGAAGCTGTCACAGAGGGGAGAGTTAAAGGGGGGCGGGATGCAGACTGAGCGGCTGGCATGATGTAATGCACTTGAGACAATAGCCAAGGATTCTCCCCAATTACCATTGCAGAGAATGGAGAAGATGTTACGGCGGCATAAAGACATGATCGGCGCTGCAGTCGGTGTGTGTGTGTGTGTATGTGTGTATGTGTGTCAGATTAATATCAGTAAAAAGAGGAGCTGTCATAGGAGGAACAGCTGCCCCTCCTATAAACAATATTACCAGCTATTATAGAGATGCAAGGAGAGAGAGAGGATGAAACAGCCTCTGTCTCTCCTCCATCATTACACCACACACACACACACACACACACACACACACACACACACACACACACAGATATACTGAATGAATGAATGAATGAATGAAAACACACACACACACACACACATAAACACACACACACAAACACAGGCAGGTGCAGGCTTCATATGAGGAATCGCTCTGGCTGAAACTGGCTACAGTTAAAGGAACATGGCGACGTTCACGTGAAGTTGTGACACGCACGGTTGTCAAAGTGCGATTAGACAAAGGCGGGACGCTTAATTCACGTCACCCGCCGCGTAATGTTTCTGGCAGGCAGACGATGCTCTGGTCGCCCTGAGGTGTCCTGCACGGGGGGGTGGAGGGTGGGGGGTGGAGGGGTGACCTGTGGGTTTAAAACTGTGCTGTAAACGCATTATCCTCCAAGCCTTTTTTTTTTTTTTGGTTTGTTTTTTTTCCCTCCTTCACCCCGATATACAAGCTCTTATTCAATCTCCATCGATCCTGTGGTTTGCGTGACCTTGCTGCAGGGGGGTTGTGGACGGCGCTGAAAGGCCACGCGCCGTCCTCTCACACTTTCCATGTGCATGCAGACTTATTTTCAGCTGATCGGACAGCCGGCGAATGAACTCTCTCACACACACACACACACACACACACACACACACACACACACACACACACACACACACACACACACACACACACACACACAGAAACCCTCTGCACAGGTAGCGATGAAGCACACTCAGACAAATGGAGACACACACAAACCCACTTGATGCACAGCCTCCTCTTCCTTTCCTGGCTCCCTAATGGCAGCAGCCTGAGTGTAACTCTACACCTCTGCCATCCCCTTCTTCCCACATCTGTCTCATTCACTTTTTTTTTTGTTCTCCTTATAGCTCAGGGTGTCAGTGTCCACTTGTGGATGTCTCAGGCCCAGCAGGGGTTTGACTAATCTCCTCTGGAAACAATGCAACAGTTGTCAGTGGATTTTAAGTCCAAAAGGGCGACTTTAAATCTCTGGGGTGTGGCAGATGGGATTTTAATGAGAAGAGCATATATATTTCAAATAAGATTGGGTAACACGGCTCGGATTTAAAATAAGATTTTAATCATGTAGGAGTTTATTCTTATTTTATTTATTTATGTTTTTAAATATATTTGATTGGATTTCACATTTAAATCAGATAGTAAAAGTAGAAATAATAAAAACACAAAAAAAGATGTTGTTCTTTAAATAGTCATGATGGAATAAAACACGTCTTTGGTCTAAATTATGTCTTCAGAACATTATTGGAATGACACTTTGGCAGGGATATATTGATCAAATGTATTTTTCCTGTCCTAATGTTACATAAATGTATAAATATTTAAGAAGTGCCTTTTATAACCCTGTAATATGCCTAAAGTGTAGTCATTTCTTTTGAAAATCCCATCAAACCTTTTATTCTCTAAAACTCAGGAATCATCAACAAAACGTTAAATTCGCAGGCAGTAAAATACACCCTTGTTTATGATGGTGATTTTGTTTTTTAGCTATTACAAAGCATGGAGGCTCATTCTTGACCTTGAGGTCATATATCTGTGATTTAAAAATATATACCTACACGGCTCGGCCTAAGGATTTCTGCTCCTGGCACCCTAGACAGGAAGGTAGGGATCGGTATATGACATCACTCGCAGCGGTCGTGGGGTTCCGCTACATCCCTGGGTAAGATACTGACTTCACACAGGAAGCTGACAACACCAGCTATCTGCATCAACCAGATCCCATTCATATCTGACACCAGACACCATACGATAGCTGAGAAAGTGTGTGAAATATGGTTAAAAGGTCGAGAAAAATCTAGTAAATAAACCTTAAATTCAGACTATTTAAAGGATAGGTTCACAATTCTCTGTTAATCGTCTTTGTTAAGCGTATAATATGCATTTCTCTGCTGCCAAGGGCCTCTCCATCAAAACATTAAGAAAATATAGAGTTTGATGACATCATGAAGTAGCTTGGGATCATGGGAGTTGCTGTCTTCAGTGCTCGGCAGACAATTTATCCCAGTAAAGGATCCTTAGTTTTTTCATTTGTTACCGGGAGCTCAATAATCCACAGCTCTCTCTCTCTTTCTCTCTTTCTTTCTCTCTCTCTCTCACACACACTCTCACACTCTCTCTCATACCCAGTGATTAACAGCGGTAGAACACTGAATGAATAAAGCAGAAGCAGGTTCATGTTAACAATCTGCGTTTGTCCGACTAAAATCCTCCATGTAGTTGCAACCGAGATCTAAAAATCAATATCTAAAACCAGTCAAGCCATTAGATTATCCCTTCTTAATACACTTATGGCACTTCTTCTGTGCAAAGATGTGTATAAAAGTTAATTTTTTAGCTGATATGAGTCCCGATCCCATCCTGTAATCACTCTACTACTCATTACCTCCCACTCGAGTGCGGTTGTATGTTCCCGTGGCAATGATTAAACCAAACAGACATGAATTGTTGTTTTCTTGGCAGGCTGTCCCTCGGCTGTCAGAAGTGTGTCTGCTGCAGGGAAGCCATATGAACGGGGCTTCTCCGCTCTATGAGTGTACCGTGCAATCTGGCCCGCTCCCATTCACAAAAAAAAAAAAAATGCCGTGTCACTCTTTTGTCCCACCTGTCGACCTGATATGGATGCCAAAGCGGTAAAGAGTGGTGTGCAACAGTGTTTTTTTCTTACTTTAGTACCCTTTTAGGTGCACTTTGCACTCAGCTGCGCGCCAAGAAATCAGACGCGGACGTTATTTAAAAGCAGGGAGTTTTCCTGGTAGTCGGCTCCCCCGGCGGCCGTAAATGACACGTGTTATCCGCCTACTGCTTGATGTAAGTGGAGTGCATTATCGTCGGAACGATTTGGTCTTAACGTGCGCTGTTCATGTCGTGAGGAAGCGAGCTTGAATGAACCTAATAGGCTGTTACAGGTGTTTGAACGCTTGACCTCGCATTCATATAAGATTAGGTCCATAATGGGCTTTTTTTCTGCACCTACTTTTCTAGATGAGCCTCTTCTTACCTAATGAGATATGAATTCCACCCTTGATGATAACAAAGCTTTAAATAACCATTTAAAAGAAAAAAAAATAGAAATTGTGTTGAATGGAGTCGGCTCGACAAGCATGTGGCGTCTTTATCTCCAAAGCCACAGCGTCTTGTTCGGTCCTCTCCCATGTTCTCCACCGGCTCGCGCTCAAAAGTTGTCTTTTGATCCCCCAGTTTCATGAATAGTTCGGAGTTTTCCTCGCGTCGCACTTAAAAACACGCCGCCGTTTTGTGCGCCGCTCCTTATCTGCTCGCACGATTGTCGCCCGTTAATGAGATTAACAGAAGACATTCAGGAAATTAACTGATGATTTGCTCGCGCCAGAGTGGAGTCGCTTCTGCATGAGTGGCATTTACATCCATCGCATATACAATGATTAATATTATAGCAGTGTGTTTAAAACATGAATAAAGCCAAAATCCCAATCATTATTTTTATTTTGGTGTATTGGGAACACTGCATTTCATATCCTAAATCAAAACCAAAACGTGAAGAAATTATGTTTTTAATTGTTTTACAAAAATGAAATAATAAAAAAAGAAAGTTTGGATCAGTTTGCCTATATCAAAATACATGAAGAGATCATTTTGCCTTGTGCTGAAGAGGAAATACCCTTGAAATGTGTGACAACGACCCTAAAACACACCAGTAAACCAGCAGCATCTTGGTTCCAGACCAACAAAATTAAAGTTCAGTGTGTGCTAACATCAAAAATGATGTTTTCTGAGGCAAAACCAGGAAATTCAGAGGAAATCTGTTCATTTTTGAACAGCCTAATATTCATTTTTCTTCATTTTCTGTAAAGTAGTTAAAAGAATGACACATTTTTCCTCACATATTGATTCTGATTTGGTTTAGGATAGAAAACGTAGTGTTCCCAATGCACCGAAATAAAAATTATTCTAAGGATTTTGCCATTACTCATGTTTTTTAACTTGCTATTAGGTTGAACACAACTGTGGCTTGTTCCGTGCCTGCCTTGGATTTACCACGGGATATTCAAGTTCAGCGGGTTTGTTCATTTCATCCTCCTTCCCCATGCTTGTCGCTCTCTCTGTTTCCAAAGTATAGATAATCATCTCAGGTATATTACTTCTTTGCAGACGCTGTCCTGAGTGGAATAACAATAGTCTAGGTGAGGAATCAGAAGCCGTATACACACATTATCAGGTTACATGTCGGCAGCGCAGAAAATGGAAGAGCTTTGCCTTACATGGGAGCCCGTAACACTTTCTTTCAACCAAACCAGTCTTGGAATTTCCCATAAAAGGACAATAAATATTTCTGTCTGCCCTTATGTTCATTGTAAGTTTGCTCAGCATGTTTAGCGCTGCCAGCTATGGATGTGAGTTTAGTGCCAGGTGTCTGAGGCTGGATGAGGCCCTGCTTGGAGAAAAAAAAGGACTCTGGATTTGTTGCACTGATTGGGGAAAAAAAAACTCCCCCCTTAACCCTGAATAATTCATTGATTGGCATATGGCATGGAGAGAAAAGCCCAATGATCCCTGCCTGTCTGTGTGCATTTCCCAGTGCGTCTGCATGTGTTCGATTGAGCGTGTTGCTGTTCTTCCCTCATGTGAATCCTCCATAATTTTAGCCTCACATTTAACATCTTTAACTGGCCACCGAGGGGCCTTTCTGATGCAGCCTTTTTAAAAATTCACAACCGTAAAATCCTATCATATCATATCCACAAAGACATGCAGGCATATGCCAAGATGCAGCTCAATCGGCTGTAGTATATTCCACCATCCTCCATAGAACAAAATAACCTAAACAGGTTAATGAACTTTGTATTTGTACATTTTAAAACCTTTCCTTAAGAGAATGGATAGTTAAACTTAAACTGTGTTGTTGGCAATGAGAAATAGTAGGACTGCATCAGTGTTAAGATGAGTACAATGTACAAGAACGTATCCACAACTTCTCCTGGCTTGGATATCTTCTGAGCAGAAAAATGTTCAAGTTGTAAGTAGCACAGTTCCCACATGTCACATCATTTGAAAGCCCTGGCTATTGGCTAGGCCTTGTCATGGGAAGTTTTCATTGGGTCTCACTGCTGTCCGTCAAATCAATGATGGTCAAACTTTCGTAGTCGGTCCTCATTGGCTTTTAAGCTGCCTATCTCCTCTCCCCATGCTTTGATTGGCTCGTGCATGGTGAAAAACAGCTTCAAGACCATAATCAAACCAAATACTGAAGCGTAGTATTACCGTAAATGACCCCTGCTGCTGTCCCATACCGTCTCTCATGGCACAGTCTGTCTTAAGGGGTTAATATAGCAGTTATTGAAAAATTAGTTGCTTGGTTCATGGATCATTGTTTCCTATTTGTTTTGTTGCCAAAGATCCAGTCCAATCCATTTTTTTTGTTGTCCAGATCAACAGATCGCAACCCAAACATCTCTATTATAGCTGACTAAATAAAACAAGAAGACCAGAAAATAATCATTTCTGACATTTTCTTCTTAAAAATGGTTCAAATTGATGATCAAAATAGATGGGAATTAATGTAATAATTGGCAAATAATCAGTTAATTGACAAATCGTTGCAGCTCTATGTGGTTGTGGTGTTTGATGCGTCCTTGAGGCCTGCTTCTTTCAGCAATAGAACTGTTCTCTCCAGTTGTAGCTTATCCTGTTCTTTTTTATTGTTTTAAACCTCGGAAGGTTTAAAGTTAAGAAACAGTACATGATATGAAGCGTATAAACTATACATTTAAGCTACACAAAGGACACACAGCATCCATAAAGCGGCTTTCATGTTTGCTTCTTTTGATTTTGATTTCCCACTGTACATTATAATGTGCCGTGATGTCACCGCACGCAGGAAACGTGAATGGAACAAACCCTCCATCAGCAGTTATTCTGTTCCAGATTCTATGAATATCTGTGGACCAAATAGCTGTTTTAATGGGGGTCAAATTGGCTATTCAGCAGTGAGGAAGTAGCATTGCCACAGCCAGCGAGCGCAATCTCGGACAACATCTGCATCCCAGCCGATGGCAATAAGAGCCCCCCGTTCTTCACGCTGCCCACAGAGGGTGATTAGTTTTTATCTTTCCTAGAGGCTCACAACTCTTACCTGTCAGCACTGCTGCCTCCTTCCTCCACACAGGAAAGACACTGACGACTTGCTGGCAAATACTGAGCAGCAGAGGAGCTGAGGAATTTTTTTTTTATTTTTGGGAGGGGGGGGGACAGCACGGTACGCGGCCATCACCGCATTCTGACTTTTGAGCAGTTTCCAGACGGAAGCAGATCGCCGGGTGCCCTCTGCCGCCGCGTCTATTGATTTTTCATAGACAGCAGAGATTTAAGGGGCGAGATCAAAGCGTGCGGCGCAGGATCAGGACAAAAGATAATTGCGTGTGCCGAGAAGCAGAGAAACGTCCGCAATGGGCGACGCTATGTTTCCACGCGGCTTCAGTGAGACGGAAAACGCAATTAAGGTGCCCGACGAACGCTCCTGCGCCTGTGCGTTGTGACGACGGTGGTAGAGGGCGAGATGCGAGAGATCAAGAGTAAAGGTCAGATTTCAGAGGTTACCTCTGAGTGACTCCATTTTGCATTCATTAGAACAAAAGAGTATAGGAATTCCTGTACTAATAACAACATCATCTATTCCCTATTCTATGTTTTTTAGATTTGGACTTTCTAAACCTAACAGTGCATTTAGAAAAAAATTTCGTTGCATTGCATTCATTGTAAAATGCTCTATTAAAAAGAATTAGTAACAGTAGGGCTTTAACTAATAACTATTTAAATGATTAATTGATTAGTTGTTTGGTTCATAAAATGGCGTAAAATGTTGAATAGTTTCCCAAAGCTGAAGACGCAACTTAAAAAAACTCTTTTCTTGTCCCAACCAACAGTCTACAAACCTAAAATCATCAGATTGCTATTATAGAAGACTAAAAAAAACAGAAGCTAATGAGATTTGAGGAGCTGGCACTTGAGAATTTGGACGTTTCCTTCTTAAAAATGACTCAAATCGACTCTCAAAATATTGAGAGTGCAGTTGATGTAATAGTTGGCAACCGATCGATTTATCGAGTAACCGTTAATTGTTACAGCTGTAGTTGTAGTTTTCCATGCTGGTTTTAGAATTTGTAGGAAATCACTAAGTCAGCTTGATGGAAACCACCCTCTGAAAAAAAAATCAATAATTTGATGATTAATTTATAGTAAACGGTTAACAAGGGCAGTTTTTCCCCTCCACAAGCATTCTCACTACTTTTATCCTTAAGTTTGATTATTCAGCGCCTGGTGCCAGACTTGTATGGATTTTGATGCAGCCTGCAGCTTCCTCCCTATCACACTACTCCCACATAAGAATAAACTCCTGCCTCCTAATGCGTTCCTGAAGTCTACCGGCCTGCTCTCCGAGCGGAGCGTGCACATGCACATGCACGCGCGTGGCGATGTCCAGGCCAAGCGGGAACGCCAGGCCCGGTCTCTCAGGTCTAAACGGCAGCGGATGGTGGCTGAATGGCGAGCTGGCGGGGGTCTGGCCCGGTGCCTGGAGGAGATATGGGAGACCCCAGCCTCTTGCCAGAACATGCTGAGGCACAGACCTGCCATTATATCCCACCCAGAGAGGACCAAGTCTGGGCCACGGGATCAGTGGAGCCACCTCATCGACTTTAGCCGTATATCTAGCCACTTTTTTGGACTGATATTTAACTTGAAGGGAATCACCAGTATTTCTCAGAGAATGAGAGCTAGTGTGACTCAACCTAACGACCAATCATTGATCCTCATTTTTTTCCCCCTATTCTAAATGATTTAACTTCTCCATCTTCTGAGTCCATACTTTGTCGCATCACCTTTTTCTGCAACGACAGCTGCGAGCATTTTGGGACAGTTTTAGCCCATTCTCCTACACAAAATAGCTCCAGTCGATTCAGATTGGACGGACAGTGTCTATAAATCGCTATTTTCAAGTCTTGCCACAGACTCTCAATAGGATTTATCCCTGGACCGCCATAACACGCGAATATGCTTTGATCTAAACCGTTTTGTTGTAGCTGTGGCTGCACGTTTAGGGCGCTCGTCCTGCTGGAAGGTGAAAATCCGCCCCAGTTTCATTGTCCTGCATTTAGCTCCATCCATCTTCCCATCAACAGCGTTTTATCTCACCTGTTTAAACCTTTACAGTGGTTCTCTTGGGTTTATTTCTTCACCGAATGGCGTGCGACGATGCAAACTCATAGAGCGTCGGTCAGGGCCACTCCGGAAGCTGCTCCTCGGGGAAGCTGGAATATGGCCTTTGCATACTATAACATAGATATGGCGTATTACGCAACTTGATCAGGGCTGGCCCATTAAACACCACAAGCGTGAAATCTAGGGCAGAGCGCCCGGCCTCCAAAGACGTCTGCAGCTCTGAAACTCCGGGGTGATGGCGAGCTCCAACTGTGTCAGGCCCAGTGACTTAAACACAGCCGGGCAAACAGTAGTGAGCTCCGATTCACACACGGGCAAATGTAAAACACACCGCCATGGACACCGTTTTCTTTTTCACATTTGTATGACTTTTTTTTTTCTATGAACGTAATTCTTATTCTAACTTTAAGCTCAAATCAAGGAGTTTTGATCAGTGCACCAACTTAATTAATGCTGCTTCAGAATAAATCGGGAACCCACACAATGTAAGAATTCAGAAAGGTTTTTCCCCAACATTACATTAGGGAGTTAATATAAGTTTCAATGAGATATTAACACCTTTATTCGTTTTATGCAGCCCGCTGTGACCCTGCAATGAATAGATGAGTGAAGAAAAATGATGAATTTAGACTTCAGAAAATGCAGAACAGTACATACTACAATTCAGGTGTATTTAAAAAGACTGGTTGATATTTGTTTCAAATGGTTTCTGACAATTTTGATAGTCGATTAATCTACTGATTATTGCAACGATTAATCGATTAATTGTTTGGTTCAAATGGTATAAAATGTTCATCAGTTTCCCAAAGATTAAGTTTTAACTTACATTTTTTTTTTTTTTTTGTCCAACAGTCCACAACCCAAAGATCATCATTTTACTCTTATAAATGACTAAAGAAAACAGAAAATAATCAGATTTGAGACTCAAATTGATTAATCAGTTATTAAAATAGATGGTGATTAATGTAATGGTTGAGAACTAATTGATTATTAGACTAAAGGTTGCAGCTCTGCTTTGATTGCCAAGCTCCTTCATTTAATAAAGTGCCTCAGATATAGCTAGGGCTGAGTCTGCCTCTTTTTGTTTTTCTGTCATTATTTGCTCACAGAGATAGAGGAAGAGAGAGAGAGACACGCAACATTTTCAACACAAACACAACTCAGACCACAAGTTAAGTCGCTGTTTAGTTAAAGCCGAGCAGGAACAACAACATTGTGACTGGACTGTTACTATGACAACCGCAAACAATACTGGCCCTAAGCAAGCACAGTTCTGACCTTAAGTTTAGTTAAGTTAAAATTGTTCCAGACGCTCGACTCGGCCACTTACTATGAAAAATCGACTTCATGATTGATCACCATGGCAACGATTGAAGCTTTGGGTCCCTAACCCCAACCCAGTAAACCGATCGAACGATATGTTCTTATGCTGCTTCTTACTGCTGAACTGTATATATACATCAAATTGGATTAATTCTGCAAGACACAGCTCTATGTTTTATAATTCAGCAGTAGCACCATGTTTGCCTGGTTCCGCCATGCTTCATGTCACAGTGTAATCTCTGATCTCCCTCCTCCTCTTACTCCTCCTCCTCCCTCCGGGGCAGAGCCAAGATGATGTGCGAGGTGATGCCCACCATCAGCGAGGACACGGCGCTGAGCCAACGCGGCTCCCAGAGCAGCTCCTCGGACCCGGACTCCCACTTTGAGCAGCTGATGGTGAACATGCTGGACGAGCGGGACCGGCTGCTGGACACGCTGAGGGAGACCCAGGAGAGCCTCGGACTGGCCCAGCAGCACCTGCAGGACGTCATCTACGACCGCGACTCGCTACAACGCCAGCTCAGCTCCGCTCTGCCACAGGTAAGCCGCGGCGGAGTCGGGTTTATTCGCTGGCGCCGATCAGTTTTGTAAGGAATCTTTAGAGGTTCGGTGCTTGAAGAGGATTTTCCTTGAGTTGAGTGGAGACAGGTTTCACCCATACAATGTGTTGAACTTGTTGCCTTATTGTACTGTTGCATTTTTACCAGTTTGTATGTAATTAGGGTTCAAATTAAACAAATTATTAAGCATTAAGTAACAGATGACTACAGCTTGCTGTCTGCTAGACGCAGCTCCCACCCAGCTCCACACTCAGGTCCAAATATATTTGTAAGATGGTGGCAGCAATGATTCACAACAAGTTCTACAACCATTGGGTGAGGTCACAGAGGCCATGATCTCAAGTCTATGGTGATTGCTAGGGATGGGTACAAACAACCAGAGTTCTTTGATACTGGTTCCTACTTTGGTTAGTAACGGGACTACCAATGAGCTTCAGAATCATCAGTCCTGCTATTGGTGTCTTACATTATTTTATGTCGTATCAACCATGATGTCAGAGATGCTGTTGTCAGGTAGTGACAGTATGTTTACAATGCTGCTCTGTCATGGCAGCTAATGTTAGCAATACCAGCCAAGTTCCCATTAAGTAATAACAGTATTCTAGTGTTGATTTTAAATTGTGCAGTATTAGAGATCATGGTGGTTAGTGAGTTAAATGAGGTGCTATAAGATTACATTATGATGTGTTCATGGTCCAGTCAGTGAAATCAGTATTGGATGAAGGAAAATTAAACCTCACGATTCGTTTAAATGATATGTTAATATTGGAGAATGTAGCTTTTGGTGAGAAACTTGAATAAATACAGTTGCTTTGATGATGATACCCTGTTTAACAAATAAAAGACAAGTATGGATAAGTGTCTGTATTGATAAGCAGCATCAGTATTGATCTTGATAAAATCCAGAGTATAAAAAATGAAAGTAGTCAGTTTTTTTTTATAATGCCAGTGCAGTGGAACATAATGGAAACCTTTAGCGTGAAGTTTAAGAGCGCTTTGTTCATTTTTTTTTTTCCAGCAGTATGCTGAAGCGTTATGTAACAATTTCTACAGTAAGCGGAGAAAAGCAGCGTCTGAAAGTGTGTCAGTAATTCTAGTCACACGCTCTCCTCCCCGCTCGCTCTCCCTGGGAGACTCTGGAGGTTTGCTGGTGGAGAGAGGATGACTTTGTTCGCAGGCGGCTCCCGTCGCTAGCACCGTAATCTGCACGGTTTCAGCGGCACAGGCGCCACGCGCCGCGTCTGTATTAGCTTTGGTGTGATCTCACATTAAGGCTTAAACAGGGTTTGAAGTGTTAAACGATACTTCCTATTTTTGAATTAATCCAGCCTTTTTTCCCCTCCTGGTCCCATGGCCTTTTAGAATAATTTGAAATTAACCCACTTACACCTCCTCGTGTTATAAATATGCCTTTACAGAAGGTTTCCATCCTCTCATATACTATTCAGACTATAGGTTTGAACTCGGGGGTTATTTGGTCTTCCGGCTCAGACTTTATCCACAGGGCTTTTTATCCTCTGAAGTTACACATTGCACAAAAAAAAGATAAAAGTTAAGCAATAATGAAAAGCAAAATGCTGCTCATAGACCTCTGTTTCCGATACCTAAAAATATCACACTGAATCAACCAATTTAAGCCTGGTTTTCTATTTCAGTTTTAATTCATATACACTTTTCCATTAAAAGTCCCACTTTTATTTACCACCATGAGTTGTAAAATGAATAGAAAATGTTATTACATTACATTACATTACATTGTTCCATTAGAACACTGGACTGATAGTTGCTGGAAATGCGCCTCTATACACCCATGTAGATATTGCACCAAAAACCAGCTATTTGCAGCTAAAATAGTCATTTACCACATTAGCATTGCACAGAGTGTATTTTTGATTAGTTTAAAGTTATCTTCATTGAAAAAAAATAGTACATTTCTTTTTTAAAAAATAAGGACATTTCCTAAGTGAACGGTAGTGTAATTTTATCAGTTGAGTCAGCAACAATCTATTTCTTCCATTTTGTTCTCTGCTTTGAAGAAAATTGTATTTTAATGACTCGCAAGTATAGTTGCCACTTGCACAAATATGCCCATAAACAAAAAAAAAAACTATTTATCCAAGGTACAAAATTCCTTTTTTTGGATTATTCTAGAGACTTGTGTGATTTAATAGATATATACATGTCATGGTTAAAAATTATAAGAATTTAAATAAAATGGCTTGTCTTTTTCAATGTTCTCAGGAGGAAGGGGCAGGAAGTTGATGACGTCATGTGACAGGAAGCACTTGGAAACGTTTGCTTAAAACCTCTGTCTAAGTTGTCTGACATTTAGATTTTCATAGACTTCAGCAACTATAGTTGATATTGGGCTTCACTTCTACTTTTCTCGCCCCGTAATGGAAGCCCTGTTCCACGTAAGAATCTCAGAACCGATCTTCCCTCTCTCCCATCCAAACATTCCCCCCGCCACTTCTATATCCAGAAGGAAGCGTCCACGGCTGCCAGGAGTGAAATAACATTTCCATTATCAGACAATTTCGCTGATGTCCAGCGGCAGTAAAGCTGTGTGATGGCGCGGCGGTGATGTATTGGTTGTCATTGTGTAATGACAGAGCTGACACACTGTTCCGCCGCTCGTCGCGGCAAACAGCTTTAAATTAGATGTCACTCCGGCGGTTCGGGAGCCTCCTAGCGACGTCCTGGCACAAACGATCCCTTTAATTAATCGTCTTATTTGTCCGTATTATATCACCATTACTCTAATGGCTTATGAAGAGGTTTTGTTAGACCTTGGTAATTATGAGGAGGCGTTTAGCTCTGAGGGGGGATGTGGTGGAAAAAACGCGTCCCTGTTGTGTTTTATTGTGAAGCAAATTTTTGCTTTTATTTTTTGCACAATACAGCCGCTACCTTTGTCCCGGTGTGTCATTATCTATTTCTATGATTACGACTGTAATGATGTCACCATCTGACATATCTTTTTTATGAGACTTGCTGATTTTTCGCAGCGGTTTCAGAGGACCAGCAGCGGTGGAGCGGCGCTCGGATAATCATGTGGCGGGGTTCTTTAAAGAGGGCAATAGATGGCTTCCAGGTCTTTCTCCACTCTCTGTGCGTGTGATTTGTGGAGAGAGGGAGTGGGTTGGGGGGGGGTGGACGAAAGGAGAAGCAGCAGAGCTTCTTCTTTTTTTTTTTTTTTAAAGGCAGAAGTGGCCTCATTTAGTGCGATAGGCGGGCTGCGAACGCGTCTTTACTGATATCGCTCCTCACGTTCCCGGCGCCCTCCCTTTTTCCCCCTTTTTCTCGCCGTCGCCGCCCTTTTCTGTTCCGCGTCGTGCTTCCCCTCGCTCCCCCCGCCTCCGCTTCCTCTCCATCGGAGGTCACGGCCCCGCTGCTCGTCGTGACACTTGTGACCGATGGGACTGACGCTAGCCGTTCCCGCCCGGCGCCTCGGGCCGCGCCGCATCCTTCTCCTGACATCCACAACAGCCCTGACGCTCCGTTCTGAGCTGTTTCTTCTCTTCCTTTTCCACATTTCATGTCACATGCCCGTCACTGTGACATGGGCCTGATATTTAAAGGAACACTCCATCACACTATCTTTTGAATATCAAATATGAATATATTTGCAATTAAACATCCTATTTTTATAACTACTGTACTTTATGTTTTGTATGTTAACGTACAGCTCTGGGAAAAAGACATGAGACATGATATTGATTTCTGAACTCTTCTTAAGTGTAAACATTAGTATTATGCTATTTTAAAATTAATTTCATCTTGTTTCTTTGCATTGATTGAGGCCTAAAAAGGTATATTTTTTGTTATTTTGACCATTTGTCATTTTCTGCAAATAAACGATTAAATTTTTATTCGGAATTTGGGGGAAATGTTCCCTTTGCCCAAACACAGACCTATAAGTAGTAACATCAGAAAAAAAAACCTGATAATTTTGCAGTGTTCTCTTATTTTTATCAGGTTTTGTGACTTGTGCTGCCGACCTCTTGGCCAGGTCACCCTTGGAAAAGAGATCTTGATCTCAATAAATATTACCTGGTTAAATAAAGGTTAAATTAAAAAAAATGAATAAATAAATTTCACACACAGTTTGGAATGTTTCCATCCTTAAAGCATCCAACAAAAATATTAGCTTTCTTCACTGTTCAATATATTCCAAATACTCATAGTTTTCCCACATTTCCTCCTCAACGCTCATAATCACCACAGGAATTGCTGTATTTATCATTTTATTTAACGTTCAACATAGCTTAGAACATAGGAATTTCCGCTACAACAAGCGACAAATGTTTCCGAGACACTTTTCAAGTGATGCTAAGAATATATTTATTTTCTTGTGGAATTATAGATAACAGAGCCGTAATAATTTGTCAGTCCAACAGTCCACAAAATAAGACGTCACCTCAAGCTTCAGGGAGTCTCAGAGAGGCCTGATTTATCAGGAAAATAATCACCCTAATAGCGCAATACATATACTTTATTGTTCTGTAGAGAGGAAATTTGTTTCCACAGTGAGTGCGTTATCCATTACTGCTAACATGGCAGTCCAGGTTTATGCTTTTGGATTCATTTCAATGTACGTGATTCTTGGATATCAGCAGGTTAATAAAACAGTGGATGGCTCTTTAGGTGGAACAACCAAAACCTGTATGCACAACAAGAGGATTAGGGCCACACTAGTTATTATTTTTTATTACAAGAATAAAACCTGTGGCTTTATTCATCAGTGAAATATTATGAGAATAAAGTTGTAATTTCATGAGAGTAAATTTGTATTATCAACATCAAAGAGAGGAGCAGTCAGCCCCACCTGCGTTAAAATGAGGAATATGAAGCTAGTACGTTGCAATAGGTTCTATTTGAAATATATGTGTATCTATGTGTATATACACACATTTTTTATTCTCTTAGGGCACTTTCATATCACTAGTTTGATTATTTGGTCCACACCAGGCAATCCAATTTTTACAATGTGGCATATAGACTCCAGTGTGGTCCATTTTACACCTGAAAAAGAACCAAAATTGTTTCGATTGACGTTTCATCAGCGTTCATCTTCAAACAGGAAGTGAAATAATTAGCATCACCTCCAATGATGCATCTCAAATAGTTTATTTGGACCAGTTCACCAGGTTTGTCTTTTGGTACGTAGTCAAGCGGATCAATACCAGGTCTTTTGATTTCGGACGCCTCACATCAACAGCAGTTGGCGGGCACCAAATGGTCCATTCTACCCAAAGGTGCTTAGTTTGGTTCCTTTTTGTGGCTGTGAAAGCATCAGTCACACTCTGGTGCATTCCATCAAGCAGACTGAGACGTCTAAGAAGAGGTGGTCTAGGTCTGCCCAGTGACAAACTTTGGCGGGTCCCTCTGTCGAGAACAGGTCCAAACCAACTGTTTGCATCATGGGTTTGAAAAAAGTTTGGGTTTGAAACTATAGAAAATGACTGACTGACTGATACAAATAGGCTTTTAAATAACAAGAAACCCACATGTGGGTTTCTTGTTATTTAAAAGCTTTTTGTGGGTCTTTGGAACCATCCATAGATTGTTCTCCATATTATATATTAGATATTTAGCCAAAAAATGGCCATTACAGAGGTCATGACACACAAAGATAAGAGCAAGTAGCGATGTGTCATTGCGTCGCTTCCGAATTGGCGCTTATTTCTACCGGAAGATTGATGGAACGTCAATCGGACCGATTTTGGTTTGTTTGCGTGTGTGAAAGTGGAACATGCTGGAGTCTATATGCTAATTAGTAAACATTTAATTGCCAAATCGAACCAAATAATCAAACTAGTGGCGTGAAAGCACCTTTAGTCTGCACCCGAGTGCACAACGAAAACCAATCGCCTTTGGTTCAAATGGACCATTTGATGTACAAATCACCGTTAGTGTGGCCCTAATACTCCTAAGTATGAGACCAGATTATTTGAATATAAAAAATGAAGACCATGAGCTTGTTATATGAGAAAGAGAAACGGGAACAGCCGAGGAAACTTGGTTCTTGGAGTGAACGGATGAAATCGACGGATTCACCTCTACAATGCGCATTCGGTTGCGCAGCGTTGAGCAATATGCTCTCGCCTCTCTTAACCATCAGACTCTCCGGGAAACGAGGGCCACCGCTGTCATCCCGGCGTTTCCCTCTGCCGCTCGGTCACGTTCCCTCTACGAGTCGACTTGATACATGAATTCAGAGAAAGAGGAGAAAGCAGGCAAGACATGTGGAGCGTGGAGACAACCGGAAGCCCGCAGCGCCGCTCGCATGTGACCCTCCCATCCCCCTCCCCGTCCCCTGTTTTCCTGACACATGCAGGGAAGCTGGCAGACAGGCGGCGTTCTCCGGAGCGCTCAGCTGTGCGTTACTGTACTCCGAGGGCCCCCCCGAGGAGCCGCAGGAGCCCCCCCCCCACTCCGCGCCGTTTATTTACTCACTCCCAACCGCTGCTTCACGAAAGCCGATGTTCTCTGCGGCATCTTCCGCTTGTTCGCCCGCCGAGCTGTCGTCTTCCGTTTTTTGATGTTTTGGAGTTTCAGCCTCACAGATGTTTCACTCGTACACAGCTCTGGAAAAAAAAAAAAAAAGAGGCCGCTGCATTTTTTTGGTCTGAAATCATCATCTCTACATGTATTTCAGCCATTCCATTCCAGCGTCTGTTGAATTCCAACACATGTACACCTCATTCTTAAAGCACCACTATAAGTTTAAATATGTTTTTTTTTTTTTTTTAACTGTAAATCATACAAAAATATGCTATTCAAAGCTGGAAATGTGCAAGATACATCCTCTTTAAGAAGAGAACAATAGCCAAGATTATTGATTAGTCAATACGTCACAATAGATCAAGATGAATACCCTCCTGCTGCCCTGGAGTAGAAGCAAAACTAAACTATATACAGCTCTGGAAAAAAAAATAAAGAGACCACTGCATTTTTTTGTTCTGAAATCAGCATCTCTACATGTATTCCAGCCATTCCATTCCAGCGTCTGTTGAATTCCAACACCTCATTCTGCTTAAAGAAGAACCAGGTGTGGAATAAAGTCACCCAAGAACGATGGTAAAGACTGTGGAGAGCATGCCAAGACGCATGAAAGCTGGGATTAAAAATAAGGGTTATTGCACCAAATATTGATTTCTGAACTCTTCTTTAGTGTAAACATTAGTGTTATGTTGATTTAAAATGAATTTGATCTTGTCTTTGCATTATTTGAGGTCTAAAAACATTGCATCTTTTTTTTGTTATTTTGACCAATTGTCATTTTCTGCAAATAATATTTAAACGATAATATTTATATTGGGAATTTGGGGGAAATGTTGTCACTTGGTTATAGACTCAAAAAAAAAATGTCCTAGTTTGTCCAAACGCATACCTATAAGTAGTAAAATCAGAAAAAATGATAATTTTACAATGGTTTCCAATGTTTTTCCCAGAGTCAGGCCTGTCAGTCAGGGGGACAGTGTTTTAAAAAAAACATAAAAACCACAATTGTTGCGGTGCATACCGTTGCCATGACAACAAAGGTTCCCGACCTTTGAGGGAGTGGTCGGTTTAACGCGAACCCAACCCAAATCATTTTATTCTCTTTTAATAATATTATTTTATATTCCAACCATTTCAGTATTCAAAGATCAAGTAAATCCACTGTAAAAAAAATATATATATATATATATATATTTTTATATATATATATATATATATATATATATATATATATATATATATATATATATATATATATATATATATATATATATATTAGTTCAATAAATGCATGATTTTTCCAATTAATCATGATATCAATGTTGACCGAAATATCGGTCTCTTATTTTTTTCTCCAGAGCTGTAGATGCTTAATGGAGGTTCAGATGCTCTACATTTTTTCTTTTTCCTTTTTTTTTTTTTTTTTACAGTGACCATGACATTTGTTGCCACAGGTGATCATTCTCGAGCGAGCAGGGATCACCAGAAACTCAGCTGACCTTTTTCCACGCGGGAGGGGGAAAAAAGGAAAGCAAATGGGACAAATTGACTATTGTAGAGGCTCCAACAAGATATCAACGTGAATAAGAGCAGGACCACCACGAGACGTCTCACATCAGCTGTTTTTTTTTAATTCTTTTTTTAAAGTCATTGCTCTCCGTAGCGTTTGAACAAATCAGGTTTTCAATGCACAAGGTTCATATTTGCATCGCTAAAAGCCGTACTCATCCCTTTTTATTTTTTTATGTAAACGACAGCTGTTTTCATTCAGGAATCCCTTCAGAACCTTGTAGCGGTATTAAACCATAAATCAACGCGTCTCCCCGCTGTGGCGGTGTAAAATCGCAGCCTGTCGACCGGCGTCGGGCAGACGTTGATGGGAGTTGCTTCTCCGAGGCCTGGGCCAGACAGTAATGAGACACCGGCCCGATTGATCACTCACACCCCCGTGTTGTAATGAAAGCTAAGACGGCGCTAGATTACTGTACGGGGCGGCCATTGATCAGAGTTCTGCTCCAGCAGAAAATGACAGCGGCGTCTCTCCTGCTATGTAAGAGGGAGTGACCGAGCTTCTACACGACCGCCGTAGTTTTATTATTTAAAGTTCAGGTTGGGTAGGTGGTTAATTTTTGCCTCCTGCTTTCATTTCAAAGATTCCCCCCCCCCACCTTTACACAGCTGTTTAATAGTCATACACGTCACGTGTCGCCAAATGTGTTTGTAGTCATGGAATGTGCCATTCCGTGGAAAAGGAGGGGAGGCGGTGAAGCTCCCCGGCCACGGCGCGGTATGGAAATGAAGATGACTAAGCTTTGAGGATGAGAGGTGAATCCTACCCCATGTTTGCTGTTTCTTTCTTTTTTTCTCCTTTTTTTTTTCTTCCTCCTCCTCCTCCTCCTCCTCCTCCTCCTCCTCTCCACCCACTCCCCCGTCTCCCTGTTGCTTGTGCTGAAGGCCCTCGGGGCTCCAGCAGTCAAGCCAGTCAGCTGGTTCCTTCTGCCAGAGCAGCACATGATTCTCCATGATTACTGTTATTGTTTGTGCCCCAGTTCACGCCGCCTGCGGGCTGGATGTACGGCTGATGAGTGGGAAGAGGAGGAGGAGGAGGAGGAGAGTGTGTGCCAGCGATGAAGCCCCTTATACTAAACTTATAACATCTTCAAAGAGCATATAGGCTTGTGGACATTTGACTTAGGGCTGCTCGATTATGGAAAAAAATCATTATCACGATTATTTTGGTATTTTGGTTTGGAAATCATGATTATTCAAACGATTATTTGTTTGTTACACAATACACTTATTCAGCATGAGTGACTGCTTATGTTTGAGATATTTGTAGTGTTGCCACGTAGATTTCATGTTTCATGTCTCTTTATATATATATATATGTATATATAGAGAGAGATGAGACAGTGAAAGGTCTATGGTCTCTGTACATGTACATGTAAATGTACAACCATATTCAACCAGATTATATGGTTTTGGAGATCGTTTGACACGCCGATGGAAATTGCGATTAAAATTCAATTAATTCCCTTAATTTGACTTATTTCATTCCTTGACACGTCTCTATTCGTCTTCCTCACTGTGATAGACAGTGGCGGCGTATTTGCCCAAACTCCCGCCTCGCCAAGTGTTGATTCGCGAGCCGAACCCTTTCTTGTTTTTCTTTCTCAATTTACCCCCCCAAAGCCTTTTCTTTTTTTTCCCCCGTCTCTTCCATTAATTCTTTTCTCCCTTTAATCTCCCGCAGATTGACAGAAGCAGGGATGGGCCCTTGGCAAGAGGCTGTACGCATCGAGTCTGTGTAATGGCTCTGACAGAGACGCTTGATCAATACCCTTGAAAGGTTAGGGTCTGATTAGGGAGACAGATCCGGCCTTTCTCCTCCAGGATGAATCATCGCGGGCCAAAGCGCCAGCGCCGAACGCCGGAAAAAAAAGAGGCGAAAGCGCAGGGTCGAGCGTTGTCTGACAGCGGCTAGGTAGGAGGAAACGGCGAAGGGGGATGAGGTAGCGGTTCTGATCAGACGCGGCGAGGTGACAAGGCAGTGCAGGAGGATCTCCCGCGGATGCAATTATCTCCCTAATGAACAGCACAGTAGGGCGGCGGAGTGCTGTAAAGTCAGGAAGTTGCAGGAACAGTACATCAGCCTAACGAGGAGACAGAGGCCCGCCTGCATGCAAAGTCGCTTTTAGGGTTATCGCCTCATCCTCTCGGAGATCACGCTAAGAATTTCAATTAAAAAAAAACAGTCAAATTTAACATTCAGTGTTCCTGCACACCTTCAGCTCCAGAAGGATTCACTTCAGAGTCCGCCATGTGAACCACCACAGACAAGCTGCTCGTAGGCTGTTTCAGCTTAACTCTACCTCATCACATGATTTATTTTTTTTTTTCCAGCTCTGAAGACATGACGCTGCAAAATACCCCTGAAAAACCGTAATCACTACCACGCTCAAAGGCATGTTGGTTTTTTCCTCCCCACATTTTCTTTTGTAGATGAAGACATCGAAAAGCAAAGCAAAAGCAGCTGCTGTAGAACACATAATATTATACAGTAGGTGATGCATTCATGAGTAATGTGCAGGCCTACAAAATAATAAAACAAATACCAAATAAATGATAGAAAATGTGGAAAAAGTGGAGCGCTGTGAATATATATATATGTATGTAAATGTAAATGTAAAGGGACCCAC
The DNA here is from genome assembly GCA_030544235.1 of Lepturacanthus savala. Lineage (NCBI taxonomy): Eukaryota > Metazoa > Chordata > Actinopteri > Scombriformes > Trichiuridae > Lepturacanthus > Lepturacanthus savala. Next base: position 9,067,196 of record CM060474.1, read on the forward strand.
ATTCCCACCCTTAAAAGTATCATTATACAGATTCTGATTTGATGGGCCACCTATTATAAGAATTAACGGTAAAAGGAAATAAAGGTAGTAACTAACAGCAATAAGTAAATAAAACTAAAAGAAATAAAGTACGTACAACAGTACAAATTAAAAGATAACTAATGAATGTAAAACATGTGTGTATAGCCCCACAAGCACACTTTTCAGCTATTTTTCAAAACCTTGGGGTGGTAGTAACTGCACTGACTATTAGGAATATTAGTACAAATTATAAATAATAAATAAACAATGTGTTGCATACATGTATAACTTACTGAGCTTATTGAACAGAAAAAGGAGAACTGAACCACTTGAGTGGAGGTAAGAAGTGTTTTTTTTGTATTTTCCACATCACTCAGTGTCTTGCCTAAATGTTGTAAATAATGTTTATAAATCAGGATATAATTTTAAGACCAAAAAAGGAATTAACACATGCAGATTCACCAGAACTAACCTTGTCTTTCCTGTACTGACTGATGTAACTAAGTCTCCCTTTTCCACTTAAGTGAGCACTAAGCCATTTTACAGACTCTCCAGGTGTTTTTTTTCTTCATAATGTTCCCAAAAACATTTTATAATGAATTATTTGTGTTTTGAAAAAAAAAACAAGTATGTGTGTAGACAGCCCCCATCTGAACGCTTGCATGTCTGAGCATTGGTTTGCGTGGGTGAGATAGAAGGGGAGGAGGAGGAGGAGGAGGTGCTAGAGTTTACATCACATTAGAATAGAGAAATTTTCCTCTTCACACACAAACACATGCAGAGTTCCATCCACAGGAACACACACCCAAACACACACTAGCGCACACATTCTGTATTCATGCTGCTTGCTGGCTTTACCCAAATGAATTACAGAACCGGTCCCTCAAGAGACACTTAAGTGCGCAGAGTGAAATGAGGTTATGACCAATACTTAGTGCTTCTCACGACGCTGACCTGGAAAATGGAATCCCCCCCCCCCCCCAAAAAACACTATATCTTTTCATACCGCCATCGCCACTGAAACCCTTGAATCAGCTGTTTTTTATATTTTCCCTTTTCAGCGGTTGCACTTCGCTCCTCAGAACAGGCCTCTGGTATTTACGGGTGTTTTTGGGATATGCACGCATGCACGCAGCTGGTCCCAATTTGCGGATACCTTTTTAGCTTTCCGAACGTTCCCCTTGAAAAAGCCAGAAATAGACGCATGATGTCACTGACTCTTGGCGCCAGCTGAGGATCTCGTTCAAGGACTCTTAAGAGAGCCGGTCTCATGACGCCCTGCTCGCTTTGCTGCATCACATCTACCCACCTACTGTGTAACTGTGCAGAAACTGATACTGCAGGATTGATACTTTGATACTCGTTTGGTATGAATTCCTTTGCAAAAACATGGATGACAATGGATAATGGAAATATTAAAAAAAACACACACTTCTATATGATGTGTAATAAACAGTCAGGACATAGTGGATCCATATGCTTCCTTGATGAAGGAAGGGATGCAACTAATGACTATTTTGATCGTATTCCAAACGATTAATCAATTGGTGGTTGATTAGTTGTTTGGTTCATAAAATGGTGCAAAATGTCAGTAAGTGTTTCCTCAATTTGGAAATTCAACCTAAAATGTCTCTTTTTGTCCAGACCAACAGTCCATGACCTAAACATCATCAGTTAACTATTAGAGAAGATTAAAAGCTTAAAATAATCAGATTTGAGAAGCTGTAACCAGAGAATTTGGTTATCAAAATAGTTGGTGATTGAAATGATTAAAGCGATTAATCGATTGGTTGTTGATTAGTTGTTTGGTTCATAAAATGGTGTAAAATGTCATCCTAAATCAACCTAAAATGTCCGTTTTGTCCAGATCAACAGTCCACAACCCAAGATCATCAGTTTACTATTAGAGAAGAAAATAATCAGATTTAAAAAGCTGGAATCAGAGAATTTGGTCACTTTCTTTCTTTCTTTTTAAAAAATCAAATCAATCAAATCAATGAATCAACTATCAGTTGGTGATTGAAACGTTTGAAATGATCAATTGATGGTGATTAGTGTTTTGGTTCATATAATGGTGTCAATGTTTCCCAAAGAAGGTTGAGAAGGTTACCATGGTAAACATTCAATAGTTTGGTATTTTGGACATCTTGCCCAATTTCCAATTAAGGGTGCAACTAATGATTATTCTATTGGTCATCGAAATGATTAATTGATTAGTTGTTTTGATCAAAAAATGGTGTGAAATGTTGCTCAGTGTCTAAAGCTGACAATTCAACCTGAAATGTCTTTTTGTCCAGACCAACAGTAAAAATAAAGATAATCAGTATACTATTAGAAAAGACTAAAGGAAAACAGAAAATAGTCTGATTTAAGAAGCTGGAACCAGAAAATTTGATAATTTTCTTTAAAAAAAAAAAAGACTCAAATCAATGAATCAAAAATAATGGTGATTAATGTAATAGTTGTCAACTAATCGATTAACTGACTAATCGTTGCGGCTCTACTGAGAGATTGGTGTTTTGGAGAAGTGAAACTGTGCTTCTGGTACAACTTGTGTTATTTTGATTTCTAATAGTGCTGACGTTAACTAGGAAGCGTTGCCGTCTTGTCACAAGCTGTCGACTGATTCTCTGGGAGCAGATGTCCCCTTGTGCTCCCAGCTACCTCCAAGGCCTCATAGATGCATTCACTTAAATGAGCTTCAACTCCAGTCAAGCGTTTTACAGCCTCCGCGAAACACCTATATGTGACGTTTTTGTTTTTTCCCCTCCCTTCCGACACCAAAAGCGTCGCGTGACAAGGACGCGTTCGATTCCTCGGCTTTTTGAAGGTGAAATATAATGACTCGCCGGCGCTCTCCGAGGAGTCGGTCCTTCCCCGTCTCCCCCCCGTACGCCGCATCTGTCGGCGCAGTAGGCCGCCGCGACTTCCCTCCTCCTTCCCCGTGGCAGGGATGGCAGCTTCCCACTGCTCCCCCGCAGAGAGACCAACATCCAGCCCCACTGATGTGACTCAGGTGTCCTGCTGGACCATATGCCTCCCCCTGCCAACAGCGCGCATCGCAGCGACGCACGTTCAGAATGTCACTCCCAATCACGTGTCCGGTTAGGTAATATAGTGTGATGGCCAAGTAATATCCAGGCAGTGCTGCAGGGGTGTGTGTGTGTGGGTGGGTGGGGGAGGGGGGGAGGTTGGCTTTACACCTGACATAGTTACGCAGCCAATGAGCCAGCTTGCTTGATATAATGGAGTCATAGCATGGTATGTGACAGTTTTAGACCACTTTTACACAATATTTTCCTTGTTTTTGGAAGAAAAGCAGAAACCATGATTTCTTCCAGATCGTCACCAAAATGTATTCATATGTTGATGGCACCGTTCCCAAAATTCACAGACAATTTGACAAAAATCCAGTCAAAAATTGATGAGATACACTACTACTACATGACACTACTACACTACTACTACTACACGAGTTTGGGGTCTATTAGAAATGTCCTTATTTTTGAAAAAAAACACTGTTTTTTGACCTTAAACTAGGGCGACACGGTGGTGCAGGGGTTAGCACTGTTGCCTCGTAGCAAGAAGGTCGCAGGTTCAAGACCTCCTTGGGTCCTGGGTCTGGGACCTTTCTGTGTGGAATTTGCATGTTCTCCGTGGGTTTTCACCGGGTACTCCGGCTTCCTCCCACAGTCCAAAAACATGCTGTGGTTAATTGTAGACTCTAAATTGCCCGTAGGTATGAGTGTGTGAGTGAATGGTGTGTGTGCCCCACGATTGGCTGGTGACCATCTGGGGTGTATCCCTGCCTCTCGCCGTAACGCGTTGGGATTGGCTCTAGCAGACCCCTGCGACCCTAATGAGGACTAAGCAGGTATAGAAGATGACTGACTGACAACCTTAAACTAATCAGACTCTATACATTGCTAATGTGGTAAATGACTATTCTAGCTGCAAATGTCTGTTTTTTGGTGCAGTATCTACATAGGTGTATAGACACCATCTACAAAGGTGTCTATCACTCCAGTGTTCTAACAGTACAATGTGTTTGCTCATTGCATCAGAAAGCTAATGGATGATTAGAAAACCCTTGTGCAATCATGTTAGCACAGCTGAAAAGATTTTAGCTGCTTAGAGAAGCTATAAAACTGACCTTCCTTTGATGAAAGCAACGATTGAAGGAAAAAAAATATTATTTCAAATACAAATCATTATTTCTAACCTTGCCAATGTCTTATATATATATTTTCTATTCATTTTACAACTCATGGAGGTTAATAAAAGTGTGACTTTTCATACAAAACTAAATTGCCTGGGTGACCCCAAACCTTTGATTGGTAGTGTAATGTATTCTAGCTTGACTGTTGCTTTGTGTTTTATAGTTGCAAAGTTAATAGGGGCCCTATTTTGCCATTTTTGTCATTTTTTTAACCATGCTTCTGGGGTCCAAACCCGCCTAGTTTGAACTGTTGCAGCAATGCAGTCGGCCTTCTTACACAATGACTCTGAAAAACCCTGTTTTCCCTCCTGACCTCCCTACTGCTCTCTTGTGATTGGCCTGGCTCTGTCAGGAATGTCCTTGCAGCCTCAGAGAGCCGGGGTCATTTGGAGAATCAGAAGTCAAGTACGAGCCCTCTGGAAGGGGGGGGTTGGCTTCATAGATCCTGGGGCGGTTACTCTTAACTTCAACTCCTGTTGTGACATCACAACAGGAGCCGTTTCTAAATGGCTTGTGTTCAGCCAGGTTTCAGCAGTTCTACAGTAAGACCATGGGTTTGTGCTTTAGAAGGAACACCAAAAACCTATATATTACACACAGGCACTGATATTTTTTCTTTTTTTTTTCATAATAGGGCACCTTTAATGTATAATTACAGGACATTGAACCTCCGACCATCTGGTTATATGACTGACTAGAAATAAGACAATCAATCATGGCAGAAACTTTGCTGTTTTGTCATCGGCTTCTTGTAGATAACAGCACAACTGTCGGCGGCGTGACTCCACATCCAGATATATTTGACAGCAGACGGTCCTCACACTATGCGAGCGTCTTATAGATAACTTTGCGTTCGCGGTGGCAGCCTCGCTGAAAATCAAATAGCAGCGGCGTCCTCCCAGACACGCCATCGACAGCGCTGAATAAATCATTCAGCAGCAGAGATATCAGTTTCTCTGCTGACAGCAGCCGGGATCCACAAGACCGACGCGACACGGCACGAGTTCCCCCTCAAATGGATGTGACCGCTGTGACTTTTACTATTGCTGTCACCGCCGCTTTCTATACATATAATTTACAGCTGAATGCAGCTGGTGTCCAGGCTGTTCTCCCGGGGCGGCTGAGAGGAAAACTCACACTTGTAGGGAATGACAAAATAGACAAAAAGCACAAACAAGACTCTCTACAGTCATGTACTGGAACTTCAGTATGCTAGCATGAATGATGATGCTATCATACACAATGATGTTTAGCGGCTGTAATGTTTATCATTAGTATATATTATATTGTCACTTAATGACTTAATTGAGGCTAATGGGGATGTCATTAGTTTTACACGTATTTTGTCTTATATTTATTACACCATTTAGTGTGTCCTTGTGGAACTAATGGGGACTTAATGTTAATGTTTCACTGATATTTTTTTCAGTTTTGTAATCTTTATCATGGAATTGGTTTCCCAATATAATACAATATATATAATATAAATATATATATAATAATATAAATATATGTAATATATTGATGACCAAGTAATATATTGATGACCAAGGCCAAAACTCCAGTCTTCATGGGAGGGATGGAGGGAAAAAGGGCAGAAGAAAAGAAGGAGAAAAGGAAGGAAGGAGAAATGGGAGTGTGGAAATTATTGAGGAAGGAAGGGAGGGAGGAATAAAAAAGGGTAGAGGAAAGAAAGGAGGAAATAAGTGAAGAAGGGAAAGGGGTGGAGGGAGGGGTGAAACGAGTGAGGAAGGAAGGAAATAAGGAAGAAGGGAGGTGAGGAAAGGGAAAGAGAAAAGGGGATGGAGAAAGAGAGGAAAGGAGTGAAGAGAGGGACAGAAGAAGAAGGAAGGTTAGAGGAAAGAAGGGAGGAATAAATGAGTGGAAAGGGGGAAGGAAGGAAGGAACAGTGGGGTCAATTTGACCTTGGAGGACACCAGGAAGGTTAAACACCCACTTGACTGAGCTGAGTTGAGTATATCGTAGAATCCTGAAAGAACATGTCGGCTAACACTGAGACGTGTATATTAAACAGATTCCATTACAGGAATAGACGACTCGCTCAGCGTCTGCATTGGTATTAAGCCGCGAGCTGCAGGTGGTAGCGGCTAATTAGCGTCAAGTGCTAGCTAGCCGGCCTGGTTACGTTAGCGGCGTTTTGTGGCCCCGCTCTGCACTGCGATAATCATAGGCTGGCTTCCTCTTTAAAGACGGGGCCGGCCAACCCACCCACAGCTCCCACAGCTGCTTGTTTTGTTCCCAGCGCTGAGAGCCAGTCATCTGGCGCCTGCCTCCCGCTGCCAGCTGCTGCCAGGCCACGTTCTATGGCAGGTACAGGGCCACAGCGTGAGCCCTGTCACCGCCACGTCCACTACGCCGCCACGCCGCCATCGCACCGGAGCCTTTCAGCAGCTGCCAAATATTCATTTCATTTACCGGTGACGAGCCTCTGAAGCAAGACAAATGACATAATCGCATCCTTATCCTTTATATTTTATGAAAATCATCCATTTATTGAACTAGTTTTTTATTATTATTTTTAGGTGGATATCCTTGAACTTTTAATACTGTATTGGTCAAGAGATTAAAATCAATCATAAAGTTCCGCAACCTTTGTTGTCATGGCAACACTATGCACCACAATTATTGTAATATTTTGTGATGTTTTTTTTTTCTTTTTATTTAATTTAAATTCATTTGTCCCTCCAGAACATCTGAACCTCTGATAAGTATCTGCAGCTCTGGAAAAAAATAAGAGACCCTGATTATTTCGATCAACATTAAGATCATGATTATTTAGTGTCATTATCCTAGAAATTTTGGAAAAAACATTCATTTATTGAACTAAAAAAAAAAAATATTCTTTTTACAGTGGATTTCCTTAAACTTTAAATACTGTATTGGTCAGAAAATACAATTATATTATAAGATATTAAAATTTGATTTGGGTTTGGCTTATAATGACTACTTAAATTTACAATCTGTTGCCATGGTAACAATATGCACATTTGTATTTTTTTGTTAAGTTTGTTATGTTATGTTTTATGTTTTTTTGTCCCAACTTGCAGTTACAAACTGCATCAATAATTTTACCTTTACTGGCCATTTTTGTTTGAGTCTATAAACTAAATATAACTAAAAAGATAAAATGTTTCCAGACCTCAAACAATACAAAGAAACAAGATCAATTCATACATGTGGAGTTCCTGATTTCAGAAAATGAATGTAGTGGTCTCTTATTTTTAATTCTAGAGCAGTGTATAGACATCACTACGGGGCTTCTCCAGGGTCAAAATTACTACAGCCGCCACCTGCTGTCTGTCTTTCATTAAAGGGAACTATAGGTTGTTTTTTTGCGACTGACATTACGACTATTGTGTCATTTCTTTCGTTTTTTTGAGGACAGGCTCGCCTTTTTAAAGACCCAGTTACTCACACCAGATGGAAATTAGTCTTTAGCTCCTTCAAAAACAAGCTGTAGCTTATTTACAGTCTGTACTGTTGATTAACGGGGATTGTCCCTGCCAAATGAAATGATTCAATTAAAGCTGTAAACCACCGCTTACTGTAGGAACCAGGGGAGGTGTGAATGTATGCAAACATTTTTTTTTTCCTAAAAGAGCCTCGGTGCATATTCAACATCTCCCAGATACATAAAGCTTTAAAATGATAATGATACGACTATAATGAATAAGTGTTTTTTTTATTGCGTGAGTTATTGTTGTTGCTCTGAGCAGCGTGTTACACGGAGCATCGTAATTTGAACCCAAATCGAGCCGGTGGAGGGAGAATAATTAGTTTTCTTATTGCTCTGGCAGGAATAGAATCAGGTAGTGAAACCAGAGAATTTGGCAGGAAAACAAGCAAAGAGGCAGGCAGCGTTTTACACGTTTCATACGTCAGTGACCTGTGAGCAGCCTCATTTTTCCTATATAACCTTTTGCTATCCTGTCATTTAAATGAAATAGCATCAGAAGCCTAGTGATATAACACTATCTGTCGAATCCATGCAACACAGATATGAAGCAGTTCTCACAAGTCACGGTTATACATCTAAATATTCGTTTATTAATCTACAGGAAATCCTGATGATTTTTCAGTTCATACAGCAAATATTTAAGTTTGTAAAGACAGATGCAGACATTTTTTGAACATCTTAAGATTATTTTTGTAAAGTAATTTGTAGAGTATTTTGATTTAGGATATAAAATGCAGTATTCGTCATAATAAAAATGATTATTATAGGTTTTTGCCTTTACTCACATTTTTAAAACACTGCTGTTATTCTGAACACAACAGCCTAATAATAATTTTCCTACATTTGTTGTAAAGTAATTTAAAAAATGACACATTTTACTTCACGTTTTGATTTAGAAAAATCATTATTGGCTTCACCCACTGCTCACTGATCACCTTTAACACAACTGTACAAAAACGTATATTTCGAGGTCGTGACCCTCACGTCAACGTCAAATGTCAACGTAGCGAACCGCACGCACAGCCAAGACAACACTTTTTGTTTAAATGCTTGTCGGTAGTAAACGCCAACAATTACCACGGCGCATCCTCCGCCGCCTCCAACAGAGGAAGCGGCAGATGTGCACCCAATCAAAGCCAATTTTACCCCTGTTAGTTCTCGGTGGATGCCTTTCACATTGTGCCTCTTTCAGGAAAATTCGAGGGGGGAATTGTAATTTCACGGCATTCCCTTAAACCGCTTCATCAGAGGATGTCTCCCTGCACATTCGCACATAGCACGTTGATATAGTGCCACGGTGATGTGGAAACTAAAGTGGACTGAATTCCTCGGACTCTCTTCTTTTTTTTTTTCCCCTCCCCGCGCGGCAAAATGTTTCCATTGTTTCCAACAAAGAAGCGTTTGATGTCGCCCATTAGGCTGGAGTCTTGACTAAGATACCATCGCTGGACCGCCGCAGCATGTGAGAATCACAGGTCTCATGCTTTATGGACGCCTTTATGGGTGACTGATGGCCCTGGGGCCACTGCAAACTGGCTTTTTATTGAACCGTTTCTTTTGGGAGTTTATAACTGTGTGTGTATTATTATTGTTATTGTTATTATGCCCTCTCCGCCAAATGTGCGCGGAATATAGATCGGCGGTGGCTCGCTTTAATCTGCCGCCGCGGGCCGCGCCAACGCCGTCGTAACGCAGCTAATTATCATCCGGACTGGCCAATCTGCCTCCATCTCTGACAGCATTAGTCATGTAATATGCAGACGAGCGTTGGGCTGATCACAGATCCCCTGGAGTTTGGATTAGTAACCCAAGTACGCTCCGTGTCAGGGGCTTTCATTCATATTATCATATAAATTTATAGGCTGTCTTGCGTTGAGGCCATAATCAGCACCGTGTCTGCTTATACATTCTCCGCGCAGGTTTGGAGTCACCGTTTGTTTTTTATGTCAGGTGAATCCCGGATGAAGGTTGACTGATTCACGGTTTGATTTATTAGTCGCGTGACACTAGACGACGTCGTCTGTTTGTCGAGTAGCGTTAAAGCAGCAGCGCAGTGACACAAAGCTTTTCTCTTCAGGCTGCAAAGTGCTGCCTGCCAATCGCCCCGAAATCTCCCAAAAGTCAAAGACCAGCTCGATCGCTTCACCCTTTTTTTTTTTTTTTTTTTTTTTATAACACCTGAAAGAAAAGAAACCGGTGAGCTTGGCACAAGAATGTAATTTGCCATATATTCTAGAATTATCAGGATGTTGGAGCAAGTGTGTGTGTGTGTTTGCGCACCTCTGTGGTTGCTTGAATAAATAAATGGTGGGCGGATGTATTGTTTGAGGCAATTTCATTTTATTGTTAGATTAAAAAAAACAATATTATAAATATAAGTGTAATAAAAAGTTGATAAAACAAGCATGGAGTTTGCGACAACTTGAGAAGTGAATATGTAACCTATATTAAAGCAAAATGAACTCCAGCAAATGCAGTTTATTTCACTTTAGTGTATATATCAGTGGCGATTTCTTTAAGACTGCAAGGGAAGCTGAACTTCCCCTGTCAAAAAATAAATGGCCAAATTTGTGCAGCTGTATGAACATTTTATTGACTATAAATCTGTTAGAACATGTTCATCTTGAAGACGAGTTCTTTCAGAATCAGCTACTTATCATAAATAAATAAATGACATGTCCGTACATTCCCATACCGCTTCCTATTCTCTGATCAATGCATTTCCCCATAGACACTGAGCGTCTCTGAGAGTGAATGGGGCTTTTTTTTCATCGCCTCGAAACTTGGCGCCCCTTGGATAAATGCTGAAAATTAGAGCCCGCCCGGACGCTGAGCGTCTCTGGGAGTCAATGGAGTGTGGGCGGGGCCTGGACGCTGAGCCTCCGCATGCTGATTGGATGAAAATCAGAATGTAGTGGTGATGCATGGTGATTGGAGGAAAAGCAGAATGTAGTTTGACTGACAGGTTTCAAAACTATATAACGCAGACACCCCAGATTCCAAAGTCATTTCAGGGAGATGTTTAACGATCGCGTCTCTCTCTCTCTCTCTCGCAATCGAATCAAATCGAAGCGATCCACGTATAATGCACGAGTTACTGTTTTGCCTGCACACTCTCACTCGCATTGCATATTCATAAAATAAAAAAAACACTTGCATAGTATAAAAGAAGTTCTGGTAAACATCTCGATAGATGACAAACATCTCCCTGAAATGACTTTTTGGAACTTGGGATGTCTGTTAATAACACGTTTATGATGTACGGCAAATATGAGCTTCCCCTGTTTGAAAGATCACAAATCGCCACTGATATATATATATTTCTCTTTTGGTAAAATACCTGCAGCCGCTGCATTAGCTACAGGTGTCACATGCAGACTGTGCCACCATCATGTAAGGGCTGGGGGGGAAGGGATGCAATTGGCTACAGTGATTTATTGAAATCTGAATGATATATGTGTTGAAATGCAAACAAGTGCTAAATTTGGCTGAATTACAAAAGGTACAAGCAATAAAATGGAGAGCCGTTTGGGAGCCGAAAGAGCAGGCTTAGCGAGCAGAGCCGAATGATCGCTAAAAAGAGCTGGAATTCCCATCACTAGCTGGCCAGCATCTTTATCAGTGTTTTCATTTTAAATATCAGTTTCTCAGCCACAGCCGCATCATGAAGGAGTTTTCTAGGAACACAATTAGCCCCTAAGATGACTAATTGTGTTCACATTTTGTCATTGAGCATGATGTGCAGTTGCTATGACACGTAGCTGTGCATCTGTGGCGCTTGTCTATATTTGGCCATCGATATGACAGTGCTAATTGATGATTTCCTCCTTGTTTGTTTGTTTGCGGCGCGACTCAGTTTCCCATTGAACCGAGTCAGCGAAGGAGAGGCTGAGAAAAAACAGATGTAAGACGGAATATGAATGGAAAAGGAGACAGAGGAGGGAACAGACTGAGCTTTCTTTTTTTGTGAGAGAGGAAGGAGGAAAGAGCAGAAAAATGATGGCGTCGACTATAAAGCGATATGAGAGAGTGATGTGTTGCAAACAACACAGGGGTCAGACTTTTATCGGCCTGTGTTCAGAAATGGGATAATCCAGGCCGTAACTCAGCAGACAAACTCCTCTCTGTCTTCCATTCACACATGGACACCACTTATTCAAAGAAAATGGCCAGAGGAGCCATGCTCCCAAATACTGTAACCCAGTGTTACAGTAAAATGAATGAATATTTGTTCACAGCCAGTGTTTTAATGCCCAAGGGGAGATGGCTTCTTGGTCCGCAACAGGCTGAATACAACACGCATAAAAGGCTATTGATGTTTTTTTGTACATTTTCAGTGCTACGGAATGAAATGATAAAACATTAGGGCATGATTTTTGGTATTTGGTTCTCAATAAAAGTTCTATCAAGTACAAATGGTAATAAAAAGGAAAAACAAGATTTATGTGGAAGTACAAACTCCAAGTAATCAAGGAAAGAAAATGCTGTTTATGGCTGTTCATAGACTTCCTAAGGAAAAACACAACAGCTACTACCTGTCAGTTTTGGCCAAGTGGCAACTAGCACAGCTTGAGGCTGAGGCCATGTGCAGTGCTATTGACGGCTGCCATATTGTCCCTAGTGCCAATAGACCTTTTTCATGGCAGCCATATTGACAAGAAACAGTAGGTGACACTAATTAGGTTCCATTTAGTGCAGCAGAGCCTTTTCAATGATTATACATACAACATAGTCAAAAGCAGCACCCTGACTCTGTTTGAATGGATCCTTAATTAGCATTGGAAGTACTTGTTCTTCACCTACTGTATCATGTCAATATGGCTGCCATGAAAAGGTCTACAGACTCCTAATCAATCTCAAAGTTCCCTCCGGTAGACTTGCAGTTCTCGAGACCAGTCTTGGTCTCCAGACTGGTTTTGAGACCACTTTTTTTGCGGTCTTGGTCTTGTCACGACCTCGACAGTCTTTGGTCTCAGGTCTCTCTGCCTCTTCTCGGTCTTGCAATGTCTCGGACTGGCAGAGCAGTACACACCCGCTTCCAAGTAGTACCAATCACATGCATTTTCTGACACATTGGCACATTGGTCCTCTGACGCCCACACCTCCCCTTCTACAGCAGAGTCAGAGAGGAGGATGCAATAAATTCAGCAGTGGTTATGTTTGTAGTTGACATCCAATCTAATATTTATCCTAAACTGCAACTCATGTGAAATAGGAAAATATGATTGGTCTTGATACTCTCTGGTCTTGGTAGTGTCTTTATCTCGGTTTAGACGGTCTTGACTAAAAATCTACCCTCTGGTCTTTATCATAGACCTATGTCAGTATAATAATTGGGGCATGTGTTAAACTTATCAGTCATCAAGTCATCAGACCTACTGAAATCAGTGCAGGAGCTCGTTCATTGGAAGAAATCTTAACCTTTTCACGGTGCAAACTGACAAAGTTAGAGTTGTGCGACCTTTCAACTTGCTGGGAGGATTGTTTTTCTGAAGACGTTGATTCGATCAGTCTCTACAGATTGGACCTGGGCCCTGGCTGAGCTCCAGCCGTGCCTGTTTACACCTCACATTAACATGAATTGTTTCCTTATCCAGATCCACAGCACGTCACTGCCAGTTGTAAATTGGGCCTTACATTGATAGACTCCGCTTGTCCTCCTTCGAATCAATTCCTCTGATTTATATCTATCCTGATAGTTGTCAGAACTCTTGTTAGAAGTGAATGAGACTGTATGGTTTGTAAATTTAATGACCACGGCGTCGGTCCGAGCTTGCTGCAGACTTTGACGGGTCCATCCGCCTGGACGCAGCTGTATGTAAAAGAAATGTTGAGTCGAAGCCACCTCCTTCCTGCCAGATCCTGTTTAGTTAATGGATTGGCAGGGTTGATTGTCTCAATAATTCAGCTGCCGTTTATTCTGGGCTAATGGATGTAAACGCCACCTTCCTGTGCTAATGGAGGCACTGGACGTGAAAGGAGGTCTGAATCGTGTTTTTACCTTCAAGGAGGCACTTGATGATCACCAGACACCCTGCATGTAGCATTATGCAATAGCTGCTGGCTTCTTAAGACGAGTTTCACCCCCCGCCCCCCCATGTCTTGTTTATGGCAAAGAGAGCCAGAGGGGGGAGAGTATCAGTAGAAAGCTGAAAATATCATCCGGCGTGGAAGCTTCTAGTGCGGCGGGGGGAAAGAGGGCCAGAGTGAGGCAGCAGTATCCTCACATCGGCTGGTAAGGCGATGTGACGCACAGCTGCATGACTGACAGCTCCAGTTCTGCTTCGCAAAGTAGGTCGCATCCAACTACCCCCTCTGGTGAGACGCTGGCAGATAGACAGACATGAGGACACAGATAGAAGCAGCAGGAGGAATACCAACAGACTGAATAGATCACCACAGAGCACACATCCTATAAACTTAAATAACCCCAAACACACCCCAATGCCGTTTTTTTCCTCTTATGTAACCTCAATTAACAACAGTCTGTGCTAACTTCATACTAACTCTCATAAAATTAATAAAATATGTTAGTAATGGTTGGGATAAACCATACTGGACTTGGTTAAGACTTAGATTTACTGAAAGTAATTTTAAATTTGTTTTCAAATGTCATTTCTTTGGTGAGTGCCAGCTAAGATAATAAGTCACCAAATCATGACAGAGAAGAGGCAGTCATATGACCTTGGTATTGAATAGTCCAAATATTGTCCTTATATTATAGGCTTTATACACTACCGTTCAAAAGTTTGGGGTCACCCAGACAATTTTGTGCTTTCCCTGAAAAATCACACAGTTGTATTGAACAACATGAGTTGTAAAATGAATAGAAAATATAGTCAAGACATTGACAAGGTTAGAAATAATGATTTGTATTTGAAATAATTTTGCTTTCGTCAAAGGAAGGTCAGTTTTCTAGCTTCTCTAACCAGCTAAATTGTTTTCAGCTGTGCTAACATGATTGCACAAGGGTTTCTAATCATCCATTAGCTTCTGATGCAATGAGCAAACACATTGTACCATCAGAACACTGGAGTGATAGTTGCTGGAAATGGGCCAAAAAGCAGGCATTTTCAGCTAGAATAGTCATTTACTGCATTAGCAATGTATAGAGTATATTTCTGAGTTGTTTAAAGTTATCTTCATTGGAAAAGACTTTTGAACATGTATGTGATACTGTATAAACCTAGTGTCTTTTCATGTGATCATCATTGTAGTGGAATTACACAATTAACGAGTTGGCTAACGTTCAATAGTTCAGCATTTTTAAGTTTCAAGTCCAAATAATGAACCAATTCACGTTAATTTCTTCTGTTTTGTTTGACTTTTTAAGAAAATATTATTTCAGCTAGACGAAGAAATTATTGGGATATAGTAGTTATGACTTTAACATCTAATTATCAAAAAATATATAGTAGAACAGCATGGAAAATCTGTTTCATGGTTTGCTGAACTTGAGTCTTGCTTGCTTGGAGGCGCCGGTGTTGTTCTGATATCCTGTAGGATGCGCCAGTCATGCTTCTTTCCTTGCCAAAGTGAGGGTGGCGTCTTCCTGTCGGAAGCTAGTCAGGGTGATTCCTGCTAGGATTGGCAGGTGGAACACAGGGGTGGGCTTCAGACAGATAGCTACATCCCGGAGTGTGTTGTTAATGGCAGCGTCTACCTTTGTCACATGTGGACTGCTGCTCCAGGTGGGGCCACCAGGGCCTCTGGATATTCGTAGCGCCTTGGCATTGGCAGTAGAAACTTTTAGGTTTTAAACAACATTTATGCCCATTCAAATATAGATTTTGCAGAGTTTACAAGATGCACCTGAATGATCCATGAAGTTTCTTGTACGTATGGTTGGCTTTGTAGCCTCATTTTTAGGTTTAAAAATTTACTTAAGTGAAGTCAGATTGCAGTTGACATAGGTTGTAAACCAACAAAATGACTCAATCCAGCATCTTTTGCTCTCAAGTAAAACATCACAAAACTGCAAAGGTAAGACAGCAAAGCTTTGTGTTAGTTGCTCTAAATAGGTGGTTGTTTACCTTTGTATTCTTTGGCTTCTGGTTCACTGACTTTTTGTCATGGGGAAATAATGGTTGGTATAATAGTGGTACTGAACTTGCCAGGGTCTTAGGTTTCATATGAGATGCTATTTGTTTGTGTACCATGAAGTATCAGAAAGGTAGCAATGGAAATGTGGAGAGTGCATTGACTTTCTGACACTTTTTGGATTTTGATAATTACTATGCTTTGTGTTTGTGGTATGTTTGTGTGTGTAAAATTACGTAATTAGAGTGATGTTGTATGTATTTTGCTGCTGTGAATCTCAGGGTTCTCCAATTGATGGACCTTGGAGTTTAACAGGTTAAAAAAACAATGTAGACCTATATCTATGATGAAGACGCACAATTGTTTTTAAGTGGAGTCAACGTGATTGTGCCTCTCAAGTGTCATGATGTGACTCAGGAGTGTGTGTGTGCAGCAGGGGGAGAATGAGTCTATGCATGTATGTCACTGTGCAGCTCCGAAAATACTAATTTAAACAAGTTAATGAACAAGACTTTGCCTGCCACAGATGAATTAATGGATGGAAAATACTGCGCGAGGGTTGTTAACTCTCCCAGGACTGAATGACGCTCATGTTGATGTTCATTTATCGCAAACCGATGCGTTCAGTTCATTGCTCGCAAAAAAACATGAGCACGTTCAATGAACACAACACTGGTGATTACCATCCCCCTGATGGCTTGTAAGACCTATGAAGTATTTGTAAAAGACTGTATATGATAAAGTGAGGGAGGAACAAACAAAGTAAAGATTGTTTTTTTAATCAATACATGTAATTATAATAAAAGTAAATCACTGTAGACTCATCAGTAATTAAAAGTAAAAGCAAAGGATGATGTTTAAATATTTTTTTCAGAATGAATACATGTTTTTTTCTGGTGTACATATAGCTAATGTCTAAAAATATCAGTTTCACACACAAACCGCCTTGCTTTGACTTCATCTCTCAGAGCTTGAGATCTTGATACCCTTTAATTGTGAGCTGTTATAGACATGTGCTATGTGAGGTGCGGTTTTAACACTAAAGACTGACCCGACAGACGATTTTCGGCGTTTTTTGCGACACCTTTGTTTCTGCATGTCTGGTCAGTTCTCTTGGCTTCATTGAGGAGGAACATTCAGTTTTTCACACCAGTTCTGCAGGCCTTCTCGCAACTTTAAAAAGTGAGATCATGTAAACAGGGGAGGGAGGTGTTGTGTTTTTAGCCTGGTATGATTTCTGAGTGATTTTGACAGACAAGGTGGCTCCTACATTAAATATTAAAGGGGCTATAAGCCGACACTCACTCATACAGGACAAACACACAAAGGCTCCTGCTGTCCTGTGGCAGATGGGACCAACTGGATCCTTCAATAGGATTAAAATAATCAAATCGCTGTCAGAGACTTTCCAAACAGATCAAATTCTGAAGTCAAAAATGCTTCTTTTCCATTGACTGTGTGTGGAAAAAACCCCAAGTTGGAGGTCAATGGAGGCAGCCACCCGTCCAATTAGATGTAAAAAAAAAAACATCTTTATCTCTATATTGTGTTGCTTTACATTCTCTGCTTGCTCTTAGTCACCTTGGGAGACCCATCTGGGATCCCAGAGAGCACCTAAAGGTTACCACAGAGACAAGACATGAAAGGAGCACGGGCCGGGTGAAGAGACTCCGGGTTTCCATGGTGACGATGAACGTAAGGGGAATGTAGAAGAGGATAATCGAGGCTCGGGAAAGGTCTCAAGGGGAAATTTGCAAATGGAAGAAAGAAAGACACAAACACCAGGAAACATTGTTACGTTATTATCGTGGTGTGAAGAGGCCACTTTTGTTGTCTGCTGCAAATCCAACCACAGGGTTTTATCCTTTTCTGCGGGTTTTAGGCGCACCGAATGAAGAGCATTTATGATTATTTATGAACACTTAGAAGCGTTTATTATCTAATTTAAACACATGCTTGAAAGAGTAATCACACTTGCCGTTTCACTCGCTGGAATCATGTCACTAATGTTTAACGATATTGGTTGCCAAATATTCTCAGAGACTTAATGAAACACTGAAAACATTACAGAAACGTAGTGAAATAAGTGCAAAGCCGCCTCAGTCGGGTGTTTTTACTTTTTCAAAGTGCAGTGTTGCAGGTCCCGTCCTACGCTGTAAATTATTATTTGTTCTGTACTACAACACAGAAATTGATTTCACCCAGGGCTGAAATGTTAAGAACTGTGTACTAATCATCGTAATGAGAAATCGTTGGGCATTGTGTCGACTGATTGAGCCACCGCGGGAAGCGATCACTTCGGCGTACGGATGACGGAATATGTGACGGATGCACTGACAAAACCGTCTGGAAAGAAAGTAACAAAACATTCGGCAGTCTCCTTTGATGGAGGATGTGTGCTGAGGTTTGTGGAGCCGCAGAGGCAGCTTAGTCAAAGTCCTTAAAGCTGTGCTAATCAATAATTTTTTTGCATTAACAACGGATTTAATTTGCTATGTATGTGAACATAATGACCCCACAGAGAATTATTTGCACAACCAGGAAAGTACTGATCCTGTTTTGGCTCTGTGCTTCATGTACAGTTGAGCAAACTCGTTACCAAGCAGAACATCAGTCAACTTTTATTACATTAGCCTTCTGACGCAATGAGCAAACACATTGTACCATTAGAATATAGTTGCTGGAAATGGGCCTCTATATAGCTATGTAGATATTGCACAAAAAAACAGATTTTGCAGCTACAATAGTCATTTACCAGATTAGCAATGTATTTCTGAGTAGTTTAAAACTATCTTCAGTACTTTTCTTTCCAAAATAAGGATATTTCTGACCCCAAACTTTTGAACGGTACTGTATACTGGGAAACGCTTTGTGATCCTTGTCTGTGTTTAAACAAACAACTACATTACAAATAACATTACATACGTATAGTCACATTACATTGGTGTCACAATCTTCATGGACATATTTCAATGTCTATTGTCGCATCTTAAGTAAGCTAACATTAACAAAGCACTAGCTAACTAGCTAGCTAACAAATGTAGAGCTACAACAAGAGGAGTTATCATTAATGCTAGTCAAAGTCCTTCCTCCCTATTTCTCTGCACATTTATATATATATATTTTTTTTAAATTACATGAATTATCATTAACCAGAAGAGTTCCAGGCTTCTTTTGTTTCTTAATGTATGCTGCCCCAAAGTAATGTTTGATGTTATTTATTTGGACTTTTAGCATCCTAGCCGGAAAAGTTACATCATTAAAAGTCACATGCTATGATCTGGGTGAATACTGGTTTAAAAAAATGGTGTCAATTTATGGTGCAAAAAAAGGGACAAATAACCAGCAATGTTCTTTTTGTAAAGCTGTCTTACCTAGCACCAATACCATAGAGGGACGGGACTTAGAAAGGGGTGATTATATGAATCCAATACAAACCAACATCATATAAAAAATGATTAATTCATAAAATATTTAACTTTTTTAGTTTATACATATACTAAGGCTGTACAAGTAATTTAATCTTAATCATGATTTTGATTTGCATGTCAAACAATCTCTAAAATCAAGTTGAAATGATATTTGACTTTTTCCATTACATTATTTCTAAGAGAGCGCGTGAATACACAAGTGCAAGTGTACCTGTGTGTGTGTGTGTGTGTGGGTATGGGTAAGTATATATGTATGTGTGTGTGTGTTGGGGGGGGGGGGGGGGGGGGTATGGGTCAGGGGTCCAGAAGCATCAGGTCTCTCAAAGTGTATATATTGTTTATTGTTATTTAAAAGTTCATTTGTATCTAAAGAGAAATTTTAAATATATAATCCGCCTATAATATAAAACTAATTAATAGCATGTGTCTTTCATTTTTATACTAGTTAGTGAATAATCGTGATTTCAATATGGACCAAAACAACGGTGATCGTGATTTTGTTTTCCATAATGGAGCAGCCCTAACATGTACACTATGTGCTTCTTTGTGTTATGTGCAGCACCTCTAACCGCAGTATTTTCGTCCTCCCCTGCATGTTGTGACGCCTCCGTGTCCTTTCTGCAGCAGGGTGCTGCTCCTCCCCGGCTGTGACAACCAGCTCCAGAGCAGCGGCACTTTCGAGATGTGATATTCCATTTTTTTTTTTTTTTTTTTTTTTTTACAGTGTGAGCATAACGTGGTCAGCGGAGAAAAGCAAAGACACACTGGGGCACAGATGGCCTGTTTGGTAACTGATGAGAGAGAGACAATATGTCCTTGACCTTCACGTACTGACTCCACGGCGGCTACTGTGCTCTTGCTATAAGAAAAAAAAATCACTAACACCCCCCCCCCCACACACACACACAAAGACATATATTTAAACACATGCACTTAGCACCCATATACCTGTCTAATCCCACCTAAATCGAACTCTAACTCCCTGTAACTTCACACAAATCTCCTCTACTCTATTTATTTTTCCCCCCGCTTATTTATTTCTTCCTCGTTACAGGGACTTCACTTTCTTATGAGGCTGTAATTGCACCTGATCCATCATTTGGTTCTGTTTCTGTTGCGATGGCTCGATTTTAAGTGCATCCATCGCCTGATTATGTCGGTGTATATAAAACGCCAACAGCTCACGCAGCTGCTTTTATTAATACAACCCGACATCCAATTTGGCTAAATGGGCCAATTTCTACAATACAACACAAGTTGGAAATATTCCAGCTTGTTGTGTGCAGACGTTGAGGACGTGTGTGAGTGTTACTGGTCACTTTTCTCTGCTTGCACACTGGTCTCAGTGGTGTAGATGAGTCATATCGAAAGGCTAATGAGTTCATCTTAATCCACTGTGACTTGTGTATCTGTGATGTCATCATGAGCCATAGGACCAAATGGTCATTTCGTGAAGTATTGTAGTCCAGATCACTACTACTACTAAAGATCTACCAAAAATACTATTTCACTACTTGTTTGCATTTTACTACCGATAATTACCACCAATTATCACCAATCACGACTCACTCCTTCACATTGAGTACTATTATTATAGTATCATTTTTCATTGATCATTTTTTATTATTATATACTATTGGTTAAAGGGATAGTTCACCTCAAAAATGACTTTTTCTATGGGTAAATCACCCATGGAGACTGGAATGCATGGCTGTTGATGATAGTCATAATTTCACCCACTGTTTCCCACACCAGATCAAATTACTATTTAATTAATTATTTAATGTAATATTTAATAATTATAAGATTATTTTTTTTTAAAGTATTGTTCCATTTATTCAAGGCTTCATGGAGTCTGAAACTGAACTACCAGTACTCCTTCAACACATCAGAGATAATTGACTACTAAAAATATATTATTATATTTTATTATATATTAAAATATATGTAGTATTTCTGTATTGTTGTTACTACATATTCACTACTCAATCAAGCAGTAAAATCACTGCATGATCATTATTTAAATGCTCTTGTAGTGAGGCATTAGTGCTTTAACAGTAGATGGTGTGTGGTAATTCAACAGGAGTTTTTTCAGCAGGGTGTGATGGAGGGAATGTGTGTGTGTGTGTGTTGTACATTGCAGCGTTCAACACGCAAGAGCTTATTTTGAGGCGGAAAGAACATAGAGAAATGCATTCAAATGATTTAAAACAGGATTAGGCCCTAATATTAAAATCTTAAATCTAACACCATAAACGCTGCTGTTTTCTTCCTCCTCTATGCGTTAAAGGGTGTTTAATCCCTGCGATGTGATAAATGTGAATCAGATCCTGTTGTCATTTGTTGCCTCAACCCTAAATTAGTTTTTGTTTAAGCGGTGTAGCCCATTAGTGATCGGCGTGGCCTTTATAAAGGGGCCACTCTGTCACGGCTGAATTAGAAATATGTGTCTGTATGCAGTGATTAATGCGACTTATATCAGCTCCTATCTCTCTTGTCTGAGAGTCGTTCATTTTAACGCGCTTGGATCACCTCGATCGTTTGCATCTCGGGTAAATTCGTGTTCTGGACTGATTAAAGTCATCACGGCACTTTGCCCGTCACTTATTGTAGAGAAAGGTTATATTGTCATCTCAAATTGTCAACGTGGAAATTCATTATTGGAAAATTATTTTGAAATGAAGAGAGAGGCACAGATAATCCTTTATTCTAGCTAAGGGTGATGTTGTATTGCTGTACAGATGGTAAAGAGATAAATCTGTGATTTGTGATTTCAGGCTATACCAAAAAAAAAATGTCCTTGACAAATTCGGTTTGAAATTTTAAACTGAATATCTCAAGATTTTCCACTGCTGTCAAACTCATCTTCATCACAGATCATTATATAAATTTGCAGTTATCTTACATGATATTCTTATCATAGATACCCTTTAAAACACGTTTTTTCCTTTCTTAACCATCTATATTATGGTTATTGTGGTTTCTATAAGGAAGCAATAGCTATTTTTTACTCTTAATCAGGTTCCTGCACCAATAAATAATATAATAATAATAATAATAATAATTTGATCTGGAAAAAAAAACCTCAAACACAATATCGGCTGTGATTATACTTCATAAGTAACATCACTCTGAACGTGCTGTTATCACTTTTTTGCACAATTTGTTAAATACAATTATATATATATATATATATATATATATATACAATTATATATATATACAATTATATATATATACAATTATATATATATATATATATATATATATATATATATATATATATATATATATATATATATATATATATATATATATATATATATATATATATATCCCCTCTTTAATGTAGATCAAAAAACATTACTTACACTTAGCCTTCAATTAACAAAACAGGAGAGGTGACATCTGAAAACAGTGCAATTTCAACAATATGATGCTTCAGTTATTCCATATTTAGTTTTAATTAAAATCTTTATTTACTGAACAATATTTTACATATTTTAAGCAGCAGGTACTTTTCAAGCCGTTTACAAATCAAAACTGTAAATAATTTTTTTGTTAGTTTATCAATCTATTGATAAACTACCACTGTTTGTCACACTTTGTACAGTCATCCAGTGGGCCGGATTGGATCCTTTAGCGGGCCGGTTCTGGCCCCCAGGCCGCATGTTTGACACCCCCATAAAAAAAGAGTTTCTCAAATGCATCGCACGACATTGACCTGTAAATCACACGAGGCAGAACATGACCCAGCTTCCCCTGACCCTTGTCACCTTACCGACTGCAGTATCACACACACACAGACACACACACACACACACACACACACACACACACACACACACACACACACACACACACAGTTCATAACATTTTTTTCATTTCTTTCTTGTTTTCACTTATCTACTTTTTAATCTCTCATTCAAATCTGCATATTAACATGGGCAAGCATCCTGCTAGAGAGAGTGAACACACACACACGCACACACACACACACACACACACACACACACACACACACACACACACACACACTGTACATTCCTCCCATTACTTCCTGTGAGTTGACCTCCCTCTGTTTGATTAAGGACTGGCTGTGGGAGGCATGTGCTGACTGACCTGGTCGCAGCATGACCCCCCCGCCACACACACGCACACACGCACAGTGTCTCGTTTTGTGATTGGATGAGCGCATGTCTCTGGCCCAGGCACCACGGTCTCCCTGGAGCCGGCTGCCAAGAAGTGATGTCACCATCTCTGTTTAGACACATCTCATCTCTGCCTTCATCAAGGGCAAAGCACAAAGCACTGGGCCGCCTTTGTCTTTCTCCCTGTCACACACACACACACACGCATGCACAGGCACGCACACACATACATGCATTCACACATTCGCACACCGATATAGACGCCCACGTGGGAGCGCATCTCCTCTCCTGCGGTCGCCGTGGTGACGTTGTCTCTCTCCCAGGAATCAGCCAAGACGTTCAGAAGCCACATCCCGGCTCCCCCCAGCATCATCTGCTTCAGCCCTCATAACCACGAGACCGTGGGAGCATCGGGGTTAGAGGAGCGTTCTCGCCGCTGGTACAGTACAGCGTGGGCGAGCCAAACTGTGGTTGTCGTAGGAACCCCTGTGAGGCCACAAATTAGCTCTCATACTCTAAAACTCTGACACTTAGGTCACTGCAGGTTCCCGCTGCTGCTACCACAGCTACAGCTGCTGCAAAGTCAATGCTTCTTCAGCAGGAGAAATATTAACAAATGAAATACCGAGCCACAGTTCGAGCCTCTGGTGTATTATTATTATTATTACTGTAATTGCCCGACTATAAGCTGCTACTTTTTCCCCATGAACCCTGCAGCTTATACAACAGCGCGGCTAATATAGGGATTTTTAAAGCTAACGGCAACTAAGGGACCTTCTAAATCTATGGCTATGGCCGGTCCTTGTCCCCTTTCCTTTAAGCTGAGGGCTCCAGCAGGAATTATCAGAGGCCAGAAAAGTGAGTGAGACAAGCAGCGCGAACAATGAAAGGTTTTAAGTTAAAGGCAGTCGAAACACACAGTACAGTTTACACAGCACAGCACTATTGCACTAAATAGTAACACTTAAATAAATTCTGCAAATATGCAACTTGTTTGTTGAAATGTTAATAGAAATTTTAAGAAATGTTAATATGGAAGTTTCCCTAAGCAGCCTTCTCATTCCTGATAATCCTCTGCATGCACAAACCCTTATATATGGTATTTAAACATTAAAACGCATGCAGCTTATAGTCCAGTGTGGCTTGTGTATTGTGAACATTTGTTTTTCTGAATATCAGCTGGTGCAGCTGATATTCAGGTGCGCTTCATAGTCCGGAAATTACGGTTTTAATGTATTTGGCTTAGTGACAAAACCGCCATATGGTGTAACCCTAAAAACTTGGTACCAGGTAGTTTAACTTTCTTAAAAAGGTTTTAAAAATAATTAAAAACACAAGCTATCAAGAAGCATTTGATATTTTGTGTCAAAAAAATCACACAAAATCTTGATTTTTGTAAAATAAATAAATAAATAAATAAAACTAAATAACAAGAACCCACAAAGGTGTTAAAGAATCTTTTCACTTGGTTTAAAGGTTGGTCAGTCAATTAATCGATTAGTTGCCAATTATTTTGATCATAGATTAATCAATTTGAGTCATTTTTAAGGAAGGAAGTGTCAGAATTCTCTGAAATCTGATTATATTCTGGTTTCTTTAGTCTTCTATAATAGTAAACTAATGCTCATTGGGTTGAAGGCTGTTAATCTGAATTAAAAAAAAAAAGTTGTAGGTTTCATCTTCAGCTTTGGGAAACAGTGAACAACATTTTACATTTAATAACATTGCTACGTATAAAACTATAGAATACAAATCAGAGCAAGAAGATTCATCCATCTCCTCTTTCTTTGAATCAGGAAATAAAAACGCAAGTTAGGAAACTGGTTTGAAATCAACTTTAAAAAAATGCAGCAGGTGGAATTCCTTGTTCAAACTTGACCTCTGGGGTCAAAACGGTCTATGTCTACTTTTTTTTATAAACTTGATGCAGGTTGGCTGCATGCTATCACCGTACTTCAGCCTTAAATCTACCGAAGCGTATGAACCCTGCATCTTAAGCACCTGCAGTACGTACCTCAGCATTGATATTTAAATGCCAAACGGTGCAGCATATGTGGAGAGACGCATGTGTGTGTAGAGGCTGACATTTCATTTCCGAGCAGAGTGAGAGGGGTAATGAGAGGAAGAGGAGGACAGACTCCTGACATTAGACATTTTTTATATATATATATATTGTAGGTATATATTGTATAGTGTAGGATTGTCATAGGTTATTTTCTTGATGCATGTGCCTGTGTGTGTGTATTTGCATGTACAGTCAGTGACTAAGCGGGCTGGTCATGTGACTGCTGACAGCAGTAGAATCAGAGGTCATCGTCTGAGCGATGAACGATCACACACTCACTTGGCTGCACCTTTAAGCGATATGTCGTCTATATGTCGGATCCGGCTCGGGCTCTTCTGATGTCTAATTCCTGCAGATAAAATGAAAAACAAACAAAAAAACTCTATCTCGAAGACCATCTCTTTGTCGTAGAGTCGCCATTTCGTGTCATATAGAGGGACGTTTATTGCAGAAGTGGGGAGAAATTACCTCTCCAGTAGCGCTGTGGAATAAATCCACGGATAAGGCTTCGCCGCTAATTCCTAATTTTAATACCGATTTACTCAGATATTACCAAATGCCTTTTATTGATCTAACCTTAATATATATTCACCTGATGTAAGAGATAAGGGCAGGAGGGAGATACCCTTTCCTGCAGCACTACACTACAGTATATTGTAGTGTGTGTGTGTGAGGGGGGGTTGCGTGACAAACAGCAGCCCCCAAAAAAAACAACTCCACATGCCTCTGTCTCTGCCTCTACTCTCCTTCCGCTGGCTGGTTCTGTCCTCTCCATCTCTTCCCTTTTTCTCCGCCCTTGTCCCCTGTGGACGGGCCTCTGAGGAAACAGCACATGCAGTGAGGCAGGGGGACTACGGGTACATTCAGATCACAGGGCTTAACTCTCAATTCTGATTTTTTTCTGAAATCCAATTTTTTTTAATTTTTTTGCGAGGTTCGTTCACATTTCCAGTTAAATGCAACTCGTATGTGATCTCTGGTATGAACTTTAAATGCCCCAAAAGATTCTTTTTTTTTTTATTTGTATTTATTCATCAGTTCACATCACACATCATTATAGTGTCAATACACATCAAACAGGAGAAGCCGAAGCTTATCAAGCCCTGCCCCCATTTTCCACATTATTCTACATTTTCCTATCATATAATGTTCATGTTACAAATTTTTTTTTTTTTAGACAGTCAGTTAATAAATCCCTCAGGTGTCCGCATGGCATCCATTTCCCATCCTTCAAGCGTCTGTCATGGTAGTCCTGGAATGTTTTAGTCCTTGGTGCCGTGGTCCAATAGACGGAGTTCCGTTTTAATGCATTGTGTTTTTGTCAGTTGCATGTCGAAGTCCTTTAACATTATGGTCCGAGTCATTCAGATCTAGTGCCATGACTTAAAAATATGGAAAACAAAGATTAGTAATTACCAGGGTTATAGCTGGGGTTTATAGTTTTATCGGTTTTTCTTTTACTATTGCGGTCTATGGGGAAAATGCTTTTTGGGCTGCATGGGATTTTTTGTTGCAGTACCAAGAGTGGCCACTGGGAACAATCTGTGGTACCCTATCCAGGTTTTATAATACATCCATGACTCCAGTGTAGAATAGTAACATTTGTCATTTGTAGATGACGTGCAGGTCAGAAGAACGCGACCAGGCCGTTCAAACTGAAGTCGTATGTCAAAAGGTCAGATATGTATCAGTTTTAGGACCAGATATCCGAGTGGACTGGGTCGCATTTGGGAAAAAAAAAATGGATCTGTGTCGTTCAGACTGTCTGCAGAGTGCCAAGTCTGCTCATGAAGAAGGAGACGCTGAGTAATTTGATTGTCACAAAAAATGGACTAAGCAAAGTTTCTTCCATCTTTCAGCTAAAGATGAGATGAGGCTTCGGAGGAAAGAGGGAGGGAAAAGGAGCAGAGCGAGCGGCGGAGGTGCAAGAAGGATGAGAGAAATAAAGACGTGGCTCAAACGGAGGAGCTGCGCGGGAGCAGGGCGAGCTTTGAAGCTCCGTTTGCTGCTCATGAACCCTGGCGGCTTTTCTGTGCTGCCTTAGCTCATGTCAGCAGATGTGTGTGTGTGTGCGTGTGTGTATGTGTGGGCGTTGTTAAACACATCCTCGCCGGGGCAACAACAGCTGTTTTTTTCCGCACATAAACCGAGAAACACATTGTCATTCACGAGAGATCAGCGGAGCGTCCTGGAATTAGCCCTCTGAGTACACGTGCTACGACGCTGTTGTTTCCACACTCCGTTTACTCCCCTGATCTTTCATTTCTTTCAATCAGTGCCACTGTGAGCGACGTTTTGCTAATTAACCTGAGCTAACCTGTTCCCCTTTCTCTTTCTCTATGTTTGCCGCCTCTCTTGCCTGGACCTCCGCACACAGGTAAACACGGTAACTTTCCAACTTTTCCGTGCCAGATCCTGCATGCCGTGGTTGTTTCTTTCCCTCCGCAACGAAGCTACGGCACGATGCAGGTGTCAAACACGAGAGGCTCTTACAGCTTATAGCTCGGGAAAAAAAAAAAAAAGAATAAAAATGTCCCCTCAAGCTGCGGGTGGCTTTTGTGCATGGCTGGATTACCAACCGGGAAAACTGGGCAACTTTCCCAGGGGGGGTAGGGAAGGGGGTTGCTGTGTCAAATGGTTTGTGCTAAATCGTGTGTGTGAATGTGTAGCAATAAAGCGAAACTAAAAATAATAAGGGGCTTAAAAATCTTCTCTTCAAAGAAGTGTTCTGAAGGGAAAATCCAGTTCATCAGTCAAAAAACGACATTATTATTACAGCTCTCTGTGTTTATGTTGCATATCCGTAAAGGAACACCAGACCAGATCACTGCATGCCACGGATCATCTCCATGCAGGGAAAAATACATGTTGCACCGAGGATGGATGGAGGAAGACAGTATGCACACTTTTACAGCATAAATTCAGTGCTCTCCGCTATACACAGTGGCAGAATCGCTCCAGTTGAAGCCGTAGCTTCACCTAATCGGAGGTTTGCTTAGTCGCTCTTTCCACAAGCCTGCAGAAGCCCCATGGAGACACTTTAATTTGGGAAATTGAGTGCAGCGGGCCCGGCATCTCATTACCGCCCTGGCTTCAAGTGGGACGGGAACGGGGGGCTTCACTTCCTGATCCGATATCAAGTGCTTTTTTTTTTTGTTTCTTTTACTTTTACTACTCTTTAACACATTTAAGCCTATGAGCCTTTAATGATCGTATACTTAAAATAAAAAATCAAAATGTTACTCATACCACTTTTTAAGCAAATAATTGAAGTTTCCAGGTGCTTCCTGTCATATGACGGCTTTAACTTCCTGTCTCTTCCTTCTGAGAACATGGAGAAGACAAACTCTCCCAGAAAGAGGGCATTTTAATTTGATTATTATGATTCTCAAACCTGACATGTATATATGTATTTAATCATTTACGTCTGTAGAATAATCCCCCCAAAAATAATTTTGTACATGGGATAAATAGGTTTTTGTGGGCAGATTTGTGCAAACAGCAACTATAATAGCCATTAAAATAGTATTTGCTGCAAAGAAAATAGTAAACAATGGAAAAAGTAGATGCATACCATGATTGTTGGTATATAAAATTGTATGCATGGAAACTTCTGGGCTCAAATGGGTTAAGTATAAAACGACAGACACAGATTTAGCGGGGCTTAAATGTGCTTACATGGTGCAGTAAACGGAACCGGGACTGTCATAGCGGTCCATTTCCCCAAAAAGATGAAGAGGAAACTGACAAGTGCGGTGAAGTGGAATCCCGATGTGCTTCTATTTATTTTTTTTCTTTCCCTCAGAGCTGGAACCAAGTAAAGATACAATTTCCCTCTGAATCAATTGGCCGTGTTGATGATTGGCATCATAGCTGCATAGTTATTGGACACTACAAGATAAGATGATATGATGATTGCTTAACCCACTGAAGCCTAAGAGCCGCTAAGTCTATGACTGTCATTTTATACTTAACCCATTTAAACCCACATTTTTCTTCATGCATATAATTATATCAGATGACTCACTAACAATCATGCTATGTACCAATTTCATTTCTTCCATTTTGTACTTATTTTCTTCTTTTAACGGCTATTATAGTTGCGGATTGCACAAATCTGCTCATAAATAAAAACCTATTCATCCCATGTATAAAATTCTTTTTTGAGGGGGTTTTCTTAAGACTTGAATTATTAAATGGAATTAATTAATCTAAATAAAATGACCTCTTTCTGGGAGGGTTTGTCTTCACTATGTTCTCAGGAGAAAGAGGCAGGAAGGTAATGATGTCATATGACAGGAAGCACTTGGAAACTTGGAAAAAAAGCTGTATAAGTAACATTTCAGTTTTTTATTTTAAGTATAAAATCACTCATAAAGGCTCATAGGCTTTAATAGGTTAAAAAAATAGATGGATTTGGTGTCAAAGGTGAGAATAAGTGTCCATATTTCCGTAAAACCACCAGTTCGGATGAACCTCCCATGGACGACAGCTCCTCTTCACCATGTTTTTTTGCCAGTGCTGTACAATAGGAGGAGCTGTGAAATGTCACACAGCTAAAGGTTATTTCTTACTTCATTAGTGCCCGGGGGTTGAGGAGGGGGGGTGGGGGGGGTGGGGGGGGACTGACTGAGCAGGTTTCAGTGGTCAGTGGGCCAAGGACGGTGTTAACTCTGAGGTGAGGTGAGAGGAATGCTAAGTGGCGGGGAGTTTAATTATAGACGCGCTGCAGATAATGTGCGGCGATATTAAGCAGACTCCCGGTTCGCCGAGGAGGAAGAAGCGCGGCAGCAGACAGGATACGCGCGCGGAGCCCGGCGAGGTGCGTTTACGATCTCGCCTGCCTGATCTCGTTAACCACGTTTGGCCTCGTAATGTCTGTAGCGCGGGTGACGATCGCCGTGGTCCGACATGGAAATGTCAAACAAGGAGTTTGAGGCTTGCGTTATCCGCTAACCTGACACAGAGGCCACCAATAAACACAGCGGTGAAAAAGCGTTTTCGTCACACTTAAAATGTTACAGGTCAAACAAATTTAAGTATTAGTCAAAGACAAGACAATTTTTATTATTAAGGGAGACACAAATCCAAACCTACGTGGCCATGTGTGAAAAAGTGATCGCCCCCTACAATTAATAACTGGTTGGACTCTTAGCAGCAACAGTTGCAATCAAGCATTTGTGATAACTTGAGTCGATGAGCTGTTTTGGCCCACTCATTTTTGCAGAATTGCTGTAATTCAGCCACTTTGAAGGGTTTTGGAGCATGATTCACTTTTTAAGGTCACGCCACAGCATCTCAGTAGGATTGAGGTCAGGACTTTGATTGGCCACTCCAAAGTCTACATTTTATTTTATCTTCAGCTATTCAGAGGTGGACATGCTGCTGTGTTTTGGATCATTGTCCTGCTGGAGAACCCAAGGTCGTTTCAGCTTGAGGTCACCAACAGACGGCTGGACATTCTCCTTCTTTTTTGGTTTTTTTGGTAGACAGCAGGATTCATGGTTCCATTCATCACAGCAAGTCTTTCAGGTCCTGAAGCAGCAAAAAAGCCCCAGACTATCATCACCATAATTCATACCACAGAGTATTTTCTTTTTTGGGGATCATCAAGATGTTTTTGGTAAAATTGAGATGAACCTTAATTTTTTTTTTTTTGCTCAGCAGTGGTTTTGGTCTTGGAACTCTGCCATGCAGCCGTTTTTGTCTCTTTCTTATGGTGGAGTCATGAACTCTGACCTTAACTGAGGCAAGTGAGGCCTGCAGTTCTTTGGATGTTGTTGTGGGGTCTTTGGTGACCTCTGGGATGAGTCACCGCTGCTCTTGGGGTAATTCTGATTGGCCAGCCACTCCTGTGAAGGTTCACCACTGGTCCATGCTATCGCCATTTGTGGATTATATCTCTCATTGTGGTTCACTGGAGACCCAAAGCTTCAGAATAGCTTTATAACCTTTTTCCAGACTGATAGATCTCGATTACTTTGTTTATTATTTGTTCCTGAATTTCTTTAGTTCTCAGCATGATGTCTAGCTTTTTAGAATCTTTTGGCCTCCTTCACTTTATTAGGCAGGTCTTTTTAAATCATATCTTGATTGAAAACAGGCATGGCAGTATTCAGGCCTGAGTGTGGCTGGAGAAATAGAACTCAAGTGTAGTAAACTACAGTTAAGCTGTGTTTTAACTTGAGGGTCAATCACTGGACCATGCACCTTAATAAATAATGACAATTGTGTTAAAAAACCAAGAAATCGGGAATGGGACACTTTTTCACACTACTGTAGATGCTGTGCAGTGTGACTGTCACATATACAGTATCACGGAGTAAATCCGGAGACTTTTTATTGAGTTTTTTCCCATATTTTTTTTAAGAAAATTTAACAAAGGTAGTGTACGATACAATAGCATGTGATACACAGCATTTTCATTTTACTCCATTTTCTGTCCTAGCTCAGTACCTATGTCCCCTCTGTTACCAATTTAATTATTGAAATGGGAAATAGGGAAAAGAAGAGAAAGTCTGAAAAAAAAACTAAAATATATAAATAAAAAAATAACTAAATTAAATTAATAATAGGATTACAAAATTCAAGTAGTGGAATAAATAAAAAAAAAAAATGAATGCCTAAGTAACAGATACCGGGCTACTATGAGAGCCAGGATCATTGACACACCACCTAGTGTCACCCACCCCTGCACCCTTACATAAGGTAAGTGTGTGGGCGACAGACAGGTACAGGACCTCAGATAGATGACAAGGCAGCAGACAGTAATACCGAAATAAAATCCCCTGCTGGGAGCTTAACTTTACTTTAGTTTTGACCAAAATTGTTGTCTAAGCATTTGTGTCTCATCTCATCTCATTCTTGTGAAATGAACAAAAAATTACAACCTAAAGTGTTCAATTAAAAAAATACAAGGACCGTGAAGCTAGGTATCATATTTGGGGCCCCAGCCTTAGTCCCCTAAACACCCAATCACAACTACACCCCCCCTTACTTTCATTGAGGGCCTGGGATGCAGGTTCAGTATTGCAGCCGGCTTCAAGTGGCTGAGTTGTGGGGGATTATAGCAGCTGCTGTAATTTGCTGCTGTGATAGGGCTCCGGCTCTTTGAGAGCGGCTCATATGGATCGCGCGTGCAAGCGTGGGGAGACGCGAGGCCTCGTGATACCGAGTGTCTATCGATCGCGGGGGATTGTACAGCTTACTACGCGCAGACGGCACCGCTTCCTGTCTCCAGCCAAACTGCAAAACCTCAAGGCTCAAGAGAAGATGGAGAGCAGCACTGAGAGTTCATGTTAGTGACACCTTCTGATCTGAAACACATCCTCCTGTCATCCCTGATGCTTTTACATCATGAAATCTACTGTATGTCAGTCACAGCTACAGACATAGGTCAGGACAAACAGGTAGGATACATCTAGTATGGGGAATAGACTGAAATTATTGGTTTTTGTTAAATTTTAACGGCATGAAATAGTTTTAGAAGTTAGTTAAAACCTCTACTGAAGTGGAATCGCTAAGCAATATGAAATCTGGAAATGGTTTTGCAGCTTACATCTTGACTATTCTACGTAAACGGTGGACTGTGTTGTCCTCGCTGAATATATCACTTTCGTTTCCTGAGCTTAACTCAACGGCAAAAACCTTTTCAACCACCTGTGGCGAGATCATTTAGGAAATGAGCAGTGTGTCCATGCACCTGCTGCAGTGACGGTACGGTCCTTCCTGTTGGTGGACTCTGCCATCTTGTGGCCAAATCAGGTTGCACAGTTAACAGGGAGGGTATGGGAGATCAAATCCACCTTAAGGGATCATCCAGTATATTTTGGTCTATATCAGCAGTTTAACAGAGTGTGGAATAATGAGCCTCCACTAATAGAACCCAAAAGCATGGCGCCCCCTAATTATTATTAGTATTAAACCTCTTTATTTTGATTATTATTAAATTATTCTCCATTTGAATCATATTTATGTGTATGTGCTATATATTTGGGGTCACCCAGGCAATTTAGTGTTCTCTATGAAAAGTCACACTTTTATTTACCACCATGAGTTGTAAAACATAGCAAACACATTGTAGCATTAGAACACTGGAGTGATAGTTGCTGGAAATACACCTATGTAGATGTTGCACCAAAAACCAGACATTTGCAGCTAGAATAGTCATTTACCACATTAGCAATGTATAGAGTGTATTTCTGATTAGTTCAAAGTTATCTTTATTGAAAAAAACGGTGCTGTTCCTTTAAAAAAAATGAGGAAATATCCAAGTGACCCCAAACTTTTGAATGGTAGTGTATGATTTCAACACAGTTTTATACACAATTGAGCATCTATATGTTTTTAACATATTTGTTCCACATTTTAACTGCTTTTTTCAGCATCTTTTCAAATGCATTCATTTTAAGCTTCATGCAATTCGTCAAATCAAATAATAAACATATCACAGCCAGAGGTTTTGCAGCATCACTGTGCGCCATGTACAGCTGCTTTTCATATCATAGTCTCAACATCAGGAGTAAATCCTTTCCATTATGGTAATAAACTCATCTTGCAGCCTTATTTCACTCACCACTGCTTCATTTTTCCGTTTTCTTCTCCCCTCAGACTCATCTTTTCTCACTTTCACTCTAAAAATCGACCCATTATGCCCCTCGCCATATGTTTCACTCTTTTTGCCTCACACTTTGAAAACCACTGATATATAAAATACAGTCCAGCTCATGAGTTGGATGATGTGGATGTGATCAAACCTCTACTCAGGGATGATTAACGCTGAAAAAAAACTCATAGGAGTGAGTTTATGTGACCTTTACACATATGAATTAGCCAGTGGTTATATAGATATAATCCAACCCTAATTCCAGTATATTGTGATGTAGATATATATCATTCTGATAGCAGTCGATACCTAACAAGGTGCTTCCTCACATTGGTGTGAAGAATCCTATAAATCCAGTATCTTATTGATAGGCAATCTGAGTCAGTGGAGGGACAATATTAATGACCTGTAAAGTGTCGCAAATTCTCTAACAGCTGATAAAATTCTATGGTTTCACACTATTTTTATCACTTATATTATCTAATCCTATGAAGAAGCTTCAGTCAGTCGGCAGATGATGAATCGTTATCGATTGATTCCCACTTCAGAGGAACTGTTGTAGATTAGCTCTACTTGACTCGTTTAATGTAAAAAAAAAAAAAAGCGTGTTAACGATCCATCGTTTTCATGTCCACGTTTACAGGAATTTCCCCCCCGATTGAAGCGTTTTAATTAATAATCAAGGTGTTTGATCTCAGCTTTAAAGGCCTGTAACGGCTGTTTGTACCCAGCAGATGGAGCTACGTCACTGTGCAGCAGCAGAGTCCTTTAACATTCAGCTCCTTCATTTCTACACCTCATTTCTACAGACTCTGACTCGCGTATCTCCTCCGATATCATCCGACACGTCTCCGGCTTTCATTAGACCGATCCGTTGATCTGGGCAAAGGCTGTGATCATCCCTGAGACCGTCCCTTTTGATAATTCCGCCGGGTAGAATATGAATCGGCCTCTTCCAGTAAGGGGTGAGACGAAGCTGTAAATCAGGAGTCATTTGTGTCAGCGGGGCTCCTTCGGACTTCATAATGGCCTTTTATCAGGTTAAAAGCTGAAGCCAGTGTCCAACACGGATGGAAACACATGGTTTTCTGTGTCTTCGCTGACATAAGTTACATCTTATTAACATTTTTAACATATACAGCTCTAGAAAAAAATAAGAGACCACTGCAAAATTATCAGATTTGATAAAAAAAAAAAAACAATATTAGAAAGATATCTTAGATAAAGATAGAATGAATGATATTAGAACCAGATGGACTCAAACCATGGTGCCTGTTTAAAGGCCCATTTACCACAATGTTGAAGAATAACAGAAAATTCAAAGTGATCCAGAAACCAGGATTTCTTCCGGATCATTACAAAAATTGAATCACCTGTTCATGGCACCGTTCCCAACATTCACTGAAAATTTGACAAAAATCCAGCCAAAAATTTCTGAGATACACTACCATTCAAAAGGTTGGGGTCAGAAATGTCCTTATTTTTGGAAAGGAAGGAAAGCACTGTATTTTTCAATGAAGATAATCTACATAGGTGTATAGAGGCCCATTTCCAGCAACTATCAGTCCAGTGTTCTAATGGAACAATGTGTATCAGAAGGCAGTTTTGCTGGTCAGAAAAGCAAAGTATGAAGGAAAAAAAAAAATTATTTCAAATACAAATCATTATTTATAACCTCGTCAATGTCTTCACTATATTTTCTATTCATTTTACAACTCATGCTGGTAAATAAAAGTGTCACTTTTCATGGAAAACACTAAATTGTCTGGGTGACCCCAAACTTTTAAACGGTAGTGTAGGTATATATTTGGCCAAAAGGAGTCTATAAACTACTGACACAACATTTCCCCCAAATTCCAAATACAAATATTATCGTTTAGAGCATTTATTTGCAGAAAATGACAAAACAGACCTCAAAATTTGGTGCAAAGACGTTCATTTTTAATCCCAGCTTTCATACAACTTGACATGCTCTCCACAGTCTTTACCATTGTTCTTTGGGTGCCTTTATTCCACCCCTGGTACCTATTTAAGCAGAATGAGGTGTGCATGTGTTGGAATTCAACAGACGCTGCAATGGAATGGAATGGAATTCAGAACAAAAAAAAATGCAGTGGTCTCTTATTTTTTTTTCCAGAGCTGTGGAAGCTGCTGTTTTCTCCTCAGCAGCTTTAACACGCCACCCGCGTTTGCTACCTAAATGGGAATCGATCACATCTGGACACCGGCCGTGTGTTAATTTGTTTCCCAAGAGCTTGATTCGCCGGCGTTTTGTTGCGTGCGTCCGTGCGTCCACGAGTTTATTCGACACTTGTCAAGAGGCCAATTAAGCCATGTGATCAAGTGCGGGTCTCCGCCGGTCGCCCCGGCGACAAGGCCCGGAAGACGGAATGCTCGTGTTTCCACATCGTGTGGAGGATGGATGCTCCGTCGGGAACAGCGTGAATCCCCCTCGGCGAAAGACATTCGAGACAGCTTTCATTTCCATCCGTCACCGCCGGCGTGATGATTTGGCCTTTGGAGAAGGCCGAACCCGTCTGTCTGCTCTGTTAATGAGGTTTTAGGGGATTTAGTTGTACTGTAAACTTTGTTTTTCTTTTTTTTTTTATCAAAGCTGACGCAGGGGTTTCTGTTTGCTTCTCTGCAGCACAATCGCTTAATTGATGCCGATTTTTCCCAGCTTAATTGAACAACAGTAGTAGCAATGATTTGGCACAGGATGTGGATTTTCTCTAAAATATTACACATGCACATACATGAAAAAAAAATTTTTCATTAATCATGAAAACTTTAACCTTGTTTTTCATTGCTCCCCCCCTTTTATTGGATTACTTAATGAGTTTCAGTGAAAGCAAAACTGCTGCAGAAATGTTTTTTTTCTTCTTTTTTTTTCTCCCCATGTCCCAAAAGCAAGGTTTGCTGTTATCTGTGAGCAGCAGCAGTATTCTTCATGAGGCTGGGGGCGGTAATGAAAAAGTTATGAGATCCCCCCCCCCCCCCCCCCCCCCCCCCTCGCGCTGCTTGAGAAGACTGATGAGCCTGAACTTGCAAATAAAGTAAAAACAATCACGGGAGAAGGGTGGGTAGGAGAAAAAGAGACACACACACATATACTGCGAATAAAAAGAGATGTGCTCGTATACTCCTGGAAGATTGATAGTGTCAATATCCACTTCATTTCTATGGTGCAATATGTCTCCTCCTTCACACTCAGCCTTCAGCTACAGAAAATAAACTCCACTGGTGATTGTCCACTTACTTGAATTGGAGTCCTCTCAAATAGTAACTGGCCTCGTTAAGATTTACAGCAATAAAACCGCTTTTAATAGCAAACGGACAAATCCGCAGATTGGGTTTCTGCTCCACGACAGAGGTCACGTTTCAAGCATTACCGTTTTATTTTAAGGAAACATTAAGCAGTTTAAACGACGTGTGTGTGCACAGTGGAATGTATCATTCAAATATACTATTGTTTATTGTAACGATTAATGGAATTCCTACACGAATGAAAGAATGGTCATTGTGGATTTGATCCTGGATTCTGAGATTCTCTTGAACTTCTTGGATTTTCTCCGGTTTCGCCCTGGACTCCCGTTTAAGAGGCTCCACCCGCCCACTTGCAGCCCACCGTACTGACAGCGGTGTGTATGCGCATCTGTAAATGCTCATTACATTTTCAAAAAGGCGTCCGTTGACCTGGCAGCCAACCCACGTCGCTATCGACGCATCCGGAGGCGCCCACGGAGCAGTTTGGATATCGACAGCGTTGTTGTAGAGGAGAATAGTTTTTGACAGAGTACGTGATAAATGTGTGTTTTATTGATAATCCTTGAGCGTACAGTATGTGGGGGCTGACTCCATTATTGTTTTTTTTCTTTTTTTTAAAATGAGTAATCCTAGACTTTACTCACACTCGTTCACATCAGCAGCTTGAAAAATCAGAGCTCACTGCTCTGAGTTTTATTCAGGGAGGATCGGTCTAATAAAGTCATTTTAATAAAGAATGCCCTTAAGATAAATGGCTGCTAGAAGTAAGAGTACATGCCCAGTTTCCAGCCAGTTTCCAGTATTTTGGTGGAGAAAAAGCCACCATGAGGAACTACGGAACACATAGTTACTCTTCTCTGCTCAGGTGGCAGTAAAATTTGGACATGGAGGAAAAAAGATGGGGGTTCTAGGTATGAATTATTAATTAAAGGAAAGGGTATTAAAACAAATACACTAGTACTTTAGCAAAACTCTAGCAAAATTACATTAACTTTCAAAGTTAGAATAAATGAGAATATATGGGAATAAATGGGAATGGATCTATCATTCACAAAATTGAAAGTTGGTAAAGCATCTACTGCTATGATTATAGGAATCATGATGATGGTCAAATTTTCAAAAAATGTTGAACTATCCCTTTAATGCAAGTACACTCCTCAATCCCATGCACACAGCACACTGCTTACTGCAGGGCTATTAAGGCCACACCCCCTTCATGCACTGTGCATTCCTCCATCACATGCTACACATTGGAGCCCAAAGCACATTGACTACTGAGTTGAATATTTCCAAAATACCCCGGCTTAACCTCTCATGGCAACTTTCCGGACATTTACTGGAAATTTTCCACCCCTTCGCAACCCTATTTGTGCATATTGCTCGTTGTACATAAAGTTTCTCAGCATGAATGGACGTGACATGAATGCTTCACACTCTTCCTTCATGCTGTTTAACCGCTGAAGCTCTGACGAACGTCAATTATTCAGACCTTTCTTTCTTCTTTTTTAAACAACAACCCACACGCAGTCAAGAATACATAAATTCCAACTCACCGACAGAGGTTGCGTCTCCGGATCAAGTGAGCACATGGCGAGCAGTCACAGTTGCTCCTCTAACGTGTGGTTACCAAGCAGTTCGTGCATCCAGAAAAAGCCTCATGACATTCAAATAAGACCACAGAGCTAACTAGCTAGAATGAGGCGTGGGCGGTTCCACACCGATGCTCCGCATATTGTGACTCAGCCATTATGTATGACTTTTAAATCACTTTTTTTTTTTATTCTTTGCCATCCAGAAAGAAAATAGCAGCTTCAAGTAGGAGTGTTTATTCCACTCTTTAAAAAGAAGTAGTTGGTGCATTTGAAAAGTTTCAGACACGTCTGTGGTGTTATTGTTATTTAATATGTAACTAATAGAAACTAATTCTTAGATAGAGAATAGAAACTCTTACATTTAAAGGGATAGTCCAACATTTTAGCTCATGACATTAGCTGCAATAAAGTTTAAATTCTCTCCACCAAGCAAAGTGTGAAGTCTGTCTTTACATTTACCTTGAAAACAGTTGAGTCTCATTACATTCAGTCATTATCTCATAGCATGGTGAATGTGCAGGTCACAACTCGTCCACCACAGCGTTTGGGAGTTGCTGGATTGTGATATTTGCTGAGTTTGATAAGGGAAACCAAAAAATACCATTAGCTGCATAGTAGTAAATGCGGCTCTGTTACGTTTAAATATGCATATTTTATACTATCCACAGTCCAAAAGCAATGTTTTTAAGAATAACATGCTCTATAAATCACGATCTGGATGAAAAGTGCAAAGTTTGGTGTTTGTTACTGAAGTGGAGACTTGTGGCTCGGAGCGTGAGGGAGGAAAAGTGAATTTTGAGAAACGTTGACGTCAGCCAATGAGATTTGGAGTTTAGCTTTAAACCCGCCTTTGTATGTTCAGGATTGGCTGCCAATGAAAAGGATGATGACGTAGTTGGATTGATGCCAAATGCATCAAACACATGACTTGTGGTGAATTTAGGAGAAATCTGTCTCTTGCCTTGGTTTTTTTTTTTCAGTTTTATTTTGAAGATTCAAACTTTCAACTTGCTCTTTATAATGTGTCACCTGTAGATCTGCCCTGATTACCCATCACCTGTCTCCACAACCCTTCCTGTCATCAAATAACGTCTTTTTAGCGTCCACAGCCGTAGAGATTGATGCGCATAAGCCATTGAACATGGAGACGAATGATTCTTTTCTTTGTAATTCATATTACTCAGGTTAGAATCTCAGGCATTGTTTCTGTTCATAGCTGTTTTACTCTTTATGAGTGATTTTGATCCTGTGATAAAAGTTTCATAGATTTCCTTAGATGCTCTGTTTTTTGGCTTGAGCCATTTTATATTTGTTAATTCTTTATTAGGTGAGGGATTCCTCCTGTCAGAGTGTTTTGTGTTAGTCTTATTTCCTTTGCTGTGATGATTAGTCTTGTTTTGTTTGTTTTCCCTTTCCTTAGATTTTTTTTTCAGATTTGTGTGCCACGATAACTTTTCTCATTCTGTTAAGAGTAAAAAAATCTACACACGTTATGTTATGGAAGCTAAACAGCTTGAAATCTTTAATTGATACATGTGTGAAAACAGTGCCGTGTCTCACCTTAAAGCAGCATATTGGATGTTTGACCTTTTGACCTGTTAAATCTGTGTTCAAACTGAATGATAGTATAATCATCATTTCAGATATCCTTTATTTCATCCCGTAGACACAAAAAGCACAGACTTTTACAGTTTGCCATTCATCCAGAAGCAGAAGTAGTGCAGCTGAGAAGGTTTGACTTCCCCCGCTTCTTTTGTCACGTTCCATACTCGTGCATGAACAAAAGACGTTGCCAGCGAGCATACGCGCGCGTGAGGAACTGCACCGACAATCACGATCGACAGCTCATATGCCCGAATCAGCGAGTTTCTTCAGAAGTGCTGAACACAACAGCGGACGGCGTCAGGCCTGTCGGAAGGCGCGTGTCTGTAACGCAAACAGCCCAGGGGATGATTGAAAAGCCGCTTCCCAGCTCCCCGCCTGCTCCGGGTTTGATTACTTTCCCGTCAGACGCTCCAAACGCGTCCTGGAATCGTCCGTGTCTGTGTTATTTTATGTATGAGCAAACAAATAACTGTCGCCAGCGGGTACTGTCGGCAGAGCTGTAAATATACAGTTACAGGTATGATGGAGAACTATTTTTAAGGCAAACAATGACTGTTTTTTTTGTTGTTTTTTTCTCCGCTATAAGAAAATCCAATGTTGCTTCCTGTGAAACATGGTCTTAGATATGTTTTAGTTTGTGCTGGCTGTTGGGGCTTTTTTTGTTATTATGAATAAACGATTAGCAGAAAATAGCTTGTTTATGCACTTTTAATAGGGTTAAGCCCAGTTCCTGACACTTGGGCTACCTTCAGACTACTCAATTAGGATTTCTTTGTGAAATCCGATCTTTTTTGCGAGGTTCTTCACATTTCTAATTAAATGTGACTTGTATGTGCGATTATTCTGATTTCCAACCCTGTCATGTATCTATTTAATCATTCAAGCCTGTAGGATAATCCCCCCAAAATAATTTTGAACATGGGATGAATAGATTTTTTTTATGGTCATACTTGTGCAAGCAGCAACTATGATAGTCATTAAAATGATTTTATACAAAGAAATGAGTACAAAATGGTTAGTGACTCAACTGATGGATGAAATCTTTGAAAAAAAATCTGGGCCCTAAATGGGTAATGCAGTCATGGAGATCTCTGACCACCGAAGCCTGTCCTCTTTGTCAAGTTTCTTCTGGTTTGAAGGATGTGTGGTACTTCTT
Source organism: Lepturacanthus savala (assembly GCA_030544235.1). Classification (NCBI taxonomy): domain Eukaryota; kingdom Metazoa; phylum Chordata; class Actinopteri; order Scombriformes; family Trichiuridae; genus Lepturacanthus; species Lepturacanthus savala. The sequence goes on from CM060474.1 coordinate 9,108,826, forward strand.
CTACCCAATATGCACCACATAAACATCAATACGTACGCTTGGTTCTGTGTTTAGTCCGGTTTTGTTAGTTTGGTCCCCAGAGTTCCAACCCTGCCCCAAAAGAAGTGGAACTCTGGTCCATTTAAAGTGGACCAAACTAGGAAAGCGTGAAAGCAACCTTATATCGATGAAATGTACCCAAATGTATTCACAACTTTAAGAATTGGAAATGTTACTGTGGCCTATTGCTGAGACGGCTGGGAGGCATTTGAGACTCTTTGTATTCGCTGTCAGGAATCACGGAAGGGGAATCGAGAGGCTAATCGACCTCAAGGGATGAAACCTCAAATCTTTGCTGCACTCGAGAGCGAAACAACAAGTGTGAGCTCCGTTTCCTGCAGCGTCTTTACAGATGTTTCTTTTTCTGCTTGGTCTTTATCTTGGCTATAAACTATAGGGGGGGGGAGTGTTTTCAAATGACAACCTACTGACAAAAATCTCCTCTTTGAGACTGACTTCTAAGGGCAAAACACGTCAAAGGCTGCTTCAGCTTCCTTTAGAGCTGAAAACAACTTGACTAACTTGGAATTTCCCAGATGGCGGCAAACAATTCCATACAGTTCATTAGTGTCTGTCTTCTTCCTGTGAACAGTATGGATCAGAAATGGAAAATAATGAGTTTCAGTTAAAAGACAGCATGAGTCAGAGCGTTAAAATGACAAAAGGAAAGGAGGGAGTAAAGTGTTGTGTGATTTTTTTTTTCTTTTTTTTTGCAGCCATGCTTGTCGTATGGCATCCTCGGTCCAGGCTGAAATATCTATTCGATTTAATGGACATAAAGCATTTACACATCCAAGATCTGCAGAACTTGCACTCGGCTGCTGTGCCACACTTTCACAAAGCATATGCAGCAAACAGCAGCTTGACCTTCCCTCCTGCTCGTCTATCCTTTTCTCCCACTCCACTCTCTCCCTGCCTGAAGGCAGAGTGTCTTTCTTTATGCACAAACCTACATAAGGAGATATGGGGCTTTTGTGTTTGAACATCATGATTGTAACACAATATTTTCTAATGACAACAGCACTTTTGGTGTCTTGCTGTTTCTTTGTTGCGGAACGTATTAAATAGGAAAATAACAGATTCCGTTGGTCATAAAGAAGCATTTTTATAGATGTATAATTTACAGTTCAAAAGATAGTGTTCACTTAGAAATTATCCTCATTTTTTAAAAGAAAAGCAGTGTTTTTTAAGGAATCCAGAAACCATGATTTTTTCCAGATCATTACCAAAATTGAGTCATGTGTTCATGTCACCTATCCCAACATTTGCTGAAAATTTTACAAAAATCCAACCAAAATTTTTTGAGATACATGACCGTTACTAAGTTTGGGGTCACTTAGAAAAGGACTGTTTTTTTCAATGAAGATAACTTTAAACTAATCAGAAATGCACTCTATATATTGCTAACATGGTAAATAAAATTATATAATAATAATATAATAAATAAAAATAAACTTTTCGAGATGCAAATGTATGGTTTTTGGTGTAATATCTACATAGGTGTATAGAGGCCCATTTCCAGCAACTATCAGTCCAGTGTTCTAATGGAACAATGTGTTTGCTCATTGCGTCAGAAGGTTAATGGATTATTCAAAAACCCTTGTGGAATCATGGTAGCACAGCTGAAAACAGTTTAGCTGGTTAGAGAAGCTAGAAAACTGATCTTCCTTTGATGAAAGCAAAGTTTGAAGGAAAAAAATTCAAATACAAATCATCATTTCTATTCATTTTATAGCTCATGATGGTAAATAGAAGTGTGACTTTTCACGGAAAACACAAAAATGTCTGGGTGACCCCAAACGTTTGAACAGTAGTGTATAAATGAAACAAGCCTATACATGCCTTTTGTAAAACAGTTATTATCTTTTGAAATGACTCTTTAATGTTGCAGCTGTGCCCTGACTGTGCTCCTCTTATCCGCCGGCGCTTCTCTTTCCTCAGTCACATTTCGCTCACGCTGCAGCCTTGGCTATAGATCTCCGAAAGACCCAGCAGTGACGGGATCGGGGGGCAGCGTCCATTACGGTTGTCTGCCCCCGCCTCGGCTGCTGAAGGCGATCAATACGCCTCCACCGCTGCTCCGCTCCGGGCCCACCACTTTCCGAGAAGCGGCGAGACCTCAAACCGATACCCTCCAGGTCCGGTGGAAGCGTTTCTGTCCGTCCTGCTGTAGAAAGAGACCAACTTTTCAATCGTGAGCGAAAAAGCGAGCTGAAAACACTCTGTATCAATAACAATCAAATTTAATTCCTGCAGCGTGCTTCAAGGATTTTGGTATTCTGAGCTTTCTGGGACTCATTTGAGAGGGAAAAGGCCGTGGAACAGTTTGAAATATCATTTTAACGATAGCCAGTGGAATTTGACACCGACTGTGGCAGCAGGTGAAGACCCAATTAGGCGGGTTTTTTTATCGTGGAGCCTGGAGGGGCCGTTCAGAGACTGAGATGCCATACAGGACACTTTCATAAAGAATAAGAAATAAAAACCAGAAGCCAGAACTTTATTTCTAAACTGTCCCATTTCTTCGCAGTAATTTGAGACACGGTGGAGCCACCTCCTTCATGCTCCTCGTCTCTTTCCATAATCTGGCTCCGCGCCCGCGGGGGGCGTGTTTTAGATTTGCCAGTTGCTTTAGCTGACAGTTGAGCTCATCAGGGAGCTGTGTAATACAGTACACAGCCTTACAGGGCCTTGTCTCCAGTCAGCTTGTTAGGACGGCTTGTTTGACACCGTGTGCCGGGCACGCTGACAACCCGCTGTATGCTAATTCAAACACGCCACCGTGTCCCCGATCCTGCAGCTCCACGGTGATTTATCAGGCACCACGTATCAGATGTGCACCTCAGCAGCTCCGGTCGTCGGACGCCCCTGGAGCGCGGCTGTTTACTGCAGCTCGCGACCGCTGGAGATGACAGCGCCGCCATTTTGGTTTGGACCGAAATAGCTCACATTTGGACAGATTTCCATGGAAACATGCGCAGCCGAACCTTTGATGATTCTTCTGGGGCCATTGTGAGGTTGATATTTGTGGATTCAGATTGGAATATCTCAAAAAGTATTCAATTGCTGTTAAATCTGACCTAGGTATCAGCCTCAGAATGAATTAAAACAACTATGATAATCTTATAACTTTTTTTTTCCTCCCTCTGCAGTCCATGTTGTTTTTCTGTTTATTGTTACTCATTTTAACTACCACCAAAATCTACACGCTGCACCTTTAAATAAATTTACATATTTCCCCCAAAGCTTAATTTCCGATGACAGTTTGGGCTGTTTTTTCCTCCGCGTGTCAGGACAAACAATCATAACTCTCTTTCTTTGAATAATTGCTTTCTATCAGCTCATTTGTCCCCTTTGGGAGTTTGTGTACAAGTACGTTATGTAACCAATTAATTTGACTTTTCTATTCAGTTAAAAAAAAGGCGGCGTGGCTCCAGCGATCTCTTCGGTAGTTGATGTAATGCGATTTTAGTGTTTAAACACACGGGGTGATTTATTCAAAGCCGTGAAAAAAGGCCGCCTCCGTCATTAACTCCGGTCCGGCTCATGTTTCGTGTTTCGCCTCCTTATGTCGCCCTGCGGATGAAGTCGCCACAATCCTCATTATGCATGCGCAAAATGTCATTCTTTTCCGTTCCTTGTTTGGAAGCTCATTTGCAGTTTAAGTGGTTGTGTTAGCGAGCGGCCTTGCAGCAAAAACGCTCCGTCACAAGCTTACAACACACACACAAGCATGCATTCAGAGTAAATGAAAATCTGTGATTTGGGTACATATCCTCAGGTTAGCGCGGCCCCGGCGTGTGTGTGTGTGTGTGTTTGCTCACGCACGCCCGCCTGAGTCGCTACGGGTCATTGCTAAGTGTTTCATGTGTATCTGCTCAACAGCTGGGGGCTTAATGAGGAAATCTTATCTGTCCTTAACAAGACCTCTCAAAGCAGCATCATGCTTTTTCCTTCCCTCTAACACGCATTAGGCTCGCTCCGCCGACAACACGGACGCCTCTCGGTGGCCCAATTTGCTGCATTACCACTGTAACTTCCTAATGTCTGTCACAGGCTGTGCCGGCCCGGGTAGATTGGGGCGGAGGACTGATCGAACACGCGCTTTTGCACGGAAAATCCATTTTGTTTGAGCCGTTCGATTGATGAAACGGGGCCATGTGTGTTTTCCTTCTCAGGGGATTTGGATGGAAGGAGGGGGATGCATTTGAAGAGGTGTGCACACCTGCATGAAAAGCACACACACACACACACACGTACAGTACAACCACACTCGTTCAGGTGTCAGTTTAATGAACCTCAGCTGTTTCTGCACAAACAGCCTCGTGATGCACGGGTGTAACATTGATTGGAAATATTGCTTTTTAAATATCCACCTTTGATCCCAAAAATTCCATCAACTGTTATAGATAGATAGATTTTTTTTTTTAATTTGTCCGAATTCTTACCAGAACACCATTGATCTCCCTGATTCCTGTTTTAATTTTCCTTCCGTGAGGCTTCGGCAGCTGTGAGGGGAAAAGAAAAAAACGCTGAAAGACAAAGAAGTCATGTCGATCAGAGCAGGAGAAACGCACGGGAGAGGATTGAGAGGCCCCCCTCCGGCCAATGAGCAAGCCGGAGACTCTAAGCCCCGCCCACTGCACATCTGTACGATGACGTCAGAGTCCGGCGGACTGCGGCGCACACACACACACGTGGATGTGCTGAAGGGCTTAGTAGCCCCTGATGGCAAAGATCCTGCACATCCAGCATCCATTAAAAGGACGCACTTCTCTAAAAAAAGATTCCCCACTCATGCTTCCATTTTTTTTCCCCCTAAAGCCAAGCATCAGTTTCTGCGCATGTCTGCATAATCTAACACTTAGTTGATAGAAAATGTGTTAATAATTCAGTTTCAGTTTTTTGTGTTTTCCATTCGTTTTCTTTATAATTATGAAAACAACAAGGTGAGAAAACCACCATGATGAGCCCAGGGATCACACGCCCTGCTATTAAGTATTTTACTTGTATAATCTTAATTATGCAAGATTTCACACCTTTAACTTGTTAAAATCTAAAAAATAAACTGATACAGGGGCATCATTGAGTTTTATTCATATATCACATAAGAAAACCTCAGCTCCAACACTAAATAAAGTATTTTTTATCTGTGATAAAACATAATGTTACTGTTACAGCGTCAATATCCACATCATCAATACAATAATAACATAGTTTATAGATATTTAATTTAGATTTGAGCCATTTGTGTGATTATTTAATTGGCTCCTTTCTAATCTCCCTTTTAAACATCTTATAGAATATATTCTTCATGTTCTGTATCGATCCTCAGTGTGATTTCTATGATTTTATGGACAAATAATTGATCTTTGAACTCTTACCTTATCAATCATTTAACTTTGCATTGCATATAATTTATATTATTTCAATTATTTTCTCTAATTTGGGTCACTTTGGTCTAGTTTTAAGTCATAAATGTAGTATTTTTATCTGTAGTAAAACACAATTTTAGATTTACTTTGCAATATATCTGCTCTGTCACAGCAACACAAATTGATTCTGACACTTCTGTAGTCACCTCACATGTTGGGGACTTCTTCCCATACCAGGTTTGAGTGCATAACCTTCGTGGTTGTGAAGATATTCAGTATTTATTATCATTTACAGCAGGAAAACTGACAAATCAGCCTGGGACTTAAGTAGTTAACCACACTGCAGCTGCCACGCAGATATGTTGGAGAAGCCAGGAATGTTGACTTGTCTGTTTTCTTAAATTGCAGACGTGTCAAATCAATGTGATTCCTACTAAGTTGAGAAAAAATAGCTAAAGCACCAGTATGGCCCTGTGTATTTTGAATCTAATTACTGGCCTTTTGCTAAATATACAGCAGGGTTGTGGTCAGAACCTCTGTGACATCTCTGTAGGCGAAGCAGTCACTTTTTGTAAGCTCTCGCTGCTACGATCACACACACACACACACACACACACACACACACACACACGTCTGCTGCTGACAAGATTGACCCCAGGATGTTCTCCCACCGAGCTTCGCCCAAGTTTTCTATCCAATCAGCCAATCAGACGCCAGCCCTGGACCTCAGGCCCCATCTGGAGCATCTCTGCTCCGCGAAACCACCTCTGCTGCCGATTTATTAATCCTGTTGCCTGATTGTCTTCTGAACGCACCTCGTTTGCCTTCTCGCCGGGTCAAAAGCGAACAGACGTGGCGTCGGAGTATTCATTTTCGGGTCGATCCGCAGTCTGTTTCCCCCGCTTCAGGTGTGCAGCGTCAGCTCAGTCCGGATAACGGGATCCGCCGCCCCCACAGCTGGGAAATTCTGTTAATCCCTGACGTCCGGAGCGAATACTTTGAAGTCTCCCGGAAAACCAAAACACCCCCCGTGATGAGCGGAGAGCAATCAAAAAGCCACGCCGCTTCATCAAGCTCACAGAAGCATGGATAACAACAAGAATCCAACCCCTCCCGACCAGTTTAACAACCGAATCATGGTGGAGCACTTCCTGTTTATTTGGATCCGGTTGTCCTCTTTATCAAGACACAAGACGTTAACTTTCGAACGCCGGCTGCCGATTTCAACGGAACAAAGAAAACTATTTAATTTTTCACTTTTTTTTTTGTTTTTGCTCTCCAGATGGCTCTCCGTAACTCGGGCCGAGAATTGGATCAGACCGTTTCAGCAAATCGTGGATTACTCTTGATGAGAGACAATTGGATGAGAAGCGGAGACGGGTCACCGGTCGTGAAGTGTGTTGGAGTGAAAGTGCTTTTCTTTTTACATGAGAGCGCAGTTAAAAGCTGCCCGTGTGCACTTTTTTCTTTTTATAAGCGCTGGAGGCGGTCGTATGTCTTCGAGAGAAAAAAGCCTTGCAACGTCCGCGGAAGACGGCGAAAGGGTCAGAGGCCGAAAATGACGATTGGTGTTTTGGTCTGATATCTGGCTGGAAAAGAGCTGAGAGCGAGATGCTCGCAAAATAATGAAAGCAGTTTGTGGAATCAATGCAATTTGGCTTTCAAAAGTGGCGAATCAATAGTAAAACAGGTCACTTAACTGCTAGAGTTTGATCCGATCATGCTGATTTTCTTTACATACATTTCTTGAGTTAGAAAACCACCATGATGTTTTAGTTGCCCAATCTTGATTATGGGGATCTTTTCCCTTTAACCTGTTAAAATACCCCCCCAAAGAAACTGATATGGGAGCAGTTTTATTCATATATTGTAAGATAAAACCTAAAACATTAAATAAAATATTTTTATCTGTAGCGAAACACAATGTAACTGTTACAGAATCAATATATATCATCAATATTCATGTCATCAGTACAATAAGAAACTAGTTTAATATAGTATCAGTAGTAAGGCTGCAACTAACCACTATTTTGATATTTAATTAATAATCATTTTATTTGGTCCTTTATAATCAGCTTTTTAAACATGTTAGAGAATATATCCTTCATGATGATGTAGTGTGACTTCTATGATTTTATGGCCAAATAATTGATCTTTGAACTCTTGTCCTATGAATCACTGAACTTTGCATAGCATATAATTTGATTATATTTAATTGGTTCCCTTATAATCTCCTTTTTAGACGATTGGTGTTTTGGCCTCACCGGAAAAGGAGCTTTTTTTTCAATTTTTTTTTTTCTTTTACAAGATGCTCGCAAAACAATGAAAGCGGTTGTGGAATCGACGCAGCTTCGCGTTCAGAAGTAGCAGATCGGTAGTAAAAACGGGTCAATTAACCGGTAGAGTTTGATCCGAGCCTGAAACTTCTCCTCGCGCTCCTTGGGGGCCTCCGGCTGCACCCGATCCGTCATCCGGCTGACAAGCCGGAGGGGTTTTTTATTTTTTTATTTTTTTTGCAGTCAAATCACCACATTGCTTTGACGCATCTCATCATTCCCTAACCTTCTTCTTCGCGGTTTTCTTATTTAACTGCTGATGAATTGTGCTGCTCCAGCCTCCCAGCGAACAGGCCATCGTTCATCCTGCATGTTTCAGACACTGATAACCCCAGCCCCTCCCTTCCTGTTCCACAGGAGAAAATTGCCACAGTTAAGAAACGCAAGCATCCGTCTCTTCTTCCAATCAATACTGAGCATACACTGCAAAAAATGGACGCTAGGGGGATTTTTTTTATTATTATTTATACATACCATTTTTTTCCTATGCATTCTTTTTACTTCAGCACACATAAACAGGCTGTTTTCGCTCGTCGGATGAACGTGAAATGACTCTTGAAGGACGTTTCTCCTCCCTTTTTTTTTTTTTTTTTTTTTACAGTGCAAACAGAGCAAAACGTGCGTGTGCGTCTCTGATGCCAATAGAGGCGACATCAGCAGCAGCAGCAGCAGCAGCAGCAGCAGCCACTGCGCTCTGTTTGCTGTTGATGCTCTGCGCGGTTATTGGTGAAGCCGGAGGAGGAGGAGAGGGAGGCGGCAGATAATCCGCGCACAGACGGACGCGTCCGCGCCGCTGGCAGAGCTGCTCGCGGCGGGCGTCGGAGAAAGGGGGGGGGGAGAAGGAAAGGACCATGGAGCCGCTGTCTTCTCTCTCCTAGTAATTTTTTTTTGTTTTTGCACGCGAAGCGAGAGTTGACTTGTTTTCACTTTTTTGTCATCGCGTTTTTTTTTTGTTTTTTTTTTTCGCCCTCCGCTTTTCTTTTCGCTTTCGCGCGGAGCGTTGCGCATCTTCCCCGGAGCGCGTCACCATCCGGTGCCAGGGAGCGCAGCGTCGGGGTCAGTGGGGGGGCTGATCCGAGGCTTCTGGAGCGTTTTCCGCGAACGTTTTGGCTGATTGTTTACACATATATTTCAAAAAAACAACAACAACAAAACAACACGCGGATCAGTTGTGGATTGTTTGCTCATCAAAGGGATTATGATTTTCGCAGACATGAGTACGGGGACCAACTCCCCCAAGGTGCATCCGCCGAACGGGACGAGGTTTTACACGTTCCAGGCAAGTGAAGTGGTTGTTATTTATTTTTATTTATTTGTGTATATATATATACACAGTCTGTGAATTGTCTTTCTTCTTTCAGTTTGAAACCAGCAAAGAAAAAAATGCTGCTGTGGTGCTTTCATTGTCATATTTGTGTGTAGGACATTTCTGCAATGCTGAGTTCTGGGTGTTTCCTATGTTCCTATACCTGCATGTGTTCACTGATCCCTTCAGACCAGCTCAATCCTCATTTCCCATGGGATTGGATTGGATTTGCAATACAGTCCACACTATGTATATATATATATATATATATATATATATATATATATATATATATATATATATATATAGAGAGAGAGAGAGAGAGAGAGAGAGAGAGGGAGAGAGTAGGTAATATATGTCTCTATGTTACTTCTTTATGGACATTATAATGACTGGGCACATTCACTTAGCATATGTGTATATATATATATATATATATATATATATATATATATATATATATATATATATATATGGAATGTCTTTTAAATTGAGTGACGTTAAGGCTATAATGTCCATAAATAAGCAACATAGACTTAATTACATTAATATACTAAAGCTTATGAAATGAAACATCCGAAGGTGGTATTATGAGAAACTCCAGAGTTTGTCTTCTGGTAAATTATGCATGCATATTGTATGTCTGTGTTTGAATTGCTCTCTAATTCAACTGTATTACCCCTCCTGCCCAGTCAATAAAGAGAAAGCGCCAAAGTGCCCGTGCGTATTTCGGGGCCGGAGCGCGGCGACGCCAGCGGTGTCAGTGGACACTGCTGGCGATGGAATGCGTTCCCACGTGACTCTCATATCCAAGCCTGCGCTTTCTGTTTTCGCCGTGACCGTGAGGAGGAAAGGAAGGAGATTTCATCCTAGGGTTTTTTTCGTTGTTGTTGTTTCTTAAGAATCTGCTGGAAAAAGAAGGTGATGATAGGGGTCGGGGGTCGGGGAGGTGGGTGTTAGCATCCAGACAGGTGCAGTCAGCATGATTTCATAAGCTGCTGCTTTGCCGAAGATGAGCTGCGAGTGGTTTGTGGCTTTTTTTTGTTCCAGAGTGAGCTGAAGTGCTGATGGGAGCTGTGTTTTAGATGAGGTGGTTTATGCAGAAATACACCTGCCTCATCACCAGTCTAATTGTAACCCGAGAGTCTCACCTGCACATTTAAGTACAGTTTTTTTTTCCAGCCCTGTCTGTGTTGTGATTATGTTAGATGACTCCTCGCTTTTTTAGAACTACAAAGGAAAAAAAAATGGGCCTGGAGCTGCAGGGGCCCAATAAGCCTCAGTATCATTATCCCCTGCCTCCTAAATCACACATCATCCAATATCTTGTTCGCCCTAACCGCTGAGCCACGGTGACTTTCGCATTTGAAGATTTTTTTTTTCTTCCTTTTTTACCCTTCAGCGCCGGGGACGTCGTAAACCTCAGCTTTGCCTCTTCATGTCAAATCATTAGCGAGGGAAAAAGCTCCCGGAGGGCACGTACCTGTTGGAAGAAGCTGCTCTGATCAAATCAAAGACGTACTATAGCTCACAGATTATAGGCCCTGGAAATCCCCATGAAAAGACGGAAACTCAAAACTCTTTTTTTTTCTTCCCTTGAGGTGATATAAGATCTATCATGCATCACCACAGTGATAAATGGCAAATCAGGGCTTTTCCTGGTCAGCCATTTTGACCCTTTTGGATTGTTTACTGACTTCTAACGCTGTTCTTTTATCAGACGGCCCTTCTTTATTAGGAATCATAAACCCGCTGGGGCAAATTGAATTAAATTGCAAAGCAGGCGCCTTATTTGAAGCCACGGCGGCTCCCGTCAGGGCGATGAAGTTATTCAGTTGCGTTAGTATTCACACAGGCTCTGCAAACATGTACCCAGAAGTGTCAGAGTTTGCTTAGTTGGGGAGGTCTGTTAGATCTGCCAGCACAGCTGTGTCTACAGTCTGTGTATCTTGCTCCTTAATGACATTTGGAAGGAATAGACGTGGTACATTATTACACGAAGAGCAGCCCTCAGTGGAATAGAATAGCGCTCCCTTTTTTTATTTGGAAACCTGTTGTCAGCACATGGTTAAGAAAATCTGTGGGTTTTTTTAAGACGATTTCTAACGCTAGCTTTGTAACAACGGCAACACTTACACTACCTTTCAAAAGTTTGGGGTCACTTAGAAATATCTTAGTCTTTGAAAGAAAAGCACAATTCTTTCAATGAAGATAACTTTAAACTAATCAGAAATACACGCTATACATTGCTAATGTGGTAAATGACTATTCAAGCAGCAAATGTCTGGTTTTTGGTGCAATATCTACATAGGTGTATAGAGGCCCATTTACAGCAACTATCAGTCCAGTGTTCTAACGGTACAATGTGTTTGCTCAATGCATCAGAAGGACAATGTAATAAGATTTACTATTCATTTTACAACTCATGGTGGTAAATAAAAGTGTGACTTTTCATGGAAAATACTAAATTGCCTGGGTGACCATAAACTTTTGAATTGTAATGACATTTCCCATGTTCATGGCATTTATCTGAAGCATGGAGACCACAATTTCACTGATCCGTACACTATTGAGCATTTTACAAATTTCTCTCTAACCAGATTTTCAATATAATGGAAGTACACAGGGCAGATGTGAATCCTAGTAGAAAAACCTATTTAACTTTGTGAAAAACTGAATGAACACTGGTAGGAAGCTCAGAGTGTAGTAGCACCTGTCTCAGTAAGCTGCATTGTGTAATGTATCACATTTCGTTCATTTGTATTTTGGGTCAGTGACAAATAATGTTTGGCAAGATGAGAAAGTCTTAAAAACTAAAGTCTAAAAAACAAAAATGCTGTTTTTTAATCAGGGATCTAAAAATGTTGTGTTCATGTTGGTTTCATGTTGACATTTCAAAGTCCATTTGTATAATGTTTTTAACAAAAGTCATGATTTTGTGTGATTTTTCTTTTTTTTACACAGAATGTCAAATGGTGTAACCGAAAAAAATGATACATTTTAAATATACAATCCACTTAGAATATAAAACTAGTTGATAGCAAAACCCTTTTAAGAAAGTTAAACTGCTTGGTACCAAGTTATTAGGGTTACACCACATGACAGTTTTGTCACTGACCCATTAGCGCTAAAACGCTTGGAAATGAGTGTTATGCTCCTATTTGCAAGGTTTAATAGAGCCGTTCAAAATAGTTGCAACATATCTAGCTCTGGTTTCAAAAGTCAGTCGGCAAGTCCTCTATAAATTGCAGAAGATATTGACAACAAGTAAGATTACACCATGAGCTTCCTGTTGTGCTTCCTGTTTGGGAAAATCTGCCCTGTTCACTTCTGTTATATTGGAACTTCTGCCAGACGGGAATCATTCCAAGTCTCAATACTGGAGGAATCAGAGAAATTATGGTCTGTGCTAGATATCAGAGCTGATTAGTTAATTAATCACTTAGTTGCCAACTATTACATTAATCGTCAGCTATGTTGATAATCAATTCATTGGTTTCTATCACTTTTAAGAAGAAAATGTCCAAATTCTCTGGTTCCAGCTTCTCTTCTCTGATTATTTTCTGGTTTCTTTAGTCTTCTCTAATAGTAAACTGATGATCTTTGGGTTGTGGACTGTTGGTCTGGACAATAAAAGATATTTTAGGTTGAATCTTCAGCTTTAGGGAACAGTGATCAATATTTTGTACCATTTTATGAGCCAAACAAGTAATCGATTAATCATTTCTATAATCAATAGATTAATTGACTATCAGAATAATCTTTAGTTACAGCCCTACTTTAAGATACATACCAGGAACGTGGGAAATGTGGTGAGATGTCCAAAATACCAAACTATTCCTTTAAGGTTTGCAATGCTAACCTTCCTAATTTACCATGTTGGAATACTCATATTTGATAATTACTGCTAAAGCCAACAGTTAAGGAATAGCCAAAAGCTATTAATATTCTGATGGGGACATGAACTTGGCAATCCATCCAAACTAAACCATCCAATTGTGTTTATTTTATTGTTGGTGTTATGGTGGCACTGGAATCAAAGCCGTTAAGTCACAAGGATATATTGTCTTGGATTCATGAATGTCAATCCATCTTGGAGATTAGATATTGCACCGTGTAAGTGAAAACTTTGACCTGCTGGTGCCACTTGGTGACAAGTCGGAAGATTGCCAAGACCATTAAAGATTTATCCTCTGAGGACCTTCATTGTCTGTACAAAATTTACATGGAAGTCACTTCAGTAGTTGAGATATGTCAGTCTAGACCCCAGCCATAAAAAAAATCACTTTTAGCTTGTGTTGATAAATAAGTGAATAAATGTACCAAGTAACGCTGTGCAATTCATATAATTTTAATCTCGATTTTGATTTGCGTGTCAAACGATCTCCAAAATCATATAATTGAGTTAAAACGACATTTCACATTTTTCATTACACAATAAAAATAAATATAAAAAGAGATAAAAAGTGCTAGTGCTAGGGTGGGAATTCTAGGATGCGAGTGCTAAGGCATGAGTCCTAGTGTGCGAGTGCTAGTGTGCGAGCTAGCATGAGTGCCCAAGTGCGGTAGCATGAGTGATAGTGCGTGAGTCCTAGTGCGGGAGCACGAATACTAGTAGACGATCGTAGGAGCTTGAGCGCTAGCACAGAGTGCTAGTGCATGATTGCAGGAGCACGAGTGCTAACGTGTGAGTGCTAGTAGAAGCAAGATATATGTATATATACACATAATGTGCAAGATTTGTTTTTAGATGGCAACACAACAAATCTGTTCATCTCAAATAAAAAGCACAATCACTCATGCTGAATAAATGCATTGTGCAACGAAAAAATAATCATTTGAATAATTGTGATTTCAATATTGACCAAAATAATCATAATGATTTTTTTTCCATAATCAAGCAGCCTTAGTACCAAGTACATTATGGGCTCTGTGTAAATCCCTGTTGGTGCTTTTCTGTCTATGTGTGGGTGTTGGAATGACACCAAGAAGATTCCTCTCATTGGACAAGGTTAGCTACTAGAGCTCTGAACCCACTGGACCATATTAGCGGGTTCAGAGCAGAGGGTCTCCGTTGTGACATGTCTTGTGCTCAGACCATGTCCAAAGTCGTGCTGCTATATAAAGTCCAAAAGATATATGGGATAACCCTTGTAGTCATTATAAAAACAGGACAGATCTCGACACTTTATAGAGCTGTAGAGTCAACCGGAGAAATGGCGTCCCAATGTTTCTGCTCCCCGGGCGATTTTTCTGGCGAGATGTGCATAATTCTGGGATTTGTGCTATGATGAAATACTCTAAGTTCACAGAGTGTAAAATTTCACATAAGTTGCATCCGGTGTTGTGAGCCAGACTCTAACACAGACACTCATTATATGGTTTTATTAAAATCATAAAACAGCATAATTGGTGTAATTCCCCATCTTTTTTACTCGGTCTTAAATCAAATTGGGTGCATTCAGATTCAGCTTGAGCCTGCATTCTTCCTTTGTTACATTATTAGTTGCATTGTCCATGTCCTTGTGTTTAATATCCCATTGTCCCCATCCCATAATACGCTGCCAAATATTTTGTCAGGGTTGAGCTACCTGAAAAATGAGATATAATTGTTTCCCAGTATTTGTCCTTGGTTGTCAAATTAGTGCCGCTTATGATTAGTCTCTTCAGCTTGGCCCTAAAGGCTTCTCTCGCTGTCTCAGATGCATTGTTTTCCTCCCGACCAGTACAGTCTGTCACCTTTACTGATAGGAGGTGGTGTCGTGGCGAGAGGCTCATACTGTAGGGTTAATTGAAAGTAATTGGAGAACAAGAATGAGGAAACAATGACTACTGGGTCTTATCGGCAGTTGGGCAAAGTCACGTGGAATTTGAGAGCTGACTTTCAGACAGATTGGCAGAGATGTTGTTCCTGTCTTGCCGGGGTACTACACTACTGTTCCAAAGTTTGGGGTCACCCAAACAATTTAGTGTTTTCCATGAAAAGTCACGCTTTTATTTACCATCATGAGTTGTAAAATGAAGGAAAATATAGTCAAGACATCGACAAGGTTACACAAATGTGATGCTTCAGATACTCAACCTGCTCAAAGGAAGGTCAGTTTTCTAGCTGCTCTAACCAGCTAAACTGTTTTCAGCTGTGCTAACATGCACATGGGTTTTCTAGTCATCCATTAGCTTCTGACGCAATGAGCAAAAACATTGTACCATTAGAACACTGGAGTGATAGTTGCTGGAAATGGGCCTCTATACACCTATGTAGATATTGCATCAAAAACCAGACATTTGCAGATAGAATAGTCATTTACCACATTAGCAATGTATAGAGTGTATTTCTGATTAGTTTAAAGTTTCTTCATTGAAAAAAACAGTGCTTTTCTTTCAAAAGTGAAGTAACCCAAACTTTTGATTGGTAGTGTATCCATCCATTCCTCTCTGGAGGTGGAGGGGAAGGCTCCTTCAAACTAACCCTCTCTTAATGAAGTTGACTAGCATTTGGGAAGTTGCCACCCTGGTGGCTCGGCCAGGTTGAAGTTCATCCAAGAACATCTGTTAACAACACTCTCAGGTGTTTCTAAGCGAGGCCCAATCCCACTTAATCAAACCTATAAAGCCAAGTTTGGCTCTTCTTTCTGACAGTCTGACTGAGGGTTTGTGTCCTGGACTTGACAGATAAGACAAACAACATAGCCGTGTAGGCGGATTTAAGAAGTCGTTTAACTATGCTGATAATCAGTTAATTGGTTTGAGTCATATTTAAGAAGAAAACATCCAAATTCTATGGTTCCAGCTTCTCAAATCTGATTATTTTCTGGTTTCTTTAGTTTTCTATACTAGTAAACTGATGATCTTTGGGTTTTGGATTGTTGGTCTGGACACAAAAAGACATTTTATGTTGAATCTTCAGCTTCAGGAAGCAGTGATCAACATTTTGCACCATTTTATAAGCCAAACAACAGATTATTCGACCATTATTACCATTAATTACAGCCCTACTTAAAGATACATGCCAGGAACCTTGCCAGGATATCCAAAATACCAAAGTATTCCTTAAATGTTTGCAATGCTAGTCTTTCTACTTTAGCATGTTGGAATGATCTGAACCGATCACAACCGGGACTCTGTGGTAGGGCGCTTATAATCCCGAGCGCAGGAATGACACGGCGCCTCTTATTCAGCGCTGACAGCCTCACACCTTCACACTCACGGCAAAACACTCCCTCATAAACTTAATCGGGCCTCGCGGAGCAGGGCAGAGCCGGCGTGAGAGGATGACTCACCATGTGACAGCAGACAACAGTGTGAAGGACGAGTAAGCACCTATTCTGTCTGCTCCCAGGAGTGCCTCGTCATGTTGATGTCTTAACTTCCACTTTTATCTATGGAGAGCATTTCTCCAGTTTATAGTCTCATGGACTGGAGCTGATTTCCTTCTGCCTTTGGTAGTAGTTTCTTTTATTGTGACCTTGGCCTTTACGAAGGTGTCAAGCTAGTTTGAATATCTGACAACTGTGGAGGTTGGATATCATAACTTCTCCTAAAACACTTGAATCTCCCAGTTTTTTTTGTCAGAATTCAGTCCAAATCCAATCTGACGTAACCCTGGCGACATCAGTGTAACGCTGTGATGCCGCCATGTGAGATTATTGCTCGTCTCTATTTAGATCATTGTCAATTAAATAATTTTGGATTGTCAATCAGACAAAAGGGCTTTCAGTCATTAATTATTACAATTATTGACCAAAAAAGCATCAAAAATGTCGTAGCCGCTGTTCCAGTTTAATCCTTTTCTTATCCTCTTTGCCCGGCGTTCTATATTAGTGACCTCTCACTATATGCTGCGTGTCAACACTTACGTTAATCTTCAAAATCCGCATTTGGCGCAGCGTAACGAGAGGCTAAATTCAGGGTTTGTGGCCGCTTTTGAAGATTTTTTTTTTTGCATATATATATATAAAAAAAAAATGTTTGGCAACGTCGGGCGTCACATGATTGCGCAGGTGGATCCCGGAGGGGGTGGGAAGCCGTTTCTGTGCCGAATTGGATAACGATGTGTGTGCCTGTGCATCCATGGCAACGGGTAATTATGAGAATTTGTGACGCAACCAAAAAAAAAAAAAAAAAAAAAAAACGATAATAATAAAATAAACTCAAGCGTGAAGCAGGCACACATACAGTACACGCACAGTCACGCATACAGAGTGATGTGCCCAGCTGTGGGAGCGAGCTTATCTCCCCAGCTGTCTTACCCAGCGCCCTGTCACACACACACACACACACACACACACACACGCTTCCCCCCCTGCTGCCATGTGTCCAGGGCCGGTTGATGGAACAACAAAAGGTGGCCACATGCAAATGACCACAGACGTGACAAATTGATACACGGCCGACAGATTGGAGTCGAAGTGCTTGACCTTTCATTTGTTACACTGTCACTACGGTAATTGCTCACAATTGCCCCTGACACTGTCAAACCAACCCTCAGACACACACAGACCTCCGCTCCGTATCTGTTTCCTGCCGCTGGTCTTTTGAATAGTGTGTGTGTGTGTGTGCGTGCGTGCGTGCGCTCGTGCACGTCGGAGCCCTGTGCCCTATTTTCTTGGTCTTTTTTTAATCAGCCCTCGTGCATTTAAAATCTGGCCGGGGCAGATGGGGAAGGGAGTTTGACCCACTTTGATGGATTCCACACCGATTAAAAGGATGAGTGAGCTTTCGAAAGCAAGAGCCCCCTGTATATGTGTGTGTGTGTGTATGCCTGTTACTTTTATGTATGTGTTTGTGTGTGTTAAACAAGGGACAGAGAGGAGTAGGTGACTGTATGTGTGTATGTGTGACTGTAAAAGCCTTGATCACTATATTGTGATCTTTTGTTTAAACCACAGAGGAATCTGTGATCTAACAAATATCCAAACAAACTCCGTGTGAAATTCATGCAAATTCTCTATAAATATTGTATGTGACTGGAAGCGGACTGGTGCTAAGCAGATTTGGTTATTACAGATGTTTCATAATTATCAAAGGTGATTATAAATTATAAAGGAAATTGGGGGTTTACTTTCAATGAGAACCTAATGAGGTGCAAAATTCAGCAAAGCATGCTGGGAGTTAGAGTTGCTGTCTGTACGTGTTTAATTGAGGGCTACACTACTGTTGGGTTCGCTTAGAAATGTCCTTATTTTTGAAAGAAAGGCACTGCTTTTTCAGTGAAGATAACTTTAAACTAATTGGAAATACTAATCAAAAAGCTATAAAACAGTTTGAAGGAAATAATTATTTAAACTACAAATCGTTATTTTTAATCGTGTTAATGTCTTGACTATATTTTCTATTCCTTTTACTAATCACAGTGGTAAATAAGTGTGTGACTATCCATGGGAAACACAAAATTGTCTGGGTGACCCCAACCTTTTGAACAGTACTGTACATATAGGTGTTAAGGCCCAACACTGGACAATTTTATTCCTAAGTATCAAGCTTCAGTCTCAACAAACAAATGTCTTTGTTACTATAGTAACCGCGGTGCAGTGGACATTTTCTCCAGAGCGTGATGTTTGCATCTCTCCGACCAAACACCTGTCCATTTACTGAGCTACAAACAAACTAAGCTTCTCATCATTGTCACCAAAACCCATGTGGTGCATGGACCACCCTGTTAGCATATATACTCTCTGGTATATCAAATCCATGGCTGGTTCCAAGAATAGATTGCACTATTTCCTCCTGTTTCAGTAGCATGCTAAAACCGCTCCACCCAGATGGTTCGGGATTTACCACTTTAGGGCACAGGCTGCCGAAAAAGTGTCAAAAGGCATATTTGAGCAGGATTTCCTTGACGCGTCATCTTTCAATCTCCAGGTGTGGCGTCGGTTGCCCATCGCACGTGTAGGACGGTGAAGTATAACAAAGCCCGTCTCCTCACAGACTTTCACACACATGCACAGATCCCACAGATATTTATGAAGTGAAGTCGGCCGCAGACTCGGGCCAAGATGCTCTCTTCAATGGCAGCGGCGACCTCTCTTCATTGATGCAGTTATGGTGTAAGCCTCGGCCTGGGTTACTGCTGCTGCAGTCTGAACTCATTTATCCAGCAATGGGGACTTGAGAGGTGGAGAGTGTGTGCGACTTGACATGATACGAAGCTGCTGATTTTTCAACTAGATACCGATCTGCTGGATCACATGTCACCTGTCTTTTCCATTTGAAGGGGACATATGCCTTTTGGGAATTTCTGGTGTTTTTTTGAACCGCTATGATGACGGATGCCGATCAGATATCGCAAGAGTAGTTTCTAATATGTGCACTGAACTACATTAATCGAATAGTTGCTGTTTATTAAATACATCTTAATTCATTTTTAAGAAGAAAATGTCCAAACTCTCAGCTTCTCAAACTTGATTATTTCCTGGTTTCTTTAGTCTGCTATACTAGTAATCTGATGATCGTTGGGTTGTGGACTGTTGGTTTGGGCAAAAAAAAGGACATTTTAGGTTGAATCTTAAGCTTTAGGAAACAGCGATCAACATTTTGCACCATTTTATGAGCCCAACAACAAATGGATTAATTGTTCTAATAATCAATAGATTAATTAGAGTATCAGAATGATCATCATTAGTTACAGCCCTACTTAAAGGTACATGCCAGGAATGCAGGAAATATTTTAGGTTTAGTTTATTAGCTTTGGGAAACAGTGATTGATATTGATAACTAATGGATTAATCATTTTATATTAGGGTTTAATCCCGGGATGCAGGATTCAAACTGTTTCTCAATTCCTGGTAAAATGTTAAGATGGAAAACTGGCCTTACTTTTCAAAAACTGGAAAATGACTATGTAAATTGTATAGTGTAAGTCTTGTGACCGAGTTATCAAGTGTCCCGGGCGATCAACAGGTGGATTGTGCAGAAATGTCGAATTTCAGCATGAGAAATTCCCTGAAGAAATCACTGTGAAAGGTTCAAAATGTCCACTAGATAGCTACTTTAGCAAACTTAACAAGGCACTTGAAGAAATAATGAACAAAAAAAACGTGCAGGTGCAACTATTTCACTGGATTTCTGGGAAACGGGTCCTCTTATCCTGGGATCTGATTCATGTCATTTTCAGGATGTCCATCCTGTTTGGTGCGAATGCACCGTTAAAGCACCACTATAAGTTAAAATATGTTTCTTTTTAACTGTAAATCATACAAAGATATGCCATTTGAAGCTGGAAATGTGCAGGACACATCCCCTTTAAGAAGAGAACAACAATAGCCATGATTATTGATTAGTCAATAGGTCACAATAGATAAAGATGACTACCCTCCTGCTGCCCTGGAGTAGAAGCAAAACTAAACTATATACAGCTCTGGGGAAAAAAAAAGAAACCACTGCATTTTTTTGCTCTGAAATCAGCATCTCTACATGTATTCCTGACATATTTTTGGTTATTTTGACCATTTGTCATTTTCTGCAAATAAAAAAATGCTCTAAACAATAATATTTTTATTTGGAATTTGTTGTCAGTTGTTAATAGACTCAAACAAAAATGCCCCTTTTGCCCAAACACATACCTATAAGTAGTACAATCAGAAAAAACTGGTCATTTGCAGTGTTGTTTTAGGTGAATTGATTGGTTGATTGATAGACTCAAGTAATATAAAATAAAAATATTTCATTTTTTGGGGGGAGATTTTTGTATTTTTTTTGCTCCAGCAGTGGTCGTTTCCCATTGTTCCATTGACATTCAGCCAGCGTAGGCCCAGGCCAGGCTGTGGCTGTCAGGTTAAAGATGAGTCTGAGCTGAGTGGAAGGATGACATGACGGAACGGGGTCGCTCAGCAACTGTCGTTTTTTACCCTCACACACGTTCTTATTCCCTCCGTTTGCTCATCCGTTCGCCTCCCCCTCCTCTATTTCATCCGGGAGACCGGCCATCCTCTGCCCCGCGGTGGTGAAACAGACGCGCCCGTTCCGTAAGGCTCCGCCACGGCTCTTTAACCGCCACGGCTCTGTTATTTAATAGCTCATACGTGCGCTGTAATGGGAGCAGCGGGGAGCCTCTATTCTATTCTCTAACTCTTGCATTTCTTTCTCTTTATTTCGCGGCTCCCGCTCCTTCTCCCTGATTGTAGCGCACATCTGGATTTACTTTCACCACCAAGCGCCAGAAACAAAACTGTCTGGAACCACAAAAAATGAAAAGCCTTATATGAAGACAATACAGGCTGTAAATGTAAGTTTAACTTCCATAATGTATTATGTTTTGCTGCATTGATAAGATTATAAAATACAAATACATCATCAATACAACAAATACATCATCAGATTTTTGGTTCATTCATTTTTTTTATTTTGAGGATCCTTTAAAAAAAAACAATCCTCTTCTTTCCGTCCTTATGTGGGCAATAAAACGCAGCCTGCAGTTATATAAAAATAAAACAGTAGCCTTTTTGAAAAGGTAATTAGGCTATATAAAATGAAATTAAGCCTGTTTAATTTCAATATTAGTGCATTTCTCTGCACAGAAGCCATATTAAACAAAAAAATATATCCCCCTCCCATCGTTTTCCATTTTCGGACGTTTTTGAAAAAGCTCCAGGGAGTCACTATCGGGGCGCTAAAGAGCCGCATGCGGGTTCCCGACCCCTGCGCTAGAATTAAAAAAAGAAAGAGAAAACAAAAAAAGAATGCAGACGCTTGGTCTCACCCACGCTGTCTCCCTGCAACGTTCTGTTTCCCCACACACTCGCTCATATGAGGAGGCGCAGTGGCCTTTGAGAATAATGCAGTGGCAATAAAACCTTTTGCTATGTTCAATTACACCAGCTTTGGCTGTCTCCCCCTGTTTGTTTTTTACTGCCTGTCCCTGTGTGTGTTGATTATGACAGGACCAGGGTGGAACCTCAACATTCATTAATCCGCCTTTTATTTCCCTGTTAAACTGCAATGATTTCATGCATATCATTATATCAGTTGAGTCACTAACAATCATGTTATGTATCTACTTTTTTTTCCCATTTTGTAGTCTTTTCTTTGCGAATGGCATTTTAATGAATATTATAGTTGCCGTTTGCACAAATGTTCCCATAAACAAAAACATATTTATCCCATGTACGAAATTCTAGAAGCTTGAATGATTAACCCTTCTGTTGTCCTCAGGTCTAGGAAGGAAGGAAGAATGGGAGGAAAGAAGGAAACATCTGTGGAAGGAAGGTAGAGAGGGAGAAAAGGGAAGGAAGGGAGGACGAATGAGGGAGGGATGGAGGAAGTTAGGAAGGACAGAAGGAAGGAAACATCTCTGGAAGTATGGTAAAGAGGGAGGAAAGGAAGAAAGGGAGGGAAGAAAGAAGGATGGAGGAAAGAAGTAAGGAAGGAAGTAACAAAAAAGAGGTCAATTTGACCCTGGAGGACAACAGGAAGGTTAAATACATATATACATGTCAGGGTTAAAAATCATAATATTCTAAGTAAAATGGCCTCTTTCTGGGAGGGTTTGTTCTTGTTCACGTATGACAGGAAGTACTTGAAAGCTTAATTTATTTACTTGAAACCTTTTGTCAAGACAAGACAAAAAAGCTGTATGAGCATCATTTAGATTTTTTTTTATTTTAAGTATAAAATGACTTAAACGGGTTAAAGCATATTGCTCCATTATGCAGTTTTATAAAAGGAGAAAGTATCTTCTCTTTTTTTATCAGTTTAAAGTCGTCTCCATTCCTGGGTATGGGTATGGCGATCTCTCTGCTGTGACCTTTACCACAGATTTAAACATGTTGTCTCGCAGTCAATAGACAAATGAACGGCGGTGTACTTAATTAGCGAGACATGCCAAAGAAAAGTGATATCTTTCTCCGAGAGGGGAAGTCAATGCACGGCCATTACGCATTCCCTGACCTCTGACCCCCAGCGTCTATAACCCAGCCAGCACCAGATAATAGATTTTCCTTTTCATCGACGGCATCCCCCCCCCCCTTGAATGAAAGGAATACTGTTTAATAGCCTTAAGCTTTGAATGCTGATACATTCAGGTGAATTGACGACCGTTGCTTTGTGTTGTAGGAGTAGACTGTAAAAGTCAAATCCATCTGGTCTATAAAACACCGGGGGTTGTAAAGTTTACAAGGTCGTGGAGAGGCTCTGTGCATGCTTTATGTGCATCTGCATCCGCATTATATATCAGAGTTTTTTTTCGCTTTCTGAAATGTAGATTCGGTTTGCACAAACAGGAAAAAAAATATCACATCGGATGTAAAAACTCCACCCGAGAGCGTTTTTTTTTTTTTTTTATGGCCTGGGTCGCCGCTACTACCACTTTCCTCCCGTCACGCACCGAAATGAGACCCTGCAAAAATCAATACATCCCCCCATCACAGGCTCAAATGGTATGCAGCAGTGACACAGAGACCCCCCCATTCTCTTGTAAAGGATTGTTCGTTGAGCATCTGTAAGCCTCAGAAAACCAACCAACAACCTAATTATCCACAATTACCATACTGCTATTATCCGGTTTCTAGCCTAAAAAGATGATTTGTGAAAAAAAAAAACAAAAAAAAAAACAATCTCTGCAGGTGAGCTTGAAGCATCAGGCTGTGTGTAACGCCACAGCTGGCAATAAGACTGAAGAGGGCTCGCAGACAGGGGAACCAGGGAAGTATGGAAGCCGTCTTACTAGGGGCACAGCAATTAACATGGAACAGTACCGAGGGACCAATTGGCTCGCTCCCATTTTTTGAAGGGAAAAAAAAAATGAAGTACCATATTCTGCCAGTCTTCTTTTTTTGGTGGGATTGTTTTCTGAGCTGTGGAAGCAGTTCTTCTGCTGCTGCTGGTTCGCTGTTTATTGTCACAGCTTCCACATTATGGTAATAAAACCATGTTCTGTGCGGTTGCCCTGTCATTATAGTATGCCTCGTGGCATTCATACATATTTGCATTGTGTGCGGAGTCTCGCAGCGCTGACATGCACGGCGTGTAGTTCCCCAGCTGTAGCAGCTGCTCACCGTCCCAGACTCATCACTCTGCTGTATATAATGAGGCGTTAATCAGTCTGTGGAGAAAAGATGGCTTCCAGCTTCCTAAAACGTGTTAGTTTTGAGGTGGAGGTTAGTTGTCGTATCCCGACTGGAGAAATTACACACCAGACCTGATCAGTATTTAGCTTCTCTAACCAGCTAAACTGTTTTCAGCTGTGCTAGCATGATTGCACACGGGTTTTCTAATCATCCATTAGCCTTCTGATGCAATGAGCAAACACATTGCACCATTAGAACACTGGAGTGATAGTTGCTGGAGATGGGCCTCTATACACCTATGTAGATATTGCAGGAAAAACCAGACATTTGCAGTTAGAAAAGTCATTTGCCACATTTGCAATATATAGGGTGTATTTCCTATTAGTTTAAAGTTATCTTCATTGAAAAATACAGTGCTTATCTTTCAAAAATAAGGACATTTCTAAGTGACCCCAACCTTTTGAACGGTAGTGTATCTCAAAAATTTTTGGCTGGATTTTTGTCAAATTTTCAGTGAATGTTGGGAACGGTGCCCTGAACAGGTGATTCAATTTTTGTAATGATCCGGAAGAAATCCTGGTTTCTGGATCACATTAAATTTTCTGTTTTTCTGTAACATTGTGGTAAATGGGCCTTTAAACAGGCGCCATGGTTTGGGTCCATCTGGTTCTAATATCTTGCACCTACATAACTTTTTTTTTTTTCCTTTCCACCCTACGATAAGTATATGACAACAATGTTGGGTGGGAGTCACAATCCGCTTGACAGAGGTCTGATCTGTCAGAATGCTTTTCTAGTTCATATATTGAACCTACAAGAGTGCACAAGTGCCTCTCTTTCAATGATTTAGAAGGTATTTGTATTCAGAGGTCGATGACATGCTGCAGGCTCCTTCTATCACTACTTTTGGCAGTTCGGCCCTCGAGTCCCTGCCTGACAGCAGCAACCACGTCTGTAGACAGGCTGCTGAAGCACTCAGCATCATATAGGGTGAAGCGTGTGGTCAAGCACTTCTTGCTGCACCGCGACCGGAATCCAGCCGCGGGCCTTAAAAGCTGCTCCGTCTTCTGTCTGTCGACGGTGTGAAAGGTGTTTGAGGATTCAGGATAATAGCTCGGAAGAAAAGGTTCATTTCGTTGAATGATTTAACAAGCCCTTTTTTCCCCGAAGAATTTTTTGTTCTTGGCGATTTAGTATTGGACTGTGCTTGTGGGAGGCAGGTAAATTAAAGC
Organism: Lepturacanthus savala; assembly: GCA_030544235.1. Lineage (NCBI taxonomy): Eukaryota > Metazoa > Chordata > Actinopteri > Scombriformes > Trichiuridae > Lepturacanthus > Lepturacanthus savala. The sequence goes on from CM060474.1 coordinate 9,134,116, forward strand.
GTGGCTCTTTTTTTTCTGGAGGGGTCTTGAAGGACCCCGATGCCAAGAGCCTCTTCATGCAGGAAATACCTTCTGTCTCTGAGCTGTAATAGGCCTGCACTGTAAAACTTTGCTGTAAAATCTGCAGTTTTTTTTACTGTGTTAAACACAGTAACGTGTAGATTGCTGCTCAATGTATTACTGTAGACAATCAGAGTTGGTAAAGAGTTATTGTATTATTATATAGTTAATACAACTGAAATCATAGTATTACCCAATGCTGTAAATACAATCAAATAAATTACAGCATTTACTTGATTTGTATTGTTCATTTAATCATCTAATACTGTAAATACAACTGAAATCACAGTATTTATTTGTTTTAATTTTACAGTTAATCACCTATTACTGTAAATATATCTGAAAAACACAGTATTTAATTGATTTATTGGTCAATAATCACCCAGTGCTGTAAATACAACCAAAATCAGAGGATTTGTTTTTTTTTATTTTACAGTTAATCACCTAATACTATAAATACAACTGAAATCGCAGTATTTAATTGATTTTTATTGTACAGTAAAGATATAATACTGTAAACAGTACTTATACTGTAAACTAACTGTAACTACAATAACTTTCTGGGTATTTGCTGCCAGTTTCTTTACATTTTTAAGGTGGTAACAGTTTTCCAGCGTCGCTGCGGACACAGAGCGGGCCTCTGATTGGCGTTGTCTGTGTGATCTGTATAAATGTGAGCTGACAGCTGGCCCTACGTGGCGTGGCTCTGACCAGACCTGACCAGACCCCCGTGGCCCTGCAGGCCGTCCCTGCCCCCACTGGAGGAGGGAGCGCCACCTGCTTCACGGTGACCGACCACTTTTAAACAGAGCATCACAAGCGCGTGCACGCCCCGCAAAGGCCCTCCGCCCTCTGTTGCCGTGGAGACAGAGGCTGCGGCTCGTCTCGACTTGAGCCGGCGGATCGACGTTGCCACACCCATGGGTGTCTGGGGGGGGAAGTGCGAAACAAGGGCAAGAGACATGATATGTTGTGTGACATGCTTTCCTCTTATTGTTCTGTCATGTACACACTCGGAGCATCAATAACAGCGATCGGGTATTGATATTATTACCCGACCGGAATTGAAAAGTACACATTTGCATAGTATTGACAGTCGATTCCTTCCAGCTTTGTTCAATTTCTTAAAGATTCTATCCAGACATGTTTTAAGATGTATGTAAAGTATTCTACTTTGAATAATAATTACTTTACCTTCATTGAAAAGATCCAGAATCAAGAAATAGGCAAATATATTTCATCTTAATAGTTTAAAGGTCCCATATCAGGCACTTTTCTGGGGTTTATTTAAACATTTGATACATCTAACATGATGTATTTGCAATTTAAATTGCAAAATTTAACACTCTCTAGTGTCTCGCTGGAGCTCCAGGCTTATCAGCATCAATCACACTTGTGTAAGTTGAATATTGGACCAGAATTGGCTCCAATTTACTACCAGCTAGTTGTGATGTCACATGTCATCCTCCTAGGCCCACCTCTTAAAAATCAGATTTTCAATGAACACAATAACCTCCCACTTTAGGCAGATGAATGAGAAAACAGCCTTCTAGTGTCAAACTGTGCACATGCATGGGTTTTAACAGTGATGCTCACACGTTCAACTCTAGGAACAAGCTTTCTGTTGAGTGGGGGAGGACTTTAAATTTTGTAAGTAAGGTATTTTTTTTCTACATTTCAAACATTGCTTGGAACAGCAGGTTCAAGATGTTCCTGATCAGGTCGGCGGTTTCTTCCCGTGTGGGCTGTGTGCTAAAAACAAACCGGCAGGCTGGAAGATGCCGCTGCAGGACTGCGAGATGCTGAAGGAGGAGGAATGGGGAGCCGCCGATGAATTCCACTCACTCAGCTGTGAAAAATAAAACCGCTACGTAAAGATTTGCGTGTGAAAACCTCCATCATTCCTTCAGGTTTCCCCGACCAATCGCGCTGTCGCCGGTTGTCGGTCTCCCCTTTCGTTTTTTTCACCGCATCCCACCATTCATCTGTAGATTTTCTAGGATTAATCATCTGCCTGGAAGGTACTTTTTTTTCTGCAAATATTTAAAATTGCACTGCAGACTTTTAGATGTGTAGCGTTGTAGCTGGGATTGCACTTGGAGCACATTTCCCCCCAATGCTGAAGTAAACACAATAGATCCTGAGGCTGCAAATAATTACAAGCAGGAGTTTTACTGCAACACAAGGCCGGGGTGGCTGGTCTGGCCTGGGCCTCACCCTGACATTAGCCTAGCATGTGGCTACGCTAACGCTGCAGTGCTGCGACAGTGGCTGAACAACACGTTGGATGTGAATTAAAAATGAACACGTGTTTTGCAGTTCCTTTAAGCGCTGGTGTGCATAGAGCAGGATTTATACAGTGTAGTATAATAGGCCAATGATTTGACCCCTGCCCTGACATGCCATAGTGATTCCAAGCCTGCACTTTCTACCTTGTGCTGCCATGAATAATTCAGCAAAAACTATATATGTGTGTTATTTTAAAGAATGCTGTGAATTATTAATGGAGTTAGCCCAGGTAGCATTACCATTAGGTCATGCAGGCGACCTGTATGTTTTGCAGTAAACCTTGCATTACTTTACTAAATGTACAGCTGAACACTTGGATTATTATACGAATAAATAATTTGATTTCTCTGAAAAAGAATGCTAAGAACAGTTTTTGTTTGGTTTTATTCATTATAATACTTGAGAATCTTTTAAGCATTAAAGATTTATCTTTCTACAAATATCTTGCGAGCTGGTTTTTACCCAGTTGGAATGTAATTTTTTTCCTGAAAAAAAAAAAGAGAGCCATGAAAGATTTTGGCAACGATGACTCAATTTTCCACTTTGCGAAGTGTGTCTATATGGCTGCCTGCTTTTAAATAACAGGAGAGGTGTTAATGCCGAGGCTGTTTTAGAACAGAGAGTTGTGAACGAACAGCTGGCAGCGAGCCAATTAATTCATCCGCGTTCCTTAAATGGTCTCCTTATGCAAGCCTGCCTTGACGAAAATAAGTGTAACGCACCACAGAAGTCATATAAAATGTGGTTTTATGTCTCACAGTAAGTCAGGTTTGATGTTTACCAACTCAGTTCATGTTTAGGTGTCATTGTTGGATAGCTCCAGATGTATCATAAAGAATATTGTCCATCACCTCCAGAATATTGGAGAACAGCAAATGTTCCAAGCCAATGAAATAGACACAAAACAGGTAACAGTGAAAGATTATACAAAAACATCATTTATTCACACAGAAGTAACAATGAGCACTTAAAGGTCCCATTATCATGCACTTTTGATACCATTCACATAATATATCTGCAATTTAAAGTGCAAAAATTCAACTCACTATTTTAGAGTGCTCACTTAAACATTTCACTGGAGCTCCAGAAAACGTTGCTGTGTGGGGGGGGCACTGTCTCATGAATATTCATGGGTCTCTCTTCTGATTGGCATATTTCCAGTTGGAAGACTGAAAATAAGTGGGCGTGACAGAAAGGAGCTACTGCATGACATCAACAGGTCAAGGAAATACAAGTAAAGTTTTTAAATCCAGGCTCTATGCAGTGTCTAATGTATGGGGTGGTTTAAATATATTTAAATATTATTAAATTATTTATTATCTAGAGTTAAAAAAAAATGAAGAAGTGTCTATTTGCACGAAATTAGACTTTTATAATTATATAGTGTAAAGCAGTGGTCCTCAAAGGGTTCCTTGAGGAGGTGCTAGAAAAAAAGGGGAATCATTTTTGTTAAACTTTTTACTATAATTCATACTTTTAAAGAATGTAGATCCATTTTTACAGAGGACTGCCACATTTTAAATTACATTTATATAATTTACAGTACAATTTATTTCATATTATTTGTGTATTATTTTTTCCTTTGCGCATGAATTTATTAAATTTCAAATGTTTTTTTCTATTTTATATATTGAGGAGAAAATGAATGGGAGGAACAAATATGAAAATAAATTAAAATAAAAAAAACATTTAGATTTTAAAATTAATAAATTAAAAAAGGCAAATCAAATGAACGGCAAAATAATGCAAAAATGTATTTTATAAATTAAATAAATAAATAAATATGGACATTTATTGGTATATACATTTGTGTGCTGAGGTATTTATTTATTCTCAATTAAGGCCGTTTCAGTCCTCCATTATTTTGGCCTCAGGTTTCCTACAGCTTCTGTTCTAAAACATCTAATACAGACATCTTATCAGATGGGGTCGAGGTCTAGTTTTTGTGATTTTAAGGGTCCTTGACATTAAAACATTTTGAGAACCACTGGTGTAAAATATTCAAAGAGATTTGTTACCTCGATGAAGATATTTACAGTACGGCATGGAAAAGATCTGCTGCACTGGCTCATCATTGATCTGTTGCCCTGCTACTTGAATGGGCCTCATGATATTTGCACACATTTGATATATTTCTCCACGCTCACGTGACGTGCTCAGTGGCTCATTAAGGCCCCGGCTAATGAGGAATCTGATCCAGATCCTCTTGACATGTCGCTGTCTGTCAGCGTCTAATGGATTATTCATGGTGATGTTTACACAAGTGCTTCCACTTAAAAGCGCTGAAACAAACGTGTGTTGCGTCAACCTCCCGTGCCTCTTGGCTCATAAATCTTCCCGTGGGTGAAGATGAGTGTGTTGTGCACATGTCGTGCGTATGTGCAGACGTTACTGGCCAGGCTTTTAGTACGCCCATATATCAAAAGTGAGCCGCATGCTCAGAAACTGACCTCCATTCCAATAAAAGTCTTAATGTCCGTGTTTTTTGCAATTGAGTGAGTACACTACGATACAGGATTCTCGCTTTTCTTCGATCAATCGAGGAGTCTGAATGTACTGTTGAACTGTACTGTCTGAATCTACTGTTCAAAGGTTTGGGGTCTCTTAGAAATTCCCTTATTTTTGAGAGAAAAGCACTGTTGAAGAAGATAACGTTAAACTATTCAGAAATATACTCTAGATATTGCTAATGTACCCAATATTGTTGTCATATACTTATCATAGTGTACAAAGAAAAAAAGTTATACAGGTGCAAGATATTAGAACCAGGTAGACCCAAACCATGGCGCCTGTTTGAATGTCCATTTACCGCAATGTTACCAAACCACAACAAATTCAAAGTGATCCAGAAACCAATGATTCTTCTGGATCATTACCAAAATGTAGTCATCTGTTCATGGCATCATTCCCAACATTCACTGAAAGTTTTACAAAAATCCAGCCAAAACATTTGGATATACACTACCGTTTAAAAGTTTGGGGTCAGTTAGAAATATCTTTATTTTTGAAAGAAAAGCACTCTTGTTTTCAATGAAGATAATTTGAAGATACAAATAATCAGAAATACACTCTATTCATTGCTAATGTGATAAATGAGTATTACAGCTGTAAATGTCTGGTTTTTGGTGCAATATCTACATAGGTGTATAGAGGCACATTTCCAGCAACTATCACTCCAGTGTTCTAATGGTGCAATGTGTTTGCTCATTGCATCAGAAGGTTAATGGATGATTAGAAAACCCTTGTGTGATCATGTTAGCACAGTTAAAAACAGTTTAGCTGGTTAGAGAAGCTAGAAAACTGACCTTCCTTTGATGAAAGCTACGTTTATCGGATAAAATTATTATTTCTAATACAAATCATTATTTGTAACCTTGTCTTGACTATAGTTTCTCTTCATTTTACAACTCATGGATTGTGACTTTTCATGGAAAACACAAAATTGTCTGGGTGACCCCAAACTCCAGTCGGTAGTGTATTTTTTTTAGTCGAGCAATATTAGCGTGATTCTACCTTTCATTAAAATCTGTTGCAATGGAATTACCTTCCATCTTTGGCAGGTTGTCTTACATATTTGGTAAAAAGGGCTGATTTGATTGAAAAAAGGCTTGATTTAAGATGTTTTTTTTCAGCATCGTGTGCATGTCTGACAACTTAAGCTACTTTCACGCGATCAGCATCAAAGTGCTTAACGCCGCGTAAAGCCATTAATTTTTAATGGAGGGAAGCGCCGATGCCGCGGGGAGCTGCTCGAGCAGAACGCACGTCACCGATGCTTCCTCAACCGAAATCATTTCTAAACTTTGACCACCGCCGGCGGACCCGTCATAGTCACCGGCGTTTTTTTATTTTATCTCCGACGCAGCTCTCAATTCTTGTCACGTAAGACCCCGGCATTACATTACAGCTGATGTGCGTTGCTAACCAGTCTGCTCACGGGCGTGTCACAGTCTGCCATGGTCTGATGTTGAAGAAGTGATTGACAGGCTTCTCTGCCATTGTGTGAGGAGGGAATTTATTTCCTCTGACTGTAATTCATGTAATAGATTTCGGTTTCTTGCAGGGTGTGCATGTTAACCCATTTAAGCCTAAGAGCCGCTAAATCTATAACTGTCATTTTATACTTAACCCATTTAAGCTCAGATTATATTTGAAAGATTTCATACTTATAATTATATGAGTTGCGTGCATCATCAAAAATCATGTCCATGTTTTCCATTTTATACTCTTTTCTTTGCAGAAAATAGTATTTTATTAGCTGTTATAGTTGCCGCTTGCACAAATATGCCTATAAACAAAAACCTATTTACTCCATGTACAAAATTATTTCTGGGGGGTTATTCAAGAGATTTGAATGTTTAAATAAATATATACATGTCAGGGTTGAAAATCATAATGATCTCAACAAAATTACCTCTTTCTGGAAAGGGATTGTCTTCAGGAGACAGGAGGAAGGGGCAGGAAATTGATGATGTTATGACAGGAAGTACTCAAACTATATTATTTAAACATAAATTAATTGTTTAAAACCTTTTGTCTAAGTCGTTTACTATTGTGGCATTAGAAAAAAAAGCTGTATAATTAACATTTTGATTTTTTTAAGTATAAAATGACAATGATAGACTTAAAGGCTCATATGCTTTGATGGGTTAATAACAGTGTAGTTATAGAGTTTCATTTTCTTTGAATAAATCAAAAGCTTTTCAACACAATACTGCATAATGAACACATGTTTAGATATCAAAGATCTTTAGATTCATTATTTCCTTTTACTTTCGTAACAAGTTATTTACTTTGATTTCTTCTTTTGTTCCTCCTCCTTAGCTTTATACTAGATACTAAATTAGTGAGATTTTAATATCCTTTTGATCATAACAATTTCTAAGTGCCAGAAACTGTGCTTTAATACCAGCTCTCATGACTTCTGAGCAGTTGTGATGTCACAACCCAACCCAGCCAATCATAAAATAAGCTCATTAAATTAATGAGACAACCTGTTCTTTATAGAGCTCAAGAGAGAAGCTCAAGAAACTATATTGAGATGAGCTTGGGTGCTTAAAACTACAAATATATACTGTTGAAATACCAAAAAGTAAAAACTCCCTTCAAGGATTAGAAATCCAACATGCTTGATATTTGAAATAGGAATCTCGATTGAAGATCGGAGTGATTACTTCATGTCCCCGGCTGATGTTTTGTGCTCGTTCGGGGCCGAACGAGACTCAATGCTAGGTTGCCGGGCTCATTAAAGATGGATTTTTTTCTGCCTGTGTGGCATGTCAGCATCACATCTCACATTCTTCCACACGCCTCTGCGGACCTCTTCCAAACACGCCGGGTGCCCGTCTCCTCTGCTGCCAACAAGTAGCTGTCAGTCTTTTAAAATTCGTTGACCTCTCCCCTGCCGAGCACTCAGCCACTCAGCCACTGCATGTCTGTCGCAGCCATTTCAATGATCCTTCATTCTGCCTTCACTGGACTTTTGTCTTTGTTCACCCTGTGTGTGTGTATGTGTGTGAGAGAGAGAATTTTGCTACCAGTGTTCCCTCCCTGATGAGATTTCACACTTTTGTGGTGGCAGCGATTACTTTATCCTTGCGTAATGCTGATTTCATGCTTGGCATACGTCTTGTCACAGATGCTGCACCCAGTTTTCCAGAGCCATTTTGTTTTTTGTTGTTTTGTTCTTAGTGGTGCCCCTTCAATGTGGCCCTATTATTATTATTATTATTATTATTAATCTTCAATCTTTCACCAATTTTCTGGCTTACCTTGGTTGTTAGCCAACAATAGTTTGGCTTTTGAAGTGGTGATGGTTGGTCTATCGGAGCACACACACCATTCGCTGCCAAACTCATACCTACGGGCAATTTAGAGTTTTCAATTAACCTCAGCATGTTTTTGGACTGTGGGAGGAGCCGGAGTACCCGGTGAAAACCCAGGCAGACATGGGGAGGACCAAGGAGGTCTTGAACTTGCAACAGCGCTAACCCCTGTTCCACCGTGTCGCCCTGAAATTATGTTGTTTTTTTAATTCTGCCACAGCTGTTATGTTCTAAAGCACTGATAAAACACCCACACTTCATCATAACGGCCCACAACTCTGCAGGAAGATGTAAACTGTCTGTGCATGATCTACCACTTGGCTTGGGGTTACAGGCACACACACACACACACACACACACACACACACACGCACACGCACGCACACACACACACACACACACACACACACACACACACACACACACACACACACACACACACACACACACAGATAAACCCAATACACTACCCACAGGTTAATACCCATGAATGTCCTATACCCACCAAAACATTGAGACAAGTAGAAAATATAGCCAGAGGAGTCTCTGCACATAAAGTCACCCTCACACACTTCTATTGGGTCATAAGCAATGATTGAGAGACATTACATTTGTATTTTGTTCAGCTTATAAATTGTTTTTTTTAGGGAAACCATGCATACTTGATCTTTAACCATTATATGCCTTGGGTCTTTTGAAATACAGAACATTTTTTACAATAAAAAATCATCATCTGTCTTTTAGGCATTAAAGTGGCACCAAACTACTAGGACAGTGTTGTTCAGTACTTTGTAACCATGGTTGCTATCGACTTGCTATATAAATAAAGTAGTAACTATTTGCAGCCACTTTCTTTAGAACTGTAATTGATCATGAGGTGCATGGATCTGCACAAATGCACCAAGCAGCACTACGCCTGTTTGCTGAGTGCATGAATGCGGTGCAAATGGAAAGATGAAGTTGAATTCAATATACACGAGATTGCTGATATAGCCTCACAATTTAATCAAATTTAATCAGTTCTAACGCCACTTTCGTGTAATTTCGAGCTGCATCAGATTCAGCCTGAACCTGCTGTGACCGCCAGAAACGTGACGGACGAATACGTCCCATCTGTGGGAGATTTGAATGACCCCCCCCCCCCACCCTGTCATCCTGGCTATTTCTGATTCTTCTGTGTGGGCGAAGGCCTGCGTGTCAGAAGGGTTCTGCCCTCCCATTCTGCTGTTGCATTGTGGACATTTTTAGCACGGAACATGTGGAAAACTTTTACAAGAGGTCATTGTATCAGTCCGGGACACAACTTTCGGTAAAACCTAATTAGGGTTATTTGGTTATTTTTAATCCTATTTATAATTGGACTCTCGAGAACAGGCTGTCCAACCCTCACGGCACAAGCACAAAAAAACACATTTCCAGGAAAACCAAAACTAGAAGATAATGTCTCATTATTTCATGAGAGCGAAATTGTTCACCTTGACTCAATTCCTCATGAAAACAGCCTTTAAAAAAAAAAATTATGGCATTTTTTTTCAGGCTTCATGCTCAAATTAGTTAACTGTATTAGATGAGTCTATTGAAAATGCACAGATGTTCCATTGACCGCACACAATCTGTCCATTGTTTAACACGCAGACAGGCCTCTGTCTTATGAGAGGTGCAGCTTTTTATTTAAATAACTCAATTTAACAACTCCATCGCATTGGGAGTGCGTAACCAATTACTGGATGCTGCCCCTGGCCAATCCACAAGTCATTGAGAGGCCTATTGAATCATTTCATTCTCTTTTTTTAGAGGCGATTGGTTAAGTATTTATGGGGGAAAACTCTGCGTTTCTCAGTGGGAGCCTGTGGGTTCGGTGACTGGAATCTCAAGCGACGTGATGAAATGCTTAAACTCCGCTGTAACATTGTGTGATGCATATTCTCTGTAATGTTTAATCGTCCTCGTCGCTCCAAACCGTGTTGTTGCTCTGCTTTTGATACGTGCAGAACGATGTGGAGTACATGCAGAGTTTGACACCGGGAGGTTGTTTCCCATCTGACTGCCGGAGGGAAAGTGCTCGTTGTTTGTGAACTTGCAAAGTTTGCGAGTGAGTGCGATCCTGTGTCATGTGGAAATTTTGAAATCGCCACTACATAAACACTAGGACTAAAGTACTGCTAAAAAGTATGAGTGGTTGGTTAATTTGTTGTTTTGTTTTATCCCATCCACTTTAGATTTAAAATCTAAAATTGTTGGTTTACTGTAGTAATAATTATAATAATTGTAAACGCTTGGGCAGAGCTATTACTGAGGGAACCTGTTTTACAGGCAACATGCAGCACGAATTATATTCAAACTCTACAGTAAATGACTTTAATTGGCTCATAAAAGGGATTCAGAATTAGATTATGTAGAAAATTGTCCTGATTGCTAAAGCTGGCGTAGGTACTTTTTTAGCATTTAGTACTGGAAAGCAAAACAAATTGAAAATTCAGAAAAAAACAAGCAAATTGGATCTATGATTTCTTCAGACATTGTTAAACTGGCATATTTCCGTCCATCTGGAAGTGGACCGAACGTTTTCCTTTTTTTTTTTTTCATTTCCATTCCCTACAGTGACCAACAGGCTCCCAGGAGAGTGGTCTGGTGGTGGTGGGGAGGGGGGGGTTCAAGGCTTAACAAGCCAAAACCAGAACGTCGATTTGATTAATCCTGGGTGGAAATGGCAGGGCTCTGCCTATAGTTCCATACAGTCCCGTTTAATTACATGAGGTCCTCCCTCCACATGCACCATCGTCTCTCTTATGTGCGGCTCCATCTACTTCCTGGTGCGTACGGGACTGCGTGCGTTCCATTAGGATGTGACGCCTGATGGGACAGATATGGATGATGTGGCGCGATGTGAATGGAGATGAAGTCGGCCGACGTGTTTTCGTAGGTTATCGTGTGGCGCTGGCGGGCCGAGCGCCTGCTGCTTTTATCTTTTTATTCATTTCCTCACAGGTTCCCCCCCAAAACGGATCCACTTCCCGTCTCTCCTCCGTGATGCTAGCCAGCGAGGCAGGAAATGACATGCGGCTCGTGTTCACTTCTGATATCGATCGCTTTCTCAGCGGCTTGTGTTGGAAAACTCGCGATTACGGCGTCTTGCCCCAACGTCCATCAGCCGGGTTCCATTTGCCTCCTCCTGTACGATTTGCCTCTTGATGTCTTGCTTCTACCGAAATTTCAATGGATTAAACTGTTTATTTCAACCCTACGCGATGCTTTAAAATCTAGGCACGGGCAAAGATTCTTCAATAGACCATAACCATAAATAATCAAATAGTTTTTCATGTTTGAAAAAAGATATTTATTAGTTTTACTGGCACTTTCCACACGGGGGCAGTATAGCATTTGATACACCATGTGAAGGGCTAACGTTGGACACGTTTTTTGTTATTCCAGGAATTCGCAAAAAGATAAACCTGCACAAGCACCTTTTCAGCCGTAGTTCTATGTGAGAAATACAAGATGCGTTTGTCTGTGCTGTTGGTTAATAAGTTTTGTTAACTTCTGTTAGCCCTGGAGAGTGAGAATTACCATAAATTACTAAGTAATAGCCGATTTTAATTAACCGCCGGGTCCCCTTTAAACACCTGGTGCAGGTGTATATTTTGACCACCAGTTCCAAATAGACGCTAAATGTCTAATTTATTATTATTATTATTTTTTAAATCACAGAGATGCTGCCCATTTCCTTTTGTTTCCCTTTATTTTTCTTCGCCTGATTTTAAAGAACACCTTATTGGGTAATATCGCTTAATTGTCAATGGTCGTGGCTCCGGTGCAGCAAAAGATTAAAAGTAAATATGCAGAGGAAAACTTCTGACATTTATCTATAGCACTGCCATCTGACTTTTGAAAAATGTAAGACATACTGGTTTAATAAAAGAATTTAAGTAAATGACCATAACTTTCATGTTTTGCTGGGCAAGATTTATACCCAGAAGGAATCTCCTGTCCCAATTTGCTGCCTGGTCTCCAATAAACACCTGATCTTTTAAGTGAATACAACAAATATACGTCCTGGCTATTAATTAATTTACAGTATGATTCTACTGAGTTGTATTGTTATATTGTTCATAGAAGAGGCAGTAAATTATATCCTGTATATAATGGATTAAACAGTGCAGCAGTACATTATGTTGCGCTATGAGACATGAAGCGGATCTCTAGAGGAAATCACGGTTTTCCATCTCACATCCTTCTGTTTCGCTCTCTTTTAATGAACTATTTAAGCCCCAGATCAATCGATACGTTCTCATGTATTTTGTATGCGGTAATTATGCGAGTAAAGTAGAGATATGACATGAAAGCCGAGGTTCGATTGCAGGCGTCACCAAACGCATCTATGAGAGCATCAGGGTCGCGGCCGGTCATGCTGGAGCTGGAGTTTCACTCTCGGACTTTGATGTTCAGGCGTTTACGATAAGCCGCAAAGTCTCAGAGGCACTGACGATGCTTCTATGAAGCCGGATCACTCGTATAACGTGGAATAGATGCAGACGTCCTGGTGCAGCACGACAATGTCAGACAACTAGTTTATTTAAATAAGAATTTTTAAAAGCAGCCATGTGAAGGCATGTCTCTAATTACACCCGTACAAGAGTATTGAAAATCTATAACCAAGAGCATTTATTATAAAACCACCCTTTCTTAAAATAAAAACTTCCTTACAAAACAATGTAGTGTCAGGTTGAAACCTTAATTATTTTTGTCTCTAAACAAACGATAATGCAAAATTCAGCGATTTATTATTTATGAACACAATACAAATTAATGATTTAAGTAATGTGTACAAATCTATTTCCCAAGGGAAAAAACACAAAAACTACCACTTAGTTCTTATTATTGTGATTTTTTAAATATTTTTTTTATAAATGTATATTTAATATTATACATTTTACATTTATATAACTATATATATATATATATATATATATATATATATATTATATTGATGTATTTTAAATGATGTACTGGTGCTAATAGTTTGAATTGCTGAGGGGATCATAATTATTTAATTTAGTCAGATCAGGTTTCATTTATGTTTTTGTTGTTTAGTTGTTTTTTTTTCCCCCAAGATTGGGGTGTTGCATCATTATATTGTTGTGTGTGTGCCTGTACATGAGCATACCTTCTTTAAATATAATGATTTTGTGGTTAAGCCATTCGAAGAAATTTTAATTGTATTTTTTTAACTTTAATGTGCATAAATCATTCAGGTTTTCATCTATCTTAAAGAACAAATCCTATTTAGAAAAGGAAGCAATCATTCCTTGTTTGTTAAGGAATGAATGTATTTTTTTATATGATTAACTATCCATAATGTGTGTCACTTCCATTGTTTAAAGCTTCACCTAAATACAGTGGATCTGATAAGATGCTTGCTTCGCATTGAGTGAAAAACAATCACCCAGTTGACCTCAAAGCAACGTCATACTGCTGTGAGTATATGTGTAATAATTCCTGTCAATCATTCACAGCAACATTACATCAGGGGATTTCAGGCCATTCCAGTGTGTGTAAAAATCCATGTTTTAGTCCCTTGTTGATTAATGGGAAGACTTCAGGAGACTAGAATAGAATAGAGTAAGGATGGAGTTTCATATTCACATCAATACATAATAGGATTTGTTGCAGAGTGCATTCATTAACACACCATGGGAAGTTTAAACAAGGCCCCTAAGATCGGTTTCTACATTTTGCCCCCGCAGTGACTGGAAATACATCACATGGTGGTGCACAGAAACGAAGAGGTCGCAAAGCATTTACAAATCCACAAAACAAATAGCAAAGAAAAATGCTGCAGTTATCAAAAAAGACACAAAGCCCCAAAACAAGTGCAATTTTACTCATTTTTCTTAACTTTTGCTCCTTTTTTTTCTTTCCGCACCATCTCCCTGGCCTGCACTATTGTCATCTCTCTGACCGTCTAACATTACACTACCGTTCAAAGGTTTAGGGTCACTTTGAAAGAAAAGCACTGTTTTTCAATGAAGATAACCTAAACTAATCAGAAATACACTCTATACATTGTTAATGTGGTAAATGACTATTGTAGCTGCAAATGTCTGTTTGTTGGTGTAATATCTACATAGGTGTATAGAGGCGCATTTCCAGCAACTATCAGTCCAGTGTTCTAATGGAACAATGTGTTTGCTCATTGCGTCAGAAGATTGATGGATTATTAGAAAACCCTTTTTGCTATCATGTTAGCACAGCTGAAAACAGTTTAGCTGGTTAGAGAAGCTGTAAAACTGACCTTCATTTGAAGGAAAATGGTTACATTCTCCCCTTTGCGTGTGTTTTTTTGATATTTGTAGCATTTTTATTTTCATTTACTGTAGTTTGTGGGTTTGTAAGTATTTCCTTTTGCTTTGTTTCTGTGATTGTAGCATTTTCTACATGATGAACAGTGCAGTCTAGTTAATTTTTTTATGTTCATTACTCTGTGATGCATTTATTGCATCAAGCCAGAATTCGGGAATGTCCTCAGTCATCACTGAGCCCCGGAGCCCGTTTATCTGGACGGATCCACGTAATGAGACCCTGTCTGATCAACATTACGCAGATGCACCCGAAGCCTCTGACTCACCTCACCTTCGCTTAGATCAAAAACAGTGTCATGGAACAAAAAAAAAGAAACGACAGAAAAACAACGTTGTTAAAAAGGTTAAAAAGAATTGAAATGAAGCTGAATTTCAATCAGTGAATCTGATTTCCATAATGCAGCATCAGTGAGTCACCGCCGCTCGTTGTGTTTGCTGCTGCTGTGTTCTGTTGTGTTTTGGAGGCCGAGGATGAGAGAAGACAGGCGTTCTGTCGCTGTTCCGAGGTTCCTACAGGAGACGACTTGCTCTCGCAAGATCGCGTCTCCGGGAAAAGTCGCGAGCTTCCTCTCCTCCGTGTTGTTCATCAGAAGTGTGACAGTGCGTTTGCACCATCTTGTCCGTCTTCTAACCTTGACTTGACTGCAGCAGGGAGGTCCAGCGAAGCTTGAACAGATTTGTCTATGGAAAGGAGGAGTTATTGGAATATTGGTTTTGCAGGCTCAGCTGGGTTCTGCATGGCTAAGCTACTTCTGCTGTGTCCTGGAGGAACTGCTTCTGCATTGCTGTTTTTTATTATTATTATTATTTTTAAATGAATTGCAGAATTGCATCTATTTAACTTATTTTTTGTAAACAGCTGAAGGGAATCTGCCATTACACACTGCATCCATAATGCTGAGCAGTCACTAGAAGTAAAATGATCAATTAATACACTGTAGATACCATTTAATATCCTGTAGCGGGTAGTTTAGACTACTGCATGATATATTTCATCTGCAAAAGCTTCATTTGTTAAGTAATTAGTTACTTTAGCTGTTAAATACACTGTAAGATTGTTACCTTATAATTTTCCGTAACTAACTGGCAACAAATATCCAGAAAGTTGCTGTAATTATCTTTTACAGTAGAAGTACTGTATTTCTGTTTAGAGTAACAAAAAAAAAAAAAAAGAATAAATAAATACTGTGATTTCAGTATTCAGAACACAGTATTGGGTCAATAACGGTATTATTATACTGTACTTTGACTACTGTGATTTTCTACAGTAATACTTAGACTTACTTAGAGTAAAATTTACAGGAATATACTGTAATAATTGTTTGTTAATAGCTACAAGTGGATGTAAGGCATCATTTTGCATTCCATGTATGATTAAATGTATTTTGTATACAACCTCCTCCATAAACACACTTTCATAATTCTAAATATTAGTATTATAGTATAATTCATCATCCTAATTATCATAGTCATAATCTGTTTATAGTCTGTATATATATATATATATATATATATATATATATATATATATATATATATATATATATATATATATATATATATATATATATATATACACATACACACAGTGCATCTGGAAAGTATTCACAGCGCTTCACTTTTTCCACATTTTATGTTAGATCCTTATTCCAAAATGGATTCAATTCATTTTGTCCTCAAAATTCTACACAAAACACCCCATAATGACAATGTCAATAAAGTTTTTTTGAGTTTTTTGCAAATTTATTAAAAATAAAAAAACTAAGAAACCACATGTACATAAGTATTCACAACCTTTGCCATGAAGCTTCCGGATGCACTGTATGTATATATATCTAATCTAATAAACGTTGCTTATTGTTGCTTCATTTGTATGTTCAGCTTATAGCCTTATTAGTATAAAGATGAGATTTTAAGAGGCATTGATTTCCATATTGAAATAACTAGAGATGTGTATACAGCCTCTGATTCTGGTGCAGATTATAAAAATGTGATTACAGAGTGAAGTGTGGACTTTCAAACCACCTTCATGCTACGTCCTCACGTCCCCCGTCCCGACAAATGAGACGGGTGAGCTAAATTGTCCATAAACAAAGACTGAACCCGATAGTCTACATCTGTGAGAATCCGCACATGGCAAACACACAGAAAAAAAAAGAAGCAGAAAAGAGAATCGTTTCCAGGATTTGAAGTGGCTGATATCTTTACACATTTCCTGTTACTTAGTCCTGCGTTAGCCTCGAAGGATTTAAAATTATTGACCACGGTTGTGCAGCACTGCTAACAGGGATGAATTAATAATCAAGTATGGCGGCTGAAACGGTGCCAGAACGAGTGCGCTTGCAGAACGGTGGAGTGCACCGGCAGCAGCAGCTGATAGCAGCTCCTCAGCCCCTGTGGAACCAAGTATCACGTTGATGCATGACTTCGCCGCTGTATCTCTATAGTATCGAACCTCCTACCGCAGCTGCTGCTCCTTCAGTATGAGCCTGCAGCTGATCACAACCTTTACTCTGCTATTGAAAGCAGATAGAGCCACGGGCACGGTGGGGCTCACAGGATTCCTCTACTTCCTGCACGTGCATGTGTGTGATATTGTACAATTGCTATTCATGGTACAGGGGCCTGTCGTTGCCGCTACGATCTCGGCGTGTTCATTAAATGTCGGCTTCGTTCTTGAGGAGGATGTGTCCCTTTTTATTTTTTTTCTGTTTCCCAGCTGAAGGGTTTGATCCTGCATTGGAAATGAGGCCGCACGAGCATGTTCAAGGACGCCCTCCACTATCGTTTTCCTTCCTCTTTTCTTTAACCCCCCCCCTCCCCAGCGCAGTCGTGCCGGCGATCAAGTGGATAAGTCGTTTGATTTCACACGCAGGGTGCTTGAAGTTTGAATTCCGCACCGCAGGACACACCTGAGGAAGCAATTAATCACGACTAAGCTCCCACAATGGCAGTAAGAGTAGCCGTTTCCAATACAAATCCACATTTTTCAGTAATTTTCTAGAAATCAGAGTCTGGATCTCAGAAATGAGAAAGGGTGACGCAAGTGGCTGCACTAGATTTGAGAGAAATCAAATTTGAAACTTGAAAGCAGAGGTGTCGGACTCATTTTAGTTCATGGGCCACACAGTGAGATTACAACAAACACCCGCTTTTTTCCACACTACAGAGTCATCCTGGGGCCAGATTGAACCCTTTGGTGGGCCGGTTCTGGCCCTCGGGCTGCATGTTTGACACCCTTGGTTTGAAAGTTCCATATCAGGCACTTTGCTGGGCTTTGTTTGAATTTTTGATACTACTAACATGTTTATAATTGCAATTTAAACTGCTGATTTTCATTCGGAAGATTGAAAGAAAGTGCTGGGAACCTCTACAAGCTGAGGGAGCTACTGCATGACATCACAAAGTCAAGGAAGTACAAACGACCAGTGAAATGGCAAAGTTACTAAATCCAGGCTGTGTGCATTTCAACATTGTTTTTTTTTTGAGTGTTTAAAGAAATTTTCATAAAACCACCATATCTTTTCTAGAGTTAAGCAAAAAAAAAAAAAGGTTAAAATGGCTTTTTGCATGATATGGGGCCTTTAAGGGCTCAATTACTGACAAGAAAGACCCGATAAGGAGGTGTTGCAGCGATGCAGTGTTACTCACCTGAGTATATATTTAAAACCAATATACAGTGTTCTTCCTGCAGGGAACATATTTCTAAATATAGAAGATCTTAATTCACTCACCACACGCCCACATCTGAAAGGATCTGGAGGAAGAAGGGTTCGCCAGTGTTGCCGCTTTTAGAACATGGTTATTCAGAGATAATACAGACATTACATATTTATGAGGATCTATGTTCACCTTCTCTCTCACTTGACGGAGGAAGATCTGAACCTACTTTTTTTTCTTTCTTTCTCGCTGTGGGTAATGTAATGAATTTGCATCAGTTGGTTTATTTGTGTGATAACAGTGAAGTCGGCTGTCGGAACCTCTCAGGCTCGCATCTGTATGATCCGTCTAATTCGTAATTAATTACACGCAGGTTTTCAGAATCAAGGTATCATAGCTGATTTTTGCTAATGAAGTGCGTGGCTCCACATGTGGGTGGGGGAGAAAAAAGAAGAAAGAAAACTAACAGTTTCCAAGGAAACAAACAAGTGTAATGCACTGTTTTTAATAATGAATGTGCAACAGTGGAGTAAAACAACAACAACAAAATCTGTTTTCCATGATAATAGACGGCGGGAATTGAAGAGCTGTTCATCCTCTGCTGGACGAAAGTGCCCTCAGGCTTTTTTTTTTTTAAATCAATTTTAGCCCAAAGTAATGATGTGTTTTATTTTTTTTAAATAAATAAAACATCTGAAGAAATGATTGCTATTTCTAAGCATATAGAATGAAATTGATTTTATGACACTGTTTACCATTAAAGCCTTTTTTGTGTAAAGCCTACTGCTGTTATCTTTAATTGAGGCATTTGATAGATGGGTAGATTTCTTTTAACTATGCTATAGATTTGTGGATGATGTTAGTTCACATTTTAGAAGGAAGATATCACATTTAAATGCAGGTGCTGTAATAAATGGTGTTCCTTCCTGATGCTGCGTTCAAGATCCTTGGACAAAAATAGGAAAAAATATCCATCATCCATTAACTGGGTGAGAAGACAAACCATTGCAGCACACAGCATGCTTTACTATAGGATCACTCTCTCTCTATATATATAAGAAAAAATACTTGTTACCAAGGTGATGCCACATTGCAAAATTAGGAGATGAAGAGATACTCCAACTGAGTTTCAAAGAGCACTCTCCATCAAGTCGTGTTGTCGGAGGAGACAGGAGGAGAAAGTCTCAGATTGTCCTTGTGAAAAATCTGTACTTTGAAGTACAGATTGAAACGTGAATCTTTAATCTGCTGCGTTATCGTCTGGTCATAGCTCTCTCTCTCTCTCTCTGGGGGAAAAAAAAAACAGACGAGGAATTGGTCCTCCAGTAGCAGTAATCAGCTCAATGCAGGAAATCGTTGTAGTACGTAGTGGAAAAAGAACATTCAGCCCAAATGAAAGGAGGAGATGATCCCCTTTGTCGCTGTCCCGCAATAGTTTTAATCTTGATCATATCCGTAATGATGCTTTGTACAGTATTATAATCCAGAAAGTATGGGGAGAAAAACTACTTTTTAAGCAGGAATCAATCTCAGAATCAAATGCAATCTTATGCTGACATAATATGGTAATGAATCACTGCTCTGACGCTGTAGGTTTACACCGACCTTCTCGGAGGTCTCGAGGTCTTCCCGATGACACAACCCTGTGAGATGTCGGGGCTGCTTAGCCGCCGAGATGCCGGTTTTAATTAAGGACTTTTGTCTGGGGGAAGCCGACAGCGGCGTTAATGAAAGGGACAGGCAGCGGGTGAACTTGGTGGGACTATAAATAGCAGCTTTTGTAGGGTAGGATTCCCTGTCGGGTTGGAGCCAAGCTCGCAGCAGATGACGCCAGCTGATTAGCATAGGCGGTCTCTGATGGCTCTGGATGCAGATGTGCCCACGCTGCGATGCTGTGAACAGGAAATACGAACATACACACGTAGATACAAAAAACTACACACATACATATACATATATATATATATTCTATATACACTCTTAAAACACAGCAGAAAGAACAGCTAAGGCCTTGTTTTTCCACTTTTCATACAGTTTTGTTCTATTTTTGTGGGCTACTGACAAAACACGGAATTTACATATTGTTGTTCATATTGAAGATTAAATGCTTCCTGCTGCAGTTAAAGGCAAGTGACCTGAGATTTTTCTTTGTGGATTCCAACGTTTTTGTGTCCACACACACAATGTTTCCGGAAGCATTTTCAGCCGCATGGCAATGGGATAACATGCGACAAGGATGTAAAAAAAAAAGGAGAAGGGAAGAAGAGTTATTTCAAGCGGGATCAGCCTCTGATTGGTCAAAAGATTCTTGCAAACCATTATTGGGAACAAATTTGGCCATTAGCCTCAATGCTAGCTGCGTCAATGCTAGCTGCGCCAATGCTATATGACAGGTAATTGATAAAATGTGGAAAATTAAACAGTCAATATTGGATCCATCCGTATGGATTCATTTTACAAAGCCCACCAAAAGAGAGACAAGTTCCAGGTTGGATAGAAAACCTTCTACACAGGCTACTATTGCACCAAAAGCAGCACTGTAATGGCACATCCGTTAGCGCTGACCTTTGATCGCATGATACAGTGACATCATTGTTGTGAAGCAATAAAGGGAGGTTCAAAGCATTGAATATTTAAAGGTGCACTATGGACTTTTATGTAAACAAACAATATCTTTAAATTAAGCGTTTCTCAATAAAATCCAGCAGTATGTATCCATGAGGGATAATAAACATGGATTTATTTGGAATACGTATCTGTATACATTTTCATAATCTTGGCTATTTCTCATCTGTTCTTTTAACTACGCCATAGAAGGAAGATGTGGATTCATGCTACAGCAGACCTCCACGGCCCTAGTGAGAAATGTATAGTACAGAAGAACCAGACTCAAAAACTCTTTCTTCCCCTTTGCTGTCAGACTCCTCAACAGCTGACAGGAGTCTGCAACAGCTATAATTTAAAACTATAACCACTTAACTGCCTCATACAGCTGTGAATGTGCCAAGAACATGCACAAATTTGTACAAATTTCATTCTTCAGAGAAACTTGTTTCTACACTGTGCACGTGGCAAAACACGTTTTGTATTGAATAGAAAATGGATGAATTTCTTGACTTCTCGATCTCCTTTTTCTTCTACAATTGCACTTTTACTGTAACTGGAGCTTGAAGAAGTCGTATTTCACCGCCGTCAATATTGCCACCCGCTGTGTTGCCGCTCACGTGGCAACAAAGCCCCCCGAATCAAACCAGGCCAAACTGCGAGCTCCAGCGAGCCGGCCCGGGCGACGAGTCATCCCGGGTGATGTGGCGACACCCTCCCACCGTCGCCCACAGCAGCAGGAGGAGGCCCCGCCACAGGTGAAGACGATGAGGGATGAATCCGCTGAGCGCCGCTGATTTATGTCGCACCGAGACAGTGTTCAGCGAGAGATTAAGAGCGCCGCGGCGTGTGGATAACATATGTTGTGGCTGCTTCCCAAAGATTTGTATTCAGCGTGCGCCGGAGAGGTTTTCCGTGTGCAGACGTTAACCTCCTATATAAGCTGTGAGCTGTCTGCAGCGCTTTATGCTCAGGATAAGTTGGAGTATTTCAGACTGACAGGGCGTGTGATTTGTAGGTCAGTGCAGGGATTTACTTTGAATGAATAAGCGTGTACATCCTTGCCAGTTCTCTAAATTTTCTTCTTTGAGTTGAAGGGAATAGAGTTGTTCAAGGTCAGTCCATTCTACTGCAAAGTCATCACAATAATCCCCTGGCTCATCAACAATAGTGTTTTCTGTGTGTGTGTGTGTGTGTGTGTGTGTGTGTGTGTGTGTGTGTGGTGTGTGTGTGTGTGCATGGTGAATGAGGGTGTTTTTTTTTTCTTTTAAAAAGAACAATAAGAGCTGTAAATCAAATAAACACACTGGATGGAACATGTAGCCTCGTTTCCCCTCAGACGACAGTGTCCTGGAAGCGTCCATCTGTCTCCAGTTACAACGCTATTATGTTTCACCTTCTTTTTGGGCACGTGTGGAACGCCCAGCGTGCTTCATACGAGAAAAATTAAACAATAAAAAGACAGACACATAAGCCTTTTTTTCATGCAGGGCCTATTTTTGAAACACAAGTGGTTTTACAATATTTGAATTTTAAAATATCCCTTTTTTTCAAGCCGATGATTGTCAGTTTCCAGAAGAAAATTCTCTTCACACTATGAGCCTCTATTTTAGGCTGCAACCATGGTTTGTGTCCGTGTTTGTTGGCTGAATAGTCCTAAAGAAAAATAAAATCCGCTTCTGTCTGAGTTTCTACTGCAGCGATTAGTCAATTGATCGATTAGTTTTCAACTATTAAATGAATCACCAACTAATCAATTGATACCTTTGAAAAAATACCTTTAGTTTCTGATTTCAGATTCTCATATGTCAATATTTGACTTCTTTATTAAGTCTTCTATATAATAAATTGAATATATGTGGGTTGTGGACAAAATGAGACGTCTTTAATGATGCCATCTTGTGCTTGGGGAAACAGGGATCAATAATTTCCTTACATTTTATGGATCAAATAATTAATGGAGAAAGTAATAACAGATCAATCAATCATTAGTGTAGATGAGCCCTAATAAAGACAAAAAAAAGATAATTCTGTCAGTGTTAACCTAGAACGCATTTAATCCTCCTCTTCAGAAAATTATTTTATGTAGGAAGCTGGGACCAACATGGCTGGTGCTTCAGGAGCTTCACGGTGTGTGGCATACTTCAGAGCTCATATTTCAACTTCTTTGACACACATCTGGTAAGCCAACAGCGCACAAGAGCCTTCGGTGCAGAGCTGTCAGACCTTGCAGTTTGAGACAGGGCCTGGCAACCCAGTAGCCATCAAGGTTTTCGAGGCGGAGTTGGCAGCCGCTCTATCTAACCCTGGAGGTTTCTGACACGTATCTGACAACCTCTGTAACCCCTTCCATTTCGGACTGGCAGCGCTTCAACCCACCGGGGCTCCGCTCCACATGGCGGCATCTTGATCTGGGAATGCAGCGATTTCCAAAAAGGACAGGGAGCAGACTGGCATAGAGGATGGAACTGGCAAGCCTGTTTTGGCTGACCAGTTTCTGCCCATGCACTTTTGGCCTTTTGAAATAATATGCAAAACCTATTGCAAAAAAGTCCAAAAGTAGTCTGTGATTAATGGAATCACTGATGTAATTGCTCATACTTACAGTATATCCATACCTAGGCCTAAAAAGAAAAGATATTGGTGTATAACCAATAAATTCCTGAGTAAAACTCAATTGTACTGTTTGTACAAAGCAGGCTAAAGCACCTACTCCACTAACACTCAACCGCTGAGAGATGGCTACACTCCAGGAGCAGTTTCTTGGATACAACCAAGGAACTGGAGACCATAATGACTGATTCCAGAGTCAACTCAGGGCGAAACCAGTGGAGCAGCCTTTGTAGCCAGGAAACTGGATGGATAAAGAGAGGCGTCGCCCCTGGAGAGATGCCTCGCTACTGAGAACAGCCCTCGGTTGTCTGGAAGGAACTGAACCGTCTGCAGTTTGGCGAAGGACGCTGCAACTTATCCATGAAGAAATGGAACATGTCAGCAACTGATGCTTGTGTGTACGGTGAACCCTAGACCTCATTAGATGTGGTAATGCCTCACAATGTACTTGAAGATGACCCGGCTGTAGTGAAGAAACAGAAAGGGAGAGAAGGTTCCCCTGGGTGAGTTCCCACCTAAGTGAAGAAGGGGCTAATTAAATTCAGGTAATCTAGTCACAAGAAAGAGACATCCTGTCTCCAAAATTTAATGCCGTTACCACATTCTAATCAGTTTCACAGCCACCAACCTCCCATCTAGGTAGGTTCAAACATATGAACTTAGCAGGAGTTAGGAGGCAAAGGTAACAACAGTAGGGTCAATTCTGCAGGGGTCAAGAGAGACAGACACAAATCTGGCATTAGAATGTCTTGAGTCTATTTCCTTTATCAGCTGAACCAAGAAAAAGAAACTCCTGCACTATGTTAATCAAGGATGAATTTAATGTTACGACATTTCAGTACTCAAACCTTCATTGGGTAGAAAAACTACCTTATAAAGGAGTGGCGAAACGTCGTAACATTAAATTCATACTTTTGCTAGTGAT
The DNA here is from genome assembly GCA_030544235.1 of Lepturacanthus savala. Taxonomy (NCBI): domain Eukaryota; kingdom Metazoa; phylum Chordata; class Actinopteri; order Scombriformes; family Trichiuridae; genus Lepturacanthus; species Lepturacanthus savala. The sequence continues at coordinate 9,158,451 of CM060474.1, forward strand.
TGAGTTTTTTTTTCTTGTTCCACTCTGGCTTTTTTGCCTCTCCTATGCACCTGCCCTCTGCCTAGGTGTGCACAACCTCCTCTTTTGACCTGAACCAAATCGCTGCCGCGATTGCATGCTCCAACCAATGGCAGGATGTGATCTAGAAGACCAAAGGACATGAGAAGAAAAGACTGCCTGCGTGTGTTTTATCTAAAATGAAGCTCTCAGAAAACAATTGGCTTCTGTGACAACAGCGTAGGTCGAGTTATGCAGTTTGCAACTTGCTGACTTTTGCATTTCCACGCATTGTCTTGCAGTATAATGGTAGCGTGTGCTCGTTAGTTAGTTAGTTCTGTAGCGCGAGCTTATAGAATCGTGCACTTCAATTTCATATAGCTGCCACTGACGGGGAAAAAAAAGATACTGTATGTTGACCCCCTTATGCATTCACGCTCATGTATTATTGAGGTCTCAGGTGTTTTTTCTGTCATACGTTCCTTGACATCCTGTAGCAGAACCTTCAAACCTTGGGTTAACCCTGTCATCACATTAAGAAGTCACTGGGGGAGGCTCTGCACTGGAAGGATGCTGTAGTTTTTAGCTTCTCTGTTCTGGTCTTGTGCCATCACACTTTATGCTGGACGACATGGCTTGTGCATCACATGTATGTATGTACGTGCCCCACAAGTGGGGATAGAGATGTAGTCGTATCTTGCATGATTTCTCACCTGCATGTGTGAAATTTATCTACCTGGAGGAGCTTTCACACTTGCCGTCATACTTGTTATGTAGCATGCACTCTATTCCCATGTCTGCCTTCTTGCTTTTTTTTTTGGTTTTTTTTCATTCTCGCCACAGATGTTACCGTTTCAAGGCGTCGCAGCGTTGCTCGTTAGACGAGGCGGCACATCCGCCGCTTCTGAATGCTCAGCGAGCGAGTTGGTCGCCCTTGTTCGCCGCGCGTGACTCAGGACTGCAGCCCGGAAATGCTCGCTGATGCGAACCCAAACCGAGAGAGATAGCGCTCTGTAGGCATGCGGAGCAGGTGAGGGGAGAGAGACAGACAGAGGCTGCTGCGAGGTAATCCATCCTTCTGCACCAATACGGCTCCGTCCGAGCCAGAGCTGCAGCAAACAGGCAAAGGACCCCGGGGAGCTTGTTTTCTCTGCAATGACCGGGAATTTTTGTACTTTGTTAGGTTGCATCTGAAAGCGGAGGCAGTGTTTGTGTCGTGTTTTGCCGTTTTATAGAGAAATATACTGCTACTGTCAAGTTTTTTAAATTCTGAAAGGGTAATTTTCTCCCCATCTTCACAGAGAATGTTCTTGTTGCAATAAGATTTTCAGAATGACTGATTATTTTCTGCATTGATTGATTAATTGTTTGGTATATGCCATAAATACTGATCACAGTATCCTAGAGAACAAAGTGTCATAATCCAATTATCCAAAAGATATATACACTACCATTCTAAAGTTTGTAGAGTAGAAATGTCCATATTTTTCAAAGAAAAGCACTGTTTTTTTAACAAAGATAACTTTTAAACTAATCAGAAATACACTCTATACCTTGCTAATGTGGTAAATGACTATTCTAGCTGCAAATATCTGTCTTTTGGTGCAATACCTACATAGGTGTATAGAGGCTCATTTCCAGCAACTATCAGTGCAGTGTTCTAATGGTACAATGTGTTTGCTCATTGCATCAGAAGGCTAATGGATGATTAGAAAACCCTTGTGCAATCATGTTAGCACAGCTGGAAACAGTTTAGCTGCTTAGAGAAACTAGGAAACTGACCTTCCTTTGACAAAAGAAAAGTTTGAAATAAAAACATAACTTCAAATACAAATCATTATTTCTAACCTTGAAAATGTCTTGACTATATTTTCTATTCATTTTACAACTCAATAAAAGTGTGACTTTTCATGGAAAGCTCAAAATTGTCTGGGTGACCCCAAACTTTTGAACGGTAGTGTAGGTTCAAACGCTTGAAGTTGTCTTGCCGACATATATAGAGCCATCAAATGTTTGGTATTTTTGAAGAAGAACAACAAATTAGCAAATTATCAAAATACTTACAGATTAAGCATGAAAACTACTCTTTACTGTTGTGCCTCCTGCTGGCACCAATCACAGAATTGCGCGGTTGAATCATTCCAGGAGTTGACGCATGCAGTCAGAGGCGCGTGTTCGTCACCTGCGAGCTGTTTGTGCTGCATTTCCCGGCCCTGCAGGTGACCCCTTCATGTTTCCTTATCTCAACACCGCTGCCTGCCTGCCAGCATCGGCGTCCAGTCTGTGCGCGAACGCTGGTGATTTAGGCCCAGACCAGACAACCTCTCCCTGCCGCTCGCGCTGCTGCATCGCAAGAAACGGCTGATTCCAAATCCGATCTGTCTTGTAAACGTGTGGCCACATTGCTCTGAGTCTCACTGCTTTTGTGAACCTTAGAACGAACAAAGGGATTGTTCATTCATATGAAAGAGACGGAATGGTTTTGATCGGCGTGCGCACTCTCAACCAGGCTGACTCTCGGGTGGTCTCTCTCGTGCTCAGGACCTTTTATGAAATGCCAGAGATTCACAGCATCAGGCCTTCAATGATAATTTATCATGAACAGCGCCAGAGGCCATTTGACTTTCAGTGTTTACCTGCAGAAAGAAAAGGGGGAGAAAACACTCAGCGTCTCGTCTCTTGTTATCTCCACCACCAATTGAACATGGACATGCTCTGTCCATGTGATATACAATGAGGTGTCTTTTTACCGTGACATTCCGCCCTTATTGATTTATAAAAAAAAGTAGCTGCATGACATGAAAACCTTGTTACCCCGAGCTGTTTGACCTTTAAAAGCCAACACTGCTGCAAACCAGCATGGATGATGCAGGGGCATTCGGCAGGGTCTGGCGACGATACGGACAACTATTTCTGAGTCTGTTTTTTTGAAATTTGAAAGCAACCTGACACGCTGTGCATCATCGAGAGCCCACGGGGCGCCACAGATACCGTCGCACCTCGTGTCCACGGCTGTGAAGTCCATATAATTCATGTAGGAACCCTGTGATCCACCACACGGCGAAGTGTCCACAAGACTGTGCAGGAGAGCAGGCTGGAGGAGCGCGATAACGCCGCCTTCACAAAGAAAGAACGATGACTGGAGGAGACAAGAAAGGAGACAAAGCTTAATATCAGATGGTTTTAATGGTGACCTTAAAGGCACCAGTCCTCTAAGACATTTGACCATAGTTCTCCCATGCCCCCCAACATTACTGTACCTAATGTGCTTTGGGTCTGTGTGAGGTCTATATTAGTGCCGACAGTCATACTTCATTCTTTCTTCTTCAAAATAGAAGAAATAAGCAGGAAAATACATAAGAATCCCCACATTAAATCCGATTTTAGATGTGCAGCTAGTGACATGACAGCTCACTGGTTGGTGGATAACACAACACCCACGGCTTGTCAGTTTTCTAGACAGGAATACGCCAAAAGTGTCGGGGTCAAAAAAGCGTTCTCTCAACACAGTCTGAGAGGACTGAACCTGAGCCCACTGGCATATTTGGATTGTTGGGACCTTTGTTTTTAAAAAGTGATGTTGCTGAAATGCTTTAAAAGTATGATGAGTGAGATCTAGTGGTTTTAGCAGCATCTAGTGGAACATACCTGTCAGAAATGGAATAAAATATTCATAAGAATGTTTTAATTAGTATCCTAGAAAAGCACTCTGAGAGTGGAGATCACCATCAAGCATATGGCCAAGTTATGCAGGTGCAAGATATCACCACTAGGAGGTCACAAACATGTGCCTTTTTAAAAGTCCATTTACTGCATTGTTACCAAAACACAAAATATCAAAGTGATCTAGTAGCCACGATTGATTGCCAGTCCTTACCAAAGTTTAATCATCTGTTCATGGTACCATTACCAACATTTGCTGAAAGTTTGACAAAAATCTAGCCAAAACTTTCTGAGTTATCTTGCTAAGAATCAGCCAGACAAACATCCAGACAGACAAACACCGGCAACGACGTAACCTTCTTGGCAGAGGGAATAATTGACCCACCCTAAGTCCTGCCCTCCTTAGTTTCTGTTCCTAGGTAGGACAAACTTAACAAAAAGGACACTGCCGGACGTGTCCCCTTTTCTACTTCTGGGAACAGTAAGTAGAAAAAGGGACATGCCTGACAGTGTCCTTTTAGTAAAGTCCATGACACCAATGTTATGTGACTTTACATAGTATTTTTATCTCCTTCAATATTTCATTTCCTTTTAAGCATAGACAATCAGAACATGGCACCTCTTAGTATACAGAAAAGGGGAAAGGTAAAAAAGGCTTGGCTGGGTACCAAATTTACTCAACTCTTATTGGAGCACAGAGCAAAAAGGGGCCGGATTTAGGAGGCATCAATAAGAATTGTGTTTTTATTAGCTGTAACTGAGCAGGGCATGTTGCACTACCATTTATCTACAGTAGCTCAGAATGGACAAACCAAACAATGGCAAGAGAGACCACCTTTTGTAATTTCCATGGCCACCATAGGTGCTTGGGTACTAAGATGGGTTTCAAGCTGCATCCTCGCCAATAGATGCCACCACAATCACCACGCTGTACCTTTAAAGTGCTCTGAGTGCCACACTTTTTATTTACGTTGGCCACCAGACATTCACAGATGAATATCTTCAAACCCTTCATGTAGAACCAATCAGATGTAAGGGAGAAACATGTAGATTTTGGTTTGTCTTTTATCCCTTCATCACATTTACTGTGCATCAAACAGTAGAGTAAGTAGTACAATCACTTCCTGTGGGCTGTTCACTCTGTTGCTCTGAAATGCCATTCTCAGATCAGAAATGCTGAGACAGCAGCTGTTAATTTGTGCCATTTGATATTTACAACTCATCCAGCTTTAATGCTGTGTCCTGCACTAAATAGCTCGCTACGCTACACACATTGTTTTATATGATCACCTTAATGGTCTGAGGTGCGATTAGGCAACATTATGTTCTCTTTGGAGCCGTCCGATCGTACTTAACGTTAATGGATTGGTTTGGACTCGTATACATAAGGCGCCAATACCCTTGATAGTTACAGAGCCATCATAAAAGTAATAAGGACAAATGGTGCGGTGAGATAAACAAGAACTCAGAGGCATTGCACCGGTTTGTTCTCACAGGTTTTTACTGAACGCAACACCCGCGCCGCAAAGCAGCAGGGGAGGAGGACATGTTGAGGGCTTTAGAGAATACAACCTACTTCACGTCCTGCTGAATTCGGCAACAAACTCTTATTGGAAGGGATTGCTTCTGTTTGGCTGCTGGCAAATTTGTATGCAGCATCCTTGGTTTCCTGTCGTATTCCTCATTCAATGTTTTTTTTCCCCCTGGTTTTATCAATCCCTTTTTTTTCTTTTTTTTATATAAGAGCATCAGACGGTGACCTCCTTTGATGTGCGAAGGGTGTTTTGTTTATCATGGCTGTTACTGGATGTTATCTGCATGGACGGGGATTGAATCATCAATGCTCCAAAGCCCACCCTCTCCCCGCCGTAATCTTTGCAAATCCCATCACTCGTGTGATGAGTTTTCCGAACGTGGCATCTTGCCTACAAACCAAGGAGCCCCGTTGCTCAGTTGGTTATCGGCTGAAGTGAAATTGCCACGCGTATCTGGGAAGTGGACCTTGATTTACTGAACTGAAGCTGATGTTCTGTGGCTTTCATCTCTGCTCTGTTCATCATTATTCATCATAATTGCAGTGAGGTATTTAAGTGCCGAAACCAGTTAGTTCTAATTCTGTGTCCAGATCTTGCCTCCTACTCATCAAACCTTGACGTTTATTCAGTGTTAAATATAATTTACTGATGTTTAAAGTACAAACAGGAGCATCGAATGCATCCTAGCAGACAAATGGCTTACTGGCTGTTAACATGACAGAGTTTTCAGCTGGAAATTGTTTTTTTGAGGTAGTTGCCAACAGATGAGGGCCTGAAGCCGCAATCATTCACTCTCTTTCAAAATATGTCACTCGCTGTGTTAAATAGTACCTCTGCTCCCGTTTTCATTCCATAGAGGGACATTAAGTTTTTCGTCATATGACATGTAGGACAAAGTGGCTCACTGAGGCTTTAAAACAATGTTGGAAACCCTGATGTGACGGTTTATATCACAGAAACACATGGTGGAGTCCTGAAAACTCAAAAAGTCAAAAAGTTTGCTCTTCAGAAGGATTATTACGGCCAGGCAAGGGAAAAAAAAGTCCAGTGCAAGCAGAAGAAAAAATAAAGTCTGGTCTCTTATTTTAATTTTTTTTGCCTGGTGTATGGTTGCCAAAATGAAGAGGAAGCAAGGATTTGGCAGAGCATCGCAGAACTTCAAATGTTCAATGCCAGCTCCTTGAACCTTCTTTGACCCAATGAAACAACCTAATAACTTTGTTTGCTAAAAAGAAAATAAATAAATAATAATAATAATAAAAACACATTCCCTGTCATTGCTACCTTGACGAGGCTTGTGGTTTCCAACCGACTGACAGGGTGTATTTTGGGCATATTTGATTAGTATAATGCTAATTTGCATATTCAAGTTCCTTTTCAAAGAAACTTGTAATACAAAAAATGTTACTTTTCATGGATACTAGTATAGTACTGGTCTAGTAGTAGTAGTACGTGGTGGTTTTGACATATAAAAGAGCTAACCGCCCACCTACATAAGCCTTTTTGGTCACATTATAGCTTTTCTGAGTAGTAGAAGTATCCTAAAACAATGTATAATCTTCCAGTTTCATGTAGCAGTGTCAGAAACCTGGGCGAGGATACAATAATCATCATTTGCACAAACAATAACCCTGTTCCCTCGGCTACGCTAGGGTAAGGAGACACTGGCCCGTGAGCCGCAGGAATCGTATCCTCCTGCTGTACAAGGTGAACAGGAGTCACAACACATCAGCCAAGAGCCGGCTTAAGCTGCTGCTGCTGCTGGAGGAGGGAAAAAAACAAAACACAGCAACACGGCCTGTTTGTCCCCTTTGCTCTCCGTGGATAATAGATGATGGATGGCCTGACATTTCCGTCCGCGGCTTGTTTGGGTGTTTCGCGGCGATACGCGCCGTTCATTGCTGCCTGGGTGCCCGACATTACTGAGAACCAAATGAGAAGAGTGTGACCGACCAGAGCGTTACCATGTGGAAAACAGAGTGCGGGCCTTTTTTTTTTTTTTCCCCACCGGGTAATAAAAAGGCTGGCCCCTCCCTCCCCTGACCTTTTTAATATAGGCAGGCTATCACGGTGCATTCGCGTCAAGTGGTGAGCACAGGTATCGGAGCCCCCGTATTCTACCCACATAGCATCATCCTGTTCCCCTGATGAAAGCTAAACACACACATAAACAGGGCCAGGGGGGACCTCTTATGTAAAGTGGAGCTTGCGTCTTCATGAACATCAGACTCCAGCGTTTTTTCCCTATCGACGCAGCTCAGAAAGCAGGAGACGATGATTTGCTGCCTGAAACGATCGGAGTCTGCATTACATAGCCTCTCCCAAGCATCGTATTTGAATAATTATTCATTTTAGACAAACATGATGTTCACCGCTTTCCCAGGTATTACCTCACCTCTGTTGCAGGCTGTGATCTCAGATAAAACAGACACGGAGCTTGTTGATGAGCCGCTATTGGTTGTGGAAATAAATTGTTTTTTAGGGCACAAATGATAGAAAAAGACCCTCAGAGAGAAGGAGATAGAGAGAGCAGTGGTTTAAATGTAGACAACAAATATAAGGGACTTGTTTTCTTTTTTTTTCTTTTTTTTTTTTTTTTATTTCAGCCTTGACTGTTGCCTTTATGATGTTCAAGGCCAGTACTCTAGTTAAAGGAAATGCAGCGGTGCTTTCCTGCTGACGATACGATAAAAGGATGGACACCACTCCCACTCTGGCCATTAACCCTCTGGGGAAGTGCATTTTATCATAAAAGCATGATATAAATATTGAAAGAAAGATAATAATTTACCTGCAGGCAGCCTGCTAGCTTAGCTTACAGTTATTTTAGCCCTTTTTGGAAGTTAAATCATTATAATAACATAAGATATAATGTAACATTACAGTTCATTAACTTTAGAGGTTGTAGTAGTCCATTTTTTTCCATATTTTTCCCATATCCCAGACAAGAGACCATATATGGGCTTTATTTGAAGTTGTGGCATCCATAAAAGTTTAAATTTGTGGTTTAACCTCTGTGCCATCTTTAAATATTTTTGATTTTTTTTTCATAAAGCTCTTAAACAACTTCTAACCTGCTCAAAACTATCAAGGATTCAGGGTTGTAACTTTAAATGCCAGTTCAGATCCCAGTAAATGAATTATTTATTATTGAGGATTTATTATGAGGATGGGACTCTGTTGTAAATCGAGTCTTGGATAGGTCAAAGATTAGCAACTTCATGTCAAAAGCTGTAACAGACAATATGATAAAAAAATAAATAAATAAAAAGTTGAATTTTTTTTTTAATTAAAAAAAAAAACATCCAAGGAGGGAATGAGAGTTAAAGTTCTAAAATCTCAGTATAGTTTTCTTCTGTCTGACGCTTTAGAAAGAACAGGTCATTTTATGTCTCATTAATATTAACGATACTCTCTTCTGATTGGCTGATTTGAATGCCTGCGAATGGGGGGCTTGGGCGCTGATTGTATATTTATTGTATATACACCACAACTTTACTCATGTCTTGATGGTTTTTTAAGGCTTTATAAAACATCCAGCTTACTGTTGGTATCACATAATAAATATTCTTCTCTGTGATGGCACGTTTCTTATCAAAATGCTCCTTGCAATTCAATTTTAATTTTTATTTGTACCGATTCTTGTGATTCTTGTGCACTTTATAGTTAACCATAAGTTATATGTTCTATATCTCTCCTGTCCTTGTATTTGTGGTGAGACTCATTGTGTCCACCACTTCCATTCTCTCTGATTTTGGAGGTTAGAGATTGCCTTGTGTGGCTGGTGCTGGAAGGCCGTTAAAGGTGTGGCAGGTGCTCATACAGGAGTTCAACAGGATCAAAATTAGTTATTAGCTGCTGGAAGGGCAGTAAATTGCCCGGCTGTAATTTCCACTCTCAGATTTATGACTTGGCCTCAAGGGGCCTTTACAGCATAGAGACGACCCCTCTTACCTCACCAGCGAAAGGTTATTGTAAATCACAGCCCTTATACCCTCAGCGCTACCACACCTCCTCACAGTCACACACATGGATTCACACAAACGCGCCTACTGATCTTTCATTTCCTTGTTTTTTTTCCCCACATTTTATCTGTGTACATGTCTGCTGTGCTTTCCCTGAGATAATCCTCTCCCATCTACAAGTACCTGTTTATCATTCTGCTGGTGTGTGTCCTCGGTCCCATTAAAGGCATCGGTGCAGTGACCAGTCCGACGCTGTCCTGACGTGACATCAGGCAGCGTCCATTCCAGCAAGACTACAACCGCTCATTGTCCCACATTATCCCGCTTTCTCCCTTTTGTCTCTTTTAGCTCATTTGTCGGACCGTTTGATTGTCAAATTCCAGAAAATTAATAAAAAAACAAAAAAAACAAAGCAATCGAGCTGATTGAAATCAATGCATTATTCAGCCGTGAGAATTTAGTGGTTTCACGTTGTTCACGGCTGGCTAAGTTAATGGTAAATTGTGAATGATTCATTTCTGCAAGGTTCATTATGCATAAACGATCCACCTCCAGGAAGTGCCATTAGATTTGATGTTTTGTTTTTTTTTTTTGTAGAGGACATGTACAAAGAGATGTAAAATCAGACATAGTGCTTTCTTAGATTGCATGTGGGTTTTTTTTCATGTAAATCATTAGAAATGCAATGAACATGGATGCCTCATACGGATCCTTTGTGTTGCGCTCTACTACTACTTTGAAGTGTTGTGACGCTCCACTTCCTGTCAGTTTCTCTTCAGAATAAAAGGATGAGTGGGTCTGGGAATAGTCATACCTTTCACATTCTCAGCCACAGCCATGGTTTGATTGTCAGTTGAGTCAATGCACAAAAAAATAATCCAAAATAAAAAAAATTATTGTTTAAAAAAGGCAATATTTTGGCAGCCGGCTGCTAATAAAATACTGTAAAAGCATTAAATAATCATCTCATAAAAGTACAGTACATTTATCTAATAAAAAAGACAGCTGTAATCTTACATTAAATTGTGTCTTTGATAAATAAAGATATTTACGCCTATAAATAAGCACATTCGATATATAAAAAATGTACTGACATTGCTGTAATTCAAGTAATCAGGCTTCAAACTGCAGAAATGTACTGTTAGAAGTTAAGGTTAATCACATAATTGTATGTAAAATCTCCTGTCTATCCCCTTACATCTATATTTGATGTAATAAAATGATTACTAGTAGCATGTTCTGATTTCCCATTTGAAATAAAATATCAAAATACTTTTGTAAAACAGGTAATTGGGTTTCTAACTGCATCGATCAACTTCTTTCTAAAAAAAAAAAAAAACTTTCTAAAAGAAAAAGAAAAAAAATCATTGGACATATAAATTCACAGTAGGTTTTTTTTTCTAATTACTGACCTCTGACCTGTGCTTTTGAAAAGGAGAAATCTGTGAGATAGTTTTTTTTTTTTTTTTACAGTGTAGGTGTCCTTGGCTTATTATGACACAGATAAAAGGCAGCAGCACAGCTCCTGACGAGGCCTCATTGATAGAAACGCGCTCGCTGGCGTCGTAACGTTTGTCACCACCTCCGGCGCGCCGCCGGGTCGCCACGGAGACGAAGGGGATGCTGGCTCCGTATGGATCACCTTCCTGAATATTTAACGCCGAGGAAACGAGCTTGGTGGCTGAGCCCAGACTCGTGTGCTGAGTCTGTCCCTCAAGGTCTCCCCGGCTCCTCGGTGTCGGGACGAGTGTCTCTGCGACTGATCCCGCTGTATCAGCAGGACATAGACCAGGAACCCAGCTGGTCCTGGTCCTGACTGGACTGCTCTTGGCTGCTGTCGTGCAGCTCTGATATGACCAAGACCTCTTGTTTTTGCAGCGAACAGCTGTGGACAGTTTGTCAGTCTGTAAATAAACCTTTCAGATGCTGTCCTATGCAGATGAATTTATATTTTAAAGGTTTTTTAAGGGGATATTTTGAAAAGAACACACCAAATCTTTCCTTTAATCCATATATCCATGTTTGTTCTTTACATTTTCAATTAGAATTACAAAATCCAAAAAATGAAAAGGTGACTGGTTATTTTGTTATGTAGGTTCAGCATGACTGAATTTGATTTTAATATTTAATCGATAGGGTTTACCTGGAAATGTACTACTGTTATTTGCTGTGGTAGGTGTTAGGGACTGTCTGCAAGTTAAATGTTTCAGTATGAATTGATTGAATTTGAAATTGAATTGAAAAATGGTCACCAAAAATATTTTAAAAAAAAAATGTCTTTTCCCTACCCTGTTTGCTGTAGTACATCATACAGTGACCAAACTGCTACAGGTTTTAGTAAAAAATCATTTATATAGAGCTTGTATCCACTTAATACCTGAAAAAAAAATTCATTACAAATCAATAAATAGACTTTATATAATTCTGTTTGCTGTAATACATCATATTCACAATGACCTAACTACTGCAGGTGAGGTTTTAGTGAAAAAATATGTTATATGGACCTTGTATGTAGTTAATACCTCAAAATATTCACATAAAAAATCAATAAATAGACTTTATATCATTCTGTTTTACTGTATTACATCACATTCACAATGCCTTATCTGCTACAGTCCCTAACACAGACCACGGCGAATAATGGTATTCTATTTCCAGGTCAAGTAAACCTGACCAATTGAATAGGCATATTAAAATCAAATTCGGTCGTGTGTTCATATTTTTAATCTGAGCTTACAATTGAAATATGAAATGCCAGTCATCTTTGTCTTTTTTGATTTTAGAATAATAATAATAATACCAAATTGTCAATTGTCAAATGGAAAAACACAAATGATGCATGCATTCTTTTCATTCACATCCTTCTTGTCATCTTCCCTGATTTCTACATATCCAAACCCTGATTTGAACTGAATGCAGTGTATTTACACGGCTGCAGGTTTCCATTCATCCATGAATACGTGACATTAGTCAGCTTTAGTGCAGCGTCACTCAGCGAGTGTGGACATTTTGAGAGCTGTGAGGGAAAAAAACAACATTGACAGCAGGAGGCTCATCTCATCATTTATTCAACAGCTCCCTCTGTCCATGTCCTTCCTCCCTTTGGTCTCCCGTTGTAAATATAACGCTGTTTATCAAATATTAAAGACCTACACCGGAGCTTTTTTTTTTCTGGAACCTCAGATGTAATAATTGAGAAGAGGAAATGAGAAAAAAGGCACAAATATCACACTCTGAATTCTGTTTGTGCCTCGTTGCTCATTATCTGCTTCTTTCTGGGGAGTGATTTTTCCGTGCACCGAATTAGAGGCTTTCACAAGCAGCTTCTTTTGCAGTTTGAGAGCTTCCGTGTGAGGAAAGCTGTCAGAATGTGAATTTATTCCTGGGGAGAGCATTCAGAGGTTATACAGTACAGCAGTGGCTATTGCTCTAAGACAGAAAAATTTCAAAAAATAGCTAGTCACATGTGTACTAGTGTGTTACCTGAATAATATGATAGGATGTGCTACTTAAGAATCGGATACTTTTTACAGGTCACTGACACAAATTCCTTATTCATTCATTCATTCATTCAGTGCAGTGCATTAAACAGTGATGAAGCTCAGCATCAATAGACTTGAATGGGGGAACATGAAGTGGGTTGTTCCACTGCAGTGAAACTAGATGCTCATTGGATAAAAGCTGGGTTTGGTCCTGCCCATTGGATGCTGAGTGTCTCTGGGGGTCTATGGGGGAATGGGTGTGGCTTTAGTGAGTCTGGACGCTAAACTTCCGCATGGTGATTGGATGATCTGATTGAGGCTGCCTCTCGTTTTGATTGACAGTGAAATGAGAAAATTAGTGATCTCACATAAAAAAAAACTTCCGCCGTCGCATTTTAGAAGTTTCATTCTGTTGTTCCAAGATGAGTTGTTCTAGAGACTTTACAAATCATCTTAGTGACTTTTTCTTTGTTAAAAATACTTTATTAGCATCTTTTTCTGGTGTTACTGGAGACTAAGGTTGTACATTTCTGGGAATTTTCAAAGTTTTCATGAGAATTTACAAGAAATATATGGGAATAAATTCCAAATTCACAAATTTGGAGGTTTACCCCTAACTTAAACCTTAAATATAGTTGAACAACATATATTGTAGCATAATCTGGCCTAAAACAATCAGATTTAAAGGGATAATTCATTTTTGAAAATTCGCCGATTGTCATGAATCAGTCGTAGCAATAGGTGCTTGACCTTTTTTTGTCGATACCAGCTGTTTCCAGACCAGTGGAGCCGAGCCATGAGCTGCTCAGCTGCTACTACACAGCTAATGGTATTTTTTGGTTTCCCTCATCAAACCCAGCAAATACACAATTTAGCAACTCCCAAACACTGTGGTGGATGTATTGTAACTTACACATTCACCACACTATGAGATAAACTATAACATTACGACACGTGAAACAAATACTCAGGACTACTTTCTTCAGTAAGACAGAGCGTGCTCACTAAGCGTGTGCTTTTGAGATCACTCCGCCAAGCAACCATGAAGTGACCTTGTGACGTTCTGTTATTACATCATAGCGTGATCCAGATCAAGTCCAAAGCACAAGACCATTGAATAGAATGTTTCCAAAATTCCCCATCTTAAGCAAAGTTTCTGGAAATTTACTGGAAATTTTCCGCCCCTTTGGAACCCTAGTGGAGACTTGTCCTGGTGTTTGGAGCCTTCTGTCTGCTTACTCATCACAAAGCGCTAACAGGCAGTCACGCTGGCCTCAGGCGGCACCCCCAGCTAGCGATCAAGCTAACAAGCTGATGCAGGCCAAAAATGAGTTTCCCCTCCTATACAGGAACACCGTGTTTGCTTGTTTTCAGTTTTGTCCACCTAATTTCAGACAGTCGGGTCTGTTGTTCACATCTAAAGCCACCGTGCTGCAGCAGAAACGGGGGCAGCAGCATCGTGCGGTCGGCATTTTTTTTTCCTAGTGGCTCTCGGATGAATCAGCACGCCGTCAATCTCACTTCCATTTCCCGGGCCTCTCCTGAGAACGACGCGCAATTGCAGTGCTTAGTTTTTTTTTTTAGCATGAAGCTTCCTGTAGAAGCACACCTCTATTTATAAAAAAAAAAAAAAAAAAAAAAAAACAGCTGTAATTTTAGCCGTCAGTCGGCCCACTCAGGGAGGAAGCCTTGCCCACCATTTCATTTAGAGTTCACCTTCCAGGCAGACACACACACACGCACACACTGTACCTGACATATTGCAGTGCTAGGCAGTTTGCCCAGGTAATGAGAAGTGGGTAAAAGAGGGAGGTGGTGGTTGGGGGTGGGGGGGGGGTTTAGTTGTCCAGTAGGTCATGGGTAAAATAGTGCTCAAGAGAAGCTTGGTGCAAAACCACAGTTCATCCAAGTGGATGAATGGTCCATAAAATGAAGCAGTAACACTTCATCAAATCTGACCACCGATGAAACGACCTTGTATAACGCGTCTGGCATGAATGCAGACAAACCTTTGCACAGTCAGATGCAGATGCTCCTTTTCTTCCCGTCTTAACAGTCCTGAAACCTCCTGATTATCATAAACCCGCAGCTCCGCTGTTGTCAGAAAACTCACAGGCGAGCAGCAGTCGGCTGCAACCAGGTGTGTCAGCGTTACTGCCGTCACTTCGCCTGAGGGAGACTTCCGATGTCCCTAAGGTTCTGTGTGTCTGAGCGAGTGTGTGTATGTGTGTGTGTGTGTGTGTACATCACCTTCTACAGAGGTGAAAGTCCACTTTGTTCTCCTGGTGTGCTCGAAGTTGCTCTGTCACGCAAACATGTGCACCTCTCACCTTTTTTTGTTTAAATTCACACACATTAGTACCATTCTGCCTCGCTTAGTCATATTTCCGTATTGCGGCTGCTCGTCCCATCGCTATCTTTACGCCCTACCGTCCTCGTTTCCAGATTATTTATGAGAGCGGTGCCTCAGCGGCAGTGGTGTCTTCCTGGGGAAAAAAAATAACCAGGTTGTGTTTTTTTCTTTTCCTTGAGAGGCAGAGTAAAATAAATATCACTGAATGAGAGAACTTCCATTCGCTGCATTTTCAATGCTGTGAATAATTCATCGTGGTCGGGATGTGAGCAACTCTGGTTTTATGTTTCTGTTATTTTGATACATGTGGTTGCATAGATGTTACAGGCTTTAACTTGTAGATCACAGTAATAGACATGCAATGCTAGTGTGGTGTAGGAGCACACATGCCCCCCCCCTTCTTATAAAACTGCCCCATGCATCAAAAATTCACGCATTCAATCTGAATTTCCTTGACTTTGTGATGTCATGCAGTAACACCCTCCACCTGTAGAGATTCCCAGCACACTTTTTTGTCTTCCAAGTGAAAATCAGCCAATCAGAAGACAGGCTCATGAATATTTATAACAAACCAAAAATAACCAGAGCTGGAGATTTCCAGAGCTGGAGTGAGGTGACAGATCACTGTAAATTTACATATTATAACATTTTTGTACTTTAAATTGCAGATATATCATGTCAGAGGTGTCAAAACTTCAAATAAAACCCAGAAATGTGCATGATATGGGACCTTTAAAACTGCAAAGCCACGATGGGCGAACATGTTTATCTAAATGATGTATTTTTATTCATATGTATTAAATCAGTTCATCATTAAAGGGACTTATACGGGTAATACTGCTATGATGTCTGGGGGTGGAGTGGTGATTACCATAGCTTACCATAAAACACTGGAAGCAGAGAAAGCAGGGCTCTTTTTCAAGGTCAAAAATACACAGTGCTTTTTTTTTTCTTTAAATATTACAGTTATTTATATTGATTTAAAAAGCCAGGGGAGCTGTTTTTGTAAAATTCGTATACATATATATACACATTACTTCTTGCTATTTCTGAAAATGCCCTTTGATTCTTTTTACTGCTTCACCTCTCTGTTGCGACGGAAAGATAATTCCACTTATTGCAGGAGTTTAGCCGTTGTCATGGAAGCCACCACACTACCACACTAAATGATGTTTCAGCAGAGCCCTCCGTCAAGTCCCTGACAGTGTGGCCTTTGGAATAAGAAGCAGTCAGTCTTAAAAACCATCTCCCGGCCCACTTGGCGGCCACAGACCTGTACTTTTAATTTGGTTTTAAGAGAACGGATCGCTCCCAGACAGCTGGTTTTGAAGAAGAAGCTGCAGAGATCCTCAGATCCTGAGGAAGCTGAAGCTTCCCAGCTGTAGGGGCACGAGCAGGGGATTGATGGGTCTCGCTGGCATTAAAGCAAATGGTGCAATTTGCAGAAGGGCTTCTTTTCTCTTTTTCTCTCTTTATTTTTTTTTTAAGAGGAGGTGACCGTGATTAGCTACATTCCTCCGGGAGAGCGATTTATGAGCCCTAAGCTTCTTTTTTTTGCCGACCTACTGCAAACACCAAGCGTGTAAAACGCAGCGAGGCGTAGAAGTGCTGTACGTTTTAATGACCGAGGGGCTTCATTTACAAATTATTCCCCTGATTTCAGTTTAGGATAGAATGAAAGCGTAATGATCACTGTTGGGAATTTTGGATGTACAGTAATAGAAGGTTTCAGGGAATGTAATTTCAATGTTGGTATAGTAACCTCATATATATATATATATATATATATATATATATATATATATATATATATATATATATATATATATATATATATATATTAGCAATAGAAAGACTTGGAAAGAGCTTGTTTCATTGTAGGTCAACTCTTGATCAAGAGGACTCTGTTACCACGCCAACGCTCTTTTTTTTCTCCATCTTTTTTCTTGTTGCCATGGTAAAGTCTGTGTCAACAGTTGACCTGGTCCTCCTCTCTTGATAATCCAATTGTAAGATCTACAAACCCTTAATAGACACATTCGTCCTGACAGTTTAACCTTTGCTTCCTTGACTTTTGCCGACCAATTACAATCAGGTTACCTGTCACGCACGTCGGGACCAATTGCTTTGCTTTTATCCGTGTGGTCTCAAGTGGTGTGTTGTAAGTTATAAGACACCTGTGTGTGTGTGTGTGTGTGTGTGTGTGTGTGTGTGTGTGTGTATGTGTGGATTGATTTAGATTGCGTATCTAATAAAGCTCGAGCTTAAAATGTTAATTAATTATGCGATAATTACGTCAAAATCGGGCTAACAGACGGGATCGTTCTGTTTTGATCTCGAGACGACCGGCAGGAAACATTAGGAGCCATTATGGCTCTCTGGGTTTCTATTTATAGATCCAAATCAGACATTTTTGAACCTGCGTTCACACCTTTCCCGCTGCTGGAAGTTGCAACAGCAGCCGGCAGCGATCCACATGGAAATTAATTAGATTTAAAGACGTTGCATGATCCTAAAGTTGAATCGTCTCTTGCACCGTTACAGGAGTGTAGGTCTGGCGAAGCTCAGAGAGAAGCTGGGTTTTTTAACACTATTCGTTTTATATAATAGGCTGAAGAGGCTGTTTTACCTCACCCGGCTGCCCTGTGTGCTGTAAATGACGTTTTCCGAGCCGTCGCTCATAAAACAGTGTGACTTAGCAGGAATTAGGGGTTCCTCATGGTGCCATTGTGCAGAGCATTTGTTTTCCTTTAAGGTCCATAACAATGTGTTTCGCTGCTGTTGCTATGAGACGCAATGTTCCTGTGTCCTGAAGGAGAGATGGTTCTCACATTCTGAATTTCAGCATGTACTCAAATGATCACTAGCTGTATTTAGCTGACAGCCTTTGAAAATTGTTTTTTTTTATCATCATTTTATTCTTTCATGTGAAGCAGTTTGTAAATTTAATGCTATATTAATAAAGCAACACTAGCACTCCAAGCAAAAAACTGCTAAAGTACACAATTTTTTTATAGCAGTGGGATTGACCTACTGACCCTTTTTAGTATAGTAATCTGAAGGGTGATTTGTAGCTGCTTTAAAAGCACTTTTAGTGTGAATGTAATATCTCAATGCTATGTTTGAAATATAAATTGAAAGGTTATTTGCTGGTCTTATCCAATATAATAAAAGTATATTCATAGTAATGAAAAATAAGCAGTGCTCCATGATTGAGTGGTCTGTCTCTTACTTTTTTAAATTTGGTGATTTGTTTGTTTAGTAGATAAAATGTCAGTTTTCCAACATGGCCTCTTTGAATTGCGTGTTTAATCTGAACCAAACCCCTAAAATATTCAATTAATTATAAATATAATAAACTGCAAAAAATACATAAAATACATTTACCAAGGTGGAACCAGCTAAACATTTTTACCTACGTAGATTGTTAAAGTTGTGACAAATAACTGGCGGTCAGTTAAATATTCTATTGATAGACTGTTTCAGAACAAAATAACGATAATCAATCAGTGGAATTATTGGTATTAATTGGTCATATTTCTTTAGTTTATATTAAAGTCTATATGAAATAGCATTTCAAGAGTATCTAACGTCCTTATTGTGATGTCTTTCCACTAATAACTATCTAAATATAGGAATATCATATATAAATATAGGAATAGCGTTCATCTTCCATTCCGTTTTGAAGGACCATTCGCCTTTATTGACATATGGATGTAATGACACTACTGAAATTGCTCTGGGCAAAAAGACAAAAGGCTTATGTCTTTGTTTTTTAACAGGAATAAAATGTGATTGAACTTTGATATAAAAATACAAAGAAACGTTTTTTTTAATTTCTTTTGGCAAATATAGTTTAATAAGTGAACAAAATGACATAGGGATGTGATCCAAAAGGCTTAAAAAGATATATTTCTTTTCATTTCAGGTGGATTTTAAGGTTTCATCATGGTTTAGCCCTTGAGCTTCTGGATTATCCAAAATCAATGTGCGCTGCAACCCATTGCTGCGGAGATTCAAGCTATTGTGTGTATCAATTCCTGCAACAATACTCACCCTGCATACTCAAATAACCCCTCCGATACAGAGAATGCTGGTTATTGCAACATGTCAACCCAGTCGACATTGAAAAGCTGAATCTGGAGTCACATTGGAACCCGTTGTCTTTGTACTTGAGTGATGTGACCTGCTCCTGAGACTGCGCCTGATCAGACTTAGCTAATTTAAACCAGGATGACAGGGAAATGGGTTTGAAGTTTTCCTGTGTGACAGGCAGCCTCTTTTTTTTATTTTATCCAGAATGTTACAGCATTATCATAGACATACCCAGAATTCCACGGTGAAACTGTGTATAAAAAGTGCATTTAGAGAAACAAGTGTCTGTATTTAACTAAATGAGACAACCCCCTCCTTCATAGCCTTTTAGTTTGTGACCTCTAAGCTACATTATTCTAGTGATGATTTGAGATCATTTTCAGTGCCAAAACATTCTAAAAAAAAACTGAGAAAGATTTTCTTCCTTTTCTTATTTCTCCGCCTACTCATTCTCCAAAAAATGACTTCAACCTCAACCCCCGACATTGGCCTATGCTTCAACAGACAGCTGTTGTTCATAGTGCCGAGCTCGGTTTACAGTAGAACTCCGGAGCCAGTGGAAAAGAGCACAGTCCTCTCAGTCCTCCCATGTGCTGTCACTAGGTGTAAGCTCACTACGCCTGGCACTGTGCCTGCACCACTGTATAGAGCCAATCCTCTTTTATCCACAGATTACCATTAGTGTGTCCAATCCTTTCGCCCTATTGTCTGATGGATTGAACCATTTCACCCAGACGTAGTGGAAGAGGCTGAGCTATTCTTAGTACGATATCAAATTAGCTGCAGCGTAAAGTTGCTTTTATGTTTTTAAAGGTTTGCCAGAAGGGACACCTGTCAATCTTTGTTTGATATATTTTCTTCATCACTTCTGTTTTTTTTTTTTTTTTAAGTTGTATTGCATCACTGTGCCTGACAAAAAAGGAGATGTTGCAGAGTATTGTGTGATGCAGCTAACGCTGACCCATCCTTTTTTCCCCTTTTCTCATTGTCGATACTCAGGAGTTTGCAGCGTTGACCAAGGAGCTGAACGCCTGCAGGGAGAATCTGCTGGAGAAGGAGGAGGAGATCTCTGAGCTCAAAGCGGAGAGGAACAACACCAGGGTGAGGGCAGATTCCACACACACATCAAAGCATAAACACTTCCTGTCACCCACGAAACATTGAACAAAAAAATTCAGAAATGTGTGTTTGGTAGATTATTTCTCACTTGTGACAATGCTTCTTGGTAAATATGTTTTTCTAGCCTTTGGAAAGCCTGTTTATTTCTCTTTTAAATGATTTTAAATGGTTGTGGGTTGACCTGACAATGATGAACAATTCATTCTGCTTCCAGTAACAGTACCTGTGAGTATGGGCTCTGGTGTCTGTCCAAGAATTAGCATGCCGTGTTTCTTCTTGATAAGACCCAATTGGGCAAGTCCAAGCTGGTGGTCCACCATCAATTGATGAGTGAGAACTAGCACTATCTCCACACTGAAGGCTAAGTTCCATGAAATGGTGGATGTCAGAGACAGACGGGGCAGTGGGTGTCCAAAGAAGAGGGTCACCATCAGACCCCTTTGCACTGGTGTCTGCAACATGTGAAGGAACGTTATGCTCAGTGATGAGTCCAGATTCTGCCCATGGAAGTTGGATCATTGGGTCAAATGTGGAGACGATGGGGAGAACACTATGCTAATTGTTGCACTGATAGTCTAACACCTTTTGGTAGAGGTAGTGTGATGGTGTGGGATGGCATCTCCATCATTGGAAAAACAAGGTTTGTCATCATTGGAGGCAAACTGAACGCAGAAAGATATAGAGGAGATTCTGTAACCAGTGGCAATCCCATTCTTCTACAGATAGGGACCAAGCTCCATCCTCCAAAATGACAATACAGTTTATCAGAGACTACCTCTGGAATTTGGGAATAGAGAGACTGGAATGGCCTGCCAACAGGCCTGACCTCAACCCAATTGATCACTTTTGGGATCAGCTTGGGCTGTGTTGTTTGTGGGGTACTATTTAAAAGGAAAATAACATAAGGTTTCCAAAGGTATAAAATTGTTTGCCCATAAGCATTGTTATAACACAGAAACACACATTTCTAAATGTTTTGTTCAGTTGTTCTAATTGACTAGAATCAGTGTCCACACTCAATTCAAGAATGCTTTGCCTAAAGATGCCCATTTCTTCTATATTGCAACCCTTTAAATTTGCATTCCACACATTTCTCTAAAGTTTCACAACTTCAAATGTTCTTCAGCTGCAATAATGTGAAGCCTGCTGCACACTAGACGGTGTACTGAGAGAGCTTAAGCATCTGGTGGGTATAGTTTTGAAGGCTATAGATGCTCTGGAGCAACCATGCGCACTCTCTGTTTCCTATGGGCAGACATACCTCATTACCTCCCCACATTCTGCCTGAGCATTTTTCCACTTACTTCACTTGGATGACTGCTCAACTGTAAAACTAAGTCAGAATAGCACGGATGCCCTACAGTGTCCAGTTCAAAGTGTTTGAAGAAAAAAAAAATCCAACAACCACAAATATTAATGGATCAGCTCAATTTTCGCAGAGCTGAAGTCCTGTATCTTCAATAAAAAACATTTCTTTTTTAAAGCAGTGCAGCTCTGCTGTTGACAGATAAGACTCTGTTTTTCATCCCATGGCCATTTCAGTGTGGACTTACAGTCTTTCAGTATCTTTCTCCGGGTGAAGGCAAAAGGCTGAAGCACAACAACGAAAAAACTTAGAAAAATTAAAAAAAAGAGGGAGGTGAGGTGCAAGAAGCAGGGACAGTCATTTACACTCTCTCACTTTATTATCACCTCCAATCCTCCAATGGGCAAATATCGACCAAACTCTTAATTAAGCTCGGTTCTGCCGCTGGTAGGGCTTTACAGTTCATAATTAAATCTTCTAAGGCATGTGCAGGCAGTCTGCTGGACCGAGGAGCTGACAACAGATATGATGACCACAGAAAGCATCAAACCAAAAGACACGTGTATTCAGAAGTGGTGCAGGGACAAGACAGAAAAAAGGGAAATGTGGCATAGAAGACGAACAGGAGGAGACTTGGCTGTTGCCTATTATTATTCTGAAGACATTCCCTAATGCAGAAGTCAGAGTAAACATGCACTTGGTGAGTGTTTCAGCGTGATGGCTGCAGATGGAGCCGGTATTAGACAGACAACAGACTTTTAACTGCACTAGAGGTCTGTACAAGGTCCTTTCCAACCCCCTCATGCTCCTGCAGGATTTCCAACCATTATCACCCACACCTGCTGAGATTTCGATCACTTCTGCCAGCTAAAATGTTTTCTTTTCAAAATTCCTGCAGGGAACATAATGGGCGTCATTTGAGGCAGTGGCAAAAAAAAGGGGGGGGATAGAAATATCATCGATCGGGTGTCTCTGTGTGTTTAAAGTTTCAGTTGTG
This sequence comes from Lepturacanthus savala, assembly GCA_030544235.1. Taxonomy (NCBI): domain Eukaryota; kingdom Metazoa; phylum Chordata; class Actinopteri; order Scombriformes; family Trichiuridae; genus Lepturacanthus; species Lepturacanthus savala. The sequence continues at coordinate 9,180,963 of CM060474.1, forward strand.
CAAACCAGACACTGCAGACTTTATGTTATTGATCAGATTTGTGAGCAGAGGGGAGAACTAGCTTCCTTTACTTTATTTGTAACCATATATGGATGCAGAACATTTTCTTGAAGGTGATGCCTTTACAGTACATGCATGGTTAAGCTTAATAACAGCCTTTAATATATGAAATGATGTCCCTTGATGATGATGCTGAGCACTCACTCCAACGAGCATTATCATGCAAATAGCCACTTTCATGGCTTTCTTTGTTATGCTAGATAAGGCCTAGGGGTTATATAAAAACTGTTCCATGGATCAAAGACTCAGAAAAATGGAGAAATGCAAACAGCCTAGATTTGTAAACCTTACAGTTTCATGGCTTATTTGTATTTCCTTGACTTTGTGATGTAATGCAGTAGCTCCCTCTACCTTTAGAGGTTCCTACCTAGATGGCCCCCACCGAAAATTAGAAGGGAGGCTCAAAAATATTTTAGAGAATGACCAAAAACTTTAAAATATATCATTTTCAGTGTCAAAACTTCAATAAAACTCAGAAAAGTGTCTTAATGTGAAACCTTTAAAGTAGCACGTTCAACTTTTATCCCCTCTAGTTTTACATTAGACTAATTAGCATATTTTTTTTTAGACCTCAGAGTCATGGTCTTTGTTTTGATGTCTGTTAGAACACATTATTGAAGTCATTATTTGCTAATCAGACTACCACAGCAATGATTAGTCAATTAGTCCATCATCAGCAACAGCTATTTTTGGGTCATTTTAAAAGACCAAATCCTCATTCCAGCTCTTTAATCTCTTAAGATGCACCCTGTTTTTTTGTCTTATTTGCGAAAATGGTATGCCCAAGTTGTAAGTAGCATAGATCCTCCATGTCACATGTCGATTGAAAGACTTCGCTAATGGCAATTAGATTTAGATGGTCTCAACATGGGAAATTTCCATTGAGTCGCACTGCTGTTCATCGAACCAAAGGTGGTCAAACTTTCACATCTCCTGACCCAATGTTTCAATTGGCTCATGAAGCATAGTATTGCTGTAAATGACCCCCCCCCCCCCCCCCCGCTCCCCTGTACATGTTGTGAGGGTTTAATGTGATTAAAATGTGATGTATTTCTATTTGAAGTTTCTTTTTGTTTACAAAATGAAATAAAATCACACTTAGCATGTGATGTTTAGTGAGAATGTTTGTAGAACTTTGTTACCTCCACCAAGGAGCCAGCGTTTGTCTGTCTATCTGTCTGTTTATCTTATTGTTAGCAAGATATCTCAAAAAGTTTTGGCCAGATTTTTGTCAAATTTTCAGCGAATGTTGGGAATGGTACCATGCACAAATGATTACATTTTGGTAGTGATCTAGAAGAAATCTTAGTTTCTGGATCACTTTGAATTTTCTGTTGTTTGGTAACATTGCGGTAAATGGGCCTTCAAACAGACACCATCATTTGAGGCCGCCTGGTGGTAATAGGTCTGTGCTCTCCCTTTGCTAACCCTGCATTATACATTTAATCCAGCTGCAGATTGTTGGGCAGCTTCAGATGTTTAGATTAGTGCAGTGAAGGTATGTCAGAGGAGAAGCCAGCCAGGTCCTCAGGGATCAATTTCATCTATAGACAAATACTCAGACAAATCTGGCATTACATCTTCAAACCCAACCCCACATCAGTATTTAGGGGGTTTATTATTATATTCCTGTTCCCAGTGTTGAGATCTGCATGACCATGAAACTGCCACAGTTTCCTCCATGATTAAATTCATAAACAAAGAAGGATGAACGCAGGAGAGAAATCTTGTTCACTGATATCACAGCTGAAACTGGGCGAGAAGCAGCAATGAATAATATTTTTATCTCTGCAGACAAACGCATCTTGTTCCCTCCAGTCACATTCTGGTTGTTTTCTCCCTGTTGTGGATGTATTATTTCTGTAAGTCAACCCCTTTCCTCTGGTCGTGGCCTTAGCATGATACCTGGCAACCTGGCAGCAGCCCTCATTAGCATAATCCCTTTTGTGCACAGTGGAAATGGATCACGTTCACTTAGGTTGGAGATCTTGTCATATCACAGCACATCTTCCTGAAAACAAATTGAATTTCTTTAACTATTACACATCTAATCAACTACAAATAACTTATACCTAAGCCTGAGCTTGTTGCTCTCGAACATGACAATGGTGACGATGTTGGTGATAGCGGTGACCTCTCCTGTGTGTCTCTCCAGCTACTACTGGAGCATCTGGAGTGCCTGGTGTCCAGACACGAGCGGTCACTGCGTATGACGGTGGTCAAGCGGCAGGCTCAGTCTCCCTCAGGAGTCTCCAGCGAAGTTGAGGTTCTCAAAGCCCTGAAGTCCTTGTTTGAACATCACAAAGCTCTAGATGAGAAGGTAAGTCTGCCTCCTATTCTCAAGGGGTTTGTCCAAGCAGCAGGTGCACCCAGTTCCACAAAGAATACATGCTCTGTTTTGGTTTGCCATCAAGAGATCCATTCATAATGTGATTCCGATGTAAGTGGTGGGGGACAAAGTCCACAGCTGTGCAAATGTGTATCTGAAGCTCATATTGGTTTATTTTCTTTTTGATAAAAAAAAATCCCTTCTTTTTGTTATGAATCTTCTATTGTATAGTGGAAACAAAAAGATTAACAAGGAGATCACAAATCTTTTAAATGTAATTTTGCACAAAATACACTGTACATTCTGTCCCCCGTCAGTTACATTGTAAACACTGAATTAACCTCCTAATGGCCAATATGAACAGGGGGAATAATTCCATTTAATTCTAAAATGGGCCCCTGACTGTGGTTATAATACAACCTTGAAAGGTTGTGACTGTTTTCTACAATACAGAAAGTGAAATATATATATATAAACTCTCTCTCTCTCTCTCTCTCTCTCTCTCTCTCTCTATATATATATATATATATATATATATATATATATATATATATATATATATATATATATATATATATATATATATATATATATATATATTCCCTTGTATTATGCTCTCGTGTGCTCCTCTTGTGTTTTTCTCTCCTCTTGTTCTGAGATTCACATATTGAATTTCAGATGAACAACGTTGCGATCCAACCTAAATGATTTGGTTCATTTTATGAACCAAAAGGGCATCATATAAATTACAGAGGTTCAGTAGCAGTCTAAATGAGTTTTTATATCACTATATAATTATATTGACAGCTTGAACAGCAGTAGATGCGAACAATGCCGCCGCAGTGTCATCTGTGTTTTCCTGTCACTCCTTTGAATATTTGTCCTGCCTCCTCGGCAGCCTGCTGTTTTCTGACCTTAGCCCCCTCTGTGATATCACCGCTGCCCCTGTAATCCAGTCATGCTTTCATCTAAAAGCCATCATTTATAAAGCATGTCCGTAGCATGTGGTTCAAGGGAATAAAAGCTGTCTTGGGCAGCCGGGTAGAAGGGGGGGAGGCATCCTGACTCGGACTCTGGCTAACTTCTTAATCCAGGATCAGCCTCCTCTGAGATCTGGCATCCTGTTGCTCCACAGCAGCGGCGGATGCGCCAACACCATGCGGCGCAAGTAATTGCATCACAGCCGCGACGGACCTTGAAACGGACGCTCTGAGTTTCCCCGAGTTCACAGAGGAAGAGGGAAGCGTAGGAGGGGGAGCTCTTCCCAGCAACCGAACCATTAAAAGCAATAAAAGCCTCATTATGCTACAGAAGTCGGAGCAAGGTGTTACTATGAGGCTAAGGGAGGAAAAGAGGACATAACTCACCTTTTCTGTGCCGTTGTTTGCCTAGATTAGAATTCATCAGCGGGGAAAAAGTCCTTTTAAGGCCCTGCTCAACAGACCTTAAGACAGGTCATGATAACTGTTTGCTTGCTTTGGTTTTCAGGTAAGAGAGAGACTACGGGTGTCACTGGAACGGGTGTCTGCCTTGGAGGAGGAGCTGACAGCAGCCAATCAGGAGGTAGGAGATGACAGTTGATATATTCAAATATATTTGATCAACTTGTTTATAATGTCTTTCAAGGTGTTTTTTAATAGGATAGGATAATAAGGAAATTGAATCATCAAAGTAAAATGTAAAAAAAATTGACTAAAAGGTATTTACAAGAACCAAACTTCTACAAATACCACCAGATAGCTTATTTGTGTTACATATTTCATCTATAGATAAGGTGCATGTTTGATATAAAAACAGTCCCAAACCCTTTTCATGGCTTGTTTGTACTCCTTGGACTTTTTGATGTCACACAGTAGCTCCTTAAGACAACCTTTATTACCTCTAATTTGCAAAAATGGTATGCCAGCATACGCTGCATTCCATTGCACTCAGAAAGATCCCACCTCAGAATCAGAAAAATTAAATGGAATGGCCCTTGAACCAAATCGGGAATGGAGCATAGCAATAGTTCTACATGTCATATGTCACATGTCACATGTTGTTTGAAAGCCCTGACTATTGCCTATCAGATTTGGATGGTCTCGTCAGTCGGAAATTTCCATTGAGTCGCACTGCTGTCCATCAGGTCTGTCCTCATTGGCTTTCAAACTGACCCTATGTTTTGATTGGCTCATGCATGGTGTCAATCAAGACCATACCTTTTGTATTATTTACTCATAGAAACCAATGACTGAAGGGTACTATTGCTGTAAATGACTGCCCACCACTCCCCAGTATAGTAAGAGGTTAAATCGCATAAATGTCATGGTAGGGGTATCGGAAACTTAAATCAAATCTAGAAAAGTGCCTTATAAGGAACCTTCAAATGGCAGCATATGCATCACACTGTACATTCACTTGTGTTGGGAAACTTATTCCACCTCATACAATAAATCACCATGACTTGTTCTGGTGGATGTCAATTTGGAGACACCTAAGAAAGTGTCTCCAAACCTTTGATTGGTAGATACCGTGTCCGATTCAACCAGAGTTCTTTGCCTGCAGTGGTCTACCTCCATCTCAACTCAGGCTGACAGTGATGACAGAGCACCTTTCGCACTGCAGATGGTCTTGTTCCAGCTAAGGAAATAAAAACCCTCAGACTGGCAATTCACAACCTGTCAGACATGCCAGTCTGACATTTGGGTCTAGGACAAGTCAGAGAGGGAAGGAGAGACGTGTGGAGTGGGTGGACGGACAGACAGCGATCGGGCTGGAGATAAGAGAGGAGGCAATGCAAAAAGAGCAAAGAGAGGCAGGAGACAGAAAAAATGAGATGGCATGTGACAGACCGAGGCTGGTTGTGTGGAGGTGTGTGTGTGTGTGTGTGTTAACGAGAGGGGTCAAAAAGCATCTGACAAGTTGTAGAGACGAGTAGATGCATCAATCTGATACCTGGATCGGATATCAGGTACGATATTGACCAATTAGCTGGATCGAATATCGGATAAAAGAGGTCGATACAGTGTTCCGATCCAGTCAAGTTTAGTCACTTGGATTGTGTTTGCAAGCTGGTTATGTCAGCACACAGAGCAGCACAGCAAGCTAGCAAACACAGAACAGCACAGCATGCTAGCAAACACAGCAACATGGAGCAAACGCCAGACCGAGCCAAGTTTATCATTTGGAAACATTTCAAACTTGATGCGACAAGTTTGTTAACACCAGTGTGTTATTGTATCTGCAATGCAACCATTGCCAGGGGTAGTAATAACGTTGCTAAATTTAACACCACAAACACAACGTGTGCCCCAGACTCTTGAATGTCACGCTCATGCATTGCTACTGATAGGTATACGGGTTTGTCAGTGAGGCGGTGCGCCCCCTGTGCAGATCAGCCACCTATATTTACATCTTTAAGTGTGCATAACCCTGTTTTCCCTTTATATCGCTTTAATAAATATACTGTGTTTCTCTATTAAACTTTTCTTGCACGGGTAGCCCTGCTGCCTCACAGCAACAAGGTCGCAGGTTCAAGACCTTGGTCTGCGACCTTTCTATGTGGAGTTTGTATGTTCTCCCCATATCTGCATGGATTTTCTCCAGGTTCTACAGCTTCCTCCCACAGTCCAAAAACATGCTGAGGTTCATCGGAGAATCAAAAATGCCCATAGGTGGGAGTGAATGGTGTGTGTGCCCCCACACCTGACCTGGGGTGTATCCCTGCCTCTTGCCTGTAATGTGCTGGGATTGGCTCCAGCAGACCCCTGCGACCCTAATGAGGAATAAGCAGGTATAGGAAATGACTGACCGACTTTTCTTTACTTTGATAAGGACGGCGGAATTGGTGGCACTGTTCCAAAAAGTCTTTGTTGTCCCTGTCAGTTATTCCGTCCCGGTACAAAAAAATAAGCAAATGCATACCTCTTTATTAGTCATGGAAAATAAAGTTTGCTGTAGTGTTAAATAGGATTTTGGCCAAAAAGATGCTCTCTCCGTTTACCATCTGTGCAGAAAAATTGAAAGAAATTCTATTGTCTTGTTCCACCCCGTGCCCATGCAACAGTTCAGTAGTATCGGATTGGTATCGGGTATCGGCCGATACACTCAGCCCAGGTATCGGTATCAGATTGGATTGGAAAAACCCGGATCGGTGCATCACTAGAGACAGGAGAGTGAAGCTCAGACAGACTGTGTGTGTATATATGGATGGAAAGGAAAGTATGAACTCATGCTGCTTGTGGTCTGTGTACAAGCATAGGCAACGTAGGATCCAGCAGAGGGAATAAAAGGAAAGAAACGCAAGGGTGGACAGCTAAAATAAAAAAAGTAATGTGACAGGTCGCTGACTGCCAAAGCTGTCGGCTCTTAATTGAACTGTAAAGTCCATGACAGTCTGTGGAGTAGGTGGCACTTTGAAGAGTGCAAGTATTTCCTCACATCAGACCAGCCAAGGTTAGAAATACCATACCATACATCTGCCAGGCCGTCCCTCGTAAATGGTTAACACTACAATTGTCAGCGCTGTAGACAGATGAGTGATTGGACCTTGAGGCTTTGGGAGAGGCAGTTAAACCAGCTTTGGCAAATAGAAATATCCACACTTCACAGGCTCTTGGGGAGGCAGGCAGAGCCGGGAGCCAGCGAGCTGGTAATTGATTTTGGATGGAGGTCTGGTATGAGTCTCTTCTCCCTTCGGGGCGTTCGGACAGCTCAGCGCCGCCTGATGAAATCAGCGACCTCTGACCTCTCACAGTCCCCAGGTGTTTAAGTGGCCGTGCGCTGATTACTGTCGCTGTAGCTGTTATGGAACTTAGTGCAATGTAATACAGGCTGTGTGTTGGAATCTGTTCGAGGACACGTTGTTAGATAGAGAATACTACGCAACATAAAAGCAACAATAGAAAGAGGAAGTTGAAGTTGACAAGCAGGTTAAAAGAAATAAGAGTCTTAACATATCAACTTGCTTTTTTTTCAGGCAAAACTTTAATTTCCTGAAGCCTAGAGACTTTGATGATCTCCTGGCTTTTCCTCATGTGCCACAATTAGTCTCAGGCCATTCTCCAAAATTTAATATTGTGATTGTGTCCAGCCCAGATAGCAGACAAATAATTAATGTAATATAATCATATTTTATGTTTTTGTAATTTTCCTGATATTAAAACATGAGAGTCGCAGCAGACCTGCAGTTTCCTGTGGCTTCTAGATATGTGGAACATAAAAATTGAATGCTATTTCATAAAATTTTATATGACCACCATGGTTTTGACTAACAGATTTTCACAAATCAGATTGAATAATAATTAATTAGTTGGACTAATAATTTAGTGCATTTCACAGCTTGTTTGTACTCTGACTTTTTGATGTCACACAGTAGCTCCCTCCGCCTGTAGAGGTTGCCACCTTCAGTAAAATTCAGTTGAATTTTTGTACTTTAATCTATTAAGACACCCTTTTTCAGTCTTATGTGTCAAAATGGTATGCCCATTTTGTAAGTAGCATATGCTGCATTCCATTGCACTCGGAACTCGGAAAGATCCAACCTCAGAATCAGAAAAGTTCAATGGATTGGCCCTTGAACTCAGAATTCCAAATTGGGAACTTGGGCTGCTTTGAACCTGCTTGAGTTCCCAAGTCGGATGGAATGATGTCAAAGTAAGGTGGCATCACATATGGCTTCTTATTTTGCACACTAGATGTTTAAGCAAGGGGGGAGAGTGGGGAATTACGGAGAAAGGGATTTCAATGTAGGTAGAACTAACACTTTCCCAGCTCTTTGATGCTTGAAAGACATCCAAACAAACATGACCTTACTGTGGCTGGCCAAGTTTTCCAAGTTTGCACAATGGAGCACATTTACCTCGGAAGTACTGACTTTTCGAATTCCACTGCAATCGAACGCACCAATAGTTGTACATGTCATATATTGTTTGAAAGCCCTGGCTATTTCCTATCAGATTTGAATGGTCTTGTCATTAGGAAATTCCCATTGAGTCGCACTGCTGTCCATCAAACCAAGGGTGGTCGGTCCTCATTGGGTTTCAAGCTGGCTATCTCCCGACCCCATGTTTTGATTGGCTCGCGCATGGTGTCAATCCATGTGAAAAAACTTCAAGACCATAACTTTTGTGTTATTTACTCATAGAAACCAATGACCGAAGGGTACGATTACTGTAAATGACTCCCCACAGTATCTTAAGAGGTTAAATTGCATAAATGTCATGGTAGGGGTATCGGAAACCTTAACTGAGTTCTTTGCCTATATATATATATATATATATATATATATATATATATATATATATATATATATATATATATATATATATATATATATATATAGATGACCACCATGGCTGGATGGATTAATATAAAATTTAGTGCATTTGTTATCCTCTCAGGATGAATATTGTCCTGATTGACGGGTTAGAAAGGCGAATGGTGGGGGTGGATGGTGACTGCATAGTTGTGACATCACAACTTCACTGAAGTCCTGACGGCTTGTTTGAAGGCACAGATTGTGAACACAGGCCTGTCTGCATGACTCTTTGGATTGAGTGTCTTGAAGCATGGGACAGCCTTTATATAACACACTTCTTATAAGAATAAATCGAATAAAATTCCACTTTTTTTTTTTTGCAACACGGGACCTTTACAAGTACAAAACAATACTCTCCCTTTTCTGTAGCTCTTTTCTTCCCTTGACTTTCATCACTCAGTCATAGAAAACACAGGTAAGATGGATCTCTACCTTGGGGCCGGTCAGGCCTAAGTGAGATTGAAGACTTTCTCAGAGGAAAGGAGTCCCTGTTCCATCCTGTCTTTTCTAATCCCGTGCTCTCTCATCTTCACCACAGAAATCCCAAGCTACCACTGTCGGGTTTAAATGAACCAAAATGAACGCATTTTTTATTTTTTTTTTAAGGAATTTGCGTGTATATATTTGTTTCGTGTGTTCCCGTGCTCCTCCTTAGCATAGGATTGATTGTATTTTAAGTGCATTGCAGTAGACACTTCAATGCCCCCGGCTCCCTCCTTGACAACATCAATCTTTTCTACTCTTAAGAAACCCCCGGGCCCCGACTGTCCCTTCACTCCTCCTCGCCTGTTGTCCAATCTCTCTTTCATTTAACTCGGGCACTTCTCTCAATCCAACACACGAGTGTGTCTAAAGGAAGATCAGCTCCTGAGATATGATCCTGCACAGTCTCCCGTGCCGCTTGCCCTCCTTCTGCTCTTCCCTTTAGATGTCTGCCTTTGATGGGAGGTAGATCAACGACATCAAACGGAAATAATTCATTTTTGTGTCTGGCAATCGTCTCCTTTTTGTCTGATTTGCGGGAGATGCATCTCTAAGCATCATCATTTGTTGTGCCTTTATGTCAGGGGTTGTATTAGTGTTTGATCTCTGAGCAGGAGAAATAACAGAGAATCTAAGAATAATGGTAACATACGGAGGCATAATCATGCCCTATTTAGAAAGAAATGAACAGATGCACTGTAGGTGGTGTGCAACAGAGCTGTTATTGGTAAAATTAAGCTTAATGGAAGGTAAACTCATCCAGTGAATAAACTTACTATAGAAATCTTGCCATCAAATGTAACTCTTGCTGAAATGTCAGTGAGGGAAGGATATATATATATAATTTATTTTAATATAATTTATTATAGAGAAAGAGACTGTGAGAGTAGAAGAGGGCAGTTTTTGATATAGTATGTAAAAGTGAAAACGTAATTTTTCAGGTCATGACACGATCCACATACTTCAAAAATGAAATTCTAGTTTTATACAACCTGTGTTTTATTCTCAGAGCTTTGGGCATAAGTTTGTGAACTACACGACACTTTAAGAGAGAAGTTGGACAGGACAACAAACACCTGCTGTCAGAGGATCATAGCAACATGTACTTGGAAGAGAAAGCCACTATAGAGAAGCCATTATAAAATTTCCATTTTAAATGTTTTACCCTTTACAGCCCAACTTCCTGGTTCAGCCTTGACCTTCTGTACATACTGTAGTTTCCTACGCAATGACTGATCAACATTTCAGGTCAAAATCAGCAATTAGCCTGGTCCGATGTTACCGCAACTAACAGAAATCCACTGTCAAAACAAAACAAGTGGCAGGGTGACCACTTCTTTCATTGTGTTTTTTTTTTTTTGTGACTATCCATTATGAGTTATGACTTCCAACCAGTTTAGGGGCCATCCACACAAACACAGGTATTTTTGAAACCATGTGGGAGTTTTTGCAATGAACTATTTTTGTAAAAAGTTTGGTTTTAACAGTCTTGCACGGACAGAAAAAACTCAATTTCTTGTCATCAATATTTGACGTCACATTCTGCAACAGTGAACAATAAGTTGTATCTATGGAGACTTGTGACGTGACGAGCCTTGTGATTAGCTAAAATGGCCTTCCTGTTAGGAGTGCTATCACCACCTACTGCCTTGGCATGTGCATGACATTGTTTGTGACCAGGGGGCCGTAATAGTTTGCTTTCAAAAATATTTTGTAGGTGTAGGAGTGAGAGGGAGAGTGTCCAGGTGAGCTGAATCCCTGATGACCTGACTCCGCCTTCCAGGCTCCTTTAGAGAGCAGAGGGTCATCGCAGCACCTTGTTTAGCACAGATACTATGCTGTATCTACTTTGCTGCAGAATCCCAGCTCTGGAATAACTGCTATTCGGAGAGAGGATGTTTAGCAAAAAGGTGCCGTGCCGTCTACGTCATTTTTTTAATGGCTTGTGCGCTGCAAATTACCATCTTACTCCCACAGGTTTCAGTCTGTGGAATGTCTTGTTTTGCATACGAGGCACCGCTGAGTCTCAAGAGGCCCGTTTTTAATGAGAGATGAACAGCAGCCACCGTCTCCCATACCCTTCGCTGCTGTGAGCAAAGTGATAATCACATGGTGTCTGTCATGGAGGAACCTAATAATTGTTTTTGTCAGTCAGCCCGTCTGACAGGATTATGACTTGGAGGCAGTTGCTTAAGGTGCCGAAGTGAGACGCAAGGTCCACGGAACAAGATAATTACAGTGATTGTACCAGTGCGTGCTCACATCACTTCATGTTGGTTAAAACCACGTTCCAGAAAAATCCCTGCAGAGAAGGATATACTGGGGTTTACTGTTGTTGCATAAAGAAACACAACGCCTTTGTGCTTATTTCATGTTCTAACATTCAAGGTTTTCACCGACGTTCCAGCATTCCAGTGTTTCCATGTGCATGAGGTGTTCTCATCTCCTTGCAGATTGTGGCCTTACGGGAACAGAATGCTCACATCCAGAGGAAAGTGGCATCGGGAGATGGAGGAGAAGACATACTGGAGGGTAGTGAGGCTCAGCAGAAGGTCCACAGCAAGGTGAGCCTCGACATTTTTCAGGTTGTTTGTTATATAGATGGTCACCAATGTGTCTTTTTAATGCGGGGTGCAGAAGGTTTAAAAGGCATTTGACTGACTTTAATGAGCAAGGTGTGGTCAATCCCAGCATCAGTCTAATTTGGCAAAGATGTACCACATTGTACATTAATGATAAAAATGGAATTTAATTTAATTTAGGGAACATGACAAAAGGAAATACAATGGTCACTAGTTCTTATTTATTTGCATGCATGCACAAAAAATTCCATCAAGGTAAAATGACAACCATGAGGGACCTGTCACCTGATTTAACCCTTAAACAGGCAACGTGCACCAGGAGATACACACTCTTTAACGTCCCACAAATTCAGTTGGCATAATCACAGTTTCAAAGTCATTTGTATGAGATTGTTTTGTAAGGAGATGGTTAAAAATAAATAAAAGTTCCTTTAAATGTGCTATTTGTAATGTAAATGACCAAAAAAGACAACAATGTATAGTTTATCTTCATCAAATTGAACATTAACATGTTTATCATCTGTTTAAACCTTAATAGGGCAACATATCCTGGGAGATACAATTCATGATAGATTCATTAAAGCCAAAATATTGAGAATATATATATTTTTAATGTGGAAATATTTTTCCCAAGATGAGTGATAACATTACATTAAGTTTTGCAATGTATTTTCCACCCCTGCCTGTTTTAAGGGTTAAGAGACAAATGTACAGTTTCTCACAAAATGTATTGAGTAACCCCTTGGGATGAATCCTCTCGTTTTTAAGGTGGTCCTAAAAAGTAAGTGCACCCCTCACATTTCTGTAAATATTTGACTATATCTTTTTATGGGACAACACTATACTACAATATGACACTTGTACAGTAGTAGACAGTAGGACAGCTTGTATAACTAACTAGCCTAAAATGCTGGAAACATCCCTAAGTGAAAATGTCCAAATTGTTGTGTGACTACCACTTTTTTCCATCACTGCCTTAACTGTCATGGTTCATGGAGTTCATTACAGCTTCGTAGGTTGTCACGGAAACCTTTATTTGAAGTTTATATACTTCTAACATGATATATTTGCAATTTAAAGTACAGAAAAATTGACTGAGTGTAGTTTTACAGCGCTCCCTCAAGTTATGTAACAATTATCTATCTATTATTTGAGGCATTTTAGAATCAAGTGGAGCTCCATCCTTGATGTAGCTGTGTGAAAGTGGCCTGATGGCTGAAGTGCCGGTATTACAATCAGAGGTTTGATTTAGTGGGTCCTGTTCCCTGCTCGGGTGAATCATTGATCACAGGCAGCAGGTTGAGAGGCCCAATTAGGTTTGTCCTCACAGATGGATGGCCGAGGACGAGCATCTGGGCCCGGTGCAGCGGAGAGACAGAGACGGAGAATGAAGGGACGGCTTTCCCTCGATCTTCGCGATCGCCTGCTTTACAGTTATTACATTCGAACGGCGAGCGCAGGCTTTGTTATTTGAAGACAGCATCGGGGCCTGTCGCAGTGAAACGTGTTGTTTCGTGGTGATAAAGTTGTTTTTCTGAGGTGTGATTCTTAGATCTAAATCTCTGAAACAAAAAAGCAAGTAAATGATTCAACAGCAGTTCAAGATTTACAGAGCAACACATTGCGGATGACAAACGAAACCAGGATTCTGTCAAACGACAGAATCTTTAATTCATTTTTAATGGCACCGATGATGAAATATATCACATGATAAATGCTGCTAGAAGCAAAGTACATAATACATGGTTCTCTCATGTAGTCTTTTATGTATAGTGCCTTTTGTCGTATATTTTGTTTTATTTTTATTCCACTGGCAGATAATTTATCTTATTTCAAGTTTTTCTTTTGTACTGATTTGGTCTTGTTTTAAGAAAACAAGATTTTCTTAAAAAAAAAAAAAAAGAGCTAAATTATCTGCCAGTATCTGCTCAATAATGGACTAATTGTACCAAGATATTTAGATATTAAAGATATTTTCACCTGTTAGGATTTCGCAGTATTTCCTGAAATAAATAAAGAAATATTATGTAAAAGCCAAATATTGTGGAGACATCCCTAGATTAAGGAGGATTGTGTGTTCCAGTTATATGTCTTTGGTCCATTTTGACCGGTTCCTCCGCTGGATCCGGACACTTCCATAACCTCCCTATAGCTGACCTCGAAGAATGCGTAATGTGTGCGTAAGTTTAATTATTCATCAGGCTGGAGCTGACGGTGCTGTCCCCTCGTTACCCCCTCCCCACTCCCTCCTCCCCAGCGTCTGTCCAATGGCTCCCTGGAGTCGGCCCATGAGGCGAGCCAAGTGGTGGAGCTGCAGGACCTGCTGGAGAAGCAGAACTACGAGCTGGCCCAGATGAAGGAGCGCATGTCTTCCCTCTCCTCCCGCGTCTCTGAGGTGGAGCAGGAGCTGGAAACCGCCCGCAAGGACCTCATCAAGTCGGAGGAGATGAACAACAAGTACCAGAGGGACATCAAAGAGGTTACAGACGCGCACACACACACACATTTGGGAATGTTGCAACGGCGACATCAAAGAAGCCAAGCGGTGGCCTAAAAATGCATCAATTAGCATATAGTCACCCCCCCCTCCTCTTTATGACTGTATCACTCATACATACAAATACATGCGCAAAACTAGTCAATTTAGTTGGAATGCACCATAATGAAAATTTGTGGCTAAAGCCGAATAATATTAAATGCTTGGCCGAAGTTTTCACTATTTTTTTTTTTTAAATATTGCATTAATAGTCTAGAATAAACATTACAAATACACATTTCGAGAAGCAGCATCTGCTTGGTATCGTGTAACGGGGTCAGTGTGCTCCACAAGCCTCTGAAAGCCAATGTCCTCCACAACACTAAAGGGTTGATCATCCAAAGCCATGAACCCCATCACCTCCTTTGCGATTCTGTTTGCTTTGGCCTTGTCCTTTCGGGACCCTTTTCACTTTTTTTGAGTGGGCCAGCTTTCCTTTTAGCTGCTGCAGCTGTCTCTCGCTCATACTCGGCATGCTGTTCAGGGTCTTTCAGGCTTTTAAATGACAAATTAAAGCAATATCGCTAAGGTTCTTTGCAGAGGAACCCCTCTACGTAGTTTGGATGAACACTGCAAACTGGAATTCTATTCTCACTCTCCAACATTTTAACGTAGGCGCCAGGACACTGTATGCTATTTAATCTCATCACATGCCTTCTTCTTCTTTTTTGGGGGGTTTTAAGGCAGCCGACTTCCAAATAGTTGCATTGCTGCGCCTGCATCACACAGCACTATTGGGCCTTGCTTTTAACCAGTGTTGGGCACATTACTTGAAAAAATAATTAGCTATAGTTACTAATTACTCCTCCAAAAACTAACTGAGTTAGAAACCGTGTTACTCCACTATAAAAGTAACTATTTACCAGGGAAAGTTACTGTAGCGTTACTTTAAAAATGTACTGGGATTTCCTGAGGGTCTGTGAACACGTCTTGGAGAAAGACAATGCAATGCAATCAAACCCAGTGAACCCACACTCTGTGCAATATAAACATGCAACATAACCTTGTGCAATTTTGCACAATCATGTGCAATATAAATGAAATTATACACATACATTCTCTTACCCTATATATGTATATAGTAATGCCGCCACACCTTCTATTTCAAATTAATTTTTTATACTTTTCTGGTATAAAACTGGTTCTGGCATCTGGTACGGCCTGTGTTAGCATGAGGAATAAACAGGAAAGGCTCATAACTTTAATCTACCTTTTCTCCCATAAGTCACTGCTTTACACTACTCTCACCCTCTGATCCGTTGCCAGGTGCTTGTACCCCCCACTTATTTTACCTCGGTGATGGGCCAGTAACGCGTAGCAATGGCGTGTTACTAACATGAGCAGCGTTGTAACAATAAAAAAATAATTATTTAGATTACCCCCTTCTTAAAAAAATAATGCCATTGGTAACATCTTTATTTCAACGCCAGTATTCCCATCACTCGTTTTTTTGCAATATTCAGCCAAATATATTCCCGTTATCGAATATTCGGTGCAGTGTAGTTCAAGTATAAGATATAAAAAAGAACAATCCCTTCTGTGTTTCTAAAACATTCACAGCGAATCCTGTAAACCCCACTGCAGTCGTCCGTACTGTATAAACACTTCTCAAGGACAAACATTAACACTTAATATATTAAAAAAAAAAAAAAAAGACTCCAAGCAAAACAAGCAGCTGTCTCTGCATCTGCTACATACTTAAAAACACTTTCGAATGTCGACAAGAGCAAAAAAAACAGCCGGTTAAAAAGCCACTTTGCTTCCAAAAATAAGTGTTTAAACAGGCAATTAGGAGTCCGATCATAGGCCCGGACAATAAGTCTGAGTGAAATGCCGGTGAAGTGGACTGGATATGAATATAAGCTGCACATCCCCCACCCTCCTTCGGCCCTCAGCTGAAATTGCTATCGATTGCTAATGATACAGGCGGAGGCGTCCGATCGGCCTTATCGGAGCCTTATTACGCCGCGCTGCCTCCTCCGGCGGCGGTTCATCCAGCTTTCCTAGCGACCGCCGGTTCTGTAACCGCACAGGTCGGTGTCAGGCAGCGATCCAGCACGCAGGAAATTAACTCTCAGAGCTTCAGAGATAATGTTGTCGTCACTGGGGGGAGGAGGAGGGGGGGGGTTGTATCGTGGAGGCAGGAGATGAGAGCTGTGCGATTCTCATTTATGAGGCTTTTGTTTGTCATATTGATTCAGTCTTCACTTTTGTTTCTCGTGCAGAGGATAATGTGGTCGTGGTATGAGTTTATTTCTTCAAGAGAGCTCTGCTTTTTTTTTTTTGGATTGCGATGTGATGAAAAGATGTAGCTGCCTTTTTTTGCTTGGGTAGTCATTACAAAGATGTAGACTTTTTTTATGTAATATTTTTTATTGATGTGTACACAAGATCAACAGAGGCATCCACACACATCAGTATACATTAGTGTGATCATTAAACATGGTTTATACACCCTTAGATTTGTACGCTTTTGTATTTTCAAGAACAAATAATTGAAACAAAAAGAGAGAGAGAAAAAAGAAAAACAGATGGAATACATAAATAATAGAAATAAGAGAGAAAGAGAGAGAAAAAAAGGGGTGTGTCTGTGTAGGGTGAGATTGCTTCGTGGCAAAAAAAAAGTCCATAAATGTTTGCCATTTCCTACTCAAGTTTCCCCTTCTTGAGTATCGGATATTCTCTTTAATTCTCTTTCAAAAATGACATGGTCTTTGAGCCGTCGTGTGCTGGAAGCAGCTGTTGTGGATTTCCAAATCAGAAGATGTAAAAGCAATTACTTCTAATTCCTTAGTAGAATATGAGTTTGAGTTGAGACGACATACTGGTATGAGACATTTTGCACACATGTAATAGATATCCCTATAGCTTGCGTGAGTCAGGTTTCAGAATTCCAATGAAGAATGATATGTCTGAAACTCAGATTTTTGTTTTTTTTCCTCTTTTTCCCGGTTGTTCTCTGACTGTTTTTTTTTTTTGTCCGACTGCAGGCCATGTGTCAGAAAGAGGACATGGAGGAGCGGATCGTGACGCTGGAGAAACGCTACCTGAGCGCCCAGCGGGAGTCCACCTCGGTGCACGACATCAACGACAAGCTGGAGAACGAGTTGGCCAACAAGGAGGCGTTTCTCAGACAGGTCTGTGTGGCCCCCCCCCCCCAAGGAGTTTGTTTCCCCACTCCCGCTTTCCTTTATGATCTCTGATTTCATGTGTATTAAAAAAAAGAGCTCCAAAGGTCCAGGTGGAGTCTAAATTGGACCGTTCCCAAGCTGAAATCGCCAACATTTTCTTTTTTTCAGCAGTGGAACTGGATTCAGGGAAGGAGCGTGCTTGTGTAACCGAAGATAGTTCCTGTCAGTTAACGGAGACATTTCCAGCTGCACCACAGGGGCATGTTTTGGCGATGCCGAAAAAAACCTCTTGACATTCTGTCAAATAATGTCAGAGGAAATTAACTGTACCACCGGGGAAAGGAATTCTGATGGTTTTCCTTCTTAAAGGTTTAATTTTCGGCAGACGCGCGGCGTTCAAAGTCGTCCTCATAATTGATGCGATGCTGCGGGATCAAACGGCGGCGCAGATTGATTCTCCTTTTGATGATTCTTTGTGAGCCGTTGCGGCCAATTAAGATAAATCACCCGGCTGTCAGAGACTGAGTGATATTTTCATGAGGACAGGCGACGGACAGAACGAACGGCATACGAATACAGGGTGGAATAAGTCAGGCAGAACACGTAAGGAACGTAAGCACCGTCCAGGACGAACCAGTGAGGATCCAGCTGCTGAGGTTTGAGGATGAGTAGTTCAGGGGTGAGATGCTGGGAATAAATAGTGTGGGGGATAAAAAGAGGTGGATAGAAGGGCACCGAGCGAGGATCTTGGGGGAAAAAACTGGATTTCTGCATCTCAGGATGGTGGTTGGGTACACACAGCACATTCCTGTCCTGCTGCAGTCTAATTATTGCATATTGAGCTGCAGAGCATCTGTCGCTGACGGCAAAGGCTGCCAAGCCAAACCAAAAACAAAAAAAAAAGAGTCTTAAAACTGATCAGCACCCTGAGCGAGCTGAGGGAGAATCGTCCTAACGCGCGACTCTGGGAAATCTACAAGTTGCTCTCGGCAGTTTCGCTGAATGAATGCCGGGGCTCGATTTCCGTCGTTATAAAGGCAAGTACTGTATCTGAATGCCTAATCAGGACAATTACTGCCGTCTGCTGAGTAAAAAGTTGCCTCTATCACTCTTGGCAAGTGCAGAGCGGCTGCTATTCTGACTCTCATGGTGCTCGAGGCAAACAGCCAGAGCAAATCTTCCTGCTAAAGACGGATCTGTGATTTTTCTATTTCAGGCGACGATGACGTTTGTTTTTTATATTCCTCTCCATACACAGTAAGGTCAGGACAAATCGGGGACTTTAACTTTTAATCACATTTCATTCATAGGACTTGTTAATGAGCTGTTGCTGCTAAGGCCGTGCAATTAATGGAATCTTGATTGTGATTTTGATTTGTGTGTGTCAAACAATCTCCTTACTCATATAATCGGGTTTATTAGTTTCCATGAATCTATAACGTGCGAGATTTACCATAAAGTGATATTCACGACTCCTGGCAACACAACAAAACTGTTTAACATCTCAAACAAAAGCACAAAGTCTCTCATGCTGAATAAATGCATCGAGTAACTAAAAAAAATAATTGTTTTTATAATCCTCAGTGTTGGCCAAAATACTCCTGATTGCAATTCCAGCAGTACAAAGAATAATATTTCATTAGAAATATTGACAATCAATTCAATAAATTCAACACCTCCTAAAGAAGGGACCTTGGTAGTGTCTGAGAGTTTATGTAGTATACACTACCGTTCAAAAGTTTGAGGTCACCCAGACAATTTAGTGTTTTCCATGAAACTTTTATTTACCACTATGAGTTGTAAAATTAATAGAATTAAAATTAATGCAGCAAAAACCAGACATTTGCATCTAGAATAATCATTTACCACATTATAGAGTGTATTTCTGATTAGTTTAAAGTTATCTTCATTGAAAAAACAGTGCTTTACTCTCAAAAATAAGGATATTTTTGAACGGTAGTGTATTTATACAATACATTTTACTGTACTACTATTCGTACATTATAGTCTTTTTCTTTAAACCCAAACTAGCAGTTTAATTTGAGAACATAGTACATTTTTTAAGTAACTGCATGGTCACTGACAGATAATTCCTACCAACCAGATTATCAAGGCACCATGGCACAGTACTTAAT
This sequence comes from Lepturacanthus savala, assembly GCA_030544235.1. Classification (NCBI taxonomy): domain Eukaryota; kingdom Metazoa; phylum Chordata; class Actinopteri; order Scombriformes; family Trichiuridae; genus Lepturacanthus; species Lepturacanthus savala. The sequence goes on from CM060474.1 coordinate 9,200,517, forward strand.
GAAATGCTTGAACTCCCTCTGCCTACACACCTGATTTGGGGGGAGCTCCATCCATCGATTTCTGTAACGTTTCAATGAGATGTGGGTGCCCAAGTCCACATAGTGGCAATGATTGGCCGGGTGTCAGAAATATGAAAAGGATCCAGCGTCTAAAGTTGTCTTTCAGCGTTCCCTTTCCAACTATTTCCATCACTTTCCTGACAGTCCGACTCACAAATACCCCCGGGTGAGACCGCGTTATCCCTGTGTTTAAACAAATTATCGCCTCTTTTCTTTTTCCGAGAGCCCCATTTTCACCCTGCCTTCAACTCAAAAATCAACCATGGATGTATTATATAACCTGGATATGGTACCACCTCTCAGCAGCACTGTTTTTTTTCCCAGTGGCCACTTGTGGTATTGCAAAAATCCCATGCGACCCAAAAAGCATTTTTCCCATAGACCGCAATAGGAAAAGAGACACACAGCACAGTGAGGCTGTGTCTCAGGAGTGAGGATGGGTTTTTTATTCATTAATTTATTTTTTTATATATTTATTTTTATTCAAAGGATATTCAATGCGGTCAGCAAGTGAATTCAAAGACTCAAATGGGAGGTTGTTCACAATTTACACCTTCTCATCACCCCGGGGCATGATGGGAGGCCCCAGAGCATCATGGGAGGTGACTCTGTTGATCAGTCTCTATGAGTCGCGTGACGCAGAAATAAACCCGGAAGTCAGGAACTTTTTCGGCGTATGCACCAGGCGAGCAACTTCCATTGAAATGAATGGCGGCCATTTTTCAGTCCAGTTTTATATTACATCAATAGATTAGATTAGATGCGATCTTTGGGAAGTACCCTCATTGAAACTCTAACCTGTCACATACAGCACTGTTATAAAACTTAAGCCACAGAAGAGCAATATGTAAAAAAAACCTAAATACCAACACCAACATGGAGAAAATAAATACACATCTTATTGCTACATGGTTATTGTAAAGCGCGTATGGTATGAGGTAGGTGAGTAGAATATAGAATATAGTAGTAGTATTGCACATATATACATTATTATGAGTTATATAAATATTATAAAGATAAAGATTATAATACAAGTATAATAGATGTAAGCTACAAGTTAAAAATATTAAATAGAAAGGATATAATATAATGTAAAAAAAATGTATAAGAAATACAATATGCAAGAATAGATCTATACATACATACATATATACAATAATAAAATAATAAAAATCTAATATTGAAAATATGCAATATTCTATATGTCTAGAAAAGTTACATACATATTATTGTAGATTGTTATAGTTATAATTGTTATATGCTTATGTAGTAATTCACAAGTTTCATGTTAACAGGTTCCTGTTTATTTTCCTGTTCACCCTCCTCTTTACTTTAGACGTCTGGCAGCATTTGTGCAAACCAGAGTAAAGCGTGCCTCTAAAGCTGCTGGCGTTTGTGTGCAGATGGAGGAGAAGAACAGGCAGCTACAGGAGCGGCTGGAGCTGGCCGAGCAGAAGCTGCAGCAGACGATGAGGAAGGCCGAGACGCTGCCGGAGGTAGAGGCCGAACTGGCCCAGAGGATAGCGGCCCTCACTAAGGTAGGAGCGCGCCGCGTGCGCCCGTTCACACGTTTCCCACAGATGCCCCTCCTCTCTCGATTTTTATTTCTATATGTACACAAGTGTGCACGTGGTACCATGTCATGACGTTTTTCAAACATGTTCCCTCTCCTCTTCCTCGGCCACGTAGTCTGACTCCAGCTCCTCTTCCTCCCCCGATGATTATCACTTTGTTATGGAAGCTAAACTCCAAGACATGAACTCCATTCTTAGGAAGGTAGTCCCACAGGGCATCACAGCTACCGCCAACTCCTGTAGAGAGCAGATTTCATTCATCTATCTTAGTGTTTTTTTTGTGGCGAGCGTGTTTTACTGGGATTCTGCTCTGGCTGTTCTACCACCACGGGACAGCTGCATGGCACTTCTGGCTGGAGCTCATAACCTGGCAGCGCTGGAGCAGCTCTCTCCCTCTTGCATTCTGTCCTTTGGTGGCCTCGTTCTTCCATCTTCTCCTCCTCCTCGTCACTCTTTGTTTCAATCAGCTCTGTGTCCCGTTAACGCTTGAAAGACAATAGATCTCCATCTTTAAGTTTGGGGTAGAGGCTTTGGCTTGTGTCGTCGCCACTGCTTTTTTTTTTTTTTTTTTTCTTTGTCGATCTTTTTCGGGGGCCGTCAGAAACCCAGATCATCGTGCCCTCTTTTTTTTTTGTCCTGTCTATGCTGTGATCCGTCCGTAGGCGGAAGAGCGTCACGGAAGCATAGAGGAGCGGATGAGGCACTTGGAGTGCCAGCTGGAGGAGAAGAACCAGGAGCTGCTGCGGGTGAGTCAGCGCGGGGGCGGCGTGCCAGGCAACGTTAGCCAGGCCGCCACTCCATCATGAGCCCGACAGCTTGAGGTGACTGATGGAGTGTTGTCTGATTTCACTGATGAAACTTGACCAGAGTCTGTGTTTCACTCACATGCACACACGCAATACTGATAGGATGATTTGTAAAGTGCTCCAAAACAAGAAATTGTTAAAGTTGTATTCAATTGAATTAGAAACAATAGCTTTTGGAAGTGAAGATCTAAGCAGTTAATAAACATAAAATGATCATTATATAGGAAGAAATATCAAAAATCACCATTACATGGTGATGATACATGATACATTTTATTTATTCCACCTAGAATATAAAGACTAACTATTACTATACTAACTATATAACTATTTGCTACCAAGTTTTTAGGGCTACACCACATGACTATTTTAATATAAATATTATAAGCAACTGAATACATTATTGAGAAGAATTGATGAAGTTAAGCAAATGGTTTGCTTTAAATAAGCTGTACTAAATGAAAAATTGAATTCATATTGCCTGCAGGCTTCAGCTTGTTCAGTTGTTGTCTGATAAACTCTGTTGTACAATGTTTATTTTATTTCTTTAGTTTTTAAACTGATAACTAAAGCATTCATTCTTTCAATATAACGAGTTAAATGCCACTGAATTTATGGCACTGGAAACCTTTTGCTTCGAGACCTAGCAATGTGAATTTACATCGCTGGAATTCACCGCTTTAAAGTTTCCAGTAGGTGCAACATCGAATCAACCTATTTTTAGGAATTTATATTTAAAAACTTAAAGTGTCCGATAATCGAGAAACAGATATAAATTGCTTTGATTCTTTGATTCGATCAGTCAAAATTCAATCAGTCTGCAAACTGATGTCAGGTCAAAACATCTGATTCACTTTGCCCCAATTGGATTGAAAAAATATGTTGGAACGGCAAGAAGCACCAGCTTCATGCTCATGCAAATTAAAGGTACAATATGTAGTTTCTGGTGGCATCTAGTGGTGAGGCTGCACATTGCAACCGACTGATTAACTAATCATTTACTGGCTTTATAGATAAAAATGGCTCAGTGTAAGGCAGTTATTCTCAAATAGTGGGGTTTAACAGAAAATAAATGAGAATCACTGGTGTAAGGTAATAAAAACACAATAATTATTTTTATTGAATTATATACTAATTAAAACATACCTATGAATATTATATTCCATTTCTGTCTATTCTATTCCATTATATGACGCTAAATCTTACACACTATACCTTTAAATGACACCTCCAACTCAAGAATACCCTCCCTTTAACGCAGTCGATAGCTCTACTGCAAACATGTAAGTGCTTCATAGGAAGATATATGACTTTTGACGTTTTCTACTTTTTTAATCCCTTCAGGCTCGACAGAGAGAAAAGATGAACGAGGAGCACAACAAGCGACTCTCGGACACGGTGGACCGGCTCCTCACAGAGTCCAACGAGCGTCTCCAGCTCCACCTGAAGGAACGGATGTCAGCTCTAGAAGAGAAGGTTAAAGACGGCTGCACGTCAACATCCCTTCTCTTTAATCGGTGTCAGAAGGAGGAGGATTTCCCTAAACGTTTTTTTAATTTTTTTTTCCTCCTTGCAGAACGTGTTAATTCAAGACTCAGACAGTTACAGAAAACAGTACGAGGAGTCAATACAAGAAAAAGTAGGTTATAAAGAATTCTTTTTCCACATCTCGTAAATTTTAAATGAAGTTGCCTTTATAGCATACCCTTTAAATAGAGAAATAATGAGCTTGGTTGTTGGCATTAGCTTCATTTTTCATAAAGCTCCATTGTTGAATATTCATAAGCTTCCCACATGGGGACGGATGAGATGAATTTCATAAGCAGTATGGGAAACACTTGAAGGTATCACTCCTGTCAGTTGGCATTCAGCCGCATGGAGATTATCAGCCCCGCCGGTTCTCAGCCACATTACTCCACAGTGTTGACACGACCAGTATGACTGGGCTGTGATATAGTACCGGGATAATCATTCTTTGGGTATGTAATGTCACAGACGCGTCCTGTAAATGGCATCTTGTCGAATTGCTTCCTACAGTCGCAGCTGGCAGAGGAGATTGAGAAACTGAGATCGGAGCTCGACCAGTTCAGACTGAGGGCAGGCTCCCTCACAGAACCCACTCTGTCACGGTAGGTTGCTTCTTCATGGGAATGCATGTGTCTGTCTGTGTATTTTTTATTTTTACACTGAACAACATATATGGTTTAAAGGTACAGTGTGTAGATTTTTGGCGACATCCAGTGGCGAGTTTCTGAATTGCAACCAACTGAGTTCCAACTTGAAAAATGGCCAAAAAAGGCCATCATCTTTTAGAGCCTTTGTTTGTCCATTCCGGGCTACTGTAGAAGCAATCTAAGGCACAATCTAATGTAATAAAACACAACAGTTGTTATTTTTGATTGAATTATACACAAATTAAAAGATATTTTTTGAATATTATCAATTTTGTTCCACTAGATGCTGCGAAATGCTACCAAATCTTCCACACTACACCTTTAAGACCTTAAAAATCTGCTGAGCTTATGAAATAGACTTTCTGCTCTTGCATTGTACAACAAAGGTAACATTCTTCATTTCTGCAACAATGGGTCCTTAATTTCAGACGTATTAGACAAAAGCCGGCTTATCTTTTCTAGCGGTTGCTAACTAGCAAATTATCAGTGTGTTGGTTGATATCCTTTGTCCGGCTGACGTTCATTACAAAACATGGATTTAACAAAAGGGATTCCAGTTAGCTTTGGAAGTTATTTAATCTGTCATTGATGAAATTGAGCTTTTCTCACTATTGTTAGAAACACTGGTTGCTCAGCTCTCTGTGTCGATTGTTGGATGTTCTCTGGCTTCCCTTTCATGCTGCTTGAAGTTCTAATATTACAACGCTGATGCGTTGACAGAAGCAGCCTTAATCTCCACCATAGACAAACAATTTGCAGCCATAGAGGCATGCATAATGAGCTCAGATCCTTCTTGAAGTATACTTTACACCGCATCACGGTGACAATTAGGAACGCTTGAAGTACCCAAACTCAAGTTTTGATTGATTTACTGTCTGCGTAACTGAACATTAGGCTACTACATTTCTTTTGTGGTATCATCTCACAGTTCAGGCAAATTCCCTCTTCATGTGACAGAAGTGTTTCAGCTTTAAAGGACACGTCTCCATACACAACATGCATCTTTATCTGCAGCATTACTCAGTAAAGATCTTTTTCCCAGGTCACATCTGGACACATCGGCCGAGCTTCGATTCTCGTTGGGATCTCTCGCTGAAACCCAGTCGGACCACTACCGCTCAGCCAAGGTCATCCGGCGGCCAAGGAGAGGTCGAATGGGTCTGCGGGAAACCAAGGTGTGAGGCATGAAATCTGTTCACCTGCCTTTGATCTGTCTGTGAATTAGAATTAGGTGCTATTGATTTCAAACTGCTGTGTAACTGGTATTAGTACTACTAGTGCAGTGCCAGTAGCAACTGTATGTATTTCTATTGGAAAAGTGGACACTCAGGTCGATTTTTTTTATGTTTGGCCAAATGTGTTGGTATGATAGATAGTTTTAATAGATAAATTATACATTGGGTAAAAATGGACATATATTGAAATAAGGAGAGACATGAAAATATACTTATTGTAAGAAAAGGGCTACAAGTTATGTTGAAAGTTTGGATGTCAATCTACCTATCAGTTTTAGAATTGGTTTGATAGGCCAAGTAAAACCAGCCTATGGTAAATCTCTTACATAGTACTTTTTTCCTGTATAGTCTAAGGACCTGGGCATGTTACTGGTATATGTGTTTCTAAATAAATGAGTTTAGGCTCAGATTCTGTTCTGTTAGGTGATAGTGCTGGGATTTCCTGTTCTGTGAGTGTGTGTGGGTCTTGGAGTAAGATGGCTACAGCCCTAGAGGAATAAAGTAGCAACGTGTTTTTTTGATACTTACAATACTTTCCTTATGTTATGAAGAAACATGACAACGGAGCTTGGAATTGTAACAAAAGTGCTGTTGCAGGATAGTGCCATGATCTGTAGGTCTACGGGTTTTTAACTTTTAATATTAATAATCATGTTTTGAATATCTGGTTGATCTGACAAACAGTGGAAAATAGATCTTGAAGCAGCCCTTGAGTAAGAAATTAGCATGGTAGAATCTTCTTTAAGACATGGGATGGTAAAATTCTCCAGTAATTGATGAATAAATGATATTTAACCTTTGGTAGGGATATTAAAGTCAAATTAACATGAGTATGCTCCAATTCTTATATCTTCCCTGAGGACTAACTCAATGAACTTGTGTAGAATAGCTGACTAGTCTGGTGCTCATCGTCTCCTACTCTACACGCGCCAGGCTAAGTCGCTGGGAGAGCACGAGTGGCGCTCGCAGCAGCTGGGCGTCCTGGGAGGCCACCACTTCGAGAGTGACACAGAGATGTCGGACATCGATGACGACGACAGGGAAACCATGTTCAGCTCCATGGACCTCCTCTCGCCCGGCGGCCACTCTGACGCACAAACCCTGGCCATGATGTTGCAGGAGCAGCTGGATGCCATCAACAAGGAGATTCGGTACCCGACGCAACCTGCCGTATAAATTGAATTAAAAAAGAAGCCTAAATTGCCAGACATATTGATTTGCCTCCTTTACTTATTGCGCTGTTAATCCATTTTATTTCAAATCCAGTTAGCAAGTTGTTAGGATCAGGTCCTGGAAAGCTGGGCCATTGTCAGATTTCATTCAGACTAATATGCAGCTTTAGGATTGGATCCCCACCCCCATTGTTTCTTCAGAAAGTGATCTACAACCCCATATGTATTTAAATCTATGTTTTTATTGAGAAAATAACACCCTGGTGAGAACTTTTTTGTCAATAATATGTTCCAGACATTCACATATGCCCTAAGTTATAAAAAATATATATAGATAAATCCACTTATTCCAAATAAATCCATTTATTCACAAGTCTGTCAAGGTCATTCTAAAACTATTGATTTGAGAGGAATGCCTTCAGTCTTCAAGGTATCAGTTTCCAGCATGTCTATGGACTACTCTTCCTGATTCTGGTGGTGCATTACATGTTTCAGAAATATGATCTGCCCCCTGCTTGTTAATGTTGTAATTATAACAATTATATAATTCTAATTGATGTAATTATCTTGGACTGATTAGTATTCATAACCTCAGGCGCAACTATGCTTTATTTCATTTGTAATTAATGTGCCTTTGGTTATAAACACATGTGCCACGTTTATTTGCGGAAGAGTTATTTCAAATCTGATGACAGATAGTGATCATGAATCCTCTGAGTTAGGCTCAGTTAATTCCAAAGTTATACTCTGGTTCTGGCTAAAACTAATGACCGAGCCTTTTATCTCTTAATTACTGTTGTTCCTTTTATACTGTGGGTATTTAATGGGAAGTCCAGGGATCTGTATCCATTAATTCATACGTATCAAGGAATCCTTTTCAGTCACCCTACAGCACAGCAGATTTGTACACCAGAGTCCATTATTATTCAAGTCAAGCTGGAAATGATTGTGTATACATTCATATTTATTTTTTTATACATATTTCAAGTGTTTATTTCTTTTAATATTGATGATTATATCTGACAACTAGTTAAAACCCCAAATTGAGTATCAGGAAATTTTAATATTGTGGAATATTCAAGACACCTCATGCCACAATCCTATCAGCCTTTAAATGTTCTCTCAGTCTAGTTCTGTAGGTTACACAATCATGTCGAAGACTGCTGACCTGACAGTTGTCCAAAAGATGACCATTGACACCTTATCCAAGGAGGACAAGAAAACAAAAGGTCATTGCTAAAGAGGCTGGATGTTCACAGAGCTCTGTGTCCAAGCACATTAATACAGCGGTGAAGGGAAGGAAAAGATATGGTAGAAAAAAAAGTGCACAAGCAATAGGGATAACCGCACCCTGGAGAGAATTGTGAAACAAAACCCATTCAAAAATGTGAGGGAGATTAATAAAGAGTGGACTGCAGCCGGAGACAGTGCTTCAAGAACCACCTCGTAAGGACGTATGCAAGACAGAAACCCATGCAAGACATGGGTTTCAGCTGTCTTATTGAGGCACAGAATCCGTGTTGCTTTAGGTCGAGTGTAAAGTTTCCACAGTCAGTGATGGTTTGGCGTGCCATGTCATCTGCTGGCATTGGTTCATTGTGTTTCCAAGGTCAACACAGTGCCAAAGCTACCAGTACCTGGTTTAAGAACCATGGTATCCCTGTTCTTAATAGACTAGCAAACTTGTTTGACCATACCCCCCTGGAAAAATCAGAAGAGGAAGATGTGATACCAGACCCAATAATACAGAAGAGCTGAAGACCCCTATCAGAACAACCTGGGCTCTCATAATACCTGAGCAGTGCCAAAGAATGATCGACTCCATGCAAGGCCACACTGATGCAGGGAAAAGGAGCTCCAACTGATTATTGAGTGCTGTACACGCTCATAATATTCATGTTCATACTTTTCAATTGGCTAACATTTCTAGATATCTTTTTTTATATCAGTCTTAAATAATATTATAATTTTCAGAGATACTGAATTGGGGATTAATCATCTAAATAAAAAAAAACAAAAAAAACATTTGAAATAAATCAGTCTCTGTGTAATGAATGAATATTATATAAAAGTTTCATTGTTTTTAACTTGGACATCATCATCATAATCATTTCATCATATTCTAATTATATAACCACCACCTGTACCTGCACTGTATCTCATCCTGACTTTTTAACCCCGCCTCCTCCTGCCTGCTCTCCGCAGGCTGATACAGGAGGAGAAGGAGTCCACGGAGCTACGGGCGGAGGAGATTGAGAACCGGGTGGCCAGCGTCAGCCTCGAGGGCCTCAACCTGGCCCGCATGCACCACCACGGAGCCTCCATCACTGCCTCGGCCACCGCTTCCTCCCTCGCATCCTCCTCGCCACCCAGCGGACACTCCACCCCTAAACTTGACCCTCGAAGCCCTGCACGCGACATGGAGCGAATGGGGGTCATGACACTGGCAAGTTACTCTATCAGTCACGTCGTGCCATCAGCCGTTTGGTATCAACTTGGTATTTGAAAGATTTCTGCAGGCAGAGTTCCTGTATGTCACCGCAGAACGCCTCAGCATTTTATGGGATTAATATGTGCCATTAAAATAACTAAGAAGGACACTCTTGAGAGTCCATCGTCACCAAGGCCGGTGGTCAGTCGTCAAATGTGTGAGCACCAACAAAAAATATCTTAAGTGGGATCCTCCCCTTGAAATTTAATGGGTTCGTCCTTGGCCACTTTTACACCCTATCACCAAGTTTCACAGTTTTTCCTCTTCATAGATAAACTGACAATAAACTGAACCAAAAACGATCCATCTCAGCAACGGTAGTAAAAACATAGTGGAAAATTACTTAGAGGAATTTTCACGTGTGATGTACAGTGGTGTGTGAAAGTGCTTGCCCCCTTTCTGATTTTTTATTATTTTTTTGCATGTTTAGCACACTTAAATAGATCATCCAACAAATTCAAATATTAGCCAAAGACAACACAAGTGAACACAAAAGCAGTTTTTAAATGAAGATCTTTATTATTAAGGGAGAAAAAAACCTACATGGTCCTGTGTGGAAAATCTGCCATTCACATATCCTTCACCTGACTTAAATTTCTATTTCCGGCCAACTAAAATTACCCCATGAGCACAGCAACAACTCATCTAAAGGGTCACAAAAGACCCCACAACAACATCCAAAGAACTGTCAGGCCTCACTTGCCCCAGTTAAGGTCAGAGTTCATGACTCCACCATAAGAAAGAGACTGGGCAAAATTGGCTGCATGGCAGAGTTTCAAGATCAAAACCACTGCTGAGCAAAAATAACATTAAACCTAATCTCAGTTTTGACAGCATCAACATCTTGATGATCCCCCAAGACCTGTGGGAAAATACTCTCTGGTCTGACAATTGGTCATTTTGCACCTTAATAAAAACCTTCATTTAAGAACTGCATTCTGTGTTCACTTGTGTTGTCTTTGACTAATGCGTGTGTGACAAACATGCAAAGAAAGGAGGCAAAAACTTCTTCACTGTAAATTGAAGAGTTTGGTTATTAATCCACAAAGTTTAGTAATTAACTAAGTCATTCATTATGCTTTTGAATTCAAAACACACAATATCTCGTACAAGATCAAAGTGGGGTAAATCTTTGATATCAAAAGATTTTTTTCATTTTTTCAAAATTACTTTTAGTGACACCGAATGAAAACAGTTTTCTATGTGACGGCTTTAAATGAATCGTTGACTCTGATTCTGCTGGGCTGCGACTGACAGACTGAAATACCTTTTAAGGCCGTCAGGGATTTACTCTGCTTGCGTCAAACGATATTTGAGTAAAGTGTAAGCATCTGAAGATATATTTCTTTTAGATATTGTACCACTGCATAAGTACAGAGGGATGTCTTTTCCATTATATATTGCTCACCACCTCAACAAACCCTAGCCTGATATATGTCCACAGTGCACTCGTGTAGTTGATGGTTACACTACAATGTGCTCTCAGTCCAATATTGACCAAACCCTTGGTAGAAAAAGATAAAGAAGCAAACGTAATGGAGCTTCTGTCAGGGGAGCCGACCAGTGGTGTTAATTTTTGAATACAGGGAAAGTCATGTTATCGTTCAACCCTGGTGTCAAAGGGATGGTTTATAGCTTCACCCAGAATAGACAATAACATTTTCTACAGCGCTGTCTCACTCTAACCCTGCTGCAGCGTTGACCCGAGGCTTAAACATTCCAGATGTGTTTGAGAGGATTTTTTGAGCACTACGACGCTAAAAATATTCGTATATGCCTCCACAGCCTGATAGGGTGGGGTATGAAGTAATTGTCTCCTTTACCCGGGAACTTTTAAGGAACTATGGTTTGAATTTATTATACGTCAAATGTCTTGTTTATTGCGTCCTTCTTTGTCCCTGAGTATTGATCTGTGAATTGGAGCTGGCTGGTATTGGACAAAGGCTCATGAACCGTCTAATGGTACATGATATTTGCATGAATGAGCCAATGGTCTTTCATTCATTACCAACATGGAATTGTAGATGTTTGTGTCGATGCTCGAGCTCGTGGTTATTGATGTTTTTTTCCTTTTCTTTTTTCTGTACAGCCCAGTGATCTGAGGAAACATAGGAGAAAGGTACATGGCGTCAGATTTTAAACATTTTTTTTTTTTTATCTTTTATGCAAAGGTCAAATAATGAGTTAAACACCTATAATCACAACTAGGGTGAATAAGTGGTTCATCGTAGGGTGTCATCTACTGTCTATTACCCCCTTTGTTCCCCTCGTCCCTCAGATAGCAGCAGTGGAAGAGGACGGTCAGGACAAGGCGACCATCGTGTGCGAGACGTCGCCCCCTCCAACGCCGCGCACCGTCCGAATGACGCACACACTGCCAGCCTCCTCGCACAATGATGCACGAGGGTAAGCGTCAGCTGTACCAACATTTAGCATTAATGCTACAGTTTAAAATAAGTGAGACACAGATGCTATTCTTGATATTCATCGCTGCTTGTTCTTGAGTTTAATGAACTTATATGTGAGCAATTACTGACTAATGTAAAGCTCAGGCAATACTTGTAAAAGAGTTGTGGAATAATGTGATTTAAATTTATGAGCCGTATCCTGGCATGTGTTCACTGCTTTTCCCCGGCTTCGAGCTTCAAGCTGATATGTTACCGTACCGCTCCGAAGCTCCATCTTCTTATCTCACGTGCTTTGGGCATGCGTCCACAGGATCGTGGCCTCTCTGGAGGCCGAGGCCCTGAGTAGCGTGGGCAGCAGCCAGGACTCGCTCCACAAGCAGCCCAAGAAGAAAGGCATCAAATCCTCCATCGGGCGACTCTTTGGCAAGAAGGAGAAGGGTCGACTGGCGCATCTGGCACACAGACAAGTCATGGTGGATCCACAAGGTTGGTGCTGCTCCCACAGGGTTTGAAAGATAACACTGATATTGTTGACTTTAATTTAATGCGTCCAACCCAAAATGTGTATTGTTATTGGGATAGAATTGTTAGACAAGTCTATACATTGGGAAACAAACCACTAAGGTGGTAATACTGCTACTACAGAATAATCTAAATGTTATTTAAACTGTTAGTGTATGTACACACAGCTGCAAAACTGAATCAAATGTGTCATATCTGTGGTAAATGATGCTAAAACATCTATATTTTTAAAAAGATAGAAAGATAATATGATGGCACTGATTTAATACTACAGTAAACATTATAAAATAAGCTGCTGCATTATTTTCTTAAAACTGGGAAATAATTCTATTTATAGAAATAATTCTATTCTAATAATAGAGTTTGCTGTTGAATTTTGTTTCCTTTCTCAAATGGAAAAAGTTTGATTTGATTTTAATTGATTTGATTTGTTCATTGGTTGGTTTCTTGTGTCCTTCTTCTGCTCTCAGCCACCATGATGGACCCAGACATGGCGGGCCAGGACATGGGGGTGGGCAAGCTGGGGACTCAGGCTGAGAAGGACCGCAGGTTGAAAAAGAAGTAAGCTTTCATCCAATCAACCACCGCCTCACTTATCACCAGAACAGAAAAACCCTCACCCCGGAAATCAAAGAGTTAGTGGTGGAAGAAACATTCAGATCCTTTACGTACATGAAAGTAGAAGTAGAGTTTTCTAAAAATGCTCCGTTAAAAGTAAACAAATTCAAATGGTAAAAATATTAAGACTAAAATGTACTTTAGATGTCAAAATAGAAGTACTCATTTAGGCTTTTTTTAAAGTGTTATTTTCATAGTATATTTGTTTTATCACTAACAAATACATGTAAGAGCATTTATTTATTGTAGTTCATCAAAGTGGAGCCAATTTGAGACTATTTGAGTAAATTAATAGAAATGATGCTGCATCGTATAATATTAAAAAGAACAAACAATTTAAACATTTAAATCAATTTTATGCAAAGATTCTAACATGAAAAGTAACTTTAAGTGGCAAGTAGCTCAAAATTGCACTTGAGTAAAAGTACTTAGTTACTTTCCACCACTGTGAATCTTCCCTTAGTCAGTCAGGAAACCATTTATCATATGTGCAGCAGACATGTACTGTATATACAGCTGCAGGTCAAATGCAGGAGAAACTCTGGATTGTTCTCACATCCCAGTATTCATATTCGAATCTAAGCCCTTTGACTCAGTCATAGGCTGCAGCAGCTAGCTCCTCCTACTGTATGTGTAGGATATAATACCATAAAACCTAAACTGAGGACAGGATCAATAGGAAGCAGAAGGTGGATCATCACCCAGGAGCAGAGCTCAGCCTCGCTGTTGTCAGACTATTGATCCAGGCTCAAAAGCCAATTAATCTCACCAAGATCCATTTGTCAATTTTTGGAAGCTCTAGAACATCTTTCCTAACGCTCCCGAGTCAGATCAGGTGCGTCCTGCCCTACTGGAATAAGGAGAAATCCCTTGTTTGGGGAAAATCGCTGTTGGTGTGTGCGTGCGTATGTGTGTGTGTGGATGTGCGTGCGCGTGCATTTGCCATGCCTCAGTGCCAAATGATGAATGTCATTTGCTCGAAGTGCACATTGAGTTGTCATGACGAATAACTTTGCCTCCCATGTAGTCGGTCAATAGCGAGTATCGTTTGTTGTATGTTGACAGATGTGTTGTTTTCTCTTCCACTGCACTGACTTCTCCATCGCAGTGTCCAGGATTAAGACCACACCACCGCCACCACTACCGCACCACCTTTGCATCTTGGTGCCTCCTCCACACTGCATGCCATTAAGCTGCCTGCACTATTTCCATTTCAGCATCTTGACTGATCGATATGCCGCTGTGGTTTCTTCATTGTCGGTGTGGTTTCTTTCTTTTTTTTCCCCTTTTCTCCTGTTCGTTTTCTTTAAAAAAAAGGTTAAACGACAAGTAACTGAATGTAAGCCGAGCATTTGAATGTAAGGCCATGGAGGGGGGTCTTGCTGTGTTTCGGTGCATTTTTTTCTCTCATTTCCTCTGCTGCACGAGGTGTGGTCAGGACTGCATTGTAGAAGACAACATTGTTTTACAGATGCTCCGAATGTCCTCCATCGTGAGATCTATATATATATATATGTGTGTGTGTGTGGGTGTGGCGCACGCATGTGTCTTCTCTTTTCTTCTTTTGTTTAGAGCCGTACCGTTTAATTGCCTATTAACTCATTAACATTTGTGTACTTTTGTCTCCCCGTCGCTCTCTCTCTCTTCTTTGCTCTCTTTCCTCTCTTACCCTTCCTTTCCCTCTCATCATCCTTTGACTCTAACAAAAGCGGGTAAGTTGTGAGGATGTATAACTGACCTCCTGGATATGACAATTGTCTCAGCCATATCAGCCCTGTCTGCCATCTCTCCTGTCTGTCCGCCATCCGTCCTTCTCCCTGAAAAAGAGCCAGTCGACGTCTCTTATCTATCTATTTATCTCTCTATCCCCCTCATGGCCGGTAACGACGCCATTGCTTTCTTTGTTTCTTTTTTTTCTTCTTTTTTTTTTCCTCCTCCATTTACCATCTTGAAGACGTTTCTTCCCCCCTTTTTACAGTTTCAATGGCAGCTGCATCCATGGCTGGACAGGGAATGTGCCGCCGCTAAACTGGGGCCCCGTATTTATCCCCCCGGAATGTCTTCCTCTCCTTATATGTGTCTCTATCTATTTGTGTGAAATATAACCAGCTGCAATATCTGGTTATGGGAATGTCAGATGTTCTTTTTTGTTTGTATGATTTGTCATAACTGTTTCCTTATTTCCCTTTTCCCAGCTATGTTCAGTGGATGTATTTCTCCATGCATTAGGCCCGAACCTGAACATAAAACATGAGCTATCCCCATGTTCCTATATGAGACAGTGAATATATCTGGTTATGTTTGGATGAACACATTTCCTCTGTCACCTGTGAGGCTTTGTATGGCATGTGTGCTGTGTTTAAGTGCCCTTTCACCGCACTGAGGCTCTTTAACGCGGAGTGCTCCATGTATCATGTTTATTACCAAGCCCGCTCTTTCTCCATTCGTCAAGTTCTTTGACAACACACTCAGGGAATGGGTTGTTGCTTCAGAGCTTTCTGTTTATGAAATGTGTTCACGGGATAGAATAAGAATCGCATTGTTTTTCATATGTGGGTGTGAGTACAAGTTTGTTCCTCGGTCGCCTGTTTCGCTGGCTTTTTTTTTTTTTATTTTATCTTTTTTATGTCAGTTCTCCAATGTCTTGCCGGGTGTGGGAGGATTTGGCAGAATACACACACTGCAGCTCTGTGCGTGACTGGCCTAGAGCGTCTACTGTCGATAAGGCGCGGGTCACGTCGTTGCCGAGGAGGTCGACGCTCTCTAAGTGAAACAAATACAAAAAGCTCAAAAAATAATAATAATAATCATTCATTTAATGCACAGTAGTGTCCAGCTTCACTGAGAGCCTGCTATAGTCCAGTGCCTATGATGGCTCATACCTATCATACACAAGGCTGCACAATCCTATAAATATGTCCACTCTGGTTCCGAATCTGCATCGAAACACACGTGCCATGAACTGGTTTTGGAGAATACCCACATGCTGTTTATAAATAGTTCCAAATCTGTCCTGAGTCAGACTGATGACTCACGAGTATATTAATAACTCACAGGTTATAAATATACGGTCCTTTGAGACCATATGTCACGGCATATGGTCTCTGCAGCCTTTAAGGACCAAGGACGATATCGGCCTCGTCATCAAAACGTGGCTGGAACTGCCCAGCGCGTTTAAGACCCGCCGGCAGGTTTCCACAGCAGGCGTCAAACACCCTAGAAGAAGTTTGCAACACACCGTTTAGGAAAATAAGGCAAATTTGGCATTTGGAAACCACCAGTACTGATACAGAGGATAATTGTATGTGTATGAGGGGTAAAGTAACGTCAGGACTGAGGAGTGAATGCCTCTGTGTGTGACTGTGTGTCTGTGTGTGTAGCTACAGCTTCTTGTGGAGTGTCTGCTCCGCTCACTGGCAGCACAGAGATGAATGATAAAACGTTGCCCTTTTCAACACTCTTGGTGTACAGGCTGGACTGGGAGATAAAAGTGTGTATGACAACTCTCTCTCTCTCGCTTTCTATCTCAGTTTCTCTCTCTCTTTCCTACTACACGCACACAACACAGTCCTCTGCACCACAGACCCACACCGGCAACACTGTTGCAGGGATTTGTGAGAAGCAGTGTGAGAGTTTCAGAGGGCGTACAGTTGTATAAAAGTGAGCAAATGGGTGTTTGTTGGGATTTCCGAGTGCACATGTTTACGCCGCCTCTCCTCTATCCCCCGCCTCCAGACATGAACTATTGGAGGAGGCCAGGAGAAAGGGTTTACCTTTCGCCCAATGGGACGGCCCCACGGTTGTAGCCTGGCTGGAGGTAAACAGTTATGAGTCTTTACAGATGCTTTCATGTCACCATCTGTGCAGAATCAGTGTCAAAATGTCAAATTAGATGCTTCATAGCACTCTGCAAGGTGTTGGAGATGTAAAAAACCTGCAAGCTTTACTATATTTAGTCTCTGTGTTTAAAAATCATCATGTCATGTGATATATTCTAAGAATTGAGTATTGTTCTTTTAATTATTAAAATACCATTATTTTCTCCCATTCACTGGGTTTTAAGCAGCTAGACATGTTAATTATGGTGTTTAAATGTGTTAATTGAGGGTTTGTTGTTATGTTTTTTTTTTTTGCATTTTTAAGGGGTTCAGGGTATTACCACATACAAATACATACAAATACAGAAACACCACTGCCCCCTAATGGTTAGTGGAGGACAGCCTCCAGTTAACAAATGACCCCACCAATCCCACACCACTTTTCCATTTAATGGTGGTAGTGCCTGCAGCTCAACAGGATGGGCTGCTGGTCCACTAGTCCAAAGATTAAACAGCTTCAGCTCAGCAGGTAGACCATCTGTCTGCTGACCTGATGGCCATGGGTTCAATCCCCAGTCCCTTCTTTATAGCCCAGAAGTTAAGCTCAAAGAAACTGAACCAAAGTTTTGAGGTTGTGAATTTGGTTCTCACCGAGTTTTAAAGGCGGACATCCAAAGTAAAGTAATTGAAGTGCCCAAAGAACAGCTGTCGGTGTGAAGAGGCCTCATGGTGTGGTGGGTTCTAGATGACCCAGAAGCATCATTGCTGCAGACATATGGTGGTTTGAATCCACCAGTGGACAAACTGTCATACTGTGAGTTTGCTCTTCACTGAATTTAAAAAAACCAACATCCAAAGTGAACCCGGAGTGTGAGGCTGATTCCTGGTGTAGTGGGAGAAGTTGCAGCCCTGCACTATCAGTGGGGCAGGTGTATGCTGGTTCCAATCCTCCTGCAGACATAAAGGTAGAAGGCCCTCTTGCTTTGAGGCTTCCATTTTCACAGAATTTAAAAAGTCCAACATCCAAAGTGAAGATGTCAGAGAATAGCTCCTAAAATGAATTGGAGTTGGTGGCATGGTGGGTTTGTTCGCGATCCAGTGATGTGAATCCACCACTGGGCAACCTGTCAGAAGTCTCTCTTTAAAAGTCCAACATCCAAAGTGAAGATGATAAATGTGCCTGGAGAACCTCTCTTAACATGAAGGGCACTGGTGGCACCATGGGTAGTAGATCGCAACTGTAAGGTGTCATCGATGCAACAGCTGGTTCGAACCCCAGTCCTGGAACACTAAATGTGTTATGCTGTAGAAGTGGGTATGTTGGGAGGAAACAACTATAGCTGCAAGTTTATAGAAGTTGATGAACACTTTTAAGAATGTTGGAGTCTTTTGCCAACAACTTAATTAGCAGCAACTAACCACTATGTAAGTTAGTTAGCAGTTAGTTAGTTAGTAATACATACTTCCAACATTCTTAAAAGCATCAGTGTCAACTTCAGACAACATTTGTCCCTATCTGTGGACCCCACCTGTACCTGCTTCCACAGGTTAACATAGTTGATGATCTAGGATCCAGGACTAGGATTTGAACCAGTTGCTGATAACTCATAGTTGCGATCTACTACCCACTGCACCACCAGTCTACTTCTCACTGAGAGATGTTCTCCAGGCACATTTATCATTTTCACTTTGGATGTTGGACTAAATTTTGACCGTTTGTTTACTGGTGGATTTAAGGATTTAACCTAGCACATCAATGTATTACCAGTGCTTTTGGGTCACAAACAACCCCACAAGTCATGTTCACTCTAGATCCTGTTCTTATTTTCATTTTAGATGTTGGACTTTTTAAATTCAGTGAGGATGTAAGCCTCAAAACTTTATGGCAATCTTCTAGCTTTTTGTCTTGATGCTTCAGAATTCCACCTCACCAGGCGCCGTCTTCACACCACGAGTGTTTCTCTGGTGGATTTTCACATCTTCACTTTGGATGGTCGACTTTTAAATTCAGTGAAGCTCAAACTCACAGCCTCAAAAACTGCTTTTTGACAGTTTGTCCACTGGTGGATTCAAACCACCATATGTGATGATAAAACCCCCCACACCACATGTCCTCTTCATACTGACAGCTGTTGTTTGGGAACTTCAACATCTTTACTCTGGATACCAGACTTTTAAACTCAGTAAGAATAAAATTCACAGGGTCATTCCCTTTGTTCTGGCTTCTATGAGCTTAACTTTTGGGTTTCTGACTTATAAAGAAGTAACTTGTTCTTGAAGCCACAACCACAGGCTTACCAGACAACTGTCCTACCTGCCGAGTCGTTTGATCTTTGGACCTGTAGCTCTTCCTGTTGAGCTTCCTCCCTAACCGGCACGTCCATGTGGGACCCATAGGGGTTAGGTGATGGCCTGTATTTTGAGCTTATATTGCATATTATTTTAGAATAATGATGGATAATCCTTAGGTCTTTTCTAGAGAACTAGTATAAAATAAATTAACCTGCTTTCTCTGAGGTGAATCTCACCCAAACTCACCATCCTGTGCTCTATTGTCCCCCCCCTCCCTGTGGTTCAGCTGTGGTTGGGAATGCCGGCCTGGTACGTGGCGGCGTGCCGTGCCAACGTGAAGAGCGGCGCCATCATGTCGGCCCTGTCTGACACCGAGATCCAGAGGGAGATCGGTATCAGTAACCCTCTTCACCGGCTCAAACTTCGCCTCGCCATCCAGGAGATGGTCTCGCTCACCAGCCCCTCCGCCCCGCCGACCTCCAGAACCGTGAGTCACGCAAGAAACATGGGGACACGGACCCATACAAACTTTTGTTGGAGACAGACCTTATCTTGAGGCAGAGCTTTCACAATTTTCACAAAGACTACCTTAGGAATGACCAATTAGAATTTAAAAAAAAAAACAACAGTTCAGGGAAATATGTTTAATAACTTTATTGGCGCTAAAATGAAGTTGGACCCGACGGTTTTACTGACTGGAAACAGAGGGAAACACCTTGAAAATAATTAAAATGACACCTTACAGCACCTCTAAAGTTTATTAATTTGCAGAGCTGTTTAATTTGAACAGAAACAAAAGTGGAAAATCAATAAAAGTGGTGATTAATGTGTTCATTTGAGGGAGGCGGCTAATCAGGCTCTATCCAAAGGCGACAAAATCCACCTACCAGCACCTCTAAAGGTCAATGTTTCCAGTATTTATGCTAATGTTGTTATTTAGCCAGAAACATGGACTGTGTTCACAAAATAATCCCATGATTTCTGCCTCCAGAGAAGCTCTGACGAATGTTTGTATGACTGAATGTCCCCCCCCCACCCCACCCCGCCCCCACATACGGGTGACACACGCGTAGGCGGGTGACAACAAGCAAAACGGAGCAGTTACGATGAAATCACGCCCGATGTTTAGGGGATTAGTCAGAGGTGCAGTTTGCTGTAGCATATTAGTCAGTGATGGCTGCTTTTTAAGAGATTGTTCCAGCGTGTGCTGTAATTCCAGTTTTTCTCTTTCATAGCTCCCCACTGTCATGGCGTATGGTCTCTAAGGTCTCTGCTGTTTCTTAACAATAGTGACTGTTCACACTGCAGCGCACAGACTAATATGCTGCAAACTGACGCAGTGACTAACACACTATATATCCTACAGACGTGAGAAGTTATGCACTCTTGTATAAACCCTGCTGAACACATTTATTTTACATTTCCCATATGCATGCATCAGTCTTGCACTTTTTCTGTCCTCTCTTTGTGTGAAATAACACTTTACCCTCCCTGCCCCCCCCCTTTTTTTTACCTCACTCTCTCATCAACCACTTAGCTCTACTTCCACACCTCATGAAACTTTCATTACGCGTCCAATCTCAAACTCCCCCGACTGTGACAGGCCTCCTGCCTGTTGTCACACTTAAAAACCCCACACGCTTAACGGAAGGGGGGGTTAATTGACCTTGTAAATACGGCGGGACGTGTATGTCAAGCAGAAAATTGAGGGGGGGCGTCGACTGTTTCACCTCCGCTGTTAAGCAGAAAAGGAGTGGTCCGCCGCTGGGAGTCCTGTGCCTTTATAATAGAGAGCGCGTTTAAATTGCTTATGGGTGCGGCGGCTTTTGACTGTTCTTATGGGGGTCGTGGTAGCCTGGCCTGCTGCGGATGGTGGCACTCCAAGGCATGAACAGTTATGGCGGAAAGAATCACATCACCCAAATAAAAAAAAAAATAAAAATTCTCACACCTCTAGATTGTTCTGCAGTTTGATACTTGCAGAGTTACTTTTGTTCAGCAAGATAATCTTCAAAATGGATTTAATTTTCTTCAAAGATTTCATGCATATATTTATTTTTAGATGAGTCACTAACAATCATGTTATGTGTCTATTTGCTCCATTTTGTAGTCTTTTCTTTTCATAAAATTGCATTCTAATGGCAATTATATTTGCTGTTTGCACAAATACGCCCATAAACAAAACTCCATTTATCTATTGTACAATTCTATTTTGGAGGATTATTTTATCAACTTGAATGATTGAATAGATATATACATCTGAGGGTTTAAATCATAATAATGTAAATAAAATGACCTCTTCCTGGGAGGGTTTTTCTTCGCCATGTTCTCAGGAGGAAGGAGCAGGAAGCTGATGGCGTCATGTGACAGGAAGCACTTGGAAACCTAATTTTCTTTGCTTAAAAGAAAAAATGACAGTCATAGACTTAAAGGCTCATAGGATTAAATGGGTTAATATGTGTAGTCTCATTTAGCGATTAATTAGCATTCACCATGTAAAAGCTTCAAAATTCCAAAATGTTAAAGTCTCTTAAGCTTGTTTTAACCATAGATCTTATGTTAGGTATTGAAACAACAGTCGCCAGCATATTGTAGATTATCCAGTTTGATGAGGAATCTGATCGAGTACTGAACAATTATTAATCAATTAGTTGATGGATGAAAAACTTACAATGATCGAGTCATTTTTTCAGGCAAATATGCTGAATACTCTCTGGTTCCAGCTTATTCAATATGAGAATCTTTCTTATAATATGAAAGTATTTTTCTACGTCGCCTTTGGGTTGGGAAATTATGTTTTTTATTCTGTTTTTCCACAAAATGGCCAATAAATTGAGAAAAAAATCAGTCATGAAAAAAAACATTTCTTGCCGCAGTGATCTGTTCTGACATTTGAGTGAGTCGACTGGCAGAGGAGGGAGGGAGCGGGATGAGTATTATGGGTTATTGTGTCTGTTGGTGTTGATGTGTTCAGTCTTTCTTGTTGTGCATGGCGGTTGTCTGTGTAAATTGTGTTTTCTGTCCATGTTTGTGGAATCTGGGCTGTTGTTGAACTGTGTTGTGTTTTTGTCCTTCTGGATATGCCCTTTGACCCCCCGGCGGGTTCGGGGGGCCAGTTCATCATCTGACTGTGATGCTATAACACTATTGGCTTACAGTGGTGCTGCTCTTCTTCTTTAACACTGCTTGCCCCTCCTACCGGACCTCCCACTACCAACCCTGCTGCTGCTCTGTCCCCTGGGCTCTGCCCTTGTAGCCGTCAGGCAATGTATGGGTGACCCATGAGGAGATGGAGACCATGGCAGCTCCTTCCAAAACGGTCAGTCGCCTTGTGTCCTTCACTGTCACCCTTTTCCTTCGCCGCCACTCATGTGTGTCTGTGTATGAGAGAGCTGTAATTAGGAGAGATCAAAGTGGTGTGACAGCAGTGACTGATGGAGGAGGCGTGAGTCCATTAACCCACCCTCTGCTCTATGAACCTCCTTGTCAATACTAATTTTAAACTGGATTGGTGTTGGAGGAGCTTCTGTGATATATATATATATATATATATATAAATATATATATATATATATATATATATATATATATATATATATATATATATATATATATATAATATAAATATATATATATATATATATATATATATATATATATATATATAAATATATATATATATATATATATATATATATATATATATATATATATATATATATATATATATATATATATATATATATATATATATATATATATATATATATATAGAAAAGATTCTGGTTTGTGATTATAATGAAGAGTCACAGATACATTCCTATACACACAATCAACTTACTATACACGTTACTCTTCAAAGGTTTGTAGCCACTTGTGTGTGCAAAGACAAATAGTTATGTCGATGCAAGATGGTGCATCTGTATAACTGGTAGACCCAAACCATGGTGCCTGTTTAAAGGTCCATTTACCGCAATGTTACCAAACAACAAAAAATTCAAAGTGATCCAGAAACCAGGATTTCTTCCGGATTATTACCAAAATTGAATCATCTGTTCATGGTACCATTTCCAACGTTCGCTGAAAATTTGACAAAAATCCAGCCAAAAATTTCTGAGATACACTACCGTTCATAAGTTTGGGGTCACTTAGAAATTTCCTTATTTTTGACAGAAGAGCACTGTTTTTTTTCAATGAAGATAACTTTAAACTAACCTGACATACACTCTATACATTGCTAATGTGATAAATGACTATTGTAGCTGTAAATGTCTAGTTTTTTCAATATCTACATAGGTGTACAGAGGCCCATTTCCAGCAACTATCACTCCAGTGTTCTAATGGTACAATTTTGTTTGCTCATTGCGTCATAAGACAAATGGATGATTAGAAAACCCTTGGTATCACAGCTGAAAGCACTTCAGCTGGTTAGGGAAGATATCAAACTTTATTTTTTACTTTATTTTATAAAATAAATATTTAAAATATTATTATTATATTATTATTATAAACATTGTTTCTAACCATGTCAATGTCTTGACTATATTTTCTATTCATTTTAGAACTGATGGCGGTAAATAAAAAGTGTGACACTTTGGGTGATACTTTTGGGTGACCCCAAACTTTTGAACAGTAGTGAACCAGATCTTGAAAAGTTAACTCCAGCTGATTCCAGAGTATTTTTGCTACTGATTTAGACAGGCTTTTCATAATGTAATGAAGCTAATATTAGTATGGTAAAAAAAAAAAAAAAAAAACATTAGTTTGTGGAATAACTTGTAATAAAACATCATTATTATGGATGTTGCCCCATTCTCAGAGTTTTCTGAGTACAATAGCTATGGTGCATCTGGCTTTAAGAAACACAGAGCTAAAACCCAACCTTGTGCCATTTTTTTTCTTGGACTGAATTTGAGCCCATTAGTAACCTATTACCATAACGTATGCAAATTGTCAGGCCAGGTCCCATCTGAGGATAAAAAGTCTCCCTGGAAACCAATTTGCATGCCATTTAGGTTGGAGCGTTCTTTTCCTCATTACCATATTTTGAATATTTAAGCCCATCGCGTACACGTTTTAGAGGCTGCCTGCTGTCGGTTCAAAAGATTTGTCAAAATATTGGAAAGAGCATCTATCTCCCTTCAACTCACTCTGTTGGAGTTCTAAACTCTTCCATACCTATACTTATGCATTGTGAAAATAGCAAACAAATTTGAATCATTTCATATTTCCTTTGTTTATTTGGATCCTGAATGCAGCGGTTGTTGTAAAGCCACATGTATTTTCCTGGTTTGTTTATGGGTATGACTTGACTTCTAGGAGTTTCTGCATTTTTGGGGATATTTTGGTCACAACTGTAGGATTTAATATGGATCAACCAGACTAGAGTGGCTTTTCTCTCAAGTTTTCCTCCTTCTTTTTCTTGTTTTTCTAACAGAAGTCAGCATCTGACGAGGGGAGCTGGGCACAGGTGAATTCAATCTGTTTCTTCTTCTCATCCGCTTAAGCTTTGTTTTATTACAGTTTTATTTGCACAGTGTATCAGTTAAGCTGTGGGGTATTAAATTACTTGCGAGTTAAAGGTGTTCTGTCTTTTCTCAGACTCTAGCTTATGGAGACATGAACCATGAGTGGATAGGGAACGAGTGGCTGCCCAGTCTAGGACTACCTCAGTACCGCAGCTACTTCATGGAGTGCCTAGTGGACGCCCGCATGCTGGACCACCTCACAAAGAAGGACCTGAGGGTGCACCTCAAAATGGTGGACAGCTTCCACAGGTACCTCATGGCATCTGCCACTTTTAGTATGTGTGCCTGTTATGGATGGATTTATATGCATGGTCTTGTTTGAAACATGAGGAATGGAACATGTTGAGAATTTTTTTCCCCACCGTGTGACTTTTCTGACACCAGAACAAGTTTACAGTATGGAATCATGTGTCTGAAGAAGCTCAACTATGACAGGAAAGAACTGGAGAGACGTAGGGAACAGAGCCAGCATGAAATGCGAGGTAAGTAGGATGTGAAGATCATCGTATAACGAATGAAAATGGTACAAATGAGTGGTAAATGGAGATTTTGAAGGCTTCCGTCCTCACGTCCACAGACGTGCTGGTGTGGAGTAACGAGCGGGTCATCCGCTGGGTGCAGAGCATAGGCCTGAGGGACTACGCCAACATCCTGCTGGAGAGCGGCGTGCACGGAGCCCTGGTCGCCCTGGACGATAACTTCGACTACAGCAGCCTGGCACTAGTCCTCCAGATCCCCAACCAAAACACTCAGGTATGCAAAGCACTTGGAAAAACAGATACTGTCTAAAAATACTCAATCACAAGTCGTAAAAAATGTCGAGTAAAAGTACAGAAGTATTATCTACAAAATGTAGTTAAAGCTTTAAAAGTAAAAGTACCCCTACACAGATTAGAAATAAGGGTTATAGCACCAAATAGTGATTTCTGAACTCTTCTTAAGTGTAAACATTAGTATTATGTTGTTATAAAATGAATTTGATGTTATTTATTTGCATTGTTTGAGGTCTGAAAACATTGGATCTTTTTTGTGAAGTTGACCATTTGTCATTTTCTGCAAATAAATGCTCTAAATGATAATATTTTTTTTATTTGGAATTTGGGGGAAATATTGTCAGTAGTTTATAGACTCAAAAAAAAATCTTCCTTTTGGCCAAACACATACCTATAAGTAATAAAATCAAAAATTTAAATGTAAATTTTGCAGTGGTCTTTTATTTTTTTCTAGAGCTGTATATCACTTTTGTGCATTTTAATGCTATGTTTAGTCAACATGGAGCCAATTTTAGATACTTTGGGTAGTAGTATATTACACAGTATCACACAGTATATTACATAAATGTATAATGCATAGCACATTTTTTAAAAAGGAAAACAATTTAAATAGCTTATAACTAAAGCTATCCAATGAATGTACTGTATTAGTTACATTCCATAACTGCATATTATACAGTACAAGTGCAAGAAAAGTGATTTGACGTTCCCGATCAGTCTGATATGTAGCACGAGCCTTTTCCTGGTCAGAATCAGAGGACCTGAGTGCCATGTTCCATATGGAAAAGCCTTCCGTTTATAAATCAAATGTATTTTCTTCTCCTTTTCTCCACTGATAAAGCCACATTTAAATGTGCTGAGTGATACATCATCTGTCACTAACTTCAGTCCAAAAATAGAGGTATGTTGGCATCAGCCCTTCAAAGCCTGTCACTGGCAGGTTGCCTTGTGAATTTTCACTGCTTATCTCATCCATACTCGGGTAAAATGGATATGCAGCAAAATAACGTAATGTGTCAGCTGCCTCTGTTAAAAAACGCTGCTAAAAATAGGCTAGCCTTGTGAAAATCAAAATGTGTGCTGTTTCTATTTTTTTTCCCTTCTTCTCGTCCCCCTCAGGCACGTCAGATTCTGGAGCGAGAGTACAATAATCTGCTGGCGCTGGGCACTGACAGGAGACTGGATGAGGTGAGCAGCGACTGTCACAAACAAGGCTTGTTTGTCATTTCAGCGCATACAGTATAATTACACTTTTACCAACGTGGTTAATATTCAGGAGCTAAAAACATCATCAGTGAAAGCTTTGTCTGATTTTAACCGGGCCTTGACAGTTCTAATTAAAGAGTGCAAAGTCTTATAGGAAACAATTTAGCTTTTTTCCCCTATATGTGATGCAGATTTAAAAAAAAAAAAATAATCATAACAGTGGGACAAAAGCAGCTCACAAATCCTGATTTCTTATTTTTTAGCTCAAAAAACACAAGTGAACACAAAATGCAGTTTTTTATCAAAGGTTTTTATTAGTAAGGAAGGAAAAACATCCAAACGTTCATTGTCCTGTGTGAAAAAGTGTTTGCCTCCTAAACCTAATAACTGGTTGGGTCCTTAGCAGCAACAACTGCAATAAAGTGTTTGCAATAACTTCAGTGAGTCAGGTCAGGACTTTGATTGGCCACTCCAAAGTCTACATTTTATTTTATCTTCAGCTATTCAGAGGTGGACATGCTGCTGTGTTTTGGATCATTGTCCTGCAGGAGAACCCAAGGTCGTTTCATCTTGAGGTCACCAACAGACGGCTGGACATTCTCCTTCAGGTTTTTTTGGTAGACAGCAGGATTCATGGTTCCATTTATTACAGCAAGTCTTTCAGGTCCTGGAGCAGCAAAAAAACCCAGACTATCATCACCATAATTCACTGCAAGTATGCTGTTCTTTTTCTGAACTGCAGCGTTACTTTTTCACCAGATGTAATGAGACAAACTTCTTCCGAAAAGTTCAACTTTTGTCTCGTCAGACCACAGAGTATTTTTTCAAAGGTCTTGGGGATCATCAATATGTTTTCTGGCAAAAATTGAGATGAACCTTAATGTTCTTTTTTCTCAGCAGTGGTTTTGGTCTTGGAACTCTGCCATGCAGAAATTTTCTCTTTCTCATGGAGGAGTCATGAACTCTGACCTTAACTGAGGCCAGCGAGGCCTGCAGTTCTTTGGATGTTGTTGCGGGGTCTTTTGTGACCTCTGGGATGAGTCATAACTGCTCTTGGGGTAATTTTGGTTGGCCTGTGAAGGTTCACCACTGTTTCATATATTCTCTATTTGTGGATAATATCTCTCACTGTGGTTCAATGGAGTCTCAAAGCTTTAGAAACAACCTTTTTCCAGACTGATAGATCTCAGTTACTTTATCTTTTGTTCCTGAATTTCTTCAGATCTCTGCATGGTGTCTAGCTTTTGATGATACTTTGGTCTACTTCACTTTGTCAGGCAGGTCCCACTTAACCAATTTCTTGATTGAGAACAGTTGTGGCAGTAATCTGGGTGTGGCTAGAGAAATTGAACTCCGGTGTAATAAACTACAGGAATGTTTTTAACAAGGGGGCAATCACTTTTTTTCCCTTAATATAACCTTTTTGTGTTCACTTGTGTTGCCTTTGACTAATACTTAAATTGGTTTGATGACCTAAAACATTTAAATGTGACAAACATAAAAAAATAAGAAAACAGGAATGGGGCAAACACACAATGACACAGTAGGTCTTTAGGAGATTAATTATTAATTTAATTAATTTAAAAGTGATTTTATCTGCATTTATGAACTGCATTAGTACCTTTTCATGATTAAAACTGTTCCGTCCACCAGTGTGATGACAAAGACTTCAGAGGTCCATCGTGGCGGAGGCAGTTCCCTCCTCGGGACGTGCACGGTATCAGTATGATGCCCGGATCAGCGGAGACGCTGCCCGCTGGTTTCCGCCTCACTGCGACGTCCGGCCACTCCAGGAGACTGCCCCCTGAGGGTGAGTCCCCGCCTCTGCGCCATATAGCATTGATATTATTACAACACTCCTGTTAAATCTGGATGTAAATCTAGCCATGAATCAAAGGTTAAATCCACATATTACACAGGCAGAACAAACTCTCCGTCTGAGTATCTGTTTGTGAGGAGTCTTCTCATGTGTCTCTTGTTCTCTCTGACTCTGACGGCTGCTCTGCAGTCCTCTATGAGGCGCTGGATGACAGTCCTGACGACATGTATTTGGATTGGTTTCAAGGTCAGCTATGCCCCTCTGAAGGTTTCCAGGCTTGTCGGCCCTGCGTGTTCTTCTAGTTGAAAATCCCTCCTCTTCACACGGCCTCTGCCAACCACTTTTCCCGCTGTAATTCTCCTCTTCTCTGTGGTCTCTCACCCGCGCCTCTCTTCTCTCCACTTACTCTTCAAGTATCCGATTCCAACGTCCAACTCCAAGGGGTGGCGTTTTGCAGAGTTGCAAAATAGTTGTGTGCTCACCCTGGTGGTAACAGCTAGGGAGTCAAGTTATGGATTAGGAGCCATGCTTGCCGGTGTGACCCTTGAAGTTACAATAATTAAGCGGCAGAAAACTAAAAAAAGGTGGTTGAGTGCTGCTGTGTCCGTTCACGAAGGGTAAACTGTGTGTCTTTGGATGCTTTTTTTAACAAACTTTTGTGTCGTTTCTCATCCCTCTGCTGTTAAAAGACGACGCTGGTTCACACAGTCTTGAAGGTTCGTTCTGGTTTATTATGCTGTCAGGTTAGAAAAGCAACAGCTGGGATTTGGGAACACAGCAAGAAAAAAAAGTCAAGACAAGGCAAGAACCAAATGATCTTATTATTTTTAAATATATTACTTCATTTACGAACACTCACTCTTGGTCAACTATAAAGAACTGGACTGATAATATGATACTTTTTGAGAAAGGATTTGGATTTCACCTTGTATATTTGTAACTAGGGCTTTATTTCACATTAAGACTTCTTTTTGTATGTGTGTATATGACAATGAACTAATTAAATGTAAAATTAAATAAATAGAGGCATTTTCTGTCATAATTAATAATGTACAGACAATTATTTATTTATTTTTGAACATGGTAGTTTTAGTCCTCTATAATTCTGGCCTCTGGCTTCCTACACTTTGTTATAAAGCATCTAAAAGCAAATGTATTATGAGAAGAAGTTGAGTTTTCATGAGTTTAAGGGTCATGAGACATGAAAAAAGTTTGAAAAGCGCTGATCTATACCACTTCAATTGGAGATAAAACTTGCCACCAAATGTCCCTGATTACACACAACTAATAATGTGTAAAACTATGGTAAGTATGATAGGTCAAAGTTAAAACTCTACATCATTAAAAAAAAGTAATTAAAGATAAAAGATTCATTTGCCTTTTGTTTTTTTTATAGCATTTTTAATGTGTTTCCAGATCTCAGAAATTACATTTATTTATAAACCTACCGATAGATTAAAAATAGACCAACGTAATAAACTGGAACCATCCTTTTGAGTGCTGCAGAGCATATTTGCAACTCTATCTTGACAAATTCCTCTGCACTAGACGTGAAATCGTCGTGTTCAATATAAGAGTAGTATGTTTAAAAACGTGAATAAAGCCAAAATCCTTATAATCATTTTTATTTCGGTGCAATGCAAACACAAAACATACACATCAAAATGAAGAAAAATTCAATTTTTGAATTATTTTACAGAAAATGAAGAAATATGCATTTTAGGCTGTTCAAAGAAATAGCAGTGTCTGAGTTCTTCTTTACAAACTCAATTATTTACTGTATTAACTGAAAAATCTTCAGGATTTAAGATTCCTGTGAATCACTAAAGTAATATTTGAACCTTTGAGCAGGTATTTCAGCCTCATAATTCTTCTAAATCTCTTGATTTTACCTCAGAAACAGTATTTTTGAGGTCCGGAGATTGAGTTGGCCACTCCCGAACTTTAATCCCAAAACGCTGCTGGTTTACTGTGTTTGGGGTCGTTGTCTTGTTGAGACACACATTTCAAGTCTATTTCCCTTCAGAATAAGGGAACATGACCTCTTCAATTATTTTGATATAGGTAAACTGATCCATGATCCCTTATCTTTGTGCTGTAGAGGAAACTATTTGCCAAAAGAACACATCAAGGTGCTACTGGTTTATTGGTGTGTTTATTTATTTATACACATTTTGACTAAGGATATAAAATCCAATGTTCCCAATGCATTAAAATAAAACATATTATGAGGATTTTGGCATTACTCACGTTTTTAAACACACTGCTATTATATTGAACACACCTGGATATGACTGGAACCCTCAGACTGCTGGTTGTAGCCAGTGTCCTCCTCTAACAAATTGTTCCCAGTGACACAGCCTCTGTCTCTTCTCTCTGTGCTCCCTGGTCTGTGGCGTCCACCGATACAACGAATCTCTTTGCTGATGCTATCCACTCAAAACTAAAACCTCCTTTGAGTGCGTGATCCATGGCTTTTCTTTTTTCCTCCCCCTCCTGAGGGTCACACTATAAGTCGTGTGAGAGAAGTGTTTTGCCTGTGATCCTGTGAAGGTCTAACGTCTAATCTTGTGGCACTTTTGGGCGGGAGTGTTTTTTTCCTTCTTATTCTGTGTCCATCTCACATACACACACACACACACACACGAGAGCTGAATGTTCACTCTGTCGCTGTCTCCCCCTACAGTCGGACCCTCTGCAGTGCAGCGGCTGGACAGCTCCACGGTGAGAACCTACTCCTGCTGAGAGAAGGAAGAGAGGGACCTTAAACTGTACGCTGTATGTAACACACAGACTCTCGTTCTGTCAAATACACCGATTTCCTCAGAAGTGCTTAAAGAAAAAAAAGATACTGAATCAAAAAAAAAAAGACAGGAGACGAATAATTTCCCGAGATAAGCATGTTCGCATGAGCCTCTGCTGTGTTTTTTGCCAGGTCGCTGTGATAAGGTGATGGGGGAGACTACCACCGGTGCCTCCTCTTTTCATGTCCGTCCAAAAAAAAGAGACGAGTCACGGTTGGAGCGTTAGAAAAATCCACTTCAAATGAACGGGCGGCGCGGCGTGTCACGCAGAGATTAGTTGATGCGGTTCATTTACATGATTGTGATAGTTCAAGGTTCCTAAAAATAGGCTGGAGAGTTATCCAGAGTTCCTCTGATAACAAAGCGGCCTACTTTTCTTTTCCAGCTGTCGTCTTTGTGCTGCCAGGTGTCATTTCTCGGCAGTGTTTGAGTTGATAAGTGAATCAGAACATAATGTCTCGCTGCATCTGTATTTTACTGACAAACAGATGTCGAGGCTGCAGAAGCAACGCAGCGGATCTGTTCAAATACAAATCTTTGAGATTGCGTTCAGATGTGTATCGTCAAAAATTCAACCGATTAAAGCAAAGAATACAGTCAGTCAGTCATTTTCTATACCTGCTTATTCCTCATTAGGGTCACATGGTCTGCTGGAGCCAATCCCAGCGTGTTACGGCGAGAGGCAGGGATACACCCCAGATGGTCGCCAGCCAATCGTGGGGCACACACACCATTCACTCACACACTCACACCTACGGGCAATTTAGAGTCTCCAATTAACCTCAGCATGTTTTTGGACTGTGGGAGGAAGCCGGAGTACCTGGTGAAAACCCACGCAGACACGGGGAGAACATGCAAACTCCACACAGAAAGGTCCCAGACCCAGGACCAAGGAGGTCTTGAACCTGTGACCTTCTTGCTGTGAGGCTTTTGATTTAAGCTGGTTTTTATGAATCTCATAGCAACAATGATAAAAAGCCTTCATCCCTAATAGTTGTGACCCCTGATAATACAGCTCTGGAAACAAATAAGAAACCACTGCAAAATTATCTCTTTTTTTTGCTAATTTGACTACTTATAAGTATGTGTTTGGGCAAAAGGAACATTTTTGTTTGAGTCTATAAACCACTGATAACTGATAATATTACCATAAATATTTATATGGTAAAATTAAAAAAGATCCAATGTTTTCAGACCTCAAACAATGCAAAGAATCAATATCAAATTCATTTTATAACAACATAATACTAATGTTTACACTTATGTTACACTCCAATAACCCTTATTTTTAATCCCAGCTTTCATGCGTCTTGTCATGTTCTCCACAGTCTTTACCACTATTCTTGGGTGACTTTATTCCACTCCTGGTTCCTCTTTAAGCAGAATGAGGTGTGTATGTGTTGGAATTCAACAGACGCTGGAATAGAATGGCTGGAATACATGATTTTTCATTGTTTTTTTCCAGACCTGTATACTGTCACAGGAAGAAGGTGCTACCATTTTTATCTGCTGTAGTCATGACAACAAGCAAGAAAACTTTGTAATCCTCCCTTAAACTCCTCCAGAGTGTGTTAATGTCAGGTTAGAGGCTCAATAGACAGATATTACTGCTGTGGCTGCAGGGTGATCATACCAGACTGGAATGTTAGGAAAATACATGCGATACCACAGAGCGATAACAGGAAGTAAGAAAACGCAAGACAGAGGGGGTTTATTCAGTGGGGAACAGTTAATGCAGGTTCCATTTTCATAACAATTTTTTTTTTTTTAGTTTCAAAACTATTTGCTCCTCCCATGGAGCTGCCTGCGGGCTGTGTTTCTAACGCTTTCATCACTTTTCCAACTACTCCCACACAGCGAAAAAGACAAGAATTACAAGTGCAAAGTTCAGGGAGCAAATAGTTGAATTCTTGTTTATTTCTTGTACCGCCGCCGCTGCTTCCAAATTATTTATTTATATTTTTCCTGAGCAGTCGCCGCCACAAATGAAAACGGGCAGTACAAGACTCCGGTACAGCATAGAGGAACCCAAAAAGTAACACTTTCTCCCTTCTTGCAGTTCAGTCTCAGCGTATGAAGTTTGAAAGTTATGTTATGACTCACTGGAGGTGACCCAGAAAGAAAAAAAAAGTGTATTGTATTGTTCAAAATAAAAGCAGTCCATTGTGACTAACCAGATTAATCCAGGTTTTTTATTATTTTATTATTAAAAGCCTGAGAACAATGGGTAATTCAAGATGTTGTTCAGAAAAACAGTGTACTTGGATTAAAAAGTTGATTAAAGAAACTTATAAAGATGTGCAAAAAATGATAGGACAATTTATAGGACAAAGACAGTCTGAAGTTACCTGTTAAGTGTTGTGACAGAAATAAATAAAAAGGGGTTACAATTTGCCAAAGAACACGTCAACTGGCCTAAAGAGAAATGGAGGAACATTTTGTGGACTGATGAGAGTAAAATTGTTCTTTTCGGGCCCAAGGGCCGCAGACAGTTTGTGAGACGATCCATAAACTCTGAATTCAAGCTACAGTTCACTCTGAAGACAGTGAAGCATGGTGGTGCTAGCATCATGATATGGGGATGTTTCTCATACTATGATGTTGGGCCTATTTATTTATCATAGATCATTTTGCATATATCAAAATACCAGAAGAGGTCATGTTGCTTTATGCTAAACAAGAAATGCCTGTGAAATGTGCGTTTCAAAAAGACGACCCCAAACGCACTAGTGAACGAGCAAAATCTTGGCTCTAAACCAGTAAAATCAATGTTATGGATTGTGGAATG
Organism: Lepturacanthus savala; assembly: GCA_030544235.1. Taxonomy (NCBI): domain Eukaryota; kingdom Metazoa; phylum Chordata; class Actinopteri; order Scombriformes; family Trichiuridae; genus Lepturacanthus; species Lepturacanthus savala. The sequence continues at coordinate 9,234,605 of CM060474.1, forward strand.
TTAAAAAAATCTTGGAGTGGAATAACAGCTGAAAGGTGCCACAATTTGACACACAGATGTGAAGCAGTTCGACTGCACCTGCTGGTAAATTGTTTGCCGTGTAGCATTAAAAAGATAATAAAAACCTGGATTAATGTGGTTTGTCACATTGGACTGATATTATTTTGAACACTACTGCATTTGGCATGTTATACTTTTATTTTCTCCAACAACTATGAGAATATCAGGACTTTTGTTTAAAAAAAACCTCCTCATTTTGTCTCCCTTTAGCTACAGTTCTGAACGGAGACCAGCATGGGGGAGCTGCTGGTCGGGGGCCAACCTGCCGAGGAACAAACCATTCTGACGACACGCACTGCCAAGAAGCCCTGCTCTCCTCTCTGTCCCCGCCCTCCCATGACCATCCATCCCTATAATGTGGGCACCAGATGCCGGTGCTAAACTGTCCTGCAGGCTACCCCCCCCCCTGTCACCATTTCTACCTTTTACATGTACAGTAACTTGTCGAAGCATAACGTACTGTGTATTTCTTCTACAGGAGATGTGTAGGTTATCTGTAAATTAATATAAATATGCCATTTTTTTAATATATACACACATCTATGTATAAAAAAAACGAAAAAAAGATATTCAGAGTTTGTGCAAAAAAAATGTCCCTGCCACCTCATTTAGTGGACCATAGATTAATATATGCTGCTCTTTAAACTGTTTCCATTTGACCCTTTCCCTTCCTAGATCATCTTGTACATATGGTTTTATTTTTTCATTGTGCTGATGATTACTGTATGATGATGAGCCTGTGCTACGCCATAGTGAGGAAGAGACTCTGGATGATGTGTGAAAATCTGTCCCCTAGTGGCTCACAAAGAAAAAAACAAACACAGAGCCCCATTTCTGGCACCAAACCAACATCATCATCCTTTCTTATGGACCCGCTGGCATAAGATTTTAAGTAGGACGCGTCGATGCACTGGAAAAGACATGACAAGCACTTTGATACAACCGCATCAACTCAAAACGGACTCTTTAGTAGCCAAGGACGAAACCGAGAGAGGCCGCCGCTCTCCGAAGTTGCACAAAACTTCCTCAGAGGAATAAAAAAAAAGAAAAAAAAAAAAGCAAGATGTCAGTGGTAGAAACTGTCACTTGCTGTACTGTATGTTTTGTCAGGCGATACATTATCAACATAAAGGACAAAGACACACTCAGCCGAGCTGGCCTTCTACCCCCTCCAACATACACACACACACAGACACACCCTCCAGACAGCGAACAGAACAGAGGAAATAACTGAAAGACAGACCGCTTTAGCTCATAGTGTGCGTAGAGTGTATATGACCATGTTGAAGTGAGGTGACTTTATGACTAAAAAAAGAAAAAAAAAACCTGTTGCTTGCTGTGACTTACATTGGTGTAACTGTTAACTCTTTGTTTCCGTCAGTTTCCAGGGGCGACCCTATCATACGGCCCCTGTTAATCTGTCTTTGAGTTATTTCTGATGGGCGACTGGAACAAAGTCTCACGCTTTTCAGTTGGTTTTTACATCTTCGATTTGCACGAACAATGAATCGTTTTGATTTTGTTTCCATTTTTTTTTTTTTTTTATTTATTACTTCTTGTACTTTGGTCAAAACTAAGTGGTGAGCAAACAAATTTTCATTGTCAATAAAAAAACAACTACTGTCAGTGAATGAGTCTTTATTATTTTGTTCATATTTCAAAATGTTTATGGCTCAAGGCTTCGTATTGTATAAACAGCAGCTGTAGCTTGCTTCCATACATCTGTTTGCCTGTAATGTTCAGATTATTATTCAGACCACAAACACACATACAAAGGTTAATTTGTTTTCAGTTACCACAAATGGAAACATCATCCCAGCTGCACGAGGTGATGAAACCTCTACTTTCAGCTACATCACCAAATTGTTGCACACCAACATTATATACACTATGGTTCAAATGTTTGGGGTCACTTACACATTTTCTTATTTTTGAAAGAAAATCACAGTTTTTTTCAATGAAGATAACTAGAAACTAATCAAAAATACACTCTAGATATTTTTGATGTGGTAAATGACTGCAATAGCTGCAAATGTCTGGTTTTTGGTGCAGGTCCATTTCCAGCAACTATCAGTCCAGTGCATCAGAAGGCTAATGTAATAACATTTTCTATTAATTTTCGTGGTGGTAAATAAAATTGTGATTTTTCATGCGAAACACTAAATTGTCTGGGTGACTCCAAATTTTTGAACGGTAGTGCAGTCACGATTGATGTGATTAGAAAGAAAAATCACTAATTTGAGTCCATTAACTACATATTTGCAGCATCTTGTGAACATGTGTGCACACTGAGGGAGTGACTTACGATTCAGGGGTTAAGTTTAGATTATAGAACGATTATTGACACATCTTTAACTCATGTATATGGATGCACTCTTTCACACATACGTTTCGTAATTAATTCATAATATCGTATTCGTATTTCAAAAATATACGTTTTTTGCATTTTTTTTTAAATAGTGCATTTATAATAACAGTTGAATTAATTTTACAAGATATTTTTATTACACAAATTACAAATGTAAATAAGTGAAAATTAGAATGTTACAACTTTGTTATACAGACGGTATATTGAAACAAAAGTGCTCTACCGAAATAAATGGTGGCATTTTGTAGGTAAAATCTAAATCTGTAAATATTATATGTATCTGTATATCATAATGTAAAATAAAAAGGCACAAAAATAATGGAATAACCTAATGTGTGCTTCATTTAGACATTCATTTACAAAAACATTTTACTGCTTTACTGCTCTTAAACATGAAATAGTTCCTGTGAAAAACAGCCTGACGTCTCCATCGGGTCAAATCGCTTTAAAGGGATAGTTCGGTATTTTTGACATGAATCTGTATGGCATCCCTATCATCAGTGTCAGTGTCTTATACTCTTACATTACATATACCATGCTTCTTACTTCTGTCATTTAGAACCATCTGTAGGCTATTACTAATTCCTTAAATAATTAGACTAAATAATCAAAATTTGGATGTTTCTCAATTGATTCAGGCCTCCTTGTGCTCAAATACCTGCTCAGCTACATCTGGTTTGTGTACTAATGTCTTGATTCATTTATTTATTCACTCTTATTAATTTTTATTTGCTTTTGATTAATATTCTTGAACAGGATAGACTGTACACCCAGAATCAAATAAGCTACAACCGGAGAATCCAATTCATTCATCTATCCAAAAAAAAAAAACCTTCTCTAGTCGAGCCTTGGGAAATCAGACTCGGAAATTTCCTCCACCCCTATGACTTAGTGAATTTATCCAACTTCGGTTTTCTTTTATTCCAGCGATGCGTTCAGGCTCCGTGAGACCTTAGAGCTTTTTCTACCTGCATCTCTAGCTCCTTGAACACACCAGGGTCCTCTATGGTTGGAGTGATCTGTTGGGAGGGGGGGGGGGGGGGGGGGGTTATTTTAAATTGCTGCCATGAAAGAAACACAGGTCTAATATTAAAGTAATGATGCTGGTAAAACCTGCTAATTAATACTTATTACTTTTATATCACGTAAGAATTCTATTGTTATTGTTAGTAGTGTTTGTCATCCACTCCTCTCTTGCATCTCATCAGCAGAAAACAGAGTCATAATTATAAAGAGACAAACCCCGAGTGAGCCCTCACTTCTGGTTAATGAGTGGGGACCCACTTATGATGCTTGATTACTCAAATTCTAATTTGCAAAGTGAGTTTTATTGTCTTCCTGAGCAAATATTAATCTCTGCACATGGGACAAAAACAAAAGATATTTCCCCTGTGCACTTTCTCCTGTAGTACTCCCTGTTTAAGATGCCGATTAAATATTAAGAGAGTCATGCGTGTACCTTGTAAGGCTTCCCGTTCACCAGGTTGGCTAAAGAGGAGCGTGGGATCTTGCCGGAGCGCGTCTTAGGCAGCCCCCTGACGAAAAGAATGTTCCTGAAGGAGGCGACGGGCCCGACGGTATCTCTCACAAGCTTAATCATCTCGTTTATGAGCTCCTCTTGACTCGTCTGCACACCTGCGAGCCAAGAAGAAACCAAACAGACAGAGTTTTAACAAAACTAAGTATAGACAAGCATGTAAACTTCATAAGGTTAAAATGTCACTTAGAAATTTCCATATTTCTGAAAGAAAATCACTGTTTTTCACTGTTTTATTCAATGAAGATAACTTTTAACTAATCAGAAATACACTCTATACATCACTAATGTAGTAAATGACTATTCTAGCTGTAAATGTCTGGGTTTTGCTGCAGTATCTACATAGGTGTATAGAGGCCCATTTCCAAGCAACTATCAGTCCAGTGTTCTAATGGTTCAATGTGTTTGCTCATTGCATCAGAAGGCTAATGTAATAACATTTTATATTCATCTTACAACTCATGGTGGTTGATAAAAGTGTGACTTTTCATGGAAAACACAAAGTTGTATGGGTGACCCCAAACTTTTGAACGGTAGTGAATAGGTTTATTAGAAAATAATAATATGAAATTAAACACTAATACTATTCTTCGTTACTCATGGCTCACCATTTTTGAGTACACATAAGGCCAAGGGAACATGACCCTTCAGAGAATCCTCTTGACCCACTACAGCACAGTCCCCCACTGCAGGGTGCTGCAGCACTGACTGAAACACACACACACACACACGGTAAAACCACAAAAGAATACTTCATGCCATTTCCTCTGTAACCATCCTCCTACCTCCTCCAAAGCTCCAGCAGAAAGCCTGTGACCGGCCACGTTGATGACATCATCAGACCTGGACATGATGTAGAGGAAACCCTCCTCATCCATGAAACCTGAATCCATGGTGTCATAGTAACCCTGATGGTGAAACAGGAAGGGGAGAGGTCAGTATTAGAGGATGTTACATTATAAACCCCAAAACCTGGCTTGACAATTGAACCGCAGACAACTCCCATAGCTTCTCACTCAGCTCTACAGCAGGATTTAATTGGAGTGGTTCTGCAATGTAGGATTTTGACACTAGAGGGACACATTTTACCACATATTATACTGGCCACAACCTCCTCTGCTGCATTACTACACCAGGGCCACAGAAGGAGAATTGAGAGAAACTTGAAAGAAAAATAATGGGCTTTGGATGAAATTCAAGGCTTTCTACCCATTCTTACTGTTGATAATAAATCTGTTTTGTGTCCAATAAAACAAAAGAAATGGTAAGATGACTTACTGGGAATTTAGTGAAGTAGAGCTCTTTGTACAGCTCCCGGTTCTGCCACAGTGACAACGCCGCACCAGGTGGTAAAGGGAGTCTAAAGGATAAAAAGGTATACATTTTACTATTAAGGTTTATTACACAGTAAGTTTGTCCCCATATTGCTTGTCATCTCTTTAAATTCTTTTAATGGTGTGACATTAAAAGTACAATAAAGGTGAGTGAGTGACTTGTAATGGCATTAAGTAAAACTGGTTCAACACATTAAAATTAATGTCTTGGTTTGAATCATTTTGAATTCAATGAGCTTTGTGTGCAGATTTCACTCTATAAAGCCATAATGGTGTGTGCAGATGGCCGCTTTCTTTTATTTCACTTCATTGCAGATAGTCCAGACACACAGCCAGGCTCTGCTGGACTTCACCTTGCCTGCCCCTCGCTGACAATTGGCATGCAAAGACACTCACTCACACACTCGCACGCCTACAATCCAAGTAACCCCCCCCCCCTGCACCAGTATCTGGACCAAGATGGTCCCATTTACAAGGTCTGAACCTTAAAGAGGCCCTGTTTTGTCATTTTCATGGTCTATTTGTAAAAAAATAGCTGATTTTATGGTCCAAATGCACCTAGTTAGACATGTAGCAGCAATTGAGTCTGTCTTCACACATGCTCACTCTCAAAAAAGCTGGGATGCATCTGAAAACGCCCACTTCCCACCTACATGGCAAAAATGAGGAATCCACTATGCAGAACATCGGATACCTTAGTCGGTTTTGAACCAGTATGTAAATGGTGCTTTATTGCATCTGTCTTATTTTGCAGTATGCAAGCAAACCATACTATGATATCCCAGAGGTCACTGAGAGGTCAATAACTGCAGTAGAAGAAGAACGTTTCCCTGTTTTTTTGTTGTATCTACCCACTTGGTTACTAAACCAATATATGTAAATTAAGTGTAGGGTCTCAGTTTCACCACTTGGTGGTGTATGCGTAATGTCAAACGCCTTGAACGTGACCTCGGTCTGACCTGTGCGTGATCACAGTCTGCACTGAGCGCCATCTTAGTCAGAGCTGAATCACTGAGCAGAGCACTCGCACATGTAAATGAGCTGAAGAACCGGGGTATGTAACGTGACAAAAACCACGCAAAATAATCATTGATATTGGAGTAGTATCGTCATAAGTGTTAGGAAAAGTCTTGTGAATGTGCGTGGGCGAGAGAAGAGCCGGGTTTCACGGTGTAAGCCTCTGAGAACTCCGGTCAGAGAAATGTTATGTTACTGGGCTAGGCCTCAGGTTAGCTGTTGATATTAGCATTTTATGAGAAAATTCCTGTTACTGAAGCATGTTCATAAAACCAGTCGGAGTCCATATGTTTCCTTAACGTTTTAAACGTATTCTGGTACCTGTTGTATCATTGTATACTTTGAAAACAATCTGTAAGCGACCCAGCACGAAGCTAATGCTAATCGCGGCTAGTGCGCGTTATGCTAACTCTAGGTTTTACCTGCGATAGGTGATGTGAATTGTACTTATTAAATTATACAAGCTAGCGTGCTACTAGCTGGTTAAGCTAATGAGCCTTTAATGTGACTCATGATGAGAAATAGAGACAGCTATGGTACAGAAATGTGGTTGTTACCTGTTGGTACCTGTTCATGCTAATTATTTTTCTTAGGCATTGAGACGAATGTATTGAGTGTTGTTGCACTAAAGTTGGTTAAATATTCATGTTTAAAAAGAATGAGTTAATACTGTCACTTTATGGTGAAAGAGAGAAAATCTATAGTTAAAAGGATAAATACTGATTCATAGAGCTGTATAATATAGCTGTGTAATATAAATAGATCTATATTCAAATGAATAAGTTAATTAATGTTGAAATGTAAGTTCATGATAAACAATAGTCATGGTAAAATACTTATATTGTACTGTAAAAACATGCAGACTTATTTAAGGCATTTAAATGCAGTATATCCTTCATCTGGGTATATATATGAAAGAAGTAGAGTGAAAAGTGAAAGAAGAAAGATGTCTATTGAATAGAAAGTAATGAATTTGTTCTACACTCTGTGTAGACTGTTTTTTTCTTTTCCGTCTTTTGATGGATCAGGACTTGATTGTGATTCCAAGCTGAGGAGGTTCGGTGGCGAGCCATTAAGGACGAGCGATTCAGACGGAACAGTGCACGGTCTGGCCAACTGTGGCATCCACTCCGAGGAGCTTCTGACATCATCTCACTTCACTTGTGACACAGATAAGAACATAACACAAAAATCTACCCGGGTAGTAACCTTATGGATTGGACTTTGAACATTACACACACACAATACGAACACAAACTGAACTGAACTCTAAACAAATAAGAACAAAGAAAGAGGGTCACTTTCTTTTCTACCATTAAAAATAAAGCTCTCTTTGTATGTTTTATTTTCATTCACTGCAAATTATATGTTGTTGTGGCAATAAATTGTCAACTGTTAACCTCATGGTATTGTACTAGTCTAACTATTACCAACTCTCTGAACCTAGCAAGAATGTTAGTGTCATTTGTGGTTACTAATCAGACTACAGGCGCTACATATATATTAGGGATGCACATTTTGGATTTTTTTTTTATGACCGTTAACCGACGCCCTTTAATGGTTAATAACCGTTAACCGATAAGATTTAAATGCCCTTGCATGCTGCCATTCCGACATACTACCATATAGACATATCACCATTCCAAAATACAGCTATTCCGACACAGACGTCCCACCATTCCGACAAGGCTTTCCATGTAAGATAAGGTTGGAATCAGAGAGTCACTGACTCAGCGCTGTCTGGTGCTGAACTGCAGATTTACAATGATGGAAAATAGATTACTCATCTAAAATGTAAAAAAAAAAAAAAAAGCTACAAGCTTTAGATATAATTAACCGTACTGTAGGCTTCAATCGTCTGCTATTGCTTTTTAAATTATGTCAAGAGGAGCGTGCTGGTGATTTCTTTGTGTGTTCTGCTTCATTTCCAAAATAAAGTTTGAGCTTCTGAAATCTGATTTTTAAACAGTTGTGATGGAGCTCAATGTTTATCTGGATGATGCGGCTTCATTCCGAACAATTTTACTGTAAACCTGGATGACCCTCGACACGTCTGGAGATAAAAAAAAATATTCAATGTAATGTGTTTAGTGCGTAATTGCATACAAGGATACACAGCCTCCCCTACTGTACACAACACCAAGGAGACTAGTCAGTGACTTCAGGTGTCGTCTGCAGAGCCGTCATTGCTGGCTGCTGTGACAGGTGAGATTCAGACATGAATCTAACATGTTTCACACTGGCCCGACTTACATTAATACATGTACTAGACCGCTGTACCTCCTCCCCTTTCCAGTCGATATTGTCCCACACAGAACTCCTTTAGTCCTTTTTGCTCTCTCCATCTGCGCTGTAAAGTGGGCTGTGATGGAAAGCACGTGATGGCACGTGTTGCACCTGTTGACACGCCCCCATGAGTTGATTGAATTACGTAGCTTAAAAACAAAATTGACTGTTAGTATTAATTGGTTAGTTACTGTTATCGGTTAATGGTTAAACGGATAACCATGTGCATCCCTAATATATATGTATATATAAACACACATATTCACATTTCAACCACATGAAAAATATACTTAAGGACATATTACCATCTTATTTGAGACATTGAATTTTCATTTTCCCATATTCATGATAATATTGATCATATATTTCTTTAGCGAGGTTCCTTCTTGTATATTAGGATTTTATTCACATCAAAAGGTGCGATATTCTCCTGTAGAGCTTACCCCAATAAGTTCTGCCAATTTTGACTTGTGACTACATAAGACTACATAAGAAGAACTTCTGGTGCTGTGGTTTGTCCTTTGAACATCCGAGTTCAAAGGTCGGGCATGTTGGGGAGCTGTAGTGCCTTCTACAGGCTAACTTACTACATAGAAGCTACTACTGTGACATTGGAATAGTAGCTCCCGTCCATTCCCGCCCCTCAGAGAGCTGGGGTCGGTTGGAGAAACAGAACTCTCCTTTTGTGACATCACAACAGGAACATTTCTAAAAAGGTTCTGTTTAGCCAGATTTCAGCAACACTACAGAGGAGGCCAGACCACTACAGAATGAGTGGGTAGTCCTATTTTACAGAGACCTAAATATTTATACACAAGCACTAAAAAGGTATACAATAGTGGCTGCTTAAACATGCCAGTGCATTAAAACCTTCCGCCTGCAACTTCACTCCCCATAAAAACAAACTGAATGTGACGTTATAAAGTTGTTGATACAGCTTTTGGTCTCAGAAGCTGCTGGATGGGTTCCAGTCTACTGAAAGCACCTACAGCAACACAGCTGTTCCCATCCCTGTCTTCAGCCCTGGTCACTGCTGCGCACGCGGGCTCTTTAGATTTAAAAAAAAAAACAACCTTTGTTGGCGCAGAGTCAACATGGGTAGTTACAAAGCGCAGGGAAGTTGTAGAGTGATAACAGAGAGGTAGCAGGCCCGGAGATAAGGCAGCACAAAGGGCTCTAAGGTCGACTTCACGCCAGCAGCACACACACGTTCTGCACCGATCAGCTGACAGTGATTGATTCAGATTACCAGCTGAAACGTGACTTTCTTCTAATGCATTGCTGTGTGCAAAAAACACTCTTCATCTCCTGTGTTCTTTTTTTTTTTACTCGCATGTAGGAGTGACAGGAAAAGCAATCGCTAAGCCGCTTACGGAGCCGCGAGCGCACAATCCCTCGGCTTACCTCACGACGATATTTCCCAAGGTTTTTGGCTTCACGTCCTGCATGCCGTCGTCGATCACTGCAACTAGAAAGGAGAGGAGTATGCGATTCATATTCAGAGGCTGTGATTCGCCCACTGCCAGACCGGAAGAGCAAAAATCACATGTACTCAGAAAGGGGATTTACGAGCAGCTGCTAAGTTTTACGCATGTTTATGCTGGTTTATCAACGGCTGGTTTTAAGGGGGAACGCGGGGGGCAGCAGAAACGGGGTAAAACAAACCATTAATAATGTCGGATTCTTACCGTTGTAACCTGGAACGGGTTTCCCAGCCTGGCCTGCAGGTGGCGTGAGTGAGTTCCCCAGACCGATGCACGAGGAGGAGATGGCTGAGCCGGTTTCTGAGACACATAAAGATTAGATTCATGAGCATTTATGTCATTCTTATTGGGGAACCAATGGGTCAAAATACAAGAGAAATCGCTAATCCCAACAACCTCATAGTCGTCTCGTCTTTTCTTCTTTCTGTGCGAACAGTTTTCCTAATAGAGGTTTGTGAGGTGTTGGGTTTACAGCGAGCGCCTCGGAGCAGCATTAACCTACATTACACAAAAACTATGACAGCTCCTATGGGCTCTCCCCGACTCCGCCACCCAGCCATGCTCCACTTACAGAAGGTGTGTGTGTGTGTGTGCGTGTGTGTCACAGCCCACCCAGCCACGGGGCGGCACAACCACCCAGCCCGAGATCGCAATCTTGTCCTCCTGTTTTAAGAATAAAAGTCTACGAAGAAACAAGACGCCATGGTTTTCTCAGGGTGGATAAAACAACTAACGTGCAGCTGAAAGCACAGCCTCGTATGTTACAGCCGCCTTTTTCAGAGTGACAGGCGACACAAAACGATCACCTACGTCACGGCGTCTCTCATTTTCCCACCATTTACTTCATTTAGTGCACCCGCTGCTTTCTGTTTTACTCTGAAAGCTTCGCCTGCTGTTCAACTAAACATGTGATCAGACATGGAACTGCATTTTAGAAATTGCCCTCACTGGGTTATTGACGCCTACGCAGGACTACCTGATGTGCTGCCATTTTTCTTCATACATATGCTAATGTGCAGGCAGCCTGTTCCAAAAGCTAATCAGATCATCTAGCCTAAAGGGAAAGCGCTTGTGGTGTGAATATGATGTTTCTGTCACATATTGTTCTTGTGCTATCGGGGGCCACAAGTGTTATGGTGTTAATATGCAAACGTATGCAGCAAAGGTTTCACCGAAACTGAATCCGATTATATATTGCACAGTGGGAATAAAAAGTTTCGATCATGTACTCTTCAAAGATATGCAGTCGGGAGCGGTTTCTTCTGAAAGGGCAGAAGCCAGATCACAAAAACATCTATCTCGCAGGCCAACTATGCAAATAACACTTCAGTCAATAAAGTGGTGAGATGTGCAAAAGGGCATCTTACAGCCCTCATTTAACTTTAACGCTCAGGGAAAGGTACAGGAGCACAGAAACCGGGGGACAAAATGTTATATGCAAAGATAAGGTGCAATAACCTGAATGCCGACTCATTATTTGGGGTAAAGCACAGGAATCCATGAATAAAGTTCAGCAATCAGAACAGAATAAATAAGGGGAGGGGGGCGCAGCAGCATATTGTTGGTTTCCTGATGTACAGCTGCTGGATTATGGAAAAAAAATCATTATCACAATTATTTTAGTCAATTATTCACTAGCTATTAGTTTTTAGTTGAACAATGCATGTATTCACCTTGAGAGACTGTGCTTCTGTTTGAGATGTTGAACAGATTTTTTGTATGTATGTATGTATATTTTGTGTTCATGTTGGTCTCTTATTATTTAAAGGTCCATTTCTACTATTTACCACAATTACCACACAAAATGCAAAATGCCAAATGGTGTAATGTAACCTTTTCAAGAAAGTTACACCACACAACAATTTTGCCACTGACCCATATATATATATATATATATATATATATATATATATATATATATATATATATATATATATATATATATATATGGACACACCACCTCATTCATTGTGTTTTCTTTCTCACTGAAGGCATCAAAACTATTAATCAAATGAAATCAAATTAATATTAATTTAATCACGATTAAAATCCAATTGATTGTACAGCCTTATCTTGACGTACGCCAGAAAAAGTTTCAAAGAATTCTGAGAAACGATGAGGTCAGCATGGATCAAGGCCAAAATTATCACAAGCGTCTTGCTGAGCTACCTGAAGTGACTGAAGTGTATATCGCTAATCAAACAAGTGCAAAAGAGCTACAGACATGCTTCCAACTTCAGCACAGCAGGCTTCAAAGACGCAAGCTCGGGGCCAGGAGGGGATTAAATTCTCAAATGAAGACAGGGAGGAAGGCTTTTCTGGAGTTGACCCCCCCCCTCCCCCCAACCACCACGTCCTCTGAACTGGCAGCCGCACAAGCCTCATTCATCAGCGGCAGTTTAGCCGCTCCCTGAGGAGTTCAAAGTCCGTTACTGTCGGTTGAGGCTGCCGATGATTTTTAAAAAATGGGTTTTTATGCCTTCAGGGAAGTGTTTAGACCCGCCCGCCTGGTCAGAGAGCAGGGTCACGACGAGAGCGATAACAGACCTATCGCACCCTTCACTTCCTACATCACCATGATAATGACCATCATATAATCGACAGGAGAGCGAAGGAGAGAACCTTTGCAGCTTGTAATGAGCAAAAACAGGATTCATGCCAATGGGGTTTAATGGTCAGTATCAATACTTTGGGAAAGTAATCCAATTTGATTACAGAATAAAAGGCCCCATATCATAGAAGGTGAGATTCTGATCGTTTTCCAATGAAACAAAAGGTTTCGGTGTTACATAAATACTGTTCCACATTCCAATGAACTCAATCCACAGAGCCTGTATTCCTTAACTGGAGCTTCTGTGAAATTACAAAGGGGTGGAAATTTTCTGGTAAGTTTCCAGAAACTTTCCATGGGAAGTTGGGCTGGGGGGGTTTTAGAGATGTTTCAAATTGGAAAGTCTTGTCTGTTGAATGTTTCGAGCCTTGGGGACATCTTTTTGGCACTTTGCAGTATGCTGCTGCATTTTTTTAAGCGTTCTTCACATTCTTTCCACAATATTCACACATATACAAAGACTCTCCTCAACAGTACCTTGTGAGGAATTCTTCCACACATCAGATGGTGAACGTGGCGTTTTTCTGTAGAAAAAAAATCAATAATATGAAAAACGGCTGACATTTGTGTGACTGAGGAGTGTACTTGCATTAAATCTGGTTGTTTTAACCAAGATTTTGTACAATATATTTTCCCCAACTAGATTTAAGTTCTTTGTTAACCCATTAAAGCTTATGAGCCTTTAAGTCTATGACTGTCATTTTATACTTAAAATAAATGTTATGTCAAAATGTTACTCATACAGCTATATATATATATATATATATCCAAGTCTAAATAGCTTTTTGTTTGTTTTTGCAGATGTGTGCAAGCTGCAACTATAATAGCCATAAAAATGATATTTTCTGCAATGAAAAAGAAGTATAAAATAGAAAAAATAGATATATAAAAATAGATATATAACATAATTGTTATTTACTTAACTGATATAATGAAAGCTTTGAAAAAAATGACAGAAATAGACTTAGTGGCTCTTAGGTTTCAATAGATTTAAGGCCAACCTTCAACTTTGCAAATTTTGGAATTATTCCTGTTTATTCCCATATATTCCTGTTATTTCCCAAAGAAAGTTTCCAACCTTGAAAATTCCCAGAATTTCACCCTAAAAATCCTGACTATACAGTCGCCACTAATTCAACCCTATTCAAATCAGCCAATCGGAGATTAATAACACGATGAACGATGTTCATTCTAGAGCTCCAGAGAGAAGCTTCAGAGAGGGGATGTAAAACTATACTGAGATGATTCTGAAAGCATTTATGACCCTGAAAAGATGCCATGAGGGTCCTTTAAAACTTCTGAATTGCACGTTGATTAGGGTGCGACACGACCATCGAACTATGCCTGGATGAGCGGAGCATTTCCAGCCGTGGCTGTTTACAGCAGCAGGAGCCAGGGCTCGCTGGCAAATAAATTCCAAAAAAGCCAAATGAAAAGAGATAGTATAATCCGACCTTGACATTTTACAAGCCATACAGGAAGGGGCGAGAGCAACGGCTCCGCAGCTTTTGGGCATTAAATCAAACCTTTAGAAGGAAGAGAATTGCTCAACGATAATTAGTCGCAGTGCGTTTTATTCTCACGTTTTTTTACACGAAAGATGGGATCTGACTCAGATGTTTCCCCGAGAACTCTTCAAGCTCCTTCCTCTGCCCATGAAAAAAAGAAAAGAATAAAAAGATCACACCATCAGGGTCTCATAAGCAGACGATGTTGGAATATGACTGACAGTTTTGGCATTTGAATAACCTATAGTATCAACCATTAAAGAAATCTTAAATCTTGCCACAGGGGGCAAAATCTGACTCGATCTTATGTGCAGAGATGAAATGAAAACTTCCCGGAGCCGAAACAGACAAAACACTCCCACCCCCCCGCTGCTATTCTGGTCACGTCGTGCAGGGGGATTAAATATAAAAAAGGCGGCTCTCATGAGCTGAGACAGCCGATGAACACCTTAGGTGTGAGTGAAAACGAGGCCTGTGGGCCGGGGGGGGTCGATCGCGCACACACACACACTCCGGTTGTGTGGCTGTCTGTTCACTTGCCTGACTGACAGACACTCCGGTATCCGTCTGTCTCTCCCCTCTTACCTTTGTCTTTCCCTTCCCTTTTCGCTCCCATCGCGCTCTCTTTGCCTCCGTACACAAACAAATCAATCTTCCTTTGACCTCTTGGAGATGAGCTTGCCCAGTGAGACGCGTTTTTTGAGTGTGACGAATGGATTGGAGGAAGGGCTGTTGGAGGAAGAGGTTTGGAGGAGCTCGACGGGTAAAATCGGTGTCTCCTTTTCCAGCTGAGAAAGGCGCTACCGTACGGCCATGCTTGTTACGGGTGTGCAGTGTTGGGTGTAAGGCGTTACAAAAGTAACAAATTACTGCATTGATTTTTCTTGTAATGCTGTAAAGTAAGAAATTAGTAATGCACATTACAATGCATTTTTAACATGGATTGAAGTGGTTGTTTTTTTGTTTTTCTTCATACAAATTCGCTAAAATCACCGCAAAATCAGGAGCAGTGAGATGTCCGTGCAAAAAATGTTGCACTTCTTTTTTCTTTTGGCTCATCAAACAGAAGATGGAGATGAGTGAACCTGCAGAAATCGTTGGGTAGCACATTCTATAGATTCTATAGGCACAGGCTCATTGCTTTTGACAAACATAAGGATTTGAAGAACATCATAGTCAAATGCACTTTCTGTGCTACACCTAAAGAACTGACCACTTCCTGAAATAGCATCGGTAATGTAACATTTACAGAGTTGCCATAGTAACATAGAGTTAGCAAGGAAGCAAGCGGAGCATGAGAGTGGAGATAAAACCACAAAACACATAAAATTAACGTTCTCCTGCTCTGAGATTCTTCAGCATCAAGAGGTTAGAAGGATGTTGCTGAAGACATGAAAACCACTTTCAACAGTGAAATCGACAGCTTTTTGAAAACTTATCAGCAAGATCCCTGTTGTAACTAGCAGCAATAATGACAAAGGTGATCTATATGTAGATCACTGAATCCATATTTCCAGTTATTTTGGTGAGAGTAACTTAAAAGTAATGCCTTACATTTAAAATACAGTACATAATGTAATGTAACAAATTCCTTTGAAATGACAGTAACAAGTAATAAATACTGCATTACAGTTTTGAAGTATCTGCTCGTGTGGCAGCTCGGAGGGAAACTGCTGTTGAGGCAAAAGCTCCGTTGGGCTCTCTGATCCGGTACTGACAACTCTTCAATCCCTCAACTTCTTTGTAAAGCAGAGGCACGTGTCTTCCCCCTCAATAATGTAACCCCCGCTATTCTACTCTCCTTTATAGCAGAGTCATTAAAAGACAGAGAAGAAATTCACCAAAGGATGAGAACGGGAGCAGTGTCATAGAATATAAAAACCTGTAAAAAAAAAAAAAAGGAACATAAGAAGAATTCTGATTCGCCTGGAAGTTAAATGCAATCTTTTTTTTCACAATTACGTGCCAAAAATACTGATTCTTAAGAGTTAAAATAAAAAACCAAAAAAGACGATATCAGACTTATGGGTATATCTCACTCACTATCCTTCATTCACAAATGTCCACCTGCAAGCCTGCACCTCATTAGTCTCCCTTCTGTTCAGGAGTGTCTGGAACGTGGCAATGGTACAGCTGAGGTTATACATATTAATCAACACAGCAGCAACACAGGAGTCACATCACAGAACAACACAAAATGGAAAATGCATGGTCAAAAAAGATGATAAATACAGCGCATAGGGTGCGCTGTCTGAAAATTGGATACAGAAATAGCCAAAAAATAAATAAATAAATAACATTGGTGATCTAATTTAGATGTGAACATGTTGCAATAATCTTCTTTTTTTTTTTTTTACCTGATGGATCAATGACCGTGTGTAATGTGAAACTCAGAGAGGCAACCACACTGAGATTTAAAGGTCCCAGGCTGTAGGAAGCGAGATTTAATTCCTTTTTCATCACAAAGTCTAGGTTTTGCGCCGTGCCTTAAAGTGAGCGGTCAGGATTTTTCTGTGAAGTTGTGATGTCACCACCACCCACCAATCACATCCATTCACAGAGAGCTCCGGAGAGAAGTTTGAGGAGATGTAAAAAACTATATTGAGACGAGTTTTAGTGCTTAGAAGCAGAAATATATCTTGTTATGGTATCAAAACTTCAAATAAAACCCAGGAACATGGTTTTATGTACAATTTGAAATCTTTAACTTCCCCTGAGTTCCCCTCAGCTCTACGGAGATTTACAGCATCCATTTTTGTGGATGCATGCATTTGCAAGTGTGTGTGAGAGAGATATACTTCTATCTCTGCACAGCTATTTTTGGAGCTATAAGGATTTTAGGTTCTGCAATTTGCACACACACACATACACACACACATCCTAAAAACATATGCATTGCTAACAGAATTGAGATAGACCTCCCATTTATATATATATATATATATATATATATATATATATATATATATATATATATGGTTATATATTGGTTTTAATGGAAGAGGGTACTCTGAATGGAATGCTTTCTTGATTTCTACATAGTGAATTAAAGGGTTTATATAGAGTTCTTGTTTAAATTCCAATCTATTGTGCTAGATTACAAGCCATAAAACAGCAGAAAATGTCAAACAAGTGTGCAACGTGTGTTTGGGGAAACTCATTTAATTGGCCGACCTGGTCACAGGTGAAATGTAGCTTCCGTAATGAAACATTTCAATTAGGTGTCAGGAAAATGGTGCTGGATGCACCTTCTGCTTCACCGCAGGTTGATACAACATTATACTAACTGGCTTTCTCATTAACTTGCATTACAGCACTAATGTACAAAACATGTTGATTTCTCTTTATGTAATGTCAGCAGTTCTACAGATCTACAGTAGCCCCTAGCAACAACCGGCAATTGTCACTTAATGAGTCTTTGCAGTAAACAACAGGAGCCCTGACATAAATATCCTAGGGGTGCTGCTTTCTGTACATCTTACATATGCACGGCAGTGCTTGTGGTTGTCCTGGTAACCCGGCCAGGAGATAGACCAGACAGTCAACCCGCCGCCAATTGGATAGGCGGCGTATTGTAGAAGGATAAAAGGATGAGAAGAGAGAATAGATTGCAAGCTGCTAGAGCAGACTGTGAAATATAAAGTTGTTGTTTTCCCCACCCAAAAAATTATTTTTCTCATGTATTTTATTATAATAGAAAATGTCACTGAAAAAGAAACACGGGGAACGTTTCTTCAAATGGAAGTTTGCAGAAATACACTCATGAATACAAAACATTTCCTGACAGGTCAATACTGTGGTTTTAATTGCTTTTTGTTTTTTGGATCCAAGAATTGAGTGAGGGCAAAATCCGACGACAAACCTGCGGTATTAGTTCTGCTTGGAGTATGGGTTGGACAATAAAGCTTCGAGTGCTCAGGCTAAGGCCGTTTTTGTCAGTTTGCAGAGGAGCCGAAAGCAGATATAAAAACGAAGGCTTGGTTAACCAAGCCTTTCTGAAATGGGCTTATTGTCGAAATAAAGAAAACAACAAGTGAAGGAGAAAAGTTCAGAGATAAGAGTAAAAAATGCGCATGGGGGGGGGGGATCAACGATCAAGGGTATGTTGCATCAACTGCAAGAGGCTGCTGATGCCGCCCACCAAAGGCACACATGAAAAGAAAGATGACCAATCAATTATAACGTGCACGCATGTGCAAATCTGCATAATACTCTCTCTCATTTACAACTCAGGCTTTTGAAAAAAAGGGACAGTTTCATTCCATCAGCTAAAAAACACTGCCTCCCTTATCACTTTTCGCTCAGAGCTAAGTTTATGCATACAAATTCGCTACTTAACTTGCTAATGAACGACCCCCCTTTCTCGTAGCTCAGAAATCTCAGCAGACAAATGCTGTAATGGCTGGGAATGAATGCCAGATGAATTCCCAGGTTAGCCCCCCCCCCCCCCCCCCCCCCCAGCAAACAACCACCGCAGCGCAGCCGTGGCACCGCGGCTCTCGGGGATGTAATTACAGGAGCCGCAACATCTGCCGCTACTGTCTTTGCAGCGAGGTAATGAGACACATCAGGGGCAGCAGCGGCCTCTTGGCGGTAAATGACACAAAGCGCGAAGTCAGGGCTCCCGTACATCTCCCATCAGTGGGCAACGTAGCGCAAAGCTGACATGACTCAGGAACAACTCTATTGATAGGAGAACTAATTCTGATTTGTTTTTTTGTTTAGAATGATGAAGCTTGGGGGCCGTCCTATGTGATGCAGGATGCATGCAGGAATATCAATCAGGTAAGGGAAATGTGTGGTCTTTTTTTTTTTTTTTTTTTTTTTTTACAATTCTAAACATGCAAATACGCCATAGGTGTTATATTATACACTGCTGAATGGATCTAGACTTTTCTGTACAAAAATCCTTAACACTCCCTGAATTTATTCATCTTTTGATTACAAAAGTGAACCCACGTAGCTCGGTGCAGAATCCTTAATACGTGACAAACACATTTTCCAAAGTGAATGTAGATTACATCGCCGACATTCAATAATACTGACCCATAAAATCTATCCAGAAATTACTGGAGTGCACAGATAGATGTTTTAGCCCAAGGCCCCCCTGTGACCTAGCTGCATGGATTTTCCTCTCATTCAGCCACAAGAGGATTAGTGAGGTCGATCATGGCCACTGCCGGATCAAGTTCTGCCACACAAGACTGGAAAAATAAAAAAAATTAAACATTTGAAACCACATCATACTATATTATTATCCTTCACCTGATAGTAAAAATATGCACACAATCAAAACTATCTAAATTGCAAAGTGAACTATTCATAGTCTATAGAGGAATTTTAAAATATCCTGCACAACATGAATGAATACATTAAAATGTTTGAAACCCATGAGGCTACAACACAACTATCATTTTTTAACAGTTAGTCTCTAACTTAACCATTTTATAAAAAATGTTTAATTTTACACAATATTTAGTGGAAATTCAGGTTCCTCTGCTCACTTGTTCAAAAAATGTATACAATTAATAGACAGACACAAGAAAGGGTTAATTCTATGTAGCTCCATGAACATGATTTTCCATGTATTCCAATGGGGTTTATGGGTATGGCTGTATTCTGATGAACTAATGAACTTGTTCCTTTATGAGGTTTGTCAACCAATACACACACACAAATCCAAGGTCATAAGACATCAAATCGGACACTGATTTGTTAATCCTGTTAATTTAAGTAAAAAGGAAAAAAAATACAGATTGAGGAAAAGGACGCTTTAGACATCAAGGAGCAGGTCGTAGGGCACCCATTCACCCCCTAGTGGGCACATACCTGTCACACATGTTGGAGTATCAGCCTGCTTCCTGTTTTGCTTCATTTGCTGCAAATCAGTTTGCATATATATGAATCAAGATGGTACAAACCATGAATAATAATCACATCTTCTACCGAATACTTGGCATGAATACAGCACACGTTCATGTATTTCCTTTGCTAATAATCCAAATCCAAAACCTGCCAAAGTAGCGTTGGTCCAGGCGACGCAAAACATAGCAACTGGTTATTTCCTGCAATAAAGTACCTCCACAGACTAAACAAAAGGGTAACAACCTGAGGAGTTAATAAGCCGACCACTGGGAAACTTCTTGTGAAAACACGTCCTGCAGGTGCCGGTATATTCAGTTTTAAACCAACACTGCAGAGGTAATAGAGGTAAACAGAGACAGAACAGAGTCGAGCTCTTCAGTTATAGGTTAAGATTTCTTATTAACCCCCGATCTAGTGCAGTGCTGTGTATGTGCTGAGTTAGTAAATGCCATGCTGCTAAAAGCCTCTGTTTTTCTTTACTGAGTGGACAGCGATTTCAAGGAGGCTATAAAACTGCCCTTTGGAGACTTTTCTGAAGCGCTGACTATTTTCTACGAGGAGGAGGAAGAGGAGGAGGTGGAGGATTTCTGGAAATCAATCCAATGCCAGCATAGCACATGGAAAAACCAGTGGGAGTGGGAGAAATGGGTCAATTTGACAATGTGTTTCACGAGGTCCAATTCACCTTTCAAGACAGTTTCTTAATCAACGGCGCGGCCTTTTTCCGATCTGACAGCGTGATTTATGCATCTCACATTCAGATTTTTTGTAATTATTTCCTACAAAAGCCTTCCCCTCATGCTCAATCATCGTCAAATCAATAAATCATGCTCTCCGATTAAAAGACTGGCTCTTGCATAAAAATAGAAAGAAAAAGAAAAAAAAAAAAAGCTCTCTCCAATCTGCTGTCTGCCCGAGTCAGACAAGCAATAACAGACAGAAACAGAGAAGCCCTGGCACCTAAAATACTACTGTAAGTCCACCCGCCAACACTCGCTGGCTGAGGCAGCGAGACCCCGCCAACTGGAAACACACATTTGTTGCCTGGCAACACCGTTGACATCAGCAACATTCATCATCAACCCACCACCACCACCACCCACCCTCCGCCAATGGCATTTGGGTCTTAAAATAGCACACAGATTATTATCAGCCTTCAAAATGGCAGACTTTTTTTTTCATATGCACATAAGTGAGCTGGTGCATTACAGGTGGCTCACGGGCTGTTGCGTCTCAGACAAGTGGCGATTATTTTTAAATAATAGCATAATAGCGAAGGTAAAAGCATCGACGCAGAGGTGAAGGGGGTAGGGGTTGGAGGGGGTGAGGGGGGCGCTGTGATGTCACGTCGGGGCTGATCAGATGGGATGAATCAGCATATCAGACGACAGCGGGACGGCCGAGGAGTGATTGAGTCGGCTGCACATGGAAATAACGAGCGCACCAGCCGCTCCGTATCAGGAAACTAATCAGCCGAGCGCGCTGGAGCGAGAAGTAATCACGGGGCTAAATTAGTCAAATTCTCATCCCTCAGTTTGTTAGCGCAATTAAATATTTCCAGGAAAGACAGAGTCGGCGTGCTATCATTGATAAATAAAAAGAGGTATAAAACATCAGCAGGCATGATGCGAAACTACCATGTATGGACAGAAATTCCCATTGAAATCAGAAGCCTGCCGGCGATTCTGTTCCAACCTGTGACCTCCTCTGTCACGCTGCCTCTCGCCACCGGCGCCATCACAACAAAAGTGCTTGTTTGTGTCAGCTGGTCCGTTTCATTTTCTCCAGCCGGGGCGCTGATCTGAGGCGAGGGGGGGGGCTCTTTATGTGACAGAACTGTTCGTCAATCAGCGACGCTCCACTGTTTGGATGCAGCCTCTAAGAGGGATGGATGAGGAGGGGGAAAAAAACTATATGAACCAAACCCAGAGCCGTGGTGTGTATATGCCAGGCACCAGCTGATGAACGTCTGATGTGGAAGATAATGAATTAGATGATGCATCTTCTAACAGAACTGGAAAACAGAAACACACAGTGTGATTAATAAAGAATTCTATGGTAATCATACATCAGCTTCACATAGAGAAGTTAAGGGTGTATGTACAATAGTCAAATACTTTCATTAATTATAGTTGGAGTTATTGTTGGAGTTATCTCAGAAGAAATTTTTTTTTTTACTTTTTTCACTTGCTTCAGGTTTAAAAATTACAAGAGAACATGGACAAAATATCTATATATATCTATATACAGATCTATATATTCTGATTAGGATTTCTTTGATTTTGGATGGATGAATCCAGGTCTGACGCTTCCCTGGTCCAGAGGTTTATGAAGTCACTTATATCCTCTACTTTTATATTTAGTGTGCCAGGCGCTCTGCCCAATCTCTTCACCAACTCTTGCCTTCATTGCTCATGGTGCCCGTTTTCACACAATCGATAACAGCTTTCAGCCGCTGAATATTACATTCCAGGATTACAAGCATTCAGCTGGAAAGATTTATGAGCAACCGCGCAGGTGATGGAATTTCAATTTTAAAATCTATTTTGCAGGCGACTACAAGCAAAGCGCTGTACAAGCATAGGACAGCTCTATCAATATTTATAGATGAAAACCAAACGTGTGAGATGGGGGGGGCATTCATGAGACTGTCAAAAGATTGAAAAATGATTCGGAGTTGAAAGCCCGAAGATGCAAACAAACTTGGCTTTTTCGACGGCGTTGGGTGTATAATGAGCTTCTTAGTCCGTCTCTCTTTTCTAGGATTTTTAGTGCAAACGAGCCTTGAATGCTAAGCTGCTTTCCTGTTGAGCAAGTTGATTCTTCTATTGGGGGGAGAAGATGAAGGAGGGCTGTCAAGCTCCGACATTGATCGATGTCGTGCTCTCTGGAAAAGATGGTAGGACAGTAGCGCTGTGGCGCTCCCAGCAGGGTCACACATCAACTCGGTGCAGGCAGGAGGAAACTGTACACACACTGCATCTTCCTGGCAAGTCTGTGCAATTTCCTCTTTTTTTCTTTTTTTTTTTTTACTGATATTTGATCTGGAGTGTTTGCATGTGCAGCAATGAGCATCACTATACATGAACGGTTTGGACAACGGCACACTTCTGGCATCAAGATCAGCAGATGACAACCATGGAAAACCTAGGAAAGCATCTGCTGTGATGATACTTGTTACCAATATAAAGTAGCCATTGTTTTTTTTTTTTTTTTATTGTAATAACTGGTAATCTATTGTTTTTTTCTCACAGTGGACACGCTTTGCCGCTTGCTTCTGCTAGAAATAATGAGCAGCAGCTTCTGGATACTTATAAAGCGCTGGAATTTATTTAGATAAAGTAGGCTGTTGTCATATATTCAACACTTCTGTGACATCCTCAGCACAAGCCTGGATTGAAGGCTTGGATCACTGGAAATGTGATAATGAAGCAAAGCTAATTGGCAGCAAGATGCTACCCGCTTCTCTACAGAGGTGAATGGACTGTGTCATGACAACGCTGCTTTGCCATGAACACAAAACGGTGGTCAAGAGCATCTAATACACTGCTAATTAGCACTAACAAGACTACGTGACAACAGGAGGTCTGCATAATAGGTAATAAATCTGCAAGTACTGTAGTATTTGTCCCTGAAATCTCCTGGAACGAAGCCTAAGAGTAATTCATTTCCCTGGAAAAAAATGACAGGAAGTAACAGACAGAGCCCAGCACCCACAGATCGGGCTGTGACTGGCTGCCCTGCATCATCATAAAGAATGACAGTGCATCTGAAAGTGAAAGGCGACAAAAAGCTAATGACTGGGCCTCAAACTATGATTGTGGCTGCTGTAAAAAGACACAAGAAGTTTTTTTTTTATTTCGAACACTACACTTTATCTTTTATATCAGCATTATATAGGCTGTTTGAAGAAATAGTAGTCTGCATTTTTCTTTACAAACTCAAATGTTTACTGTATAAACCGAAAATTTAGCAATCCTGTGAATCACTAAAGTAATATTTGTTATGACCATGGTTTCTGAGACCTGCTTCACATCTGTGTTGCATGGAGTCGACCAACTCCTGGCACCAATGTACAGGTATTTCAGCCTCACAATTCCTCTGAATTTGTAGGTTTTGCCTCAGAAACATCATTTCTGATGTCAACCCACAGGTTTTTAATGGGATTAAGGTTTGGGGATTTTGGTTTGGCCACTCCAGAACTTTAAATTTGTTGGTCAGGAACCAAGATGCTGCTGTTTTACTGATGTGTTTGTGGTCGTTATCTTGTTGAAACACACTTCAAGGGCATTTCCTCTTCAGCATAAGGCAACATGATCTATTCTAGTATTTTGTTATAGGCAAACTGATCCATGATGATCATTGTCTTGTTGCAGTACAC
The DNA here is from genome assembly GCA_030544235.1 of Lepturacanthus savala. Taxonomy (NCBI): domain Eukaryota; kingdom Metazoa; phylum Chordata; class Actinopteri; order Scombriformes; family Trichiuridae; genus Lepturacanthus; species Lepturacanthus savala. The sequence goes on from CM060474.1 coordinate 9,259,056, forward strand.
ATTTCAAGTGTATTTGTACACATTTCAATAGTATTTCTCCGCATAAGGCAACATGACCTCTTCAATTATTTTGACATAGGCAAATGATCCCTTATCTTTGTGCTGTAGAGGAAACAATTTGCCAAAGATCACATCAAGAGAAAAGGAAAAAAAAACCTTTTGAGGACTGATAAAAGTAAGATTGTTCTTTTTAGGACTAGGGCCACAGGCAGGCAGTCAGACAACCACCAAATTTAAGACACAGTTCACTCTGAAGACAGTGATGCATGGTGCTGCACACATCATGACATGCGGATGTTTCTCTTACTATAGTGTTGGGCCTATTTATCATATATAAGGCATCATGAATCAGTTTGCCTATAGCAGAATACTAGAATAGATCATGTTGCCTTATGGGCGACATAAAGTGTGTTTCAACAAGACGACTACAAACACACCAGCATCTTGGTTCCAGACCAACAAATTTAAAGATCTGGACTGACCAACCCTAACCCCAAACCTTAATCCCATTGAAAACCTGTTGGCTGGCATCAGAAATGATGTTTCTGAGGCAAAGCCAAGACATTTTGAGTAATTTTGAGACTTAAATACCTGTTCATAGGAGTCAGAATTTGGTCGACTCCAAGCAACACAGATGTGAAGCAGTTCTCAGAAACCATGGTTATACAACTAAATATAACTATAAGGTTTTTCAGTTTATACAGTAAATATTTTGATTGGATTTAGGACATAAAATGCAGTGTTCCCAATGCACCGAAATAAAAAATTATTATAAGGATTTTGGCTTTACTCATGTTTTTAAACACTGCTGTTATATTGAACACGACTGTATGTTGTAAGAACAACAAAATGCTTTCCTAAGGATGTTCTCATGGCTGAAAGAATCTTGTATATTTTGACTGCGCATCCCTCTGTGAAAAGAACATCATAGCGCACATAGGGACCGATGGCGTTGTGAAACAACAGTCTGAAGTACTGAAATGAGACTTTATCGATCGGTTGAACACACTCTGCTCCTCGAACATGGAGGTGTTTATCAGTGGCCCTCTACCACCTGTCAGAAGAAGCACCGGCAGGAATAGAGCCACCCCAGCCGCCATCTGAAGAGAGATTTAATCAAGGAGGTAGGTTTGGTTTTAACTCAAGCAGGTACAAATAATTGGGTTGTATTTGCACTGTGTCCTTTTTTTCTGGCATACTGCTCTGAAATGATCTCCCCCTTGTTTTGTTGAAAGATACGAAACAAACTGGTAAATCATATACCAGTATTCTACAATAACTGCTTATAATAGCACGGTGGTGTGTCAGAGGAGGAAAAAAACGTCACCTTCATGACACTTTTGCACACGGGAATCTAGCGGATTGTGCGGAGCAACGACTGGATGTTCTTCAATTAGACAAAGATGCAAGTGAAGTAATTATTTTTGGAGTCAAAGCAGAAGAAGATGATTAAAAGTGAGCTCTCCACTTCAGTCGGTATCCTTAAAAACCACAAACCCAAGCCAGATATCTTGGTGCAGTCACGGACCTGAATTTCAACAGCCACATTAAGATAATTACAGTCAGCCTGCTATCACCTGACGAATATATCAAGGTTTAAAAGGTCTCAGCAGGATCTGGAAAAACTTGTCTGTGTTTATTTTCAGCTTTTAGAGGTCTATCTAAAAAAAGGGACCAAAAGAACACTTTACACACATCGTCTGAACATTTAATCAAACTGAACTTGGAGAAGCAGCGTTTAAAATTCATACTTCAGGGACTTTTTTCTTGTAACTCTTTCCGCTTATTCTATTTTATCTTATTATTGTCTATTTCACTCTTTTCTTTATCGTTCACATTTTATGTAAAGTACTTTGAATTACCTTTGTTTTTTTTATATGTGCTAATACAAATAAACTCTCCTTGATAAAAAGATAAAAGAACACCACCAGCAACCATTAAGAGGTACCTGTGGAGGTTTTGAACACTAAGGATGTAAATGATGCAGGATTTAAAGACAAAAAAGTAAATCAATTTCACAAATGTGGCTGAAAAAAAAGAACTCCGCTCCCTCTGTAACTTTAGGAAGAAATTTCAAAATAATAAGGATTTAACAGTCTTTTTCCACCACACATTTGAAGCAAAGCTGTACAGGTAGATTTCTAACAGGCTGCGGCTAACCACCTGCTCCAACAGGAGAGAAAAAGCACAGAGCAGGTGATAGAGACAGGATGTCATGGCAACTGGGCTGGAGGGCAGAACACTGAAGAGGATGGAGGTGTTCTATCAATGGTCTATGCTCCTCTTGATATTTAAAGGTCTAAGTAAGTAAGTAATGATACTACTAAGACTCTGCATCCAAGTTTGTTCTCGCAATAAGCCAACAGAAGATTGAGCAATTGATAAATCACTTTTCTTTGTTTTTTGTTTTGTTTTAAATACTGGGCTCTTCACGCACCCATTGAGCCTGGACAGATCAATCAGCCATGTGAGCTAATCTGAGCTCATATCAGTGGGCTGCCTGCACGCACACAAGGTCGATGGTTTTACAACGGTCCAACAACAGTATTGATTCCATATTTAACACAGAGATGTCGTCTTGTCCGGCATCGATCCTCCATCTGCTCGGACTGGATATTACTAAAAAAATAAAAAAAGAAGAAGACATCTAGTTGTGCTCTTTCTCAGTTGCTGGCACATGCGTTATAGTTCATGAGTACTTTGGGGAAGACAACAATCAAACTGAGAGGGAGAGAGGGCATGGCATTACCATGATGGCGCACTGCCCGGACTCAAGGCTTCAATCCAAGAGGCTAATAGGGTATTAGGAATCGTTACAAAACCGAGGCCTGAGAAACAATGCAGGGGAGGCCGGGAATCTACAATTCCAATCACAGACGCTAACGGTCAAAGGTTTGGACACAATTTCTCATTCAGAGGAACAGGAAGGCATCTCCAAACGTTTGACAAATACGGAATGTTATCACGCATGAATTCTAACAACAGCCATGGTATAGAATCAATAGAATTACTAGACAATAGATTATACTGTAGCACTGCGTCATAATAAATTAGCGCAGTGCCCGTAGGAAGTATGTATTCCTATAGAAAAGTGGAAGTGCAACTAGATTTTTTATGTTTGGCCAAATGAAGGATGGTCACATAGGCTTAATAGACACATTGTACATTGGGTAAGACATGGTCATACATTGAGATAAGGAGAGACATGCAAATATAGTTATTGTAAGAAAAAGGCTACAAGTTATATTGCAAGTTGGGATGTCAATCTACATATCAATTTTGAAATAGGCCAAGAAAACTAATTTTAACTGTCTTATAGTATTATGGATGTTCTGCTTCTGGTGAAGAAATAAATATAGACATATTGCCGGCCAACGGTTTTTTGTTTTTTCTTTTGCAAAGAGGTCAGTCTGCATCCAGGCAGTTCTAGATGGAGAAAGACCTAGATGACGGTTTTAGCAGGACATTTATAGTTTGAAGACCGTCCTACTCAGGAGTCAAACCAAACCGCTTTGATCCCACTGTCCCTTGACACCCCCTGTCTGCTGCCTGCCCCCCGTCTCTGACCCCTGGAGTGACGTCCACACCAGAGACATCCTGTCGAGATCATCCAAGACCAGAGTTTGAAATTGCCACTACAATAGTGTAATGACCTGGGCATGTTACTGTTATATGTGTTTATAAATAAATGGGTTTAGGCCCAGATTCTATTCTGTCAGGTGATAGTGCTGGGATTTCGCGAGGGTCTGTGAGCATGTCCTGAGCATGTCCCACAGACAGCTGTGTGGTTTTTAAGAGACGTTACAATACTGTCATTGCATTGGCTGCACAATCAGTGCAGGAAGAAATGGGACAAGGGAGCTCTGAATTGTAACTAAAGCGTTGGGAACATGAGGAGAAGTGATACAGAACTTTACACTGTAAAGAAAGCTCTGCTGCAGAATAGCGCTGTGATATGTAAATCGAAGGGATTTTAACTTAATCGCGCTGGTCATGACTTGCTGTTTAAGAAACAAGGCCCGATAAGGCAAGTGCTCTACCCCTACACCACTACAACATCCCAGGGATTTTAACCGAGAGATACAAGCCACAGACACACAGCCGCTCCTTTCTTTTAGCTAGATAAGTGTTTAGATTATAATACCAAACTTAATTTATATTGAACTTTTTTATGCAAAGTGCATAATTAAAAAAAATAAGTAAATACATATAATAAGAAGTAAATGTATATTCTACCACTATATATAATAAGTTGACTGTGAGGTGGAAAGTCCCCCTCACTTGTTTAAAGTGCAGCCACTGGACTGAAAGTTGAAAGCCCTGAACTTGTAAAGCTTTTAAAAGGATAATCATGACTCAACCTCTGTGGGGATGACATTAATCTAAAGTGCATTGGTGTAACGTGGCATTGAAGCATTGACCATGTTGAAGGGCTTTGTTTTTGTAGACAAATCAAATAGTTGACTCAAAGCCTGCTTCACTGAGGAAGAAATGTCCACTCCTGAACTGATTTTTTTTTTCCTTTATTGCTTTACATGTAGCCTCCAATCAGCTAATCGCTCAGCGTCCAGTATGGGCAAAAAGTCAATCAAACATTTGTGAACTCAACGAAAAGCAATGCCAACCAAACCTCTTGTTTTGTTGCCATGTGCTTGTGTCACATTTCAGTGCAGCGTTTAACTGCACTGAAATGTGATCAGTTGGAGAAATGCTCTCGATATCAGGGGACATATCAGGTGGCATATTTTTGACTTCCAGTATATTGACAGGACAGTGCAAAGCAATTCCAGGTAGATTTATCCAATAACTATACATTCAGTATGAATCTGATTCTTACTGGAGCCATTCCACTTCATTTTCGGCCATCTCTTTCACTCATGACTTCTCTAAATTCCCAATATAGTTAAAGAAATTACATCTTTGCCCCAAAAGTACCATTGTTTGATCTTCCACGTCTGCAAATCCCTATCTAGCTTTCATTTGAATTCCACATAGCTGCTGCAAATGATGACAGGCACAGCGATTTGTGTGACAGTCAGTTCCCAGAGAAGCTTAGAAATTCAAACTGAGGGATCTTTATATCTTTAATATCATAATTAGTATAGCAGAAGTGGTTTAATCTCCTGGTAGACAATACAAAACACAGAAGGGATTTACAATGACAGCCGGCTTTCAGGGAACAGCGATTTTCTGGAGTTATGCCTCTTCTCAAGGCCAAGTTAATGTCACTTAGCAAATAAAATAGAGCAGCGTTCATTTATAGTCTTCTCACGCTGATATGCTTAAGAAGACTGAAGCTTAAAGCTCAAGTTGAATTAAAACATCATACACAGTTCATGTCATTAACGTAGTGGGGATCCTTTAAAAGCTTTCTCTGTATCTGATAAGAACTTAATCCCTCAAGTTTTGAGGTTTGAAGTGCTTGTCAACTCAAGTGACATAATTAAAGCCACTAAGAAAATTCAACTTTAAACGGGACATCAATGCTATATCATGTATAAAGAGTCTTAAGTCTCTCTGTTGTCTTTGGAATAAAGGAGCTTTCTTACCAGTCTGCCACCAGTGATCCAGGACAGGAACCATAAAGCTCCTCTTTGCCCACTCCAACGTCTCCACATCGCAACGTTCACCCGCCACGAATAACGACCGCAACCTGCAACACACACACACTTCATCTGTCAGTCACCTTGACAAAAAATATGTGTTTTCCTTCACAGAAATGGTCAACATACACTACCGTTCAAAAGTTTGGGGTCACTTGGAAGTTTCCTTATTTTTGAAAGAAAAACACTGTTTTTTTTCAATGAAGATAACTTTAAACTGATCAGAAATACACTCTATACATTAGTAATGCGGGAGATGACTATTCTAGCTGCAAACATCTAAATGTTTTTGGTGCAATATCTACATAGGTGTATAGAGGCCCATTTCCAGCAACTATCACTCCAGTGTTCTAATGGTACAATGTGTTTGCTCATTTGCAGAAGGCTATTGTAATATAATTTCTATCCATTTTACACCTCATGGCAGCATGGCAAAGTGTGACTTTTAATGGAAAACACTAAATTGTCTGGATGACCCCAAACTTTTGAACGGAAGTGTATCTTTTTGTTCGGCATCCACATGCTGAAACCTATTCGAAGCCGCTCATTTTAGATTTCTGAGGACTTTAATCATCTAAAACATTTATGCAGACAAAACAAATGCTGTTTTCAAAATTGGTGCGTGGGAATCTTAATGTCTTTGGTAATCTCTGCATCCGCGGGGGAGTTTAAAGCTGTGGAGCTTGTGATCTTGGGATTTAACCTCTGCATTGATTATTTTCCACTGTGAAACTTTTGTTCTTATGAATAGCGGAACATCCGACACTGCACAATAAGCCGACAATTTCTCTTGATACATTCATCTCAAAAAGGCTTTTTTTTCCAAGGTGGAGGTTCGCATTTAACCCAAAACGCATTCTTGAGAAGAGTAAGCTGCTCTTTTCCCTTTTCTATATCAGTATTGAGACCCTGGATCATGCAGCTGAGACAACAAATTCTGGCAAGGACAAATGAATCTGTCAAATTCTCCCTGACTCAGTCTTTTATTTTTTATTTTTTTATTGCCCAGTTGTCCAGGACAAACATTGCAGTTTCTATCTGTCTTTTGGATTTCTCCCACATAATTCTCTCCCTAACTCCCACTAATGGCTGCTCAAATCTAATTCAATATGCTGCCGGTTGCTGGCTTCAGGGCTGTGAAGGGATCTGTATAAGTCCAGGCCACAGTGGAGCCCAAAACAGTGTGAGAGCACTAACTTTTCCACAAACGACTGCTCATCATCGCTCGCCAGCCTCAGCCACCCCCCAAATAAAGAAACGACCTTCCAACTCCAATCAAAGCTGAAGTCACATACCATCTTCTGGAACAGGCATATTTTCATCATGTCACCCTCTACCCGCTGAATTATCTCTCTCCTCCTTCTCCCTGGATGATATTTTATTCTCTTTTTCAAGCATTACTCTCCAACCTGATTGCGATACAGTCTCCGAATATTATATAGCCTGTTTCTCCGGTTTTCTCAAACACTCTGAATGAATAATAAGGGTTACAGCCCTGAAAAACATGCGAATGGGAAATTTTCATGCTCCTGTATTTTTATTTGTTTTTCTTTTACCTGATATAACCTCTCTTTCGATGCTACCTTTGATAAACAGAGGTTTTCTAAAGAATCTTTCATTTTTAATTTGTCTTTGTCTCTATTACCATTGTTGTATTTTTAATTGGTTTAAGATTATAGTCATTACAGGCTCTAAATTTAGTGTTATCAGTGGTATAACAATGTATCATTATGTGGAAGGTTCTAACATTTTATAGCAATGGAAATAAAAAATAAAAAATGATGGTTACTTCTGTGAAAAACTACAGCATTTGAAGATGATGCAAATGCTTGTGTTTCACTGATTAATATGTACGATTTTCACTATAAATTTTCATGCCTATTATGCTTAGTTGGATAGAAATCTATGATCATTATTGGTATCGACTGACAAGACTATCAAATATGAAAGATCATACATATGTACATGAAAAAAAATTTAATGAACGCTCTGGATTAACAATTGACCTTCATTCGGCTGTCAAGAATGATTCTTCCCTGGATGAACTGAGCTAAATAACTTGTGGAATAAATGAATGATTGACTCGCTGCCCTGCCAGTGACCCCGTGTTCCTCAGGCAAAGATTCAGTCATTTCGAGTTTTGTGATGGAAATACAAATCTGGATTATTCACACAGACAATGTGACCTCAGCAACTCTTGTGTGTGTGTGTGTGTGTGTGTGTGTGTGTGTGTGTGTGTGTGTGTGTGTGTGTGTGTGTGTGTGTGTGTGTGTGTGTGTGTGTGTGTCGGGGAGAGAGGTGACAGTTTGGCTCAGAGACTGCGCCGAGTCAGCAATATTCAGCGTAAACATCTGTGTTCTGTTTTCAGGCAGAAAAAAAAATAATAATAATAACAACCTGCCTTCCCAGAACTCAATCTCCTCGTATCAAGGACGGCATATTAAACTGCTGGCGAGGTGCCAGTTACTTGGAATTAAAACGACATGATGAGGCTGCAGTATTTACACTTCTCTTAATCAATTCATCTCATTGATCTGACTTCGTCACACACGGAGAGCGAGAGAAAGCATAAGGACAAACAAATATTCCACTAACAACGCTTAATCTGACATCCCCTCTATGTTATTAGCAAAGTTAGAATATGTACTCTGCACTTTATTGATGTAGTGTGATAAAAAGAACCGTCCAATCAGAGGCCACAACATTTGACTGATAAAAACTGCACTGGTTTGTAAAGATAAGCCATTCCTAATCTCAGCAGCATATGACCTTGTAGTGTCGGAAACACTGTAGTCTTTAGGGTTAAACTTTCCCATAAAGGCCTTTTGTCACAAGTTTTAAGGCTACGAACTGCCAATATGCTTAAAACGGACACTCTGAGGTCAGTGTTATGAGGTTCATGTGAATGAAGAATCTGCTGCGGGGGGGTTTGTTGCAGTGGAATGTTGCAGACATCCAGTCCATGCGGAGGGATTATCCTCTTAAAAATAGTTCTCCCATTTCAGAAAGCCTGAGCTGAGTTCTGCCAGGTTTCACTGAGCACCAACAAGCGCCATCCACGTCACGCTCTCTCTGCTTTGGGCTTTTTTTCTCTTCTTACCCCCCTGTCCGATCTTTAAAATGCCCCTTCTGTCATGCTACAGCGATGCACAGGGCTGCTACCATCACAGCCCTGCAGACAGTTACTCAATGCAGGTTTCACATTCGTGGTGACAAGTAATGGTTGGTTCAAGCGCAATAAGGGGCTGTTACAGCTGAGCAGGTTCTAGAGGGAGCAAATGTCCCACCATTTGAATGAAGTCCTGACAGGGTGTTTGAGTCGAATTAAATTATAAGTTTGATAATAAGGCTTACAGAGTTTTTACAGAGGCTTTGCCATTTTCATAAATCCAGTTTTAATGAAGAGCAGCACTGTTAGTTTGGACATATCCGGCCATGCGTTTTAGCAGATGACACAATAATCAGTGTTGATCTAAATCCAAAAAGAAATATTATCACAAACTATGTTATAAATTTGCTTATGTGTCCACCAGCCTATAGAAGGCACAGAAATAACTATGAGATCACAAGACCTCTGAAAAGGTCACATATTTCACTTTTCCTGGGTATTGGATACAATCCAATAGTGATACCCATGCTGAGTGTATCAAATGAATGAACTGTTAAAAAAAAATAGTTTTTTTTTCCATAGCTGTATATATTTGTGGTTTTAAGTACCAAAATATACTGCTCATTCCATAGTTTATATTCTGTTCCTTGTGTGTTAATTTCCTATCCTATTCCTAATTTATCCTATTTAATTTTAACTTTAATACCTTATTACTAGGGCGACCCGATAGGGCAGGGGTTAGCGCTGTTGCCTTACAGCAAGAAGGTCACAGGTTCAAGACCTCCTGGGTCTGGGACCTTTCTGTGTTGAGTTTGCATGTTCTCCCTGTGTCTAGGTGTGAGTGTGTGAGTGAATGGTGTGTGTGCCCCACGATTGGCTGGCAACCATCTGGGGTGTATCCCTGCCTCTCGTCGTAACACGCTGGGATAGGCTCCAGCAGACCCCTGTAACCCTAATGAGGAATAAGCAGGTATAGAAAATGACTGACTGACCTTATTACTATTTTTTTTATTGATATGGCATCCATGTGGACAGCAAGTGAGAATTTCATTGTTTCTACACTGTGCACATGACAATAAACGCTTTGAATCCTTGAATCTTGAATCAAAAAGAGACAGCCAACTATAATTTTGCATCTCCAGTCTCAAAAACAGCTCTGCACATACATCATTATGCAAGGTGAAGCCCAAACATTCAATTGTAGGAACAAGAAAAGAAATTTGAAGTGGAGGGGTACTTTAAAATCTATTAGCATATCAGACTTTTGTGAAAATTCTCAAAAAAGCTCTCTTTGGAAGTGTGAAAATCAAAAGTGAAAGCCTCAATCAGGTGTCAAATTGCCCTGCACTTAAATGAAACCGTTGCAGCGTTGCCTTTGTTCTGCCACGTGTGTGTCGCTGCAACATGTTTTGTTTGGCACCGAGAGGGAAAACGCTGTAATCCTTCACCGAGCCGCCTCCTCCAAGGGCAAAAGACACATTACGAACAAGCCGGTGTACACAGAGGCGGCGTGTTGCTTATGACTGACTGTGGCAGGGTCGGACGGGGAGGATGAATGCCAACGGTATTAAAGGGAACATGTTACGGAAAATAATAATAAAACCTCTACAAGAACAAGCGTAAAAAAAAATGCTATGTGTTCAGCACAACAAACAACCAAAGATCCTCAAATTCAGCACAGGATACCAGAGTTACTGAATGATTCACTGGGGCCAGAGGTCATCTGCACTCAGAATTGCTTCATGATTGTGTGCTTAGAGGCATTTTCAGACTGCTGAACTAAACGAAAGTGGGGGATTGGAGCCACAATCCCTTAGGTTTAGGTTTGTCTGCCCCTCGTCGGACAATTAACAGTTGTTATCATCTAGGTACAGCTCAGGAAAAAAAAATAAGAGATCACTGCAAAATGATCAGTCATTCTGATTTTAATACTTATAGTATTATGCGGGCAAAAGGAACATTTTTTTGGTTGGGTCTATAAACTACTGACAAATGAGCGTATACAGAGGCGGCACGTTGCTTATGACTGACTGACTGCACCAAATTCCCAATAAAATTCCCAATAAAAATGTTATCGTTTAGAGCATTTATTTGCAGAAAATAACAAAAAAGATACGTTTTCAGACCTCAAACAATGCAACGAAACAAAATGAACTTCATTTGAAGTTTTAAGTTTACATTAAGAAGGGTTCAGAAATCAGTATTTGGTGCAATAACCCTTATTTTTTAATAAATATCAGCATGTGCTCCACAAGTCTTTACCATTGTTCTTGGGTGACTTTTATCCACCCCTGGTGCCTCTTTAAGCAGAATGAGGTGTACACGTGTTGGAATTCAACAGACGCTGGAATGGAATGGCTGGAATACTTGTAGAGATTCTGATTTCAGAACAAAAAAAATGCTGTGGTCTCTTTTTTTGTTTCCAGAGCTGTATGTTGTTAGCACCATTGGATGCAACTTTTCCATTTTTACAACCTACTTTAAAGGTTACAGCTCTTAATTGGCACATACTCAGTCGAATTTATCTAGTTTTCCCCTAGTGGCCATTATAAGTTTAATTTTATTATATGTCTAAAGAGATGCAAACAAAGATGCCTCACTTGCCTCTTTTCGGATTCACGACTGAATTGCAGTGATATTTATAACAAGAGTCCTTGTCGTTGTGTATGTAGATAAGAATGTTACACCGTGTCTAGTATCCAGAGCTGTATTTGACTCTCTGGGCGCAAATAAACCTGTGAAAATAAGTTTTTAATTCAAAGCTACACTCGATCTTTACTGGAGAATGAGAGCGTGTATGTGGGATGCTTTAATGCAGGTGTGCCGCGGTGCTGTTTGTTATCCATCCAGACTAACGGCCCAGCGGGTTGGGGTCGGGAGCGTGAGCAGGTGGAAGATGGCGGCGAATCAACAGATGGTCGGGGACTAATGAGCTGCCGGACAGGCGGCAGCCGGGAGACGCTTCCACGCGTCGCTCCCACCGTTTCACACATCAACCTTCAACCTGCGTTTGAAGGTTAACGTCTATATCTGTCGCCTTCTCACAGCGAGCTCCTCAGGAGCACTGGAGGGTGACGGGTTAGCTCTGTTTTTCAGTCCGCGCATTAGTGGATCTTTATGATACGTGCGAGGGTCATATTCTAATGGGTCGAAGAGACCGCTATAAAAAGGTTTTGTTTTTTTTACATCTTACTTACTGTCAACTTTTTTAGTATTAAATTTTTCTTTAAAAAAAAAAAAATCAAATTATATATTACTATTCAAAAGATTGGGGTCACCCAGACAATTTTGTGTTTTCCATGTGAAAAGTCACACTTTTATTTACCACCATGAGTTGTAAAATGAATAGAAAATTGTATTACATTAGCTTTCTGAGGCAATGAGCAAACACCTTGTACCATTAGAACACTGGAGTGATAGTTGTTGGAAATGGGCCTCTATACACCTATGTAGATATTGCACCAAAAACCAGACATTTGCAGCTAGAATAGTCATTTACCACATTAGCAATGTATAGAGTGTATTTCTGATTAGTTTAGAGTTATCTTCATTGAAAAAAACAGTGCTTTTGTTTCAAAAAGAAGGAAATTTCTAAATGACTCCAAACTTTTGAAGGGTAATGTATGCATGCATCCATCCATCCATCCATCCATCCATCCTATCTATCTTTATCTATCTATCTGTCTATCTATGTATATCATTTCTTAGTCTCTCATGTTAAAACCTTCTGTGTAACCATGCATATCTGTGAATTAATTGAATTGTTGCTAACGTTGCTGTTCTAGTTGTCATTGGTATAATTGTTAATCATATAACAAATATGTAAGTATTACCTTAATATTGTTATTATTGTCATTAATAGAATTGACATGAAGGATAATTAGGATTATGATTAGCATAATGATATGAGTGATAGAGGGGTAGGATCAAAGGAAGTATACTACTTCCTACTCTGCTTAATAGTAGTATGTTAGATTATAATCCTCAAGACATTATATCAGTTTTATTGTGCAAAACAAGCAGAAATCCTGTATCTTGCTTGTATATTGCTCAGAGCTCTCCTCCATCTTAAAGCTTCTTATTTTTTTAGAAATGTTCAACTTTCAGAGTCAATAAGATACTTTACTCTATTTATTGAAGTTAAACTCCCTCAAGAGGAAAGAAGGATATTCATCAGTTGTTGCGACAGAGCTGAAATGAGTTTGAAATCTTCTTCTTGGTAACTATCTTAATTTCTAAACAGCCTACAACACTTGGATATGGGCATTTTTACTTAAAAAAAAATCATCATTCAAACTTAACCTGATAAAATCCAAGGATCCCAAATATGCATTTTGTGCTTTAAACGGGGTGACACACAGGTTTGCCTGTATCGAATCATTACATCCAATATATAAACTGCTTGACAAAAGTCTCAGCTACAACACTAAATAAAACATTGTTTCGTCTGTCGTAAGCACAATTCAGTCTGGTACATGGAAAAGGTCAAATGACACACTAGGTGTCCAAATGGCACAAAAAGAGTTCCACCTGTTTACAGCAGTTTTTAAAAACCCTCCAAAATTGCGCTGGTTGAGGTTACATGCATGTCTATCTTTCCATAAACACTGACAATACATTGGACTACTGATTCCTGGATTATGTGGGCTACTAGGATGATATTGTATTCTCTGTAAAACAGGACTTTTCTAGGCATATATTGAATTTTATATATATATATATATATATATATATATTTTTGCAATATTCTCTCTTTATTTGCTCTGTCACAAGTAACATATGAATTGTTTCTGACACTCACTTACAGTCGCCCACATGTTCTACCTTTCTTTTAACACCAGATTTATGTACATAGCCCTTGTGGCTGTGGAGAATTTCCATATTTATCGAGGGTGTGTCATTTTCAGGCAGGAAACCTGAAAAATAGACCTGGAGCTTATCTGGTTTTATTATTCAGTTGAAAATGGTTAACAACGGCCATTGCAAGTTCCTTGGATAACAAATAAATCCCAGAGCAAAGCAGCAAACCCTCTCATGGTGATGTGATGCCTACAACAACAATTGTCTGACATCTTGAAGGATTGGCAATCATTATTTGGATTGTTAAAATTAATGTGTAATTATTAATCAACTAATGGTACAACATAAAAATGTGTTCCTTCGCCTGTAATGCATCATCATCAATTCATCCAGTCTAGTTAGTGTCTTGAACATGGTGCTGACATCTACCTGGTCAGGGGGTATTTCTTCCCTACTTCAGCGTGGGGGTCCTGCTGGCGGATGGCTCGGATGGCGGTGGGCGCCGTGAACATGGAGGAGGCGCCGTGTTCAGACAGGACGCGGAAAAACGCTCCGGGATCTGGAGTCCCAACAGGTTTACCCTGTACACAGACAGGAAAAACAACGGGTAAATTGCTTTACACCATTTCTGGCTCCCTGAACGAGGCTTAGGCACGTTTCCAATATATTACTAGATTTTTTTTTTTTTACAATATCAAAACATCAAACACCAACCCCACTCCCCTATAGTACAAACAATAAAAATGGAATTTCATACAGAACAGCAACGTTATTTACAATATAAATTCCCTTGAACGAAACTACACCCTGTGAATATTCATACAGCAGCTGCATACAAGGGAGAGCAAATCAAAAACAGAAACACAGGCCAAGAAATCCACGGATTAGACACAACACAACTGTGCCATATAAGTATTGTTTGACTAGAAGAAAGAATATAAACAAATGCGGCCTGTAGACAAACGCCTTGGGCGCGCAATTTCCTCTTCGCTCAGGTTCACGCTGATATTCATCTAGACCATCCATACAGAGAGAAGACGACTGCAGATGAATGAGAATGGTAAACAGTCACAGTGGGTTCTGGCATTTTAGCCCCGGATAAATACTTTATTTTGCATCTGTGCATTGAAGGAAAAAGACAAAAGGGAGGCGGTGTCATGCCTAAAGAGAGAAAAAAGCTGCTACAGCAAGAGACAACCAGTCGGCTGGAGACAAACATGCATTAAAGAGAAGGCAGATTCATTCATTGCCCAGTAGTGCTTCTTCCCATGGTGACAGAAAATCACTGTTAATGTTAAGAAATGCCCATCCACATAAGAAATACACTGCAGGATGCACATTGAAAGAAAACAACCGCTTTCAGACACATATTTAGTGTCTAGATTTTGTTATGTACACAAGACTCTATGTCTATTCTTCACTAGAGGTTGTGTTACATAACTGTGTCTTTTAAGGGATGCAATGACAGTTCATTTATTTCTCCAAATGCATTCCACACACTAGGATTTTTACGGCGCCGTTGGAAGGGCACCATCTGTGCATGAAGGTGAGATACACACTGGAATTACTAAAAACAGAAATGAAACGGGGCGGAGAGGCGGAATTAGACGGAGCTGCAGTCTGTCTCCCGACAGCTGTGGCAGCGAGAGTTAAACATGGCAACGGTGTGTCAAACAGTCCCTGCAAACCCATGTCACTGACCAAATATGGACAGATTCAAAGCACTGAGCCAACAAAGGGATTAAAGAAAGGCAGGCATTTAAAAAAAGTACCCTGTGAAGCTTATTCTTCTATTAGTACAAGTTTGGACGTTTTAGGTTTTATTGCACATTCATTTTTTTGTATATTTCTTCTTGTTTGCGATATCAATCAATCAATCAAATACATTTAATAGATAGTGTAGATTTAAAAACAACTTAAAATTGATCAAAGTGCTTCACATGTACAATTAAAAAATTATGGAAACATTTAAATTATTATAAAACATCTAAAGGAGGCAGCAAATATTTACGATAATATGAAAACGATAATAGAAGAAAGGAGGGCCAAAAACACAAATAGGCGATAAAGACACAAGTATGTTTTGAGCAGGGATTTGAATGTGGTGACAGAAGGGGCAAGTCGGATGGATGGATGGATGGATGGATGGATGCATGGATGGATGCATGGATGGATGGATGGATGGATGGATGCATGGATGGATGGATGGATGCATGAATGGATGGATGGATGGATGGATGGATGGATGGATGGATGGGGAGATACTGTTCCAAGGCCCTGGTTGCCTGACCTAGGGGATCTAACAGTGGCGTAGGGGGTTAAAAGTTCAGTATCAGTCCATTTAGGGATTTATAAGTACATATAAGTAATCTGAATTGGATTCTGGATTTGAACCAGTGGAGAGAGGCTAG
The DNA here is from genome assembly GCA_030544235.1 of Lepturacanthus savala. NCBI lineage: Eukaryota > Metazoa > Chordata > Actinopteri > Scombriformes > Trichiuridae > Lepturacanthus > Lepturacanthus savala. The sequence goes on from CM060474.1 coordinate 9,274,979, forward strand.
GTCGGGGTGATGTGACCTCTTTTCCGGGTTCCTTCTATACGTCTGGCTGCAGCGTTCTATACTGTTTGTAGGTGGGTGAGGGATGACTGATTGGCTTGAATATCACAGTGATTAAGTTCTATTTTTTAAAAACCTGATCTACAGGGACACACCTCGTATAGAATTGTGCTGTTACCATGGAGCAGAGGGCCGTAGCAGATGTACGAATGGCCGACCACCCAGCCCAGGTCTGACGCCGCCCACCAAACCTGCAACAAGTGGAATACAGTCAATACATGTGCAGAAACCAAATAATCCTACTATGTTGAGCAATGCAGCTCTGGAAAATAATGTCATCATTTGCAGCAGTTATGTGTGATTCTAATAAAAGTTAGACAGGAATGTGCATGAAAGATCCAGCAATGATACTTTTGGGGCAAAGACATCAATTCTTCAACTAAACCATAATTTACAGAAGTCATGAGTGAAAGAGATAGCCAAAAATGAAGTGGAATGGCTCCATTAAGATTAGCTTGATAATAAGAATCTACCCACTAACTGTACATCTGTCTGAATGTACAGTTAGTGGGTAAATCTACCTGGAAAACATGTTGTGTACATTTTGCTCTGCAATGTCCTGTTAATACAGCTCTGAAAAAATATTTTTTAAAAATAAAGAGACCACCTTGTTTTTTCTGAAATCAGCATCTCTACATGTATTCCAGCCATTCCATTCCAGCGTCTGTTGAATCCTAACACATGAACACCTCATTCTGCTTAAAGAGGAACCAGGAGTGGAATAAAGTCACCCAAGAACAATGGTAAAGACTGTGGAGAGCATGACAAGACGCATGAAAGCTGTGATTAAAAATAAGGGTTATTGCATCAATTATTGATTTCTAAACTCTTCTAAAGTGTAAACATTAGTATTATGTTGTTTCTTTGCATGGATTAATTTTGTTGTTTTGATCATTTGTCATTTTCTACAAATAAATGCTCTCAACGATGATATTTTTTATTTGAAATTTAGGGGAAATGTTGTCAGTAGTTTATAGACTCAACTCAAAAAATGTCCTTTTGCCCAAACCCATACCTATAAGTAGTAACATCAGAAAAAAAAAATTATAATTTTGCAGTGAGAGCTGTATAATAGCTGCAGCTACCAATGCTAAACATATACACACCTACAGTACTTTGAGGTTTTATCAATGTAAATCAAATAGAAAAAAACATACTTCTTCCACAACTTGGAACGTGCCTCTCACATAAATATTACATGGCGGTTTATTTTTAAGTAATAAACAATATGTCTCTTGGCTGTCCTTGGTTCTCAAGCATGGCATTAATGCAGAGGGGTGTATTATTGCCTTACATCTCCAGGATTGAGTCCATAAATATTTGACATGGTCCATTTCAGCATCACTGCACAGCCTGCAGTATCTCGCACAACACCCTGGGGGACGAGATAAGCAGAACATTAGGACCTGCGACAGGTATTGCACGGAGCGAAGAAGCGGGGGGTTCGACATCAATCTAACCTCGGCCAAACCGAAGAGGACGGGCCCTCGAACAGATTCCAATTCCAGGCTTTTATTAGTTAATGGCGCTGTATAAACATTTCTGAGCGAGTCCTGCTGTCTACAATTATGGAGTTTGATTCAAAGTTATGGTCTCCCTACGGCCATGAAATTCAAAAATGACCCAGTAGCTCACAGTGGGAGAAGCAGGCAATAACAGCACTATTAAGCTCGGGAAATAGCCGGCAGGTGGATATTTTATATCATCCGTTGGTCAAAGACAAAACGATGCTGTCAGAAAGGAGCCGGGTTTTTTTCTCTTTTTTCCCCCCCATTTGAAACAGGCTGCAGGCGATCCGTCCCGCATGAGCTCCAGCTCCTGCCGTGGCGATGTTCCATGTTATTTACAGGTTTGTCATGGTGATGGCGTTTCCACACACAATTATTACAGTAGGCAAGTGGGTGTTCGGACATTATCATTATGTCTGTCCACATTTTTCAACTCCAAAAGCATATAAACTGGCTTATTGGATTTAATCGTATTCAGGTGGTGTGTAATGAGCGAGGATGTGGCCTAAAGTGATTAACACCTTATATTATGCTGTGTCTGACTATTAGGCAGCTTTATTACCTCCAAATGGGTGAAAAAAAAAAGATTTAAACCGACACTGAAAGGTGATAAATTGTAAAAAATCTTCTTTCAGACTGATGTAGCACTTTTGAAACCTATTTGAGCACCTGACAGACAACATTTTTTTTTTAGGGGGGCGATTCAGGGTCACAAAAAATAATAAAAAAACCCATGGAGAAGAAATGGAGTGAAAAAAAAGAACAAGAAATACGTGGAAGAAGATTTTTCAAAGGTTTTATGGACAGATGAAATGAGAGTGACACTTGATGGAGCGGACAGATGTGCCCCGGCTGGCCCGCTAATGGACACTTCGAGTCAGGTGAAGGAGAGGTACCTGCTGGTTGGATCTTTTTTAGGCAGAAGATGCATTGGAAAAAAAGATCATGATCTTTATTAGGGTTGCAAAATTCTGAGAATTTTCAAAGTTGGAAACTTTCCATGGGCATATATGACAATTAACCTTGACAGGAAAATTAAATATAGTTGGGGAAAATATATTGTAGCTTAATAATCTTGGCTCAGGACTAATCTTGGCTAAAACAACCAGATTTAAAAGGATAGTTGAACATTTTTGAAAATTCGCCCATTGTCATGATTCCTTTACCTTTTTTTGTCGATAGAAAAAACATAATATTATGCTATAAATACATTTTATCTATATTTTTTAAATATTTAACTTCCAAATATTATATAAAATTGTATTCATACGGTACCTAACTAGCTGGTAGGTTAGGTGCTAAATGTTGAATATTTCCAAATTCCAAGCTGAACTTCCTATGGAAAGTTTCTGGAAATTTACCACGCCCTTTGCAACCCTAATCTTTATGCAGGGTAATGGTCCATCACGTGTTATTTACTTGTCATTTTGTGTCACTTATTTGTTAAACTTCACTTTTACATTCAACTTTTGAGGTTCAATAGCATTATGGATTAATGGTAATTGTGAGTGCAGAGGATGTCGACAAATCGTGGAAACCGTGATGCATACAGAAGGACTGAGAAAGTATGTTGCTGCATCTGTATGTCTATGAACCATTGATCTGTATTTGATTCTGTGAGAACCTTTGGTGTTCCTGTGGTCCCAGACGTATACAGGACATAGAGGGGATGGTCGGAGGCTACAGGGACACAGTCATGTGGTCGAGCAGCAGCCATCTCTTCCTCCCAGTCCAGACTCAGCTCCGGGCTCATTGACACTTTCTCCTAAAAACATATGCAATAAGACAAAGATACATTCATTTGCATTCTAATTAAACTACCAAATCCGTGGTAAAGAGTGTTTATGTTCTCTGGAGGGAGAAAAATGTCTTTGAACAAATGTCTTTAAATATGTAAGAGTTTCTGGCAATCATAGTCAACCTGTTCATTAATAACCTTTGTCCAACACTGAACAAACTATTGCATTACACAACCAGTGTGCAGATCATGGTGGGATCATGGTGGGAAAAGGAAAGTGGTATCTCACTGAACAGATTTCCTGGTAGCATGGTTAGCCACCATGGTTAGCATCACTGTTAGCACTAGCATCATTGGTAAATAACTCGGTAACATTAGGCCAGTGCAAAGACTAAATTACATCATACATCTACATTACTTTTGGCAGTGAACTAACCAAAAATGGTTAAAGTACTAGTTTGACTAGTACTAGTAGTAATATCACATAAAGTTAAACATTACGGATTAAATTTGTCCTCTATTAGACCTGTGTAAGTATAAGAGAAATAAAATAACCTGCATTTGTATTTAATTTGTTAATGAAATAAATAAACCTCCCCACATGACATTTCAGCAGTGGCAGGACAACGCCTAAAATGCCATAGTCCTATACAACAATACACAAACATAGAAGAAATAATAATAGTCATCACTCATCATACAGGAATTTTCCTGCCACAGTGTTCAGGTTGTCACCTCTGTACACCTGCGAAGATGGCGAACCATCACATGTAAGTGTTTTAATCTCACTATAACAACTGGATTTAATCTCACAAGTATATTATGCATATTACACTGTCAAGATGGTTCTAAATGTATCAACTGTATCATAATGATTGTAATTGTATCTTTTGCTAGAAAACAAGAATGATGCTAAAATCAAATTCTTTAATTTTTAGGGGGGATATGTAAGAGTTACTGGTGATCATAGTCAACCTGTTCTATAATAACCTTTGTCCAACATTTAACACACTATTGTATTACACAGCCAGTGTGCAGGTCATGGTGTTCCACAACAGAAGGGAAAAGGAAATCTCATCCTTAATAATAGTATCTGACCGAACAGATTTCCCGGTGGCATGGTTATTGCCTGTTTTGATCAGGGCTGATAACGCACTGATCACCACTGACCATGTACTGAGCCAAACAGGAAAAGCAATACACACACACACAGGCTAGATGTTATAAAAAAAACACACACACCTCATCCAGTGTGGCTTTGGAGAATCTTCATGCTTGTCCTGTCAATAAAGCAAGAGTTTTTCTCCCCGTGATCAGCCTGATGTCTTTTTCCTCTGTCTCACCCTGTTCTCTGTAAAATGTTGCATTTGGCCTATTAAAAAACTAATAAACTATTATTTCAACACAGAAATTATACATAATAAAGCATTTGTTTTAACTCAGTCGCTGACAAAGGTCGTTACAAGTCATTCATGCCCTCTACCAACAGCCGTCTCATTTCAGACTTTTCTAAATCTCTGTGAGACTTTAATTTCATTAACATGTGATCAACCCTGTAGACTGCAGTCTCATTCATGGCTTTCTTGGCTCACAGATAATGAACCCAGGACTAAATGCCAGACATCCCATTAAACCTCCGGCTTTTCCGAAAAACATCTTCTATTTTTTTTTTCTTTTTTTGCGCTCATTTAAGCCGAGCCAGAAAACCCGGCTGATTTATGAAAGGCTCTCGTGATGGAGGCCGTGTTCACACAACCACAGCGTCCTGCTTACTGATTGTAATAATTGATAGAAGGGGGCGCTGCCAAAACCGAATAAAATCAATAATGTTTTACATTCATTTAGAGCACCGCAGAGACAAGAATGAGCCACATTGTTCAAAAGGGAACAAATAAGGAATAACTGAGACGTGGAGGTCAGAAAACCAATTTAAGAGGAGTGATTGCGGTACTGCGCAATCAATTTGAAGAATAATTTCCCCCAAGCCCCAAATTCTGTGCTTTTCTTTTTATTCCTTTAATTTCTTTTAAGCTTGCTGTCACTGACGCATTATTGTGCGCTCTCTAATCGTTCCGCACAGCCCGGCCTGCACTCCAAACTGGATCTGTGCCAAGCTGACCGTGACGGGCGCCGACCTCCATCCGCAGCTGCAAACGTTTGCAACACCGTCACACCATTGATTGAAAGTTAATCTGGTCAATTTTGTGCTTTAAATTGCTTTTTTTTCAACCTGAATAATTAAGTACTCTCTTATACAGTCGGGTAAATGCCCCAATGGAGGAAATAAACACTTTCTGTGGTCAAGTCAGAGTCAAGGTAAAGTTTGGGAGCGCGCACCAATATTTCAGATATGCATTCGGTCACGGAAATTAGCAGCCATTATACTACCATGTTAGGCCGGTTGTAGATGAGGACTTTAGAGGGCCGGTGAGAGCTCAGCTCCAAGGCTTTCTCCACCAGAGGGATGTACTCCACTCTTCTGCCTGGCTCGATGCCAAATGACGCTGTAACCACCAGCTTGGGCTGAAAAACAGTGAAACAAATAGGAGATTGCCATACAAGATACCAAATATACGCCACCGTTCAAAAGTTTGGGGTCACCCAGACAATTTTGTGTTTTCCATGAAAAGCCACATTTTTATTTACCACCACGAGTTGTAAAATGAATAGAACATATAGTCAAGACATTGACATGCTTAGAAATAATGATTTGTATTTGAAATAATTATGTTTTTTCTTCAAACTTTGCTTTTGTCAAAAGAAAGGTCAGTTTTCTAGCTTCTCTAAGCAGTTTTCAGCTGTGCTAACATGATTGCACAAGGGTTTTCTAATCATCCAATAGCCTTCTGATGCAATAAGCAAACACATTGTACCATTTGAACACGGGACTGATAGTTGCTGGAAATGCACCTTTATATACCTATGTAGATATTGAACAAAAAAACAGACATTTGCACCAAAATCCAGAGAGGTATAGAGCAATGTATAAAGTGTATTTCCTAGTTAGTTAAAAGATATCTTCATTTCCAATTTTCCCTTAGTGGCCATTATAAAGCTTGGCCTCTGCATGCAAACAAGGATGCTTCACTTGCCTCTTTTCGGATTCACGACTGAATTGCAATAGTTGACTGATATTTATAACAAGAGTCCTTGTCATACTGTATGTAGATAAAAATGTTACACAGATTGTGACTCTACTTTAGCATTCCACAGAGAGGTTTTATTTATGAAATAAAGCTCTAACATCTGATCAAGAATCTGACAGCAATACTTTATAATATTGCATTTCTTCACATTTCTACTCTTTATAAACAAATCACTCAACATCATATCCCTCAAACAGCCCCTGTCAAGGTGTCGAGTGTTTTCTATTATTCTTCCAGTTCCCCTGTTTTAAAAATCTCAGTACGTATGACCTGAACATTATTCTTGAGTTTCAGGATTTATGTCAAGCTTTAAGAAACCTCAGGCAGTTTTTCAGAATGAATGCACATAATATACATGAACAAAAAAAAAAAGAGAGATGTCACATCAGACTTTTATTTGTTTTTTTATGAGAGGCCAAGGTACTTAAGAGTGACAGTGAATAAAAGGAAATAAAAGCAGCTGAACCACAAGGTAAATAACATGTTTTCTAACCTTGGCGTGATCGATGCGGACAGAAAGCTCTTTGGAAGCAAAGCCGCCGAAGATGAGGCTGTGGGGTGCACCGAGCCGTGCACAAGCCAACATGGTGAATATGGCCTGTGGTACCATGGGCATGTAGATGACCACCAGATCACCTTTCTGCACTCCGTTCTTCGCCAAAACTCCCGCCAGCTTCGACACCTGAATACATCAACAGTCACAAATCCTCATTTCGCCTCATCCGTACAGCCCCAAATCAGGCTTTAACAAGACGATTTAGTGCAGCTGAGTTGCGTGATCTCCATCTCTAAAAGATGACACATTTACCTGGTCGTGAAGTTGGCTGAAAGTGATGATCTGTTTGGTACCAGTTACCGGGCTGTCATAAATGATGGCAGGCTGCTCCCCCCGCCCGCTCTCTACGTGACGATCCACGGCATTGTAGCACATGTTCAACTTCCCTCCAACAAACCTGAAAAAAATAGAAAAAAAAAAATCATTCTACTAAACAATAATAAACAACACGGTCATTTAAAGATCAAATGCGAACAAATTATACTTTTATAAATATCCACACATGATGCATGCTTTCATGAGTCACCGCTCAAATCAGCACATCCCACATACTCCTCTGTGTGTATGTGTGTGTTTTTGGCAGCTAAGGTCCATTCCTTTCACGACTTGATAAAATGAACTCTGCAAAAAAGCATATGCAGTTGCTTCTGCCAGCTGGGACACAACACATTAATGTACTCGATAAGGCGAAAGTTTCAGACTCCTCTCGCTCCTCTGCATATAGACAAAGAGCAGCAGGCAGGTGGAGCAGATGGTGTCTGGGTTCTGCTGTTTGGGAGCCAGAAAGAGAGAGGTGCTGGCTGTGTCCTTCATTTTATCTTAACTGTAGCAGGCTCAAGCAGCTTTGGCTTTTTTCCTACTACACCGATTAGGTGTGAATTTACCTCTCCACCCACTAAAAAAAATAAAGCCATTTCCTTGGTTGCTTTATTCTCAGTGTAGGATTGTGTGTGTGTGCGCGTGTGTGTGGGGGTTGTGTCGCATTTAAATTTCAGTGCCTCATCAGAGCGGACTGATTACTTGGCTCCTGGCAGTGCTGCTTGCATTTTCGTCAAGAACAGTAGTGGTGCTTCTTTTAGAATTCTCCAGAACTGCTAATCACAGACTTCGCACTCAATACTGCACTTGCATTATCAGCAATACACATGCCAATGTGAAGTCGATAGAAAGAACTGTTATCAAGATATGCAAAGAACAGTCATACATGCACATAGTAGGGCTGGGCACCAAACTTAAAGCCTAATGTAACATGTTCCAGAGGCATTCAGGAAAAACACTACAGATAGAGACAGGGTCAGGTTTTGAAAGGCTTGACTACAGTGTGTGTTGCATGTAATTAGTGACCATGACCATGTCACATTCATGATAAACAGCAGCAGTGGTGAGCTAACAGTGAAATAACCAACTAATAACAGTATTTTTTTATGCTAATGGTAAAAGGCTGTTACCATTAGCATAAAAAAGTACCTGTATTTCCCCACCTGGCTAAGAAGCTATGGTAAAATGTAATGCTGCCTTCACATGGTATGGTAAAGATCATCCTTCCCACATGTGAAGTGGAAATTACAAGTGTGTGTGTTCACATGCTTTTGTTGTCATAGTGAAGTAAAATATAACAGACCAGTCCTGACCTGTTGCTTGGGTAAAACCGTTTTAGACTTGCTGATTCATGTTCTACAGAAAGAAGAGAATGCATCAAACCATAAACCATAAATGTATTTTTAAAACAACAATAGGTGTAAATGGTGATATTATAATTATGTATGCCACAGCATCCTGTAGGCTTACACACTAACTTACTAAAAGCAGCAAAGTTTAACGTTTGACAGAATGTGACGCTTACCATTTAAGACACTTTTGCTGCTCTCCACCATGTTGAAAGGTCAAAGTTTATCTCATCTCGTCAGCTCATGTATCATAAAAATCTTCCAGCTTTCCAGTAAAAATTACAATATAAGTGAGTGTTCATGTGCAATTTTGATGTTTTTTGGGTCAGTGACAAAACTGTCTTATGATGTAACCCTAACAGCTACCAAAATCATGATTTAAAAACCATCATGAACACAAAATGTACATTTTAAGAGGCCAAATGCTAATTATTGCTGTATTTTAAAATGTTTTTGACTTTCTCATCTTGCCAACCATTATTTGTCACTAATTACCACACTGCTTGAAGGCAGGATTAGCCGCTAGCTAGCTTGCTAGCCAACAACTGACCGCAGTAGTGTAAAGCTGCCAGGATGTTACACATCTTACACAAATCATCTTTCCAGCCCATACATATAGAGTCTCGCAACAACCTTTGCTCATACACCATTTTAACAGAGCAGCCATATTAACAAGCAGGAAAACTACTAATTAAAGTTCCATTCAGAGCGAACAGAGTCCTGCTTCTGCTATTGTGTATGTTGCCTGATTTAAAAGGCTCTGCTACCTTAATTAGTTTCCTTGGTAACACCTGGCTGCTGAAAAATGCAGGCTCATTAAGATGAACTAAGTGACCACCACACAACGCAGGGACAGGTTTTACTGGAGGTCCCAAATAGAAGACATAAACTGGGGGAAGGTTTGGCTTCTACCTTATGACCCATAAATAGTGTATATCTAACCAGGTTAAAGTACATTTTAAATGACTATATAATATATAGTCATTTAAAAGTCAGTTAACAATATTATTGCTAAATTTCTGGATGTCAGTGATTCTTGTGCTTTTTGCAGCCACAATTTAGAAACAATTACACATCTGTTTTTCTATTACGATGTCTCTAAATAATTTTGGGCTGATGCCAAATCTTATTATTTTAATGCTACTAAATGCTACTCTCAGTCATATAGTAACCCAACACATACTGATATAGAACGTTTTTGTTATTTTATAAGCAACATTTTATATTATTTTTTCTCTATTTTTCTCTATTATTTTTTTTCTTTTTCTCCCTGAATTTAAGCCACTGATTAAATCTCTAAATTTGATAATTTGATATGTATAAATGTTTATTATTGTTACTACTCTAAACAAACCCTAATGCAACCATTATGCTGTATTTCTCCATATGGTGCTGTATAACTATCTATAACCATGTATGAACATGTAATACATTGTTAGGTATGTATCTATATGCTCTTTCAATTAGAGAAATAGTAAGTTTGTTTTGAGAGGGTTCTCATAGCTTGATTGTCTGCCAGTGCAAAAAGATCAAGTTCCAATTGAATTAATCATGGAGAAAAGAATGAAAATGACTCCAATAAGCGCAATTAAACCCACAGGCTACCTTTCTCTAAATGTTAAGGACAGTTTATACATTTCTAGTCTTCTAATTATGCAAATTTCAGGGCTACATATATTAATTATGAAAATCTTTCAAGGCCTCATATTCTTATTAATCATGCAGAATAAGCAATGTTTAATTGTTTGAGGAAATATGTGGATAGTTTACAAACTTTCCCTCTGAATACATAATCCGGTTCCATTTAAATCGCTGGGTTTCTCTCTTTCTTTGTACTGGAACCTACCAGTTTGGGAACACTGGGTCTTCGACGCGTAAAGTTTGACTCCACGGCTCGAACCAGTGAATGTCCTTCCCCGCCTCAGCCCAGAAGGTCTCGGGCTGGTCCCTCGCCGAAGTGAAGGCTCTGCTGTACGCCGACACGGACGCATAGTTCCTGTAGCACCGCAGGGACAAACTCGTCTTGGTTTGTGCGGACTCGTGCTGCGATCCTGCTGCTCCGACCCGCTGCAGCGCCGAAATTGACCACAGTCCCCTCCACACTGTCCTCCTGCGCGGGACCGGAGCGCACTGATTCAAGCGCAGTATGTGTTTTGCTTGGAAGTGCATTGTTGATCTGGAGTGACGACTTGCACACAGAATGTCTTTTTTTTTGGTGTTTTTGTTTTCCTACAGATGAGGGGACCCGCCGCTACAATTCAACGCCGAGGCGACGTCATATGAGGACTGTACCCAATAGTTATGAGGGATGCGAACTATGAACTGGATGTAGCTGACGCAGGAGGAGGAGCTTTTAGAACAGGGCAAAAACACACCTTTTCATTCAAAGTGTTTTATTTATTTTCAAGACTATTTACATTGTAGATTCTCACTGGAGGCATCAAAACTATGAATTAACACCTGTTTATGGTGTTATGTACCAACAAAAAGGTGAAATAAAATCTGATTACTGCTCTTGGCATTCTCTTGATGAGCTTCAAGAGGTAGTCACCTGAAATGGTTTTCACTTCATAGATGTGGCTTATCAGGGTTAATTAGTGGAATTTCTTGCTTTATCAATCAGAGCAAAGGGTGGCTATTTTGAAGAAACTAGAATATTAAATATGTTTTCAGTTATTTCACTTGTTTTGTTAAGTACATAACACCATAAACATGTGTTCATTCATAGTTTTGATGCCTCCAGTGAGAATCTACAATGTAAACAGTCATGAAAATAAAGAAAACACATTGAATGAGAAAGGGTGTCCAAACTTCTATGTCTGGAGTTTATATTGGGTCAAATGTTTGGTACTATAGATTGACTCTATTGATCCTTTGGGAGATTCCCTCAGGGACATTGAAGTTCCATCACACACAGCACTGTTAAAACTTAGACACAAAAGAAACACCCTACACCAACATAAAAAATATAAAATAAATATGAAATAAAGCTATATGACTATACATACCCAACACTAACATAGGAAGTATCAAATAAATATGGAATAAAGCTATATAACATACATGTGGATCAATAAAGCTGCTATCTATCTATCTATCTATCTATCTACACTACCATTCAAAAGTTTCGGGTCACCCAGACAATTTTGTTTTTTTTTTTCATGAAAAGCCATACTAATATTTAGGAATAAGAATAGAAAATATAATCAAGACATTGACACGGTTAAAAAATAATGATTTGTATTTTAAATTATTTTTATAGAAATAAAGTAACAAAAAAACTAAGTTTTCTAGCTTCTCTAACCAGCTAAACTGTTTTCAGCTGTGCTACCATGATTCCACAAGGGTTTTTGAATAATCCATTAACCTTCTGATGCAATGAGCAAACACATTGTACCATTAGAACACTGGAGTGATAGTTGCTGGAAATGCGCCTCTATACACCTATGTAGATATTGCACCAAAAACCAGACATTTGCAGCTACAATAGTCATTTACCACATTAACAATGTATAGAGTGTATTTCTGATTAGTTTAAAGTTATCTTCATTGAAAAAAAACAGTGTTTTTATTTCAAATCATTTATCAATCATTTATCACTCATGTAAAAAAGTTCTGTAACCGTGCATATCTGTGAATTAATTGAATTTTGTCATTGGTCATTCGTTGTCATTGGTATAATTGTTGAAATTGTGACTATTCTATCTTCATTATTATTGTTATCATTACTATTATTCATATGGCTAATAAGTAAGTATTACATTAATGTTTGTATTATTGTCATTAATAGTATTGGCATGAGTGAACATTTCTATGATTAGCATATTGATATAAGTAATAGAGGGGGTAGAATCAAATAAATATACTACTTCCTACTCCTTTTTGATATGTAAATGAACATATTTAATAGTAGTACTTTAGATTATAATCATCAAGACATTATATCAGTTTTATTGTGCAAAACAAGAAGAAATCCATAAATTGTATATACCTGTATATGGCTTGTATATTGCTCAGAGCTCTTCATTCATCTTCTATACCTGCTTATTCCTCATTAGGGTCTCAGGGGTCTGCTGGAGCCAATCCCAGCGCATTACAGGCGAGAGGCAGGAATACACCCCAGATGGTCGCTAGCCTATTGTGGGGCACATACATCATTCACTCACACCTATGGACAGTTTTGGAGTCTCCAATTAACTTTAGCATATTGTTGGACTGTGGGAGGAAGCCGGAGTACATGGTGAAAACTCACGCAGACACAGGGAGAACATGCAAACTCCACACATAAAGGTCCCAGACGCAGCAGATCTTGTGCCATTGTGACCTGTGACCTTCTTGCTGTGAGGCAACAGCGCTAACTCCTGCTCCACCGTGTCGCCTTGCTCAGATATTTTCTCCATCTTAAATCTTTGTTTTTTGAGAAATGTTCAACTTTCAGAGTCAATAAGGTACCTTACTCTATCGATTGAAGTTAAAGGAATAGTTCAGGATTTTTGACATGAATCTGTATGGCATCCCTATCAGAAGTGTCAAACACTCACATTTGACCCAATATAAACTCCAGTGTCCTGTGAGCCGAGTTCTTGTCCAGTGCTGCTCAAAATGAAAGTAGTCCGGCAGGATTCCTGGGACGCTAAAATAAAACATCTTTCTTCTCAAAATAGCGTGTGTTCAAAAGAGTGCTTTATTTGCATCACAAAACCAATATCCACAAAAAAGTCACACCTCGTAATCACATGGCCCTACTTTCTCTCCCTTCGTATCTCTGAATGCTCCTATAGCATTGCTGATATCACGCGATCACTGCTGAACAACTACAGATTCATGTCAAACATCCCGAACTATCCCTTTAAACTCCATCCAGAGGAAAAAGGATATTCATCAGCTGTTGCGACAGAGTCTGTTGACAGGGCACAAGACGTCTCTTTCTTGTCATTTCTGTCTCATCACTTCAGCATCACGCCACATGGACAACAGCCGATAGAGTTGTGCAATACATCTGTCATGATTGTCATCATCCAAACCTGTAAACACCCACAATCCCGCTGCCCCCCTTCCCCACCGCCCTCTCTAGATGTGACCCCTGGTGACCCCGGTGCCCCTGGTCGAGTAACTCATCCAGCTCATATTCCAGCTCATCTGTTCCTATTTTTACATGCAGAGGTGAGTGTTCTTCCTCTTCTGGAACACCTTCATATCACTTTGACCTATGTGACGAAACTTGTGAATATTTCGAGATATTGCTCAACCAACTTGCACAATTCTGGCTGCAAATTCACAACAGTTTGTCAGGAAAACACACAGTAAATCCATTGATGCTGATAAACTAAGATATATCAGCATCTATAGAAACCCTTTCCAACAACAGATTTTGTACATTCTTTCCGTATTTGAATTATTGATAAAGTTCTCTCTAAAACCCAACACCTCTTCTATTTTTCTCCTGTGCTTTTTCCGACATGATGAAACTGTGCTTGTTTTTTTTCTCTTTTTCCCCTCCATTTCAACACAGCATATCAGTTACTTTAATCAAACTGCCGACAGCAAGAAGATGCCTCCCCTCTCCTCCCACACTGTAAATTGTCCTGCGTAAAGGTCTCAGTAAATTACCGCTCCCCACAGATGCCGCCATAACTCTTTTTATAACTCTTTTTATAACACCACAGATGCCATTGGCAGGAAAATACTGAATATTCTCACACTATCTGGCACCAGACGTGCAAGGAGCATTTTGGGCTTGCAGGAGCCCATCAGGCCTCCCACATCCTGCCCTCTTCTCAGATTTGATGCGACTGATCGTTTTTTGGAGCAGCAATAAGCCAACCGCCCTTCAGGAACAGTTGGCGGCAAATTACTAGAGGTCTTCTACAAAAACCTACAAACGATTCATCTCCAAGCGATGCAGATCATCCAAATGTGGATTAATAATCATATTAGTTTGAAGATAATGGGGTTGATGTTTTTAAAATCGGTTTTAGGCACATCAGCAGGCACAGAGTGATTCATCATTTTCATGTCATTTCAGGTTATTACAGCTGACTGATTTGTTTGAAGAACTGCCTATAACAACATAACAGATACTGTAGGGACAATTGGGATGTAAATCCAGGGAAAAGCTATTATGACATGTTGATTGTTCCCCTAATCTATGCCACTCAAGGCTCCAGTAATGGTTGTTATTTTAAGATTTGATGTATTGGAATAAGAGGGGCACAGCTCAATATGAACATAGGTGCCCTATAATGTTGTATTATCAGTCCACAAGCAACTGAAATGCTCCTCAATGGAGGAAAATGCATTTATGCAAGTACTGTACATTAGTGCAATTTTTAGGTACTAGAGTATTTCCATTTTTTTGCCTTTATAGTTCCACTCCACTACACGTCAGAGGGGAAATATTACACTTTACCCCTTTAAGGGGCCCTTTGCTCCTGCTGAGGGTTTGATAGTGTCCTGGTTCACCCAGAAGCTGCAATGGACCCTGTCACCTCATCCTCCACAAACACTACAATTCAATATATTTGTTATGTGTTTAATGTCACACTCAACTTTTCCTGTTTGAATGTATTGTTTCCATTCTGTGCACACTTTATTTATTGATCCCTCCTCTGTTACTCTTCATGAGGTTTCTTCCACATTTTTACCTCTGTTAAAGGTTTTTTTTGCAGGAATTTTTCCTTGTATGATGTAAGGATCTAATGATTGGAATCTGTGAATCTGTGATTTGTGATTTTGGGCTATACAAATGACTTACAAATGACAAATTGACTTGACTTTACATGAATTTGTCCGCATTAGTTACTACTCAGGTGAAGATTTGATTCTGATATATTTAAAGACATAAAAGTGTGCTAGAGTGTATTAAAAAAAGCCTAGGATACTATACTATCATATTTATTCTGAGCGGCAGAGAACAGGATCATGGGTTTAGGGGCCTGTAATGTGGGTCCAGCAGGGCAGAGGTAGGTACTGAACAGCAGGATTTAGATGGAATCGGTCGTGATAATAAAAAAAATGCTGCGAATTGTAGAAACATACTCTACAATCTGGCGAAGCAGCAAGGTCTTTTATGGTGGCTGATTGTGATGTGTTAGCAGCTGGTGGCCTGATTCCTTTATACCTGTCGCTATCCTGCAATCAAGAAAACACCCAAAGAGAGGAGGAGGAGGAGGAGAGAGAGAGAGAGAGAGAGAGAGAGAAAGAGGCTACAGCAAAGTGGAGGTGGAAGTCCTCACAATATGGTACAGTACTTGTAATATTATCTACTCAAAGAATTAGGAATCGGTTCCACATTGATGAACTGCATTAAATTGCTTTCATGTGTTTGTTTGTGATAAAATACTAACATCATAATATGCTGCAGTCTGTATAATGAGTATATTTGGATAGATAAAAATATTTCTAATTTTACTGAGTATCTGAGTACTTCATCCATCAGTATAAGTGGGCTATGGCAGAGCATCAGTGAATTTTCTCATTTTACTTTGAGTAGTAAAATACTTAGCTTTCTTTTGAAATGAATTGTGCACCACTGATAGCTGACAACAACAAAACTAATGATCTGTGTTATTACTTCTGTGTCATTCCCATTTGACAGAGTGAATGGGTGTTGTTTCCCTGAAGGGGGCGTCCGTAGCATAATGGTTAAAGGAAAGTTGCATTAGGGCTTTTAAATCCCATGGCAGAGGATTATTAATGCGGCAGTGAAAGTGTGAGTGAATATCCCAATTGGACTCCTTTAGCAGCTGCTGTAAATAAAACTGCACATTTTTGTCAACTTGCCTTGTTATGAATTAAGTAGATTTTTTTTCTCTCCATGCTTTTCCATGATGATGTGCTTTTAATATCTGTCAGCTGCTGCCTGATGGAGCTTTGTAATAAAACACAGCAGTAACAAAGGTCTGTTACAGAAACACATGCATCTACATGATCATATTCTTTTAAAAGACGTCAAGTCAGGATGTTTCCGGTGTGACATGCCGCATAGATGCCAGTCAGACTGCCGGGATTAGAGCAAGGGTGTCAAACATGCGGTCAGGGGGCCGGAACCGGTCCAATCCGGCCCCATTGGATGACTGCACAACAGACCACTTCCTGTTTCTTCACAGAAATGTGAGGACCTTTCAAGGCTCAAGGGAGGGATATTGGCAGTTTTGATTTGTAATTGGTTTGTAAGGCAGGAGATTAAATGTTAATTGAAATGCAAAAGTAGACTGACTGAATATTGAATAAGTGAGACATCGTATTGTTGAAATTGCACTTTTTTCCCTCTATGTCATCTTTCCCCATTGTCTAAATTGAAGGTGAGTTAACCATGTAAATATTCATAAGTTATTACATCATAATTTACATTAAACAGGAGGGGGTAGATTTGTGGGTGTTGGTATTTATACGTACATTTTTACTGGTCCGGCCCACTTGAGATCAAACTGAATTGAATTGAGTTTGACAATATTGGCTCAAAGTCAACAGTTGTCAAACCTGTTTTTAATAACAGCATGAGCAATGATTACCCAATGTGTTCATGACAGCATCCAACACCAGTCAGATATATCCAACGTGTCAATTAAGTGACAGCTCCTGTTGATTTAGCTTCATTCATTTGATGGGAATTGCCTTTAATGGAGCTCTGAACCAGACTCATATTACAGCCTTATAGAAAAAGTGTCTTGCCTCTCCTTCTGGAGTCTCTCAGAAATCAATCCACTTGCAGTCAAAGGGCTTTAAGAGCACTGCAACATAATCCCACCTTTTAAAATAAAAACACACACACACACACACACAACAAGCAGAACTGTATTCCAGCCCATATGGATGGGAGCCTGTAATCTCTTTGTGCCCTCCTTCTGTGCGCTCTCTCTAAAACCCCCTCTCCCCCTCCTCATCTGTTCACATCCAGTTAACATCTGCATGCAGCTGGTTTTGGACTACCGGGTGGCTGGAATTCAGCGGCACATATGGGCCGGTTGCAGTTGATTACATGCGAGCGCGCTCGGCGGCGGTTTCAATCATACACGGCGAGGCCGATGATGAGAACATCCCCTCCCCCGAAATGCAGTAAAAATGAGGAAAATTGAATCTAACTGAAATCAGCAGGTACATCGATTTGACATTTATTAAATTCCATTCTTGGCCTTATTCCAGATAGACGCCAATTTGATTTGAAGTGGGGTAAGAGTGAGGTAATCGCTTTCCTAATGGGCACCAATAGAAAAGTGATTTTTTTCTTTTCATGCAAGGCAAGACATGAGATTCAGATGATTTCACTCTCTAAAATTGCCTTAACACCCCCCCCCCCTTCCCATAACCAGGGATTTGCAACTTGTTCTTGTTGAGCACTGTTCCTGTCAAGTGCAATGGCCGGCTACCAATGAGACACGCCACAGCAGCAGGCACCATTAGGCAGGACATCTACATAGCCAGTGGTTTGGCTCTGTTCTGTCGGCTAACCCGTGAACACGAGGATTAATCCGTAAGCCCTTCAATTAAGGTTCACTATCATCGTCGAGCATGGAGCCAAGAGAGGAGATAACAGGCAGCATGGCTCAGCACTTCACTATAAACCCTAAGTGTGGTCGCAATCATCTGATCTCCGAAGTGCAACGGATGAATGGATTATACTTGGCTAAGCATTTGCACGTGCGGGCACGGAAAACGCACACGTGCACACGATTGTTAGATTCCGTCCTGAATCCTTCCCTGATTTATGTGCTGCGCTATGTGACCAAAATTATGTGGAGCCCCCATGTCCTTATCGTCTTGTGGCATTTTGGTCCGGGGCAGTTTTATTTTTTTTGTTTCATGTTTTGGGAGTGAAGCCTGTCACGGCAGATTAATGCCTAATAGTTTAAAATTAGATGCTCCACCATCACATCTCACAGAGGAGGTTTTGCGCTGATTTCTGCTGTAAATTATTATTATCATTGAATATTTTGTCGAGGGAGTCATGAATCAGGAGCCTCATCTTAAAATATCTTCCAGTGTGTGTGTGTGTGTATGTGTATGTGTGTGTGTGTACAGTAAATCTGCTGTTTCTCTGCAAACAATTCCAGGTGATGAGATATGAGGATGGAGGTCGAATAAATTAATCTCCCTCCAAACCAATCCCAACCTCTCTCTCTCTCTCTCTCTCTCTCTCTCCCTCTCTCTCTCTCTTCCTCTCTGTGATGCTGCAGCTCTTGTAGTCTTTCCAGTCTCCAGTAAACAGCAGTCATGGCGACAGTGGTCCAACCGCTCACTCTGGATCGAGGTAAGGCGCTCGGAGCTCTTTTGCATTTTCTTCCACTTGACATCATATCACATTTTTTTTTCTATTTTTTTAACGCTTTGAAAACTAACTTCGGAACCGGAGTAGATCCAGGTGTTTTGTATCCGGATCGGATTTCCAACATATTGCAAGGCACGGGTCGTTTATTATAAGGCGACGCGAACCGCACGCTTATCGCAACTACAGCGCTTTGAGTTGAATGAAAAGTGCGACAGGCTACGAATTAAATCCGTTATCGCTGTTACCATCGTGCCATTAAATAAAGAAACCTCCTATTTTTTTCTCGGTTGCGCGCGTGCATTTTTTTTTTTGCAGAGCGGAGCGCTTGTTTCCTCCCGTTTGTGGCTCCCAGATACAGCAGATACACCATCCTTCATCTGACAGATGGACACATGCTTACACCGCGTCGCGTTTATTCCAAATCTACATTATGTAACCAGCTCAGTGTTTTTTTAAAAAAATGTTAAAATAAATGTTTCTTCTTTTCCTTGACACCTGCCAACAAAAAAAACACCTCGAATCGACTTTCTTAGAAATAGAAGACAACTTTTCTATTCAATCACTTGTTGGAAACACTGGCTACAGAATGCAATATGTAATAATAATTAAGGGTGTCATATGTCTTCCTGTGATATCCTTGCTGATGCATATATGCACCACAGGCGGTGTTTAGTGAGAGCTGACATAGAGTAGGTAATTGTAGGCCACGTGACTTAAACACATAATGCATCTGGCCTCATTCATATGATAGCAATTCCTCCAGCATGGATTCTCCCACCATTTCTGACAGCTGCCTCTGTTACAGATGTTTTATATTGTACAAATCATTTATATGAGGAGCACAGACTTACTACAAATCCCCACACCGGCTATTTTTAGATCACGCCTGCAAAACACCTTCAAACCGAGCCCATATGTCTACAGGGAGTAATGTGCATAGGCTGATATTGCACGCGTCCTGCATCGGGAATGGAAGCTGTCAAATATAGAGAAAGAAGACACCTTAGCTATTTCCTCTGTGGCAAGTGAAGCTAGCATCAGCCCCCCCCCCAGCCCCTCTCCTGAGCCACAGAAGGGGACTATAAATACATTCGTCCGGCGCTGGGAACAAATTATCGCAGTGGAATCAATCTAACTCGATGTCACTTGTTATTTGGGATGCGAGCATTAAAAGTCACGATTGATCGTCGCCCGCCCCTGCACAGGGGAATTCATCCGCGTGCTTAATTGCAACTTCTATGAAGTTTAATGCTGCCAGGCTGCACGGATGAGCGTTATGTTCTTGCAGAGGGAATCAAATGTGGTAGGGGTAGACAGATAAACAATAAAAGCCATGTTTTTAGAGTGGCTTTGAAGAGGACAGCCTGAAATAAACGTCTTCTGTCTGTATGGACGTCGCCGCCAGGCCTCGTCTGATCGTGGCTGCACGCAGGGGAAGTGACTCAGGCGGGACTTCCTGCCTGCGTGCAGGGGTTCGATCCACATCCACACGCTGTGGCATAGATCCAACCTGTCGGCAGCTGGCAGCTGTAACGGCACGGGGGGCCGTGATGATGGTTTCACCCGTGCAGGAGCTGTCAGAGCGAGAGAGAGAAGAGGCGACATTACAGGCTCCCTTTTTATTTTGTTTCAGCTGCCGCCACTTTTAGAGAAAAACACTATAATTGATAATGGAAAAGGTTGTCAAGTCTCGAAAGGGGGCCCAGGCTGCCAAGTCTCCTGGACAAAGATGTTCATATTCGCCCGCTCCCCGCTTGTTTATTTTATTCCGCTTGTCCGGCTGAAGCAGGATGAAAAGCTCTTACCTCATTGATCTTCCTGTTATTGTCAGAGGAAACGCCTGGAACAATGGGTCTCAACCTCCCCGCATGTATTAGGGAGCCTCGTTCTCTGCGGAGCTGGCATTTAAAGTACAAATAGGCACGTCCTAGAGATGACAGCCTCCCTCACAAGGACTAGTGACAGCAGAGGCCGTCGTGTGGGTGTATCTCTCAACAGTAGTTTCCTAAAACCCTTTTGCCAAAAGTGAGATAAAACAAGATTGAATCTACAGCCACGGGTGTGTTGCTCTGTGAGCCTGAGAGCCAGGCTGTGGAAACACTAACATGCTGGCGTGCAGCAGATATAATGCTCACCATCATATTTTAGTGTTGCTAGAATTATAGTAATTAACAAAGTACGGCTGAGTAGAGCTGCGACTAATCAATTAGTCGATTATTTCTATTTTGATTAATTGATCTGAGTCAGAAGAAAATATCCAAATTCTCTGGTTCCAACTTCGCAAATCTGTTTATTTTCTGGTTTATTTAATCTTGTTATAATAGTAAACTGATGATCTTTGGGTTGTGGACTGTTGATCTGGGCAAAAAAAAAAGTTGAATCAGCTTCAAGTTTGGAAAACAGTGACCGACATTTTTACAGCATTTTATGAGCAAAATAACTGATCGATTAATCGTTTCAATAATCAATACACTTATTGACAGTAAAAATTGTTGTATGTTGTATAACATTGGAATTATAAAGTTTTTCTTTCAGGCGTCTTGCAATTTGCAGACGGTCCCTACTCATTCACTCCATTGCTATCTGGTGAAAAGATCAATTTTACCTGTCTAGCTTATTTCTTGGCTTATTTTGCATTACATATTGTTTTTTTGGTCATTGTAGCTAGTAGTCAATGATGGAACAGAGTCATCGTTTTTGTTTGGACAACATTTTGCTTCAGGCCTATTGACCTATTACGGATTATGAATATTGGAACAAAATTTAATGGCAATCCACCTACTTGTTGAAATATTTCATTCAGAACCCCACATAACAATCTCAAAGGTTGAACAAAGTCAGTAGGATTCATACTAAATGTCACTATGAAATATCAAATTTTATGCCATTCCCATTCATGACATGCATAGATATACACTATTGTTCAAAAGTTTGGGGTCACTGAGAAATGTCCTTATTTTTGAAAGAAAAGCTCTGTTATTTTTCAATGAAGATAACTTTAAACTAATCAGAAATACACTCTATACATTGCTAATGTGGTAAATGACTATTCGAGCTGCAAATGTCTGGTTTTTGGTGCAATATCTACATAGGTGTATAGAGGTCCATTTCCAGCAACTATCACTCCAGTGTTCTAATGGTATAATGTGTTTGCTCATTGTGTCAATTTGTGCAATCATGCAGTTACAGCTGAAAACAGTTTAGCTGGTTAGAGAAGTTGGGTGACTGTCTAGCTGACCTAAAACTTTTGAACAGTAGTGTATATATGAGCATTGGAAGTCCATTCAAACTTGTATTAATACATCCCATAATTGCTGAACTGTTGTGCACGTATATGAGCTAAAAGTTGCCTGGAATTTCCTCAGATAACCCCAAAACAGAGCTGCAAAAATTTGTTGTGTTCAGCTGTTAGTTGAACAGGTATAAAGAGAGAGAGAGAGAGAGAGAGAGAGAGAGAGAGAGAGAGAGAGAAAAAGAGAGAGAGAGAGAGAGCGAGAGATCAGCCAAGCGCTGATACCTTCACAAGGGCAGTAAAGCAATAGATTTTCAATTTGAGGAGAGGAGGGCTGTGCTTGACACAGAATGCACAATCTTATACAGTAGCTGCATCACATTTCTGCTCCACAGCGTCTCTGAGAAAGTGCATTCACTCGCCTGACGTCTGCAAGACTAGAAAGAAGCCCTTATTTCTTCAAGTATGACTCCTTGGCTTTTCTTTACAGTGTGGCGGGGTCCTGTGAGTCAAACAATTTCTATATGGGTTATAGGCTCCTGCACTTAATAGCCTGAAAGAAATAACTGCAAGTGAAATCCTAGACCCCCTTTTTTTTTCCAATTCTGAGAGATCATAGCAAGTTGACTGATTTGAGAGGCGACCTTGTTCCCATCATATGGTTTCGGTCACACCGGCGATCTGAAGGCTTCAAAGGTACGCCAGCATGCCAACGTCACTCGCAGGTCATGATGCCGCAAACATCAATGCAGAACTAACAAGAGTCATTGTTTTTTGGGGGGACTGCCCAGTAATTAGAGAAGACGAAGAGGGTTGGGAGAGCGCTGCGTTTTCCGGTTTTACGCTTTCACCGCAGGCTCCTGCAGGAGCCATTAGCCCTCGAGGAGTGATTTATTTGTCTTGCTTTGAGGGGATCATCGCAAGAAGGGCGAATTAGAGCTAATTCCATTGGCATGCGGACAGGACCTGTTTGGTAAAAACCCCCGGCGTCCTATTCTGCTCACTCAAAAATGCG
Organism: Lepturacanthus savala; assembly: GCA_030544235.1. Lineage (NCBI taxonomy): Eukaryota > Metazoa > Chordata > Actinopteri > Scombriformes > Trichiuridae > Lepturacanthus > Lepturacanthus savala. Next base: position 9,298,165 of record CM060474.1, read on the forward strand.
ATTATTCCTGTCTCCGTGGTTGGAATTAGCGACAGAAGTTGCCAAGGACAGCAGCCAGGTCAAAGTGGCAGCAGCAGATGGCAAGGGCCTTTTCGGGACAATTTGTTTTAGCATGCATCACATCCAGATAGCATCTCTCAGGGTATGAAGGTAGGAGGTAGGAGTCAGAGAAATTCCATTTAAACCCTAACCTATCACCTCCCCCTCACCTAGTTTCAAGGTTTCCGAGGCGTCTTCACGACCAAATGGTCTGACGAGATCAGCCGCTGGTGAGAAAGCATTTATTTACATGACTGCAGCTTGGAAAGTGACAGTCCTAAGTACCGGAAATGAATTGCACTCAGCTCCGCTCGCTATTGTAAATGGACTAATTATACAATGAAACTGGAGCGCTGCCCAGCGAGAACAGATCCCGGCAACAATGTCGATAGGCCTCGCCGAGCGTTGAGGCCTTCATTACGTGTCACCGTGGCTTTGTTCAGCTCACTGCTTTTTTTCTCTAATCAGCGAGTGATGAGGATGACCTCTTTTAGTCACAGCCTGATGTTAAAAGAGCTCAGGGAAATGAGTTTCCAGAACGGCAGTCATTTTGAACCATATCCCTCCTGTTCCTGCAATATCGCTTCATTATTCGTGCGGAATCCGTTCTACAGTCTAAAACAACACCTTTTACTTGCAGCACATATTGGTACATATTTTGAGTGTGTGATGAGGCGAGTGTTGGTGTAATTTAATGACAAAATGAAATTGTGCATTGTCATCGTTGTTCCAGCTAATAACAGGGGAAAAAATGCAAGTTTTTTTTGTACAATATGTGAGACGATATCGAAAAAGTCACCACACAGAACTACATAGATGATTCCAAGCATTACATCCTGGTTAGAATGAGCATAAATGAACATTTTTAAAGGGAGATTCCACTTTAAGAAGATTCCTGGAATCTCCCTTCTAATTTTTCCAAGTGGGACGGAAAGTTTACTGTTCCAATCCATACATGAGGTTTGGTTCTTTCAAAAAATGGTTGTTTTTATCTCTGGAACGGGATGCTTTCTGCTTGTGTGCTGTTGGTATTACCCAGAAATACAATTTTATGGGCTTGTAGGAAAAGATTGCAGAATTGTATTCAATCCATACAGCTGTAGCAAGTATTCTTTTTCCCCAAGAAGCAAAGAACCAACTCTAAACAGCATCCATAGCACACCACCTGTACATTTATTTGTCTCCCTGACATACTTGGGAATATGGGAATACTGAAGTGTTTGCTGTCTGAGAGATTAACACCAAAGTATGACTTTTGCCGTGCTGAATATGTCACATAAAATGTCAAATAAAAATAAAATAAGGAGGGCTGCATTGCAAATGTCTTTGAGACACGTCATTGGTGTTTTGCCAGATTTCCATATGGAAAACACATTTGATTTATATCAACTGTTTTAGAGTTTGTGCACTCTAATTTCCTTTCAGTCTAATTGAACACGCACATAAAACTCTTTTGTTGTTGCTGTTTCTGTATTCTTCTCCATCATAAGGTCCTGACTCTATACATACAATGGCTCTTTCAGGCTCAGGCTCTTTCAATTTGATGGGAAAAACATTTTGGAAGATGATGCAGTCTCCTCATTAATATATATATTTTTAATTATTATTCCTGTTGAAGCACTAGAAATCATTGAAAAGAATGAATGCCAGCAGTAAAAGCTGTTTTTTTCCCAAGCAGTGGATGGAACTTTAATGGTACATTTAACATTGGTTTCTGGACGTTCAGTAATAAATGTTAACATCGTCTCCCCATCATCAATACATAGCGGAAAGTTTGTTCTAAGAATGCAGGGAAGTCATGTAATTACAAAAACTCACATTAAACTTAGCTCATTTAATCAGTAAGTACCACTAATGAGAATCTCATCCAAGTATAGCGGAGGGAAATTAACTGCTGACAGGATCTTTGCTGGTGGCATTATTCTTCTTAATATATGATGCATGTTTCCTGATGTGACGCGCACTAAGTGACTTTGACTTTGCATGTCAAAAGATTCCCTGTAATTACTGCTCATGATATCCATTTGCACCTTGCTTGTTCTTTTGTGGCAGATATGATGAGAAAGAAAGATGTTTGTAGTTCCCCCCCCTCGTGTCACCTTTCTTTAAGGAAAAATTGGAAGAGAAGCAGCAGCTTCAACTCCCTTTGTGCTTTCTGTGTAAAAGAATCGGTCAAAATACACTGTGAGAACGACCTGATTGGATGCAGTGTCTTTGCTGCAGAGATTTGCTAAATCTGGCTGTGTGAAAACTGAGCGTGTGGGCTTCATTGAGGCGGAGGTAAAAACCTCGTAGCCTGCATATGTTGTGCACATCTGGGTCCACTGCACCCGCCCCCCGGAGCACAATCAGCACATCATGTGTCGGGATGGAGTCGGTGTAATGCAATAAAGCAAGATGATTTTAGTCCATTTTCTGTACTTTGTCATGGGGGAAAAAGCGAGAGACATTCAGGGAGTCTTCAGAAGAAAAAGAACAAAAAAAAAGTTTATAGTTATGGGGTTGAGGAAGGGATTGGGAACAGGTGAGCGACTGCATATGGAAATCAGAAAATGCTGATGCCAACTGCTGGCGGTAGGGGAAGAGCAGGCTGTGTAATTAATTACTGGCTGGCAGACGGAAAGCAAAGGTTGAAGGTGCAGAGAATTGTGAATTGGCTGACCCCATTAAAAACCATGAGTAGCAGACCCACGGTTAGGACATGGTGTAAAATTGGAAGCAGGTCTTGTCAGTCCACTTTATTCCAGATTGACATTTCCTAGATTGAAGTTCCCCACAGGACGAAGTGTGAGAATTTTGGTGATTTCTTAACTTTTTCTTAAAACGGTATCATCAGCTCAAAATTTGAATTTACGGCCAAATATCTGCAAACCTAATAACATCAGCCTCAGCTGCACTGTGTGTTCAATGCTAATCAGCACAGTCAATATTAGTTTGTGAACAAGCTAAACCGAGACCATGGACATGGTAAACATGATACCTGCTAAACATCCGCATGTATTAGCATTTAGTTTAAAGTGTGGCACGTCTATAGAGTTCCAGTATTAATTGATACATATAATAGTCATAATAATCTAAATCAGTGGTTCTCGAAGGGGAACTGGGGACCATCCAGGCGTCCTTGAGGAGGTGTCAGAGGGTCATTTAGTGTTATAATCATTTATGTAATTATTTATTTTATTTATTCTTCATTATTGCAGTTTCTGTCCTTCATGATTTGGATAACTTGGATTTCCTTTACTTTCTATTATGAAACATCTGAAAGCAAAGATCTTATCAGATGGGGTCCGTGGTCTAGATTTTGTGATTTGAAGGGTCCTTGATTTGAAAAAACAACTGATCGTCACTGCACTGAACTGCTATTGCTCACTTATGTAGCTCATTATTGTTGGTTTGGAATCTAATTTGAACACCAAAAGTGTATGAAATGATAACTATAATGCACTTATGCACCTATAACCCCTATACTGATGCTTTGAATCATCATGCGTGTGTGTGTGTGTTTCGTGACACATTGTAAAACGTGTGAAATCCGGTGGTGTTCATGCATGTTGTTATTGTGTAGTTAGTGAAGGGCGGGTTCTCTTTCTCCGCGTTTCCCTCCAGCTGAAGTTATTCATAGATGGTGCATATAGCAGGCGCACCATGTGGGAGTTGGAGCACATACTTGGTGTTATGTTGAACTACGCTCCATTTGTTCTGTCAGCCTCTTGTCTCAGCTGGCGGCCTAACAAGGAGCATGGTCGTCCGTCGCTAACGCGTCGGTGTCGGAGCGCGGGGGTCAGGCGGGTTAGGGTGGGGGGGTTTATTCTCTCCTGCTCCGCCAGACTATTAGGCACCGTAATATGTCATTCCGCCGAACATCTGATTCGAGAATCATTTCCCCTTAATGTGATGTAACTGTGAACTCGAGGCCTGCAGCCATCTCATTCGCTTTGTCACGTAACGCAATCACCCTTCAGGCCTTCCCCCCTGGGGGTTTCGCAGCCCTCTGATCAGCCACGCGGCTCATTTCATGTCCCGCTCGTATATGCAGATAACCAGCGTAGTGTAGACCTGACGGCTTGAAGGGGGAAAAAAGGAAAAGATATCAGAACTGTTTTCAAGACCGCACCTTTATTTGATTCGCAGGTGTTTTTTTTCTCAGCATCTCGCACGAATGAAAAACAGCACGACAGCACAGCGGAACATCTGCTTTGGCTATATTTTCTGGATGTGTGATAAGATATCAGCGGGGAGCGGCAAAGTGAAAAAGCGTCAATCCAGCACAGGTAGACAGGTTATTATTCCCTCAATGAGAAACCAGAGAGCCGCGCACCTCTTATTACCGTTCACTTTTGTATGGACACCTGCAATTACTTTGTCTCATAATCACTGTTTCTGTGTCCCAGACGCTGTTAAATGGGGATTAGACTCGTGCTGTAAGTACCTGACAGCGTTTCAGTGGCTGTCGTCGAACTTTCAAATTCAATTTAAAGCGTGCAGCCCCCTCCGTTTGATGCGAAGCTCACGAAATAACATTTTTAAAAAAGGCCCTAATTTAAGTGGATTATATCAGGAAATGGACAGGCTTCACTTCTGATCGGTGAGATGAAAGCGTCATCAGAAATATGAATCTTTTGAAGTTCCAAACGCCCCGGTCGAAGTCCTTGATGTGGATCAAGAAAATGGTGCTAATGAGCATGTGAAAGAAAATAAAGGCAGACAGAAAAAAAAAAAGCTTGACCCCTGACCTCTGTTTAATGAGAAAGCAGCTCTCATAGGCTTCATACAGATGGCCTCGCTGCATAGAAGTGTATCCGGTCACCATAAATCAGAATCAGTTTTCTTTGAATCAACTCTCATTAAGAGAAAATATTACTAATTACTAACTGTATTACTAATTGAAATACTTTTCTTTTGAAACACTCATATTGTGGATTTCTTTTTTATTTCTGATGAATATATTTAGGTGAATCTGTGATTAGATACAGTAAATGTAATGTTAAGAGTTCCATTTTGGGTTAGTTCTGTGGATTAGAGGAACAACAACACTGTCTCTGGAAAGTGTTGTTTGCCGTTGGATTATTTGACATCAGTTTTTATTGCTGTCAGGAGAAAAAATACAATTTCACTCACCTCAATTGTTTCAGGGGTGAAGCTATAAAACTTCAGAGACAGATATTGCAAAAGAAACCAAAACCAATCCACAGGGTTAGACACAACGAGAGGTAAGTGGGATGATATATTTTTTTATTCTTTTGGGTGAATAGTCCCTTTATACTATGGCAGGGGCACTCAAACACTAGTCTTAAGGGGACCACTTGAATTACTGTCACATCAATGTTACACTTTGGGTGTATTACAGGATATTTCAGCACTAAAACTCTGTACATGAGCAACATTCCTGTATTAATGAGGGATCTTCATTGTGTAACCAAGCAGCCATAAAGAGACACTGGTGTAAGTGCTCATTAATGAGCCCACTGCTGAGTTCTTCACTTTATTTTAACAAACTATTTCATTTTATGAACCGTAGCTGCTTCATTCCACAACAACCTTGCTGACTGTGGCGAATGGCCAATTCTGTTCCCGGTCCAGATTACATTGTTATTCGGTACAGATCCTGAGAATGTACTTTATGCACTATAGACAGTGGTGGAATGTCACTAAGTACATTTACTCAAGTGTCGTACCTAAGTGCAGTTTTTAGGAACTTGTAGTTTGAGTATTCCAATTTGATGTTTCTTGAATCTACTCCACCACATTCAGAGGGAACTATTGCATTTTTTTACTCCACCAGCTCTATTTTACAACTATATTATACTTGTCTGATTAAAATCCATGCTTTATCATGCACTTTAAATTACTATGATGAGACTACTACAAGATACTACACTCTATTATAGGTTGCTATACACTACTACTCATTACTGCACGCACACACACACACACACACACCTGCACGCAAGCATAGGCTTATGACACCTTCCAAAACTCTAGCATGTAGCAACATGTGGTAGAGTGTAGTACTGTGTAGTACTGTGTAGTAGTGTGTCACAATATGTAATAGTGTAGTATTATGTAATAGTGAGTAGTAGTGTATAGCAACAAATAATAGAGTGTAGTATCGTGTAGTAGTGTGTCGTAGTGACTATTAGACTGTAGCAACATATAGAAGAGTGTAGTATTGTGTAGCAGTGTGTAGTTGCATTTAGTAGTGTGTGGCAACATATAGTTGAGAGTAGTAGTGTGTAGTATTGTGCGGTAGTGTGTAGTAGTGAGCAGTAGTGTGTAGCAACATGTAGTAGAGTGTAGTATTGTGTAATAGCATGTCAGAGTGAGTAGTATTGTGTAGCAACATGTAGTCGATTATAGTATTGTGTAGTAGAGTGTAGTATTGTGCAGTAGTGTGTAGTATTGTGTACTATTGTGTAGTAGTGTGTTGTGAAATGGAGTAGTAGACACATTTTGTAGACACGTTTTCTTCCTTAATTTTTCAGTCAAATGGTTACAAAATACTAACAGTTCAAGGCCCAAAGAGGTAGAACTGATATTTCTCAAAAGAAAAGGAAAGATTAAAGAAACGTTTTGAAAAATGACTCCAAAGTTATTCAGCAGAACTATGATTCTTCTTATTTGCAACCAGATTTATCATCTTAAGACCCCTCGGATTTATCTGGGGATCCTTATAAAGCAGTTCACAGTCGCTCTGCCTCGACCAGCTCGTATAATTAAAATGCTGCTAGCACATTAACTGGTAACTGTATTAGTTACAACCTAATGTTCTGCAAAACAAATATGTTTACTTTTAAGTATATTTAGCTGGTGATATGTCCATACTTATACTTACTACTACAGAAATAGGATTATAAAGGCAGGATTTTTACTTGTGGTACACTGTACGTTCTGATATTGATCGTTTTAATTAATTTAAGGACTTGATCATTGAGGCGAGCAGAGGTGAGCGACAGCTACACGGTCAGAACAAGACAACTGAGCACAAAAGGCGGAAACAGGAGGAGGAAGCTAGGGAGAGGCAGAATACACAAGGCTGGAACGCAATGACAAGGACGGTTCAGTTGATAATCTGGCAAGTGGTTCAGCAGGCAGCAAGAGAGGAGGTTTATGCCAAGAGGGAACTGGGATGGAAGAAGCAGGAGCGGAAGGAGCGGGAGCAGAGGAGTGCCAGTCGGTGTATGAATAACGGATGAGCTAGAGAAACATTATGTGCAACAATGAGTGTCTACATGTACTCGTAACCCTCCATACATTAGACTCGCCCAATTACCGGCTCTCATCTGCCAATATAGCTCTCGCTGGACCAGTTCTCGTGAGGGAAAACCGGGCCCAACAGGAACTGGACCTGCAATTTTAAGTGGATCAATATAATCCGGCAGAGCTTTATTACGGAAATGAAAGCTGGCATTGGATTGCTTTGAGGCGAGCTCATCGACTACATATGTAGTATAAAGGGGAAATGCAATAAAATGCAAATAATCTCAGTGTGTTTCACAATTCCATTTTATGAGCCGATATGGTATTCACACACTCAGAGCTCCAGACTGCTTCTTCTTTCCTTTTTTTTTTCCTCATCCCCCACAGGCCTGGCAAACAGTAAAAGCTCCTGTCTGCCATCTAATTTATTGAGTTACACTATATTCCCCAGGATTTAATATCAACGCGTGTCCGTGTGTAGTGTCTGTGGGCGCAGTTTATAGGCATCTCTGCGTTCCGTGGGGAGAGACACACTGGCATTAACTGTGCTGCAGCGTGCAGGTATTTCCATTATCAAATAACCTGTTGATTGTTCAGTCTTCAAAAAAAATATCAGAAAATAGTGAAAATTATCGGCTTGTTCTGCCCCAGCAGGTCAAAACAAAAAACAGAATGACATTCCACTTACTTAATGGCACAGGAGAGAATTGCAGCAAATCCTCTCATATTTTTTTTCTCCTTCTTTTTCTTCATGAGTGACGTAGTCTGGCCAAGTGCTGCTTAAAAAAGAACAAAGCTGCACAAGGAGCTCTGCGCTGTTCACCCAAAGGCGAGCGTTGAGGGCATAAATGACGCTCGTACTTGGCTACGAGTTTAGAACTGGTTTCCTTTACAGACAACAAATCTGCATCTGTATCTGAATTTTGAGTTGAGAAAAGAGAGGGTTGTGTTGTCTTGTCTCTTTTTTTTATTAATGGGCCCAGAGGAACAAATCGGGATCCTAATTAACAAATAAACAAACACTTAATTATCCAAATTATTGCTGATTAACCCGCCTAGCGGAGAAATCACATGTGGTGTCAGGCTGCGTATATTGTCTGTGTTTGCACTTCACCTTTTTTCGTATCATGGTATCATGAGCGTGGTCGGAGACGCTGTTGTTGCTTAGCCGGGTGACATGAATCTTAAAGCAGCAGCTCCGCTGTCAGTCAAACACGCTGCCTGTGTTCTGTTTGTCACAGAAAAAAAAAGATGGAATAAATTAAATTAGCTACATTCCCTGGTATCTTCTGCGTTTAAAGAGCCAAGGTGTTTACTCAACATTATTTATGTATTTATTCAGGTGTTGAGCTGAAATTCCATGTGTTTTTGATCAGTTTCCTTTGCACCAATATAAAGTGACTATTTTGGACTTTGTAGCGGCCGTTTGCACAAATTCCAAATTCCTACTGTAGGCCACTTAATCCGCAATTGTTTCACTGACCACTGAAGCGCCAGGCCTATTTTTTCAGCTTTCCTGCTATAAATGACAATAAATAGGGAATTTCTCTACAACCACAAAGGTTTTGGACTTAAACCTGGTATCGAAAGTAGCATGTGAGGTGACTACAGAAGAGTCTGAATCAGTTTATGTTGTTGTAAATACAATTTCCAGAGTTTAAGGATCAATAATATAATAAATAAATAAATAAATCATAGAAATGAGGATCATTACAGAACAGGAATATATTCTATAAAATGTTTAAAAGGAGGTTATAAAGGACTCAATTATATAATCACACAAACAGCTCAAAACTAAATTAAATATCAAAACAGTGGTTAGTTACAGCCCTACTACTGATATTATATTAATCTATTTATCTATTGTATTAATTATGTTGATATTTGATGATATATATTAATACTGTAACAGTAACATTGTGTTTTACTACAGATAAAAATACGTTATTTAGTGTTGGAGCTGAGGTTTTCCCATGCAATATATGAATAAAACTCAATGCTAAACCCGTATCAGGAGGTTGTGGATTTTAACAGGTTAATACTGGCTTTAGAAACCCAGTGTTGCTCAGAGTTTTGCCAGTACAGTAGTATTGGTAAGTACAGGATATTTTAGATTCACTGTATTTAAAATAATTGGAAACATTTGTTTTCCTGAGCACAGATATACCAAACCCAGTGTAATTTGACCATTGTTGGCCATTATTTTCTACCCGGAAGCTGTTCTGGTGCTGAAACAGCTGCTTAACAGCTTCAGTGTCTCACATTGCTGAGCCTTATCAAGGCCCAAATGTGAACAATTTATTTTGAATAGCACCACATTATTATGTGGGTATTAGTATCTGGAGGTGTTTCTCTATCTGTTATGTAGTATCTGCTATACCCACAAATCACATTAATGTTAAAGCATTGCAAAGTAACTTCTCTTTGAGGCAATATAGTTAAACTCCAATTTAACAGAGCAAAACAAGATATTTTTGCCTCATTATTTCTAATGCTTTTCAAACTCTTGTGATGATCACTAAGATTAAAAGTTGATGTTTTTTATGTGGTGCATTATTTATTTCAGTAGTCTAATAAACACAGTGTACTAAATAAAATAAATACATGGCATATATTTTAAATTTTGAAACATTTAATAATAGATTGTTAATTGTGGTGAAATCGCTGATAAAATGTCAAAACATACTTGTGAGGATCAGCTGTCTGTGTTACCATGGAAACAGGAACTTATTCAGTATCTGATATGAAACAAAGTAAGAATACAGTAATGGATGTTATTGTACTTTTGCTTTGTTTCACTAGGGCTTTTTGCAGTTACCATACAAACGACTATTATATTTCTCTGAAATGACACACATTTGAAATATTATTATTATTTAAGATATTTTGTCACATAACAAAAGATGCCTTGAATGTCATGTAAATGATAACTATTTTATTTTTTAACCAAAATTCAGTTACTGACTTTTTGCTTCGTAGGGCAGCGTTGATGTTTTATTTGTAGAAAAAATTGTTTAAAAAAAGAATGAAGTCCAGTCAAATTCCAGAATAATACAACACTTTCACAGTCAAAACTTCTATCAACCTATGCTTGCAGATTCCACCTGTATTTGTCTCAATCTCCCTGCAGAAACCAAACATACCGTCGTAAAACAAAAAAAGACACTTTACTTACCTTAGCATAAATAACCATACAGTAACCATTATACTATGATTGAACTGTTGCATACACTACGGTTCAAAATTTGGGGTCCACACAATTTTCCATGAAACGTCACACTTTTATTTACCACCATGAGATGTAAAATGATAGAAAATTTGATTACATTAGCCTTCTGATGCAATGAGCAAACACATTGTTCCATTAGAACACTGGACTGATAGTTGCTGGAAATGGGCCTCTATACACCTATGTAGATATTGCACCAAAAACCAGACATTTACAGCTAGTCATTTACCACATTAGTAATGTAAAGAGTGTATTTCTGATTAAAGTTATCTTCATTGAAAAAAAAAAACAGTGCTTTTTTAGAAATAAGGAAATTCCTAAGTGACCCAAACTTTTGAACGATAGTGTTTATATAAATATGAACATTACGTATATTATATAACAAGAAACACTTTACTTTAAGAAACATTAGTTGTGTGATAGTGGCTCTCACCAGACTCTTCTTAGCAGGCGAGCAGTTTGATTGGCCTTTGACTAAATCTTTGATTGCGGGATTGACAGAATCATTAGTGCCAGCGCATTCTGGGGTTAAAGGAAGAACACAGGAAGTCATGAATTTCCTTGTTGCTGAAATGTGCTTCACAAATAAACCCACACTGCCCTGGCCACCGGTCTCCGTCTAGACACAAGCTGAATAAAACATGTGACGGACCCCACAGTCCAAGTCCGGTGATTGAAATCACTTCCCTCTCCCGCTCCTGTATCTTTATTGGGCCTGCCAGCTCCAGAGGGCGAGAAATAAATCAGCCGAGCTGGTGGATTCATGCGGCGCAGGCTAATTAGGGGTAGGAGAGCTCCCCCACGCCCCAGAGTCACGGAGTCTAACATCTTAGCGTTGAGTGTAAATTCTTCCTAATGCCATCAGGTGCCACCTCTTACCAAGGAAGTGTAGGTTTTGAACAACTTTATTCCCAGCTCCCCTTTTTATTCTCATGCAAAGAGTCCGGGCCAAAGCAAATGATCCATGGATGGGCTGGCTATTCTATCATTCTTGCCCTTTCTGGCCTTGACCGAGTCTATTTCCATTATCCCACCAATTGATTCACTCTAGCGGCTTTCTCATGGCTGTGCTGTTAATGTAATTGAATATGGCGTTTTTTCTTCTTCTGCTTCTTCTTCTTCTTCTTCTTCCCCCACACTGTCCCCTTGGCATGAGTAACCCCACACACACATACACACACACATACACACACACATACACACACTCGCTCACGGTTGGCCTTCTCTTCCTCTTTTCTGCCAGACGTTGCCAGGGCCATCGAGCTGCTGGAGAAGCTGCAGGAGTCAGGTGATGTTCCCGGTCATAAGCTCCAGTCCCTGAAGAAAGTCCTTCAAAGTGAGTTCTGCACAGCGATCAGAGAGGTGAGTCACTGCTGGTCTGTAAACACTGACATCATGACTCATGTCTCCGTTACTCATCAGCCAGATTCTTGTTTTTCTCAATTTCGGATGACCTTCTCGGCCTTTCATGGTCCTATTTCATCGCGGTTTCGATTTATTTTATTTTTTGCCCCCTCAGAGTTGTCGTTTAAAGGGTAAGTTCACAATTTTTCAAGTCTGTGCCCAAACATTATATCTTCCGGCCATAATGAGAAACCTAATGTACTTTCAATGCAAGCGATGACAAAATAATTTGTAATTAAAAGTTTATGTGAAGATATGAGGCTTCTTTACTCGTCTAAATTATTATTATTGAACGGAAACACGCTGTCTCATCTAGAGGGATGTTTTCATTTGAATTTTAATTATGTTGTAATTAAATGCTTTTAATGGGGATCTTTTTTAATGGTCAGTATGAACAGGAGGAATAATTACTTTGTGAAACTAGTTTCAACGGAGAGACTCATCCTTTAATTTGCTCTTTCACCGGTTCATTCAGGGTTGATGCAACGTGGACTCATGACACAAAGTTCCCCCCTCGAGCCTCTGTTGTGTTACATCAATCAACAAATAACCGCGGCATAACGACAGTGTCAGAGATTATTGCTCCGTCTCCTGCTTTACCCGAACAGCAAAACGCAAGAATTTAAACAAATGATCTCGCGGCCCAAATGCTTTATGAACATTTCATTAACTTTCGGTTTGATAAGCTTGTTACATTGAATTTTAATTAGGCAAATCCCTGTTCGACGCGCGCTTCAATCCCATCTTAAAGGAACGTAATAAAGAATGAATCATAAACAGCACTTGTTTTTTATCCTCTTGTTAAAACGTTTCATTATCCACAAGCGCTCAAAGAGCCGGCCGCTGATCCATCATCGTAACGCCCTTCATCCCGGGGATTCTGCATATACACGTTTATGACGCGGCTGCACAGGCTGAGGGCTGCGGATCCTTTCACAGCAGGAGCAAGAAGGGCAAATGGGGGGGTGTAGACGCAGAAGTTTAAAGTCTAGCTTCACAGTCTTAACAGTCTAGAGAGCGACGGAAGTGGACCAGAATAAGTAGTGAGTGGCAGGTGAGGGGATAAGGTTGCAGGTGAGGAGCGGGAACAGGTGTGTGGATGATGGAGAAAGGAGGGAACGTCCGAGGGCAGCTGGTGGACAGCTTGAGGGTGGCAGGTGCGGGGAGTTTTGAATGAAATACTGAGACAGAGATGAGAGGACGTAGCTGCAGACTGCAGAGGAGCAGATTGTTACAGATCTTGCATAAGGTTGCCGAACCGATATCGAACTGATACCTGATACCGGTATCGGCCATCGGTTCAACGAATACTCTTACTTTAAGAGAAGAGAGAGAAGAGCTGCAAAATCTACAGCTTACAGCACAAGCAACTTAATTAAACATCTGAAATCCCACTACACTGCAGAATATAGGGAGTTTACTTATGAGACTCCTACAAACCACCAACTTTGCAACAGACGTTGGCTAATTGGGAGAAAATGTCCAGAGACAATCCCTGTGTGGTCAAAGTCACAGATGCTCTTGCTGGACTGTCCCTGGTCAATAATTTAAAATTCCAGTGTCCACAAACCCAGTATCAAATGCAAGTAATTGTACAAAACTCAGTCAGTCAGTCATTTTCTATACCTGCTTATTCCTCATTAGGGTCGCAGGGGTCTGCTGGAGCCTATCCCAGCACGTTACAGGCGAGAGGCAGGAATACACCCCAGATGGTTGCCAATCCTATCATGGGGCACACACACCATTCACTCACACACTCACACCTAAGGGCAAGAGTCTGCAATTAACCTCAGCATATTTTTGGACTGTGGGAGGAACATGAGAACCTGGAGAGAACAGACACGGGCAAACCCCACATAGAAAGGTCCCAGACCAAGGTCTTAAACCTGCAACCTTCTTGCTGTGAGGCAAGAGCACTAACCACTGCTCCATAACAAAATTAGGTCACACACTCATTGGACCACCTTTAGCTTCAATTATGGCATGCATGTGCTATGGCATTGTTTCAATAAGCCTCTGCAAGGTCACAAGATTTCTGTCTATCCAACATTGCATTCATTTTTCACCAAGATCTTGTATTGTTGATGGTAGATTCAAACCACTGCATAAAGTCTTCTCCAACACACAACAAAGATTTTTGATGGGGTGATTTTTGATCCATGTGAAAGTGATGTCTCATGCTCGATAAACCACTCCATCAAAGTTTGAGCCAGATGAATCCTGGCTTTGTCACCTTGGAATTTGCTCATTCCATCAGGAAAGAACCAACCCATTGATGGAATAACCTGGTCATTCACTTCATCTGTGTCTCATCATACTCTGATGCACCAACCATCACTCTGGTTCCCCCTTGTCCTTCCAGTCTTTAATAATTTGTTTGGACCAACAATGGACCAATATTGGTTCAAACCAACTAAGATGTCCAGTCACTTTGCTCTAAACTCTAAACACATGGACAGTTTAGTGGTTTCTGAAATCACCTTAGATGTTTTCTCTGCTTGATGCCAATGATTTGACTCTTCAACATCTTTTCCACAACCACAGGGTGTGTCTTTCAACATGGTTGTTTAAGAAATGAGAAGCTACTCGTTGCATCAGTTGGAGTCAAATGACTTATGGCCACCTGACTTTTTTTTGGTAAGGCAATGTATAGGTATATATCATATAGTGTCCTGCCTGTTGAGATATAATATAACGCTAAGTATTTGTTAAGCAATGTGTGTACAGAGCAGAGAAAACAGATGACAGTTGCCATGATGGCCTTGGTACTGCAAGTTAATTGCAAAGAAAATGAACAGGTAATTTGTCCTGGAATGAAGGCAGACAATTAGCGTACGTGGGGGGGGTATAATTGTTGCACCAAGTTTACCAGTCACTATATGATGCTCCATTATACTGCAATTATCATGGGGTGATTGTTCTGGCAAACTCAAAACATGTTGACTTTAACCGGGCTGAAGGAGAGATTCAGTAAAAAAAAAAAAGAAAAAGTGAACCCATCCTGTCTCACGTTAAAGTCGACCTGAAGTATTGACTTTTTCAGTATTTATCTCCATATTCCTCTAACCTTATTAGAATGTTTTTAGTTGGCTGAATGTAAAAAAAAAAATGTTAATCATGCTTTAGTTGCCAGGAGGGGATACTGGAGGAAGATATATTAGATGAACTGGCGGTGAACGTTCTGCAGATTTGTGCAGTATAAACATTTCTTTTTCTTTTTTTATTTGCTAATGCAAATTAGTTTGTGTGAGCATTATTTTTGGAGACAACAGAGCTCCAAAGACCTGAATCTGAAGTCGGAAGGCATTTCAAAAGACCGTTCGAGGATAGTTTGGAAAACAGGGAATAGGAACTGTGACCTTAACAATATTTGACAGCCGATGTGACCTTTGTAGCCGCTTCAATGCAGTCACTTTCAAGATAGTAATTAGTCTAGCAGTGATGGGAAACAACAATGCACATCCTAAATATATTCAAGTGCTGTATTGTACAGTTTTTAATATACACTACCGTTCAAAATTATTGGGTCACTGAAAAATTTCTTTTTTTTTTTTTGAAAGAACAACACTGTTTTGTTTTTCAATGAAGACAAACTTAAACCAATCAGAAATACACTGACTATTCTAGCCGCAAATGTCTGGTTTTTAGTGCAATATCTACATAGGTGTATAGAGGCCCATTTCCAGCAACTATCACTCCAGTGTTCTAATGGTACAATGTGTTTGCTCATTGCATCAGAAGGCTAATGGATGATTAAAAAACCCTTGTGCAATCATGTTAGTGCAGCTGAAAATAGTTTAGCTGCTTAGAGAAGCTAGAAAACTGAACTTCATTTGATGAAAGCAAAGTATGAAGGAAAAAATCTGTGTAATTGGAGAACACAAAACTGACCCCAAACTTTTGAGACCAATCATATTGTGTATTTTGCTACATTCATTTAACTGTTACTCAGCAGATCATGGCTTTACATACAAAGCATGTGATTAGCTCACGAAATATGAAAGTTGGGTAAGTTTCAATGCAATCTTTTCAACAGAATCATATGGGTAATCCATCACAAGCTTGTGTCTGGTTATAATAAGAAAGGAAGGTTCCCCGACAATGGTGATGACACCAGTTAGGAGAATGGCTTTTGGCAGCAGATTACATAAAAAAAAGAACCCTGACATCATTGCAAAAGTGAAAAGAAAAGAAGAATGGACTCCAGTCTCCTCCTCTCAATGGGTCCAGCTCCTGCTCCTGCTCCTGCTCTGCTCGGGGAGGCCTGACCGCATTCACCGTAGACTGCACATCTGGCGTCCGGCTGACTGACCCATGTCGGTGCCAGTCGCTGGAGCACAATGACGATGATTCTCTGCATAAAAAAAAAAAAACTTCAGTGCAGCAGCAGCAGTGGATGCACATCGCCCAGAGGCAAAAGGCGCAGACCACTTCGCTAACAAAGAGACGGCTGAGGGCAGTCAGGAGGGAAGCCATCAGAGATGCCCTGCATGCGATTTCATGAGCAGCAGAGAGCCTGACTAGGCTTTGTAGAGTCAATAACAGGTTTTGAGAGGCGATGATGCAATAGCTTTCCTCTGTGGTGCTGAGCCAGCTGGGGGAACAGGGTTTTAAGTGCACACTGTGCATACTGTACTTTATTACTGTTATTACGCAGAGCATTAAAGGAGTATTGGAATATTACAGTGCTTCGACAGCTGTGTCCTCCTATGGTCTGTTTGCACGGCGAGCGATTAGGAGGCGGCTCGCAGTGGGAAGTGGGAGAAAGCAGCAGTTAGGTTGGATTTAACGGGCTGATTTGCAGGAGAGCAGCAGAAATCACTTTCCTAGCCAATGATCTGTCCTCTCACACACGGCATCCTTCTATTATACTGAACAGGCACAGAGAGGAATGTTTCCAATATCTTCCGTCCCATTTACTCACCGACTTGTACGTACACTTTAAATTGCTGCCAACCGATTTCCAAAAGCTATTCCAACATATTTCTTGTCTTCAAGCAGGGGACATATTCCAAATATGTTTTGATCGTATCATCTTTCAGAAGATCCTGGTTTCCTTTTTTGTTGAGTTTGAGTACATTTATTTAAAACAGGGACAATATATATTAATGAACTTATGGAAGATTATAGCCAACGGCTAATTCCCATCCTTAGTCTCCATTTGCCATTGTTTATGGCATCAACATGAGAATCAGGAAATAATTACAAAAAAGAATCAGAAGATCAATACGATTTTATTTACAATAAGATATTGGAGGAGATGCCAAATTCGCATCATCTTCTTATATGTATGTATTATCATTTTTTAAATTTAGTTTTTCTCTGAGCAGCCATAAACGCACCATGTTGGGATAGATACATTTCCACTTTTTAATGTTTTTTAAATTATCCTGATCGATGATGCTGTAAATGATGGAGTACTTATCTCAAGCAATTCTGAAAACCTTAAGTTAGTTCTGTAGTAAGATACAGAAATAAAAGAAAGCTATATGTGGTTTGCAGCTTTATTAAAATCCTGTAGAATGGTTCCTTAACACAAACTATCTCCTTCTATTATGAAGCCTCTATATTTTTTTCCTATTTTGGGCTGAATCTCTCAAATTAAAGTGGAAGTATTCTACTTTTTTTGTTTTAACTTATCATTATGAAGTGAATGTTGATTGCACAACAACACCATCATTTAGATGTTTTCCATTTTCCCTATTAGACAAGATTCAATTTAAAAACAGATTAAATAAATGATAAAACTCAGGTTTCCAACATTACTCCTCCATCCCGACAGCAGCAACTGCTGCAATTACATTTTTTTGTGCAAAACGACAATGTTACTTAAGCTCGGTTATTTGTATGCAGCGCACATCATTATAACAGCTTTTGACTGTTCATAATTTCAATATAGCTTTGTGACAATTCCAGTTTAGCGCTTTAAGTGAGCCTGTTTATTTCATCTCTCCTGTTTCTAAAGTGGAGCTGATCATTTCTTCATGGAGCCGGGCTCAGACACAACACCTGTTCCGGCTCAAAACCCCTGCGTCCATTCTGATCACACTCACCTCTGTGACATTTCATTATTGCAAGTGACCTTTCTTTCAAGCCCAGACCTTATGTTATCTGTAACATCGTTCCTTCCTCCTTACACGTTGGTGGTAACTCATTTCACAGTCCGGTGGGTCAATATAATGCCTGACAGGTATAGAGTCATATTAATCCTGTTTGTAAAGTCAAAACTCTAAGTCCCACTCCAAACCTGAGCCAATAGAATCCACATACACACACTGAACATGAAGCAGCTCTTGTTAAAGAAGTCTTGTCAATATGATGAATTCATGGCAGTGAAAGAGCCTGTTCAGCAGCGTTGGGCCAAATGACAAAGAGACAGAGTGTGAGCTGGTTGTCTTTCACCGCCGCGTTCATCAATGCCAGTGAGGGGGGGCGGTGGGTTGGAGGATCTCGGGTCTGTATGTTAGTATCACTGAATCAGCCTGAATGAGTTGTCAGGGTCAATCAGCCTTGCAAATGGAAAAGGAAGGACACAAGACGAGATGACTAGAAAAGCTAACCAGCTGGAAATAATGGAGAGTGGGAATTTCATCGTATATTAGGTTAGCGCGTCCCACTCGAACACAGGAAACAGCGGAATATAAAAAAAAGAGAGAGAGACAGAGAGAGAGAGAGAAAAAAGAAACAAAAAAACAGGTCGGAGCGATTGCATCTTTCATCAGCTTTAACACCGCGGCTGATTTTCCACTTCAGCAGAGATTTTCAATCAGCATAATTCACCGGAGTTTTATTTTTTATATATATAGAATGCAGAAGCGGCGAGGGTTCATGTTAATTCCATACCGATGCTTCCTGCCTCCAGGCTCGTATTAGGTTAAAATGATGAAACGCACGTTAAGTCTGTGCAAGTTCTATACTCTGCTCCTGCATCACAGATGTAGGGAGCTAGGTCCTGTGCTAGTTTCCACCCAGTTCCACTAGGCTAAGACCTCTCTGTTCCCCATCCCCCTCTCCTCCTCTTGTCTCTCTGACTCAGGGGGAAGTGGAAGGCCCTGGTTACAAGCAGCGATGTCACATCAGTCGCCCTGCAGCCATCCAGCCTCTATTCTCAGGCTCTGGCTCCTCATAGGTGCCAGCGCTGCCCCGCTATCAGGCATCTCGCGTGCCTGCCTACGTGTTCCACCACTAAAACCAGGAGAAAATGTAGAAGAGGGTCGTACTGTTGGAGCTAATGTCGTGGAGACGGCCAAAGAAGAGCAGGGTAATTGAATAGATGCCCTGCGGGACGCACAGCCTTTTTAGAGCTAAGTGCGGCCACAACAAGAAGGGAGTGACATCCAAAAGCACACATAGATATTGTTAGGCATGTTATTCAGGCCACTGTATTCAGGTTAAATATGTAGAAAGATATTGAGTGTCTCGCCTCCTTTAGATGCCGGTGGTTTGGCATCTGCAGTTCCCCTCAGCTTTGGTTTTTCAGCCTATAACCAGTAGTGAAGTGTAATTTTTTACTGTAATTTTACTGTTGTGCTGTTTTTTGTATGCATGGGTCATTGACAAAAATGGTGTAAGCCAAAAATCGTGGTACCAGATAGTTTAACCCTAAAAAAATTAAACACATGTAATCAACTAGTTTGATATTCTAGGTGGATTCTATATTTCAAATGTATCATTCTCTTTTGGTTACACCATATTGTGTCAAAAAATCACATAAAATATTTTTTGTAAAAAAAAAATGATACAAAGGGACTTTTAAATAACAATATCCCAATATAAACACATAATGTACATTTTGAGAGATCTGATAAATGCTTCTTAAAACTGTATTTTAAAGTTTTTGATTTTCTCATCTTGGCAAACTGAAATTTCTTTTGGTCCACTACATTTCATGGTGGGCGACACCGTGGTGCAGGGGTTAACGCTGTTGCCTCACAGCAAGAAGGTCGCAGGTTCAAGACGTCCTGGGTCTGGGACCTTTCTGTGTGGAGTTTGCATGTTCTCCCCGTGTCTGCGTGGGTTTTCACCGGGTACTCCGGCTTCCTCCCACAGTCCAAAAACATGCTGAGGTTAATTGGTGACTCTAAATTGCCCGTAGGTGTGAGTGTGTGAGTGAATGGTGTGTGTGCCCCATGATTGGCTGGCCACCATCTGGGGTGTATCCCTGCCTCTCGCCGTAATGCGCTGGGGTTGGCTCCAGCAGATCCTTGCGACCCTAATGAGGAATAAGTGGGTATAGAAAATGACTGACTGACTGACATTTTCTGGCAATTATCTCTACTTTCTGTTCCTTATACAGTTTGGAAATTGACATTGTTACTTGCATCTTTTCATCAAAATCTTGCATGAAAAATAGCCTCTTGATTGTGTTGTGGCGCTGTTTGCAACATCCAACCAATCAACCTGTGGTTCAGGACACGCCCACTCAAAGAGGGCGGGCTTATGTAAATTGTAGCATTACAACAATGGACAAACAATGGACACAGAGACAGAATGGGAGCCTCACCCCTCCTGTTCCAGCAATCCATGGCTGTATTTGGATAAATTATCTGAGTTCAAAAAGCCTAGAACAATTCAAGGACAAATTTTAAGTAAGAGCATGCACAGTACTGCAGAGAGCTCACACAATATGGACACCAATCACCAATCAGCTCTGGAAAAAATGGGACCACTGCAAAATTATCAGTTTTTCTGATTTTACTACTTATTGGTATGTGTGAGCAACATTTTGCCCTCATTTTTCATCCCAGTTTTCATGCGTCTTGTCATGCTCTCCATTAGTCTTTACCATTGTTCTTGGGTGACTTTATTCCACTCCTGGTTCCTCTTTAAGCAGAATGAGGTGTACAAGTGTTGGAATTCAACAGATGCTGGAATGGAATGGCTGGAATACATGTAGAGATACTGATTTCAGAACAAAAAAATGTAGTGGCCTCTTATTTTTTTCCAGAGCTGTATATTGCTTGTGAGCACGGACATTAATATAGTATGTCTATATTCTTTATCATAATGGCACAACCCAGAGTAAGATTAAGCTTAAGTAAGATTCTTTATGTAGTACTTCTACTTTTACTTTTCTCCTTGCTGCTGATGCTGTATTTCTCAGTCCATGATGTGGATCCGTGGAATAGTAAGAATCCTGCGGTGGGAATATGGATTTCATCACCTACACGCACACAAGCTTACATCTGCATTACGCACAAGATCGGAAAACTCCACGGGGTACCTCGAAAACCCTGCAAAAACAAGTTAGAAAACCCATCACTGATGCAGTTTGTGAGCTCGCTCTCCTCCGTTCCCTCTCGTGTACCAGATGCCGAATATCGCACGAGAATCGCGGCTCTCTATCCGCAGACGTGCTGTCACGTTCGAGATAGAGATGCAGCATTTATATAACCCGGCGTTGTTGATTTCTTTAAGCAGGAAAAGGCGTTTTAAGGTGAAAGGGAGCAGGTGCGGTGTCCCCAGGCTGTGCATACGCGGCTTCGAAAGGTGCAAAGGTCGAACAAGTCCTTGGGAAAAGGAATCATTTTTGAGTGCGTCCGGAATGCAGTTTTTTTTTTTATTATTTTTTATTTTCCCTCCGAATGAATCTCGATGTGTTGCAGCCAGAGCTCTCAGGAGCTGCTCATTTTGGTCTTTGAGATTCGCAGAAAACAAACAAGGCAACAGAAGCTCAGAGGGACGTATTCTCGCCTCCCCGACATCCCCACACAGAAATATCTCAGGGTTTGCATCCTATAAGCACACAGCCGTTTGATGGTGTTGAAACTGTGGCGCGTCAAAGCTACCCGGCACATTCGCTTCCAGGCAGGCTGCCACGCTTTGATGAGAGACATCATCTAGTGAGTGAAAACATGATTAAAATTCATTTCTGAGCCACATGTCATAGATGAGAGTTTTGATTTATTTTTTGTGCCGAGAGGGTTCCCCCCCCCCTTCCCTTTTTTGAGGAATGTATCATTAGCTTGATTGAAGTTTGATTGCTCATTTGCTCAATTAAGTGCGACCGCTCTTTCCTGCAGTTTATGTTTCGTCGGGCCGGTTACACCAGCTCAGCAAAAAAAGAAAAGAAAAGAAAAAAAATTCCTCTGAGAATTTTTTTTTTTTTTTTGCAATCAGCCCATTCATCTCAATCATTGTTTTAAACCTCCATACATCCACTCTCCTGTTATAGTTGTTATTTATGTGACTGAGCGGAGTTTTTTTTTGTCGAAATCGAATTAAATGGCCGGATTCAAAAGTGCTCTCAGGGAAAAACAGGTGCTTTGGCCATTAAGGATATGTCGCCGTTCAGAAGCATTCTTCCTGGATGGTTTCTTTCTTTTTTGTTTTCGTCCTTTGAACAAGCCCGAGCTGTAAGGTGTCTTTAAAAAACATGCAAGAGGAAAGGTCAGCTGCCTGCACCGATTCTCTCTGCCTCAGTGAATAGACAGAAAACCGTTTTTTTAACAAAAGCGGACACACCGCAGCATAAACTATTATCTCCGGTTCTGCAGGTTGCTTTCTCTCTTTATAGTCACGACAAGCCTCTGTTTTCAATATCAATAATAAATATCGTCTTGTCTGAGAGTTTAGATGCTGATTTCTCTTCCTCGCTGGCTGATACTCTGCTGATGAGTCTTAACACCGCAAAGTGTTACAACGTATTTGCGAAATTGATGAAATCTCCATTTGCATGTTTTTGAGAACATAAAGTAGTATACTGCAAAAACTACAGTGCTGTTCAAAAGTTTGGGGTCACCCACACAAAATGGTGTTTTCAATGAAAAGTCACACTTTTATTTACCACCATGACTTGTAAAATGAATAGAAAATATAGTCAAGACATTGACAAGGTTAGAAATAACGATTTGTATTTGAAAAAATATTTTTTTTTCCTTCCTACTTTGCTAATGTCAAAGGAAGGTCAGTTTTCTAGCTTCTCTAAGCAGTTAAACTGTTTTCAGCTGTAATAACATGATTGCACAAAGGTTTTCTAATCATCTATTAGCCTTCTGATGCAATGAGCAAACACATTGTACCATTAGAACACTGGACTGATAGTTGCTGGAAATGGGCCTCTATACACCTATGTAGATATTGCACCAAAAACCATTTACGACATTTGCAGCTAGAATAGTCATTTACCACATTAGCAATGTATAGAGTGTATTTCTAATTAGATTGAAGTTACATTCATTTAAAAAAAATGTATTTTTCTTTCAAAAATAAGGACCAAAATCAAGAAAATTTGAAATAAGCTAAAATATCTGCCAGTGGAATACAATAATTCTACTCAATGTTGGACTAATTGTACCAAAAACAAGATATTTTGCAGTGTACTGGTAGTAATAGTATTTCTGTTACTTTACAGCAACTATGGGCCTGTGTTTTCCGTTAGTCAGCCTGCAGTAGGCATTTTTCAAAGAACATCTTTGTTTGAAAATCAAGTATTTGAGTATTTTTTTAACAACTGTCTCTCTCTCTCTCTCTATGTGTTTCAGGTGTACCAGTATATGCACGAAACAATTACAGTCAATGGCTGTCCAGAGTACCAGGCGCGGGCCACAGCTAAGGTATGACAAAAAGCTTCCACAAAAGGAGTTGGCAGGAATTATCTGTTAGATCTTCACTAGCTCATATGAGCCATCCTTAATAGACAAGAATATATATATAAATTATTGGAGTTTTAAAGCCAGACCAGTGGAATTAATGAAAGATTGATGCCCTTTTGATACAGGGCAATTAGAACACAGAAATGGTGCAAATCTTTTTTCCATCTCTAAAAGCTTCCCTCACATACACATGCATTTATAGATTTCTTGTAGGTGCACATATTCTTTTCCCAGTTCAATTAGTATGCTTAAACGTACCGCGCAAGGTCAAACAAACTAGTTGTCAATAGGAGACGGGCTGACAGCATACTGATACTGCAGCACTACAGTAAGGTAGATTCCAGTTTACTGTCTTAAAGGCCCCGCTCTTCATCCTTGTGTCAACACTTCCCTGCGACTAAATCTTCCTGTAGCTAGTCCCACGTAATATTCGCCCTGAATCAGCAGATTAGCTGCCGCTAGATTTCCATCTCCTTTTTTTTTTATTCGGCTGACACACATTCACTCCCTTATCAACGCCGCCGTTCCTTGGGCACGTGTCCCGTATCGCAGTCTCCATGAAAAATCCTCCCGATCGATAAAAATGTGAAAGCGTATTTGTCGTGATTGGCAGGCTCCCTGTATCCCGCGGATTTCTTTATTTTTCGGTCCGCTTTAATCGGTTTTGTTTGCTGCGCGTCGTCTATAAAACATCACATCTGTGTCTCAGGTGAAGGATGAAATCAGAATGTTGGATTTGTAATGCAGAGGAGGAGGAGGAGGATGAGGAGTTATGGAAAACAGGGGGATGAGAAGAGATCACCTAGCTGGCCTTCAGTGGATCAACATCCAGCTCGACCCACATGCTTTTCACTACTTCAGTGGGAATGAGGGAATTGTGCGTGTGTGTGTGTGATAGTCCAATCCTTCAAAAGATGAAGTGCTTTGCTCTGCGGTTGTTTTTCCACTTAAGCTCCACTCCAAGCACAATAATGAAGTCTGGTGTATTGCAACCAAACACCTGGTTACATTTTTTTTTCATTTTGGTAAATGCGTACAATATTTGATATTTTTTTTTTTTTTGCCATGTTCACCTGCTTCTCAACAGGATTTACAGCATAGTCGTCATTCTGAACAGTCCAAACTAACAAGGTGATAGTAAGAAACAAGTTCCACAATTCACAGTATTAGCAAACATGTATATACTTAACATTATAGCCTAAAAAATGAAATAGTTTTACCTTATGGGGATATACCATGTGTTCTTGCTTTGGTAAAATCCTCCACAACATCATCAAAGTGATTGTTCAGTTCTCTCAGCTGCTGTTAAAGAGCCTTCAGTCCATTTTGCTTCATCTTAGTCCTCAATGCATTTTTTTAATCCTGGACAGTCAGAGAATGAGGCTCCTGCTCCACAGCTGGTGACTGAGTCAGAAACAACCGTGACGTATTACATTATAAATGCTGAAGTGCTTTGCTCTGCAGTTGTTTTTTTCCACTTTAGCTCCGCTCTGAGCACAATAATAAAGTCCTGTTGCCACTCTGATGAATATTATAGGGGGCCAGGAGTCAATCAGCTCACGTTAGCAAACTCTATGTTTATAACTATTGTAACTCAATTTTTACCAAAAATAGTCAATGTATATATAAAACCACAAACACGTGACATGTGTTTGTATGTGGTGACATATGTTTGTACACTCACCGGCCACTTTATTAGGTAGACCATGCTAGTAATGGGTTGGACCCCCTTTTGCCTTCAGAACTGCCTCAATTCTTCGTGGCATAGATTCAACAAGGTGCTGGAAGCATTCCTCAGAGAGTTTGGTCCATATTGACATGATGGCATCACACAGTTGGTGCAGATTTGTCGGCTGCACATCCATGATGCGAATCTCCCATTCCACCACATCCCAAAGATGCTCTATTGGGATCTGGTGACTGTGGAGGCCATTTGAGTACAGTGAACTCGTTGTCATGTTCAAGAAACCAGTCTGAGATGATTCCAGCTTTATGACATGGCACATTATCCTGCTGAAATTCTGACCCTACCATCCGAATGTCGCAGCAGAAATCGAGACTCATCAGACCAGGCAACGTTTTTCCAATATTCTATTGTCCAATTTCGATGAGCTTGTGCAAATTGTAGCCTCAGTTTCCTGTTCTTAGCTGAAAGGAGTGGCACCCGGCGTGGTCTTCTGCTGCTGTAGCCCATCTGCCTCAAAGTTGGACGTACTGTGCGTTCAGAGATGCTCTTCTGCCTACCTTGGTTGTAACGGGTGGTTATTTGAGTCACTGTTGCCTTTCTATCAGCTCGAACCAGTCTGGCCATTCTCCTCTGACCTCTGGCATCAACAAGGCATTTCCACCCACAGAACTGCCGCTCACTGGATATTTTTTCTTTTTCAGACCATTCTCTGTAAACCCTAGAGATGGTTGTGCGTGAAAATCCCAGTAGATCAGCAGTTTCTGAAATACTCAGACCAGCCCTTCTGGCACCAACAACCATGCCATGTTCAAAGTCACTCAAACCACCTTTCTTCCCCAAACTGATGCTCAGTTTGAACTGCAGGAGATTGTCTTGACCTTGTCTACATGCCTAAATGCACTGAGTTGCCGCCATGTGATTGGCTGATGAGAAATTAAGTGTTAACGAGCAGTTGGACAGGTGTACCTAATAAAGTGGCCGGTGAGTGTATGTGTTGACATGTGTTTGTATGTGGTGACATGTGTTTGTATGTGGTTCACATCACCTCATTTAGGACATATAGACATTGGTTCTAGCCTGGCTTTTACCAGACCTCATATCAATGTAGATTGGTAGATTGGGAACTGTTTTTTTGTTTGTATTGGAGGCGTGGAAAAGCCCAGAGGATGTTACAAATATGTCTGTAGCTTATAGCCAATCACATCAAACCTGATGCCTGATGACAATAAAATAGTTTAGCGCTAAAAGTTGCTCATTTTTCAAAATAATCTTGTGGTCTAAATGACTTAGAACACTTTCTAAGGCATTCAAGACCTCCTTGTTTCTGGGTCTGGGACCTTTCTGTGTGGAGTTTGCATGTTCTCCCCATGTCTGCGTGGGTTTTCACCGGGTACTCCGGCTTCCTCCCACAGTCCAAAAACATGCTGAGGTTAATTGGTGACTCTAAATTGCCCGTAGGTGTGAGTGTGTGAGTGAATGGTGTGTGTGCCCCACGATTGGCTGGCGACCATCTGGGGTGTATCCCTGCCTCTTGCTGTAACGCACTAGGATAGGCTCCAGCAGACCCCTGCGACCCTAATGAGGAATAAGCGGGTATAGAAAATGACTGACTGACTGACTTCCTAAGGCTGGTCAAAAGTTATTAACTTTTGTCTGCCGCCATGTTAGATCCACAGTTATCAACAAATTCGCTTTGTGTTTGGTCGTCGTCTTGCTGCACCCTCCCCTGTTCTGTGATTGGCTCCGTAGATAAGGGAAAGATTGGGTCCTTGGTGTCCAGATTGAATTTCACAGCAAAATGAATTTGTGTGCAATAAAGGATGGGTATACCCAGGCTGGTTTGGTTCAGGAAATGGTGTAAAATGTCGATCATTTTTTTCCAAAGCTGAAGATTCAATCTCTTTTTTTGTCCAGACCAACAGTCCACAACCCAAAAATCATCAGTTTACTATTATAGACGACTAAAGAAACCAGAAAATTATGAGATTTGAGAAGCTGGAACCAGAGAATTTGGACATTTTCTTTTTAAAAATCACTCTAATCGATTATCATAAGAGTTGGCAATTAATGTCGTAGTTGGCAACTGATTTATTAATCGACGAATCATTGCAGCTCTACAATTCTAATATACTATACCATATCACATTTGTAGAAGTTGGTTTGCTGGTTCTCGGTCAGTTGTGATGTCACAAATCCTGCTCTTACAGTACATCAACCCCTTTAACTCTGATTTAGGCTGAGCACAGAGAAACGTCCCCTTTTCGGCAGACAAATGTGAAAACTGCCTCCTAGTGTCAAACTGCACATACATCATTCTGCATCAGTGAAGCTCAAACCTCCGATAAGGAGATAAAACACATTCCGGGGCGAAGGGGAACTCTAAATAAATAAAATTCACGTGGGTGATCTCGCTCTAGCGGTGCTGGTAGAGCCGTTTCCGCCTCCTTCCGGTATTTAAGCGGACTTATCGCCTCCAGGCTGTAATTAACAAACACAGGAGTGGTATCGATCCTCTGGCCCCTTAACTCCCAGCGAGAAGCTGGACGAATGTGTTTGCAAAAGAACGCGGAAGAAACGAAACATCTCCTATCACCGGCAATGAAAAATATCATCAGTAAAGACAGATTTTTACTAAGCCCAAAGCATGATGGTATGATTGAAGCAGCCTTAATGCATCGCCCTACTTTCCTTTCTTCGCTGCCGAACTTTGAGAACTCGCTGCTGCACTACTGTTTCAAAAATTGCATATCCACCGGGCAATTAAGCACACAGCGATTATCCGGAGTTTGCTTAGCTGTAGGGACTCTCTCAGCGGGGAGACTGGATCGTTTTTTTTTTCTATCATCTCTAAAGATACTCACAAAAGGCTCCACCGCAGCGTCAGTAGTGCTCTGCGAGTTCTCATCTCATTTAAGTACAGTCTAAAAAGGAAAAGAGATGGCTTTGGAAATCGGACGCAGGGAGCAATAATGATGAAATGAGCGAAATATGCTCGTGCTCCTCTGCCTCTCGAGTGGCTCGGCGAGAGGCCGCGGATCTCCTGAAGGTTACGGTCGCGCGCTCCGCCTCAATAACTCGATTCTTTTTTTGATTGCTTCATTAATTAGATCAATTCAGCCTCAAATTCCCTCACCCGAGGCCTTTATTACTGATCTTAAAGAGAGGCAGGGCTATCGGGGGAAAAAAAAAATCATAGCCGATGATCAACTGATTTTAGATTGAGATTTTGCCTCTCATGTGTGAGCGTCGCTGGGCCATCTGCCAGTTTTTTTTTTTTTTCCCTCCCCTCCGTTCACACAAACCCAGATAAAGTTGTGAAGGTCGATGCGCCGCGAGGCCCCGCGAGGTGACGTTTTGCATGCTGAGGAGCTGCCTTTCAGCTTCACAGCAGGACAATGTGGTTGGGTGGGTGGCGGCGGGGAGAGGGGAGTGGGAGGAAGGGGGGTGGGTGATGACAGAATGAAAATAGGAGGAGGACAGACAGAGGAAGAGAGAGGAAGTCAGGAGAATACATAACCTGATTAGAACGAGGGAGAGAGAGAGAGAGAGAGAGGGTGGGAAGGAGGGGGGGGTGGGTTGAGGAAAAAAAATTATTTGAGCAGAAATCAATGCGGATATGAATGAAGACGTATATGAATATGGAAGAGGAAGCGGAGACGAGCACGCCGCCCCCCCAGAGGGAGCGTCGAAAGACCTCAAAGTGCCAAGCTACTCCTCTGCTGCTTGGGAATTCGGACACATATCGGCGAAAGCTTCTGACAGAACTCTCCCTCCGCTGCTTTTTTATTTTTTCCCCATACTCCCCCTTTCCCCAAACTACCTCGCACATCATATCCAAATGATGACAGCGAAGCACCTGTAGCAGGGCATCTGTGGATAAGTGTGGGGGGGGGGACCGGGCGTATTTCTCTGCTTTTCTGCCATTAGCCATGGCCAGACTTGGCTAACAAGCTCCTGCCTGCTTTGTTCTCGAGGTACAAAAGGAGTACAGAGCTCAAAGCTCAAAAGAAACCGAGCCGGCAAGCAACCGCAAGCGGCTGCTGAAGACGCCGAGGGGTGAAAGTCATCTCGGCTGCTCCTCCACTCTGAACTCCAATGTGTTAATCCATGATAGAGTTTCTCAAAATCCCCAAAAAACCCTGACTGAATCTTAATTCTGCGTAACAGTATTAAAATTAACTCCTTCCTTTGGAGTTATTTCGGCTGTCGCGGAGAATAAAAGCGAGTGCAATTTCAGTTTCAGAGTTGTTAAGGACTATTTTTCTTGACGCACAAAAAATAGTGACAGCAACTTTAAATTTTTCTCTAAAAACATGTGAAAACTCACGTGTGTGCGTGCTCCCTCATTCCCTTTCCAGCTCATTAGATACTTATCTGTTTTTTCATAGACTCATATCCAAGGCGTCCCAATTATAAGAGCATATTATTCTTGGCTGAGATAAGATTCAACATGTTTAAAAGCATCTGGGACATCTCAAAAACCCACCATGACAGACACCAGAACAGATTCTATGTCTCAGTTCTCATTCTTGGCAAATGTTGTGTAGTCTGCACCGGGCCTAATCATCTTCATTATTATACCAAGAGCTAACCTTGGACAAATGAGACTGCTTATGCCAGCACTTTTCATAATGAGGGATACATTTCCCACGATGCCTGTAACAAAGAAACTCTTGATTTCTCTTACTTTGCCAAGATGATGAATGAATCACGGAGGTTCGTTCTTGACCAACGGGAATAATAAAAAAGCTCAAAGCACGTCTTCATTAATGTATATTTCCAAACGCTTTTTTGTGTTCTTTCACTAATTCCCATTCTTGAGTCAATCTGACAGATTTCCTTGTATTAGAAGATTTTTCATTTCTTAGTTGAGTACAGCTCCCGTAGGAGGATTATGACGTGACGTCCCCTGTTCCTGGACAATACAAGGTCCCCACTTTGTCACCACACACACACACACATACACACACACACTCATTCAGTGCACACACGAACAATCCCGGCCTAATTAAAAGTCTAACTTCATGTTCACCAGCTTCTCAACAAGATTTACAGCACAGTCATTATTCTGAACACTCAAAACTAATACACGCAATAACAAGAAAACAAACCGCGTTTCACACAAGATTTACAGCAGGTAACAACAACACAACATGTTAACAACAGAAAACACAGGCTGCAGGTTATTCAATTAAGCAACAGCATAATGTTTTCTCCTGTGTAATCAATGATACAGGATTTATAGCCAGCTATAAATAAAGCCTAAATAAAATAAATAAAAAAAAATAAAACCTACACCAAACTCAAATGAGAGAAGGCAAGTTTATCTATACAGCACATTTGAACAACAAGGTAATTCAAAGTGCTTTACATAAAACATTAAAAGCATTAAGATACAATTTAAAAAACAGTTGATTAGAAGGAAAACATTGAAATTAATTAAAATGAAATACGATTTAAAATCAAGAAATTTGAATTAAAAACAAAAAAACAAGCAAAAAAGGGGAAAAAGTAAAATCCAAAATAAAAACTAGAACAAAGTTATAGTGCCGTGGAAATAATGAAGAAGTGATCAGCAATAGGCAGCAGCAAACAGAAAAGTCTTCATCTCCGACTTAAAAACACTGAGAGTTTCAGCAGATCTGCAAATCTCTGGGAGTTTGCTCCAGATCTCTGGGAGTTTGTTCCAGATCTCTGGGAGTTTGTTCTACATCTCTGGGAGTTTTTTTCCAGATCTCTGGGAGTTTGTTCTACATCTCTGGGAGTTTGTTCCAGATCTCTGGGAGTTTGTTCTACATCTCTGGGAGTTTGTTCCAGATCTCTAGGAGTTTGTTCTACATCTCTGGGAGTTTGTTCCAGTTCTCTGGAAGTTTGTTTCAGATCTCTGGGAGTTTGTTTCAGATCTCTGGGAGTTTGTTCCAGTTCTCTGGGAGTTTGTTCCAGATCTCTGGGAGTTTGTCCAGATCTCTGGGAGTTTGTTCTAGATCTCTGGGAGTTTGTTCCAGATCTCTGGGAGTTTGTTCTACATCTCTGGGAGTTTGTTCCAGATCTCTGGGAGTTTGTTCTAGATCTCTGGGAGTTTGTTTCAGATCTCTGGGAGTTTGTTCCAATTCTCTGGGAGTTTGTTGCAGATGTGTGGGGTGTAGAAACTGAACGCTGCTTCTCCCTGATTAGTTCTGACTCTGGGAACAGAGAGCAGACCTGTCCCAGACCATCTGAGTGGTCTGTGTGGTTCATAAGGGATCAGCACATCAGAGATATGGTTAGGCCCTAAACCATTCAGTGCTTTATAAAGCAGTAAAAGTATTTTAAAGTGCAAGGACCTCAAAACTGAAGTGATGAGTGATTGCTTTAGTCTTTGTGAGGAGAAGAGAAAAAGCCTCCAACTGACTGACAGCAAGATGTCACACAAGTATAAGTATTCATACACATATGCTAACTTTATCGACTAAAATAAAATAGTTTTACCTTATGGGGATATGCCATGTGTTTTTTGGGGGGGCAAGATCCTCCACAACATCATCAAAGTCAATGACTTGTAAAGAGCCTTTAGGCCATTTTGCTTCATCCTAGTCCTCAATTCTTTTTCAATTCTGGACAGACAGAGAATGAGGCTCCTGCTCCACAGCTGGTGACAGTCAGAAACAACCATCGAATATAAACATCCGCGCCGCTGCTGGTGTATCAGTTAGCGTTAGCATTAGCTGTGTTGGTGCACGCTCGTTCCTCCTCTCAGCCCCTCCCTCTCTGGGCTCAACAGCCTCCGTATTTTATACATAATTTCAAATGTGAGGAAACTTTGGTTTAAAACCCCTGCCAGCCTGGTTTCATGACTTATCTTTCATTCGTTGTTTTAGTTGCAGTGTGCTGCTCTGACTCCAGACAACACATTTAGTGTCCTCTATCGGCCATCACGCTTATTGTTATTAAACTTCTGATTCTTTAAAGATTCAGTTATAGCAAGGATCTCCAACCCTGGTCCTGGAGAGGCACTATGGGTGCAGGGTTTTTTTTAATTTTTAACCAAGCAGTAACACACCTGATTCCAATAATTAAACCACTAGGGCCCTTGTTTACGACTTTCATTAGTAGAATCAGTTGTGTTACTGCTTGGTTGGGACCAAAGCCTGCACCCACAGTGGCTCGCTAGGACCAGAGTTGGAGACCCATGAGTAACAGCAATAAACAATTTCATAAATCCCTGTTTTATTTTTAATAACAGAGACTTCATGAAGAGGCTGGCATATTGACAGGGGGCCTTTATTTATCCATAAATCTGTGGAATACTTTGTCAGAGAATGACTGGGGTCTACTGGCATTATTTTGTCCCAGGCGAGCTGCAACGTGGTCTTTCTCCTGTGGAGGGACTCTGGCTTTGGAACTGGCTCCCCGGGGGCCCCCTGAGCTCTGGGGCCATGCAGTAAAACATCCCTGACAGCTCCCAAGAAACTCCACTGATAAACTGTTTCATCTCATAGAAGGTTAAGTTTAGCTCTGGGCCACTTTTACACTTTTACTCTGAATGCTATGCATCACAGGAAGAAATAAGCCAGAGCTTTAGTGGCTTAACTCGGGGGAACAGGAGGGTCACGCGGTGTAAACTGTGCAGAGCCTTTATAACACTAAACGCCACCTTGCTTCTCTTCCATCAGGCCACCGTCGCAGCTTTCGCGGCCAGCGAGGGTCACTCCCACCCGCGGGTGGTGGAGCTCCCTAAGACGGAGGAAGGACTCGGCTTCAACGTGATGGGCGGCAAAGAGCAGAACTCTCCCATCTACATCTCCCGCATTATCCCCGGGGGCGTGGCCGAGAGGCATGGTGGCCTGAAGCGAGGAGATCAGCTACTGTCTGTCAACGGAGTGGTAGGTCATTCAATTTGATGTCACCTGGCAAGAAAGTCTCTCTCTCTCTCTCTATATATATATATATATATATATAGAGAGAGAGAGAGATAGATAGATAGATTCCCTTATTTTTTTAATAAAAAGCACAATTTTTTCCAATGAAGATAACTTTAAACTAATCCAAAACACATTCTATACATTGCCAATTGATTATAATTGCATTGGTAAATTACTATTCTAGCTGAAAATGTCTGTTTTTTGGTGCAATATATATATCTAAAACTATCACTCCAGCATTCTAATGGTACAATGTTTGCTCATTGCGTCAGAAGGCTAATGGATGATTAGAAAACCCTTGTTCAATCATGTTAGCACAGTTGAAAACAGTTTAGCTGGTTAGAGAAGCTAGAAAACTGACCTTCCTTTGACAAAAGCAAAGTTTGAAGGAAAAAAAATATTATTTCAAATACAAATCATTTTTTCTAACCTTGTCAATGTCTTGACTAGATTTCTATTCATTTTACAACTCACGGTGGTAATTAAAGGTGTGACTTTTAATGGAACTTTTAAAGCACAAAATTATCTGGGTGACCCCAAACTTTTGAACAGTAATGTATACTGTATACACTGAAGTTGCACCTAAAATTTCGGTTAATTACACATTTCATTTGAACATTTTTAACTTTAATCATGGCACGGATTTACTGTGGAATATTTCTATCCAGTGTTTCATTCATTTTTCACCAAGATCTTATATTGATGGTGTCGGACCACTGCACAAAGACTCCAAAGCACACCAAAGGTTCTCAAGGTGATGAAAACTTGGACTCTGTGGTGACCATGTGAAAATGATGTCTCATGCTCACTGAACCACTACATCACAATTTGAGACAGTGGAATCCTGGCATTGTCAGGAATTGGCAAGAAACAACCCATTGATGGAATAACTTGGTCATTCACTTCATTTGCTTTTCGTCTTACTCTGATGCACCAACCATCACTCTGGTTCCCCATTGTCCTTCCAGTTTTTAATAATGCGTTGGACCAACAATGGACCAATAATGCGTTCAAAATAACAAAGATGTCCAGTTTCTTTGCTCTAAATGTTTCTTCGCTGAGTGAGACCCTGCATGGACAGTATAGTAGCTTCTGAAATCTTAGATGTTTTCTCTGCTTGATGACAATGATTTGACTCTTCTCAAACAGACTTTTTCACAACCATGGGTTGTGTCTTTCCACATGGTTGTCAACAAAATGAGAAGTTACTACTCATTGCATTAATTGGGGTTAAATAACTTATTGCCAGCTGAACAATAATCACCCATGTAACAATTATCCAATAGGAGACTCTTTATCCTTAGTTCAATCCAGGAGGTGACTTTTTTTTGATCATGCAGTGTATATTGGAGAGAAGTTAATGCAGATAAGCCTTTCAGTCTCTTCTTTTTCATTATTTTTTTGGAAGCTTTTCACACAACGAAGCTGCATTTGATTTCTACTTTGATACGTGAGTCAATACTTCATAGATCTGTACGTGTCTTGCTTGACAAGAAACAAATTATACTTCCACAGCAGAGACTCCGTTGCCCATAAACCTGCTCATTCCCATGTAATCTTGCAGGTTGTTTAAAAAAAAATTGAAATGGAATTTTAAACGTTTTTTCAAGTCTTCAGAATTTTCCACATCCCTTTCTCTCTTATTCGGTAACCCTGCAGAGCGTGGAAGGCGAGCATCACGAGAAAGCGGTGGAGCTGCTGAAGGCGGCCAAGGACAGCGTGAAGCTGGTGGTTCGCTACACCCCCAAAGTGCTGGAGGAGATGGAGGCCCGCTTCGAGAAGCTGCGCACGGCCCGGCGGCGCCAGCAGCAGCAGCTCCTCATGCAGCAGCAGCAGCAGCAGAACCTGGCCTCGCAGCAGAACCACATGTCGTAGGTGAGGCGCTTCATTGCTCTGAGGGCGAAGGGGATTTCATGCATTTTAAAGACTAGTTGCAAGTGTGTGTGTGGGGGAAATAGCATAAAAGCTGCAGAGAATTTGTTAGGCCAGGTGGTGACCGGGGGGAACCAGTATTGGGTCTGGGGTGAGGGGAGGGGACAATAAAAAAGTTGTTAAAGCTCAGTAATTATTTAATAAATTAATGATGTGTGCAAATTAACAACGAACCAAATTTGAAAGAACACTTCCACTGTGAAATACGATATGACACGACAAAGTTTCTAAGTCACTTAGAAATTTTGTTATTTTTGAAAGAAAAGAACTAAAGATAACGTTAAACTAAACACGAATACACTCTATAAATTGCTAATGTGGTAAATGACTATTCTAGCTGCAAATGTTTTGGTGCAATATCTACATATGTGTATAGAGGCCCATTTCCAGCAACTATCAGTCCAGTGTTGTAATTGCTCCGTTGCATTCCGTTAAAAGATTCACGACTGGAACGGCGTTCCGTTAAAAAAGGAGAAGAAGCTCCCTGTCAAAATCCCATGTTAAATAAAGAAAACGATGTACTAAAGTCACATTAGCTACATTATCCGAGTGCTGGAACAATTACAGTGACTCGTTTCAGTGTAATCTACGCTGTTTCTGTGTCTGTGCCGTTTGGCACGGAGCGACAAGTCTGAGCGTGTCTCTGGTTGCTATGCAACACGAGGCGAGCCAAGCTAAACAAATGTGTTTCTGGTTGGACATGTGGTTATCAGCATCGCTAATTCTGATTGGTTCAAACCACACGTGTTTGCTCTCACCGAGCAAACTTATGTTGGTAAAATGCAGCGCAAAATATACAACTTCTATTATTCATTTTTGAATTGCTATATTGAGCTTAAGTGCCTATTTGAGACAGACTTATTTTATTTCAGAATTTTATTTAACTGAATTTCTGTATTTGTTTTACATTTTTGAAGGCAGTTTACTTTATTTATTTAACTGTATTACTGTATTTGTTTTTTTCTGAATAATGCACCTGGCCGAACGGGTTTAATGTGCTTGACCTTTACTTTTGGATTTAATTCATGAAGCACAGTTCACCAATAAAAAATTGGATTTCAGATCTTCTCTTCTTACTGTATTCAATTGATTAGTCATGCACTACAATTTTTTTATATCCTAGAATTCAAATTCTTTATCAGGAGACCTTTAGCAGATATGACATTAAAATGCGATTAATTTGATTAATTAATTACAAAATCCTGTGATTAATTCAATT
The DNA here is from genome assembly GCA_030544235.1 of Lepturacanthus savala. Classification (NCBI taxonomy): domain Eukaryota; kingdom Metazoa; phylum Chordata; class Actinopteri; order Scombriformes; family Trichiuridae; genus Lepturacanthus; species Lepturacanthus savala. Next base: position 9,334,367 of record CM060474.1, read on the forward strand.
ACATTTTTTAATCGACTGACAACACTAGTCAGAAGGCTATTGGATGATTAGAAAATCCTTTAGCAGGAAACAGTTTAGCTGGTTAGAGAAGCTATAATAATAATATAATTATTTCAAATGCAAATCATTATTTCTAACCTTGTCAGTGTTTTGACTATGTTTTCTATTCATTTTACAACTCATGGTGGTCAATAAAAGTGTGAGTTTTCATGGAAAATACTAAATTTCTGGGTGACCCCAAACTTTTGAACAGTAGTGTATGGGCAAGAAGTTGATAAGACACTCAGTTCAAATGCTAAGTTTAGATGATTAGCTACTTTACCTTTGTGTCCTTCCAAAACGAGGAGTCCACAGGTAGTATATGCAATCCTGTTGTCAAATAATTAGCTTCATAGCACAGAAGAAGATGAAGAAGATAATAAACAATAAACATATTGAAATGAACAGATGGTGCGATTCAGCCTCCATGCAATGTTATTTTAGTCTATATGCATGCACTATAGGAAAGCCACTGTAAACAGGACAGATGTAGTTAACAACTGGTTCTCAGTTGGTGCTTTAAAAATCACTATAATTGCTTTATTTTGGCTTAGAGTCCCAGTCTGGGCAGCTGTGCCTGTACTGGACAGAGGTCGAGTTGAGATGGACACAGATTATCTTTCAGCATGGATTTTTTTTTTCTTTTTTTTCTTTTTTTTTTTTGCATGTGACAGACTTTTGGACTTGAAATGCGATAAATCAGAAACAGATCGGGTGTTTAATGCAGATACAGTCGTCTGTGGCCTCTGGCTCGGACCTTCCAGCTGTTTCCGTTTCAAGGTGACCGTGGCGTTTCCTTTTTTTTCTCCCCTGTCAGAAAATCACGCCTGCGGAATTATATCTTTTGAAACATATATTCCAAAAACTGACTTGAACTAAAAAATATGCATACCTTCGAATGTATTTTTTCCTGATCCGTTTCTGTTTTGTGTTATTGATTATGAAGCGTGTGTATATTTCACGAGCTGCTGAACATGTAACAAGCATACACATACAGATGGAAGTGGAAGTAGGTCCGACCTCTGCTTGTGATATTCATTCGCCATGCTCTGCTATTCCAGGCGAGCATTTTTTTTTTTACAGGCCGCGTGCAGGTAGAAGGCCTTTAGATCACAGCACGGCGCCTGAAACCTCAGCGGTATAACGTGATAACCGAGCGGCTGGGCTCCTCTGTGCAAACATAAGGCTACCGCTTCTCCTGTGTTCCGCCGGCAGTTCTTTTGTAAAGGCTGTAAATTATTCAAACTTAAAACCGATTACATCTGTAGCCGCCGCTCTGCAGGTATGCGGATAACAGCCTGCAATGTTGATGCTTTGCAGTGTGCAACATGATGGAAGCTGTATATACAGTAGTGTTCACAATAATAGCAGTCCAATGTGACTAATCAAATTAATCCAGGTTTTTACTATAGGTTTTTTTGCTACATGGCAAATTTACTAGTAGTTGCAGTAGATTCTTAGAAAACCAATAAAAATCCAGCATTCGTGATATGCACGCTCTTAGGACTGGGCAATTGGACAGTTAGTTGAAAGTGGTGTGTCTGCATTGACTGATTTACAAACTCAAAACTATTTTGTACAAACTTTTTTTGTTTCTCGGATTTAGCAATCCTGCGAATCACTAAAGTAATACTTAGTCGTATGACCACAGTTTTTATAACTGCTTCACATCTGTGCGGCATAGATTAAACCAACTTGTGACACGTTTCAGATGTTATTCCACTCCAAAACCCATTTGCATTTCTTGGATTTATTTCAGAAACAGCATTTCTGATGTCACCGGTTCTTGATTGGATTAAGGTCCAGGGATTGGGCTGACCACTCCATAACATTAACTTTATTGGTCTGGAACCAAGATGCTGCAAGTTTGTGTATGGGATCATTGTCTTATTGAAACACACATTTCAAGGGCATTTCCTCTTCAGCATAAGGCAACATGACCTCTTCTAGTATTTTGATATATGCAAACTGATCCATGATCCCTGTTATGTGATATCTAGGCCCAACATCATAGTATGAGAAACATCCCCATATCATGATGCTAGGACCACCATGCTTCACTGTCTTCAGAGTGAACTGTAGCTTGAGTTTGGGGGTCGTCTCACAAACTGTCTGTAGCTCTTGGACCCAAAAAGAACAATTTTACTCTCATCAGTCCACAAAATGTTCCTCCATTTCTCTTTAGGCCAGTTGATGTGTTCTTTGGCAAATTGTAACCTCTTCTGCCTTTTTTTAAAAGAGGGACTTTGCGGGGGATTCTTGTAAATAGATTAGTTTCACACAGACGTCTTCTAACTGTCACAGCACTAACAGGTGACTCCAGACTGTCTTTGATCATCCTGGAGCTGATCATCGGCTGAGCCTTTGCCACTTTGGTTAATTTCTCTATCCTTTCTGATGGTTGTCTTCCATTCTTCTGCCACGTGCCTCTCCTTTTGCTCCCCATTTTATAGTATATAATTTTGTGCACCTCTTTATAGGTTTTCCCCTCTCCAATCAACTCTTTATTCAAAGTATGCTGTTCTTCCGAACAATGCCCTGAATGACCCATTTTTCTCAGGCTTTCAAAGAGAAATGCCTGAATCACCTGAATCACACCTGGTATTTCACAAAATTGATGACCTCACTGATTGAATGCCACACTGCTATTTTTTAACTAGTTTTTTTCAACTAATGGCCCAATTGTACAACCTTAAGAGCATTCATATGGTGGGTCTTGTTGGGTTTCTGAGAATCTCCTGCACCTACCGGGAAATAGCCATATAGCAATAAAAAATATAATAAATACCTGGATTAATCTAGTTAGTTACACTGGACTGCTATTATTTTGAACACTACTCTACCCCTGCTTCAAGACAGACTGTGCAAATAGTCCAAATTTAACAGGAAGAGCCTCCAGTCAAGCTACAGCAAACTCCGAGCGAGTGAAAATAGCAACACTTAAAAGCAAGAAGGAACTTTCCTGACACGAATCGAACCGGTAAAGCCGGAACACATCATGCTTTATGCCTAATTCCACCCAGACTTCTCAAATTTGGTATGCCTACACCCCCCCCCCCCCCCACACACACACACACACAGCCCCCCACCCCCCGATGTATCGGAGGCAGGCATGGGTCCAAGATCTCCGTGGCACTGCCCGTTTGATGCTAAATCCCCCAAGCGTATCTCTTGTCTCGCGTTTTGGCACGCCGCAGCTTGGGAAAGGTATTTGGGAGCTTGTAACAGTGTGTTGTAGCAGAGCCGCAGACAGGGAACTGAGCGGGGGGATCATGTTATATCAACGCTGTCATGCCCGACCGCAGAGATTTGCTTTAGGCAGCCAGGAGGCTTCAGAGCAAGTGACACGCACAGACAGAAGAGAGTGCAACACGAGCCTGGTGTTAATATCCCTCGCTCTCTTGATTGTGCCTGTTCTGTTTGGAAGCTTCTACATTTTCTCAGCTTGTTTCTTCTTCTTCTTCTCTTTGTTTTATGATTGGCAGGTTGTTCCAAAAGAAGAAGAAGTGAAGGCGAGACGTGGACCATCCGTTTTGCGTGCGAGGATCCCAAAGGAATTTCTCCGTTTTGTTTTTTTTTTCAAAAAAAAAAAGAGGAGAAGAAGAAGCAACAAGTAGAAGACTCTTTCCTCTTCCCGTTCAAGCGTATGCCGCCGATCACTGAGAAAACAAAGAGCGCTGTCTGTCCATACTGAAAATTGGTGCTTTGAAAAACAAGTGTGAGGAAGGCTAGCATTGAAAGTCATCCATCCTACCTTTGTATTCCCTTTTATACGTTGCTGTTCTTCTCCCTCCCCCTGGATAGTTTGAGATTGTGACTCTTCCTGAAGCTCCCTTTCCTGTTTTTGTTTTTTTTTCCCGGTTTTAAATCATCCATTTTTGATTGCTTACTGACACCCATTACGCTGTGGCACCTTCGACCATTTTCCCGCCATAGATATCATCTGTACAGTGGTGTTTTTATTAATTCTTCAACTGGTGCTTGTTGTATGGATGACCATTGTTTTTTTTGGTTTTGTTTTGTGGGTGTATGCGTGAGTGTGCGTGTGTCCTGTTTTTGGAGAAATGTGAACTCTTTTTTACCTTCTATATTGTAGCAAGAAAAGATTTTTGTATCCTGTAGGTGTAGCAATAACACACATTCTTCAGTTTTACATTTTCACGACTTAAAATTCCTGATCGGACACGTACACAGTTTGTGGGATAAGTGTAAATCATTGTAAAGCAAACTGGGTCTCATGCACTGTAAGGCAGCTTCTGAGTCCAAATCTATCCTCTGTGCCATTTAAAGAGATTATTGATTTACAGGTGGTATGTACAATTAATGTGCAATAACTAGGATTACTAACCCGACTTTGTAAGCTACTCCCAACTGAGATTCATCCAGAAAGTATATGATACAGAGAGATTTTTAACGTGGCTCATATCAGTCCTGTTCCCGACAGACATACAGAATGTCTCCCGTTTTCATTTGAGTGGGGATGTAGTCGAAAATAAGGGAGAGTTATTATTTTATTTTTCAATCTATTTTATAGTTTATGACGAAAACAGAGATTTAATATAGTTTTATTGTTCCATTCACTGCAAATAATGAAATCCTAACAAGTGGAAATGTCTTGTATTTGGTGCAATATTGAGTAGGATTATCTTATTCCGTTGGCTGATGATGAGGTTTATTAACATTTTCTTTAAAAAAAAAAAAAAAAAAGCATTAAAATCTTGAAATAAAACTAACACAATTTCACGCAATATTGAACTAATTACAAATACAAGACTTGATGATTAAATTGATTAAAATTAAGCACAAAACTTGAAATAAGCTTAATTATCTGCCAATGGACCAAGATAATTTCACTAAATATTGGACAGTTAATTACGAATAAAGACATTTTACCTAGTAAGATTATTTTTTTGTTGCAGTGTTTAAACATTACAGATTATTATTTGAGATCTATTCATTGTATAACAGCTGAATATTAGCAGCACATAGTCCATGTGGATCTGTTCCCTGCGTTTCTGTTTTGACAATCATTGTGAACGGCGATGAAATATTATGGGATGTTTTTTTTCTTACCATTATCCTTCCTCTCTCTATCTGTTAAAAAAAAATACATGTTTCCCTTGACAACCGTGCAGTATCTGGACTCCTGCTTATACTGGCACCGGATATAAAAAGTCATTTTCAACCAGGGTGTGAGTATATTTTACCGTCGCCTCCATCTTCATCCTCGGGTGCTATAAACGCTTTTTTTTCTGTCGTTTGTGTCTTTTTGCACTTCACTTTCCCGGAGATTACTCCTGGGTCGATCTTTGTGTTACTGATATCCTCTCGTGTTGATTCGGTTTTTTTTTTTTTCTGTAGGTGGCACTCTCTTCTTTTGTTTGTTCAATCATAGATGCTATCACCGCTCTCAGGCTGTTTCTTCTTCTATTCATCCCCAAACATCACCTCTCGTATACCGGAGGAGTTTGGTTTTCTTTTTTTTTGCCCTAACCAAGTTTTCATGAAAATGTCACGGAATAATTACTTTTATTGACAGAAAGTGAATGTTTCATCCATCACCTTCAATGTGTTCTGAACAATTAATTCTAATAATTAGAGATAAATTCTTTCTGGATTCATAAAGCTGTGATATGTGGCCACATATTGACTGAACATTGACATATTTCCTAAAAAAAAAGAAAAAAAGGAAAAAAAAAAAAACCTCTTAGCGCTGCGATCTACACCATGCCAAAGCTTTGGTGTTAGGTGGCCACAGTGCTGAGGTTTTTATATAAATCTCATCACTGGATATTTAATATGTTTTTGTCCCTTATTTACACTCTAAAGCAGAAATCTCAATACAACAGATCCATTTTTGTATCTTTAAATCACAGGTACTCTTTCTTAATTGATTGACTTGCATTTTTGAAGCTGATGGTCCTGTGCTTACCGTAAAAAAAAGACAAAAAATACAACAAATTGTTGATATGCAATTGTTATACATACTATATTTGTATAAATAAATCTATGTGCTTGTGTACAGTGATCATTGTGTTGACCCTTTTTTTTCCCGTCACTCATGCAGCGTCTTTATGGAATCATTAGGATAAGGCTGCCTAGATTTTATATATATATATATATATATATATATATATATAAACGAGTCCAACCATCAATGAAATGATCCTACTTACTTGAGTAGCGTGTGTGTGTATCCAATGCTTGACATATTTTTCTGCATCATAGAGATCCTTTTTTGTCAAAAAAAATATTTTAAACTGAGCTGAGTGAAATGTTCCTTTGCAATAAAGCAATCTCTTGGTAATTAAAGCTGCTGTAGTTAGAAAAAAAAACATTGGAAAAAAAACTGCCAGCCTCATCCTTTGAAGGGGCAATTTGGCACCCGGGCATTTCATATTTTTTATTTGCTGCATACTGAATAATTATTTGCAGAGAAGTAGATAAGAAATATAGATGAAAAAGTGTGAATGGTTTGATGTGTAAAAAACACAGAGGACAAGTCTTCCTGAAACATATTGCTGGTAACAAAAAGCCCACAGCCAACTTGATTCAAAGCTGGAGAAGAATTTGTCAATGTTGGAAGCAGGAGGGACCCACGATCTGCTTTAATTGCTTGGAAGTCTAGTTTTTTGTTTCTATTTGTTGCCCTTAACTAATCCATCTAATCCAGTCGTAATATACGCTTTAAAAATACCGCCATCTACACGTAAAACACTCATTTGAAGTATGTAAACTCTAATCAGGTTGGTATTCCAATGAATTCCTGGGTTTGGGCTTCCTACAGGACAGATGCTGTATTTGCGTGTAGCATAAATAAAAGGTCTTAAAAGAGGATTTAGAGATTTGACAGTGGATCTTGTCAGTTATCTTAACAATCGCACCACAGCTTGTCACTGGCTGTCAGCGATAACTGCGGCTGCTGGAGCGGTGCGCCCAATTCTCTCTCCGAAGATCCGGCTGTGTTTTTAGCCTCGGGACGGAAAGTCGATGGTCTTTGTTAGCCCGGCACAAAGACGAGGCACTGAATCACACAAAGGGACTCGTTGCGAAAGGAAGATGTCGAGTTCAGTCAGAAGCAGCGCAGCCGCAACGATGTGTGCACTAGGAATCTCGAATACTAAAACCAAGACCGCAGCCTTGAAATGACAGAATATCAACGTAGCTGACGATTTTCTCACTCATGTCCAAGACTGTTAATCAGGTGTGATCAACACCTCAGTAAAGAGAATATAACACTTCAGGATCACATGGCAACCACCATTTATCATAACAAAAGGCTCAGTTCTGATTCCTTGGAGTTGAGACAAAGATGAAGTAGCTGCATGAATGCTGCTATAAGACTCCCAAGTTATACTTTTTAATATATAGTCATCCTATTAAAATAAAGGCCTAAGTCTTTGACTTTTTGGCTTAAACCATCTCTTGATGATGCTGCCACATCTGGTAAAACCACCTTAATCCTGGGTTGAACAAGGACAATGGCCATTATACTTGGACCATTTAATTTTTTGCCTAAGTCAAAGTTTTTTTTGCCAAGTCAGGAAATAGTTTTACGACGGTGTTTCAAGAACCAAGAATCTATGGTGCAGATGAAGCTCTGGACACGATTTTTCATTTTTCATATCCAATTTCTACCGATGAGCGATAAAGGCTAGAGGCTATAAGGTCTCATAGTAATTTAGTCTAAATTTCACAAGTTGTACTTTAATAATAATTTAATATGAAGCGCCGCGCGTATCGATAAATTCTATAAACGTCGAGGCAAACATAAAGACAGAAAGGAAGCTCCCGGATCTTCAGTCCATTAAACATGTGTCATCGCCTCATCGAAAATTCGCCACTTAAAAAAGTCGTTGAAACTGGATGTGTTGGAAATGAGTTACGTTCAGATAAAAACTGGATAAAAATCCTGACCAATTTGATTTACCTGATATTAGTTTAATTTAACTCCAGGTAATGTACGTTTTGAGTTTGCTCTATGGAATGAAAGGACAAATGATTCATAAATGTAATATTCTCCACATTTCATAATGTTTTGTGTTATTGCAAAGTGTTATTATCCGATTCTTATCTTCTTTTTTTAAACTTCTAATTACACCTCTGTGCCCTCAAATAGCAACCTGTATATTATTAACACTTCTTTTCAGTCATGCCGCTAACAGCATAATTACATGGGCTACACCTTATGACAGTGAGGTCACATGTTGTCACTGTGTAGCTGTTTTCGTGACCAATTCTCTTATTGCAGTTTGGCAGAAATGAACATATTCAGGATTCATCATATTCATCTGGCACATACACATGAACACAGACACAATTCATTCACAAGCATCAGATTTGACCCCAAAACAAGAATAATGCCACTGTGCTGGAAGGAGCTAAAATAAGAGTTTAGCTCCTTCAGAATACATGTAAATATGTGCAGAAAATATAGGAATTCATATTCAATGTGCTTTATAAATGTAAAGCATGGCCACTTGAGGCTGAATGTATGTATGTGAACACAATAGAAATGACATGAAATGTAGCCTGCAAATCTTAAATCAAATCTTAGGAAGCTCAATTTTCATCACTGAAAAGTGAGATGTAGTTGACTATAAGTAGTTTTTGGTCTAGTCAGGGTGTTCAATCTCTGACAACGTTGGCATAAAAATACTTCTTGAAACCTACACTACTGTTTAAAAGTTTGGGGTCACAGAGATTTCCCTTATTTATAAAATAAAAGCACAGTTTTTTTATTGAACATAACTTTAAACTAATCAGAAAGAGGCCCGTTTCTAGCAACTATCACTCCACCCTTCTAATAGTATAATGTGTTTGCTCATTGCGTCAGAAGGCTAATGTAATACAATTTTCTATTCATTTTACAACTCATGGTGGTAAATAAAAATGTGACTTCAAGGCAGTTCCAACATCACTTTCCCTGAGGGCAGATTTAACTCAGTTTAACAATAATTCCAGAGTAAATTCCTCTCCAATTAGGTGCAAAATGCAGGAATAACCTTCAACAGACACTTAAATGAATGATTAAACAAAGCCATTAAATTTGATTGTTAAAATGTACACAGCTATTGTAGCTACAAGTGATATTGCAGGAAATAGAAGAAACACCTCTCTCTTGTGGTCTCTGACAGTACTACAGTGCTGGCCTTGGCCTACAATGCTTTGTTCAGATTCCAATTCATAATTAATGGATAGTAAAAAAAAATGATGAAAACTAACTTTCAATTTCCTTTTTTTGTGTATGTGTGTGAAATCTACAACTTCAAAGTGAAGCTTCGGTGAGTTTTTGCGTTTGTGACGCTCCGGTCCATGAATCACAGCCAAGAGCGTAGCCAATGGAAAATGGCATCAGTGACATTTGGAGTGCTGTACACAGCCGTGGAGGTTAGTGTAATACAAGCCGCTGCTGGAATGCCCACTATGCTCCGCGGTGCTTCGGGACAGGGAGCGAGAGACACGTGGTGACGGCCTGCGTCTGCCTGCGGAAGACGTTGCAGCCAAAGCTTTCTTCTACAACTGCAGCGTTAGGGAGTGCTGCAAGGGATTGACGGACGCACGTATGGGCAAATTAAATCTGTACCCTGCGCCGCTTTAGAAGGGAAATGATTCATACGAAAGTGAAAACTCATTTCCAAATGAAACTTTGATTCAATTTAAAACTCTATGCCGCATTTAGTCAAGTGCAAACATATTATAGGGCACTTGAACTTTACTTGAGTATTTCCATGTCATGCCAATTCATATATCTCTAGAAAAAGAAGGACAAAAATCACTTTGTTGCAAGTTTGCAGTGATGCAATATAATGCTACAGTGTTATCTATCAATGGGGGTAAATAAATATTAGAAACACCTCTGTAATAACACGATAAATCTCCACAGCATCCTCAAACATAATGGCCATAAAGCTGAAATGTGGCCTCTTTAAAGCTGCATTAATCTTAGCAAGGTGCAACTAGTAAATGAATGTATCTTTGAGACACTGGCTGTTCGATCAGTGTATGAAATATTTAACATGTTTTCTCTAGATTAAATCACCCAACAGCATGTTTTAAAGTATTTAAAATTAAAAAAAAACACTACTCTGTGTTTACCAGCTGCAACATTAAAATGCTGAATGGATGAATGCTAATGAATCATTTATACAGAAAACAGTGTTATAGTCTAACAATCTGTACACAATTTGCAGAGTTCATTCTCCCTTCATAAATTATTATCTGAACTTCTCATACTTTATTAACTAATAGGAGTATTTTGTGGGGATTCTAAGGCTATTTCTTCCGCAACTACAGGCAAGAAAAGCAACAGCAGAAATAGCTAATGCAGCCGAGAAAAAGAAACATAAGGCTCAAGGTTATGACGGTGTTGTGAATATGTTTTATGAGATGAATCTTGTGTGAAAAGTACATAGAAAAATTGAATGGAGGAGAGATTTTCTTTTCTATTTACTGTATTATGACTAAGACAAAAGCACATTTGAGCAACATGGTATTAAGCAATGTTTTTTCTGTTTAGTACTTAAACTATGACTTAAAAAAAGGATCCATTAGTATGAGCACTGGTTTTGATCAAAGAAATGACGTAGTATCACCATATAACCCCCGACCCCCACCCAAGTCACACAATAAGCACAATTAGAGGCCATTTGTTCTGGTGTTGATGGTATAATCAAGGGTGTTAATGATGACTCACATTTGGTAGGAAAGAACAAACAGGTACACACACACACACACACACACACACACACACTGCTCTATCCCCCCAAACACACTCTCAGGCACGTTAAAAGTACAAAGAGACTAGAAAAAAAATGATCAAAACTGCTTTTATGTTTTAAACTCACTGTAGCATTTCTATCGCTACTTTACTTACACTGTTTTTTACCACGTTTAGCAGTTTTGTTTTGCTTTTTTTCTCATTTGAATCTGTTCTCTGATGCAGAAAAAAGAAAAAAAAAACAATCTCCATCGGGGGAAAAAACTGCCCTTTTACGCTGCTGTAATGGCTCGTCTGCGGCGAGCCACATGAGCAGCAATGTCAGCAGATGTCAGATGATTAATGGTATCAGCTGACCTCATCAGTTCCTAATGCGATCTCCACACCTTGTTAGCTGGAGACACTCTGGACCCGACCCCTGCTCCAGACAGTTTTGTCAAATATAATAACCCATTTGTTTAGATTTGCATGTGTTCATTTTCATGCAAATGCCCAATCACCTGCAGCCCGAGAAGATCAATTTTAGCCGTCATCATTAAAATAAGGTCATGCATTTTCTTGGTGCTACCTTTAAATAAGTCTCTACACTAGTACTAGCCTGTGTTATAATGATGGTAACTGCTCCCACTATCAGATATTTGTTAAACTTTGTTTGTTAAAACTTGTTTCACTGAATAAAACTTGTGCAAATTGCACATTTTTCTTGTCATGTTGCTGTTTCAGACAGTGTTTTCTTGTTGCGATCCATGTTTGTAGCATTTCCAGCGAGGAGCACCACCATTAGTGTCTGTTTCGGTGCTGCTTTTGCCCCTCGAAATGACAAATTTTAGGAATTTTATACATGATCATGAAGAAAAACAAAGTGGAAAAAAAAAGTTGCTTCAAAAGAAACCAAATGCACAAACTTTTATACAAAACAATGAAAGATTTAATGGTCATAACAATAGCAACACAGCTTAAATACCACTTCATGTTGGAATAATGCACAATAAGTCAGCAACAGTACAGTAACTGTTATAATTAAATATGTCTCATTGGGTATAATAGCATGTATAGAATAAATGGGAATTTATATTACATATTTACAATCTCATGTACAATATAAAAGCTGCGAGTTTCTTTGGCACAGTTCCTTCCTTCGGATTTGCACAAAAACTAGTTCTTATCGCTTCTCGTTGCAAAAAACGCAGCTGGTGTTTTTTGGTCAAGTACGGCGCCCTCGCCTGCGGTGAACAATCCCTGCGAGGTTCTCCTCTCACAGGACGTGGTAGATGGGCCTGGACCCGGGGCTTTCCGGCGTGCCGGGCTGCGAGTCGGCACTGCCGGGGGAGAAGGTGGCCATGTCCCTCAGAGCGGCAGCTGGGCCACAGCTGGACTCCGCCGAGGACAGGCGGTCCACGATGCTGGAGAGACACTCCAGGCTGGAAGTGCCGCCGGCTGCTTTGTTGCCCAGACTCTCTGGTTAGAGGGAGAAAGAGTCAGGACTTGAGCAAAGTGATGGTTTCATCTGATACAATGGCTAAAATGTGACTTTGAGACAAACAAAAATGGAGAAAATAACAAAGAATTTGTGTAAAAATGCATGAGTATAAGTAAATGAAGGCATATTTATCATATTTATCGCTTTTCTATGGATTTGTTTTATGTCTTGCTCTTATTGCACACCCAGAAACCCCCCAAAAACATGTCTTTTTCATATAAAGCTGCTGTTTCTTACCATTCCTCGCATATGAATAACTGCTGCTGTAGTTCGCATTCATCTGTTGCCAGACTGGACTGTTGCTGTCAGGCTGGAAGGAAAATAAGAAAAAAAAAATGTATTCTTGAAATTTTTTGAATATGCACTTTTGAGAAAAATAACTGCAGACAGCGATGACGTGCTTGTTTTTCGCATAAATACATATATGAGACAGGAGAGGAGCGAGGAGAAAGTGTGAAAGCGGCCAATGCCCCTTCATGATATTCTAGACGGGCTAATAAATCCCAAATTCCAAAGTTATGGGGTTCTTTATTTCACGTCCACCTTAAAGCCAAAGTGGCACTGCGTGCTCCCCTTCCCCTGCCCGGGGGCTCGGAGCGTGGTGAATCGATTGTATCAGTGGAAGCAACACCAGTTTGTGCAAGATGACACTTTCTCCCAGTAAATCTGCAGAAAATCCTGGCAGCGGTGCAGAACATGCAGTCAGGATGGAATGCGAGAAAAGCGCCCAGTTTTTCCCTGCCAGACTCCGGCAAGGTGGATTTAGCTCGGTTTATTAGGGCTATAAAGTGTCCGGTGGTGGGAAAGCCATTACTCCATCCAGTATTAGAAGTTCTTTTTTTTTTGGATTAGCTGATACCTTCAGATCACTGTTGTTTGAGATCAAACTAATCCAACCTGTCCTGTAATAAAAAATGCATCACACCTAAAAAAACAAGTATGTCTATGGCTAAAAAAAGTCTAATTTATTAAAGAATTAGGAAAAGTATGACATGCATGGAGAAGCATAGTAATTGAGGACTTGGGGCAAAAACAAGCTTGTTTAAATAATAGGTTTCTAAATTGAAAAGTCTGACTTTTTTAAATTTGGGGAGGGGAGGAAATGGCCTTTGAAGAGACATAAGTGAACAATAAAGGTGTTTTCAGATGAAGATACTACAAGGTGAAGACCTGTCTAGCATGCAGTAGAGTCCTCATTTCTGTGAGTGATGACCCAGGAGCTGGAATGAAGAACCTGGACAACCAGATGTTGTCATTGAACATGTGGATCAGGGGGTCTTACCATGCCGTCGGAGCAGCTGGACAGTGGGCTCCCGGGTTCCGAGCTGCTCTCCCCGGGCAGGCAGTAGTAGTTCTCCACCTGCTCCCGGAGCAGGTCCTGCAGGCTCTCGATGTACTGGATGGCGTTGCGCAGGATCTCCACCTTGGGCAGCCGCTGGCTGGGGTTGGCTGAGGTGCAGCGCCGCAGCGCCTCGAAAGCATGGTTCACCTTCTTCAGCCGTCGGCGCTCTCGCATGGTGGCGGCGCGCCGGCGGTCCACGAAGCTGGACTTCCTCTTGCAGGCCTTGCAGGCCCATTGCAGGCAGTGGCCCGGCTGGTGTGGGGCGCCGGGGATCCTGACGTGCTCATCCTCGTCGGAGGCCAGCTCCATGCCGCCGCCGCCGAACTCCAGGCTGTCCGGGGACGAGGAGCAGGCCCTGTCGTAGTAGACCTGGGACGCTGGGGAGAAGACGTCCATGGCTCGCCGAGATGGGATGGAGAGATGGGCACAAAGGAGAAGGAAGCAGGGTGGCGGAGTGGAAGAGAGAGAGAGGCGACCTCTGAGTGATATGAGGGGTCTGTTGCTCCGGGGCCCCCCTTATATGCCCCCAGGCCAGAGCCTAGGGCCCACATTGGCCAGATCTAATTACCATGGCCCATTGGCTCAGCCAGAAAGCAGGCCGGGGTTAGTTCAGCTCCCTCCCTGCCCCGTCCCAACCATCTCATCTCACCCCCACCCCCCTCTCCCCCCCCCCCCCCCCCCCCCCCCCCCCCATGTACCCTGCAGAGTTTCCCACATCTGCACTCACTGGTGTTTTCCCACTCATCACCGCTCGCCCCTTTCCAAGAAGCCATCCCCGCCGCAAGGCCTCGATGAACACAATGCTCGGGAATGTGTCCGAACATTTGCATCCCAGATCCCTTTTTCTACAAGTGCATAATTTTCCTCCCATTTAAACTGTAACCGGCCTTCAGGCGTCACGTCGCTCGGCCACATATTAAAGCGTAGTCAGAAACAGAGGGTAACAGAACGCCTGTAGGAGTATTGGCGTTGCAGATGTAGCCCAGCTGCAAAAAAAAAAAAAGGTGTAACATTTCAAGCAATTGGCGTTGGCTCCTCCAAACACCTCCGGCTCATCACCGAAGGGAGCTGTGTGAATGAGGTGATCCGAAGCTCATTAAAGCAGTAATTACACAACCGACACCCCTGCACCAATACCCTGAACCATCTCGCCTCCAGAGGACCAAATTTTAACCATTAAAAGTTATTGGCACAGGGGCGAATACTTCAATTCAGCACACAGCAGATGGTCATTGTGGTGCACTCTTTTTTTTCTTCTTTTTAATCTAACAGGGAGGTCTCAGTGTCTGTGGAATGCAAACAAATAAAATAAAATAAATGAATAACAATTATTGTTCCTTTTTTTTCCTTTTTCCTTAAACGAATTGTATGGTTTTCGAGTGGTGACACATAAAGACAGTGACATTTTGCGGTGGAAACAAGTTAAATTACCTACATTAGCAGAAAAGCTGCTCTTCCTGCAGGTAGGTTGTCAGACTAAAATACTTTGCGGGGCTTTCGCTGCACGACCCTGGCCGCTTCGGGTAATTATGTTGTTGACAGCTCACAAGGATACAATGCGGATATTTCTCACAATGTGTCAAAACGTTTGGCGACATCCCCCTCCCTCACCCCGCTCCCCCCACCTCCTCCCCATCGCATCTCTGGGAACTGCGCGCACCTAAGAAAACAACCAGTAGCTACCTGCTGCCACTCGATTGCCTCTCGGAGTTTGCGTTACGCACAGCTGAAGAAGACATTCGGCTCGTCGGCCGCAGGGAAGATCAAAGGCGGTTTTTTTTTTTTAAGGTTTTAAGGCTGAGAACGACGGCGACAATGAGAAAACCTGACGTTCGCCGACGGCTAATTGAGGCCGGAGTTTTTTTTTTTAGTTAGAAATTACGCAGGACTTTGCGCCGCGCGGTGATCCAGCAGACCCCGCCGGTCCCTTGGGAACCCTCTCGGATTCGCTGTTTTTGTTGTTCTCAAGGGTCAGAGACGGAGTTAAGTGAAGGGCAGGAGGTGGACCCTTGATGTCCATCTCCCTCACGTCTGAAAACCTTATTTCTTCTAAACTGCCTGACGCTTTGACTTAAGACGCTGTTTGTGTGGCGCAGCACCCCAAACCCCCCCACCCCTCTCCACATTAATCACTGACATTACTGCAGAATCCATTTACAAAACTCCCCTTTGGCCACAGTCTATTTTTGATTTTTTTTGGGGGGGGGGGAATGAAAGAAAATATTAGTGTAAGTGGGCTCAGAGCAAATTTGGAGTTGGAGCAAATCTGATTTTTTTTTTAAAGGTCTAATCCAAGTCCATTCTACATTACCCACAAGAATTAGTGCAAAAAAAAGACAAACAACATTTTGAGTGGCAACAGCATTTGTTGGGATAGTGAGCAGAACAAGGTTCCAGCTCTGTTGCAGTGAATCCTTTTCCTAGCAGGATATATACAAGGGAAGAGCTGGATAAATCAAGGCATTCAAGCCTCCGGGTTTATCCCCAGCCTCCTCCCTTCTCGCCTTTCATCAGCTTTTAACTTTTCAGACACTGCTGGCACATTCCAAATGAGAATGATATGGTATCATCATGGTTTATATAGGGTTTCTCAAAGATTCTAGATGCTAATAAGTAAAGACATTGAACCTCGTGGCTGTATTTCCTGCACAAATTGTGATTATTGATATGGATTCTACAATTCTGGTAAAGGTTGGCAGGCATCACCAGACAGAGGCACCGTAGTAGATGCACGGAGCTGCAAAATGCAGTGAAATAACACAGCTATTCGAGTGAGGGAGTGTGCAGGCACCCATTAAAGTCACATTACTGTTTGGGGCTATCAGGTTTCTGTCTGGTTTCTACAGAAAACAGGATATTTGGTGTAAGATATGGATAGTTCTGTTGAAATAAGACATATAAGAACCCCGGATTACTGCTGAATTTTTGTGATTACACCAAAGCTCAGTGGTGGAAGAAGCATGTGTAAATAAAAGGGGGAAAAGTCCTGTATTAAAAGAGTTAATTAAAAGTAAAGACATGTGTTTTTTTGTAACATAATCTATATTTTTTTAATTAATATCAGTAATGCATTATTGTTAAGGGGTAATTTAATGTTGTATTTGATCATGGAACAGCTAATTGGAGCTATTTAAACTAGTTGACAATATAACTAGATTATTGTTTAGGATGATTTTTTTTTCTGATCCATGTGGTAGAGTCAAATATTTCCAACATTTCCTCTTTAAATGTGTAGTTTTAAATGTAGTGGACTATGAATATTGCAGAGATATAATATGATTATAGAAACATAGAGGGGAAAGTAATTTGGTCGCTCATCCACAGTGACAAATGTGACAAAATGTCCATGAGTAGAAGGGACCAGCAATAGGATACCCGGTCATGTGACCTCATAAATTGTATATCCTTCAACAATAAAACCTTCCTTTTCACGCCTAACTGTAAAACATTGATTTTATATGACAGCTTTTTAGAAAAATGAAGAAAAAGTAATCGTTGCCATATGGCACCACTACGTGATAGACAGACATATGTTGATTGTTCTTAAGGGCTTCAAACGGATCATATAAAGCAATATAGATCAATTCTAATAGCTGAGGGGCAAATTGAAATATTACCAAAAAAAAATCATAGGCTATAATACAAGAACAAAGTCAAAAATATGTGTAAAATTAGATGCAAATACACCAAAATGATGAGGATGCTTCAAGTCTACAAATGTCTTTTTTTCCTGCATTGCAGGACGTTGCTTCTGATCATCCCTATAGACGTGCAGCACTCTGCATTCCTGCTTGTGAAAGCCTGAGGTGAGCCAGAATCTCACAGGTCAACCAGGACTTTGTGCCAGATCTGAGGCAGACCACGGCCGGGGGACCACAACCCTGGTATCATCAACAAACCCCACCCCCACCCCCCATGCCAATACACGACAAACAAGCCTCAATGGATTCCCATGTTGTTAACGTCACGTCACACGTTATAATAGCTCGCATGTAAAAGTTTCGCTATCTGATGACGAAGCGAGCGACGATGAATTAAGACCTAACGGCTCGTGTAACTTCATTAACCCCCCCCTCCCCCGGGGCGCTTCGCCATCCAAGTTTCCATGTCCCCAACATATGATAGGAGAGGAGGGGCACGCTGTGTTTGGAGGGGACTCGAGTTACTGTTGTGGAATCAATCAGGCCTTCGCTGGATGCCACTTTGGAACAAAGAGAAAGCGGCAAACTACTACTGGAGGCCGGTTTAGGAAGGTTTCGCAGATTTCTAAAGGTGGCGGCCGCCGGGAGAAGTGCTACATCTAGAACTATAGAGCATTAGCCACACCTAACCTAAGCTTCCCCCTCCTCCCCTCCGGCGGCAGACCACCACTTCTCAAAAGAAACACACTTTGGGAGGAGTTCTGGGTCCCCGGACTATCACCGCTTTAAATAGCCCGGCCACATTGGAGCATGCTTGTGATGTCATAATGTTCTTGCGTTCTGTTTTGAAGCGTTACCGTCTAAACATCATTCAGTTCCCAGCCACCAGCCGAAGCGAGAAATCTATCTTTTTACACTGTAAACTTATAAATCAAATCCAATTTCCCTACTTAAGATAACTGAGTTCCTGCTTCTTGAGAAGAGGGAGAAATACTTTGGTTTAGAGGACTGCAAAAGTAGCAATTTATTTCTCATTTCAAGTTATGTACAAATATTTAACATCAGCTCGTCTTCTTCCAAATACAAAATAAATACATCTAAACATCATGTTATAAAATATATACATGTTTTTTTGTTTTTTTGTCAGCTGCTCTTGCTGTACAACAAAACAAACTGAAAACAGTGGAAATAACTTAGAGGTGAACAATTGGAACATTTTTTTAAAAATAGATCCGCTTTAAGGTCTTCGCCGCTACTTTTTCAGTTTTCCGTGATGTCCTCGCCGTAGCTGACCTTCCCGTCGTTGGTGATGCTGTCCACGATGGAGGACAGACGCAGGAGGCTGGAGGACGCCGAGGACTCACTCGGTCCTGAAAAAAAAAGAAAAAAAAAGAAAAGACTGATTATATTCAGTTCTTTTTTTTCATTATTGTACGGGAAGGTGGAACGTGCTTTTACCTTCTCTCTGGTTTATGATGGCTGCGGTGGAATGGTCAGCAGAGGTCGACCAGGTCTCCGAGGACTTTTTCCAAAGGAACTCGTGGCTGGACGCCTGTAGATTAACACACGCGTGTCACATGTTTGTGTTTGTGCAACATACACTAGTAAGATAATACAACAGCAGGTCAAAAACATGTGTTGCATCATTATCATGCTGCAGTCTTATTAGTAGCACCGCATATACAGCACAAGTTCATACGTGGTTTATTATAAGGGAATTGCTGACAATGATGACATTATAAGTCCTATCAGCAACTCTTTTAAAGGGAATCCCGTGGGTAAGCGCGTGTTTTATGTGTGTGTGGGGTTATCCAGTAGCAGCTTACACTGTGCTCTTTGACGTTAATGCTGTAGGGCGTCTTCTCCTGCTCGTCCAGCGTCTGCAGCAGGTCCTGCAGCCGCTCGATGTAGCTGATGGCGCTGCGTAAAATCTCCACCTTGGGCAGCCGCTGGTTGGGGTTGGCCACGGTCTTCCTCTTCAGCGCGTCGAAGGCCTCGTTGATCTTCTTGAGGCGCCGCCTCTCGCGGAGCGTGGCGGCTTTGCGCCGGTCCGTCGGCGCCGACCTCCGCTTGCAGACCTTGCAGGCCCACACGAGGCACTGGCCCTCGCAGTGCGCCCGCAGCCCCGGGGGCGCGAGGACGTGCTCCTCCCCGCTGCTCTCCTCCTCGCCGGTCTCAGACGGCGCGTTGTCCTCCTGGCCCGGGGACAGGGGGCTGTCGTCGCCGCGGTACAGCGGGGACACGCCGGCCATGTCCAAGTGCTGCAGCGGTCCATGGTCCGCGTCTTCCAAATAGCGCAAATCATTGAAAAGATAAGCGTTGGTCTCGAAAAGGTCCATCATATTGTTGCTCCCCCCTCGCCTCTTGTTTTGACAAGTGTGACTCTGGCATTTAAATAGCCCGGAGCAGCAGGGACACAAGTCACCAGGCTTATATATAGAATGTGAAATCCTATCCAACACTTTGGCTGCCATCAAGAATCTTTTTTTTTCTTTTTCGTTTCAATGGGACTTTGCAACCCACTGGCTTTGCGTGGGGAATAAATATACAGTAAGGCCTTCTGTAGCTATTAGAATGTCACCTGAGGGTTTTTATGACGGTCAGGTGCTTTGAAACTTGTGCGTCCGGACGCGAATGCAGCGCGGTGGTTTTCTCCAGTGCGGGCGCGCGCGCGCTTCCGAGAAAGTGAATGACAGGACGGTGTAATTCCACACATAACAGAGCAGGACTGAATGTGAATGGACGGGGGGGAGGTGTCTCTATTGAACATAGACATATATATACACACACACACACACACACACACACACACACACACACACACACACACACACACACACACACACAGTAATATGACTTTCATGAAGGAGAGTGAATTTAAGATCAGTATAATAAAGCATTTTAACACCTATTAGGTTGCCAGCAGTGGTGGATGAAGTGGATCATTTAGCCCATTTAAATAAAAAATAGAAATACTCTATAACAAGTCCTAAAATGAAAAAGTTCAGAAGTACAGAAGTATTATAAGTGAAATCTATGTTTCTACTTAAGTACATATGCAGAATGTGTTATATTATTATACTCTACTCTACTAGTTTTTAATCAGTAACTACCTGTAGGAACTACCTGTATATTTTAGTTTATTAATGATCAGTGATAAAAGAGCAACATTTTACCACAGTAGACTGTGGATAATAGATTATTAAATGATATTTATTTGATGTAAAATAGTAAAAATTTATTTGAAAAGTAACTAAAGCAAAAGTCAAATACATGAAAGAAAGTACAGTAAGATAAAAAGTACTTTATAATTGTACTCCTGTACAATACTTGAGGAAGTGCCAGGTGTATAACCTCTCACAGTATTTCTTGCTTTTAGATTAATTTCCTTTTTTTCCCATTGCTCATTCAAAAGATTTCCAACATTTGGTCGTTCACAGGCACAGAAGAGAAATACCGTATCTCAGCTGCTGTATCTCAGTATTGTCCCGATTCTCTGGCCTTTTCATTTCATTCAACTCACTTAACTGGCAACACCTACCTCGTTCATCAACGCTAACATAATATCCAGTTTCCAGATCGAGTAGTGAAATATCACACCTCAGCCGGGCACAGTGACAATTAAGGGTTCCCTATGAAACTCCTTGAGTCTGATGTTCCGAATCTGTTTAATGGATGTGTTTTGGTTTAGATGCACCAAAGCTGTTTTCCATAATAGAGAATCCTGTTGATGAATTAAAAAAATTGGTTAAATAGACAGAGCAAGTTGTGCTGAAGGAGGATAAAGGGCAAACATAAGCCAAATTGATTTTTTACTTTATGGACGGCTTATTAATTATATTTTATGAGGATGAATAAAACATTAGTTAGACCTTTTAAACATTCTATGAAGTCATTCTTCATATTTTTTTTCTCAAAACAAAACTGTGGATAGCGTTTTAAACATGAAATACTGTTCATTCCCATCATGCTTGGGTATAGTAGTGTTTCATTTATATGCGGAAGCTGTGCTCGCATCAAAGAGCGCTGTGCCGCTTTTAGCTGGTGTGAACGCTATGGCCAATTGTAACCTGTAGAAAATTCCAACACAAATAGACTGGAATGTGCAGAGTCAAAACAGCGTTTGAGAAACGCACGCATGGGACGGTATAAATAGAAATGTCCCCCATTCATCTCCGATTCATAAAAGAGATAAAAGACAGTGAAGAGGTGATACATAGGCTGTGGCATTTTTTTTTTTGCTGCAACCTGAATGCTCTACAGTTTGAAATTTCACAGGCGGGAATGCAGGGATTCCTATTTTTGTACGGCTCCCTGACAAAAAAATCAAACGTACCTTCTTCACATATTACAAACTAATAGCTGTTAGTTTATGTAACTGATTGGTGGGGAAAAGAAGAGGTTGTTTTTGGAATTGGTTGGGTTTGAGGCACCTTGAGGGGGAGGGAGGGACGCCCTCCTACACACTTGAGTATAACGTGTCAGTTATGCACATTCTTACTGTAGCAGAGTGTGAGAAAAGCCGCTTGTATCAGCCTCCTGGTTGTAATTCAGACATGTTGCAACTTTTGTGACAAATGACTTAATAAAATCGACAGCTAATGCTGGACTCAATGGAATAATACGTTAATTATTATATTATTCCACATCTAAACAACATTAGCCTTTCCTGTTATTCCCAATGCAGCATGAGCCACAAAATTGTTGGAAACTTGGAAATATCTAATACACGTTCTTTAACCTGTTCCCCCCTAGGCCTATTTATCAGCCTAACTCTTGAAAATTACAGGCTCAGACTTAATACGGTACATCTCCACAACTACTGGGGTTTTCTGAATCATCTTGGATTTAAAATAAAGCTAGCACCTGCGAGATGGTTGTATAAGTTCCAGAATCTATTTAAAATGTACAGTGTTGAAGTACATCCAGCTAGAATAAAGCAAAAATTGAAAAAAAAAATTACTAAAAGAAAGAAAACCCATCTATTTAGGTTGAAAACCACCTGACAATCATGGGTTAGTAGCCCAATTCATCCATGGAGCTTGTTAATAGTATGGCAAAAATGCAGAAATTTACTGATTTATGTTTTCGTTATATGCTCATATAATTGCTTGAGGTTGGAATTAGTTAGAGAGTTAGAGTTTTGTTAAGTTAAAAATGTTTGACATAGATTTGTAGCTGAGTTTCTTCTTGTGCAGTTAAAGTCAGGTACATACAAGATATCTATTTCTTTTATATGAACTAACAATGATGATGGCTGCAATCCACTTAGGTGCATGGTGTTTAAGTACCAGTGAAACAATGAAACGTGATCCAGGAAAGTCGAATTTTAATGCATTTAAGGATTATCAGACGTCATAACAGTGTACGAACCAGTTTTTTTTTGCTGCACAAAGAGTTCATTTTCATTCAGAACACAACGGACTAACTGCTACGGCTTAGAGACTCTACAGTAGAAACGGAGCCTGTACAAATGATATTCGTTCCACCTGCGCGAGCCACAATAAAAAAAAGGCTTATGTCCGGGCAAGTGCTTTTATCGCCCAGATTATGTCAGTCAGGTCCGCTCAATATGAGCCGTTCTCACTGCAAACATTCGGACTTATCGGAGCAGGAAAAGGACAGGTGGAACAAATCACATTAACAGGGGCCTGTTCCGTTTAGGTGTGACAGTAAGTCTTGTGTGACAGCACAACAGGCAGCGCTGTCTTTTTACAGTTAGGTAAAATATGGAAAGAAAATAAACCCCAAAAACGCGATGCATGGACTTTTTTTTCAACCTCGACCTGCAAATTTTTGCATTCCATATTCAACGCTGTGTTCCCTATCGCCATCACGCTCATTTTCATGCAAGCGACTGCCCGCGCGAAGCATTGCAAACCCCTACGAAATGGCAAATATTTACAGTAATCCTCAAGCTTGTAATTGGCTGTAATCACCAAGCAGCTCGAATGTAGTCATTTACAAGACAAATGGTGTCTTATCCCCGCTGTGCACCGATGGCATATTCGCTCCCCGGGGTTACTGCGCATCCTGAACCGGACCATAAATTCACTGTCAGTGTCAAGGGGTTGACGCTTCAGCTGTCAAGGAGAATCATGAGATAGCCCGGGCAGAAACTCAAACTGGGGGACGTGGCCTCCGAGGGGAAGGAGGATAGAGGACTCAGGATGGACTGCGGGGAGTGTAAATCTGTCTGGAATCCGACGAGACTTCTGAGTTGATGGCTCCGGTCCGGAGAGTCGCGTCTAAACACTGGAAACCTGTGGTGAAATCTGAGTGTGCACGCATGAGCCCGAAACAAGGATGTTTTTTAGAAGAATTAATGAGGCTGAATCTATGGCCAACAGAAACAGGAAAGGGGACAATAAGCATCTCTTTCTCTCACACTTGAAAGAAATCAGAGTTGCTGGTTACACCAATGTGCCACAGATACAGTCGCACTATATTGTATGCTTTTTTTGTAATAGAAACAGATTCATTCAGTATTTTTTATAGAATTTAAAGACATAACTGCAATTTGTGCATGCTAGGAAAAGGTATAATATTAATCTGTACGATATTTTAGTTAAAACATTTAAATGTTTTACAATAGTTTCAGATATTTGGGTCCATCTTCTCCATTTCTCTTGCAAAAGTACACTGCAAGTGGAGCCAGCCATTGTGCTCCTATAGTAAAAGGTCTATGATCAAGCACAAATCAGTGACATTTATTTGGAAACTTTACCTTTCAAAGATCATATCAGGCACACACTAAGGTCAGACTTTCCTTCCGAGCTCGTTAAATATGTGTCATAATTAATCATAGCGACCAAATAGCTATAATCATACACTCCAGGAGCCCAGGAGTGTGATTATAAGCTCAACTTCTCAGACAGGCTCCAAAAGACCAAACTCAATCCCTCATGTTTTCACTCCACATGGGAGCCTGCGCCCACAAGTCATGTCCGTGTGATTTTCCTCGTTCCAGCGGATGTTGGAACAGGATCCACTTATTGCTGGCGCTGACACAGGGGTCACAAACAGAACTGTTAATGAACATGAACTATAAGACCCTGTCTCGCCACTCTTCACCCCTTCACACACACCTCCTGTCCCCCCCTGGGCCCTCTTGCCTCAGACAGGCTGTGCACTCATTGGGCCGTTTTTTTTAGGGGGAAACCCTGAGCACCGTGACGGACACAGCGAATAAGCCGGCTCCACACCTGGGATATGAATTAGCCAATAAGGGGTTAAGTACCCTGGTCATGGGCCCGATGACAATGCATCACCTGGGATCACCGGCCTTTTGGCCTTTCGGGGTCATTGGTCCAGTGACTCAGATGGCAAAGAGGGGTTGGTACATTAGTGGAAAAGAGAGCTCATATCTCAATAAAGTTATGGAGTCAAGCAGAAGACATCAGGACGCTACTGACAAATACAGCAACAAAAATGAGGGACCATTGCAAAATTATCAGTTTTTCTGATTGTACTACTTATAGGCATGTGTTTGGGCAAAAGGGACATTTTTTTAGGTTTTTCAAGTAAAAATATATAATCATTTAGAGCATTTATTCGGAGAAAATGACAAATGGTCAAAATACAATGTTTTCAGACCTCAAACAATGCAAAGAAACAAGATCAGATTTAAAGCAACATAATACTAATGTTTATACACAAGAAATCAATATTTGGTGCAATAACCTTATTTTTAATCCCAACTTTCATGCATCTTGTCATGCTCTCCTCAAGTCTTTACCATTGTTCTTGGGTGACTTTATTCCACTCCTGGTACCTCCAAGATGGATTTTCAAAACTTAAAGGCTATGGCTTGCTTATTTTCTATTTTTTGTGAGTGTATCCAAAGGCTGGTACTATTTCCTATGTGAAAAATCCATCAATGAGCCATACCGATGCACTGGGTGACATGTTCCTTCACGACAAGTGTTTGTGCACTTTAGTGTGTTTAGGAATGGCTCCAAAGACGAATAACAGCGGCCACATTTTCATTCTCCGGAGAGTAGTTAAAGCGGTGTAAGGTGGACCCAACTGAGCATGCAGGAACACGGCTCCGTTTATAGAGCTTTGGGGATATAGTCATAGGATTGTTGGTGTGAGGTGTGTTGACACTAAGAAATATCAAGCCATGTACTCTAAGGAGGGAGATTAAACTGTTGCATAATCCAGAGAGATACTGGTTTTAGGCAGAAAGTGGAGTATGTTACAGTTTCTTGGCAAACAATGACGTATAGTAGCAAAACTCTCCGTGTGTAGCTCCTTCCTGCACAGATCTGGATTAGAGCCAGTCCATCACACCGAGGCTAAAGCCTTGCACAAACAAGGACTGCCCTCCCCGGCCCAGCCGGTATCACACAGCCTTTGCCGCCTGCGCGATAGCATCTCCCACTGAAAAACACAGCTAATCGTTTTGGCCCGGCTCCCTGAAAAAAAAAAATCTCGCAGACCAGACCCGACGGTGGTCAAACAAAAGCGGGGAGTGACTGTCTCTGGAGCTAAGCTAACAGACGGCTCCTCTCACTCCGTGCCCTGAGCCGCGGGTTAGACGGAAGGGGTTTGGGTTTCAAAGGCGGACCGCTGATGGCATCTGCCTCCTCTCTGGCGGACGACGCAGGGATTCAGTTCAAAGGCCGGAGCGGCTGAAGTGCATCAATTAACGGGGGAAAGAGCCTGCTCGCTCGCCCATTTGCTGGCTA
The DNA here is from genome assembly GCA_030544235.1 of Lepturacanthus savala. Lineage (NCBI taxonomy): Eukaryota > Metazoa > Chordata > Actinopteri > Scombriformes > Trichiuridae > Lepturacanthus > Lepturacanthus savala. Next base: position 9,360,282 of record CM060474.1, read on the forward strand.
ACTCCCCATGACCTCAGAGCGTTACATTATGGGGGTGCGGTGAGAGCGTTGCGTGACGGTCGGCCAATGTCAATAGCCCCTCTCGCAAATGGACTGGTATTGATGGACCGGCTTAAAGCGTCGTCCCTGCAAATGGACGCAAAGAGTAAATAACTCGCTCGATAAGCGTCGAGAAAAAGAGGAGAGGAAAACACCAGCAGCAGATTTTAGCAGCTGTTCGCATTGGGCCCTTATTTCAACAGGTCCCCCGTTGTAAAACGCAGTGAGAACGGCCCTACACAGCTTATCACCTGACAGTCGCCGGTGATTTAGTTCAGAGTGATCTGAAGGTCCCTCCTGATTGATTCTGTCCTCGTTCGGGAGAGTGATGGATTGATCCCTTCGCTGTTCAGTGAGCATTGCGTTGGCCTATCTGCCTAGACAGAGCCACTGGTGGGGACTTAGCGGGGGCACTGGCCTTGACCCAGCAGCAGACCAAAGGAGACCTCTCGTCTGGCCAGTCAGGGTGAGACATTGACCCCACTGACCTCTGTCTGGCCCTCAGAGACTCTCTCCAGATCTTATACATGTACTAAACAATGCCTCAAATTGCATTGTAAGCATATTTGAGGTATTTCTTAAAATCTGTCACTGCACAAAGAATATATGAATTGATATTTTGAGAGTTTGAGTCTTTTGTTCGGCATTGCTTTGATGTTGCAGCCTGTAAACGATACGCAGGAACGTCGCTATCATTAATATCACACTGCATCTGGGAGTCGGGGGGGCATGGGGGGGATATAGCCAGCGATAACACAGAATGAATCCAATCATCAGCGAGTGTGACTGTAGCCATGGCAACCCCCCGGTGACAATGATCCACCAATATTAGTTTTTCCTGAAGTGTCTGAGCCCTAGAACAAAGCGTGTTTTGTTACAATGAAAATTAGACTTGAATAACAACAGCAGACGCTGGGGTTGGGGGGCGTTCGGGGGGGTTGGGGGGAGGGGATAAATTGCCCGGCTCCAAGAGAATCTAATAGGGTATTGATGAATGTCGGTGTTGACGAGTGAGAAGAGGGGAACCGCTGCGCTGTATAATTGGTTATATGGGTTCTATCATTAAAACAACAGATAGCAAAGGCGCTGGAGCTTTGGCTAGATGCAGCCAATAACATGATAGCCAAAGAGACGCGGTGGGTAAAGAACACAGCCATGTCTGGCTCAGCCGTTATGGGAAGCCTTTGTTACCCAAAACCATGCTTGATCCCGTTAATTCACAAATTTAGATTCATTCGAACATTCCCACAAAGGCGTGTCATCCAAAGTCAACATCATTTGACAGTAACTTTATTAGATATATTTTCTCATCTTCTTAAATGTGAAAATGTGCTGTAAACTGAATATTTCAGTATTCAATTATGGATGTCCTAAAAAAAAAGGGGGGGGGGGGAATTTCACAATGCTTTGTCATTTACTGAAGCCAAGAATTGAAAAAAGCAAGCAGTTATTTGCAGTCCTAATTCTCGTTTGTGTTATGAAACTGTTCATTAAAGAAATTCAATATACATACATAATGAATTTAAATGCTGATATGGGTGGTATTCTGATTTAACTGATCAGTGAACTTAATAAACGTATCTAATATTTGCATATGACATGTCAATCTCAAAAATTCATTGATTAGGAACATTCTTCAAAGAATCCAATGTCAACAGCATATGACAAAGGTTTTTCTCTCTATATATAATTCAACTGCATACATGTGTTTTGTGATATGAGACTCTTCAAATGTCAAATGAGCAACATAAATGCTGATTCCTGATATTGAGTCATATTTCCCACTGAAGCATGTCATTCATTATCATTTATAAACATTATTTGATTTGGGAAACCAAGAGTTAATAGCTAGATTTTACTAGATCTAATCTGTGATCTAAAATCACCCCCCCCCCCCCAGGCAAAAAAAAGGTAGCCATCCTTTAACATCCAAACTCAAATATTTATGATTGCCTGGCTTGCCTAATGGCAATAAAGATAACATGTGAGTCACAATTGATCCCTATAATGTTGATAAATGGGTTTAAGGCCATTTAACCCATCCATATGTGTGTGGCCCACAAATCTGGAGATTCCCACTTCTGACACTTGCATGAATTATTCTCAACAGGTTGCTCTCCACAACCAAAACCCTCTGGCCTAGCGTTACTGTCTAAACACAGGAGAGGGGTAATTGAGCATTGATGATCGCGTGCTTGTGTCCACGTCAGTTAAAGATGTGTGTGTTTGTGTGTGTGTGTGTGTGTCCCAGTAGGCGTGGTAAGGATTTCACTCCGGAGCTGCGATGCTATTGCTGGCACGAAACCTTCATCACGTGCGGGGGATGAGAGTCCGTTAAAAAGCAAACAAACAAGAGATGGAGGGGCCACACGCGCGAACGTGCAGACGCACACACAGACGCAAACATGCAAGACTTACGCCATGCCCGGTGGCGTCCATTACACTGGCCCACAAGGTCATCGCCACCTGTTTGATACAATAAAAATTCTAGGGTTACTGTTGTGGCAGTTATTGAGGATAGAGTTTCATTATGCATGTGTGTGTGTGTGCGCGTGTGTGTGTAATAGTATTGCAGGTGCATGTAGGGAAATAGGTGTAAAACTACGGATAGGGATTCATCAGTCTGCACTTTACAGCTATGTTGTTTCATTATCATATGACGGAAGATAAACCAAAAAAGCATTTACGGAGACACATTTTGCAGAGTGGAGAAAACGATGAATGAGGGCTATAATGAGGAGTAATCCACTGCAGAAAATTAATTGTCCATCTAAAATTAAAGTCAGGCCTCCCTGCTCTTCTCGCAGATAGAAAATCAATTGCTGTGAGAAGAACAGATCTTTTTACAGAGAAAGTCCCTGGCAGAGGTTTTAGGGGATGGTTACCCTTAATGACTTAATCCAAGTTCAGTCTCAGTGGCCTTAGCCTCCTGTGTGTGTGTGTGTGTGTGGTGTCTGTGTGTGTGTTTGTGTGTGTGTGTGTGTGTGTGTAATCCTCGCTGTGAGATGGGAGCCCAGAGCTGACCTCACTGTTTGGTTTCACAGGGTCTCCGGGGGCCCACGGAGGTTCTGGGGCTGGTCCGTACAAGCGGTGCAGTCTGAGACTCCGACACGCAGGCCCCGGGCTCCGCTGGGAACGCCGGCCCCGGCTCCTGTTACCGCCGGGTTAGTCACGCTCTGTGAGATTTATGTGTGGAACAGTAGTGAGGGTTTGGGTTGCACGATACCACCAAAGTGTCGCGATAATAATCCCCCCCCCCTCCCCCCCGCCGGCGGTATTGAACTTGCAACGCCAAAGATGCCCAGAGTACAAGAAGTTTTCCTAGAAGCGTCCGTGACCAACTCGCGCCAATGTCAGCCCAAAGTCGCCCTAAGACACACTAGCGCTAGCTTTTATCAATAAAACACATCTGCTTTCTTTTTTTTCGCTAATTCCGGGCCGCAGCTCCTTTCATGAGATATTTTAAATTATTCACCGGGAGTTTGGCTTAATTATATCTTCCACTATTTAATTAACACCGTCTCACCCTTCTCCTCCCGGATGGCCTTTCCATAATAAATAATTCAAAGAAATAATACTGCAAAGGATTTGGAATAGAGTCAAACAAAACTACATTTGAATAATGTAATAAACTCCATTTAAAATTTCTCAGGCACTTGATTAATAATATCCCCGTTTAATCAACTGTTCATAATTGTGTCCTAAACCTTTTATCTGGCTGTTTTTTGTTTTTTTTTTTAGAAACGTAGCGTATATCACGGACAAAATAATTAACAAAGCTCTTTCTCTCTATATGCAAAAACGCCATGTCCATTGATATCAGGAAGACCACATTAAACTTGAATTTGGAAGAAAAACACCTCATTATGCATCATTGATTGTATAACCTCAGTGGCTCAGCATTGGGACAAATAATAAATACCAAACATTTGAAATTCCTTGATCAAACTGAGCAAGAACTACATCGTCGACTCCCAGTCCGCAATCAGAAAAGACGATTCCAGGACTTCCTCTTCATTTGTCGCCGAGCGACGATTGAGATATCGCCGAACGTAGGTTTTTCAGGCAGGAAAAACATCTGACAACTCCTCTCTAAGAGGAGGACCACACAACAGGATGACAGGACGCGTGGTGGTCGTTTTTAAAGCAAGCACTTGTCCTCGCTGACATTTGGACAGGCCGCTGGTTAATGTGTTGTTTCACACTGTTTAGCGTTGATAGGGTGGGCTCGCCGTGCGGACACAGCCAGGCGGGACCACCTCTCTGGTGGCTGACCCTGGGTGCTCGGGGGGACAGGTGGAGCGGGGACCCCCCATGCTCAACCGTGGACCTCCAGTAGAGAACATTTAGTCCTGTCTGCCCAGGTGGATTATAACATTTGGGGATTTTTTTTTGGCCAAATTTTCCCATATTTCACCAAGAGTTAGGTTCATACATCTCCAAAAGGTCAACTGCAAAGTTGAAATGTGAAATTATGGCTCGTTTCCAGCAGCAAGAAGCTCAATTTCCTGATCCTAATGGATGCTTTTCAGATATTAAACACCTACTGGCTGCTGTGTTTCTCAGCTGCAAGTGTTGGCTAAACAAAAGCTGTGCTATGACACCTCAGCCTTTGTGTAGGAGGATTTAGCGTCCCCGTGCTACATTGGAGAGACATAAGGGCCTGCACACACACACACACATACATGCATACACACACACACGTTCCCTGCATGGATGCGGACCACAAACAGGCAGCATAAACAACGCAGAGGCAGACCCTGCGTTTTATCTCCTCGCCACCCACAGTTTACGCCTGGCGGGGAGCTGAAACCCTGCTCTGCCCGGGGTCCATCCGTAAGCCCCCCTGGCTAATCAGCATACCCAGGCCCCGTCACAAAAGCGCGGCTCCAGCCCATTAGAACTAAACCGCCCTCTGGCTCCCGGTCAAATTGTCAAAACACGAACCGTAACTTTAAACTGCTATTAGACGCCATTTCGCTTTCCCACCGGCCCAAGTTCCGCTTGCCAGCTGAAAGCCAAGCCAGCCTCGTCTGTGCTTCTTCACCCCCTTTGAGGGAATATCAGACATTGTTTTAAGAGCGCGGCGCTCATGTATCGAGACCCTCACGCTCATTTGGACATTCTTTGCGAGTGAGGAGTTCCTTTGGGGGCCAATGTTTGAGTTTTGAGTCATTTCTTCACGCTTCTCGAATGGAAAGAAGACAGTCAGGGTGATGAACAATAGGAGGGAATGGAGTCATCTTGGACAAGAGATTCCCCTTCTTTTCCGCTCGGCTTTTTTTTTGGCACTTAGACACAGCAAAGTCCAGGAATGACCCGCGTGACCCATTCTTTATAGCATTTTGACAAAGGAATGCACGTCTTTACTCTCCGCACCGGAAGGCTATTAGCACACTGGATTAATCATCATAGTCATAATTTAGTCCTGTGAAAGAGATTATTCAGGAGCGAATCACTGATTCCAGAGCTGCCCTGGAATCCCCCCCCACTCCCACTCCCACTCCCACCCCCATGCCACCCCACCCCCTCCTCCCAGCTCCTCTGAGCCGATTGAAGCAGATGAAAGGCAGCGTCAGTGGTTGTTGATGTTGTTTGTCGAACATGTTTCTCTTGATTCCCTCTCACCGTGTGGTCCCTGCCGGCCTGTTTTCAGAATCAGCTTCTCGAGTGCAGGGAGACGAAAGCGGCTACAGCAACCGGGTCCGTGCATGTCAGAATATCGATCGCGACGTGGAAAATGTTGATGCCGTGCCGCCTCTCACCAGCGAACACATCGCCTCTGCCTGCTGAAACGCACAGGACACTGTGTCAAATTGGTCATAGCAGTGTAATAACAGTGTGTTGTGCTCGGATGAGCCTAAAGGATGTAACATTTTCTAGACCCCTTGGAGACCAATTATATATGATTGGACTATCATCAGAATCCATAAAAAAATATATATATATATATATATATATATATATATATAAAAACACACACACAAAGTCCTGCAATTCCACCAAAATACCACATTTGACCCCGTACATTCCAGAACAACTCATAGGAGGCATTTATCAATTTGGCTCCATCACAGAAACAATAAAACAAGTTATGAACGCTAACATCAATAATGTTAAAGGACGAGCGAGTTTAGTTGTGGATATCTGTAGACTATTAAAAAAAACAACTAAATCTGCATTTTAAGATGTCTGGATCACATATAACCTCTGTTTCAACTGCATTTTAATGACTATATTTCAACATGTAGTTAGAACCTACTTCACACTGCAATTATAGCAATTATCCTCATAGCATAATCGCCTAAGTCATATTTCAACATTTTTGGAAAACAAGACATTTTTTTTGATAATCACATTACGTCTTTTACATTCTTTGGTATTTTCATTGATATTTTAACAGTACATTCAACCAGATGTAAATGAACAAATATAATGAACATAAAATATGAACAATAATGCAGAAGCAAATACACCCATCATCAATTGTCTAACAAATAAGAACTGTGCCTTGACTTAGGCATTTTTCTCTTGCATAAATGTGAACTATATCTATCATATCTTAAAGCAAAAAGGGTCATTTTCAATTCAAATACACAGTTCATCACCCCTTTGATTGACTGAAATTACTTTTTGTGTCTAGAATACTGAAGAAATGGAGCTACTTCTTCTCTGCCGTTTTTTTGCTTCTATCAAAACTGCCTGAAGTCAAATGAATGACACTGGTTTTGGAAGTGTTTGGCAATAACATAGAGGCAGGATGATGCAGCAGTGGTAGGAGAGTAAAGTTATGCAAATATCTCAATTTAGCCCAAAAATATGACTTGGGCAATTATGCTATGAGGCTAACATGGATGTCTAAAATAAAATGATCTGTTTGGACTCAGACAGCCAGGCATAATTTAAACCTCAAATCACCAAATACTCACTATACTTAAAGAAAACTTTTTAAAAATGTCTTTTGCAAATAAATTTTGTGAATTTATTGATTATGTGATTACTTATTCCCATTAATCGTATCTTCTGTTATGCCCAAACCCAGGACCCTAATACAGCTTTAAGCTCGGATGATTTTTCACATTTTAATTAATGCTGCAAGAACACACATTCACTCGCTGCTTCTGATACAGTAGATCCTGTATCTTCATAGTATTTGGAGGAAGGTGGTGTGGGCTGGTGGGTAAAAGGGGAGGGTAGAGTACACGGCCAACCTGGGTAAACACAGCAGGGTCATCCGGGGTTCAAACTTTGCTCTTCTCCTTTGCTTTTATTTCTTTATTTTACTCCCTCGCTCAATGAACTCTTTTATTACAGGCTCCAAGCTCACATCCCATCTCACCTTCTGCTGACTTCTTTATTTGACTCACATATAGCTTCCAACTTTTCTATTACAGTGATACAGTACCTTATAGAGACGTGTGCATGTGTGACTGTGTGTCTGCACGCGTGCTATTGAATCCTATCATGCCAGGTGAGACCTAACCTCCAAAACAATCCGGCAGAATGTGTGGAATTTCAGAACCCGTCTCGAAGCACTGGGGACGATTTGCCTTATATCACCGCGAAAGAAAGTCTCCACTTCGCTCCGCCGCACCGTGCCCCGGGAGTTAAAGTTACATGATGAATGACAGGGCAATCAGATCGACTTTCCAAACGCGCCCGAGACGATGCCGCCCTTGAGACACAGGCGGCGGAGGAAGAATTGTTTCACGGACGTCCAGAAGGACGCCCAGATAAAAAACCCCAGGGCGGATATGGAGTGCGGAAAAAGTAGCAGCGGGATAACAATCGATACGGTTCTTTAGGTGATCGTGCGTTATCTCCTCTTCGGAAGAGAATTGATCTTCATAACCTAATTATCCCTGAGGGGAATATGAAGAGTGTGGAGGGGGGGGGGGTTGCCGGTGGGGTTGGGGTTGGGGTGACGGGGTTAGAGGGGATCGGGGTGTCACTGCTCCGCCGAGCCTTCATTGAGCAATTGATGGATGCTCTGTAACCAATGGAGATAGAGTGCCCCCATAGCTGGGACGAGCACACAATCTTCTCAGCAGATTAACTCCCATTGATTTATAGGGATTTACCTCAGGAAAGAAAACAGCTGGCAAAAAAAAAAAAAAGGACAAATACCAGAACTGGCAAGGCATAAATTTAACATGAGAAAAGCCAGCTCATTTGTTAAAAAGATGATTCGTATCAGCGTAGAAGCAGATAGGGGATAGAATTACCGGGCAAGGCGGTTTCGTGACATTAAAACAAGTGGGACTACGTGATTGAGAAAAACAAAACCTTAAAGGAGAGTTACGGAGTTTTCAAAGTCAATAAACCAGTTTGCATCGAACTATAAATGGATGTGGTTGTTTCTTACGGTATTTGTTGTCCACAGCTGCTTTCTGCTCTATGAGAAGCCTCCAGGCTGCTACAGTTTGACCACACACACACACATATACACATAAACAGACTGATTGATCATATTCAGCTGGTTTATGAAGGAGGAGGGGTCATTACAGCCTCTTTTACAACTTTCTGTTTAATAAAAGCAGCATCGCGTCTTTATCCTTGAAACAGATTGGCCTGTAAATACTGTTGTGTTACATTAATCACTAATCAAACTACATGACCACGTACAAGGTGAAATACATTATAATTATTACTGAAATAGTGTCGATATAATCACATAAATGGCCTAACCGAATCAATTTATGTTTTTTTTATTATTTATCTGCCGTGACCGACTGATAAACAACTCCTCCATCTGTCTTTGTCTGCAGATTCGGAACGAATCATCCACACGAATCCAAAATAAAAGCTTTAGTGTTGTGCATGCAAACACATATAACTGTTGCCAGTTCAAACTCTCTGTGGAAAACATTACAACATGACAACTCTTATTTAACCTGCGATTTATACAGGGGCAGCATTGACTTTTATTCATATATCGCCTGAGAAAACCTCAGCTCCAACACTAAATAAAGTATTTTTATCTGCAGTAAAACCTAATGTTACTGTTACAGCATCAATATATATCATCAATATCCATATCATCAATGCAATAAGAAAATAGTTTAATATAATATCAGTAGTAGGGCTGCAACTAACAAATATTTTAATGTATAGTTTATATTTGAGCTGTTTGCATGATTATTTAATTGGTTTCCTTTATAATCTCCTTTTTAAACATCTTACAGAATATATTCTTCACGTTTTGCAATGATCCTCAGTGTGATTTATATGATTTTATAAACAAATAAGTGATCTTTGAACTCTTATCTTATTAATTACTGAACTTGCATTGCAGATAATTTAGCTTATTTCAAGTTGTTTTTTTTTTCAGTTTTGTCTTGATTATAAATCAAATATTTTTATCTGTATTAAAACACAATAAACTATATTTTCTGTGTAACAGCAACATAAATTGAATATGACACTTCTGTAGTCACCTCACATTTTGTAGATTTCTTTTGATGCCAGTGTTAAGTGGATAAATACCACAGTTTCCACCACATTTGCACCTAATTATTCTTAGTAAATCGCCAACAAAAACGCTCATCAATCACACGTGTGATCTGTTGGAACGTCCTTTATTTGGGATCTTGGTAGATCAGGCCCTTTGTGTAGCGGAGCTTTAACCGGTACCGAGCGGGTAACTGCTATATAAATCCAACACGTCCTAATAGGCTTTAATCTCATCACGTATGAAATGGCCTGCAGCGAAAACGTATTAGTGTGGATGTAGCCTAAGTAGTAATTTCACATAGAATGCTATTAAACCTGCAGGAGGTTTGTGGCTGATTTATTCAGACTTTGAGAGGAAGCTATTAAATATAGATTATCTCAGGAGTTGAAATCAGGTGAGAGGAGATAAAATGTTGGAATCCGCCGACAAAAGCTATCGAGGAAGGAACCTATATTGGGTTTGTTTGGGGTAAAAAGAAAAAGAAAGGCACTCACGCATATGCACAGAGAGAGAGAGAGAATATTTCCTATTGCTTCTCTCTGCTTCCCACTATTAACGCCACTCCATTAAAATGAAATATCAGATGTAGCCTAATATGAACACAGCTCCCATGACATCACCTCCATGTTTTGGCCAAAAAACGTCTGACTCTTTGGCACAAAGGCGTCCACTCGGCATGTGTTTTATATTTGTACGCTTACAGGCAAGTGAAGGTTCAGGAACTAATTACACGTTGTCACATTACTGCACATGATCAGCTCATCGGGCTCAATATCGCGTGTCTGAGAAAGTTTTGAGTTGCAGCGTTGGTGTATAAATTCTGACTCCTGCATTTTGAATCTGCATCAGTTACATCCATAACTGTTATCAACGCCTTTTTGCAGGATTTGTGAGAAAAGAAAACAGAATTATTTTACACATGAGGAGCCAGAACACTGACCAGATTTCATGTTACATGATCTGCATAAATGTGCATAACTGTATTAATTAACTCTTTTATTCCAGCTGGCATCAGTGTTACCATGGAATTGTGATTATTACATCTTAACTGTTATTATATCATTAATATTATCAATATAAATAAGTATTACATTAATATTATGATTGTTATCGGGACCAATATTGATATTTTGAATGGCATTACTATTATTTGAATATTGATATGAGTGATGGAGGGGTAGGATTTCATAAGTGTACACCTTTTTTTTATTTTCTCTTTATTTTTTGTTGATTTTTTATTTTTATTTTATGTTCCAAACAAACTAAACTCGTGTATCTTTTCCAACTTGAAAACACAGAGATAGATGATATCCGATTTTGATTGATTTCTAAAAATAACCACTATTTGTATCACTACTAAAGTTATATATTTAAAAAAAAAAATCAAATCCACTTCAGTAGGACACTGACTTTTGTTTGCTGATTCAAAGGCAAACAGACAAGTGGAGGCAGGTCCTGTCACTTCAAAGTCCCTTGGGTTTTAAAAATAGAAGACCTGGCTAATTTAAAGGAAGAATTTGCATTTTTCCATGACCACCCATCTGAAACACTGACAATTAGAAGATCCATTCACAATGCCATTTCAAAAACCTATCCTTTTAACCCTATGGGGAAGGCTGTTTTACTCTACTGTACTACACATCTGTCCATGCTTTAGTTTACACTGTGTAATGGCCCGGAACCTCTGATCTGAAAACCAGAGGGACCTGTAGGTGCTCGCTGTTTGTTCAGCCACGGCTCACACAGTAGTTCTCATACAGTAGTTCCCTCCCTCCTGTGGATGCAGCCCTGTATCAGACCCAGCTGTAGTTGTGTTGAGGTGTACCTCTCCAGGGCCTTTGTGTGTAATAATGTTACACGGCTACTGCTCGACAGATGTGCGCCTCCCTCCCTCCCTGCGTCTCACACACACACATATATACAGATGTGTATCGAGAGGTCTCCCACACTCAACCCCCCCTCCTCTCCTCTCCTTCCTGAATATCCTTCCACACCTTGTTGGATGGGACCGGAACTTTCCTGTGTTTCACCGGGGGTGGGCCCTGCTTGACTCATGGGGGCCGAAATGGGAAGGGTCGCGACCCCGCGCTGTGAACCGCTTCCTGTTTCTGTCGAGAGGGTCTTCTGAGACCCGCGGCGATCACAGGAGAGGCGGGCCGCACGTCCGGTTCGAGGCGATGCCGCCACGGTAGGAAAAAAAAAACATACATCAACGGAGCAGTAGCTGGAATGGGAGCGTTGGGAGATAGTGAAATGCTGTTATTTACTGCTAGGAGCTTCTACAAGAAGAAATATGTCCTCTCTTTCAGATAAGAACAAGGGAGAATCCCGCGGGACTCGTACAGCATGATGGGGAAGTTTTTTTTTTACTGTGGTTCCTGCTACTACATAAAGAAAAGTACAGGTTTATCTCAATTTGAGTTTGGTTTATCTAGATGATAACTTTATGGGGCTTTATTCAGAGAGCAAAGGTGAATAAAATTATCAGACAGAAATCTGAACTGTAAAAAAAACGACAGGACTACAGCAAATCACCTTGTCTGTGTTTGTTTCACGTTAATTAGTTTGGTGTTCCCGGTCAAATTTGACCATTCTATTAAAACTTATCATAAAAACTGTAATAATACATATATTATCACATATTATTGTGTTAAACTTTTTGTGAACAGTACAAGTTGTAACTTCCATTTGTTATTTATGGCCTGTATGCCTCATTGATCTGAACTTGAACTGAACATCTCGAATTAGAGTTCTAAAAAACACAAATTATGGATTATTTGGGCTGTAAAAAAATAATCAGATGAAACACAGTCTGCTGTTTACCACAGACTACTTTGGGTCAAAATTACCAAGAACATTTGTTTTGAAACCATTTTAAATTTTTTACACAGTTACAAAAAATAAAACCTTTTGGCTGTTCATGGTCATAAGTGACTGGGGAAAATGTATTGGTTTACAAAATAAATGATCCCAAAACTCCAATTTCACAATATTCCAAATGATGACTTAATACATAAAATAACAACTAACAAGAAGAATAAAATGACATTGTTTATCAGACTTATCAAATATATAATCAATCCTCACTCACAGTATATTGACCTGCCATACAATGAACTATGCAAGGCCTAAAAAATGCAAATGAATACAATTTATTTTGTGTGCTGAAATCCTTTTTGTGGACAAAGTCATAGAATATTAAGTGAATCTCATCAAATTAACCACATTTTTCAGAGACAAAAACTTTGAAACTTTGAACTTTGAACCCAACATGAGGGTTAAGTCTTTCTGATTATCTGACCACTTGGGGTTTTTTTGACATTGACATTTTTTGAGACATTGGACAAATGATGACACAACTACAAAGTGGTGATAATAAACAAGAACAATGGCAAAAGAGTGACAGTTTGACTTCCCTTACGCCTCATGAGCTGTGAGCAGTTCCTCCTAGATTCCTTTTGAAGAAGTCAAAATCATCCAGAATCTCATTGATAAAGTAAAGACGCAATTTTTTTTGCGTCTCAGGAGACATAAGGAGGTTAAACATGAGTCCCTCACAAGTCCTTATTTGAAATATAAGCTATTTTCATTTGTTTAACCCCTAAGAACCCGGACCCATTTCTCCTTAAAGGATAATTATGGTGGATATAAAACCGACCAAATAGATGAAACACATTTCTGAAAGTTTTTTTTGAAACACTAACTCCCAGTATCTGTAACCTCACATATATCTCACATTTATTTTATGTAAATTTATTCCTTGTTTGAGAATGAATCAGCTTGGCAGTTTTTCTTTTTTTTTTTTGCTTAGTAGCACATATTTTGTCTTTTTATTTGTATTTCCTCAACAATATATCACAGTTAGAACTTTGCTGGTCAGATTTAACAAGAAATGAATCAAAAATAAGTGAATCAGCTAAATGAATTGAGCAGCTCGTTCATTCATCATTGTTCTTTTTGTGACATATTTATCACATGAGGTTTCCCATTAGTATTTTAAGGTTAAAAGCCTGATGTGACATATATGTCACCACAATATTTTCCTAACTTTATTCAAACAGGTTAATTGTAATATAGGACTATAATAATATCAGAATATATGAGTTTTATTCATATATTCCAACACTAAATAAAATATTTTTTATCTGCAGTAAAACACAATGTTACTGTTACAGCATTAATATATATCATCAATATCCACATCATCAATTCAATAAGAATAGTTTAATATAATATCAGTAGTAGGGCTGCAAATAACCACTATTTTGAAATTTAATTTAGATTAGAGCTCTTTGTGTGATTATTTAACAGGGTCCTTTATAATCTCCTTTTTAAACATCTTACAGAATATATTCTTCATGTTCTTTAATGATCCTCAGTGTGATTTCTATGATTTTTATGGATGAATAATTGATCTTTTATCTTATTAATTATTAAACTTTGCATTGCAGATAACTTCGCTTCGCTTATTCCAAGTCTTATTCCTGATTTGAGTTTGATTTTGTTATAAGTTTTAAATAAAGTATTTTTATCTGTCATACACTTACAGTTTTGCTACATTCTAACAATATTTGCTCTTTAACAACAACATATATTGATTGTGACATTTCTATTGTCACCTCACATGTCGTAGATTTCTTTTGACACCAGGTTTAAGTGCATAACCTTTCTGATTATTTAGATATTCCATATTTATTATTGTATATTATCGTTTATAGCAGGAATGAAAAAGAGGCCTGGGGCTTTAGTTGTTAAAGGGGCAGCGACACCAGTGGGTTCTTAATTTGGTGACAGTCTTATAATTAGGAGAACAGCGTCTTCGTTCCTGGAAAGTTCCACCGTATCTCAGTGACTGGTCGTAAATCAAAATCCCCGGGCCCAATCCGTTCAAAGGTCAGAAAAAAATTCATCAATCCTCAGTTATATTAAAGCAAATAACGGGACACTTCACTTTACCTGATCGGATTTTAAACACGGGACTCGTCTCTTATCTAACAGACCCTGTCGCTCTCTTCTCCGGCCTCGACGGCTCCCCTGACCTCCTCCTGCCCCGCTGACAACTGTCATGCGCTGATTTAGGATTATTTTTAAATCAGGAGCTGTCGAAGGTCTGACGGGACGGGGGGATGGGATGGGGTGGTGGTGGTGGGGGAGGGTATCCTTGTCCCTGGAGGCCTTGTAAATCTGGACAGTTTACTACGGAGAGGGAGGGGGGGTGAGGCAATAACCCTGTGCTCTCCTTGTCCAAGCCCCGGCATAATCCCACCACTTCCTCTCCTCCGCTCCGCAGCCCGGGCTCACGCCGTAATGCATTTTCTGTAACTAACAGCCGTTGTTTCCCGATTGTCACGCTCCCATCCCTTTCTCTTGGAATGTGCGTATTTGTGTGTGTGTGTGTAGAAGTAGGACAGGGTGTTGGGGTTTAGAGCTCTCTGTTGGCCACAGAGCTATGGAATTGGAGGGGGAAAAAAATGAGAGAAAGCAGTAGAAGGTCTGGAATTGCAGTTAATATTAACACCACCCTTCCCTTCCTCGGCCTGCGATGGGGGGGCTCTGGCAGGCCCGGTCGGGGTGCTGCAACCTGGGGCCTCCAGCTTCCGTCACGCTCGCCAACCCCCCCACCATCACCCTCTCCGTCCGAAAAGAAAAAGAACACATGGGTGTCAAGTCCTCTCGTGCTGGCAGCGTCCAACCCCTTTCAACAGCATTTCGCACCGTTTAATTAGCCATGTCCCCCTTATCTCCACATATAGGGGGCATGACAGGGCAAAACGCACACACACACTCGACACAGGATGGCACACCGAGCGCGTTTTTTTTGGCCAGCGGTCGGGTGGGGGGGGGCAATCAATTCACGCCATTCTCCCCTCAGTAACATTCTTCACGATACTTCCTGACAGGTCCGAGGCGAGTAGCCGACGCGCTCTTACAGCACTTAGCGGGGGCCCCTGTCTTTAGGAGGTCAGATCCCCCTCAAAGGAGCGCAACAGGTTCGCGGGACGTTTGCCAGCGTAGGGCTTTAAGCGATGAGAGCATCGGCGATAAATTTCACCTGTCCCTCTCGTTGCCGGGGTGAACACTTTGAGACGCTTCGCCGTAAAAGCGTAAGTGATAAAAGACGGCTCGTTATCGCGGGGAGAGCGGCTGGATCAGAACCCAATAAAATGATTGGAAAAGCAAAAAAAAGAATCGAGCAAGCACAAGAGAGAGAGACTGTAGTGTTTTTACTAGCCCAGACCAGGTGATTTGTCCAAGTTTCTTTCTGGAACTGTTTCAGGGGAGTAATTATTGATTTACGTGCGAGGACATTTATAGGGGGGGGAAAAGGTACATTACCGTTCAGAAATTTGGGGTCACTTAGAAATGTTCTTAGTTTTGAAAGAAAATCATTGTTTTTTTTCAATGAAGATAACTTTAAACTAATCAGACACTCTATACATTGCTAATGTGGTAAATGACTATTCTATCTGTAAATGTCTGGTTTTTGGTGCAATATCTACATAGGTGTATAGAGGCGCATTTCCAGCAACTATTAGTCCAGTGTTCTAATGGTTCTAATGTTCTAATGTGTTTGCTCATTGCATCAGAAGGTTAATGTAATAACATTTTCTATTTACTTTACAACTCATGGTGGTAAATAAAAGTGTGGCTTTTCATGGAATTGTAACTTTGAACGGTAGCATATATACAGGGTATGATTTTATGTGTTGAAAAGGGCTGGGCAGTGGTGGTGTTTTGTTTAAATTTTTCAGTGTGAATTTCCCCATTTCCCCTCATGCGATGAATAAAGTATGATTGATCGATCGATTGATTTAACCAGGCTTTACAGGCTTCTTGACACACTATGAGGAGGAATCACTGTGACCTTTTTCACCAGCCAGAGACCGGAAGGTTTCGGGGGTGTGGGGGGAGGGGGGGTTGATCTTTGTGCATTAGGGGATAAATATTCAGGTATCTATTAGAAATAAATAAATGAATTATATTCCAAAGACATATAATGCATGCATTTAAAGAAGTGCTGTTATATTCCAGTAATGTTTTCAGTCGATACGATGGATGCAGTAGCGGCTTTTTGGACCAGATAACTTCATGTTTCACATTTCTTGTGTTTCCATCGATGTGTGTTTTGTTGCGTCATGTCAGAAAATTTCATTGGAAATGTCATATTTCAAAGTTGTGTCGAATATGCTCACACGAGCAGCTCCTTCCAGTGTTTTCCCAGATATTTATTCATTTCTTTGTCTTTGTCTCCAAACAGCATGAAAGTCAATACAAGTCCTTCAGCAAAGAACTATTACAATTTGGCCATGAACTCTCTATGATTAGTTTTGTTCCCAGATTTGCAACCTTCTTATTCTCTGTTTATTACAGTGACGTAGACATAGCCACTATTTTTCTCACCAAACTACACTTTGCATCTTGTTGCATTTTCCTTTTTTGCAAGATTTTTTGAAAGTTTGCTTAAAATTTGCTTGACAAGTAGATGGAAACACAACTATTGATCCAATAAGTGCAACAATACCATGAAGTGTGTCAATAGAACTGCATCAACCTGATCCATCTCCCACGTTCTTCGTCCCTATTTATAATTAATGTAGATTGGTGTATAGGAACATTCATATTTTTATTGCCGCCTACAAGACTCTCTAACCAGGGGAAACATCTGTCAGTTGGCAGAACACCAGAGCTTTAATCGCTTAACAAATCATAGATGTGGGCGGTAATTCAGAGGTGTGGAATCAAGCTATATTTGTAGAATTTTTACATCATTAAGGACTCCCGCCAGGAGCTCTTGAGGGCAGAAATGTTCAAATCCAGCATGTAGAGCCTCTAAATTTACTCTTTAAATACTCACTCTTACATGTTTCATACACTACCATTCAAAAGTTTGAGGTCACCCAGATAATTTTCAATTTTACAAGAAAAATCACTTTTATTTACCACCATGGGTTGAAAAATGAATAGAAAATATTGTCAAGACATTGACAAGGTTAGAAAGAATGATTTTTATTTGAAATAATATTTTCTTCAAAATTTGCTTTCAGTTTTGTAGCTTCTCTAACCAGCTGTTTTCAACTGTTTTCAACTGTTTCCAGCTGTGCATGATTGCACAAGAGTTTTTTAATCATCCATTAGCCTTCTGATGCAATGAGCAAACACATTGTACCATTAGAACACTGCAGTGATAGTTGCTGGAAATGTGCCTCTATATACCAAAACCAGACATTTGCAGCTAGAATAGTGCTTAAGTGTATAATTTATTATACATTTTTAGTTAATGTTGCTTGAGGCTATAGGGGTTGTGCAATAATTCATCATGATGGTGGTCTTCTGTGTTGATTTGCTACATTTATATGGTTTTATATTTTTTGATCATGGAGGCAGATGTGGATGCAAGATTTGAGTATTTTTGTTTTATGATTACTTTATAACTATAAATGGTGAATGTACACTACTGTTTCAATTCAGTTTTGTGTTTTCCATTTATTATTGCACCATTAGAACTCTGGAGTGATCGTTGCTGGAAATGGGTGCTAGACATTTTCAGCTAGAATAGTCATTTGCCACATTAGCAATGTATAGAGTGTATTTCTGAATAGTTTAAAGTTATCTTCATTGGAAAAAACAGTACTTTTCTTTCAAAAATAAGGAAATTTCTAAGTGACCCCAAACTTTTGAATGGTAGTGTATAAGATCAGCTGCAAAACTTGATTCAAAGAACCAAGTCTGTATTCAAACACAAAAACACAAACAAGTTACCCCACCTCAATTGAAAACAGCATTGGAACCTGCTGCCATTTCGCAAAGTTATTTACAGATCCTTCACTATTCCATCTCAGATAACAGGAGGTGCTTTAGATATCTCTGGATTTTCATCAAACTCTCAGCAAGACGCCGTTGAGCCAACCCACCATATCCTTTCACCACCACACATACAGCTCTTTATTCCTTCGAATGCTGTTAAAGGTTTTTGTTTTTATATCCCTATTGCTTGTTATCACAGCAGTAACACAGGCCAGTGACGTGAATTATGATCATTACAACCAAACGAATTTCATGCGACTTAAACTCCGCAATTTTACGTGTGATTACACCTGTCACAACATGGTGGGAGGCTGAGACGATGCTAGCGATCAAGGGTTTGATCGCTAGATCATTTTGGACCGATCCTGGCGTGTATTCCTTTCATCAGGACGCTGAAAGAAACAACAACAAAAGTGGCAGTAAGAATGAAAGATAACCTCCACACTTCAAAAGGTGTCTGGAGTCCCCGCCTCAGAGCGCTGTGAACTCCAATAACCTGCTCACCCCTAGGCTGCACGGGAGGTGAAGCTCTCTCGTATGAACTGTGTTTTCACTAAAATAGATCCTGGGCCGGGGCAGGCTGACCTCCCTAAAGGATGGGAGGGGGGGATCACCGCAGGTCCACCGCAGGTTGCTGCAGGGAATCGGAGCAGCGTGGCCGGAGGGTGCACGAGGTGACCTACGACCTCCCGATTCGGCTCGGGGCGCAGCAGCAAGGAACCCCCCCCCCTCCCCAGCGTGACCCGGCTCACCCCGTGTGCCAGTGCCACATCGGCGAAGCCACAAAGACGGAGGAGGAAAAAAGAGACGGAGGACATGAAGAGGGGAGATTTTTAATGGGAGACAAAGGTCCAGCGATGCGGGCGCGCTGGGACTAATTCCGCTTTAGTTCAAGTCTAGGTTAAATGCGTTGGGAATGAGTCAACGCTGGCCGCGGAGAGTGTGACTAACAGAGAGGTTCAAGGAACCCGGAGCCCTTTTCTGGCCGCTTTCAGACCCAAAAAACATGCTGCAACGCCAGAGCGAAACAGATGAGATGAATCCATCATCGGCTCAATGTTCTCTCTCTCTCTCTCGAATCCTCGACGGTAACGAAGGGTAATTTAAGGCAAAAAAAAAGAGGAGGGGGTGAAACTAAGTGCAGCGTGGGATTGTGGAGTAAACAGAAGAGACCCGACTTTCATCAGGACTCATGAAATCTTCATTTTCAAGCATCCAGGTGGCTGCTCGGTCAGGATCATCGCCCTGTTTCACAGAAATTCAACACCCGGCGATAAAAATCCTAGAAAAAAATGTACACAAAGCAATTTGCACAAAGTAGTAGTATGTTAAGAAAAAGAGGATATAAAGCTCCACTCCAGAGCCAAGATTTATCTGATTTTCCTCTATAATATTGATTGAGCAGAGACAGAATAGACATGAACTGAAGCGTCTTACACGACTCTGTGAAACCTCAAGATCCTCACATCTGCTTTGTCTGTTACGCCGAAGACCAAAGAGAGCTGTGTTCAAAGCTGCTGCCTGTAACAAGCTGCCTTATGCACACACACACACACACACACACACACTTATACATGCAGTTGGCTGTCTCCAAAACTCGGCTCGAGATTAATGAGAAAGTTTTGACGGTCGCTGTGCTCTCTGCATGCAAGCACTTGTACACAGACTTCAGAAAGCTTCTTAGGAAGTTTGAACCCTTTGCATAATTTAGCAGAGGCTGTTAATATTTTAAACGTGTGTTTCTGCGTCTGCCCGAGCTGTTTTGTTGTCTCTCGCTCTCTTTTTTTTTAGAAATGTTTTTGAGGATCGGGGAAGATCATTTGACTCGCGTTCACGTCTGAAAAGCTTTTACGAAAACTGTCAGCTTAGGTTATGGGTAGAAAGTGAAATGTGATAATCAGGCGTGATATATGGGTGCAGTGTCATCATCTTTATAGATTAGCTGCAGTGGGATAGAGTAGAGCCAGAGCTCAGTGGAGATTAGACACCAACACAAGGGAAAAGGAATTCCTCAAATTGTGTCCGGGATCTTTTAATTAGATGATGCTGATTTGAAATGGGACTGTGGTTCCTTATCTTAAAGGGATAGTCTGGTGTTTTGGGAACGCTCACTTTCTTTCTTCCCCAGGAGTCGGAGGAAGGAAATCGATACGCTCTCTTGTCCGTATGGTAAGTAGGTAGCCGGAGCCGGGGGACCGCTAGCTTAGCTTAGCATAAAGACTCAAAACAGTCTTTATGCTAAGCTAAGCTTAGCATAAAGACTGTTAGGAAATAGCCCTGGCTCTGGCTGAAGGTGAACTGAAACCTGACGGCGCCTCCGAAGCTCGCTAATTAACAGTCGTGTCTTAATTTGTTCGCTCACTGAAGTGTACGGTTTTGATGGTTTGCTGCTTTGTGGGGGGCGGGCGGGAGCAGTTGCCCGGCAACCATTCCAGGAAGTTTCCGATCCCTGCTCACTTGACCCCGGCTCCATGTTATATTCATACACAGATATATAAATGGCCATATACAAGCATACAGGGTGAATCATTTTATCTAACTGTCGACATTAAAAAGCAAATAAGTGCCTAAGTGTATAATTTATTCTACATTTTCAAATAATGTTACTTAAGGCTATAGATGTGTAATAATTCCATGGTGGTCACCTGTGAGATTTGAGTATATTAAGTATATTATATTAAATTTTATTTATTTTAATTTAATTTTTTTAACTTTAAATGATCAATCTACACTGCCATTCAAAAGTTTGGGGTCAGCCAGACAATTTAATGTCTTCCATGAAAATTCACATTATGTGTTGTAAATGAATAGAACATTTTATTACATTAACCTTCTGATGCAATGAGCAAACACATTGTACCATTAGACCACTGGACTGATAGTTGCTGGAAATGGGCCTCTATACACTTATGTAGATATTGCAGCTAAATTGCAGCTAGAATAGTCATTTACCACATTAGCAATGTATAGAGTGTATTGCTGATTAGTTTAAAGTTATCTTCATTGAAAAAGTTCATTTCTAAGTGACCCCAAACTTTAGAATGGTAGTGTATATATTTAAAAATAATGCTGATAAATGATCATGGCAAGTTCTAAGAGGTATTATAAAGTGACAAAATACTTGTTTTATATTATTAATTCTCTGTGGATTGAGACTCTTTGAGCCTATGAGATTCCAGTTCAGAATCTGTTGGAATGCACCTTGATCCCACTTGAACAAAGCATCCTTTTTTCACTATTGTAATTGTGCTCAAAGTCATTATATTGGCAAAAAAGGGAGCTGAAAATATTCAATAACCCGTGCTTTTATCTCAAAGGAGACATTACCCTTCTTTCAGACACGCACAGGCACCTTCTCTCAAGGACAACGCAGCAACAGATAACAAACAGTAGTGCGTTGTTTGGCTTCCTCTCTCATGAAGCCAACATTTGCTGCTGCCTGCTACTGGTCCCTGACCCCCAGTCCGCCAGCACCCCCACCGATCCACTTCTTGTTTACTCTTCCAGGCAATGAGGCTCGTCAAGGACTCGGCCGCAGGGAGGAGGGCGGTGGTCAATAGACGTTATTGACCAGGCCTCCTTCTTTCTCTCGCTTTTTTTTCCCGTTTCTGCAGAGATGATGCAGATATAGAAAAATCGTATTTAATGGCGGCATGAATAGGTCTGTGAGGAGAGGTGGGGATGAAGTGCAAGTGATGACAAAATGCATCCTGGCCCGACACCTCTGTGTTTGTGCGACTTGGAGACCCAGGGAGGCAGAGGTGTTAACAGAGGAAAGGCAGGTGCTAAGTTCAGAGAGAGAGAGAGAGAGAGTGTGTGTGTGTGTGTGTGTGTGTGTGCCACAAAGGACTAAATCCTGCACACTCAATAGTGTCATTAGAAAGAAAAACAATTTAATTACAAAACTCCTTCAGAAAATAATTCGGGGCACCTTTGTGTTCCAGATCGAATTGACTTAATTTACCATCGCAGCTCTTCAGTTGTTTCATTTAGCAGCTTGTGCGGAGTTGAGGAAATAAAAAGGAATACAGGTGCTAACGTGTCAGACGTATCCTTTGTTATATGAGACACAGACACACTGTATGCCTGCATCCTTCATTTCCCACGGCCGTGTATAGATTACAAACTAACGCAACTTCAAATGAGCCACGTTCACATTATAAATGTTATAGCAGGTCGATAATAAAGGGTAACAAACCGGTGCTGCTACACATGTTAATCAGGAAAGTTATGAGTGTCCAGCAGCAGAGGTTGGTGGGTCTTTCCAGAGGGTCAGAGGTCAGGTGGTCTATTAGGGGGCCTACTTGATGATCTAAAGCAATGGTTTTTCCTCAAAAATTTCATAAATGGCTTATAATGTATCTATAAAGCATTAGTCAGTTATTTTCTACTATTATAGAGGTTGGCTTATTGGGAAGTGGAACCTGGAACATCAACATCTCTGGTTCCATAACTTTAGAAATATATAATAAATATATGACATCGTCACCCTATTCAAATGATGGCCTAAGTAGATGATACGTTTTTCATGTTTTCAGCAAAACGCATAAAACTTTATCAAATGCAGAGAATATTATATTTCTTAATCATTTCAATCAAAAAGGCCTGACAGTGGATGACTGTGGACATACATAGAACATTGGCCTGAGTCACTTATGTAGCATTAAAGAATAAAGTGACTCAGGAGAAAATTAAACATTCAAGTGTGACTTTATGCAACTTTAAACCTGGTTTAAACCGTCCTTTCATTCCTTAGTGCAAACTCAAAACTTACATTACCTGGAGTTAAGTTAAAATAATGTCAGGTAAATCAAATCAGTCAGGGGGCAGTTCCCTTTTTCCTCACTGTTCCATGTTTTTATTAATTGACCGTAACTCATTTCCAACATCCAGTTTTGATGACTTATTAAAACCTGAGACGTGGCAAATTGGACATCAACATGTTTAATGGAGTGAAGATCCTGGAACCACTTTCATTTCTTTAGATCTGGCTACATATACATAGAATTTATGGATATGCACAGCATTTTATATTAAATTATTATTAAAGTATACCTTTTGAAATTTAGCCTTAATCACTATGAAACATTATAGCCCAAAGCCTTTATTACTCACCAGTAGAAATGTAGTCAAGAATCATGCGTTATTGCTTTTTCGAAGCGGCTGTCATTATGAAAGCTTGTTAAATTAGGCGTTTTATCCTGACCTGTGCAAAAAAACTTTAAATTGGGCACATAATAAAATGGCCTAAGGAAAAAGTAGGGTGTATTGTCCTATAGGGCATAAAGAGTATAATCCTTTCAACTCAGGATTAAGGTGGTTTTAGATGATTTAAGCCAAAAACTCACTTTTGTCAAAAAATGCAAAAAGGGCGATGATGCATGAAGTTTATTACCGTTCACATGCAGGTTCAAAAGCTTTAAGCATGTGTTATTGTGTGGGGAAAATAAAGAAGACCTTAAACCAAACACTGTTCCCATCACTGGTTCTCTATCAGTTTCCAGCCCTTATTACAGGCACAGAATATGTCGCCGGTGTAGTACGAAGGCCTTCAGAGATGATGCGGCAGGCTGGGGGAGAAAATAAACAGTAGTAAACAACAGTAGCAGCGGGGGGTGGGGGGGGGCTTCCCTGCCGTGTTGATTATTGGAGGGCTGTAAACGGGCCTGATCCCCCTCAGGAGCTCAGTGAGCGGGAACGACTGCTGCTGCCGGCTGCCCGCAGAGAGGCCAACAACATCTGGGCCTCAGCTCAGCCCAGCTCACCTCATCACACTCCCGTCGGTGCTGTTGTTGTTGTTGTGAGATGCTTGTGCACCCGCACCACTGGGAGGAAAAGAAAAACTGACGGCAGCGATAAGAAACTAGAGGAAATTTTGGGGAAAAAAAATGCAGCTATTTGGAGTTAAAAGGTGAACCTGGTGTGACTTTAGAGAAGCATAAGGAAGTAGTTTGTGCTGAGTTGATATCGAACTCTGGTATAATTAACTTCTGAAATTTAAGTACTCCGGTTTAATGACAGGTCTTCAGACACCTGCATGAGTGTGAAAAACGCTCATCAGAAAATCAGCAGAGGGACGCATTTCCTGATGATTTAATGAGAATTAAAAAAATAAAATAAAGACAACCACAAGCTGCAAGAGGCATAGTCAACATTAGCATTTCTCCATACAACACCATGTTGATGTTGATATTCCCGAGCCAAATCCAGCAATTTCAGCCTAGATAATGTTGCCAGATTCTGTGAATCAGTTATTTACCCAAGCAAGTAGATTTATATGCTTTGCTCAAAGTGAATTTTGGCAACAAGAAAAAAATAGACCCATTTTTGAAAATGGCAGCAAGCCAGTTGGATATGGTTTCTAATGGCTGCTAGTGAGGGGGGATTGTGTTTGTATTGTTCATTAACCCTGTCTTATAGCTCCCTCTGCTGATAGAATGCTGTCATTACAAAATGCAAACATGACAATGGGTGGCACCCCTGACGTGTCTGACATGTCTGTTGTGTAACTATTAAAATAAAAGTAGGTAATTAGAGTATTCTGATTTAATGACACAGTAATACTCCTGTGCATACTTATGTTCTGAACTTATGTGATCTTTAAAAAAAACTTAAAACTATAGACAAATGTTTATCTAGTATAAATCCATTTGAACTTTAACCTCAACTTTATACTTCTTAAATATTTCACTTTCACATCTTCAGAAAATCAACGAAGTGCAAAACTACAGAAATTTGGACTCATTTACTCAGTTACTTCTTGATTGGAACAAAAATCTGAACCAAAAACCCTCCAAGACCAGGATTGCTCAACTCTGCTCTAAACTACTTACCCAGTGTTATTTTATCAGCACACAAGCCATTAAAGACATATCTGATCTATAACATAGACCTAATGAGAGCAAGAATAAAATATAAAGCAATTCCAACCGTGTTTACAATATGATCGGTGTGAACAATAAAAACTTGACAGAAAGTGAAGTTCTTTGTTCCTCCAATTTATTATGAAAATGTACAGGGCAATTAACGGTAGGACTTCTGGTAGCGGGCACGGGCTCCAGGTCCACCGAACTTCTTGGACTCGCAGCGACGGGGATCGGCGACCAGCAGGGTCCTGTCGTACTGGATCAGGATGTCCTTGATCTCCTTCTTGGAGGCCTCATCCACATCTACAGGAACACAATGAAAAACACCAGGTTATTCTACAGGCTCAACATTCTGTTTCATGTGTTGGGCCTCTACAAAATACGTATGTCCACCTGATTCTACTAATGAAAGTTCTTAGCAAGGTCCTTAGTGGTTGATTAGTAGAATCAGGTGTTTAACTGCTGGGTGGAACAAAAACCTGCATCACCAGTGCATCTCCAGGACCACGGTTGGAGCCCCCTAGTTTAGAGTTATGCCCAAAACGGGGATTTTATTTACATAAATTAAGGCAATAAAGTGACACAACTTTGATATTTTCAGATTTACACAACATGACTGCATTTGACAATGTATATCACATGCAGCTGTTCAGCTCATATGATGCACCGTACAATTGTGTATAAAACATGTAGTGACTCATTAAATCCAGTGTTACCACTGTACACAAACAATTCATTTGATATCACTATTCCTTATACAGAAAAGAAGTCAACAGCTAAACTCAGCATACAGCCTAAATAGGACACAGAAGTGACAGGACAAGTTGCAAGCTGTCTGGATCAGGACTTTCAGTCATAGTTAATGTCAAAGAATCAATGCCATTATCAGCAAGTTACTAATGAAACTTTATGCCCTGTATTCTTTTTCTAATTTTTTCAGCAAGCCAGTTTACCATTAGACTAAAAACATTTCAGCTGCAACTCCCACAAAAATATGAAAATACATTGCCTTGCAATGCAAACCACTGGCTTAAAAACAGTTAAAAAAAAAAAAAAAAAAAAATTCTCCCAATTGCAATACTTACACTTCTGATAGTATGCAACCAGGGCCTTGGAGATGGACTGACGGATAGCTGGAAGGAACAAAAATCATGTATGTGAGGTTGGGATAAAACATTGACAAACTTATTGCTGATGGGTAAGAAACAGATTCATGACAAAAAGAGAAAAATCAACCCTTCTCCTTACCATAGATCTGTGCGACATGTCCACCACCCTTCACTCTGACTCTGATGTCGACTCCAGCAAAACGCTCCTTGCCCAGCAGGAGCACTGGCTCCAGAAGCTGAAAAAAACAACAAAAAAAAGAATGTCACAAATACATCTCTAAAAAAGGAAAACTGATATGACTGAGCATCTAAAGAACAGCGCTGTGTGCTAGAGCAAAGCACTGAATCATGACTTCTTTTTTTTAAATTGTAATAACTACATCATAGGGAGATTTTTTTTTTAACAAAAACAATATTTTACATATATCAGGTCAAGTACTGAGAAGAGAAACCATAATCTGAATAAAATAAGATGGTTAAAGTTCATCACATCTATCCATGTGCACAGATTTCAGATTACAATCACAAACCTATATTTTTCAAACATTTGCACACAGACACATATATAATCAAACTATTCCCAATAAGTTAAGGATATTTCATACATTTTTGGGGTAATAAATATTAAACTAATGTATGAAAATGTATATTATTCATAATATCAGAGGGAACATTTACTTATTTCAATAAAATTCAGACCAATAGGAAAAGCACATGTAACAGAACAGGACACACTGGACAGCCATATCATTCTGCACTAATCATCCTTACACCAGAGCCATTAAATAAGATACATACAGTGCCAGCGATCAGACATGTGCACCCAACAGTGATGTTAACACTGTTCTCCTGGGGGACTCACCTTGTACTGGAGGGTGGCAGGCTCCACCATCTCCAGGGGTCTGCCGTTCACCTTGATCAGGCCATTCCCCCTCTTGCAGTGGGCAACTGCTGTGGCGGTTTTCTATGAACAGGACGATATCAACAGATGTAGATTTAAATCATACCTTAAGTTGAAAGAATAAACCATGCATCCTGACTTTATTACAAGGCTCCTGGTTAATGCCAACTCATTTACAAGATTACGTGGAGATCACTAAGCTCGAACAATAAGCAGTGAAATTCTATTTTAGTTCATAAAAGGGCGACATGTGAGTTGACTTTGTCATCCTGTTAGCTACCAGTCGGGCTAGTTAGCCACGTTAGCATATACACCTATACACATCGCGTCTTACATGAGCTTGACAGTCACATGTAGTAGAAATATGAGCTTCCAGTAAAGTTCCAGAACATCTTAGAGCTTTATCGGCCCACACAAGAGTTTAATCGTCGGTCTTTATCGGAGTGAAACGAGGACACGCCGCCGCAACATGCTAGCTAGGTTAGCTCATGGGCGCTTGCTATAGATGGTGGTCACAACACCACATGTGGAATATAAATCTCCTTTTACTCACTTTACGTCCGAAAACCTGGACAGATTGCAGGGGACCTTTAGCCGGCATGTTTCTGTAACACAAGGGACACAATAATCATATTAAAAAGCACCGTATACCTGTAATTTATATCATTTTATTCGGATCGGGCCAGTGAACATACCGTCTGCAGCTAGGGTGCCGTACGGAGAGACCGATGGGGTTTCAGACGCCGAGGATCAGGGGCTGCCGCGCGACAAGTAAAGCTGCTTTACGGTAGGATTTCGCGACAGCCGCTCTCGCTCTACCTCCATTTTACGTTTGTATGAAGCCCTTAGTCGTGTGCTGAGCAGTTTCGGATTAAATGGCTGGAAATGACCACAAAATTCAAACAGTTTGGAGGGAGTTTCATAAATAATCAGGACATACTTTATTATACATACTTGTCTGAGCAGCCTTTTTATGTGCAAATAGCAAATCATCATTATCATCATTTATCGCTGCGTACTTTTTTGTTTTTAATGGCGTACATGGTTTATCTTGTAAAACTGACACAATATTTTGTGTTGTCCAATGATTAATTATACAATTAGGGAATAAACATTTCTCACTGCTGCCATATTGCCACGAAATAGTAAACACAGGTGTTACCAATGATACTAATTAGCGTTCCATTCTGGTTAAACAGAGTCAGTGCGCTGCTTCGGTGCATGAACACTTCCGTTTTTTGGCTGGTTGTAAGAAGCAAAAGGTTCTGGTAATGCGATGGAGGACCAACGTGATTAATTTCACATTTAATGTGAGTAATTGTTGTCTATCAGGGAAGAGAAGGGCGGAACTAATGAGCTCAGGTGGCGTTCCGTCTGATTTCCTAAGGGAAGGACCTCTCCACTGTCTCTAGAGAAAAAAGGAAGAGAAATGCTTTATTCCTGTGTTCATTTCTCTGAGTATTTCAACTGCTTTTCATAGGGATGAACGGCATTGAACCAAATAATTTTTGTTACTGCGGTAACTAGTATTGGTTCACTGAAAAGGCTCTGGAACAGTAGTTTAATTACTATCATTTGTAACACCTGGGTTTACCCTCATAATACATGCCAATATGGCTACTGTGAAGAAAAGGTCTATTGTAATAATTGCAATAACTGAATAATACAATTAAATTAAATGAGGCTTTCTGCTTCAGTTTCAGGGTTCAAGTACTTTGCATGAATCACTATATCACTGTAATATCCTAGTCTACTGGGGCATTTGGATAAAATGGGGCCACAATTACAGTTATCAATAAAACATCTGCCGTTACTACAATGACATCAAAATTTCCGCTTTGAAGATGGTGTCTACAGTTCCTGATCTGCTAAATATATGTCATCACGCCTTTTAAACAAAATTGCATTGTGGATTGAAGTTTGGTGTGAAAATGAAACACTGGGAAAGCATGGGTGTGATAAATTAAAGTAATAAGAGTTGTATCCCATTTATTTGATACTGCATGATGGCTCACTGGCATGACTTCAAATAGAACAAAGCCACTGATAGTGTTATTAATCCACCTGTGATTTCCTGCCATGACAAGACAAATTATCTCTTGTTAAAATAAATGCGTAGTAAATCATACACTTTTGCCCGTCATAGTTGTTTCTAACGTGTTTAGTATTGCTGAAGATTGGCATTTTAAAGTCATTATCTTGCCCTCTGCCACTTAAACTGTGTAAAAGATACAAAATGTGGTCAAAAGGTGAATTTTTGCAACCATTTGGGAATACAGTAGTGAATGGGCTTTCTCTACTAGCCCGGGATGATAGATTGTATTGTCAAAGGATTAAGTATCTGTCTAAATAACAAAAACCAGAAGAAGCAGCAGCAGCACTGTTCCGCTGCCAACTAAAGGGGACGGGTCAGAATGCAGCAGCAGATTAAGGAAAAAAAACAAAAAACATTTAGTTTCTTTACAAGGATGTGTCTTAGCAATTGTGATAAATTGCCTTCAGCTTATAAACCATGATAGTGATGATGTCAATAATGTCAACTACATATTAAGCTGATTATATTTATATATATCATGCTTTTTGTTTCTGCTGTAATCCAGCATATTAGAAATCACATAATTCACATTAAACTAGTAAAAACCCACATGTCAGTAGAAGTTCTACCTGGTTAATATGAGGCTACATCATCCATTTCTTTTTTCTAAATTCCAAAACGGCAGCGCCCTCCGGTGTTGGTGAAATTAATAACACCATTTTTCCAAGTGTGACATCATCGCCGTATCAGATGGGGGGCAAGGTTGTATCATCAACCAGAAGCCGTCTGGCAGAGAACACTGCGGAACATTAATTCTCCCTCCATACAAGCCTGACTGTTTACATCAAATTACACAAACTCAATACATCCTGGTTTCATCAAACCTCATCTTTTCGAGCCTGTGGCGAGTCTAACCTCAGAGATCATGTGGCTCGGTGCTCCTTGAGGCCGGAGGGGTCGAGGGGGGTCGGGGGTATGGGAATGGGACATGGGGAAAAAAGGAAGTGGGAATCTCGTTGGACACTGACTTAAGAAAACGTCTTTACTCCTACACAAGAGACGGCATTTGATCCGAACCACAATTGTTGGACGACGTTCCATCTCGCCAAAACCAGACCCTGCACTTTTGTGGGAGGAAACTGGCGTCGAGCGGCCCTCGCTCCGCTTTCCCATGATTCATCACGGAAGCGCAGCTAACGGAAACAAATAAAGCATTTTGCGGTAATCGGCTCGATATGAAAACATAATGGGATAAAAGAGCCTCGAGGGGGACGCTTGTCAAGAGTCTCAGGCCCTTCACATCCTGCAGTTTGGACACCGGAGACCAGGGGACAGTGTCAGCAGCACCAGCGTCTTCCCCTTAAAGGGGGAAAGCAGCGGGGCCATTCCTGGGTCAGAGGAGGACTGAGGGAGACAGATAGGGCCTCGGGAATCTGTATACAACAGCCTGAGTCATGTGGCGGTGTGCAGTGCCTACCTTTGCCTGACATTTACTGCAGCGTGAGTGGTGTTTATAGTGGCGGCCACGAGTGAACAGGCACCTGGCTTCTTTTATTGTCAGAGGGAATGCGTTTTCCCCTCAGGCTGATGAGCCACGCTGGATGGGTAATGTTTTTTTTTTCTTTTTCTTTTTGCTTCTTCCAGCCTCAACTTCTGTTTAACGAGGAAAGGCCACCTGACAAGCCCCTCGGGAGTTTTTTGTTGCATTTTTTTTTTGTTTTACTTCTCTAAATGTAAATGGGACAACGTCATGTGGTGTAACCCTAAAACCTAGATAGTTTCTCTCTTTTAAGAACAAAAACAAACATGCTCTTAACTAGTTTTATATATTCTTGGTTGATTAAATATTTAAAAATTCATCATTATTTTTTGGTTACACCATTTGACATTTCTTGTCCAAAAATAGCACATTCTGGGTGGTAGAGACCCTAAAATCACATTTTATTGATAGGGGGGACAATAAACAGTATGTTTTCAGAGAATAATTTCTGGGGGGGCGGCATGAAAAAAATACCATACTACCGCTATCTTCTTCTTTTTCTTACAAACGCTCCTTTGCAACTTGCCTCAGCATGTTCAAATGTTTTAAACAATGTTATTAAAAGTAATAATAGTAGTTACAGCAATGATACATATTTATATTTATAAGGCAAATGAGATGAGTCAATGTCAAATTATATGTTAGCCACTGGCCCCGTCCACTGGAAAACAGCATCTGGACCAAACCACTTTGAGGAATATGAGGGGGGGATCATAATTTTTTTTTATATTATTATTATTTTTAAATCTCAGAGTGTCTCTGCTTTTTCTTTTTTTGGCTACTACTACTGGAGTTTGTACACTTTTTATCATTTGTTTTAAAATATCATTAATTCAGTTTTTTGGCAGTTTGACGGTAGCGGAACAAGGAATTAAGTAGTATCTCCAAAGGGCTGATGACAACTGTTCAGTGATAATTCTGTCTCGGTTCATCCATATGAAAGAATTCTTTCACATTACAACTCATCATTCAACTTTTTACGTTTTAAGTAAAAAAAAAAAAAGTTTTCAAGTACTTCCTCTCATAGGACGTCTTGATCAACTTCCTGCTCTTTTCTCCTGAGAATATGGTGAAGACAACCCCTCCCAGAAAGAGGTCATTTTATTTAGATTATTACGATTTTCAACTCTGACATGTATTTAATCATACAAGTCTCTTGAATAATCTCCCCCAAAAGAATTTTGTACATAGGATAATTAGGTTTTTGTTCATGTTTATTAAACATGTTATGTTCTGCAAAGAAAAGAGCACAAAATGGAAAAAAATAGATGTGATTGGTATTGATTCAACTCATATAATTATATGCATGAAATCTTTGAAAGAAAATCTGGGCTTAAATGGGTCAAATACTCTGCCCTTTCACTTTTAGTTCATGCATCTTTGGGGTTTATTAGTTACAGTTAAATGTGATGTGGCTGAAGAGGCACTGTGTGGGGACACTGGGCTGGATGTCAGACTTTTCAGATGTGTTGACCCCACCCACCCCCGACCCCAGCCACTGTCTATATAGGAAACACGTTAAGGCTGCAGAATCATCCTTAATTTCATGCTCTGTCCGGCAGGCCGCTAAAGCATACAATCCTTTTTTTTGTGTGTCACTAACTGTCAAGCTCTGACAATATCCAGACCCCTCGACCATTTGAAGTTAAACGCTCTCAGATTACTCCTTAGTGGCACTGGTGCTTTTCAGCACAACTGTCACTGTGTACTAAAAAAAACACACACACACAATCACATTAGAACTTTCTGTTTACATATGCTAGATAAAAAATCATAACATTCTCAACAGATCCAAGACGCTTAAATCCCAATTTAAAAAAAAAAAAAAAAGCAAGAGTAGAGGTGCAGAGCTTGCAGAAGGAGGAGAGTCTGCGGCCATCCAGTAAAAGAGTTTGCAATAAATAAAGACCACACCATATATGTGCATTTCCTCCGCATGGCCTTATGGAAACACATCACCTGGAGGCGCGACCCCTTGACCTTGTCTTGTCACAGCAGCCCGAGCATGAGACAACGCTCTCAGATTTACAGGGGGAAGGAGATGCTGTTCCCATAGCGTCCCATTTGACCATAATAGGCTTTGCGGTGGTTGAAAAAAAAAAGTGTTGCCGGTAATTGAAGTTTCCCTGAGCAGAAGGAGAAGATCTGCTAAAACCCGGCGGGCGGAGGAGGCCGAGAAGGGTGCGAAAAGGTTTTTGTGAGGTATGAGGTATACAGAGGCGCGGTAACTGCGGCAACCGGGGGAAAACTCCTTTGGGCTCACGAGGCAGAAAAGTGTCTTCCCCTGAAAAAAGCAGCTGCGAGGCCCATGAATCTGCAAGTCAAGAGAAATATGATTCAAGGCAACAGGTCTTACCTTTTATATCCTTGTGCACGGATCCATAAATAGCTCCTTCTACCTTACCATTAATCTGTGAAACACTGCGGCGTAACAACATTCTCAATTTTTAGGACACGTGCATGATTCAGGCCATGCCTTTGATAATTATATAAAACTGGAAAATAAGAATATGCTGACTTTCTAAAGTCATGTTATTGCATATACACATACTTCTGGTTAAAAAAAAAAATCCAAAAGGTGGTGCACCAAGGTGCCATGAAAAAGGGGGATTTCCATGTAAGTGAGGGAGAGGCACCGAAAATGGCCCGTCGCTGTGCCATGGCAGCGGTAAATATTGACGTCTGCCCGACTGGATGACAGCTCATGGCACTAAAATGTAGCCCTGTATTGAACCCTGGTTTTGGACTTGAGCCCCTTCCATTAATTTGGCTATTTCAGCACACATTTACCACATAGCGATGGGCCTTGCAGCTGTCCCGTGCTCTGTCAACTTCCCTCAGGCCTCGGAGCTGGAGCCGCAGGATAATGCCGACGTGAAGCAGTGGCCATATATTTCCTTTCCCAGAATGCAATGCATCCATATAGTCATCCTTTTCACTTTCCCAACTCCTTTTTCTTTGTTGTGAGACTGAGCGATTCACTTCTATTGTATTTTATTATTTGGGGGGGAAATATGGATTCCCTTTAATTGCATCCTTTTTTTTTTAAAAAAAAAAAAAGACAAATCTATCTGTAGCAGGTTTTCCTTTTATGGATCTGCTGTATATGACAATACCTAATTACATACGCACACGTCCATGTCCTGGAGGAAGTATCCCTCTAATGAGCTTTCTGCACTCGCTTCCTTTTTTGTCTCATTAAAGTTTTATTTTGGGAGCTCTATCCTTATCTGAATCAAGGGTCTAAAGGCAGAGAGCGTTTCGTGCTGCGCAGATTGTAAAGTCCTTTAAGTCTCTCCAAGTATATTTTTTCGTTTGTACCTTTTTGCAGTGACGGGAAAATGGGAATAAAAATAAAATAAAATGCATTTATTTAGTCTAGCGCGATCCATGAAGCACAATTCACTTTGAACATCTGCCGGATTCAGAGGGGAATACGTGTGGAAGCCCTGGGTTGTGTAGTCATGGGGATGCAATCATAACAAGATCACTGACTGATGAAGTGTCTCAGTTGATGATGCTTTAACTGTGCCAGATGAAAGTTCAACAGGTTTAAACCTTTTTGACAGATGGGATTATACAGTCCATGGATGCACCATCTATGGTATATTAGAACCCCACGGAGGGAGCGTAAAATCGTTATGAAATCTATAATAATGAGGAACATTGTCCTTAAAATACCCTCCCCAGACACTAGCTCCTGAAGCAACATATATGGTGATTCCATTATTTATTATTTTATTGGATAGATGGCTTGAACTAAACCTTATTTAGCTTTTTTTTTTTTTTTCTCACTTCATATATGTATCTGTTTGTGTATATAAGAAAAAAATGGTCTCCATTTTGTGTTTCTTGGTGAAATCAATAAAAGCTTATTCAAAAGACACATTAAAATTTTGAATTCAGGGGGTAATGATAGATAGATAGATACTAGTGTACATAATACTAGTGTAAATGTGTATCCTTTTATTTATTTATTTTTTTTTATTTACTGTTGTTGTTGTTGGAATAATGATGTGTTTTAAAACATGTGAAATGTGTTCATGGTTAATCTTTTCACCTCTATTCTAAAAAAATGTGAATAAGTTAATTTGTTTTGTACAGAAATGAAATTTGGATTATTATAACCAATAAATCATGATTAATTATTCTATTCTTTGAAGGATAGACTAAATAACTGTCATAAATAACTGTCAATAACTGTTTTTGTTAAACTTCAAGGCATTTAATATATTAATTATAAAATAAATTATTATAAAAAAGGTAGTTCATCAACTGCCATGGCTTTGTTGAGATATGACATCCTGGCATATTTGGTTCAGGAAAACAAAACCATTCCATCCCGCTCGGTGAGAAAGCCTCTTTATGTGTTTGAGTGAGGCTGATTGTTTATGGAGCAGGTTGAAGGAGCTCAAAGCTGCACTTGACACGTTGGATTCATGGTGCTGGCCGATCTGGCAGCAGAGCGGGGGCCAAACCCGCCGCCGTAACATCCTTTCACTCGCCGTTTGTCTGTGCTGCCGCACGTACACTGGTACTTCCCCTCCATCAGTCACACACACACACACACACACACACACATGCACAGCTCGCCCACACAATCTGCAACATCACCCTCCTTCTTCTCTTGTTCCATTCCCCCCCCCGCAGCCGTCCTGTGAGTATGAGCCTGTGTGTGTGTGTGTGTGTGTGGGTCAGCAGCGGTCAGGGTTCATGTGCAGCATGAGGCGGTGGCAGCGAGGGTGACGACGGGGCCATGTGGGAGTCTGGCTGACACCGGCAGCGATAAAGCGGGAGAGCGTCACCACTCCACCAAAGCCTTCTTTATTCCTTACTTTTTATATGCTCCCCCCCTCCCTCTTCTTCCCCCCCTCTTATTTCCAGAACTTCTATCTGATGGGCTGTGGAACACTGAGCTCCATCCTGCTTTGGCCCTTGACAGCATCTGGGAATACAATGATGAATATGACTGCTGCCAGCAACTAGCATCTCCTCATTTCTCTCTCCCCCCCCCCTCCTTTTTTTTTTCTCCCTCCACTTGTGCCTGCACGCATTAAAATGTCCAACAGATGATGAAGTGTGACCTCGACAACATGATAATATTACGACTCGTGGTCTATTTTCCCCTCATAAGTGCAGACAATTGACAAATAAGTTGCTGTCTTGTGTTTTGTCTTAGTATATCCAGTCATTTTGGGGTAATTTGCCGCGTTATTAGAGTGTATTGTATCCATATTGTGTTGCGTGGCGTTCATACTGAGGGTGTCTATAATGCTGCGTTCAGTAACTGAGTGTTCCCAGGGGGAGAGGAGACAGGGCTGGGAAGCTCTGATGGGAAAGTGGGCCAGCGCTCTCAGCCCTCCACTGGAGAGCTCCTTAAAAGGCCTGGAGAGATGATGTCGTTGACTCCCCCCCACCCACCCACACCACCTCCTCCTCCACCACCACCATCACCACCACCACCCCCTCCTCTTTATGTTTTTTTTTTTTCCTCCCTCCTACAGCACCGGAGAAGCCCGGCTGCAGGCTTTGGCCAAAACCCCTCATGCACATCAGAGAGAAACACACGACACTGATGACTTCATTGAGCTGAAATAGGGCCTCCATCCATCAGAAGCTGGAAAGGCTTGTTATGAAAGATAGGATTTCCCGGATATGGACTTTTTTAATGCCTTTGCTGTACTCACTGCTGCATGAACTGGCTACTTTTGGAAGTGTTAAGTGTTTATGAACCCATGCAGAATTATTATTGGGAACCGCACTGCATATGCAAAACAAAAAGCAGAAACGAGCGGGAAACGCAACGTCATGACAACAGCGGGAGATGCAGAAGTTGCCTTGTCATGCTCGGCTAAAGTGTTTTTTTATTTTTTTTTTTATTTTAGGCATCTTTTGCATAAAGTCACATAAGTCCCGGTGGCCTTGACCAATCACAATGCCCCAAACACATTAAAGAGCGGATGTCTTCACACACAGCTGCTGGCCTTTCTGTTTCAGCCAGGCCGCCTCATTTTTTCCATGACAGCCATGTGAGCGATAGGGGTCAAGAACCACTTCATGTACACAATGCGTGCAACTCGTTGGCAGATGCCTACGCTCCTTTTAACTCCACACACGCACAATCAACACACAATCATTTATGGGCTTGGGTATGGGTGTGGTGGGGGGACCTGACCTGAGTCGAGGAGGGCCAATGATTTTTTTTTTTTTTAGATGAATGAATGAATTGGGCCCTCCAATTGTAGTCTATTTGATTTGATTCTGAGTGTCCACTTGTCTTCCATTTCTATATGATAGTCTTCTTTTAAGTTTACACGAGTGTCATGAATCAAAGCTTACTTACAGCTTTTGCCGTGATTTTTTTTTTGCAGAAACTGAATTCCTGAAACCCATTTTCTTTTACTCTGGCATGTCTTTTATTAAAAGTGGACATGCAAAAAACAACTGCTATAAAATCGTCATACGCCAATAAAATTGATTTGATTGCATTAGTATTATATAGTATAGCAGTATATATATTCCTTTAAATTGAAAAAAGGTTATTGTAGAATGCACCAATTTAAAAATGTGCTCATAATGGAAGTCAATGAGGTGCAATCAAATCAATTTTGTTGCTAATATATATTATATATATTAAGGCTCTAATCACCACCAATTCCCATCCTTCTATTTATTATATGGAAAATAATTGTAATAATTTTGTGTATGTGTGTGTGTGGGGGGGGGGGGGTGTTGCAGTATATTAATCAAATAATTAAAATATCTGTATAAATATAATGGCATCAAAAAAGTTAAAATCCTGAAAATGATTGAATCTTTGGAGCAGGTTAGAAGTTGTTTAAGAGACTAAAGAACAGAAAGAAATATGAAAGCATGATGAATTTATAACATTGTGTTTGTGTGTGGACATTTTTGCCACAAAGTTGTTGATGGGGTGCTAAATGTAAGGAGGGCATGAGGGTTAAAAGGGAACAGGGCCCAGAATTTAGTGCTACTCTACTGTTTATGGGGCCTCTGCACAGGTGAGCTGCAGCGCCTGGAGTGAGTTGCGTCAGGCGTGTGTGGGCGAGATCTTCACCTTTTTTTTTTATTATTTTTTTTTAACTTTTCAGCCATCTCCTGTCATCCAGGGAATGTTCTCCACACACTTCATGGACATATATGTACCAGCTCTTTGACGTCTTTGCTATTTTTAGGCCCCGCCCGCCGCTGGAGGTTGTTATGATGATGTCACAGAGCGTTCCAAAATAAGTCTGATTGTTTGTCTTGGGTTACACTTCCTGTCTGCTCTCCATGTCATGTTTGTTTGTGTTTACCCATCTGTCAAGCTGGAATTTTCTTTGGAAGGGGAGGGTGGGGATTTGCAGTGTAAGGACTTGTTTTTCCTGACTTATATGCAGCTCTGCTGTGTAGTATTCATAAAACATTGATATTAATTATGACTCATTCAAAGTGATGACATTTATAGGAATAACTTAACATTTAAATACCAACTGTTGCTATGGTAAATATTGTCTGGGAGCAATTTAAAAAAGAACACTTTACTTTTTGGAATAAACAAACAAACTCACATTAATATGTATGGTTTCAAAGTAGGAAAGTAGTATATTTTTTAAAGAAATTATGTAAAAAGTCTCTTCTTTATTTAGACTTATATGAGCAAGATATAATTTAATAACAGCTGATTAAAAGGGGGAAAATCAGTGCAGTATATAGTATATAGTACTACACTACTATTTTTTGAGGGGTTATGGACTGGTTGGGACAAAAATGAAATATTTAAGGATGTATCTGTGAACTTTTGAACACACTGATTGACTTTTTTTTTCACAAGATTCTTTCAATTGAGAAGTTAATTAATACTGAAAATATTTGCAGACTAAAGGCAGATTTCAGTTGTTATTTATTTATATTTTTTTAACCTTTGCACAGAGCCAGGCTAACACTGAGCTACCTCCTGCTGTGAAACGGAGAGACTGGTACCTTAACTCTTGCAGAGAAAGAAAATATTTGTTAATATTTGTCTCCGACTGAATTTAGGAAATACTTAGGATGGGGAGGGGGGTAACTTCAGGAGTCAGGAGACATGACAAAATGGAAAAATCAGTCTACTTTTGGGGGCATGAAAAGCCCTGAACTCTTAACATCTCAGTATGTTTCCAGTGAAGTGGAGACAGACCCGGAGGACTATGCTGATCCCATGTGACAGGTGAGTTGAGTCCCCCCCCCTCCTCTGTGTCACCCAGTGCAGGTAGGAGCTGCTGACAGGTGTCACATGATACTGACGAACAGCGTCAGCCGCCACCTTGTCAGACGCGGCACAGCCACACCTCGCTGTGGCAGATAAAGCAGCAGAATAAAACACCACAGTAGGTCAGTGCCAGTGTGTCATGCCGTCCAGGGGGGGGGAAGCAGCCGGCCTCGTCCGCGGCCTTCGAAATGCACTTCATTTACATTCCTCTGGCTGCGCTCGGGCCATGGGAGATGAGGATCATGAATATCGGCACTAAAACTGCCTTGACCCAATTTGTTGTGCTCTCTAAATTTAAACTCCATCACACGGAGCGGTTTCACAAAGCGACCTCCCCGCTCTATAACAAAAGTCTGTTTATTTGTATCGAGATTATACGAGATCAGTGGGAGCAAATTAGAATTTATAATGCACTTTAATTGAGATGATATCTCAAAGAGTATGAGTGTTTTATTTTTCTTTCCTGTGCTATTTCACACCCGCCAAGACACTGCGGTCGGGGGTGTCAAGCTAATGAAAACATGCAGTGTTTGATGTCGCATTACTGTTCCTCATATAACTAAATTTAGTCAAACAAACGGCCTGCACTGAACCCATATTCGCTCCTTCCCGCCAGAGTCATTTAGAAAGATTACGAGACATGAATTTCTCTGACCTTTCAATGTTGGAATATTCAGTTTTTATTTTTTTTTACTGCCACATAACAACTTTAATTGTTCTTGAAAAAAAAAAAGAAAAATAAACCTCAGTTTTCAGATATAGCCATGCATGGCATGATTTTGTGTATCCTATTCTCTTTTAAACTTTAAACATATTTTTTATTTTTTTTTCTACTTGGATTTTATGTTTTTTGCGTGATTTTAAGTCCTCTGTGTTGATATAGGATGTCAAAATGGAGGAATTAGCGTATATTCACACATATGAGGTTGTACTGAAAAAAATAACACAGAGCAAGTCAATATAAATCATTTTTAAGGTGAAAATAAGGTAAAATCAAAAGTAATCAAAAGACGGTTAAGACTATGAAACAGTCCAAAACACCCTCATTTGGCCAAAAACAATCTACTTAATCTAGTTAATCCACTTTTCTATAGGAATACATGCTTCCTACGGGCACTGCACTACTCTAAATATAAATCCAGGTCACGGTTGCTAGCATCTGGGTGCGTAGTGTCTTTGCCCGATAAAGAGGCCAGGACCGAAGCCTCAGTCCGAGCTGCTGTAGCCATTGACCAGCTGTGCTGCTCGTCCGCAGCATCTCTCCGTGTCCAGCTCCTTGATTGAAAAATAAATGACCCGAGTCTGAGACCATCGCTGCTGCTGTGGCTCGTTCCGCCACATGCTTTTTAAAGGTCATTTTTCTGGGTATGGCTGGTTCATAATTACACCATTGTATCACGTCGCGTCAACAGCGACCGGGCATTGTCTCGTCTTTGGACTCAGAACGGGTTAACTGGTATTTTTTTGTTCCCTTTCCCGAGCAGAAAATGAGCTATTTACAATATGTGAGATGAGGCAATAAATCCTTGATCTCTTTGTGCCTGTGAGCTTCACTCTAGCTGCAGAAGTTAGCGCTGACAATACAGTCAGATGGCTGCAGAAATGCTAATCACATACATAGTATGTGGGCGGCTTCGCTGCAAGAGGGAGAGCTGAGTGGCACAAGTGGCATCTATTTTTAAGCTGCTGCTTGAGGGCTTCCTTTGTGAAGTGTGTGGATGGAGCTTATCTGAATATAATTTCTGTATAATAGAGGAGATTAAAAGTCGGAATTTAGGACTGGAAACAATTTTCGTTTAAATAATCGAGGCCTTATTTAAAGATGGTAAAAGAAGAGGTCCTTTACAAGTTTTTCATGTAATTCATGTACTCCAGACATCCCTGGATGGAGGTTTTAACCTCTGACTGAAACAAACTGTATGTGATTGATGACAGCCACAGGAAACGCTGCAGCCAGCAGATATGCATTGTAACTTGCAGTAGATTTTAGGATTACCAAGGTCGTGGGAGATGAGCACCGTTCGGAAACAAGATATATGACACCTGTTAATTGAAACGTGAACCTGTCCACATGCGAGGTGAGGTACCTTGAAGTCCTGCCCGTGACAAATGAGATGGTCGGTCACCTTTGACCTCGGAGAATGTGCCCACTGGGCTCGCGCCCCGTGATCATCAGCAGGGTTGAGTTCAGTTCACAATGTGTAAGTGGTATTTAAACCTGATAGGCCAGAGGCTTTAAAGACTGAACGTGGCTCTGTTTTTCCACTCATGCTTCTTTTTATCAAGGTGAATGGAAATAATGAGGGCAGCGGGTTTCAGTAGCTAAATCAAGAACACTAAAATGGGAAAACCAAAGCCTCAAAATGATGTAAATGATATATGGTGCCAATGCTAGAGAATCTTTTTCAGCTTTCATGGAAATGATTCAGAGAAATCTCTGATGCCACACTGTACTTACTTAATTTTTTTTAAGACCAATCGATGCCATAATAATTTGGCTACTTCTGCAATAATACATTTAATGAAAAGTAATTTCTACAAAAACACATTAAAGCTGCAATGATAGTACAAATAGTATCCACACATGCTTACATATGGGCTCCGATTTAGCCAACTCTGTTACTTTTGCAGATGTAAAACAGTCACACAACCCCCACAAAATGATTCGTTTCACTGTCAGAATTTGATCCATTTGGTCTAACAACATTTGGAGATTAAAAGTTATTCTACTGAATCAGTGAGTCTACTGTAAAATCGTGATAGGCGTAATTATGTGAACCCGGTAAATGCTTGAATGCATTGCACATTTTAAGGTCTGGCTCACGGATAACGACCATTACCATCTTCAAAATTCATGTTGCTACATGAAACAATAAGAACAAGAACCTCTGAGGTCACAGCCTACATGCTGGTGTTTTCTTTTGCAGGGATTTAGCTATTTCAATGCAAGGGTTCAAACAAGTTACCCCCCTGATGCTATATTGCAAGGACACCATGCTGGACTTAGCACCACCCAAGACAATTGTGATTGGTTCAAAGAAATGCAAACAAGCCAGAGCAGAAATGATAATGTGAGACTACATATGTCAATATTATGCTTCCAGCTTATTGAACTGGCACCAAGTGGCCAAAAAAATCTATCAATGCTTGTTTAAAGGGCAGGTTCACATCTGTCAAGTTGCAGTTGCAGTGACCAAAAATGACCCCAAAGGACATAGGAACACATGAGGATTCTTGAAAAAAAGTTGAACCTATCCTTTAACACAGTTCCTGATTAGTCATTTGTAGCTGAGTAATCTGTTTCTTTACAGGCCCCCCCACAGCTGGACGAAGCTATAAAACGTGCTCATCTATATCTGGCTGGAAAACAATCTTTATATTTGACAACACAAATCAGCAATCATTTTTTCCATGGCTTGCTTTGGCTGGAATGATTCACCGTAGCTTTTAGCACTAACTCATTACAGGCTTCGCTGCAGCTCCAGATTTATCCTATTATTAGCCTCTTTTCTCTAGGAAACAAGGACACTCAAATAGCCATGTCTTATTAGGCTGTCACTACTCATTTGCCCTTAAAGAAACACACATCCCAGGATTGAACGTGTCTGCATCACACACCCAAGTCCACTGTTGCACATACTCAACATAACGTCCTTGCTGTACATTTGAAATGAGTTAGCGGGATGAAACATCCATTGTTATCATGCCAGCGTAATGGCCCCTGGATTGAAAGAGCAGAATCAAGGGATGCTCCAGCTGTATGGCCTCTGCTAAGTGAAAGCGACTGCCCTATTTCTGTCCAGGGTTAGGGGCTCAGCTGTCGTCTGGGAGTAGATCACCTCATGAACCCTCCCCAGCCCCATATCCTCCCTGCCATGTACCCCAAACTGGGGGAAAGGGGGGGGGGGTTGCTATTGTTGAGATATCGCCTCATGTTAACACCGGCCTTTGAGACAACTGCCAGGTGACACAGATTATTATGTCAAACGAGGCTTCCATTAAGTTCCTGGTCCCAGCGCTGCATCTGTCGGACGAGTAATGCGACATGTACACTACCGTTCAAAAGTTTGGGGTCACTTAGAAATTTCCTTATTTTTGGCAGAAAAAACACAGTTTTTTCAACAAAGATAACTTTAAACTAATCAGAAATACACTCTATACATTGCTAATGTGAAAAAAGACTATTTTTGCAGCAAATGTTTGATCTACATAGGTGTATAGAGGCCCATGTCCAGCAACTATCAGTCCAGTGTTCTAATGGTACAATGTGTTTGCTCATTGCATCAGAAGGCTAATGTAATAAAATTTTCTATTCATTTGACAACTGGTAAATAAAAGTGTGACTTTTCATGGAAAACACAGAATCGTCTGGGTGGCCCCAAACTTTTGAACGGTAGTGAATATGGCTCATGTCTTTCTGTATTGAAAAGACAGTCCTTGTGTAGCGAATACATATGTGTTTGGGACTGGGCAGCGGTGGTGTTTTGATTGAATTTTTCTGTGTGAATTTTCCCATTTTCCCTAATGATGAATAAAGTGTGATTGATTGATTGATTGATTGATTGATTGATTGATTTAACCAGGCTGCAAAGGCTTGAGGAGGCATTGCTGTGACCTTTTTCACCAGAGAGAGACTAGAGGGTTTCGGGGGGAGGGCAATTTGATCTTTGGCAATTAGGGGATAAATATTCAGGTAACTGAAGAGGCCTGTTTCCAGCAACTATCACTCCAGTGTTCTAATGGTACAATGTGTTTGCTCATTGCATCAGAAGGCTAATAGACGATTAGAAAACCATGTGCAATCATGTTAGCACAGCTGAAAACAGTTTAGCTGGTTAGAGAAGCTAGAAAACTGACCTTACTTTGATAAAAGCAAAGTTTGAAGGAAAAAAAAATATCATTTCAAATATAAATCATTATTTCTAATCTTGTCAATGTCTTGACTATATTTTCTATTCATTTTACAACTTCATAGTGGTAAATAAAAGTGTGACTTTTAACGGAAAACACAAAATTGTCTGGGTGACCTGTAACTTTGGACTGTAGGGTACTCTCTGAAACCTCCAGTGTTTGGGTTTGCTGTTTGTGCGTTAATCCCTCAGTTTTGCAACGATACTTAGACTACTGGGTTCAAATGATAAAGAGGACACAGAGTAGAATATGGTGGCTACATAAACACACACAGAGAGGAACCCAGACACAGGCACGTAAAGCAGTATCCACAGCTGAGGAGAAGGCCACCGAGTGTGACCACTGGCGGGATCAGGTTGCCATTGTTATATAACTTGATGAGAATGGTCTGAAACAATCTACTGGGGGGGGGGACCCATTCTCTTCTC
This sequence comes from Lepturacanthus savala, assembly GCA_030544235.1. Classification (NCBI taxonomy): domain Eukaryota; kingdom Metazoa; phylum Chordata; class Actinopteri; order Scombriformes; family Trichiuridae; genus Lepturacanthus; species Lepturacanthus savala. The sequence goes on from CM060474.1 coordinate 9,404,621, forward strand.
CACCTGCCATTCTCTCCACCGCCTCTCCTCTCTCCCCGTTTTCTCTGCCAACTGGTTTCTGTTTCCCCACTTCACCGCCTGACCCGCGATTGGCCTTGCACAGGGGTCTGCTTTCTCATTCCGTCCTGCCCCTAAATACTTTGACAGTCGAAGCCCCCGGGTGACATTGGACGAGAGGTGAAGTCCCACACATAGTTAGCGTGCGAACGGTGGTCCGCTCGTCAGTGACGGGAACGTGGGTTTAAAACCCATATCCTGCTTGTGCATGCGTCGCCACCTCTGGGCTTTCGCTTCGCGGACGTGCCTTTCTCGGAAGAATGCTTTTGCAATTCATGGGAGCCAGGCTCTGGCTCGCAGGCGACCCGCTAACTCTCACCTGATTACACGGGTCAGGACAAGCTTTCCAGCCCACCGGTGACTAATTGAAAGCGTCTGAAGGGTTGAGCCGGCACTATCGGGGTATTTCTCAAGATCACTTTTTTTTGGGACGTCCACTGATAACATCAAAGCGGGTCTATTTCCGTCCACCTGATAGCGCCTGGAGCTTGCAATTCGCGGGGCGAGATGAGTGTGTCGGCGTTGCGGGCGCCAACAGGAGACATTGGGTGACATGGGAGCATGGGACCCAGGCGTCTGGCTTCTCTCAGATGGGACTGAGTTGTCCACACTTCACCAGTCGCCCATCTGAGAGTGCAGCTCCTCTGGGTCACCTGCGCTGGTAGACTGGACTAGGTGCAGTTGCTGTATGTGGACTAAATGGTCGGTGCAGTCTGATCCTGATCTCAGTGGTGTGGGTATTTGAAAACTGATATCAATACCAGACTAGACTGAATAATACAGATAACTGATTATGCTGTGTTGGAGGATCCCTCCTATGTTACTCTTCCTGAGGTTTCTCCCTCTTTTGTTCATCATTAAAGGAGTTTTTCCTTGTATGATCTGAGGGTCTAAGGACAGGGGATGTTGTGTTGCTGTTGTACAAACTGTAAAGCCCATTGAAGCAAATCTGTGATTTGTGATTTTGGGCTATACAAATAAAGTTGAGGTCTAGGTGTCTTCATGCATCACACACCTAATCCATGGAGAAATGCGTACGGCCTGGTTTCTGCAACTTTGCTTAAAACTGACTGTCTATATTCCTTCAATTTATGTCTGTCTATATTCCCACCCACACAGTGGCGGGGAGAGGCTCATGAATATTATTGAGACAGACCGAAATCATTCTGTTCTTTCTAGAGCTCCAGAAAGAGGAGTTGTAAAACTGTATTGAGAACAGCAGATATATAATGGAAAGGATATCAAACCTTCAAATAAAAGCCGGAAAAATACATGATATGGGGCATTTACAATAAACAGTAGCAGTAGCATAAAAACTGCAAGCTGTTTTCCCATGTTGCCTTTATGCTAAGATGACAAGCTTCTGGCTGTTGTCATATATTTATTTGTCAGATATGAGGAGACATTTCCCAATCAAACTCCCTGCAGGAAGCATATGTCTCAAAATGTCACACTATGTCTATAATTAATTGACACAGAAATGGACAAACTAATAAATGTAACATGAGCACTGTGCCTAGAGGAAAGCAGTTGTATATATAGTCATGCAGCTTGATTTGCTACTGTGTTCTACCATTGATAGCCAACATAAAGCCTGGAAATACACACTCCTCCCTCTTTCCAGCTGTTTTTCCACAACATGCTTGACTTGCACACCTCATCTGGTTCTTACAAACCACACGGGAGAGCGGCCTCATCGGAAACAGCCAATTAAAGCAGTAAACACAGGCTTCCTCCCAGGAACCGTTCATAGGTGGCAAGAACACGCCTACGATGACACGACTTCTCAATCTGTCGTTGGGTTTTAATCAACTCACTGACGCACGTCTCGGCGGCTGGAGACAAACAGTGAGAGTGCGCCGGTGTCGTCTGTGGCATTGACACACACTTGAGTCATTCCTGTGCTCCTTTTATCCTCTCAAGGAAGGATGAACACAGGCAGAACAGTCACCGGAGTTCAAAGCGCAGGGTAATGAAAGGCATAAGCCCGCCATGCTGAGAAATGATTTTTCTCTGGTGTTGTAGAATATATTTCTTGCCTGAGTCATCCGACCTCCCATTAATTAACACAAACACAGAAATCCTGCTGAATTCTCTACTCTAGATCCTGCTATTTGCACCATGGCTTCAATACCAAACAAGCTATAATTTAGTGAAGGTCGTTAAAACGTCTGCACTGTACGGTGACGTCACTGAAGTAAATACAGCTGCTGGAGGGGGTATAGCAGGATGCATAAACAGGATGCATTACTGTACATTCAAGATGTTTGTTATGTGTATAGGTGACATTGTATATTTTAAGCAAACTGTAGAGGAGATCTACAAGGTGTAAATGCACGGAACATGAATTCATAATTGATTCACCTAAAGTGGAAATATAAGTAGTAAGAAGTAAAGTACACTACCGTTCAAAAGTTTGGGGTCCTTATTTTTGAAAGAAAAGCACTGTTTTTTTAATGAAGATAACTTTAAACCAATTAGAAATACATGCTAATATGGTAAATGACTATTATAGCTGCAAATGTCTGTTTTTTGCTGCAATATCTACATAGGTGTATAGAGGCCCATTTCCAGCAACTATCACTCCAGTGTTCTAATGGTACAATGTGTTTGCTCATTGCATCAGAAGGCTAATGGATGATTAGAAAACCCTTGTGCAATCATGTTAGCACAGCTGAAAACAGTTTAGCTGCTTAGAGAAGCTAGAAAACTGACCTTCCTTTAACGAAAGCAAAGTTTGAAGGAAAAAATTCTCATTTCAAATACAAATCATTATTTCTAACCATGTCAATTTCTTGACTATATTTTCTATTCATTTTACAACTCATGGAGGTAAATAAAAGTGTGACTTTTCATGGAAAACACAAAATTGTCTGAGTGACCCCAAACTTTTGAATGGTAATATACAAGTAACTCGGGCGACGCGGTGGTGCAGGGGTTAGCGCTGTTGCCTCACAGCAAGAAGGTCGCAGGTTCAAGACCTCCTTGGTCCGGGATCTGGGACCTTTCTGTGTGGAGTTTGCATGTTCTCCCTGTGTCTGCGTGGGTTTTCACTGGGTACTCCGGCTTCCTCCCACAGTCCAAACACATGCTCAGGTTAATTGGCAACTCTAAATTGCCCGTAGGTGTGTGTGCCCCACGATTGGCTGGCGACCATCTGGGAAAATGACTGACTGACTATACAAGTAACACAAAATTCAATTACAATACTTGAGTAAATGTACTTATGTACTTTCCACCACTGGGCTCAGGCAAGAGAAAGTGTATGAATTCAACTTTAAAACCCGCTAATTTGATCCCTATGGTTGTAGCATCCATATAAGACTCTACAGAAAGATTATTCAGACATATTTCTGCCCAGTATGCCATTATATTTGGAAAACATACAGAAATCCAAGGACATAATGTACTAAATAAATGAATTTATTTGATGATTAAAAGTACATATAACGCTGCGCTGCAGTCATTGGATACATTAAAAACTATTGACGATAAAAAACACAATAAAGCCCAAGGCTTTTTTCCATCGCATTTACATCTGGGCGAGTTATTGACAGTTCAGAGCTATCCCATGTTGACATTCTAATAATCAATTATTATGTAAATTGAATTTCATCATTTTCACCTTGAAAACCTCTGGACCCAGAACTTTCAGACAAGCAGAGGCTTCTTGTTGTTCGTGCTGCAGTGTATTAACACAGTAAAACCCCCTTGTGTATTTGCGTGATAGTACATGCTCGCTATGTTCTGAGCCGGCCCTCCTTCCCATCAGCAGCTCGCACATCACTTTCCCTGCAACAATCCTGCAGCGAAGCCTCTGGCCAACAACATCCTGACACTGACGCCGTTGGTGTTCCACCGTATGACTCAGTCGAAAACCACAGTAATTTCCCATGACATTTCTGCAACATTAAGTATCAGCATCAGCTGAGATGCTCACCCCCACCCCCAAGTGTTTCTCAACCTCCTCGACTTGGCTCCGAATCTCATTTGTTGCATTCGCAGAGATTAAATGATCGTAAATCTGTCTGCATTCAGCATCAGGGGACATGACGAATGATGCTGAGATGAGTAAAATTAAGGTAACGGGACTTTACAGGATGGGTCACGGTTATATAAATGTTTGGGATCATGAACAGATTATTATTCGAATGTTAACATTCGAGGAAGTGGGTGGTATCAAATCAGGCAGCATCATTTTCATACATTTTAAATGATTTAAACACAGAAATGACACTATTATCATCTGTAATGATGCCTCAATGTAAGAAAGATTTAAAGAGGCGGCTGCATGCCTCCTACCCACAACTTGCGTATGAGGAGTCAATATCTACCCCCCCACACACACACACTCCCCCCTGTGCTGCTGAATACACATGAACTTCTGCCAACAATAACACATGGCGGTGCCAAAAAGAAAAAAAAAACAAAAAACATTTCATGCCTGGCCACCTTGTTTTTACATCAGGTTGAGCCGGACCACCCCGATGCTTGAGGTCCACCAGACATTCCAAGCACTTCAAGTGTTACCCGTCAAATCATTACAGGTACTTTGCGGTAAGAAGACAGCTTTGATTTTCCTTCGGCGAGTGGCGTGTTTTTATTAGATGGAAAGTGAAAAAAAAACAAAAACGTTACATGTGGCATGAATGGAGCAGCCCCTTTAACCGCACGTGTCCATGCACGCGTGGAAGAAAGGGGAAATGCCTCCAAAAATGACACACAACCAATTTACAAGCAAGTGTTGCATCATGGTCCGAAGGGACAAGAGTGATGTAGTAGCAGTCATAAAATCTGAACCATTAGGTGGCTGGTTTCATTATTTGATCTCTATGATTTTCCTTCCTTCTTGACTTCTTTGGTTTGTTTTTATAGTTTTTCAATTTCCTTATATGCTCCAGTATATACTCTATTATTACTATTCCATAAAATGTCTTCAGTTTACTAAATATATCTATTTTCCTATTCAAATGACCTGTACTGATAATATGGCATTGCAGATGAGTGAACGCCTTTTGGAGAAAATGTGAACCTTGTATTATGAAGCGAAAGAAATAGAATTTAAACTTGTATCTATGGCTTTCAGTGCTATTTATTTGAGTGTTATTATGTAAACTAAATGAACAAATCCATTATTCTGAACAAACCTCCTGCATTCATTTATTTGTTTATATAATATCCAATAGTGAAAATGTTATTTTCTCGCTATTTTATTGTAATGGTACATTTTTTGCATAGCCGGTAATACCCTCATACAATAAACAGTGTAAAAAAATAAGACATGATATTTAAAGCAAAATTATATAATAATCCCATGGATGGTGCAAATACTCTACATGACATCTGAGCCAGTTACATGTTATGTAATATTTTCAAGTGCTTTTGTCTTATTTGGTGTACACAGACTGTAAAGGATTACCCAGCTCACTCTTTTTTCCATCCCTTTATTTATAGATCTGGGCGTTGATTGAATAAAGAGAATGAACTTAGAGGATGATTTCTGATTTCTTAAAAAGAATTCTTGGAGCATACTAACTGTATGTGCATATTTCTTAATGTTTAGAAGTGACAGGGAAGGTTTTAGATCTGAGAAATTCTTCTGAGAGTCTGCAAGAAATTATAATCCTGTCAAACTGATATGGCAAATATAGTGATTTGTTATGTACTCATGGTTTCATATATTTTTTGTGGGGGGGAATTGTGGAAAAAACTATATTTTGCTGCCATCAGAACCTGTAGATAACATTTAGACAACTGCGTTTTGTTACATCATAATTATATGTAGTAAATTGTAGGCCTCCCATTTTTTCAAAAATATATTACTGTGGTATAAATAAAATACCAAAATGATCCTTGAACAATAAAATAATGGATGATTGAATAAAAAGATATGGTTTCACCAGCTCCCTCTTTTTGAACTAAACAGCTATTAAAACATGTATACATATATGCTTGGATAGCCTTTTTAGATATTGAAGAAATGTCTTTTTTAAAATGAACAGTCACTTCTGAAAAGTTTGGCTTTCTGCTTAAGAATTTGGATCTGGGAGCACAAAATCTGGTCTAAATATTAAGCAAATGAATCAAGTAGAACTGTGATCAGATCATCCTGTCATATTCAGTGAATCCAAACAACACATTTGTCTAAACGGACAAAAAAAAGTGAAGGTAGTTACAAACAGCAATAAATTACGACAATCTATTCCAGTTAAACAAAATACATCTGTTGTTCCAGATAAAAAAAAAAGCTCTGAGGAGTTGTGTTATGAGTTATGATGAGGTACTCTGCTCTGATTCCTTAAATCAAAGTAGATTCATAATAACTACAACAGAGAAAAATAATGTAAAGAAAATAAACTAAATACAAATAAAGAAAAAAAAGGGGTAGAATTTTTCAAGTAAACATTTTAAATTAAATGCTGTTAAGTTAAGTTACACGATTCAATGACTCTCAATGAAAATAATATTCAACATCTAGACTTTAAAAAACTAAAAAAACTAGCAATTTAGCTAACAAAATCAAAGTATTTACAACGGCACATGCTGTATATTATTGTCCTTGTATTCAAAGTAGGTGACAAATTAAATGAGGTGTTTTGCTAAACACGTAACTCTCCAAGTATTTCCAAAAATTCAATACTAAACGGACTAAACTATATTATCCAGCTCACTCCCCGTCACTATCTGCTGATGGTGACGTTATACTGCAGCTCCTGAGCTGCGGGATCTCGCGAGATTATGGAAAACAATCCAGACGCTCGCTCTCTCCCTCGGTTCCCCCTCCTCCTCCCTCACCACCACCACCACCTCATCTCCTCCTCCTCCTCCCCACCAGCAGCCCTCCCTTCCCACGCCCCAGTGCGCTGTGGGATAGTGGCACTATAAAGTATATCCTCTCTCGGAGAAAGATAAGAAGCCCGAGACAGGAGGGGGATGAAGATGGCGGACGCCAAGCAGAAGCGGAATGAGCAGCTGAAGCGGTGGCTGGGCTCGGAGACGGACCAGGAGCCTCCCGTTCTGAAAAAGAAGAAGACGAAGGTGAAGTTCGACGATGGCGCCGTGTTTCTGGCCGCCTGCTCGAGCGGCGATACCGAGGAGGTGCTGCGAATGCTCGACCGGGGCGCCGACATCAACTACGCCAACGTAGACGGTCTCACCGCCCTCCACCAGGTTCGTGTCCGCCCGGTACCGGTGTTAACACCCGCCATGAACGCACAAATGTCGGTCCGCTTTCCCCGGAGCACCTGTCAAGTGGAAGCCATTCTCATCCCGTTGTTTACCTTCCTAGCACACCCGACCTTTTCGACGCAGAGTCGGGATGAACACACCGTTTTCTCCGCCTCTCTCTTTGGATGTTTCAGTCTAAACAGAAATGTGCAAATCACAATAAGCAGTGAAGTTAACAGCCAAACACGTTCGGTACAACCTCTCCGTTAAACCGGAGCGGGCGCAGTCTAATTGCTGTAACGTTGCTGCAGCACTTTTCGGTATTTTTGGTTCGTTTTGTGTTTAAAATCGCATTTTAAAAAGCCCGACACTTCATGTTTCGGCGATGGTGGTCGGTGAAAGTATTTCGGGGAGGTGATGTGATCGAGTCATGCTCGGAGCTTAAAACGCAAATGTTTTCATTGATTGAGACACTCGATACAGTCCGAGATGAAATCATCAGCGGTGGCTATAACCTGGCTAGCAGTAAAAAGATTTGTTGATAGACTGTGACTACTCTCTGGAGAGGAAGCAGGAGCTAGCTAGTTTGTCACAACGTCATTTAGCTACAGACAAATAGTTTTATTCTATTTTAACTGTATGCCATGTTTTCATGATATCCGTGTTGTTGACAATGTGTGTTACGTGCGCTGAAATGTGCTAAAAGGATAAACATTGGTGGAGTATTGCTGTGCTAGCCAAGCGAAATGTATGCTAACGCTGCGTTAGCGTGCTAGGCTAGCTGTCGTTTAGCTATGGTTAATTCATTCTTTAGCTAGCTTCAGAAACCGTGTCAGCGGGTAGCCTTTTGGCCTCCAAATGTGACGTTTGTTGACTTTGGTTTTGGGTTTTGGCTGTTTTGCAATTTCACTGGAATGTCGTTTTTTTGCCAAGCTAGTTCTTTTGCCCGCTAACGACGGAGGCTACGTTGATTAGCTTCTGTAACTTAACTTACTTCCACAGCCAAATAATGCAAATGGCAGCCTGTTTTTTGACTGGTCGCAGCCAGGTGCTGCGCTGTGTATGAGGTGTTTTGTTACCCAACATGGCAAAATGTCTGAATTACAAGCTTTATAACATAAATACAATGATTGCAGCGCTATATGAGGAACATGAAAGCGACGCTTGGGGAAAAGTACAGAGATGTTACCAGAAAAATGGCTTTGGTAGAAGTTAGTCACCTATCAGAATATTACCAGAGGAAAAGTGTTAAAGTACCTGATACTTATTGCACACAGATAGTCATTTCGGATATTAATTATACTTAATTATCGAAAGTAGAATTAAACGTTAGGAAAAAGATGTCAAAATTATGACTTTTATTTAGTAGTTGTGCCTAATGGGAGGCTTCGGAGTTGCACATCACACTTGTGTAAACTGAATATTAAAACAGAATTGGCTTACAAACTTTTTTTATGTCACAAGTCATGCTTTTTGCAGTCTTTCCCAACTCGAAATTTAGTTGCTTACGTAAATGCTTAGGGGAAATGCAGTTGACGAAAACTAAAAGTTGAAATATAAAAAGCATTATAGTATAGATGGTAGAATACATAATATAATAGTATAAAAAGTACAGATAATTGCCCGTCCCCCACAAAGAAACATAATTGTGTGATTGTTACAATTTGGGTTTTGTTTTTCTATTGTGAGTACATCTGTGTATTTTTCATGAATTGTTAAATAGTAAATGATGGTGAGATGGAGTCACATCTGAAGCATTGCTCAAAATATACAGTAAATGAAACCAAGTTAATACCAAGATGATGTTTTTTTTTATTTCATAGTGATGTTTTTTATAAGTCGAACACGATTATAGTATTTTAACACTGCTGTACATCAATAATGGACTTATTCACAGTTGTTAATACTCATAAAATTGTTGTCTTTGGATAATAGAGAGCTTTGACAAAGGTCCCTGGGCGTATTTGTACTCGGAGGCAAGAATCAGACAAAAGATCTGCACACTGTAGCCATTAGTACAGTGTGCAGATCTTTTGTCTGATTCTTGCCTTGAGTTTGATTTGTGTCCCAGCACCTGTACAAGATTTTTGGATGTGCATACCCTACACCCTATTTGTCTCTGGATTTGTACCCAGGACATTTCATTTCCATGTATGTACCTTTTAGACTACAGGTGCAACATGACTCCCCGAGCTACTTTTTACCTGAAGAAATCAAAGTTTAAGGTATTGCTGGTGGAAATAAGCCTGTCCACAAATGCTGCCATTCTGTCAGCATGTGTAAGGGTGCTTTCTCCTTCTATTGGTTTGGATAGCAGGTACTAAAATGATCAAAGGATGAACGAAAGAATTCTAATATTAAATGCTTAATGCTAGCATAGATTTCTAGTGATGTCACCTCATTACTCAGACCCACATGTCCAGTCTTAGTAAGCCTGAGTACTGCTTTGTGCACCTCTTTGTTTCATGGTATGTTTGTTGTCCAAGAACTTGTTACACCTATTTAAAGTTTTGAAAGCAGGTTTTGTGTGAATAGGTCATGAGCTTTATCTTCAGATGGTAAAATGATCTTATTTTAATGAGCTTCGGATTCATTTTCTCTTCTGCATATATTAGTTGTGACGTTAACTCACTCATTCTTTGAGCTCAGTCTGCTATAATTAAATCTGGAATTAGCATGGCCCCCTGTGCAAACTCATTGGGTGGAAATGTTGCCTTTTTTTGGGCCGATGTCCAGGGATGAGCTAGAGTGAGGAAAGAATTTGCAGTGCCGCTCTCCAGACCTAACCATCTCTGGAGACGAGAGGCTGTGTGTGTGTTGTAGGCCAGCATGTGATCCCTGGGTTTTGGGGTTTTATAAAGGAGTTGAATGCGATACAGGGATTTGTGTTTGACGTGCTAATCCTAGTATTGCAGCCAGATCAAGCTGATGTTAGTTTCCTGAGATAAAATGAGATGGACAGTCAGGCATAATTTCTTCATTGATGTTAGTTTTAGGCAAACGCTTGATTTTTGTAAAACAATGTTGTGATTGTCATTTTTTTTAAGAATGACCAGAAGTGTGAACACCTAAAACAGCCAGGTGATTTTAACACTTTATTTCTGTCCAATAAACTGCACCGCCCTATTATTTAGAGCGACTGACCTCTGGCTTTGTTGTGAAGCATGTCATGTTGTTACATGAGGGCTCACTCCTCACCCGGTGCAGCGATATCACTTGTGATGCTGTTGACCAGCGCAGGGTTATAAATACCACCACCACAAGTTCTCCTAACTGGGTTTCAGGAGATGATACTAAGTTTGGGTATGACTCAGAGTCTGTAGCTCTGCTTTGTAGTGTAGGCATGGCATAATCTCACATTTAGGACAGAGGTGGCATCTCTGTGCGAGTCACGATGGACCTTCTGTCACTTTAAAAATGACTTGTATAATGACACTAAAAAGGTGTAACAATGCCTCGTTGTTATGAATGGTACTGTATTCCATTTTATTACCGTTGCTTTAAAAATGACAGCTGTTTATTAAGAGTTGTTTCCATGAGATGTGTTCTCAGCCTTCTTTCCCTGTAGGCCTAATGGGTGAGCTTTTATTTTGTTTGTAATTTCCCTCTGACATGCACACTGCAGCTTTCCCGATGAGAGGCATGGCTGCTTTTACCAACTGTCCACAACTCGTTGACAAAGCAGATGTACAGCGCGAAATATGGAGTGATTTGGCCTTTGCACAGGGTAAGGCCAGAGACATCTCACCGACAGACACCATGACCCGTTCTACGAATTCAAAGAGCAACAGGTTAGCCGATGTCATGGGTAACATAATCACGTGCCCTCATATAGAAGTGAAGAGTGTGCTTTATGTTGTGGAAAGCAAAGTTTTTTTTCCACCATCGGAATTGTATCAACATTCACGCGGGTAACATTTTTACCGTAATATGCAAGCTTCTAAAAATGGGATGATTTTAGGAGAATTAAGCAATTCTAACCCATGATGTGTCCAGTTTTTTTTAAACACATGGATATATGTGTAAATATGCTGCCATGTGTGACTGTTCTTTTGTAGTTTTGAAATCCTATTTGTATTCCATGATACTGACTTGTGCACCCAGACCTCGTAGATTCAGGTGCACAGCACGGTGGACGTACGCGTGAATGGAAAGGTCCCGTAGATGAGCAGAGATTCCAGATCCCGGCGGCTAAACTCGTCTCAGAGAGTAACATTCCAAGTCCTGTCGTACTAGCCTGTGCATTCCTCACATGACAGTCGTTGGAAACCATGGCAAAGACCGAGCACAGCAGACATTCCTCAGCTGTCACCTAACCCCCCTCCCCTCCCCGCCGCCCAGTCCTTCTCTCTGGCCTGCCTGTCCCAATACCATGCCAAGGCCCAGCTGACTGTTGCCCACTGAGCTCCATCAAGGCAATTAGCGGTGAGGTAACCAGGGCTTGTCGCCCCACACAAGAAAATCTCCACACTAACCTACACCTGAACTTTTGTCTTTGGCGTTCACGGCCTGTGCTGATTCCCCCCCCCCCCCCCCCCCCCCCCCCCCCCCGGACCGAGGTGAGACGACTCAGCGCGGCTTAACGTGTCAGAGTCGGGCTGTACAATGCCTTCGCTCTGTTGACATTACACACCCTCATTATGGCCCTGAAGTCTATGAACATTATCTCGCACTGTATCCATGACAACGACTCAGGAAGGTTGCTAGTCACTTGTGTTGGTGGATTTGCATGTACAGAGCTGGAGTTGCATAACACACTGAGCAGAGAAAGAGTCTTTGGGCAACGCTCTGCGGTTGAAACGAGAATCGAGTTCCTGAATCTTGCCGTTGAACAATTACCTGTGATGGAAGATGGCGAGGTTAGTTGTGTTTTTTTTTTTGTTTTTTTTTACATCCACATTGGTATCTGACTGTCATATAACGCACATCATAATTGCAGCGTATCTCACCCCAACACTGAGATTCTCAGCTGTGCTCATGGCTCGCAGTTGGCTAGTGAGGGGAGCAAAAAACAAAATGCCTTTGACATCTCCCTGTCCTCCCAATGAAGGCATCATGGCATCCTGCTATAGACGCCGATTCTTGTCTTGCTGTCTGAGGGAGAAAATCCCATCATCTCATGTGGAGAGGCCCCTTGCCTGACACATGTGTGCATCACATTTCATCACAGATCTCCCCAGTTGCTCTCACCTAGCCTACACTGCAGAGATGAAGGTACAGTTATTTGTCAGTTCTCCAACTTGATGATCTGCCCTTATAATGACCTACAGATCTGATGACTGCTAGATAAACCCTCGCCAGAATTAAATATTTTGAGGGTGGAATGCATCCCAGTGATGTCTTAATGATGTTTCAGCAGCTTCTAGGGGCAGCCTTTAGGCAAATTAGACCAGACCACAAAAGCAAAAGTCTTGTTTTTTTAATGTAGGTACAATTAGGAAGCCTCCAAAAATCAATATTCTAAGTATTGAAACCATATTCCTCAACATTCCCAGTTAAATATTTTGTCTTTAGGTAGGTTTAAGGAAGGAGACTGTTTCTCTATTCAGAAGA